>JARDYH010000004.1:92927500-94232500 GCA_029215795.1 Anniella stebbinsi | reverse complement strand
TTTTCTTAGCTTGAATTAAGGCATATAACCGCTTATCTTTAGTCTCCCTTAATCTGTCCTCTAGTCTCCTTATCTCTTCTTCAACGTTTTTATTACGTACTTCCTGTTGCTTTTTAAGTGTGGACATTTCCCTAATACACATCCCTCTTATTACTGCTTTCATTGTATCCCATAATAATCCTTGCGCATTAACTCCTTTTTCATTTATCTGCCATATTTCCTGTACTTCCTTTTTAAATTTCTCTACTATATTTTTATTTTTAAAAATTCTTCCATCCATTCTCCATCTCTTTGCTTGTTTATAATCCTTCTTCCTCTTCATCTCCATCGACATTAATGCATGGTCAGTGATCTTTATTACTCCTATATCGCAATCTATTAAATTTGATAGCATATTCTTTGATATAAATATATAATCAATCCTTGAATAACTCTTAAATCTAGGTGAGTAAAAGGTATATTTCCTCTCTTCTCCTTTTAATACTCTCCATACATCCCTTAATTCTTTCCCCTCCATTAATTTAGCTAATTCCGTCTTCCCCCCACCTCTAGCATCTCTAATAATATTATCCCTATCTTTCCCTTTATGAATTACCATATTAAAATCTCCTGCCATCACAATATTTTTGTTCCCTAAATCTCCCCCCATATCAAACACTTCTTTAAGGAATTCCATTTGATTCCCATTTGGAGCGTAGACATTAATCAACACAAATTCTTCCCCTTCCATCGTACAGTAGATTATAAGGATCCTTCCATTCTTATCTTTCTTTACACTTTGAATGTCAATACCACATTTCTTCGAGATTATGGTTGCCACACCTCTCGCTTTGGAAGTACCACATGACTTTTCATACACTCCTATTTCCCTCATTCGCAACTCATTAACCCCCTCCTTTGTCTGATGAGTTTCCTGCAAGAAGATTATATCAATTTTTTCCCTTTTCAACATTGTTTCAGTTCTTCGTCTTTTAACCACCGTTCCTAGCCCCTTAACATTCAACGTTGCCCATCTCAATTTATTTTCCATCTCTTAATTTCAACCATATGTATCCATTGATCTCGGTCGGTGAACCCCATACCCCCCTTCCCCTCCCTCCCCCCACACAGACCCTCAGTATCCCCCCCACCCCCCCCTCCCTTCCCTCCCCCTACACTTACCCTCCTTTTACCCCCCTGCTCACCAGACCTCTGGGCACTGGTCCCAATTATTTTAGAACTCTTCAGGGGGGGGGGAACCGGCCCAACCCTCCGAGCAAAGTCCGATCCTCCACTCCTTTACCCTTTCCCCACTGATCCCATTTCATTGACTAGCCCCTCCAACCGCTCCTTCTTCTTGGACTACTTCTCCCGGGTCGTTGGGATCGATTATGCCCAACTTCTCCAACAGCTGAATTCCTTGCTCACACGATGTTATTCTTTCTTGCTTCCCACACCAAGCAAATCTCAGAAATACTGGATATCCCCAATTGTACGTTATCGATTTCTTCCTCAATGCTGCTGTACATATCTTGACACTCTTCCTCCACTGGATGGTCTGCGGGGAAAGATCCTGAAAAATCTCAATTGCTGTTGCTTGAATCATTGGTTGAGGTTGTTTCCTGATTGCTTGCATCAATTTTTCTTTTTTATAATAATTTGCAAATTTAACAATTATGTCTCTTGGAAGCACTCCTCTGCCTTTGAAACCAACTCGATGCACCCGTTCAAGATCATCTTCCTCCCAGGCCCCCTCCGGAAATTGTGTTTTTAACCACGACAGAATTGTATCTCTTAAATCTTTTAAATTCTCTCTTTCTTGTTCCGGATATTTTCTTATGCGCAGATTTGCTCGTCTGTCCCAATCCTCCATAGCGATAATGCGTTGTTCATGTTGAGAAATTTGGTCCTCATGCTTCTTGCAAGTTTCAGCCAGAGCTCTTGTGTCTGTCTGCAGCACTCCAACATCCTTCACCACTTGTGTTAAGCCCTCCATAAGTTCCTCTTGCGTGTCTTTAATGCGCTTGGCCAAGCGCTCTTCAAGCCCAACAAGCATTTTCTTTATATCCACCTTTAACTCTTCCATTGGGTCTGGCTGCCCTCCTCTGGTAGTCTTTGGAATTACAACTGGGTCTGCAGATGGAATTTTTACTGGCGACTTCTTTGCTGTCTTCTTATCTGGAATGTCTGGCATGTTTTGCTCCTCCAGACGCGTCAATCTCTGCCAGGTACGATCCGAACCGCGCTCTTTTGAGGATCTTACCCAGGCTGGGGTGGGAGCAGAAGCTTTCTTCTGTCGTCCCTCCTTCTTTCTCATGAATTATCCCCCACCCTGTCTGCTTGTTCCTCTTGTTTACGTCAGACTGGATTACAAGTTCACTGGGGATTGACTTTAATCATCTTCTCAATAATCAGTTTTATTTCCAACAGTCTCTCCCCCAGTAACCTACTCAGCCAGTCTGCCTTAAATCCTCATTTATAAGTCCATAAATCGCCTCAAATATGGCCGCTTCACTTTCGTTTCTCCTTCAAGAGCTGACGACTCTTACAACCCCTCCTCTGTCCCTCCAGAGATCAATCAGTTCCAGAGACACTAACAGACTTTCTTTTAACAAGTTTAACCCAGGCTGGAGTGGGAATAAAGCTTCTTATAACATCACTCCTTGTTGCTCGTAAATTATCCCCTCTCTCCGTCCGTCTGGGTTCTCCTTTACTTTTTCTTTTTTTTTTTTGCCACAGCCAGTCAGCCCAAACTGCCAGTTTACTGTTCTATTTCAAGTCCAAAACTCTCCCCCAGTAAACTATTCAAGTGGTCTTCCTTATATCATTCGTAAAGTCAATAAATTACCTCACCGACGTCTTCCTTCTTTGTTGTTAGCTCGAAGCGCCTGGTTTCACTTTAACAACCATCAAGCTCTGTCGCTTTTCAGCTCCCGGTCGGATAATTAATCACTTCCAGCCTTTCCCTGTCAACATAACATGTCTTTATGCCTCTCTTGAGACTCTTCCGTAAGGAATTAGTGCTTAATTCAAAGCTTTTATAAGGAGCAACGAGGATCTATGACTTTACCCCGTCGCGTTCATAGCCACGCCCCTTGAGTGTAGATTTTGTTGGCCCACAATAATCCACTGGACCATATCACTGAGCTCCTAATTTTTGTTCCTACCACCACTAAATCATGCATATTGGTGTCCGTATTTTCATCTCCAAAATGATGGAAGTGAACATGGTCTGTGTTGGCTCCATCATGTGCAATGCCACGCTTTTCTGGGACATTTTCTGCCATCCATTGACTGACAATGTGGATTAGATTATAACTCAACTGGTGCAGAATATGGCCACTTGAGTGTTGGTGGGGGCAAGACCTATATGGTATGAGCTACACTGGCTACCAGTGCATTTCTGAGCCCAATGTAAAGTGCTGGTCTAAGGCCTTAAACAGTTTGGGATCAAATTATTTGAAGGACTACCTTCCTTCACCCATATCAGTCTGTCTACACTTTAAGATCAGCAACTGAGGCCCTTCTCACTTGTCTACCTTTGAGGGCAGTTAAGTGGGGGAAGTACATGAGAGAGGGCCTTTTCTTCAGTAGCCCCATGCTTCTAGAATAGGTTGCCATTGGGAGTCAGTCAGGCCCCATCATTGAATGCTTTTAGGAAGTATGCAAGTACATCCTGAAGACGTACTTGTCTTCTTTGATCTTTTCTTAATTATGTTTTATTGGACTGTGCTGGGTTTATAGCTGCAATTGTGTTGTAGATTTTAGTGCTATCTAGTCCAGACGTTTGTTGATTTTATGCATTCTTTTGATCTTTTATAACTGTTTTGATTTGTACTATATGGGATGTTATTTTCCTAAGCCACCTTGGCACAGCTTCTGCCCTAAAATGTGGCTTAGAAATATTTTTAAATTAAATAAATGTATAAACAAAAGCCCGAAAGCACCCATGTAGCTAAATTCTTTAGCCATGTAGCTAAATTCTTTCTCTATGTTCTAAAAGTCCGAGCCTATCCACATTAAAATGACATATTCTGTTTAAAAATGTGGTTTTTGAAGTCATTTCATTACGTGGTAGGACACACTGAGCAGTACTTACATTTCATAGTGACTGCTTACTCTGTCCTCAGAGTGTTCAGTGGTGTGACACATGGTTAATTCTTTGTCTGTTCTTGTTTAGTTTCTGTTTTGCAGGCTGCTTTACCCGCCCACTTCTGTGTCCGTAAATCAAGCAGCCTACAAAACAGAAACTAAACAAGAAGAAACAAGGAATTAACCCTGTAATACACCAGTGAACATGGAGGAAGCCGTCACTATGAAACATAAGTACTGCTCAGTGTGTCCTACCACGTAATGAAACAACTTAAAAACCATGTTTTTAAACAGAATATAAGTCTTTTGAAGGGCAATATGGATAGGCACTCCACCTCTTTTATTCCAGGCCTGCTTGCCACTTGATCAGTGTCAAAGTACCTGAAATACAAGTGCATAATTAAGCACCAAGCAGTAAAATATATAAGCCAGAATTTTCACTTGTTTCTTCATTCATAAAATATCAACTTTGTCCAGTGTTTAATGAAGCATGTTCCAGACAAATACCAAGGAAAAATGCAGTCCTTCTGATGCGGCTTTATGTTGTTGGTTTTCCCAACTTTTCCTGAAGGCATGGGGAGACTGTTAGAGTCACCTGCAAGCTCCTACATTGTTAACATTAACTATGCAGAAACAAAACATGTATGGTGCAACAACAATACATTATTTATTTGGAAGAATGAGTCATATTGCTTCAATCCAGCTTCCCACAGATCTGAGTCTTTAATAGGGACATAAATAAGCAACCTTAGCATATGTGCCCTCCTGACCAGAGAGTGTTAAACTCCAGGAACTAGATTTGCTTACCACTTCTCTTTCATTTGAAAGCCTGTTCATCATAGTTCTGCTTGAAAACTTTTGATTTAATATCAATCCTGGCCTATTATAAAATAAATGATGTGTAGATAGGCCGAGAGCAAACTGAAGTGGGGATGCAATTATCATGCAGGAAGTTGAAAACCTCTTCATTTTAACCTTTAGTGGGATTGACCCAGGTCTAGGTATTTACCACTCACTCTTTAAATAATATCCCATGCATGTAGATATTAATATGATATATACTATGGTGATGGCTTAATAACATTTTGAAACTTGGACATCAATGTTCTTGAAATGTGAATTTAGTGTAGAAGACATTAATAGCCTACAAACAGATGCTGTCTTTTCTAACTAACCTTTCCCATCTTTTGGTAGCAACTCAGAGTGCTCTTAGTAATAACCCACAGAAAGTACAATCAAGCCAATATTAGTCACTCAAAATTAGTGTTTGGAGAACAGAAAAGCAGCTGATCCGTTTCTCCTTAAAAGAATAGATTAGGGTGGGCAAATGTAGGGAAGTATGAGAATTTCATTTTTGTTCAGAAAACATGTGAACATGCCCTGTTGGAAGCCCAGAAAGTGACCATGAATGCAAGCACGTGACCACTGCAAAAGTTCACAAATGTGTGCTTGTGTTTGATTTGCACAACTTTCCCAGTTTGACTTTGCACACATTCCTAATTTTCACAAATTTCCCTGTAGATTGAATCAGAATGCTTTAGTATATTAAAGAAAGTTGCACAAATAAGGTAATTTGCACGAATTTGGGGAAATTTTACGTTTGATCACTGTTCAATTCTCACAATTTGTGCAGAACAAGCAGCAATCATGAAAATGAATGGGAATCAGGCACGAGGCGAGCGGCAAAATGAAGTTAGGAGAATCCTAGCAATCTCAAATATTGCTCCTTTACCCATCCTTAGGCTCAAGCCACAGAAGAATTCAGAAATCGTAATGCTCACCTTGTGTTTGTGGAGGGCACGGTGAACCGCTTAGATTCATCCTTCAGAGCCTACGCAATAGATGGTCTCTGTTGCTCAGTAAAAGATCACATGCTTTGTATTAGGGGTGTGCAGGCCCAAAATTATCGTATTGTTATCGGAAATCACTTTTTTTAAAAAAAATTGGATCAAATTATATCAGCGGTAAATCATATCGTATTTCCAATAATTATCGGAAATACAATATTTAATTTGCAGCCCCATTGTGCCCTATAGAGCTGAATTTTTAAAGAAAAAATGCCTATAACTTCTGTATTTTAAAAGTTAGAGGCTTGAAACTTGGTCACAGTGCTTAAGGGGTATGTCTAAGTATGTGTATGAAATTTGAGATCGATCTCTCCAACCTTCAATTTTATATGAATTTATTAAAGAACATTTAAGTTCTGACAGGTCAGAATGACAGCTCGCCATGTGAGTTCATTCAGACCTGTCAAAAAGTTGCAGAATCTTAAAAAAATTAATATAAAATACAGGAGTGGAGGGATTGATCTGAAATTTGGCACATATGTGTAGCAACATGTGCTAGACATGTGTATGAAATTTGAGATCGATCCCTCCAACCCTCAATTTTATATGAATTTATTAAAGATCGTGGAACTTCATTGACACAGGGGGTTGACCGGGCCTCCATGCTGTCATCTTGTTGTCAGCTTTTTTTCCCCATAGGCTTGCATTGGGGGAAACACATGCATAACTTTTTTATTCGAAATGATAATAACATGAAACTTGGGGAGCCAGGACTAGCAAGTTCCAATCTGCAATGTCCAAAAGGTTTCATGTTTCTATCTTTTCAAATTAAAAAGTTATAGGGGGTCCCCCAAAAGCCCCACCTCCCACTGGAACTTCTTCATTTTTAAAGATAAAACCTTGAAACTCATGGGACATTGAAGATGGGATCTGGCTGGTCATTTGTGAAAAAAAAATCAGAGCAATTGCTCAAACCCTTGATTTTCTATGAATTTTTTAAAGATCGTGCTTGTTCTGAAAGCTGGTTGACTGGGCCTCAATTTTCAGAACGAGCACAATGCCTTGCCCTAAACTCATTGTAAAAATGAAACAGAAAGAAATGGACAGAAGGGTGTGAGACCGCACACACCGCTTTGAAGACTGAAGATTTTTTTCTCCTGTCACGTGAGTACTTAATGTGGCCTAAGGCGTTTTGGAACACACCTATTTGGAACGTTTTAAAATACTATTTAAAACGTTCCAAGGTACTGTGTAGATAAAAGATTAGCTAAGTTAGTGGGTAGAGCTGATTTGGCAGTGACATCCCACTTCTTAGGCTTATTATCCTAGGTATGAAGGGATAATAGGGGAAAGCCTGAGTAAAAGGAAGAGCGGATATCACAGTATCCCTCTGGGGTCTAAATTTATGGTTCAGCAAGAAACAGAATCTGATAAAATATAAATTCCCAAAACTATCCTAGGTACTAGATAGGAATTCAGAATTAAGGCCCAAAGTACTCTTGTCAAAGCAGGGATTTACATGACACTCCTATGTATTTACCTTCCTAAAATTTGTATTCTGTGATATTTCTATTCACGCTACAGAGGGTTATGTAAAAGAGACTCAGGAAAATGCGTTTTTGTCTGATTTGTGATAACCCTAGTACTCGTGTTAAATTGACTCAGTTGGTAGATGTAATATTTTATTAAAAGATTAGCTTTCATGAACAGTTAACATAGAAGTAAACAGTTTGTTATTAACATGAAGGTTAAGTGCTTACAAATAGGATGGAAGGGAACGAAAAGGATAGCCAACTCTAAACACAAAAGGTATTTATTACACTAATGTCCAGCGTATCTGTGGGGAAATAGCTTGCGGACAAGTGGGAGGTCACATGGCCAAGCAGGATTAGGCAAATGCCCTACAGTGATTGGTTCCAGAGAGTTTAGATATTAAAGTGTTGATTCCCACAATTGCATCTGTTGTATAACTATGTCTTTTCAATGGAATAGGCCTTTCCCTTGGGTTAATATTATTGATTTTTAGAAGAATTGTAGACCGAATAATTATCAAAGATGGGACGATTCCCCTGGTCTCAGTCAGCCTGTAGCTTAGTGCCTGCAATTAGACTGCTTTTATCCCACATGCTGAGTTCTGATGGCTTGCCAATGTGAGACAAAATAGGAGCTCAGTGCTTTTGGAAAAATCCAGCCATGATTCTGATTCCTAAAGGAGTGCTGGCACTTTTTTGTGCAATCTGCTGGGCATTTTAAATGTGAAAATCTGATCCACAATGTTTTGGGATAAGAAAAAGTAGCTGGCAAAGCAAAATGTGTGTGCAAGAGAGGTTTAAAAAAATGTAATTGTGAATAATTTGGGAAACGAGTGAAGTAATTTTGGGTGGGACTGGTTATTTATTCATTTATCAAAACATTTGTATCCCACCCTATATCACTGGGGACTCAGGGTGACGTATAGATAAAATCAAAGAGTATAAAACAATAAGTAATATACACTGCTAAAAGCATTAACTTACTGAGGCTTGAAGAGTTCTGCTTGTTCAGAGAACTTTCTTACAGATGGTATGTTGACCGATCTATTATATGGGGCATGAGTTATGACAAGAGGCCTTTGATGAGATCGTAAAGCTGAATTTTCATCAGTGGGTGTTTGTAGGTGTCATTGTCAACTTTCTGGTGGATCCATGACTCTGTCAAAGTATGGCTGGCTGGGGCATGCTGGGAGTTGTAGGCCTTTATTCTGTCTAAATAGGCATAGGATTACATCCTAAAAGACTGAGGCCTCCATTTGTAGCCATCACACCTCTAATTAATCAAACTAAATGCATTGTATAGGATGTTTTGATTCTTTGCTATATTCCAGCACTCCAGGCCTAGAGCCAGTTAAGTAGATAACTTATTCAGCACCCAATACCAGACATGCATACCTAACGCTAGGGTGACCAGACAAAATCCAGGTCAGGGCTCCTGTAACTTTAACAGTTGTAGAGAAAAGGGAATTTCAGCCAGTGTCATTTGTATGCAATTAGTTCCTGGTGAAATTCCCTCTTTATCACAACAGTTAAAGGTGCAGGCACTATACTAGAGTGACCATATACAAAAGCAGGCAGGCCCCCTGCAACTTTTAACAGTTGTGATGAAGAGGGAATTTCACCAGGAACTAATTGCATACAAATGACTCTGGCTGAAATTCCCTTTTCTCTACAACTGTTAAAGTTACAGGAGCCCTGACCTGGATTTTATCTGGTCAGCCTAACCTAACCCCTTTAAAATGTAATGCTACTTGTCTAGATGCAGTTACTATTGTACTTAGTTTGGACTTTCAATTGTACAAATTCTTTAGTCAACTTCTTAAAAAATGTAAAATAGTCAATGGGATCCAAACAGTATTATGAATCTGCCCAATTTCCTCATCTACATTTGCTTTAAAACATATTGCCATCTAGCTTTCAAACTTATTTTCCCCCCAACCATGAGTTCTAGTAGCTTACTTATTTTAAATGCTGGCACTTCAGGATACTCACAAGATCTTGTGGGTTGTAGAAAATTTTCAGGGTTGTATGTAGCTCAAGGGTTTTGAGAAGCAATCACCTATAGGTATGTGTATGCCGATGAGGAATATAATGATAAAACTACCAGTGAGTTTTCCTGGGGCTGCCCCTGCCTGCTCATAGAGAATTCACATGATGCACAGAGCATCCCACAAGCCGGCCAGGGCCAGCCCTCCATTTTTGCGGGGGAGCAGGGAACACTATTATCCCGGTTTGTTCCCTGTTCCCAGGATGGCAGCAAAATGGGCGGCTGGTTTTCCCGTCCATCCCAGGCCCAGCTGCGCTTACTCGTAAGTAAGCACCGCATGGCTCTGAGGCCATCAGGAGATGGGCCCCCCGATTTTGCCATCCTCAGGATGGCAGGGGGAGGGGCACGCAATCGCATGTGGGTTTTTTATATACTCACAACAGTTGCAGAGCAGCGCTCGTGTGCTCCCTGTGGATTATCCGGGGGGGGGGGGGAATGGCTGCCGTGACTTGCAGAGGGAGTAGATAAGGAGACAAAGCTGTTTCTCCCCCTCTCAAAATACTAGAGCCTGGGCCATCCCATGAAGCTGATTGGTGAGAGATTCAGGTCAGGTAAAAGGAAGTACTTCTTCACACAGCACATAGATAAACTATGGAATTCACTACCACAAGATGTAGTGATGACCACCACTTTGGATGGCTTTAAAAGAGGACTAGACAAATTCATGAAGGATGAGGTTATCAATGGCTACTAGGCAAGATGGCTATATTTTACCTTCAGTATCAGAGGCAGTATTAGGGATGTGCAGCGGATCTGATCTGATCCACAATCCGGATCCGATCCAACCAAAATCAGAATGAAAGGAAACAATTCTGATTTAAAAAAACGGAGGTCCAATTTTTTCCGATCCGATCCCCCCCCCCCCCCGATTTTAATCAGGAAGAATCAGAAAATCGAACCACAATTTTTTGTGTTTTCGCCATAGGCTTGCATTAGGGGAAAGAAAGCTTTCCTCCAATGCATGTCTGTGGGGAAAACATGGCGGTGGATGAGTGGGGAACTCCACCTCCCTCCCTCCACTCATGCTCCTTACCTGCTGCCTCCTCACTGCCGCCCGCTGCCGCCCACTGGTCCCTTCTACTAAGAAACAGGCTTCACAGCCTGCCCCTCAGTAGAGCGCCAGGTGATGATGTCACCCAGTGCTCTACTGAGAGGCAGGCCGCGAAGCCTGTTTCTCAGTAGAAGGGACCAGCGGGTGGCAGCAGATGGCCCCGGCAGATAAGGAGCATGAGTGGGGGGGAGGGGAGGTCCTCACTTACCTGCCGGGGCTCCCCGCTACCCCTCACTGGTCCCTTCTACTGAGTAACAGGCTTCGCGGCCTGCCTCTCAGTAGAGCACCGGGTGATGACATCACCCAGCGCTCTACTGAGAAGTAGGCCATGAAGCCTGTTTCTCAGTAGAAGGGACCAGTGGGCGGCACTGGACGGAAGTGGGCGGCCCTGGCAAGTAAGGCATGTGAGGGGGGGAGGGACAGGAAGGGAGGGGGAGTTAGGTCCCCACTCACCTGCCCCCATGTTTACCACATAGGCTTGCATTGTGGAAAAGCTTTCTTTGCCTCAATGAAAGTCTATGGTGAAAACGCCTAGAATGGTGTCCGATCTGAAAATCGGATGTCCAATTTTTGGATCGGAATCGGATCTGATCTGATCCACGGGACCTCCGATTTTGTCTAATCCGATCCAGGGCAAAATCTGAGGTCCCGATTCCGATACAATTTTTCCTGCCATGCACACCCCTAGGTAGTATGCCTACATATACCAGGGGGAACCCAAGTTCCTGGAGAATACAATTGGGAGGGTGTTATTGTGGGCTTCCCATGGGAATCTAGTCAGCCACTGTATGAACAGAATTCTGGACTTGATAGACCTTTGGTCTGATCCAGCAGAGCTCTTCTTATTTTCTTGTGTTCATGCTGGCTTTCTACATTGCTAATTGCTTGTAGTTCATACTTGCTGTAGCTTCAAAATGTCTCTTGTCACTGAAATGTTTGAAGAACTTGGAAGAGAGGAAACAAACAGTTACATTTGCTGGTTCAGTTATTTGAGGTCCAAGCCCTGTGTTTTGAGGACAAAAAGGTCCAAGAACTATTATTGCTGTTGTTTTTGAAGATTTCCAACATTCTTTGTTCTTGTTTTAGTTATTTCTTCTTTTGAGGTTTCAAAGGCCTGAAGTACAATCAACAGTATGTAATAATGAGCTTAGGGTGAAGGATAAGACTATGTTTGATAGCATTGTTTTGATATTAAGTAGTTATTCATGAAACAGCCTGAATATTATTTTCAAACTGACTACAATCAGAGGTTCCTTAGAAATTCATGGGATTGATGCAAGTGAAATAGCTAGAAAATAAAGATATACATTGCTAGAATTCATGCACAGAATATAAAACGTATGAAGATTTGGCACGTGTAAAGGGCAGTATCCAACAGGACAGTTATGGCCCCACTGATTCTTTTTTGCCCCACTGATTTCCTTCCAAAAGTGCTGGGTCCCACCAATTCTGTTGTGCAAGCAGAAACCACCACAAGAGAGTTTTAGCCATTTCTAGGGGGATGCCCTGAAATGAGTGGAAATCCTTGTCTCTGAAAAGAGGCAGGTCAGTGAAGCTCCCTCATGTGAGTATGGTTGACCTGCCTCCTTCCAGAAATGAGCTCATTTCAGGTTACCTCAGAAGTGCTAAATCACCACTGTGCAAGCGGTGGGGGCTGCTTATGCAATGTTATTGGTGGGGAGGAAGAGAATCCATGGGGGCAGAAGCCCCCTGTTGGATTCTGCCCAATATAATGAGCAAAAGCTATGAGTGATATTGTGTGGTATTAATGCAAGTTTGGAAGAAGATACTATGCAAAATATAGTTTTCCTTTGTAGTGTAAAAGATACCTGAGGCAAATACCTGTAAACTATGCTGAAATATATGTATAGATAGCTCAGCCATTAAGCAGATTCTCTCTTAGAATGCTATAAAATATTTACTCCAGTAGGTAGAATTAGTCAGTGAGCGTGGGCCATAAAATAGTATATTTTATTTTTGCAACATTTCCACAGAATCTCAGCAACGAAAGCATTCCATTCCATTAATGGCTCTTTTCCCAGTGTTACCTTAGAAAAAAAAAGTGCATGCAGTAAATGTCCTTTTGAAATTAAATTTATGAGGAGACTGTCACCACATAGTCAGTGTCAACAATTTATTCTTAGATATTTTGTAATCATCTTTTTGGCTCATGAAATTAATTAGCATGTAGGAAAAGTTACCCAAAAAAGAGAGCATTTTAAATCGCCTTGTAAAATTTGTGGTATATCTATATCTGTTAAATAAATCAGTTTTAATTACTTGGGTGTACTGGGTGTAAAATAATAAACCTTTTAAATCATGCTGGTTTTTTATTATTTTTAATTGGGAGAAAATGGTTAGGAATTCCGAAGTGGTTTCTCTCCCTTTTCCTCTCAGTGGTTTCTTATAAGTGCTTATTGTCACATTGATCCTGAACGTTAGGGCAGTAACTCCCAAATGGTATGCCAGGGCATACGAGTGTGCCACAAGAGAACTGCTAACAAGCTGTGATTGTGAGAAATAAATACATTAACTAAATTCTCCTGAAAATCACCACTGGCACTGCTGCCCCCTCCACACCACCAACATTTTGCTGTCTGAGGTGACTCCCTCAGCCTGCCTAGTGCTAGGGATGGCCATGGTGACTCTTGCTTTACTTACCTCCCTTTTGGACTACTTCAATGTGCTTTACATGGGGCTGTCTTGGAAAAGCTTTCAGAAACTTCAGCTGGTCCAGAATGCTGCAGACAGACTGTTGACTGGGCCACGGTGACTTCCTTATTGCAACAGCTTCCCTGGCTACCAGTCTGTTTCAGGGTCCAATTCAAAGTGCTGGTTATGACCTATAAAGCACTATGGGACAAGGCTACCTGAAAGACTGACTTCTTTCATACAACCCTGCTCCCATTTTTAGGTCTATGCAAGACCCCTTCTCTCAATCCCAGTGCCATTGGAGGACTGTATGGTCGGGATGCAAGAGAGGGCTTCTTGTGGCTACTTCCATGTTCTAGAACTTCCTGGTGTTTATTTTATTGTTGTTAGACACCTTGAATGCATGCTAAGTTTTGGTGGAAAAGCAGGGTATAAATTTCAATAAATATATTTTTTAAAAAGTTAGGTCATAGTTTAACTCAGGGATGAAGAACTTGTTTCCACAAGTTCTTCATCCCTGAGTTAAACTAGTTTCTGAGGAACTAGTTAAAATAGTTCCTCAGTGATAATCTATTAGTGGTCACATAACATAAAAAGAGCCATGCTGGATCAGACCAAGGGTCCATCTAGTCCAGCATTCTGTTCACACAGCGACCAACCAGCTGCTCATGGGAAACCCACAAGCAGGATAAATTCAACGTCACCCTCCTTCCCATGTTCCCAGCAACTGGCGTACATATGAATACTACCTCTGATACTGGAGGTACTAGGCCATTGATAGTCTCCAGGAATTTGTCTAACACCATTCAAAACCATCTAACTTGGTGAGCATGCTGGGGGCAGGCAAAGTCAGAGAATTTGCAAAGTGGGTGGAATTTACAAAGCAGGCCAAGGTCTACATCCCTCAGGTTGCAGATTCCCCACTCTTGGGCCATTTCCACACTAAGCTTTTTGCCTGAAATCGCCCCCAGCTGGTCCCTGTGCATTCACATGATGCACAGGGACTCCTGGGGTGGGGTGGGGGACGGGCACGGGATTTCCCAGGGTTAAGGGATCCTGAGAAATCCCGAGACCACGGAATATGTGGCTGCCAGTCCTGGTTGCTGAGTAAGTGTAGCATGAGTAAGCGCAGCAGCAGAAATGGGCACAGAACCACACTGCGTGGCTCTGTGCCCATCAAGGGAGGGGAGGCAAGTTCGCCATCCCCGGGATAGTGGGGGGAGGTCCCCTCGATTTAGGATTTTTTAAAAAAACCTACCCATTTCCAGTGGAGCGCAAGTACACTCTCCAGATCCCTTCTGGAAAACAAAATGGCGGGCTCGACATCTCTCCTTCGTCCTGGGGCGTTGCGCTGCCATGTGGCTTAGAGTGACGATTCCAGAAGCAGCTATTTCCGGGATCGCCACCCCTCCCTCCCTCCCTCCCTCCCTGGGAGAAGTGAACAGAAGAAAGTTCATGGAGAGGATTTTTTCATTCCTCTTCCCTTGAAGCTCCCTGTCTTCCCAGTTAGCCTCTCCCCAGAATTGGGGAACCCCTCTGAGTGCTGTACAGTGAGGATGACATAAAGATACTTCAGTGGGAAGAGGAAACAGCCCAAATCTAGGCAGAGGCACCTTGCATGAGCAAAGTTCTATAAATTCCCTTCTGTTCATGGATCTCACACAATCCAAGCCAGAAATTGGTCGTATCAATAAATCTAGACACTTCAAGAAAAAAGTTATAGAAATAAAAATGGCATCCTGCCTTTGGCATGCTACTTGCAGCTTCAAAGGAAGGGCGTATCAAGTGCCTAAGTCATCCTAAGCTTTATTAGAGGTCATGGATGCAGTCTGGTGCCAGCAGGTAGCTGGAAGGGGTCAGTTGGGGTGGGGTGGGGTGGCCTCCTTAAATCCAGCAACCAGCAGTCAGTCGCAAGACCCTGGAGTTGTTAATCTACCCAAACCCTTCCAGGTTTACTTTGATTCCTGTCTTGTCACCAGGTGAATCCATATTCCCTCATCTGTTATATGCTAAATATGGGGTGGGGGAAATGGTGAAATGTGGTGAAAATGGTTTCTTTTCTTTGTAATGTTATCCTTTTAATGAGCTGACTACAGTTCAGATACAATGGGAAACATGGTATTTATGAGCAGAGGTTTCTTTTCTGGGAATTAGCATAAATCTTTGGGGAACTTCTGCATGTGTTTAATTGCTAGCTTTGGTGTCTATATTTAGAAGACTGTTTGGAGGACCAAACCTCTTGACTATGCTAAAGCTTATCCATCAGTACTTGAAACCAAAAGGAGATTAGTATCCTAGGAATCTAAATAACTGAACAGATTTCTCATCAGTGGTAAATCCCTGCTAAGTGATGGACAGTTCTTTGCCCTCTTCCAAAATATCTTGGATGTTCTAGATGTCCTACTTAAAGCAGCCTAGAAAAACTGTAAGAAGCAATAATGCCTGGGACAGATGCCTGGTTGTTTGAACTGAAGAGATGCATATGGCAAGAGCTTTGAATAATCCCAGGCTTTTAAACGCTTTAAATTTCAGTGGCTGAAGCATGCTATTCTGTCCCAGTCTGAAATTTAGCATCGGGGACATGTTAGTATAAAAGAATGATATAATAGATTAATTGTTTTTATTGTCTACATTTACAGTGTAATGCATGTATTTATTTATTTATTTATTTAATCTTATTTACTACATGTAAATACTGCTCCACATCCAAAAAGATTCTACAGCAGTGAACAATAAAAGATTAAAGAATAAAACAGCGTATTAAAATGTATTATTTCTAAATATGGAATACCAGTAAAAAACACAATAATACAACAATAATAAACATTTATATAATGCTTTCCCTGACTGTCTAAGAATTTTACATGACATCAATGGCAGCTGTTTTCTAGGGCTCCTAGCCCTTTATTTGGATCACAGCTTGAGAAGGGAGAGACAGGTCTCTCCTTCATGGTTGGGGCATGGTTGATAACCCCCCTCCCGCCCACCCACCTACCCACACATATACACATATAACTCATAAAGGAATGAGCTGAAGCATCGCAGTATGTTATGCATTAAGCATAGGCTATAATGTGGTCCTTACAACAGCTCTGCAATACAGGGCAGCATTAGTATGTCCATATTATAGCCAGGAGACTGAGGTTGAAACACAGGGGCTTATATAAAGCCCCCTGGTGCTTTCCAACATGAGATGGGGACTTTTCAGCTGGCATTCTTAGTCTTATTTTGTGCTCATTTGGATTTCATCAGAATGTATTGTGCTGTGCACCACAGCTGCTGTGCCTGTGCAAGGCCACTAGGCTTATCCGTCAGCAGGCATGGGCATGGCGCCGGAGGTGACAGTAGGAAAAGCCGCTATGGCACTCCTGCAGTGAAGGCTAGCGGCAGAAGCGTCAATGTGAGCTGCTGCCGTTGCGCGCCGGAAGAGGTGCCGTGAAGAGGCGGCCATAGTCTGAGATGCTAAATCAACAACAATTCGAAGGAAGCCTATATAAGCTGCATTGGGCCTTTCAGTAGAGAATGTTTTGCCTCATTTGGAGTTTAAGCTATATAAAATTTAGCAACAAGTGATACTTAAGCTTCCCCCCCCCCCGCCATTGTCTTCAGCTATGAAGTTCCTGATTATTTGGAGGATACCGTTTTTGGGGATCCATTTCAATCTGGCACCATGCATACACCCTCAATAGTTTAGTCATGTACTGGTAACATCTCCTTTAGACTACTGTAATGTGTTTTACATGGGGCTTCCCTTGAAGATTTCCTGGAAATATCAGTTCATGCAAAATACAACAATTAAATTATAAACTAGGGCAGGATCTACACTACTGATTTAAAATGTTTATAACAGTAGTGACAATTGTTGGAGCCCAGGACACACTCATATACAGTTTTCAAACCATTTTCAAAGTGTCATATCCTGCTTGGTGTCATATCCTGCTTGGTGCAGATCTGGCCATATGAAACCTATCTCGCCAGCTTCTAAATGATGACACTGGCTCATTGTCCATTTTCAAGCACAATTCAAAGTGCTGGTTCTTAACTTTTAAAGTTTTAAATGGTTTAGGATCAGGATATCTGAAGGGTTACCTATACCAGCTTAAATCTCCATGATTACTAAGATCATCCTCAGAAGCTTTTCTTTCAGTTCTTCTCCCTTTATAAGTGAGGGCCAAATTACACCTATACATGATTGGCTTATTTACCTCAGTGTATGCATGCATAGCCCCGATTCACACTAGGAATGTGGAGCTCCAGGAGAGGTGGGGTTAATGAGGTGTGGTGGGGGTTAAAATAAAAAAAAGTCTCCATTGGAATCCAAATTTACCTCAGATTTGCTCAGGTAAATCAATCAATCGTGCATAGCAGGGTGAACTGTGAGCACAGCATTGCTATGCAAGATTTGAAGAATGTGTACTTTGACCCTGAGGCAGAGGAGAACCAGCAACATGTTATTCTCTGTCATCACACCCCAATTATGTATGGAATCTTTGGTACCAAGAAAATACTTTTCTTATTTGCCCAGGTGTTTTAAGCTCTGGCTTTTATATCTGGAATTGATGGTTCTTTTTTTAAAATTCCTGCTGCTGTTCCCCCCTTTTATGTTTTTTTAAAAATATGTAAACTGTTTTGAGGGTCTTTTCGACCAAGAAAACATGGTACTAAATGCTTAAAATATATGAAATAAACCTTTGTTAGGTGAGAGGTAACTAGTTCCCCGCTTTCTCCTATAACATTTAGTCTCCTGATGTCATTACTCTGAATGTTTCCCTGCTCCCCAGCAGCAATGAGACATGTAGAGCATTTATGAAAATAACCAGTAATATGCTGTCAAGACACGGGTATATTACGTTACTGAGGAGGACAGGGAAGTTGACGCAGGGCCATGTGAGAACTTCTGGTTTAAACTGAGGGGAGAGATATATTTCCAGGAGCCCCAGAAATCCAAATATTTGGCGGGGCACAAAATTATTCAAATTATTCAGGGGGGGGAACTTCAGCTCACCAATGTAGCACAAGTAGCAACAGCTACTTCATTTTGTTTTTCCTTAGTTTTAGCTCCACTTCCACAGTAGACAGCTGCCAACTGGCATTCTGGGACAAAAATGATGGATTCCAGGTGGTGGCTGACAAGAAGAGCTCAGCTTAGTTTTTTTATGATAAAGTTTTAAAAAGAGAGAATAAAACAACGACAACAATAACATCCTCATCAACAACAACAATGGACCACTGCCATCACTGGCATAGTGATGCCACCCCTCCTTCAAATAATTTTGTGCTCCCCTCTGCCGCAGTATACGAAATCCACAGCTTTTGAATAGGGCAGGAAATGGAGGGGGGGTAATCATTTCCATTCAGCACTAGTATAGCCATTTTCTTTTATCATTTACCTATCCCCGGCTAGCAGAATGAATAAATGAATGCTTAGACGAGCATGTTATGGTGGCTCTTAGACATGGTTGGACAAAATGCAAGGATAAGCCAAATAAACAAAAGGAAACCAGAGAAGGGGGGGGGACTGCTTTTCCATCAGTTGCCTCCCCTGGCGGAGCTTAAAGAATTGACAATGTAATCGTGTGAGCTACATTTTCCCCACTGGGACTTACCAAAGAAAAGATAGGAAATGTTCAGCCCACGCCTGTGCATGATTACTCAGAAGTAAATCCCCCTGAGTTCATTGGGATTTATTTCTAAGTGAAGACACATAGGGTTGGATTCTTTAAAAGGATCTCATAAAACAATAGGATGATTTGGTAAGCTGGAGCTAAAAACCACACGGATCATTCTCAGAACACTTAAGAAAATGAAACCTACCCAGAACGCCCACCCCCACCCTGCAATCATCATGCATACCACCCTCAATTAAAACAATGCCCCTGATATCAGGCAGTATAATCTGCATTTTATTTCACTCACGAGCAAAATAACAAGTTACTCAGGCCTGCGGCACTCATGAGTGATATGGGCCGTGTAATATCTTCTCCATTGAGTTTCCTATTATTAAGCTTGAAATAAGGAGTTCAGAATTAACTGTGACAATGATTTTATGGGGAGTCGGCATCACCATTAGCTTTTGCAGTTTGCTGCTAATAAAACTTTAAATTTGCTACTACGCCTAATAACCTCCTTGCCACCTAGCTGTAGAATTTGACAAAAAGAAAAAAAGAAAAAAAAAGAATAAGAAAAGAATAAGAAATACCCTGCCAAAAATGAGACTAATGAATTCCCCACCCTAAACCCACCTCACTTGAAGCCCATCAGCGCTGGCAGCTAGTAGTAGAGCCTATTATTTACAAAGACCACAAATATGATCTGGAATGGGATACTATCCTCTGGCTGATTATTTTCAAGTGCCCATTCCTCAGACCCAATGGCAGCACTTCTGCTGCTTGGGCACAGAACTGACCAGCCGTACATGGCCTGTCAAAAGGATATTTAATTAGAAGCGTTTGCGATACCAGCTGTCAATCCATTTTGAAAGGAGGCACATGAGTGAGCAGGACTAATGTTTTAAACCTTACCAAGGTCTTGTGATGAATCTGGTGTTAATGAGGGACAAGGCTTCTACAGTTTCAAGCCAACCAAACAATAGAATATACATTTATGGAGCATGATAACATTGGAGTCTCCTGAGAATTCTTCCCATTTGATTTTTAATCCGTTCCCCCCCCCCCCCCCGCTGCATTCATTAAACATTTCTCAGCTGTGTACGGATGCAGCAGCTATAGGGCAGTTGGGAAAATAACAAGCCTCTTACTCCTCCCAACCTATTGATAGCAAATTTCCTGGTCAGGGATATTTGTGCACAGTGTGAGTAGCTGGATCGGGAGAAACACTGTGCGCACAGCAAGAACTGACACATTTGATTCCTCATCCAACAAGGGACAGGCACACACACACACACATACACCTGTTTCAGCACATGTAGGATCCCTAGCACTGACAATTTTATGTACTTGCCTATATATTTGTGACAAATCAGCATTGAATGAATCAGTCAGATTAATATTCCTCATGACACTGCTTATTGATGATGCCGGCGAGGGGCTACATTTCATGGGTTCCTTATGAGCACCTTTCGTCTAAAGCTTGATGGAAGGGAATGTAAAGAAAATATTTCAAGCAAATTCTTCTATTTCAAGTTTTCTTGCAAAGCAATCATAGTATCATAGAATCATAGGGTTGGAAGTGTCCTATTGGAGATCATCTCATCCAACCTCCTTCTCAGTGCTGGCTGCAAAACAGGATGTAGCTGCAGCATCCCTGTCTGACCTCTGCTTAAATGATCCCATCGACTCTACTGCCTTCGGAAATCCATTTTTATTTCTAAATGTTCCAAAAGTGTCCTAAACTCTGTATGAGAATTACAAAACAACAGAGCTCAGACTGTACATTTATATCTAATTATGCAACGTTTGAAATTATGTTGTCTTATTTTGTAATCAATTTTAATGCCATTTCCAGTTAAGCATAATGTTGGATTTAGGAGGCTTAGAAAAACCACATGTGAAAACATGACATTTAGCATGTTAGTACTTCCTTGGCTTACAAATATATAAACTAGGCACACTGTTTAGTTTTCTTTTTATAGAGCAAAAACAACTACAACACAGCTTCAAAATAGCATTTTAAAATGAAAAATGTTTGTTTGTTCATTACATTTGTATACCGCCCAATAGCCGAAGCTCTCTGGATGGCTCACAACGATTAAAACCGCAAAATACAGCATACAGTACATTATAAACATTGAAAAGTTTAAAACTATAGTATAAAATAAATGTAAAAGCCAGAATAAAACCTAGTGATGCAGAGATTTAAACTACGATAACACATTTCAAGCCATAGAACTAAATTGTACGAAGCCCTCTGTTGCTCCTTCATGCTGGTATTTCCAACAAAGCACCCAGATTGCACTGTTTTGCCTTGTCATCGCAATTGAGTCCTTCTTTCCTGACCAGCAGAATGTCATATCCAATGGCAGTGCTGGAATAAGAAAATCCATTCCATTATCTGCTGTAGCAAAAGTGCTATTATATACAAAGATTACCCAACTGAGCAAACATCTTGGTCACTTAGCAGAGGGGTCAAACTTAGGACACTCATAGGGTTGTTTCCAACACAACATAACACTAGCAGCTGCGTATTCCACTAGTGGTTATTCAAGTGTTAGTGGAACAACTGGTTCAAACAACACAAAGTAGATAACGCAGTTGTAACAAGTTGTGGACGCACTTGTGCAACAATTTGCTTAATGGCTTGCACAAGCATTTTCTGCAAGTGATAAGCACTGGCAGAATGATGTCATTGTAGGTGGCCTATAATACTGATGCAGCAAGTGCAGCAAGCAAGAAATCCTAATTTGAAGAATGATCTTATGTAGGGTGACCATATGAAAAGGAGGACGGGGTCCTGTATCTTTAACAGTTTCATAGAAAAGGGAATTTCATCAGGTGTCATTTGTCTGCATGCAACACCTGGTGAAATTCTCTCTTCATTAATAGTTAAAGCTGCAGAAGCCCTACCCTATTAACCAGATACAAAAGAGGGCAGGACTCCTGTAGCTTTAAGTGTTGCGATGGAAAAGGAATTTCAACAGGTGCTGCATGCATACAAATGACCCCTGCTGAAATTCCCTTTTCTATGCAACTGTTAAAGAAACAGGAGCCCTGTCCTCCTTTTCGTATGGTCACCCTATCTTATGGCCCCATGTTTTCGTTCATGTCCTGTGTTTAGTCACTTCCAACTTTTGATAAAGTTCTAACAAAGTACAGTTGCCTATATAATTTTCTGATGAATATGCACAAACACACAAAAGTGCAAACTCTTGCATACACTCCTTTTATACATTGTAGGCATATCAGTTATAGCCTAAGGTTTATAATGAGTGAATTCTTCTGTTTCTTTAGTGATTTTGATTTCTTCTTCTTCTTCTTCTTCTTCTTCTTCTTCTTCTTCTTCTGGTTCCCTTTATTTTGTTAACCTGATTTCAAAATAAAATAAATTTTCATGAGAGAAAAAAATACTGATGTGGCATATTTAATAACAAGTGTATATACCCAGATTTATTACTGTGAACAGAACTTCTTCCAGTGTCCTACCTTCAAAATTAGGTTTTAGTTTTAAATAAATAATTAAAACAACTGGTTCCTGAACACTTTGACACATCACTTATGCTTGTTCAGAAGATACGTTCAAGCACTGAATTAAACAATCATGCAGGATTCCAGATGACATGAATGCCTTTGCAGTCCTCTTGGCTGTACGTTTGAATTTCAGAGGTCAGGGCAGACAGCCATTTTTTTTCCTGACTAGGGCTATCTTTCAGTGAAATTCCAGCAGTGAAAAGGAGGATGAAAGGCATAATGGATGATCTTATCAAGGACACTTTGCTGACGTTTGTCTGCCCAACATTGCTGCAAAGAACTAAACATCGTCAGGAACGCATTGATAAATAGACCTGGATATTCTAAATCTGCCCAAAATGTGGAGAAATACCAGGTAAGTGCAAGGGCAGTTATTTTTAGAGCTTGGCTTTTTTCTTTCTGTTTTAAAATGCTAATGCAGAAGTAATGGCAAAACAACTCAAGCAATGATAAATCCTTTTCAGTTGGCACAGTGTGATCTATCCTTTGAATTGCAGGCTTGCCCTCAGAACGGCTGGAGGTTTAATGTGTCTACGATCTCTGACAAAGCATCGGCAGAGAGATCGATTGGGCTGCTTTCAGTCCTCATATTTATCACAGGGCAAAGTCATAAATCCCCTTGTAGGGTTTCAGTGATGATGCCATTTATTAAAAGTAGTTGGCCAGACAACCTTGTAAACGGATAGGCAATATGATGGCTTTGGAAAAATGACAATTGTGCTGATGTGGTGGAAAATTAGAAATGTGTTGGAGATACATAACACTGGCTTCTAAACATTCTGCCCCCCCCCCCCATGGGGACTCTCTTAATGGAAATTTCTGCTTACCAAGGGAACACCATTGGCTAGGCTAGAAGTCACTCATTATGTCAGTTTTGTTTATTAGCACATTAGAATTTTGGAAACCTTTCTCTCCTGTATATGAAGAATTTCATGAATATTAGTAGATTTTCATCAAAAAATTAATTGAAACAAAATTCTCACCTATCTGCATGAGCCTAATTCAGCAGGTAAAGCTATTTCCAGCATGGAGACAAGCATGCTGTACCTGTCTGCCATATAGCTGTGAAATAACTACCCGGGGGGGGGGGAGAGGTAAACTTCATTCAGCACTAATATGGTTGAATACAACGGAGATTAAAAACCCAAACTTTTCAGAGCTAAGCATGCTCTTGTAACTTCGAGGCTCAACTTCTGCAATGCGCTGCACATCGGGCTACCGTTGTGCCTAGTCCGAAACTTCAACTAGTTCAAAATATGGCAGCCAGGTTGGTCACCGGTACACCTAGGGTTGACCACATTACACCAGTCTTAAAATCACTCCACTGGCTGCTAATTAGCTTCCAAGTATAAAGTGTTGGTTATTACATTTAAAGGCCTACATGGCTTGGGTCCAGGTTACCTGTGGGATCGCCTTCTCCTGTATAATCCACCCCGCATACTCAGGTCCTCTGGGAAGTATTTACTTCAATCAGCCAGAACTAGACTGGCGAGTGTTACCCAGAGGACCATTTCTTCTGCCGCTCCCAGACTGTGGAATGGCCTGCTGGAGGAGATTCGACAAATTAGCAGTCTTCTTGAATTTAAGAGAGCCATGAAGACTGATCTCTTCCAGCAGCCTACCCAGTTGAATTTTAAGATGTTTTTAATAATGTATTAGTTTTATTTGTTTTAATGTTTTATCTATTTTATGGGCTTTGTATTTATATTTCTTGTTGTTCCCTGCCTTGATCCAGAGGAATAGGCGGGTTAGATATAAATATATTATTATTATTATTATTATTATTATTATTATTATTAAAACCTTGGACCAGGATGAATGAATCTGTCCATTTTGGTTTGTCCGTTATTCTGGTTTTTTTTCCCCATCTCAGACAAAAAGGTACCAGAACAGAAATCTCTTCAACCTGAAGTTCACTGGGCAAGGTGTTCCACATATCGGTGCAAACCCTATCTTTCATATCCATCAATTGTGTCTCCAGCCTAGGTTCTGTGCTAACAGCCTACTTTTGATCTTAGTGAACGAGCAGGTTGATATGGGAGGAGAACATCTGCCCATCCATACATCTCTGAGGTATCCTGGGCCCAAATTATGTAAAGTTTTAAAGGTGGTCACCAGCATTTTGAATTGTGCCCAGAAGCATATTGGCTTGGAGCGAAGGTGAGTAAGGGACGACACAATTGAGGTGTACAAAATCATGCATGGTATAGAGGGAGTAGATAGGAGACAAAGCTGTTTCTCCCCCTCTCATAATACTAGAACCTGGGCCATCCCATGAAGCTGATTGGTGGGAGATTCAGGTCAGGTAAAAGGAAGTATTTCTTCACACAGCACATAGATAAACTATGGAATTCACTACCACAAGATGTAGTGATGACCACCAATTTGGGTGGCTTTAAAAGGGGGTTAGACAAATTCATGGAAGATATGGTTATCAATGGCTACTAGTCCAGATGACTATGTGCTACCTCCAATATCAGAGGCAGTATGCCTATGTCCACAAATTGCTGGGGAACATGGGTGGGAGGGTGCTGTTGCACTTATGTTCTGCTTGTGGGCAGAGCTAGTTGACCACTGTGTGAAGAGAATGCTGGACTAGATGGATCCTTGATATGATCCAGCATGGCTCTTCCTGTGTTCTTATAACAACCAGTACAGATATTGTAGTATAGTTTTAGAATCTGCACACTCACTAACATCTTTACTGCCACATTCTGTATCAACTGATGGCACACTGCCATCAGTCTGGGAGACTCAAACATCATGCCTGAGACCACCCTGGCTTCCACAGATAATAAGACTGTTGGAAAGTGAGGTGTATGGTACACCAACAGAATCCCTATTCTATCTTGGCCAACTATCCTCAAGAACAAACAAAGATTGCTTGACAGGACACCTAGCCCAGTAGTATCACCATACTTCAGAGTATACCTATGTTAGCTTTTAACCAAATAACATTTTGTAGTGTTCCCATGTGATCATCTTTCCCATTTAGGGCTTCTTTAAAAGCTTGTGACTGGCCACTAATGGATGTTCATGGGTCATTTTGATGATGCCATGAACCTCCTGCTCCATTTCCCGGTTTCAGCATGAGAAAAAAAAATGAGCCTCAGAAAACCCAACTCTTCTGAAATATGTCAGGATTTGTCGGGATTTCCTGCTGTGAGCAGGTGAAGTTGCACTATAAAATGCCCACTAGAGGGCGATGTCCCATTGAACTGTATGGGCCACGTAGTCGCGGCCCTCTTCCCCATGTAATTTCAGCTCATTTCAAATGTGGAAGAAAAGCAGGAAGCACAGCGACGATTTCCCCCATCTGAAAGTCCTCCCTATCTGAGAGAATATCACAGCTCATTGGTTTTAAGCTGTACTTTTATTTGTAATGACTTGCCATGGAACCATATGTTACTTTTTTCTCTTTGGTTTCATTTCATGAGCGTGTAGCAGCTTGTTTCTTCCACCAGACCATCTCTCTAGCTCTACAGCTCCCTGTTTGCCTTCTCTGTGTCAGAAATGATTTTTTTTTAAAAAAAAGCACTTGCACTTTGAGCCATAAAACAAAAATACAAAGCTGGAATCAGAAGAAGGAGGTAAATTACTTTTAGTACTCTGCAAAGAAACTTTCACTTGGCTATTTCCTGTTGTTTTGAAACTCTGAAAAATCAATATAGAAACATATCATAGTCTGAAGGCAGGTCATCTGTGCACGAGGTGTTTTTAACAGTCAGCTTTGAAGGGGATGCTTATACCCCCAACATGAATCTACAGTTCTTTGCACTAAGTGTCCTGTTGAAACTACATTTTTGCTCTAGCTATCCATCTCAATGGCTATTACTGTTTCGGGCTCCCATCTTCTATTATAGATTCACTGATAGATCAATATGACAGAGGCAAGATAAAAGGCAGTTAGCTGTACATGTCTATTATGAGCCCGAAAACTCAGAAAAGATTTCTCAAGCCAGAAAGGATATACCTGACAGAAATGATATACAGAAATGGTACATGCTACTGATCTGTTATATATAACCACACTCTTCATCGTCTTCATTGGTTTTGTTTTTTTTAAAAAAATCCAAGTTTGTCCTGAACCAATCACCTGTCTGAACATCTTTCTTAATTTTGAGATCCTTCTGGATGCTCTGCAAATTTGAAGCAAGTGTTTTTCCCAAGGGAAAAGAGAGTTGAAAATACAATCTCCACTTCTGAAAGAAGACAGCAGAACATATTTGCTTTAAGGCAGAAATAGTAAAAAAAAAAAAGAAAAAAAAGGAATTCTGACATGCTACATTTCCCAACTAGAGGCAAGCGCAGGATGCTATGAAAATGAAATGGTGATTTGAAGCCATAATGAAACATTTTTTTGCAAGCAGGTGGTGTGGGGCGAAGGAGCATTAACTAGCTCAGGAGGTCCAGGTGAGTGGCAGCTCTGCTTTTGCTTCTTCCGCTTCCTGACAATCCTAACACCATCCTATCAAGAGTTGTGCCTAATTATTGGTCCAAACATGAAATCAAGGCAGCTTTCAATCCTCTTGTAAGAGTACAGAAACAGGTAAATAGAGCACCCAACTCTGGTTTCTGGGGAGAAGTTTAATCTGATTGCATTCCTGAATCAAGCCCTGTCCTGTTATGATGAAATCTGTACGTCTAATGAGAGTGGAAGCTGTTATGCCAATTTTGATCATCCTCTGCTGCTCTTTGTGAAGATTTTTTAAAAAAAGATATTTGAAGGTGTTATGATAGAATTACCATCACATGAATGCATTATTCCCTCCCTCCTACTCACACACTTTATGGCAGAGATGGGGAATGTGTGGCCTTTCAGATGTTCCTGCACCATGTCCTGCATGTGGGTCCATGGTCGGCAGCTGGTTGGCCACTGTGTGAAGATAGTGCTGGACTAGATGGACCCTTGGTTTGATCCAGCATGGCTCTTCTTATGTTCATATGTTGTTGCACTGCAGCTCCCATCATCCTTCAGGATTAGCTGTGCTGGCTAGGACTGATGGGAGCTGCAGTCCAACAAACCCTGGAGCAGGGCTGGCCCTACCATTACATAGGCTGGCGAGCCTTCATCAGGCAGAAGAGCAGGAAGAGCGGCAAATTGCACTGCTTTTCCTCCCTGCTCCAACCAGAAGGGCCCGCAGTGACCTCCAGTGTCCCCACTGCCTCCAGTGGCATTTGCCACAGAAAGAGAGCAACTGGCATGGGTTTCTAAAGCAACCTGCTGGGTGAGCAGCTACCATCCACTTCTGCTTACCGCAGATGACAACCTTTTATGGGAGCCCTGCAGCTGGGGCACAAAGTGGAAGCAGTCAAGTGGGCTGGACCAAAGTGACCAGCCAGGCTGGCGGAGGGAGTGAATGAACAGCTGGCCGCTCCCACTTTGTACCCAGCTATGGAGCTTCCATGACAGATGAGCGGGTGAACAGGTGAGCAGTTGGTGGCAGCAGCTTGAGGTGGCAAGATATGGTGGGCCAGACCTGATCTGGAAGGCCAAGTGCTTTGGATTAATGATTTCCAATCAAACAGGTTTGTTGGTTTCTGAAGCATCACAAAAGATTGCAAATGCAATCTTATGTCTCACTATGATGACATAAATAAATAAATATGGCAAACTTACCTCTAACAAGCAAAGACTCTGAAAAACATTCACTTGTATGCAGCTGCATGGCTGCCTTTTCAATGCTTTACTCTTTCTTTCTTTCTTTTTTTCTTTCTTTCTTTCTTTCTTTCTTTCTTTCTTTCTTCCTCTTCTTTCCTGGTCCATAGTCACTGGTTTTGTCCATCCCTGTTTTGCAATCAGGAAAGCAGAGATTTAGACTGGATGGCATAGTTAGGAGCGTTGCGCTTGGACTTGTTTTGCAATCCCTACAGAGGTGGAATTGAGCTGTTTCAGGTTACAGTGGGTGTTGCCCTTTTTCAGCATTTCTATGCCTAAAACAGATACTATCATGACTGTCCTCAGAAGATAATTGTAGGATGAAAAAACAAAAACAAAAACGGTAATAATTACGTATACAAAAAGTTCTGTGGAAATCATAAATAATAACAATTGTAAATAACATCTTCAAATCCATTTATTGCAGTGGGGGAGATTTTAGCAGGTGCTTAACTCTTCCATTAACATTGGTGGAATTCGTGGCTGATTGTGGTCAAATAAAATGACTGGGATGCCAAGAGAAATTAACTTAAGTAGGTCCACAGGAGAGAAGTTTCCTCTCTCTTCCTCCTGCCCTCTTCAGATACTTGCAGTCCCCAAAAATCCTTTCCAGAAGGGTCCTCCAAATCCCCCAGAGGATTTTCAGGGGCTGCTAGGAGAAAAAGAGGGTGGGGAGCATTCCCTCCTTGAATTAACTTATCTTAGGGTCCAAGCCAATATTCTTCCTTCTTGCAACCACTGATTTGTTTACAGATGTTAAGAGTTCTGTCAAGAAATGACTTCTGGCAGCTATTTGATTTTTATTCAGTTCATCTATAGACCTGCTGTTATCTCGTCTGGGGAACAAAATTGATCTAATTCAAGGCCTGTCCCAAAGTTTTGTCTTGATAGGCATATTTGGGATTTTGAGACAATGGCCAGATCTTCAGCTTGGCCCTTTCCACACCAGGCAAAAAGCCTGGGTTGGCCCCCGGCTGCTCCCTGTGAGTCTGAATGACACACAGGGAGTCCTGGAGGTGGGATGGAGGTGGGCACGGGATTTTCCTAGGTTACAGGAAACCAGAAAAATCCCGAATCTTCCGCAGTCCTGGGAACTTCCCGGGACCACGGAAGAATGTGCCCACCCATCCTGGGCGCAGCCGTGCTTACTTGTGAGTAAGTGCGGCTGCAAACTGGGCATGGAGCCACACCGTGCAGCTTGGTGCCCAGCAGGGGAGGGGGTGGCATCTGTTTTGCCATCCCCGGGAGGACAGGGAGGGGGGTGGGGGCATTTGTGCTTGAGGTTTCTTTTTTTTTAATTACAGTTTGCACAGGAGCGCTCCTACGCTCCTCTCAGGTACACACACATAAATTGGCAATCACAACGTGCAATGACCCAGGAGGAGCCAGGGTCATCACACAATAGTGTGCATTAGAGTGACAAACCTGGAAGTAGGCACATCCGGGTTTGCTGCCCCTCCGGCCCTCTGCACCCCTCTGATGTAGAAAGGGCCCTTGTGTCAAATCATTATGAATAAAAAAAACAGGATATTACACTATGAAAGCGGTATATGGAATGTCAATTGTGTCCCAAGAGTTATCAGTGCACTTCAATAATGCTATAATGCACTAGCGTAGTTCTAGCCCATGTTTCGGCTGCCCTCACAACATGGCTACAGTGTAGAAACTTGCCTGTTTATGAAATAGTGTGCATGGCTAGTTGGAAAACACTCATTTCTCAGTATTTTTATTTATTTATTATTGCATTTATATTCCGCCTTTTTTCCTCCAAGGAACCCAAGGCAGTGTACATAATCCTCCTCCTCCTCCTTCTCTCCATTTTATCCTCACAACAATAACCCTGTGAGGTAAGTTGGGCTGAGAGTCTGTGACTTGCCCAAAGTCACCCAGTGGGTTTCCATGGCTGAGTGGGGACTAGAACCCGGATCTCCAGACTCCCAGTCCAACACTTTAGCCACTACACCACACTGGCAATTTGGTGAATCTAAAGAAAAACTAATTCGTCCAAGAACCTAATTTGTCCAAAGCAGCACAAATGGGGCTGAACTCCAAAGCACAGCATCCACCACCACTCTTTTGAACCTAAATAAAGATGGTGATGAGGGCAGAACTTTACTTTGCAGCATGCCAGTCTACTGGGGTAAAACAATACAAAATTAATTTTTTAAAAAAAGAAATTAAAAACTAGAAGGGGTGGAGAGCCTGGTGGACATCAAGATACGAACCGATGGGCACCATGTTGGAGAACCCATAATCAAATCAAACTAAGTGAAGAAACAGATAAATTTAATAAAATATCTCTAGTGCATCTGAGAAGGAAAAATGAGGAGTGGGAAGGAATCAGGAAAGAGAGGTTCTGGAAAAGTAATCTGTCATTGAGACTATGGCTTGCCAAGTATCTCTTGACACATGATTTTCACATTGAGAAAATAAACCATGGCACAGTTCCAGGACAAAATCTGATATCTGGCAAGCCTACTGAGAAAACTGTCTACCAAACTAAAATTTAAGAGGGGAATACTCTCCCGAGTAGTGCTCTGCTTAGCTTTTATGTAAACTGGAACTGCGATATTGTACAGTATACACAAAGTGATTTCTGACGACTCTTCTGAGATTTTGTGTGTTGTTGCTAGTACCTATGTGATGTGATGCCAATAGTAATTGTACACATAAAGTGCCTCTTACCTTGCTTGCCTTGTGATACGTGTGCATCACTTCAAGAGGATAACGCTTCTGAAAGACTGAAAATGCTTTTTAAAAATCTCTCTCACAGAGTCATTGCAGTGCACCTAAGCATCGATCACTAATTCCAAGCTAAAAGATCAGTCCTAACCCCATCTATAACAGGTGTACATTCAGCCACCTTGAGCTCATAGGCATTGTTTTTACAATGTATGTGCCAATACGCTGCAATATAACTGAACTGGTGGCAGCAAGACTGTAGCAAATAGAAAACAAGGACAGGATGATAAATGAAACTGGTTGAACAAAATCACTGTCTGGACACACCCCTCCTAGCATGTCCGAAGACCTAAGCTCTTCTGCCTGAAAAAATTTGGAACAAATCCAACCTTCTCTTTTTCCAGTGGCAGCAGACGGTTTTGTTTAAAATGCACTAGCTGCGGTGGGAGGAGTACTTTTGAATGATGTATGGCGAAGTTGGGGGATGCCATTGTTTGAAAACCTGGATGGCATCCTAATGAGACTTCACATAAACATTTGATCAAGTAGCCGCAAGTTGTCTGTGGGTTTTTCTGGGAAGTTTTTAGACTTTGGGCTCTACAACATGATTTAAGCATTTATAACCGTCAACTCATCTGTTTATAAGGTAAGCTAATAGATTATTTGCAGACATTTTAGCTTCAGAAATTGCTTCTGCAATCTATTTCTATAGAATCGGCAAAAGAGGAAGCAGACATATTATGGGTCAATACCAATGAAAGGCCCTCTGTGCCGACATAAGATTCACAGTCCATTAAGTTTCAGGTCTGCCCCAATATGGATTCCTCTGATGTATGACTGTTACATCCTATTTTTGTTGACTCAGTTCCTATGTCAGCACACAGAACTAAACATTTTGGCTTCGGCCCAGGAGAAAGCTGTCTGTGGAAGATATGTTTCTGCTTCCACCACCATGACAGTAATGAGGAACGGGCATTAACTTGATTTGCATAACATGCACTTCCAAGTAAGACTGTATGTCAGTAGGAGACAACTTATTGTGATGATGCCCACAGCATAATATCTGTTTTGTGCTATCAGCATTTATTTATGTAAATTCCATCATTACAAGGGGTCATTTTCCAACCTTCTACCATGAAATTACTTTCTCTGCCAATAAGCAAGAAGCCAACACTTTAGGAGAATTGCTAGATATATTCCTGAAAGTGGGGTGGGTAAGGTTTCGGTTTTCTCCAAGAATGACAGCTATGATGACAATACTAAAAATTGATAGCCCTCATGTGATCAATTTAGAGAAATGCTGTCAAACAGGCACCCCTTTGAAAAACTTACCTGATTTCCCTGTCTTTCTAATTGCAAGAATTTATTTCAAAAGTAATTTATGGACTTAACATAGCCTAGATAGTAATAGCAATTTCATACTCCAAGTGTGGATCCCTAGGTAGCCAAAATGGCTCCACCCATGCACAAAAGGGAGGTATCCGCTGGTTTGGTAGAAACCCAAGATTTACAGAAATGTATATTTAAAAAATATTTAGGAAAACAATTAATGGGGGTTGGTGGACCAAAAAGTCTAATAAGGACTTCAGTGGTCATGGAATGATGACTGGCTGTTGATAGGGTGGGCACGAGGGAACCAAGAAAGCTGGGGAAGGGGAGATATCAACTTGAAAGTTCTGGAAGAGGGTATGGTAAACTGGATGGATGGAATCCTGAACAGAGCACTCCAGATTGCAATATTTTATTTGCAGGCTCCACTTGTATGTGTGTAGACAGGTGGGTGGATCCTGAATAGACAGATTGGTCTTTGGGTTCCCTGGATGATCAAATGAATGTTTTCTATGATAGGAAGCAGCATAATGTCATTTCTTCATGTCAGAGGTAAAAAGAAAGACAGAAAGAAAAAGAACAATGATCTTTAATTTGTCACAGCAGCAATGTGAAAGGAACAATGCAAAGGAAAGGTGTTTTCTATTTCATTTGTACAATGAGATTGCCAAAATACTTCATCTTTCTCTCTCTCAGACAGGTAAATTAATGTTCAAATCTAGAAAAAGGCGTGGTTGATGTTGGCAGGAGCACCTATATGGATACATGAAGTGGGAAGAAAGCCAGTAAATACCAGTATGAATGAATCCCTGCAGCATGCAACTGAGAGATGGCCCAAGATGTTCATAGAATCGTAGAGTTGGAAGGGGCCATCTAGACCATAAAGTCCAACTCCCTGCTCGGGACAGGAATCCAATTTAAAGCATCTCTGAAAGATGTCTGTCCAGCCTCTGCTTGAATACCTCAAGTGGACTGCCATTTCCCTAGGCAGTTGGTTCGATTGTCTGACTGCTCTGACCATTAGGACATTTTTCCTGTTGTTCAACTGAAATCTGCCTTCCTGTAACAGAAGCCCATTATTTTGGGTCTTACAGTCATGGATGACAAGAGAACAGCTTGCTGCCCTCTTCTTGTGAGAACCCGTTAGGTACTTGAAACGTGCTATCAAATCCCTGTTCAGGCTTCTCTTCTCAAAGCTAAACATACACAATTCCTTCGATCTTGCCTCATAGGGCTTATGCCCTTACTACACCTACATCCCTTTCGCAAGGGAGGATGGGTAGTTGCGAGTTTCCCCACTTCCAGGATTGGCACTCATGGGGGATACGTAGGGGACGTTTTCCACAATTTCAAGAGAGCCATTGCAGGAGGACATATGCCCCATGAAAGCGCTTCCGCAGCGGGGCTATGCAGATGACGCAGCTACGGGGCTGTTTTTTTATGACTCATGAGGGATGCACACTAATGCAAATGCACAGCAACACATGGGGTGGATAGAAAGTCCATCGAATATGCTATGCTGCGCACAGATACGTTTGTATGAAAAAAATACACACTCTCGGTGCCAAAACATGCCGATACACATCAAAAACGTGGTGAAAATGGTGGCTGGGTCCACTCCCAAAAACCTCTGAAACTGCTGGACACACCCCTGGCAGCTGGTTGGCTGTTCACTGAGCCAGAAACTTACGCTGAACAGCAACAGCTGTGCGAAACTGGAGAGGGGGGGGGGGCGACCAGCTGCAGAATTCAGGATTGTAGTGAGAGAGCCAAAAAAAATGACAAAAGCAGTCAGCAATATTTCTGAATAACTGAGGCCATTTCTACACTGGCCTTTTTACCTGGGACTGTCCCTGGGTGATCCCTGTGGTGCAAATTGCCGTACAGGGACTCCTGGGGGCAGGGGGATGGGCACAAGCTTTCCCTGGGAAAACCCAATTCTTCCCACAGTCTCAGGAACATCCCGAGACTGCAGGAGTTGTGGGCTCCCATCCTGCTTGGTGCCCACTTACTTGCTAGTAAGTGGGCACCAGAAATGGGCAAGGAGCCACGCCACAGAGCTCTGTGCGCATCAAGGGAGGGGGGAAGCAAGTCCACCATCCCCAAGATGGCATGGTGGGGTGGGGTGGGCAATTTCAGGGGTTATTATTATTTTTTAAAGGACCTACCTTCTTGTTGGAGTGCAAGTGCGCTCTTCTCAGATCCTCCCAAAAAATAAATGGTGGGTGCGACTTTGACAGCCTGGGAGGAATCCGGGTCATCACACTTCCTATGTGGATTACAGCGATGATCCTGGAAGCAGGTACATCCGGGATCGTCCCCCCTCCCTCCCTCTACACCCTCATGGTGTAGAAAAGCCCTGCGAGGTGGGCCCGAGATCACTACAGGAAGAGCAGAATGTCATGTGGTCCATAAGTGACAACATCAATACTATCCTGGAATAAACGGCTGGTGTAGACTTCCCCTTAGTTTCTAGCTCTCTGATTATCTTTGTTGCCCTTCTCTGAACTTGTTGGGGTAGTGGAGGCAAACGAGCCAAACCGAAATAGACAGAGGGCGGATCTACACACGAGTTTTTTGACGTTTTATAAGGGTTATGAAAGCTCTTTGGGCCACATGATGCACTCCCTATAACGTTGTATATCTGAGGTTTTTTAAAACTCCCTTCAGTTATATACAACGGTTTCACTTTTAATAAATCGTTTTAAGTAAAATAATGTGTCCTTCCTTACCGTTTGAGATTCCTGGGGGCAGTGCTTCCTTTACTGGTGCCCAAATGCTGAGCAGTTGATTGGTGGGGAAGAAACAGGAAGTGGACCAGTGAACTACAACACCCACAATTCTTAGCCCTATACTCGCTAGGGAATGACAGAGGAACTAAGAAGGAAGTGTGTAACTGAACTACAACCCCCACAATGCCTTGCCCTAAATTCATTGAAAAACGAAAGAGAAGGGGCAGAATAGCATGTGATCGCACACATCGCTTTAAAGACTAAAGACTGTTCTCCTGTAACGTGAGTACTCAGTAATGTGGCCTAAGACGTTTTAGAACGCACCTATTTGGAACGTTTTAAAATACAATTTAAAACGTTCCAAAGGACTGTGTGGATTCCCCCATACAGGGAGTTTCTTTCTGCCACTGAATCTGCGTATAAATCTGCAAAGAAAGGTATATGTGGGCAGGTTTTTTTTTTAACTAGATCACACTCAGATCCACTGTTTGTACATTTGAACTGAACCAAAGGATTTTAAAATTTAAGGTACAAGTTTAGTGTGAAGGCTCTATGAAAAATAGGATTTTGCTCCAGGCTGTGCTTATGTACCAGCATCATGAGCACATTAAAGCCAACACTTTAATATGCTGAACTGTGTGTTTGTGTGTCTCATCAAAGCTTTCTACAAAATCTGAAGGTTCAGGTCTTTGGGGGCATGTGCGTTATTGTTTCTGGATCTTGGACAAGGTGACCTAAGTCTTGGGATGGTTGAGACATTCGCTCTATCAAAGTTTTATCAAATGTATTTTTGCAATTCGCACCTCCCAAGCCTTTCTGAGAGCTGGACAGAGTTGCCATCTGAAATTGTCATTTTTGCAAGCTTTCTGATGCAGCTTGCCTTGTGAAAAATGTGCACCAAAAATGTATATATTAAGGGAAAGTGTGCACAAAAGCATATATTTGAGAAAAGTGTGTAGAAGCTTGCGTTTCAGCAATGTAAATGACTTGGGGAAAATGTGTACTTTGGAGATGTGAACAAAAATGTGTACATTCATGCAGACCTGGGGGTGGGTGGGTGGGGAAGTATGCCAAAAAAAAAAAGTGGTTTCTGTACAGGTTCTGTGATATACACAGTAGCTGTGGCATTGTACTATGCTTCACTTTATTTTGATCTAAAACGGGGAGGGGGAGTGTGCCTTTCTGCCATTGCGCTGTATTTATTGATCATTAAGCCAGGATAGAGAGAATTAAGAAGGCATTTCATCCTTGGGTGACACCTACACTGTTATTTTAAACAGCTGGAACTCTAGAATGCTGATACCAAGGATGCAGAGTATTGATAGCAATGAGAATAACAACATAAGGCTTATGATATTTAATAGTTTTCTGTTTCCAGAAGTTCCAATTTGGAGCAGATATTGAGCAGAACTGGATGCTCAAAACAAGCTGAGGGAGAGGAAAAATCCATGAGTTGTGTTTGCGTGAGTTACAAACATGCCCGGTACATTTTCTTCTGTATGGGGAGATATGCAGGCTAAGAGTGAAATTACACATTATTTTATTTGTTTAACATGTAGCTAAGGCTTTGCTTTTTATTTAAGCCCTTTCTACACCATAGGAGTGTAGAGGGCGGAGGGAGGGCAATCCTGGAAGTACCAGCTTCCGGGATCGGCACTGTCAATCCTGATGGAGGAAGGGGAATTCCTGCTTCCTCCCGGGCACAACATGGTTGTTGTGCCTGCCATTTTGGTTTTCCGGGGCCCAGAGCCTCGCGTACGAGCACTCATATGCTCCTGGTAAATTAAAAAAAAACCTCCCTGCCCTCCCGGGGCTGGTGAAACTTGTGCCACCCCCTCCCCTGATGGGCACAGAGCCGCATGGAGCAACTGCGTGCCCGTTTGTGCAGCGCCACCATTCTACCAGCAGCAACATATTTTCTCTATTGTAATGCCAAGTATTTGGAGGGGAAGGGTTGATCTTGAATGGGCAGTTAAGACCTATTAGTTTCACAAAAGACCTGCTCCTGGTGGCAATGAAAATTGCTAGAACTGGTTTGTTGATCAACACAGCTACTTGCTCTGCATGGTGGCATAGCTATGGGGGATTATCACGAAGTGCACATGCAAAATTTACCAAGGCCATGTGCACTTCCACTTGAGTCAATGAAAAGTTAACTGTCAGCTACATGCTATGGTCTCCACTAAACAAATGATTTATTGCACACTCATAAGTGGCCACAGAGGTTAGGGTTAGGGTTTACATTATGTCATCAACCTCCAGGACATCTCCCATACTTTCTCCCGCTTTCAAAAAGATCAGAGATAATGCTAAAAGGGGTGTTATTCTGAGCGATTGGATGTGTGAAATGCCAGCATTGCACAATAATTCAGCCACTAGATGGCACTGTATAATGGAAAAGATAGAAAAAGGAAGTTTTCAATTCAACTCAAATCACATTTCCGCCATGTAAAGGAGCACATTATAATCCCAGAAAGAAACTTACAGATATTTTGCTTAATGTAGAGAAGCTCTATGTGATTAGCAGAGTGTATAGTTTGGCTCTCAGTTCAGGTATTAGAAAGGCACGTGGAGAGAGGAAGTACAATGAATTTGTGCTTCCTGCCCTCTCCACTTGTTTCAGCCATCTGAAACTAATGGGCTCTCCTTTCATCATATCATGTATTGTGCTCCAAACTAATGGTCATGGGCAGCATAAAGGGATCTGAACCCCTGTAGGTAGGGATGCTGGGTAGAGAGAGCACATAGTCCTGATGGCTATGTGCTACCTCTAGTATCAGAGACAGCATACCAGTTGTTGTATACCAGTTGCTGGGGAACATGTTGCATCCATGTACCACTTGTGGGTTCCTGGTTGACAGTTGGTTGGCCACTGTGTGAAGGGAGTGCTGGACGAGATGAACCCTTGGTCTGATCCAGCATGGCTCTTCTTATGTTGTTATTGCTAGCTGTGCCACAGGGACTGATGGATTGGGAGCACTGTAGTGCTGGGTATGGTGATGTGCTGGGGTTGTATCATGGGTGGCATCACAGGCACAATGCCTGAGTAGTAGGCACTGGCAGTGGTTCCAGGGACACTGTGGATGTTGTTCTTATGCTGGTTTGGCATTTTCCTGGGCCGAGCATGCATTGGAGAAGGTGGCCATTTGAGTGGTGTAGCAGTAGCATTTCTCCCCACCTCACCCATTGCAATGTGGGTCTAGCATACTTTCTCAAAGTACACATTCAAATGTACATTTTGCTACACTTAAAGTAAACTGCTGAGAATTGACTTGTGACATTCAGAGAAGTAAGAAACCTAATGGATCGCAAGCTAAGTTCCAAACTGAAGATCAGGTCATTTTCTACAGGATTTCTCAAAGATTGAATTCCTCAAGTTTCCCTACTCAAAGACTGGGAAAGATAAAAGCAAAGAGACACATTGGGAACAGCAGAGAAACAAATATTGGTAAAACTAACAGTAGCACCCAGAAGACCAAACAACTCCATCTGCAAGAAATGAAAGACAGATTTTTTGCCTAGAACTTTACTTTGAAAATAAGTTTCAATCAAATGCAGTCCCCCCTCCCCTGAACTCTTTTTCATGTCACTTTTATGTTACCAAAAGAAATATTTTAAGCAACAACACAAGGTCTTCTTTTGTTAATCAGACAGATTTATCAAATGCAAAACCCATTCCTTATGGACACTTTGATTTTTTGAGGACTTTACTTCATTGATGAGCAGCAGCCCCAGGCGGGCCACTGCTGGTTAGTGAATAAATGTGTTTTTTTCTGCCACATTCTTGCCCCCTTACCCCACAGTGGCTATTAAGAAGTCAAGAGAGATGACATGTGTTTATATAAGATGACAATTTCTACTGAAGTATATTGCATCTGTTACAAAGACCTAGTCATCTTGCTCATCCTTTTGCACATTTTACAGAATCTGACTGGCGAGCCACACAATTTCTGGGAATGCTACCAACCCTTCTGTCTTCCTTTTCTACCTACCCAATCACCCACTCTCTCATACAGCTCTTTCTTCTATAGATGTATACATTCTTGAGGATGTATTGTTGTGCTTCCAATCACCATTTCATCCATCCAACTGCCCACATAAAGATAGGGCGATAAACTGCCATACATATAAACAACCACCAGTGTTCATGCCCCAGAGGCATGTCAGCATACATCTCTGTAGATCAAGGGTGGGGAGCAATTTTTTTCCAGTCAGGGGCTGCGTTTCCTCATGGATAATCTGTCAGAGGGTACGTGCAGGTAGTGGGCAGGATCAAAGCCAGTGGTACATAGGGTCAGAGCTAACTGTGGCTGGGTAGCCCCCACCTCTCTGTCTCTCTCTCTGTCTTCCTGCCACCCTCTTCTCTATCCCTCTCTCTAGGAAGAGACAGATTCAGCCATGTCTGAGCTTGGAGGGCACTCACAGAATTGCCGCTGCTGTCTGACCCAGTTTGTCAGGCCACATGAGCCCCTAAAGGGCTCACCAAGTGGCCTGGGAGTGCTCCTCAGCCACTCACTCTTCAATGCAATCTGCCATTTTTATGCAAGTTGGCAGCTCTGTAATTTTTGTATTTTTTATGTTGTGCAAAATGGTGGCCGTACATGGCCATTTCTGCAACATTAGATGTGTAGTGGGCCCCTTTACGCCTCTAATGTTGTGGAAATGGTCCTTTACAGACACCATTTTGCACAACATTAAAAATACGAAAATTAGGGGGGTGCCATCTTGTCTAAAAATGGCATTAAGGGATGGGCAGCTGTGGGGCGCTCCAGGATTGCACAACCCTAGGTGAGAGCAGCAATAAGCATCCTGCAGCTTGGTACGTGGCATCCAGGGCCCCGAGCTGCAGGACTCTACTCCCATTTTGGGGGCTCTCTATGTTCCTCTCCACCCATGCAGGCTGTCAGGGGAGGAACAGATTATTCTTGCCAGAGATCTGGACAGATCACATGCAGAGGGCTTATGAAATTAGTCTGAGGGCCACATGAAATCAGACGGAGGGCTGTATGCAACCCTAAGGCTGCAGGTTGCCGACCACTGCTGCAGATGAACAGTAATATTTTTTTTCTTCTATTCTGGTCATGCATATGTCATGGTGAAAGTCCCATGTGAATGTTTACTAATAACGCTTAGCATTTTGAGTGGCCAGTGGAAAACGTCAGAAAACATCAAGAGTGGGTGATTTAAGTCTCAATTGCCAAGTATATTTGACAAATACCCACATTTGTTGCATGATTTACTGATACATGCTGATATTTAGCAAGGCAGGGTGAGCCTTGCTAAATATCAGCATGTATCAGCATGTATTGAGCATGTATTGAGCCTCATTACAGTGCCTTTTACACATTATCCAACTTTTCCAAGAACAGCTTGTGTGTGTCTAGAGGAACATATAAAGGACTCAACCACATGGGTAGGGTCCATGTGGATTGTTTTCAACTTGGAAATAGTAGTCCCTCCTGCTAGTTCCATAACTACTACCCCCTGCGATAATAATAATAATAATAATAATAATAATAATAATAATGTATTTCTTACCCTCCTCTCCGTTTGAATCAAGCCTCACTCATGTAGTTGGGTCATTTAAAGTTACCTCAGTTGCCCAGAAGCTACTCACAAAAAGTGACTCCAATGCAATGTCGCAAGTAAAGGGCACCTTCATAACCACGTACCTTATGGGTACCGCCCACATGTCTTTGTTGGAGTTCCTGTCTTGGGATGGGGTGGGGTGGGGTGAGGGATGCCTTTCAGTGGTGGGCAGGGCCAAAGGCAAACTGGGATGGCGCCAAAGGCAAACTGGTTTGGCACCAAAGGCACTGGTGGCAGGGCCAAAATACCAAAAATGGCAGTGTAGTTTAGGTTAACGCTCTTGCTGCCAGTTTCTAAGACTTAGGAGATGTCAACCCTTTAGAATGGGGTGGGGGATGGGCAAAATCTGGGAAACCACCAAATGTTTGATGGTTGGGCAAAAGGGGTGGAGCCAGCAGAAGGGTGCATGGCCACACGGGGAGGGACCTGCCATAGAGAGCTGCTGTCAATCACGGATAGTAAGACAGAACGTCTGAGGACAGAATTTGGAAACACGGGGAAACAAAATATATATCGATTCTTCATCTCCAGATGAAGGTCTCAAGTGCATACATTGTTTTTTTTTTCATTTGCAGGTATCTCCATGGAAACACTTAGTATGCCAAGGGAAGGGAATGTGGTGCCCATGGGCATCAATGCAGCCTTGGACACTTTTCTGCCAAAGTGCCCTACCCCCACCCCCAACATTTTAAGGAAAAAAATACATTTTCTTGCCTCCAGCTACAATTGCTTTGAAATACGTTTCTGTTGGTGCTAAGTTGTTGTTTTTGTTTGTTTTGTTTTAGTGTATTGGAGCTCAGATCCCACCTCTACCTTGAACTCCATCTTTTGGCAGGTTACTTGACCTTTGCCATGCCTCCCATGGCAGTCATTTTGTGGTGGTGTCCAGGACAGTTTCTCAAGTTGCAAAAGGTGCCCAAAAGGTTTGCCTACACATGCTCTAAACAGCATATGCTGTGGAATGATCAATGAGTGGCAAAGTGTAGCTTTGCTAGACACTCTCTTCCAATGAACGTTAAATAAAATACTAGCCTTCATAGATTGTGCTCATTTGAGCTTATCTGGAATTAGCAATTCTTTTTCATTTCCTTTACAGTAATTTTGATGAGATGTTTATATTTTTATGGTGTTATTTGGAAGATATATTGCTCATTGATTAATCCCAGCAAGGGCCCGTGGCTCATAGCCATAGGTACTGTATATTATCTATAATTTAATTTCACAGTGCAAGAGATTTTATAGATTCAACATTCCCAAACCAAATTCATTTAATCCAATTAAATATTGCTTAGAACCCCCATTATTCTTATTTCCTATTACACCTGAGATATATATTTTTTTCACACTGTGGTTCTTTGGAAGGAGTTAAGTAATAAACTAGGCCTAATTTAAATGGAAGCTATTCTTCCATTGTCTCATTGTTTCAAACTGTGCCTTAATAATATGTGAGCCCAAAAACTACGTGGCATTTATAATTTCATCTTTCAGCAGGACACATAATAATAATAATAATAATAGGCAGTGCCTTTGGAGCAAGTGATTAAAATACTGTGTTTTCTCTGAGCAGTGAAAGCTCAGAAATGAAAATGCCCAGTATGCGGGGGCAGCTCAGGCATGTGACTGCACTAGGGGTCCCTCAGTCCTTACTGACTTAAGTCCCATTCATTGTGTGAGTGGGAGCAGGACTGTTTTAAATAGCCCCACCCTCAACATTGCACACTTTGGCCGTTTCTACACTGGCCTTTTGATATGGGATTGCCCCTGGGTGGTCCCTGTGAGGCCAAATGTTGCACAGGGACTCCCGGGGTCAGGGGAGATGGGCACGGGTTTTCCACGGGATAAGGAATCCCTGGGGAAACCCGATTCTTTCCATGGTCCCGGGAATGTCCTGAGACCGTGAGAGGTGTGGATGCCAGTCTCAGCTGCTGCCTGCTTATTAGCAAGTAAGAGGGAACCAGAAATGGGCATGGATCCACACAGCACGGCTCCGTGCCCATCAAGGGAGGGGGGTAGCAAGTCTGCCATAATCAGGATGGCGGGGATGGGGGGGTGGTTTTTGGGGTGTATTTTTTTAAAAAAATCACTCACCTTTTCATTGGCGCGCAAGTGCACTCTTTGCGGATCGCCTGAAAAAAATGGCGGCCGTGATGGTGCGATGGCCCGGGAGGAAGCTGGGATGTTGCACTCTGATGTGGATTACAGCGACGACTCCAGAAGCAGGTACTTTCCAGATAGTTCCCCCTCCCTCCCTCCCTCCCTCCCTCTACACCCCTATGGTGTAGAAAGGCCCTTTTATTAGCCCCACCCCTTGCAGCAATGCTTACAACAAGGGTGGGGGAACGTTTTTCAGCCTGAGAACCAAATTCAGTTTCAGAGAAGCTCTTGGGGGCTCATTCCAGTGGTGGGTAAGGCCAAAGGCAAAGGGGAAGGGGCCAAAGCAAAAGGGATGGGGCTAAAATGCAAAACATACACATACACACACACACACACACACACCAGAATATTGTAGCTTAAAGCTCTTACTGCCAGCAACTATGTCTTAGGGGAGGCATTTAAACATTTAACAAAAGCCAGGAGACCATAGGGTGACCATATGGAATGGAGGGCAGGGCTCCTGTATTTTTAACAGTCGTATAGAGTGACCAGATACAGAAAAGGGCAGGGCTCCTGCAGCTTTAACTGTTGTATTTCACCAGGTGCTGCATGCTGCATCAAAAATTCCCTTTTCGATACAATGGTTAAAGATATGGGAGCCTTGTCCTCCTTTCCCCCAAACAACAAATTTTCAGGGAAAAGGGGATGAAGCCAGGTTAAGGGGGGATGGCAGTCTGGGAACCCAGAGGACTGGATTGGGACCACAGGCAGGCGGGGTTTGGCTTGTGGGGGTTGTGGTTCTGCATCTCTGGTTTCAGCGTTTGCAGGGAAGGAGCCATTGCGTGTACAATTGTATATGGGAAGGCTTCCAAACAGCCCAGAACCTTGGATGATTGAAAGAAGGGAGCCACGGTGAACCTGGAATCCTGGCCAGCCAGGCAAATTTGCCCCATGCTCCAACTTACCAAGACAGATATCGATCTACCCTAAGCAGGAGGACAGCAGTTAAAAGCAGACGCTTGATTGGTATTGGCATTTAGGAATGCACAGGAGGGTTTTTTAACCTGAAACCTGAACATAAATGTGTCCCTCAGCAGTGGCTGTCTGATGTCAGAATGCCTGGGCTCCACTTTACAGTCATTACTCATTACATATATAAGTAACCGTCCATTACGGAGCCCATTTAGTGTGACATTTCTAATGTTAAAAATCCAGGGATTCCAATACTCTGGGTCTGGGAGATTACTGGAAATGTATTTCAGTCCTTGAAAATTAAAAGTAGCAGCACCATTAGCTGTGGGCGATTCCACATGAATTTGAATAGACCTGACTTTATTGAACATATTGATTCCACCAGTGATCACTTATTGGCATCTGCCCAAGCCCGTGCTTTAATGCACATTATCACGGAACGTCTGTCATTTATTACTTAAAATGGCCACACAAAGTGACAATCCTGCCTCCGTGCCATGAGGTATAACAGGCTAAGTGCATGCATTAAAAGTGGCATTGTCCCTGGATCATGACAAATGGCTGTACTTTACAAGCAGTTGTTTAATGACATGATTTACAGTTCACCAGGAGAGGCAGAGGCGGCGGCAAAGGGCGTCCTCCTCGGAGCACAGTGCCGCAGTCAAAAGATGCCGTGTAAATGTTGGCGCTTCCGAAACGGCAGCATTGACATCGCCAGCATCAGTAAAGTCAATATCAATCAGTAAGCAAACAAATATATCTGGTTCACTGAACACGAATAAATGAGACACCTTCGCTGTTGGCTCGGCATCCTTAGAGAATACAGAGATATGTTTCCATGTGGCAGCTTGGCATGATTACAAGTGAACATCCTGTAGATCTGCTGAGTCTTAATCAACAAGCAGGCACCAAGAAAACCGTCATGTCAGGAGGCTGAATAATTATACAAAATCACCTAAGCCACTGGCATAGAACAAAGCATTTCAGGCCATCCACGAAAGATATACTTCACAGGGTTCTGAGATATATACACAACGGGGAGCCCTCAGGGAATTTCTTTGAGGGGTATCTCTAGCTCCTAAGAGTAGTGCTCCTTTTCAGGGATCCTGACAGTCTGGAAGAGGAGTCCTGTAGGGCAGCTTGGGGCTCACAGAGAAGGGGAAAGATTTTGAGAGTGGGAAAAGATAAGAAAAAGTGTCTTTTCCTTCCTAGGCCTTTGAAACTTTCCCCCACTGAGTTGTATATTAGGCCAGGTTCACGTCTAGCTCCCAGCAACAAATCCATGCACTTTATTGTTATTAGCTGGGGATGGGGTGGGATTTTGGAGTGTGGTAAATGGGAAAGCTGCTCTTTTTTTCATCCTGAAACCTACCCATGAATACACATGGATTCAATCTTAGACATTTACAAGCTAAGCTCTCAAAGCCCTCTGTCCGGATGGACAAAACTGTCAGTTTCACTTTCTCCCACATTTGATTTTTTTTTTAAAAAAATAAAAAATAATATCACATATATATAATATATAGCCATCACAGATATAAAGCAGAAGCAGAAGAAAAACTGAAACAAGATTCTCACCCAATCCTACACAAGGCTAACAGGATAATCAGCCTGAATGATTTATTTGGGCAGCCATAGTTTTAGGAGTACCAGCAGTGGAGGAGTGCACAACCCAAGCATTCTACCTCAGGATTCCTGAAGATATTGCAAAGGGAACCTGGGTTGCACTTCTGGGGTTGTCAAGAGGGGGCAGCTAAATGGATTAGGCTGGTTTTGTTGGTCCCTATGGACAGGTCATGCTAGGACAAACCCATCTATGGCAAAGATCTCCATCATTTCTCTGCTTCATAAAACAAATTGGGCACAATCCACCTGGGACCTCTTCTGTCCAGTGGAACGGGACTTGTGGGATGGTAGAACTCACTTGTCGTGCATTTTGCCCTTCAGGAGGATAGAGCTCCCTTTCTGTGCTTCTACACAGGCTTCTACGGATTCTACAGGCGTCTCACATGACATCAATACACATGATGTATTTAGAACACATTCTGTTGAAATTAATTGAATACATAAAAATCAAAAAGAGTCGAGAAAGTTAAAGATTTATGAATGCTAGTGAAATGATTAGAGCACACAAAAGCTTTGAATCTCAAAGCCAGCCTTCCATCTTGTTCTTACATATCTGCCTCCTTTGATCATCCATCCTTCAAACCTTTACATGGCTTTTATGCGCTTTTATAATTGTTTCACTAATACTGTTGAAGATTAAAAGTACAAGTCAAATTCATGCCTGATACTTAGTCTGGGCTGGGGTTGGGTAGAGACAGATCAGGCTTAATCTGGAATAAATATATGCACGTGTGGGCTTCCTAAACTATTGTCTTTGCTGGCTGTGACTTTGGATTTTGGGGGCGGGGGGGTTGAACAACTGCTGCTGTGAAGATAGTGGAAGAATTGCCATTTAGTCCCATGTTCATGTGTGCTTAACTTTCTGGCATGCCTTCTTTCTAAAGCTTCCATTCCAGCTCTCAAAGGCCATGTCTACGCAGGGGATTTTTCTCAGGGTCAACCCTGGGTTGTCCCTGTGCATCCAAATGACACACAGGGGATCCCGGGAGCAGGCAGAAATGACCCCCCCATTTTCCCAGGATAACTGGTTTCCCAATTATCCCGATTTTCCCCAAAGTCCCATCCCATCTTCTTCCCTCTTCCCCGCGAGTGGTGGGGGACAGCAAGAGGGAAGGAGCCAGTCTGGGAGGAGTCCAGGGGCATTGGCGGGGAGCGGGTTTGGGGCTTTTTGTTTTTTAACGTACTTTTTCGGAGGAATGCAGTTGTGATCCCAGCTCCTGTGGCTTCTTCTTTTTTTCTTTTTTTTAATGGTGGGTGCGACGTCCCTCTTCCCTTCCAGGACATCACACTTCCATTGAGAAGCTGGGGAATGATCCTGGAACCAGGTAAGTCCAGGATCGCCCCCCTCCCTCCCTTAGGTGTAGAAAGGGCCAAAGTGTGATCCACTCTCTTTCAGTAGCCTAAGGAAAAACCACACATTAAGTGAAATATGTAGTGTGCAGCTCACTTTCTCTCTCTCTCTCTCTCTCTCTTTCTCTTTCTCTTTCTCTTTCTCTCTCTCTCAATATCTCTCTTTACACACAAGTAAGCATGCAGGGTCTGATCTACCATTGGTGCCAATGGAGGCATCTTTCTTATTTCAGCCTGTGTAGGCTTGTAGGATTTTGGAAAATAAGAGAGATGTGGTTGTGTATACCTCCCCTGACTACGCACAGTTGCCACAATCTGGATCAGGATTTTGCACACGCACTTGTGAGGGGGTCAGCTGCACACTACATATTGAATGTATTGTGTAGTTTAACTCTTAAAGAGTTGATAACCATTAAGGCTAGAAGTGAGACAGCATTATACACCTGTCACCCTCATTCAGTTGAATGCATCTATCAATTCTGGTTTTTCTCAGTTTATGTTTTTTCCCATCTTGTGTTGTGTTTGTCCTAATATTGAGAATATTTTTAAAACTTTGCATGAAAATGCATGTGCATTTCTCCTTGCACATGCATTTTATATACAATTTTGACTAATACACACATTTGCAAGCGATTGTCCTAAGAAAGTCTTTTTTGATATTATTTTCACGAATATATGGATTTTTGCATGAACTTTCCTTTAAAATATGTGGGGTTTTTTGTATTCATTGCCATTCCTTGAATGGAGAACTCAGTTACAAAATTCAGAGCGGTGTGAATTTTGAAGGATAGCTGAGTTTGGGTTTGTGCCTCAGTTCAAAAGTGCGAAATTAGGTATGTTTGCATTAAAATGCTAATGAAACATGTATCTCTCCAATTCCTATCACTCACCAGAGCCCAGTGTGCTGTGTCATCACACTGCCTGTTCCAGACCAGGCACCAGGAATATCTCCATAGCAGCAATGGAGAGAAGCTGATGGTGGTAGCACCAGTGTTGGTGGTAAGTTGGATGAAGGAGGAAAAGTAGAATGGACAATGGATCTAGCCTGCTCTGACCAAGGACACTGGGAAGCCAAGAATAATCATGTTTGAAAAAAGATGCTTCCCTGTACAACAAGGGTCAACAATCCATGAAGACATTTCTTCATGCCTATTGAAGATTTGAGGATGGGAGAATGAACCAAGCAGATTTGACACAGAATTTGCCAGCTGTCCTCAACCTATTGTCCTTGATATGTGTTAGACTACAACTCCCATTAATTTGTAAACCGCCCAGAGAGCTTCGGCTATGGGGTGGTATATAAATACAATTAATTAATTAATTAATTAACCCAGCTAACATGCTCTCTGGGAATTATGAGAGCACTTGAAGCACACCCAATAGGGGAAGGCTGCATCATGCACTCATGCAAATGCAAATGCACAGAAACACACACATATTTCTAACTATTTTTCACATGGAATTCCATTTAAAAAAAAAAAACCACAGAAAAGATTCCTATTACATAAGGAGTGCTTCTCTTTCTTCTTCCAGAATATGGTTTTGATCTTCAATTTTTATGAGACAGGAAATGTCATGTACACACTGCACACAGCTCTTAGCTGGCAAGAGAACATGGACTGAGAAAGAATTTGGGGGATTTTAGAAGGTGTTAAAATGATCTGCACGACATAACCCCCATTTGCTTTTGGCCTCTTGTACTACATATAGAACTAGTGGAATGAAATCTCAAGTGGAGATTGCTAAGAAGCCCAGGAAATTATGCGCCTCTTATCATTTCACAGGACACACAGATGTTCCATGTTCTGTAGGATACGTTTGGTTGGGAATGCTTGCTTGTGTCATTTAAGCACAATGTTAAACTCCTTCATGTTTTATGAGGGCTTAATGATTGCCTCCAACGGTGTTGCTCTTGTAAACCGGGATGATGTTGCGAGAAAGTCCTGAAGGACTTTGCCTGGTGCCCAAGAGAGAGTGTCCTGCTTGGATGCATCTTAGCGGCTGAGCAGCTGGGAAACGTTTATATTGCTAAGAGGAATTTTTAATTAATTGCACAACTGTAGGAATGTCATGAAACAGTCCTCTGGAGTCCTTGCTATGATTCTTAGAAAAACAGTGACATGCAGACACTGCTCGTATACCAATTGACAGGGAAAGTTATATGAATCACTTGTGTTTCAGTTCAAGCGCACTGGAGAGATGGCCCTTACGGGTGTATGCGTTTTTGACCCCAAGCTTTCTTTGCTCAAGCTATTTCTCCAGTATGAGAACATGGGGAAAGCCAATGCTAGAGATGGATTCCCCCCACCCTGTGCATACAGCATTCTTTGAAACATGATGGGTGAAGTTGTGTTTATCATAAATTCAAAAGTGATCTCAATACTCTGAGTGCCCAAACAGCAATAACCACACAAAACAGGGAGATACTCGCAGGTTTGGGGGTTTGCAGAGGGAAAAAATGTATTTAGAGGTGAAAATCCTAAGAAGGTGGAGATGGCTAGTGGTCACAGAATGTTGGCTAACTGCTATTGGAGCATGAGGGAAGAAAACTAGGTGAAAAGGAGAATGGAACATCCTCAATTGAAGTACTCCACAGTGCAACCTTGTGTTGTAAGGTCCCATTAATTCTTACGTAACTGTGCTCGAGGAAAGCGTCTCAAAGCAATGAAGCCATTAGACCAGTGGCCCCCAACCTTGGGTCTCAGCCTCGGGTGTTCTGGACCATTCCCAGACATCATGGCCAATGGTCATGGGTGATGGGAATTGTATTCCATTATCTTGGTATCCGAGGTTGGAAATCACTGCATTAGACCGTATTGCTACAAAGAGATGGATATGAGGAATTCAAAACAGAATAATATCTGGTTTGGGTTGGGGAAAATTCATAACGATAGCCCAAGATTGATCAAATAAGGCTCTGCCTATCAATGGCTATTAAAAGATCCATGTTCAGAGTGGCAGTATCCCTCAGATCATCAGATGTTGGAGATAAACAACACCGAATAGATGGATGGATGGATTGATGGACTGATGGATATCACTTCCATCTCTTGCTCATGAGCTCAACCAGCTGTCTGCCATAGAAAACAAAATGCTGGACTGGATAGATCTTTTCTCTCATCCAGTAAGACAATTCTTGTAAGCAGCTTTGAACTACAGTCTTATAAGCTGTTTTGAACATGAGAACATAAGAAGAGCCATCTTCGTCCAGACCGAGGGTCCATCTAGTCCAGCATTCCATTCACACAGTGGCCAACCAGCTGTCCATGGGAAACCCACAAGCAGGATATGTTCCCTAGTAACTGGTGTACAGAGGTGTACATGGGTCGCTGAGTGGGGAAATGCAATGGAGGAAAACATGGTGAAGTTCTATTTCTTGGGATCTGTTTAACCAGAGGTGCCAAGTACTGAACCTGGATTTATTTATTTATTTATTTATTTTGCATAAAATGTGTGTGCTCTACCATTCAGCTGTGCCCCCCTCCTACAGTTTTCTCTTCTGTGGTTTGCATTGATTGAAGGTCCTTTTCTTATGAGAAAACCAAAGCAATATATATGTCATACTGTCCAGCCCTTCACGTATGAAAATAGGATCGCTTTGGGATACTTGTAGCACCCCAGTTCTCATATATTGTCTCTGCTGGGCCCTGGCAGAGGGAGACACAGCTATTTGTGACTACCACATTCGCCTGACTCTGCAGACACTGAGTCCAGCAAGCACTGGGGGATCTGGGGACTCACAGCTTCCCTACCCATCAACAGCACATGGGCAGCAGATTGAGCAAAGCACCCAGCCCTCCTGTCACAGTCTTCCACATTATGGCGAGATGCACTGGATTTCATGGAGGATAAGGCTATCAATAGCTACTAGTCCTGCTGGCTATATGTACTACAACAGGAATAGCTCTCAAGAATATATTGTTATTGGGAAGATGCATTACCCCCTCAGTTTCAGACATCATTATTTGTGTCAACCAAACTATCCTGATGCTTCAACTCTTTGAGTTCTGGCTCCACACTGCACCACTGCTGGTATTGGTAGACCTGCCCACCGTGGAATGGCTGGGATGATGTTTCAGATCACAGTGAATACTCTTTGCCGACTACTCTTTAAGACCACTGGGGACTTGTTTATTCCAATCTCAGTTTCCAGGCTTCCTTTGAGGTAGGGGGTAAAATGGCCATCCATGATGACAACTGTAGTCTGGTGGTGATGTAAATGGTGGGAAAATTGTTGTAAAAAGCAAAATTATCTAATGTATCGTTTGTGTCTCCAACTGTGAAGAAACCTTAGAGCCTGGCATTACCTGATGTGTGAAATTCCAATCAGTCATATAATTAAAGACCGAATAATAATGCACAGGCACATGGGAAGAAGAGTAAGATTAAGTGTGAAACCCAAACGTTGGCATTTCCTGAATTTTGAATGATTAACAGTGCAAATGTGCAATGTTCTCTCAGTGTCGCTTTTTTCTATGAAATATAATGGAGGAACACTCCAAGAAAAGAGTTATTTTGTCTAAAATGAGTGCTTTGGAATGATGGCGTGTGCCCATGAGGGCTCTTCATCTGTTTTCATGACAATAGTTTAATCTTGCAATTAATTAAAATCCTTTTCCCCAGTGAATGGCTCTTCCTTCTTTCGCCTTGACATGGTCTGCTTGGAAGAAAACAAATGTGGGGAAAGGATTCGGCAAAGTTGTGGCGACACTGTATTATCTCTGTCATTTCAATCCCTCGGAGGAAACACAAAAACATCTCAGGGCAATGTAGTGATTGTGTACTCGGAGTTGCCGTAATTTGACAACCTAAGGGAAGTGCATGAGAGGACTTCAAAGATCATAAGCCATCTGATTCTTTCTCCTAATTACCAATACTCAGCCACATGAGTTTTTTTTCTTCTTCTTTTAATTGGCTTGATTGAAAACCCACTGACTTCCATAGACTTTATTAGATTTAAGATCAGACCCCATGCCCCGACTTTTCATTGCAGGCCATAAATACAGAACATATTTAGGCACAGTAGTCTTCTCAGTGCACAAATTTTAATGCACAAGCTTCTGCTGAGCTGGCTTTGTTTAATTGGACGAAAGCAGTGGAAAGAGCAGTGGTCTCTTTTTCCACAGAGGGAAAAGAAAAACTATTTCCCACTATATAGCATTCCTTAAATAGCATCTTCATGTATTAATCTCTCATTTAACAAAATAATAACCAGCTGGGCTGAATGGAAGGTTTGCTGTGCCTCTTCTAAAACCACTTCCTGCCTGTGAAGTAAAGAGGTGGAGATAGCTGTTTTTTTTACCATCCCTCCTCTACACCTGATAATTATTGAAAGAAGAGAGTTGAGGAAGGAAAGAAAGAAAGAGCAACACTATTCAATTCCGACAAAGACCTACACCAGCCTTTCCCAGCCAATGTGGACTGCAACTCCCATCATCCCCAGCCAACTTAACAAATGCCATGCTAGACACGGCTACTCCCATGGAGATTCCTGGGCCTGCTTTTCTTCTGTGTAGAGTGGCCAGGCATCTTACTTTACAGAGGACAGCCCTCAGAAGAACATAATGAAGAAGAACGTAAGAAGAGCCTTGCTGGATCAGACTTAAGAGTCCATCTAGTCCAGTCTTCTTTTCACACTGAACAGCTGCCCATTGGAAATCCACAAGCAGGACATAAGTGCAACAGCACCCTCGCACCCATGTTCCCCAGCATAGGAATACTGGAGTTAGGGCTTAGCCATCAGGAGTAGTAGCCATCAATAGCCTCATCCTCCATGAATTTGCCCTTTAAAGCCGCCCAAATTGGTGTCCATCACTACAACTTGGATGGGCTGTGTTGAAAGGCTGGCTAGTCTGGTTTAAAGATCCAGAATCAGAATCAGAAGACAGGAGAGCAGGATCACAATCTTCTCCACTATAGAGTGATGTATTTCTATTTAAATTATAGTTGTTATTTCTAAACGTGCATCTCTGCATATACATGAGTATATGCAAATGTTATACAGATCTGTTGTCCTTTTCTTTTGTGATGCATTTCCTCTTTTCTGGTGACAGGCAGGTGGCCACTGAACCCCTTGCTTACTGTCACAGTCTATTCTCCTGCTCTCTCCTAGCAGGCCAGAGTCCAATGCCCACCATAGTACTAAGACCTTGCAGACTCCAGTTCCTGGTTTACACCAGCCAGAGGTCAAATGCCAGCAATGAAGACCAGGTACGAATGAGGGTGGCCATGTGACCTACTTTACAGAAGACAGTCCTCTATTTGAAGGGTAATCAGAGAATACTCCTCTGTTCAAGCGTGTGCTCTATTTGAAGGGTTGTCCAGGCCAAAGCCTGTTTAAAGATGAAGAGCTGTCAGAAGGGAGAGCAGGGAGGGACTTTTAAATTGTCCATCAACAGCTACTTTGGCAATAGCTGAGTAAGCAAGCACACAGATCACCTGGTTGCATTTTTATAGGAATATGCATATCAGCAAAACTTGAGTTTGCCAAAGTCTTCTGAATTCCTTCTCAAAGCTTGTTCTGACTCAAATCTGTATCAGATTGTGAGCGTTGATTTTTCTTTTCACATGAAAATCCATGTGTATTTCCATTAGGGGTGTGCATGGACCCCCCGGATCGGATCGGGACCCGGATCGGGACCTCCAATTTTGTCATGGATCGTTTTGGACAAAATCGGAGGCCCCCCGGACCGGATCGAATCCGATCCCGATCCATAAATCGTAAATTTTTGGATTGGCCGCCATTTTTTCCCCCATAGACTTGCATTGCAATGCAAGTCTATGAGGAAAAAATGGTGGTGGGTGGGTGAGAGGGGGCCTAACTCCCTCCCCCCCGGGGCCGTCCGCTGTGGATGGCCCCGGCAGGTCAGTCCCCTCCCCCGCACTCCCTCCCCCCCCCGGGGCCGTCCGCTTCCATCCGCTGGCACCCGCAGGCGCCCGCGGATAGAAGCGGACGGCTCCAGGGGGGGTAAGCCCCCTTCCCCGCCACTGCTTACCTGGCGCACCACCCTGGAGCAGGCCGCGGAGCCCGCTGGTAGTAGCCGCCGGCGCCGGACGGGAGCGGACGGGCCGGAAAGGTAAGGGCCCCCCTCCTCCCCTCCGCGCGCCCCCTGCTTACCTTCCCGGCCCGTCCACTCCCGTCCGGCGCCGGCGGCTACTACCAGCGGGCTCCGCGACCTGCTCTAGAGTAGCGCGCCGGGTGATGACATCACCCGGCGCGCCACCCTGGAGCAGGCCGCGGAGCCCGCTGGTAGTAGCCGCCGGCACCGGACGGGAGCGGACGGGCCGGAAAGGTAAGCGCCCCCTCCTCCCCCCCCGCTGTCCACTTTCATCAGCGGGCGCCCGCTGGCGCCCGCCAATGGAAGCAGCGGTGGGCGCCAGTGGGCGCCCGCCGATCCGCCGATCCGCCGAACCGGTTCGGAGCCTTTTCGGATCGGTTCGGACTGGATCGGCGGAGCCAGCTGTTGGATTGGAAATCGGATAATTTATCCGATTTCCCACTGGACCGGACTCGGATCGTGGATCGGGTCCGATCCAGTGCACATCCCTAATTTCCATCTGTATTTTTCCATCTGTACAGATCCATTAATTGCACATTTTTGAAAAGCATGAATTTTTCGAAATGTACTCATTTTGAAATATTGTTGAACACGTTTTAGTCCGCACATCACACTGCAAGCTTGAAAAAGGACGGACATCAACTGCAGATTATGACTGAGTCCATGTTCGGTCTGGAGGGTGCGAAATGGGTCAGATCCCAAGCAAAAACAAACTGAAATGAATTTCTCATACTTCCCTAATTGTATTTCGATTGAAATTATACTCATTATTTCTAAATTTGCATTGATACATGTATATTAGCATATGCAAATGTTATACAAATCTGTGTCCTCTTTTGTGGCCAACCTAGTAGAAACATAGTCACTGGAGCTGTGGATCAGATTGCCAGCCATCCTGCTCCACTTTCCTGAAGCAGGGACACTGGGAGACTGGGACCAAGGCATTGGGTCACAGCTGTGTTTCAGCAAGTGGTGCTAGCAGCCTTCTGAGCAGGTGTATAGCAGAGCAGCAGTGGGTGGGTGTCCTTAACGGAACGCTGACTGGTGGATGGACTTATGGAATGAATCCACCCAGAGCACTCTGGCCGGTAGAGAGTCAGCCCTTGTTCATGAAAGACAGCTGTCGAGAGTTAGTTATTGTCAGAAGAAAGAAGGGAATACTATCAGAAGGCAGAAGTATGTGTGCTCTTTCACAACGGTTTTTATTTTCTGCAGCTTTTCAGGTTTCCCACCTCTTCCCGAAATAAACATGTTAAAAATAGGATGAAACATGTTAATACTGGCACTCCGAATGAGAGAAAGCCAAATGCTGCTTCCAGATCTTATCTTTCTTTGCTCCTGGTATATACAGCTATCGCTTGTTTGCTTTCAGCTTTGAAGCTTTGTATCTAGAACCTGCACAACTTGTATCTTATACGTAGAGCAGCAGGTAAAAAAATGCTGCCATCCACCACGAAAAGCATTACAGAGCCCAGATAGCATCGTGTTAAGGGAACGTGAACTCACAAGTTAGGACTGAACTCCCCTCCATGTTCCTCTCCAAGTTACCACTCCATTTGCAGGAGTTTTTTTTTTATTGGTGGGGGGGTGTTGCACGGAGTGGGAGGACAAGTTTAGTGGGACTTATAGGGTGGCAGTTCCAGCGGTGGTAGCCTTTTCTTTTAATTTTTTTTTTGGTTTGGATTGTTTTGCTCCTCACAAGCACCATCAGTTTCTCTTAGCAACTACCTCCTGGCCATTTTATTTTCCACAATGACCCCCTAGAACAAAGCTATATCTTTATGTAGTGTCACTCCAGGGGTGTTGTGAGGGAGGGAATGGCAGCAAGAGCCCCCACTCTGTACAGTTTGAGATGGAAGAAGAAGAAGAGGAAAATCTTAAGAAAGAAAAAGAAACAGCTGCTGCCTCTACTACTTCTCAATAAGCCTCCCTGAAACAAATGAATAATTTTGCCCCTCTAAAGCCCCACTTTTCAACCCCTAAATCCCCACCCCCACCCTGCCATAACAGAACAGGAGTGGAGGACTAATTGGGAGCAGAGGCCAAAATGGAATGATGTGAGGAGTTAGATTCAGTAAGGAAAGCTAGTAAGAAGTGGGTTATAAACAGTTGGTTAGAAGCAGTAGTAACATTGAGTTGAGGATGGGGAGAGAGACAGTGGCTGAATTCGGATAACACAATAAGCAACTGGGGTGGGGAAACAATCGTCAGTTGTATTGACTATTGTGTCCTCCGAATGCTGCCATAATCAACTCAGCGCTGATCCTAATCCATACCACAGTTGATTATTTATTACCATGTTGTGTGGGGAGTACCCCCTAGATGAACAACTGTAAAGTTGATTATTACGTCACCATTGACTATCGTGTTGTCCAAATTCAGCCAATGGAAGGAATTATGGGATAGTGTTAGAGTTTGTTAAATTAGTGAGGAGAAGACAGATAGCGAAGTGTGTGAGATCAGGAAGAGAGAAATAAGTTAAAGCCTGGTGGTAAGGAAAGATGATAAAGGGGGAGAGGTGTTAGGTTGTTGTTACTAGATAAGACCATTTTTATGACTCTTTATAAGATGACTGCTGGATGTGGTTGCCCATGAATAAGTATCTGTTTTGTGTTTTAACTAACTGTGTATTCTAAGGCTGGCAGATCTCACCCCATGTACTGGGTTTGCTAAACACAGTTAAATATATAAAAGGGAGAGTTTGACTGAAAGCTGCCAATAATAGATGGAGACAGGTATTATTTTAGAGAATATTAGGGAAGTCTGGAGCCAGTGGGTCAGCTGAGTGACATACCCGTTGACTTCCTGGAGCCAGGGCCTTGTAGTGGATCTCTAGATATATCTGTCTCTCTTGCTGTCTTTCACACACAAGGCTGTGTCTACACCAGCCATTTATTCCAGGATAATACCAAAGTCATCCCTACTGGGTCATCTGATGTGCAGCTGATCTCACATACTCAGGAATATAGCTGACTGCTTTTGTCACGTTTTTTTCAGCTCTCTCACTACAATCTCAAAGTCCGTGGCTGGTGTGCCCCCCTTCATGAAGTTGTTGCTGTTCGGCACTAGTTCCCAGCTTGGCGAACAGCCAACCCGCTGTCAGGGGCATGTCCAGCGGTTTTAGAGGTGAGTGGGAGTGGACCCATCCACCATTTTCAGCACATTTTTAATTGGTTATCAACATGTTTTAGCGCCGACCTTGTGTATTTTTAAAACACAAACATATCTATGAACAGCATCACATATTCAAAGGACTTCCTATCCACCCCATGTGTAGCTGTGATTTTGCGTTTGTCCGCATCCTTCCCGATCCATTAAAAAAAGCCTCATAGCCGCATCATTTGCCTAGCCCTCCCCACTTGTCCCAATCCACATGCAGAAGCACCGTCAAGGGACACACATCCTCCTGCAATGGCATTCCTGTTATTGCTGGAAACTTCCCTCACAGGAGTGGCAATAGCGGAAGCAGGGAACCATTGCAATCACCCCACCTCGGTTGCAAAAGGATTGTAGGTGCGGATTAGCCCACATACACAACATTCTCAAGCTGAAAGTTCTCAGTTGAGAACTTCTGATGAACCCTAGCTGGGTTGTCCCAGATTCACATCTCTCTCCAGCTGTTGAATCAGTTTGTGGCCTTAAGCAAGTCATCCATCTTTGTTTCCACGTCTACAATATAGGCATAATATATTTCGGTACCCTCCAGAATTGTTTTAAAGACTACAGAGGTAAGTTATGTGTAGTGCTTTGAGTACTCCAAAAGTGCCATGTACATGCTAAGATTTATTATTAAAGATGATACCAACAACATGAAGCTCTTTGTAGAAGCTTGAAAATAGACACTGTAGACTACCTAGCTGATAAAATTCATGTCCAGAGCTGTTGATTATAGGAGTGGAATCAGAGAGCCTATCTACACTACTGCTTTAAAATGGTTTAAAACAGTTTAAAATAGTTTATAGCAGTTTTGAGAACTGTTGGGGCCCAGGACACACTCCATATACAGTTTTCAAAATGTTTTCAAAGTGTTTTATCCTGTGTGTGTAGATAGGCTCAGAGAAGAAATCTGAATAAGACAGAAAGTATTACTCCTGTTTCTCAGCTGATTTGCAAGATGGTTTTCCCCATTCAATGAACCTTGTTTTCAATGGATTGGATCCAGAATAATGCTTAGCGGAGGTCTGCTGGTGCTGGTGGAAAGGGAGCAGGGGTGCTGGTGGAAAGGGAGCAGGGAAGCAATGTGATTCCTTTGTCCCACAGCAGTCCTCTATTTTTACTCAAAAGATGTTCTGAATGGTTAGGGGAACCTTCTGAACCAACCTAAGAGATGGTGCTGGGGCTGCAGGTGGAAGTGAAAATTGGTGAAAATTGCCTTCTCATCTGCTTCCTCCTATGCTGGATCATGGTGCCTTCTTTGAATGGAAGAAGGCCTTCTATTCATTCAATGGCCCATCTAGATGTAATCCCCAGCTCTGAGTTAAAAAAAAAAAAAGAGCTCAAGGAAATTCTCAAGGAAGGCTGGTATGAGGTGGAGTGACATGTCACTTCTTTTTCAGGTGGATTGAAAATTGTCCCACTTCAATGGGTATAAAACCATCCCAGGATGGTTCATAGAGCAGGCATTCACCCTGTATTGTGAAAGGTCACTTGATCCAGGCCAGAACTGTTTGCAGAACTGAGAGAGGGCAGTACTGCAGAGCTAGGCACTTTGCAAAGACAGGTACATGTCCTTCCAACATTGGAAGCCCCAAACCTGACAGAACTTGGGCCAAATAACATAATCAATATAAAGTTGAGTAGGATAAAAGATGTTAAAAGTTATTCTTAAAAGACTCATATTCACCTCTCAAGGAGAGGGAATTCTGAAGACCACAGATGAAAAGGCCCTGTCCCTGATACCTGCCAAGGTATTAGAGGCTGATCTCAGGGCACATAGAAGTTCATATGGGTGCAGGCAGACCTCTATGTCACCTGGTCTCAACCTGTTCAGGCCTTTCAAGGTCGAAAATATCACTTGAATTTGAACCTGAAAATGAATAGGCAACCAAAGCAACTGATACAGAATTGGTGGAGCAGATCCAAAGGCCTGTCTTCTGTAAGCATCTCGACAGGTGCATTCTGTACCAGGTGAGCTTCTGAACTGCCTTTCTGAAGGCCTCCTTATCTAGAGAGCACTACACTGGTCCAGCCTACACGAAACCAAGGTGTGTAACTCAAACCAAGCCAGCGTTCTCCAGATAGGCAGATGATGAACCAGCGTAGGGCTGCAAAAGGTACACCTATCCACCAACAGCACCAGTTGCTGAAGTTCCCTTTTAAAAACAGCGCTTCACAGTACAGGTCCCAGTTACCCTTTGCATCTGGTCACTCTTCCTCCAAGAGGGACTTTGGGAGAAGCCGTTTCTGAGTTTCAAACGTCCATATTCAAGGGGGCTGTAGCCCCGTGGCTCTCTGGCTTTCGGCTCTTTTCTTTCATTTCTGCAGAAGGCTTAAACTAATTGATTGCAGCTCTTTGTGTAAGGAAAGCTGGCTCCATTTATGTGAGCTACTTTTTGCAAATGTGCAGTCTAGACATCCATAAACTGCAAGTATTCACTTGTGGGCCATTGGGATGCTGTTTGCTCTTCCTCATAAATGTCATAAATGGGTGTAAGGCTGGATAGCTCTAAGTGACAGAAAAAATAGCCTTGCAGGGTAGGTTGCAGCTGCCTGGGTGTAATTAAACTTGTCTGAAATAAGGCCAAAGGCACCAGTGTATTTACGCCTTCTATTCGGCATTTTCGTTCCAAGTTCTTTTATTAACATAGGGTTGCCTTTAATTATGCAGCACTACACACTGCATTATTGATATTCTATAAACATTAACTACGGGTGCCCCTAATGAAGCAGGAAGAAAACATGTTTTCCTGTTATTCGTCAAGACTCACCAAACACCTCATGCGGGAGCTGCTGTCCTCCCCTTTTGCCAAGGAACAGGAGGCCTTTGAGTGACTGGCCATATCAGCTTGCTATTCCCTTTTTCCTTGGTACATCCAGCTAGACATTTGCAAAGTTGATTTAGTTTCCTGTAATGAGCTTCCTACATTTATCTGAAAAGACTTTGGAACCTTGCTCATTGCTCTGATCCTACCCATGAGAACTCCCAGTTAATCACAAGCTCTTCAATGAGTCACACTTCCATCCAGCCACAAACAGGGGACAATAGATCAATATGCCACTAAGCTTCAAATTAAAAGTCAAACCTGATTGTGTTCCAGCATCCTGAACTTGCCTCTGATGGTGCAGAGGCCTCCTTGTGAGATTTACTGCCTCATCTAATTTATAGCTTTGTCTACAGATATGGCCAAAGGACTTTCTTTTTTTCTTGTTCAACTATTTTAGGTCTACTTCTCAAAATGTTGTGGCCAGATTGATAACAGGAACGAGGCTCTTCAAACATAACACCAGTTTTAGCCTTCTTGCATTGGCTACCTGTAAGTTTCTGAGCCCAATTCAAAGTGCTGGCTTTGCCCTATAAATTCTTACATAGCTCAGGACCAGAATACCTGATGAAGCCCCTCTCCTGGCATGAAGTATCCCATACTCTACGTTCAGCATTCAAGGCCCTCCTCTGGGTGCCTCTTCCAAGAGGATGGCAACAAGAGAGAGGGCCTTCTTGGTTGTGGCTCTCCAATTATGGAATAATCTCCCCAGTGAGGCCTGCCTGCTATCAACACTGTCACTTTTCTGGCGCCCGGTAAAAACTGCTCTCTTCTCCCAGGCATTTGGCAGCACATAATGAGCTTTCTTGGACTGTCTTTGCTGATGGTTTAAAAATTGTTTTCAGATTCAAGTTGCCCATATGCATGTTCTCTGTTTATCTGTTTTGTTATGCATTTTTTTTTGTAGTTTGTGTAATGTCTTTTAATGATTTTTAAATTTTGTGAACTGACCAGGGAGCTACAGCTATGGGCGATATAGAAATATAATAAATGAATGAAATGAAATTAAGGTGGTGGAATTGTGTCTGGGCTGCGCATGAGGGCACAGCAGTATACAAGAAGACTCCTGTTGGTTCAGAGCAAAAGCCTATTTAATTCAACATTCTGTTCCCACAGAGGCCAACCAGATGCCCACAGGAAGGCCACAAGCAGGACATGAGTGCAGGAACAGCCTCATGTTCATAGTCACCATTTTCTGCATATGTGCCAAATTTGAGATTGATCCCCCCCCAACCCTCGATTTTATATGAATTTATTAAAGATTGTTTCAGTTCTGACAGATCAGAATGACAGCTCGCCACGTGCGTTCATTCAGACCTGTCAGAATAGAAACTATCTTTAAAATATATATATATATATATATATATATATATATAATCGAGGGTTGGAGGGATTGATCTCAACTTTCATATACATACTTAAGCATACCCCATAAGCACTGTGACCAAGTTTCAAGCCTCTAACTTTTAAATACAGAAGTTATAGGTATATTTATATGGCAGTCCTGATAAAACGATAAAATCGCCTGAAAATTATCATCTCCAATGATTATCGTAGGTTTTTCTATCGTATCGTCATCGTTAAACACATGCACGATAATGACCTTATCGTATCATTATCATACATTTTAACAATATGATACACATCCCTACTTCATAACAATAGTTAAAGCTGCAGGAGCCCCCTGCCCGCTTTTGTATCTGGTCACTCTAATATAGCTCCTGCAGCTTTAACTGTTGTGATGAAGATGGAATTTCACCAGGGACTAATTGCGTACAAATGACACCTGCTGAAATTCCCTTTTCCATACAACTGTTAAAGATACAGGAGCCCTGTCCTCCTTTTCCTATGGTCAGCCTACCCATCCCTAGCTTAGGCCTGTTGATACCTTCTCTTCTATTATGCATTGCTGAAAGCTCCCACCTGCTGTGGGTTGTATTCCATCCTGCAATCACTTGTCTTACATGAGCATCTGAAGCAGAACCAAGATGGGAACATACATAGTGCCTCCAAATAATTATATATGTGGAAATCAATTGGAGGAAGAATTGGGGAAGGCTGACACTCAGGAGTTTGTGGCAGTAGGTTCCAAGAGTCATATGTTAAATATGTGTTGTGCATAACATAGAGGCAGTGAAAACTAGGCACGGCCGTCGCGGGGAAATCCAGACTGACAGGTTCTTGCAGCGACCCTGACTCAGCTTGCATTTGTGAGCTAAGTGGCAGGTCATTTCCCAAAGGTTGGGAACTTTGCCTTTTTATATATATATATATATATATATATATATATATGCAAATCATGATTTGTGCAAAATCATGGGTGTAAATTAGGGCTGTGAACAGATCCAGGGAGGTCTGGATCATTCCGGACTAGATTGGATCATTACGGATCTATCCGGAGAGCTGGGGCCCATTGGCCTTCCAGGTCCCTGGGTGCCGGCTGCGCAGCCAGCACCCAGGGACACCAGGACAGTGGTGAATCCATTGGAGTCACCGCCCTCCTCCCACTCTACATACTTACCTGCTACCTCGTCATCACTGCTGCCGTCCACTGCTGCCATCTGCCGTCCGCAGCTGCTTCTGCTGTACTGAGAAACAGGCCTTGTTGCCTGGTTCTCAGTAGAGCAGAAACAGCAGCAGCCAGCGGATGGCAGCAGCGACGAGGAGGCAGCAGGTAAGCAGGGAGAGTGAGGGGAGGGCGGTGAGTCCTTTTCCCCATAGACTTGCAAGTCTATGGGGAAAAGGAGGGTCTCTGGATCTCGATCCGGAGACCCAGATCCAGATCCGAATCCAGTTCCAGACCGGATCGGGGGGCTGTTCACAGTCCTAGTGTAAATATTACATAGAGTGTTATTTTTGCAAAATTAGAACAGTAGACTATTTATGGACATGATTTGCTCAAATCACAATTCCCATAAATATTTACACCCACAATTTTGCAGAAAATGTAATTTGCACAAATAATAATAATAATAATAATAATAATAATAATAATAAATGAAAAACCACAAGCTGGACCGATTCATCATGCAACAAGTCAGGCCAGCTCACAGATGAGAGAGATGGAGCCTGCAGGGGGCGCCACTTGGGGAAAGCCCATTGAGATCTCCTCTTCCAGACTGATCCCTCTGACATCCCTTGTGTAAACAACCAATCCAAGCCTATCCATTTCTACCACACAGCAGGGAAGGAATTCAGGAGCCCAGGCATCATCTCTGTGAGCATCTAATGACTGGAATTTTGTAATCTACCATTGCCTTGTCTGGATCCAAAGTTTATTGTTAATTCAATGAATAATGAAGGACTGAAGTCAAAATTCATACAATTATGATCTGTTTCTACAGTCATTGTTTGTGCCTGGAGCCTTCCAAGGAACTTGCATGGAAACACAAAACTGGATCACGAGCCTGCAGTGTGTCCATGAAGTGCTGGGGGTGGGGATGCAAAATGACAGCGTAATCAAATGTGATGGGCCTTTGCAATGACATATCCAGCCTGCAGAATTCAAAGAGGCATAACTTGCTGAAAGCCATGACTGAAGCATGGTTTCAGTCAGCTGCATGTATTTTTCAATGTTTTAAAAGACTATTTTAAAAAAGAGGGGGAGGGGAAGAATGTAATCCTACTTTCCAGAACAAACAACAAAAATGTCTTTTATGTTTTTTTGTGGTAAATCCCTTGTTTTGCAGGCAGCTAGCAAGGCTTTGTCCTCATAGATGTCTACCTGGAGCCACTCAAACTTTGTCAAAAATAATATACCACATTGGTGTCCAACTTCCATGACTCCCTCTGCTCTTGAGATGCTCATCTTGGTGGGAGGAGGGGAGGCAATCTTCTCCACCAATCCCCCTTCCCTTGGCAGCCCCCATTGCCCATCAAAGATCTGCTCCAGAAGTTTGGGGATTCCACAGGATAACTTGGGAGATGGCATGGAAGCTCAAGGGGAAATCATTGAAAATGCCCCCCTCCATATTCCACTATTCTGTGCCTTGTCTGGATAAGAGGCTCTTCTACCAATAGAAAGGCAACTCACAATCCAGGGATACTTCCAGATGAGGCTTTTATTTTACAATCCCTAGCCTCAGACATGACATTTTACAGGTGTGTGTGTTTCCAAATACTGCTCTTTCATTTTTAACTGACCCCTGCAAAGTTGATATGTAGTTTGTTTTTTATGCTTTTATATTTTGTACATTGGTTTTAAATGTTCAGTGTTTTTAATCTTTGTAAACTGCCCAGAGAGCTTCGGCTATGGGGCGTTTTTTTCACTACTTCTTCCTTCTGCTTATGTATGCATTCCACTCCATCTGCTAGTGGCCAAGCTAGGGATGGGGAGAGAATTCCATCCATTTTGTATTTTGATAATACCTTGCCAAGTTCACAGTTCCAGGATCGATATGCTAACAAGAACATATTTTTGGTGTTCGCACTTTTTAGAATTTTGCAATACAGTTGTCTAAACAAAAATGCATATGGAAATATGTATATTAGTGGATTTGGGGGAACGTACAGAATAGCATTAATGCTTGCCAAAAATGTGCCTGTTGTGGAAACTTGTATACAAAAATATGTATATTAGGAAACATGCACCTCAAAATGCATGCATGTTTTTCATGCTGACTTTTTTTAAAGTCACAAGCTGATGTGGAAACAGGATGGAATCAAGTTACAATGAGAGAAAAAATGAGAAGCTGTGAGAAACCAAAATTTAAAGATTTTTCCATTCCTATTTAGGCCAAACTAGATGAGACATCATAGATGTATGAATGAATCTACTGCCTCCTTAGTTTTGGCTAAAAGTATCTATGTGTGCATGAGAGTATTTACTATTTGAATCAGGGCTGTGGAGAGACCACATATTTTCCAATGTGCACATATTTTCCAGAAACATAGGTGCAGGTGTGTAGTGGCTATGAATTTTTTTACTTTAAAAGCTCGTAAGTTTCAAAACAGAGTGGGGAGAAGGCGGGAGAAGGGGGCTGTTTGACAGCTGTCAAAGCCACCATTTTGGAACTTCTGGAACTTTGAAAGTAAAAAATTCATAGCCACTACATGCCTGCACCTATGTTTCTGAAATTTCTCACACATAAGTACCTCAAACCCATCTGCAATGTGGCCATGTTTCATGCTTCTATCTTTAAAAATAAAAAGTTAAATGCGTTTCTTTCCTCATTTTCCCAAAAATACCTTGCCACTACATGCTTAAACCTATGTTCCTGCAATTTCTCACACATGTCAAACAACATGTAATCTCTAACATGGCCAAGTTTCATGCTTCTATCTTTTAAAATGAACAAGTTGAAGGCATAACAGTATTTCCCCCACTGCAACCCTTTTTCAAAAAGTAATTGCCATCAAAGGCAAGCACCTATGTTTCTGAAATTTCACACGTATGAGTACCAACATACCATCTGCAATGTGGCCAAGTGTCATGCTTCTATCTTTAAAAATAAAAAAAGTTCTAGGCATTTTTTTTTACAAGAATACTAGGCTATGGGGAAAATCATTCAAGCTGGCGTCTGATTCTAAAATCAAAGGTCCGATTTTCATATTGGAATCAGAACTGAAGCAATACAAGGCAAGTCCGATTTTATCTGATAAAATTCAGGACCGTATCGGAAGTTCCGATTCTGATACAATTTTCGTGGCCATGCACATTCCTATTGACAAGAAGATTTCTCAAACTTGTGGAATGTTTTTTAACCTTCAGGATTTTTTGCGCAAAAAAAATTGCATTTGGGGGGAATTTGTGCAGTTTTTCACATGTGAATTTGTACAAATTCAGAAGCAACAAAAATAGCTGATTCCATTGATGGGTGGATAATGGAACAAAAGATTCTGATTAAGCACAAAACACAGACAGAATGGATTTTACACAATCCATACATCCCCACCAGCACATGGCAGCTATAACCTTTTAACTGGTCCTAGTAATTGAGAATGGTTCACAACAACAATTCCCCACACCTTGTGATAGATGAATCTGTCTTGGTTTGCCCTGGAATTCAATATATATATTTTAAAACACACACACACACACATGCTCACATAAAAATTCATGAGCATTTTTGTGTGCATTTCTCCCAACTCATGCATTTCGTATGTATCTTTGCTGAACATGCACATTTTTTTTTTGCAATTTCCCTAATATAATGCAATTTTTAACATCGTTTCTTCTAATACATGCAGGTTTGTATGCATTTTTTTAAATTGGAAAATTCCATTGCAAAATTCAGAGAAGTGCAAATTACAAAGGGTTATTGAATTTTGGTTCATATCATTAATCAAAAGTGTGAAATTCCATACACCCAAACCTTAGCTACACCCAGTGCTTACTGGAAACACTGTCAGTGAGACTGACAACTGAAGAAAGAACAACTGGACATGCTCAGTGGAGGCTGGTAGCTCTAATGTTAGTGGGACAGTAAATCCACTCCAGGTTTCAGTCAGAACCAATCAAAACTCTAAAGGAGCTATCCAAGGTGGAGATGCTCCTTTCCACCCACCCTGCATATTATCTCCCAATACCACTTAGCAGTTGAGAAGTGTGGCTAAGTTTTGGAAATGCTACTTGGCCGTGGTATGTCAGGTCAGGTGTCCTGGAATTGCTTGTATATTTAGATGCAGCTCTTATTCTGAACTATAATTGACTTCCCTCAGTTTGGGGATTAAATTTCTGTGCCCACAGTAACCTAAACACTCACAATTTACCTTTAAAAACAAACAAACTGTAGTACACAATTTATAATTGCTCTCTTATGTATATTGCTCTCTTATGTGTATGTTTTTATGCTCGGTGGCTAATTGGGGCTGTTGTACTCTGCTGTGCATTCTCTCTAGTGTCATTTATGCCTTACAGTGTTATGCCAAGTGCAGTATTAATAGACTTTTCTGGGTGATATGCTCGATGCTAATGATTTGTTGATTAACTCTTCAAAAACCAACTTTCTGAAGCAACTTTGTTTTGCCTCAGTGCTTTAAGGTAGTATGATTTTGAATCAAATTTTAAGTATGTTTATACTTAATGAGCTTTTATAAACATTGAGTGTTTCTTCCTTGATACTTTTAATACACTATTAAAATGTATGCAAGGATGTGTAAGAGGATTTGATGTTTTCCTTACCCGAGCCGCATTTATCTGGCAGAAACACATCCCCCCCCCCATGTATTATATTGTACAGGCATGCCCATAGTTAATATCCACTGTAACATCCTTCCATCATTCCCAAGACTCAATTAATTTTAATCTGTAGAGAAGCGAATTGAATTCTAGTCAAGGTTTTGTTTTGTTTTGCTTTACAGAACACACACTTAAAACAAATACAAATGATTTTAATGAATTATTTTAGGATAGCTTTTCCCAACCTGGTACCCTACAGATGATTTGAACTCCCAGCAGTCCTGGCCATGTGGGCTGGAGCTGATTGGAGATGATGTCCAAAACTTCTAAAAGGAACCAGGTTGGGGTAGGGCAATTTTAGGGAATGGGAAGTCTAAGGATTTCCTTGCTGGATCAAGCAATGATCCATTTGGCCCCTGCCCATGATGGGCCATCGATGTTGGCACTGCAGCCTTGCGTTTCCCCATATGGCCACAAATGCCACGCCTTTTCCTTTCACCACCCAGGCCTGCCAATACTACTGAAATCCTTACTGCCACAACATTCCTTCTTTCCTTCCCCTGTTGCTGCCACTGTTCCTTCCCTCCCGCCATGCTTCTGCATATTGGGAGATAAAGTGAGCACAGCGGAAGTGGCAGCAAGTAGAATGGAATTGTGAACAGGGGGGAAATGAAGAAGGAAATAGGAAGCAGGGGGAGAAAAGGAGAAAATAGTAATGAGGAGGAAGGTACGTCCACCCACTGACTGTGATGGCAATGTTTGGTGGTGCCTGCGGACGCATTTTAGAATGTAAACTGTACCCATAGACATAAAATGGTTGCCGTATCTTGCTCTAGCAGGTACTGAAATGCGTTCAGTCTCTGGACAGGGATGCTTCATTTAGCAATCATATCTATTTTTTTGTTTAAAAAATGCATTTATATCCCGCCTTTTTTCCTCCAAGGAACCCAAGGCGGCATACATAATCCTCATCCTCTCCGTTTTATCCTCACAACAACGACCCTGTGAGGCAGGTTGGGCTGAAAGTCTGTGACTGGCCCAGAGTCACCCAGTGGGTTTCCATGGCCGAGTGGGGACTAGAACTCGGATCTCCTGACTCCCAGTTCAACACTCTAGCCACTACACCACTGCTGACATAAGTCTTATCCTCCATTATTTTTTCTAGAGTTTGGTGGCAGTGGTGGTTTTAAAATCAGCTATCTAAGGTGGTGTCTATGAATGACCACATCTTAGAATCACAGAGATGGTGGAGTCCTTGTAGACCATTTATCCAACCACCATTCAATGCAAGAAATCCAGAACTAGGGTATCCCCAACAGATTGCTGTCCAACAGCCATTGCTTTGTTGCCCAGGACAGCTACCCTTTCCCCAAAGGAAAAAATATTCCACAAGTGAGTCTCCTCTCCTTCAGTCACCCAGCATGAAGACAGAAACGTACAAATGATTCCAAAGAAGTCTGACTACATTGCAGTTTCAAAGCATTATTTGTTCACACAGCAAACATGCAATAAAATACATGAATAATGATTCCTAATTTCTGTCTGACTTCCCTAACATTCATAAACACTATCTCCATGCTTTACTGGGAGTTTGATCAATCTTCCACAGCAAATTGATGGTCTGATCAGGAACTGATGCAAAAGGTCTTGGCGCCCTCTGGATTGGGCTTCTGCCTCTCTTTATGCCCAGATCCAGGGGTTTGGCACCATATTGCCTATCCCTGGTTTAGATAGACCCAGTCTCAAAATGGAGATTTGCACTGTGAATGAATTTGTCCATTGTAGATGCTGCAGGTATCAGAGCATGCCTAGGGATTCATTTTGGGTTAGAGCAGCAATGACTGGTCTTCATTTCTGAAAACACAAAGGCCATTTATAACTTTGCTCTGCTTCTTGCCTTGGATGAAACATGAAAAACTGAAGGAGACTTGCTCTGGTGCAAATTTAAAAAGGTTATTTAATCCATTATAAAAACACTTTTCCAATTCTTAGATTAGCCCAGTGTTTCGGATTACCAATCAATCCTTCTTCAGGAGCTGTATTGGAAGTGTTGTCCACAAATATTTAATGTTTGGCTCTTCTCTGTTGGTAACTAATCTTGGCGTCCTTTCCCAAATGTAGTTCTCTCTCAATGCTGATTTGCCAAGAGTCCTTATATTAGCAAAGCTGGAAATTTATTTTAGGTAGCACACAAAACTTTTTATCAGATAATGAGGTCACACTGAGTGATGTCTCAGCCAGGACAGGAGTATCAGGAGCTGTAACTGGGCAAACATGGAGAAGATGAAAGCTTAAACTGGGCATAAGGAGGCAGAAATGGTTTCCAGCAAAGTGTGGGCGCACCTAAGCAGTCTTTATCCCGGTAAGGGTATTTATGACTCATTGCAACCAGTCAATTGGTGCTTGCGCTAGCCAGCCAGGAAAAAGGGTGCAGCCACTTCAGGATGATATCTCCCCAAATGTGGAGCCTTACCTAAGTAGAAGCCTCGCTGAACATAAATGACAATACCTGTCAAGAACCATATAGGCCATGGCTCTAACCAGGTCATAAGGCACTGCAGGTAAAAGCGAACCTGCTTCCGTACATTACTTCCATCCATATCTTGCAGGCATTAACTCTCTTAACATTGTGACATGGAAATGCTTTCATCATGTGCTGTTTCTGCACCCAGCAGGAGCCTTTCTAGCTTGTGCTGGGAAGGACACCAAATCCACCGTTCTTGTCAATACTGTCATATAGTCAGCTGTTATCTCAATTACTCTGAATACACATAAAATGTGTCTAGATAAGAGGCAAATCGACACATCTCGTTGCATGCCAGCATACAGCTAGTAGCATGATTGAGAAAGTGCTGTGCGACGTCAGACTTGAAGTCAGTGTCAGGAGGTATGCAGCTTAAGGTTATTTTCTGCCTTTAGAGGATGGCTGAATTTGGACAACACAATAAGCAACTGGGTGGAGGGGAAACAATCATCAGTTGTATTGACTATCATGTCATCCAAATGCTGCCATAGTCAACTCAGCTCTGATCCTAATCCACACCACAGTTGATTATTTATTACCATGTTGTGTGATGAGTACCCCCTAGATGAACAACTGTAAAGTTGATTATTAGCCCACCATTGACTATCGTGTTGTCCGAATTCAGCCTATATCTACATTAGCACTTTTTTAAAAAATGCATTTCATTTCACTTTTTCCTGATTCTGCTGCTTTGCATTTTTTTTTTTACATGTTTCATACACACACATCTCTCCAGATTGTAGACTTGGGTTCTCAGTATTTTCTAAAATAATGCTTTGCTCGCCTGATGGCACCCATACACCTACATATATACACCAGTGCCTAAGAACATAAGGAGAGCTGTGTGGGATAAAAACAAAGGCTTATCTAGTGTGTCATTCTGTTCATACAGTGGCCAGCCAGCTGGCCCAATGGGGAGCCCATAAGCAGGACATGAGTGCAACACCACCTTCCCACTCATTTCCCCCATCAACTTGCTTATGGAAGCATACTACCCTTGATAGTGGAGGTAATATATAGTCATCATGACTATCAGTCATTGACAGCCATATCTTCCATGAAGTGGAAGTTCTCAATATTTTCTAAAATAATGCTTTGCTTGCCTAGTAGCACCAATGCATCCAGACACACCCCCATGCTTGATTCAGGGTGCCAAAAAAGTGGAAGGGAACCTTGAGACAAGAACAATCATGAAGGTAGTGCAAATCTGAAACAGCACCCTTCAATATCTTTGAAGATATGAGAACTAATTGTGAAATTGTCTGTGGCGAATGGTCAATGTGTGCATCATCAATTGGGGACCAAATATGAGAGGTCGAATATCACTGGGCAGATGTCAGTAGCTCCTTATGATTCTTAATAAATTTGGAGAAATTGAGCAGGTGTGGACAACATACAGTGAAATGTTTTAGATGCAGAAACCAAAGTATAAAATATAGCAGACAGTATTTTAGTCCTGTATGTGAAAAGACATCTTGTGGATAGTTTTCTTTACATCAAATCCTTTCTGTACAAAAATCAAGGGTGGTCCAGCATACAGGCAGAGATGTGGCTTCAAGTTGATGTGGCTTCAAGTTTGAACCAGAGAACTTGTAACGATCACTAGCATAAGTAGCTTTTAAGAAGAGACTGGTTGAAGTCATGGATGATAGGCTTACTATGAATGGCTTTCATGAAGCAGCTAGAATATAATTTCCATATTCTGAGATAATATGCTTCTGATCATATCTTGGAAGGAGACATGTGTGAATCAGAAAAACTCAAGCTTGTTGAGGTTTCCAAATATCACCTCAAAGCTCATTCTGACTCATGTCCATCTCAGATTGTGAGTTGGGTTTTCTTCCCCCCCCACAAAAAATTGAGTGTATTTTCATGTATATTTTTCCAAACGTATGTGTGCATTTTTGAAATGAGCATATTTTTCACATTGTTTAAAATGTGTTTGCACACATTTTTGGGAAAAATGCATTTTTCATGTGTATTTTTCAAATGCGCACATTTTAAACACATTTTTGGGGTCTGGGAATTGCATCACAATGTCAGAAATATATATGCACTTCAACCATAGATTGGGTTTGGGTTAGCATCCAGATCTGGATGGTTCAAACTGGTAAGGAATGACTTAAATGAATTTTCCTACTTGGAAGCAACTACTACGGCATGACTATCACCACCTTCACTCAACCCTATTAAAGAAAGGGTCCTGGCCTGGGTTAAATGATCTAGCCCAGCCTTTCCCAGACTGGTGCCCTTCAGATATTTTGGACTGCAACTCCCATGAGCCCCAGTCAGCATGGCTAATGGACAGGAATGCTGGGAGCTGTACTCCAAAACATCTGGGGGCTTCCAGTTGGGGAAGTCTGGTCTAGCTTAATATGGTTGTTCTTATATCACCTTTCTTTCTATCTTTCTTCTGTTATCTGCTTCTAAGCTCTTATAATAACTTGCTTATAAGAATGTTGCATTTTTTGCTAGCATTGTAGTGTGCAAGACATTATCTCCCAGCCTCAATTCCCCACCTGTGAAATTGGAATAACAGTGAGAAACAGCTTTGGCGGAAGTGGGTGAGCTGAAGGCAAAGACATTAAAAATGGTAAAATGCTTTAAGAATGAAAAAAAAAAGATGATAAAAATGATACGTGGTAGTATGTAATCTATTTTCGGCACCGAGCCTTAACTTTTAAACCAAATGATCATCTCTGGTTCAATCAGCTAGGAAGTCTGCAAAAGATGGACGGGAAATGCAATGATTAAAAGCCATGGCCTCTCTGAGTCTAACAAAGAATCACACTAACAAGAATCCAGGAGCCCTTTGTATTTTGAAATGCAGCTGTGTGGGCATGAATGAGGCATCTGCCTCCTCTGCTTCTGTTATTCATTTTGCTCCATCACCTGTGAAAAGGACCTTAATCTGCTATTGTTTTGTGCCAAAATGTATTACAGTATGTTGATGTCCTTCAGTCTCTCTGCCCCTGTAGCAGTCAGTCACTTTGTCTCGGGCAATCGGTGCCTCTGGAAAGCAGCAGAAATTGCCGCCTTCACATGAATGCAAAAGTCCTTTCCAAGAACTCCCTCTGGGGATGTGCACAATAATATCAGGACATGAACTAGCTTGCAGTCAGAGGCACTGACAGTCACTGCCTATGGGGATAGTGGCAATGGTGAAGCCTTCCTGACAAATATACACTACTTGACTTTCTTTCCCCTTCTCCTTTCAGAGCACGGGTGTCGCACAAGGGATTACAAAGTCAATGGCTAGTTCCGATTTAAATACTGCATGTATTTGGAATGAGTCCCACAATGGTACAAATCAATCACATGCTAATGCTCGATGACTAGTCAAGCGTAAGCCAGCTCAGACCTGCATTGTGAAACAGAGGGAGACATTTTTATCTACAATGAAGCTGATGGATTAAGAAACGCTGCGCACAGAGGCAGTCGGAAAAAAGGAACAGACAGAAACTGCAACCCTCAACCCCATTTACTAGGAGCAGGTCTCATTGTACTTCATGGGACCTCATTCTGAGTAGACAGGAATAGGGCAGTGGAGAATTTCAAGAGTTGCCAATGTTAGTAAACTCTTTAAAAATAATAATCCACAGTGTTTAGGAGGCAGTGTATTATATCTTGTAGCGTGGCTCCTGTTGCACTGTGTAGGCTGCTAGATCTTCACTACTGCTTTATAGTGGTATTGAAGTGCACTGATAACTGTTGGGACACAGGATACATTCCATTTACCACTTTCATGGTGTTATATCCTGCTTTTTAGTCCACATTCGTAATGATTTGACATAAGGTGTAGATCTGGCCAGCAAAAGCGAAAGAGAAAAAACACTTTTTTTTCACCACTGCACTGCACTGCTAAATTGTGGCGGCAAATTAGGCTACATGGTGACAACAATTTTTGTGGTAACAGTGTGTGTGGTCCTTGGTGGGTTCTGGGAGGATTTGCCCCTGGATTTCCAGAGGTTGCCTATTCTTGATCTAGGGTCACATACTTAGAATATCCATCATTCAATTTGTAACTGCTTTTCAATCAAAGCTGTTCAGGTGAATTTTTTTGTGGCACGTTTGGCGATTCCAGCTTGGACAAATCAATGTTGTGGAGCACATATTATCTTGATAAGATTAGATGCATGTTTCAGGGTAAAAGGGGCTGGAACATCCTTCAATTACCACTGTTTCTCCTACACTACTACTCCAAGATCAATTCAAAAGTTACTACTCAAATGAAACTGTCATGGAATTTGTGAGTAAGCAAAAAAGACAAGATCTATAAATTATAGGGCCAGTGTTATATCCATATAAAACGGGTAAGTCAGATGAATCACATTCCAACATTATTAATGTTTGTAATGGAGTACCCTCCAAAGAAGGACCAAAGATGTGAGAGGAAAAGCTCATTAAAAATAAATAAATCTCACAAGTGAATTAAACATTAGAAGTATAAAATGCTGATAAGATTATGGTGAATTACAATCACATCCAATTTGAGTCAGATTTTATCCCATAAGATCTGTTTGTAGTGAAAGTAAAGGTTGTTTGTTTTTTTAAGAGACAAAATTCTTTCTTTAAGGCACATGCTGATAGGTAATAGATTCAACACATTAGTGTTTCAATTACCTTTCTGGTATTTAAACGGGTAATTTTATGAAGCAGTTAAATACACAATCCCTAAACAATTCTTGTTGTTTTTTGTGGTTATTTTTCTTTAAGAAAAGACAGAGCCATTACCTTGAAAAGATTAAACTATTTGCATCTGTACAGATCTTATTGATGGCTAAAGGCCTGTTGCTTTGACAAGTGAAGATAGTATCTGACTCTTTTGCCACAAGGTTCACCTATTTTCTCAATTTGGCTGTGTTTACAGGCTGAGTTTAGATGAACTGCATAATAGCCTGTGACTATTTATGCATGTATTTAAAGCACAGGAGAACTAATGCATCATGCGCAACAGGAGCTTTTATATTCAACACTGGGGCATTTTTTTTTCACATCATGAACCTCATGATCAAGATGAACTTCAAACAATGTCTCAGTGACAATAGGTATGCATATCACTAGACACTGGTCCAATTCCAATGTCATGACCAAAACACAGCTTCTCCTTCCCTCTGCCTGGTCTGTTTTCCTCCTATACTTCCTGGTCAACAGTAACTATGGTTTGTTGTAACATCTGAATCAGATGAACGACTTACCTCCAAACCAGAATTGGAAGCCCAGTTAAATCACCAGTTTTAAAATCACTTCATTGGCTGCCAGTCAGTTTCCGGGCGAAGTATAAAGTGTTGGTTATTACCTTTAAAGCCCTACATGGTTTGGGCCCAGGCTACCTGCGGAATCGCCTTCTCCCGTACAATCCACCCCGCACACTTAGGTCCTCTGGGAAGAACTTACTCAAGCCAGCCAGAACTAGGCTGGCGAGTGTTACCCAGAGGACCTTCTCTTCCATCGCTCCCAGACTATGGAATGGTCTGCCGGAGGAGATTAGACAAATTAGCAGTCTTCATGAATTTAAGAGAGTCATGAAGATTGCTCTCTTTCGGCAGGCCTATCTGGATGAATTTTAAGATGTTTTAATGATGCATTTTCTCTTGTTTTTAATTTTTTTTAACTGTTTGTGATTTTTGTATTTTACATTGTGTTCCCTGCCTCGATCCGAAGGGAGAGGCGGGTTATAAATAAATATTATTATTATTATTATTATTATTATTATTAAATCATGGTTTCCAGTTCTGATTTGGAGGCAGATAGTGAGCCTATCTACACATGCAGGAAAAAACACTTTGAAAACATTTTGAAAACTGTATATGGAGTGTGTCCTGGGCCCCAACAGTTCTCAAAACTGTTATAAACCATTTTAAACCATTTTAAACCGTTTTAAAGCAGTAGTGTAGATAGGCTGAATATTTTGTGCTAACACAATGGTCCTGATTCTGATGTAATGGCAACCTATAGTTGCCTTGAACGAGGAAGTGAAAGGCAGAAAGAAAACACAAGCAGGGAGGGCAGGAGGAAGAAGAACCCATGGCCCCAATTGCGTAGGGACATGGCCTGATGTTTTGGCTATGGTGTCTACACTATTCATTCTGTTTCCTCCCTCCATGTTACTAGTCAGTGGCTGAATTCGGACGACACAATAGTCAATGGTGGGGTAATAATCAACTTTACAGTTGTTCATCTAGGGGGTACTCCCCACACAACATAGTAATAAATAATCAACCGTGGTGTGGATTAGGATCAGCACTGAGTTGACTATGGCAGCATTCGGACGACACGATAGTCAGTACAACTGACGATTGTTTCCCCATCCTCAGTTGCTTAATGTGTCGTCCGAATTCAGCCAGTATCTCTGGACTGGGGCTATGATCTGATGGCATCTTTGACTTACTTATTTTGATGAAAATAGGAAAATCCACCATTCTAGAAATGCTAGGGATATACATAAAATACTGAAGTACAAGAACAACCTTATGTAATGCACACTTCCTAGTTTAAAAGCACATTTATTTGCCACTATTTTCTTTGATTGTATAACACACTTTGATATGGCAGCAGTTTTGTGATTTCTGACAGTGTCTCAAGCCCATTTTCTGGATTGTATCTGTCCATCAATACCACTCTACCCAAGCCTACCCAAGTGTAACAATATGCATACAGTCCCCCACCACCACCACCAAATCCAGGGTTCGTGGTTCTCATTTAAAACCTATCTTGTTTGCCTGGCGTAACAGAACAGGTAATGATACCTGCTCTGTTGCAACAGGCAAATGAGATGATCATAGTTGAAAGGAGAACCAAGAACACTGGATGGTGTGGGGAACCTTATGTACATTGTCACACTCACTGTCTTAATGGTTAACCTGTTCTTAGTAATCACTAATGGCTTTTATTGATGTTGAGAAGATTAATTATTCAACTGATACTGTCTTGGTTTCTGCAGACTATATACTAACTTGATTTTCTCTTACGGCATTACAGCACAGTGCTATGGAAGAAAGAACATTGCCTTTGGCTATATCCTTTGCATATGACCTTGCATGCGCAAATGCGATGCACCCCTCACCACCAGTATTATTATCACTGGGAAGTTGTAGCAAGCCATTGAACTGGTATTCCTCGCTTTAATTTATGCATGCCTACGTGCATGGTTTTTCTCCCGCAGTTCTCAAAGAGCTTTATGGCCCATTATTGAGTGACTAAAATGGGTGCAGATTTTGCAAGCCTCTGCCAGAAGATGTTTATTACGCTCATTATTCTTCTGAAAATCATGTTCCAGCAGGTTCAGGCAGCGTGCAGAACATGGCACATGTGTGAATTAGCTCTTTCACACCACTCTTACAATATTATCACCACTAATAAAACCAGGGGGGAGACCTTGGGGGGGAAGGCTGCACATTAATTTGGTAACACAGCTTTGAAAAGCGATCTTTGTTAAGCCTGGAGATAAGAGGGGCCATTACCCTTGTTTCTGAAAGTTACTGCCAATTGTTGAGGGAGACAGAGCACGGAGGTACATTTGCAATCAAGTGTCGGTCCGGTCGTCTGCATGCTGGCTTTTTAATATGAATACATTTTCAATGTGTCTCCAGGGTTGTTTTATTAAGCCGGAGATGGTGCTTAAAAAAATGTTTGATGTTGCACAGGCATAGATGCACAGATACTCTGGATGGTGTTTCAAACTTTGCTTCTATCATAAAGAACACTGCTGGGAAGAAGAAGAAGAAGAAGGAGGAGGAGGAGGAGGAGGAGGAGGAGGAGGAGGAGGAGGAGGAGGGACATGCAGAAATTAACAGGGCAGCTTGGAAAGTTCGGTTGATGCAAATTCTCATAGAAACTGGCCTGATCCACAGTGCATGTACTAATGTGTACATCAGTGGTGTAGTGATAAATTTTGAAGACTAGGGCCAGATCTACCCCAAGCAGGATATAACACGTTGAAAACGGTATATGGGTTGTGTCCTGTGGCTGAACAGTTGTCACTACCATTATAAACTGTGATAAAGCAGCAGTGTAGATCCTGCCCAAGCACTCATCATTATGCTCCTCAGAACCCAGGAGAGTCCAAAAGTGCAGGCAGCTGTGTTGATTTATACTAGGGGTGGGCAACACATACCCATGAGCTGCATGCACCCGCATTCCCTGGTATGGCTCCCACAACCGCAACTGTGGAAACTTTTTGTGAACAAAGAATGGCCATATGTAGGCTGGCCATATGAAAAGGAGGTCAGGGCTCCTGTAACTTTAACAGTTGTAGAGAAAAGGGAATTTCAGCCTGCGTCATTACTATGCAATTAGTCCCTGTGAAATCCCCTCTTTATCACAACAGTTAAAGTTGCAGGGGCCCTGCCTTCTTTTGTATGTGGTCACTCTAGTATAGTGCCTGCAACTTTAACTGTTTAACTTCACCAGGGACTAATTGCATACAAATGACACTGGCTGAAATTCCCTTTTCTCTGCAACTATTAAAGTTACATGAGCCCTGTCCTCCTTTTCATATGGTCAGCCTAGCCATGTGAATGCTGCAGAGTGCTAAATGGGCTAAATTAAGCCTCTTTGGAAACTACGTGTAACCCATATAGCACTCTGTACCCACTGCAGAGCCCTATACGGGGCCAATTTAGCCTTAAAACAAACTAAATTTGGGCTGTTTAGCACTCCATAGTGCTAATACAGCCATTTTAAAAAACAAACAAACAAAAATGGTGTGTGTGTATGTGTGGAGCTTTGGGGCCCAGTAGGCCTGCATCACAGAAGAAGTGGTTTCCATGTAACTGCAGGCTGCTATATCTGCATCTGCATCAGAATAGCATCTTGATAAACATGTCATGCACATGCTGCGCTTCTGCTTCCCTCTAAAAAAGATGATGAATGGTCATTTGCCAGTGTAATTTAGAGGTTCATCAGATGAGCGTTTTATCGCATGCTCGCTACTGCCCAGTTGTGGATGTGCGTGTGTCGTTTAGACATCGTCGTCCACGTCTCGTGCACCTCCTGCTCTTTCCGCCTGTTTTTCTGTCACAAAATAGACCTCTTTTAATCCGACTTTTTAAAAGAATGGAATGTGCCGTGATCTCCTGCTGTGTTCAGGAAAAGTGGCATGATTAAAGCAGTCCCTGAACAGGCCAGGTGGTCTTTGTTTACTTCCTCTTTCCCCTCCAGAAAGAATGAGGAAGTGTGGAGAAGCGATGGCAAGGAAACACAATTCCCCCCCCCCCCCATGTGATGACGCTCTTAGTTAGGGGAAATCATCATCCCATTTCTTCCAAATATCACCTGGATTGAAATGCTGCTCTAATTGGAGAATTGGTCTAGGCTTGATAAGCTGAGACTGTGATGCAGCCTGAATGGGTTGAAAGTCCTCCTTTCACCAAAGCCAGCATCTGAATGGGTGGCCACACTGAGAGCTCCATCACACCAGAGATTTAGTGCACTTTCACCATGCCTGGTGTGCGGATTTGCAGCACGGTACTTACATAATGCAGTGCCTGTCCTCCTGACACGCTGCCTCTTCCCCAGCCTTTCCTAGAACACTAAGACCTTCATCACACCTAATTTCCCCCCTTGTTTGCCTCCACATTGTTTTACCAGCACGTCAAGCTTATGATCCCTTTCGGCTGAATAGCTGCTCTTTCACTCCTTTGCTTTCCACTCCACTATACCCCCCTTCTCTTTCTGCTTCCAGTCAGGTCCTGACAGATGAGTACTTCAACCAGACCGCCTTTCTGCTGAGCAAAAATGGAACAACCCTTCAGTCTGGCTCTTTGGGGGCATTGACGGAGTACAATCCTGTCTCTGCAGAGATTCAGGCATTGTATGATTTTAAAAATGGCTTTGGAGCCTGGAATGCAAGGTTTGGGTTTTATATTGAAGCTTGGAGCCAGCTGCAAGGAGAGATTGTTTTTCCCTTCCAGGATCTGATGCAATCCATTCCAGCTCCCAGTTCCTTTAAAACTACATGGTGGTATAGGGCGCATCAAATGTGCTTAGGGAAAATAATCCAGAATTTTAGTGTTCTAGGAAAAGCTGGGAAAGAGGTGGGGTGTCAGCAGGACAGGTATGGCATCATGTGAGTACTGTGCTGTAAATCCACACACCAGGCATGGCGAGAGTGCACTAAATCGCTGGTGTGATGGAGCTCTGATTCAAGGAGTGTGGATGTGTGCTTGATGAAATCCCCATAGACTACACAGAAGCCCCTTTCCCTCTTTTCAGGTGTGCTCAGCTCTCTTGGTACAGGTGTGTTCAGATGGCAGTAAGACTAAAGAGCAATGCCGGCATTATTGCTCTGGATGCTCAGATCTAACTGCTGATGTATTGCTTTAGCACAACGGGGTTGGAATGTGGCAAGGAAGGACTTGCTACAGCCAGGGGCTAGGAGTTGTCAAGACATCCGGTTCAGGGTCATATCTCACATGCAAGCGGCGAATTGGACTCTCATTTTATCGTTCCCTTTCAATTCACCAAGCTTGCCTCTGCATGTTCTCGCCTGCCATCCTCAAAGTGCCATTTCATCTCACAGATTTACAGGGGGCACTACCAATTCAGCTCTGCTCTCTCCTGTGGCCCTCTCCATTCCAGTCCTTGTTTGTCTTGTCAGATTCTATGAGTAGGCTTTTACATTCTTATGTTATTCCCTTGCCCTCCATCTGTCATGTCAAACTGCGGGATAGGGGCAGACAGTTTTGAAGCATGCCTTCTGTACGGCAGCCTCATGCGCCATCACTCTAAACTGCTCCGTCTCGCCGTCGCTCTCTCTGCTCTTCGCACTGTGCAGCTCTGGCCTCCAGATACTCTCCGTGTCTGCTAGCAGCCATGAACCTCTTGCTCTCACTGGCAAGGAGACAACATCCTGCTAACCTTCTCTTTGAGGAATTGAAACAAAATCGTGTCAGCCAAAAATTCTTCCCGTTTCAGTTTCAGTTTCCCCATCTCATTGGAATTAACACTCAGCCAGAGACAGAGAGGTTGGGGGAAAGAATAATAATAATAATAATAATAATAATAATTGCCTGGAAGGTTAAACATTATGCATTTAAAACTAGTTCTGCAATGTATAAAAATGTGTGTGTTGCAGGGGAGGGGGAACCCTCTCTGAAGCCAAGCCGAGCTGAACTGCAAATACATTTGAAAGAATTTGGGATATTTCTGGCTTTTTCTGATCATCCACTTTGCAGGTTGCCTGCAGGGGAGGTGACAGGTTTCTCTAACCGTTGCAGCTGGCTCAGTGGAAGAGAAGGAAGGAAGAACACAGAAGGAGAACATTTCAACTTGTTTTATTATCTTTGAGGGGGCTGTGTGAATACAGCGCTTTACAGAGAAGCCCATCGGTGCTACATGCTCTGCATTTTGGAGTCAGGTTCACAATCATCGTACGTAATGCAATTCAGAGACCAAAAGACAAGGTGAGGCTTCCAAGGTTTTGAGCTACTGTGTCTTTCTCCTTTGTCATTGCAAGTGCTGCCTGGAGGACCATATTTAGTCTGACAGCTTAGGATCTAAGCTTTCTTCTACAGTGGTAGGCCAATGGTCTGTCCAAACCATAACTGGCATGGGAACATAGGAAGCTGCCTTATACTGAGTAAGATCAAGTCCAGATCTACATCAAGCAGGATATAGCAGTATGAAAGTGGAATATAAAGGCAGGAGCCACACTACTGCTTTATAGCAGTATCGAAGTGCACTGACAACTGTTGGGGCCCATTGACACATACCATATATCGCTATTTCCTGCTTGGTGTGGCTCCTGCCTTTTATATACCACTTTTGTACTGCTTTCATACCGCTATATCTTGCTTGGTGTAGATCTGGCCCAAGGCTCCATCTAAGCTCGGTATTGTCGAGACTGACTGGTAGCGGCTCTCTGGGGTTTCAGGCAGGGTTTTTTCCAGCCCTATCTGGAGACCCCAGGGATTGAAACTGGGACCTTCTGCATACAAAGTAGTGGTCTTTGTGCCCAAAGGTCATTTAACTGGAGATATTAAGGATTAAGTTTATCACTTTTTTGTATGTAGGCATTTGCCTGATGCCAGGTCTGAGAATTGGTCCATTGGGCCCATTCTTGTCTGCTCTGGGTGGTAGCAGCTCTATAGGGTCTGTGGCAGGGATATATCTATCGTTCACATCACCAGCCACTTGATCCTTTTGATGTCCTTTATGTGAGATGCCAGGAACTGAACCCGGGACTTTCTGCATGAAATGATGTCCTCTGCCACTACGGCCACTGTTCAATGGTTTAGCATTTCTAGTCTGGACAAAGTTCTTAAATACACTTTTCAACTTAAGCTACTTAGGTAGCCCAGTTTTGATGTCCCAGAAGATCATCCAGGCCAACAAGATAATGTAACACTTTGATCAGGACCCATCATTATAGCGCTACCAAGTATGTGCAGAATCCCTGGGGGGTTTCACTAGCCTAACTGCAGCTTTTATTGCCCTTGGTAGCCCTTGCCTGTGTTTCCCGAGCAGGAACTTATGAATTCACTTTTGGGGAAATTAGGCAGCAACTCAAGTCCTAGGTCTTTTCAACTTTGCCCTGTGTGGAAAGTTTCTTCAGCAGCTCTCAACTCCGAATAGGATATTGGGTGATGGTTAGAGGCAGATGATACCATTACCTATACACATCCACAGTTGGCAGTAACGTTTACACATGGGAAAGTGTGGAACCCACCCAAGAAATATTGCTTTGCTTCCCTTGAAATGCTTTGCTTCCCTTGAAATTCCTTCTATATTCCATCCATGCTGGAACCATATTAACCACAAATATTAACCTCAAAATTTTAGATGAATTTTACTGGCACCCATAAATAAATTTTAATACCCCCCAAAAATGACATATAGGAAGCAAGGATATTTAGGTAGTTCATTCATGTATAGAAGACATGCCTGCAACTACGTGTACTCCCTTGGTGCTGCTAAAACTACATCCATTGTCATCAATAGTTTTGTGCTGCATTGTGAGCTGCTTTTTATCAAGTCAGACCATAAGTTCACCTAGTCTAGTACTGTTCTATCCTGACTGGCAGCTGCTCTACAAGGTCTGATTCAGAGGCTTTTTCCTAGCCAAAATGCATGGCTCCTTTTCAGCAGGGAAGCATGGGTTCTACCTTTTTGCTATGTTTCCCTTTGGAGACTGATCTTCTCTTTGAAAGTGCTTAAGGAAATGTTGCCAGATGAACAATCTTTCCTTTGGGGCTTCTTACTTTTAGTGGATTCATATGTCTGGTTTTTCCCCACTCCACCTCGTGCAGTCAGCATAAGGGTGAAATGACATTGATCCATGAGCATTTAAGGATGTGTCAAAAGTTTGCTTGTGGACATTTTGACATGAACATGGCATTTATGGGGGTTTCAAACACTCCTCTATGTCCCCAAATATATTGGTGGATGTTCATAATCACTGTGTTTCCTTATGTCTGCTCCTTGTGCACCATTTCTGAGGCTTCCTCAGTGCATGCGTCCACTCCCAGCCAATGTGGTGTAGTGGCTAGAGTGTTGGACTGGGAGTTGGGGGATCCAGGTTCTAGTCCCCACTTGACCACGGGAACTCACTGGGTGACTTTGGTCCAGTCACAGACTCTCAGCCCAACCTACCTCACAGGGTTGTTGTTGTGAGGATAAAAATGGAAATGAAGAGGATGAGGAGGATTATGTATGCCACCTTGGGTTCCTTGGAGGAAAAAGGCCAGAATATAAATGTAATAAATACATAAATAAATAAATAAATAAAGGATGACATAATGACTGTGATGAGATTATCATGTAGCCAAACAGATTTGGCATTATTATTATTATTATTATTATTATTATTATTATTATCAAGTAGACAGAGTACAAAACATAATGCCCTCATTGTTAATGGATATCTCAGAGGGAGAGATGCTGTGAATACTTTTGAAGCTTTGTCCTCTCTTCCTCGGGGGAAAAAAACCACCCCTGAAGAGTGGTTCTTTTTCATAGGGAATTGAATGTGCTAATAGAAAGCAGCCCATTGGCATCTTGTGGAACAACATGCATGGGGTGATATTAATTCTGCAAACTTCAGAAATTGCGTCTGTAAAGCCACCATATCACATTGGCTTGTGATCTGACCATTCACAAGAACCTTCATTGTGAACTCATCTTGAGGGGGGTGTTGGAGGGATTGTGTGAATCTAGAGTCTAGCTTCTAGAACGTGCCTAATGACAAAAGTAATAACAATTCTTGGAAGGGATGAGGTGTCGATCCTTTAACAGACCTCCTATCCTCCCCTTGCTGTTTGTTCATTGTGCAATAGAGGCAATCTACACTGAACGTTTAAAATGTTACAAAAGGGTTGCGAAGACTCTTTGGGGCACATGACAACATACTGAACCGTTTCATGTTAGTTGCATTTTGCATTGTGTGTTACAGATTTAAAACGTAATATTGCCTAGAAAACCCATTGTTTTTAAAGGAATGTGGCCTACCTTACCTTTTTGTAGTCATGTGCTTTCGCTTTAAGAGCAGAATTGGCAGCAAAGGAAATCAGGAACTGCTGTACAGGAAGTGGGTGGATATTATACACTCCTGGAAGAAACGTAGCAAGAAGAGACGTGCGAAACACTTTGTGTGACCGCAGCAAACGCTTCAAGTACAGCAAAAAAGGAAGGTCTTAAACATTTCAATACCGTAGTGTGCCCTGACATGTAATACAACAATGAAATTTACACCGTTGTAAAATCATTTAAAAACGTTTAATGCAGCAGTGTGGATCGCTTCAGAGTAATAACAGTCTTGGCTCTGCGGCACAGTTCTTCTGTGATGGTGGACGAGTTTACACATTACAGGAGAAGGCCAGTCCACATTTCCACAGCCCACTGACCATATGTTTGACTCTAATGTTTCACGGGGAGATGAGTGTAAAGAAGCGCATAGGAAACATCAGCCCTAGAGCTATGGGCCTGCATTCCTACTTTGTAGCATGGATTTCCTTTGTGTTTGCATCTGTCCTTCAAATGTTACAGAAAAGACAAGGTTAACATGCCATGGAAATAGGGGAGGGGTCTCTCCAACATGTGAAGTAGTTACAGTGGCAAGAAAGCTTCTCCCTGACTCAAAGGCTGTAATTGTGTGATATTATTTTGACATGGTTGCTTTCAAACATGCTATCCTCAGTATGAACTCTGAGATAGCACAGCTGCATGGAAGGACTGTACCTTGTCATGTTTTTTTTCATGTCTTAACTAGTAGAGCAATAGTTCATGGTCTGGCTTCTCCCTTTCCCCCTTATGCTTCTGTTTCAATTCACATAAAGACAAAAGCAAACACATGTAATGATCACCTCGCATTTCCTTGAAGCTTATTCCCATTAAATGATTACTGTAATTTCGCCCAGCCACAGGAGTACAGTCAAACAGAAAGAAAAGTTACCTTCCCAATCTGGAAAGCCTGTAATATTAATAAAACAGGCGTGAGACAGGGGAAACGAAGCAACATATAACCAAATAGTTGCTGTGTTTTGGTTGATTTAGGTCCTGGAAATTCCATGCGGTGTTCAGATTTCAATTTGCATTTACTTTAGCAGCAAACAATCATTCATTCGGTGTAAACCAGTGCCCAGCGCCAGTCACGGTGAACTCCCGTGATTGCATATTTCAGCAAAGAGCAAAGCAAACGTGGAAGCTGGGCCTTGCCAGGTTTCTCTTCTTACAAAATGAGCTGGGATTTTTCATTTCATACATCATTTACAGCTTGCCACAGTGATTTCTGAAAGCCAGGATGTATTTTCAACACAAGGAAAAGAAAGCGGGGCGGGGGGAAGATGTATTATTTGTTACAAGAGTCTGGCACATCGAGCTCAAATTTAATTATTCTGCAACATCAAAAACTGCATTAGGAGTGAGGAGGAAAGTCAATGATCCTTAACCCAGAGAAAAAGATAGGATCTCTTTGCATGCCAAAAAGTGCCAATATAGACCCACTGGGCAGCAATTTTGGTGCTTTGACACATTATAGCTTATAATAACAGCCAAGATGATGCACGCGCTTAATACAGGTCCAATGCCAGCTCCATAAATCGGAGAGTTTCAAAGTGAAGCACGCTACCTAAGCCTTCTCTGAAAACTTGCTGCTTTAACTATACTGGTTATTGCTATAAAGTGCCTAGCCTGTTCCTTCAGGTACTGCTGAGTTTACAGACTCCTGCTGGGCAGAACAATGCATTTGAATGGGGATTCTCAGCAGGAATCTAGCACACTCAGCAGGACCTCAATGACCTTATAGGAAAGGGGGCATCTGCACTTTTCAATTTTATCCTTTCTCTAGGCAGCTGATGCAACTCTGTGCTGACCTGGGTGAACGAAGGGTATATGGGGGATGGAATTGTTAGTAAATAAGGTTACATAAAAGTACAGAGATGGATCTTTCTTGTTGTTGTGAACTTGCTGTTTCCATTAGACTCAGGTAGCATCAGCAGTACCCCCCAACCAGTGGTTGTCACAATCCAATTCCTGATTAGCTTTCTTCTGCTTCTCTTTTAATGCTAACACAGTTGCTCACCTCTGAAGGGACAGCCAGGCCTGAACATCAGCACATTCTTCTGTTTCACCGAAGGCACACAAGGAAGCCACTTTAGGAAAAGCCTTGACTAGAAGTCAAAAAGAAGAGTACTATGGAACTGAAAGAAGCAACTCATTTGAAACACATCTCTAATAAGGAATGCAGTCAAGTGGATCCACCAGAGATTTATTTTTTTGTTAAATATTTATGTGCTGTCTTTAATGGCCAGGCAGTCCTCTCAAGGCAGTTCATACAATATAATTATAATAAAGGAATATATATATATATATATATATATATATATATATATATAATCACAAACACATATACACACTGTGGAAACTTTCTTTTTTGGTGTATGTTGGTTGTTGCTAGTCTTCCAGTGTTAGTTGCTGGTCTCCTGCTGGTCTTCCGCTGATAGTTTCCATATCGCTTCAGGAGTATCTGGAATTCCAAATCACATGTTGTGAGATGGGCTGGGACTAAGAAAGATATGAATCAAAGGTTTGGATGAGTCCACTCTTCCAAAGTGTGCTCACTGACACATGTGTGTACACTCCATACTTTCAACCCAAACCTGGATAGGAGCTTTTGGACTGTGAGTTAAAAAGTTCCACTGAGAATATACTCCTTATTTAGTGTAGTCGTGGAGCAAAAAATAATGGTTTTCAAAAGAAAACTGAACATTATTAACAGAATTAAAATGTATGTAACCCTGTGCAGTGTTCCCTTCCTGCGAAATATCTAGAGTTCAACCATTATTGATCCTGATGAGCCATTGTAGGGTGATTCTTAGGGGACAGAAATGATGGTGGTGATGAAGAGATTCAGAGGAGACTGAGAGGTGAGAGAAAGAGACAGAGATTATGGAGGAAGGTTCTGAAGAAATTGTAAAGAGACAGTGTCAGGAAAGAAAGGTCCTGAAGAGGCTGAGGAGAAACCCAGAAAGACAGCGTCAGCAGCCAATGTATGAGAAATCTATTTTGGGATGTATGAGAATTCTATTTTGGGCGTGACATCTCAACAGATCTTATTGGTTTTGTTTTATTGGATTTCATTCCATTCCTCCCACCCTCACTGGCATAAACTTGATCTGTAGCATGTTGATCTACTATGTGGATTTTGGGTGGTTTTTTTTTTGGGGGGGGTTAAATCATGGCAGCAATTTGCACAAATGGGATCATTGTGTGTGTGTTTTAATCAGTGTTTAAATGTGCACAAATGGGATTTTTTTGGGGGGGTCTTTTAAATATGTGCAAATGGGATCTTGTTTTTCCTGAGTCTTTAAATTTGCATAAATGGGGTCATCAGTGATATTTCGGAAGTCCGCCTGTCTGCTATATATTCCCATTGTAAATATCTTCATCAGTTTCATGCTCTCTGCACACTACTTATTGTAGCCCAGTAGAGCCGTGTTCCATATTTGACCAAGAACTTTGGCACTTCCAAAGTGGAAGAGGCATCTATTTATGTAGTGCATCTATGTATTTCATGTGCATACACACACACACACACACACACAAAATGCAAACGTTTCTGGAATCGGGAGGAGATCCGTTACAGTCTGCCACCACTTATCAGAATGGAAACACTGTAAAATCCCATCAAGCTTGGATGGAACAAAATTCCTGGTGTTGCACATGTCACCAGTGCCCTCACAACCAACTTCCAGTACTGGAAGTCTAGTACAACTACCTTTGGGTCTTACAGTGCACAGCTTGAGCCTGGTGTTAAGATTTCACCTACCTTTGCACGGAGCATATTGCTATTAGACTCCCCTTTATTTTGTGGTTTAGAGACTTCATTTACATTGTTTATGCATTTGAACATTTTGCTTCCTCCCTCTTAACTTTCCTTTTAAGTAAATGCTAGTATATATATATATATATATATATATATATATATATAATTTGTTGCTCACCAGTTTCCCTTTAGCCCTTTTTAGGTAACGGGTCCTGATGGGCTGGAGACTCCACACACTAGTTTAGGGTCAGCATTTTCTCCCTCACCCATCCCACTACTATATGAACCCAGGCCCAATGATTCCCACACATACCCATCCAGGACACCTGGTAGGAAAAGTGGAATCACACATATAAGGTTTAAAATATTAAAAACAAGAACCAGCAATTGCTAAGTTAAAAAAATACCATAGTCACTAATGGGCATCTCAAGGATTTGTAAAAATGGCTTAGAAAAGGCCCTGAAACAAACACGTATTGGGTGATTTTTCTGGCAGTCTGGGTAGGGTGACCAGATAAAATCCAGGTCAGGGCTCATGTAACTTTAACAGTTGTAGAGAAAAGGGAATTTCAGCCAGTGTCATTTGTATGCAATTAGTTCCTGGTGAAATTCCCTCTTCATCACAACAGTTAAAGTTGCAGGGCCCCTGCCTTCTTTTGTATAGGGTCACTCTAGTTTAGTGCCTGCACCTTTAACTGTTGTGATGAAGAGGGAATATCCCCAGGAACTAATTGCATACAAATGACACTGGCTGAAATTCCCTTTTCTCTACAACTGTTAAAGTTACATGAGCTCTGACCTGGATTTTATCTGGTCAGCCTAAGTCAGGGATAGATCTACACTAGTCCTTTTTATCAGTATTGAAGTGTGCTGATAGTTGTTAGGACACATCTCATGTCCCATATACCACTTTTCTAGCATTATTTCCCACGTTATATTCCATCTTATCCAAAATATAGCAACAGATGTCATTTTGTGCACTATGAGGTATAAATGCGCGAGAAGGATATGGCGTCACCGTGATCGGATCATTTCAATATGACATGAGGTGTAGATCCTGCCCAGGTGTACAGCCTAATAAGGGAAAGAGAAAGGTATATGTGTGAAGGACAGTAGAGTCCATTTAGAAGGTTTGGGGATGGTGGTATTACAAATCAATGTGTTCTGGGATGATATGGGCATTTAGAGCAGGATTTGGGCTGCAAAACCATCATGGATGGATACAGGGACAAAGTTTGAAGATAGAGGGTGAGGTGTTCCAGGGTGTAGGAAGTAGAGTAGGTTGTATTAAGAAAAGAAATGTGGGGAGGAATAGACTTGAATAGAACTTGAGACTGAAAAAAACCCTGAATGTGGGAGAAGGCAAAACTGAGATATTTGTCCATCCTTAGTTATATTAACATATAAACAAAATCCATTGGCAGCTAGACTGTTCCCTGGAAGGACATGCTTAACTTTTAGCAAGTGATATAGGAGCACTGGCTGGATTCAGAGGCAGAGAGCAAAAACATTATAGACTCTAGCCAGAAGATGTTGCAGAGGTAATAAGCCTGATATGCAGTTTCTCACCCCTAGCAATGGAGATTTATTTTGCCTTGTCTTTTCGAGTGTGGGAATTCTATGAATTCTGAAATGATGGCGTGGTTTCTGCTCTTGGCAACACCACATCAAGGCAAGCTGAGGGAAGCCTTAGAAACAACACACAACTGATTGCCATGGCAATGGAGGATCTGAATATTATAAATACCAACAGACACAACTATGTTGGTATGGTAAGTGGATTTCTTGAGTGGATTTGAGCTGAGGGCATGATGGGTACATAATGGTTTCACTCTACACCCAATTCACAACTTAACCACTTTTATCATATTACCTTGTAGTCCACTTTAGACAGCTTTGAAGTGGTGCAATAGATGTGGGGTGTGTGGAGAAACAATCATTGGACCACTTTACCCCATGCTGAACTGAGACACATGCTGACTCAGTTAGTCCACACATATTTTCCCAATGCAGGGATGTGAATTGGCACCAAAATGGAAACAATGAGCTGTAGTCCTCCATTGCTTCCATATGCAGAGTGGAAGTTATAAATCAGCAAAATCTGTCCCTGAGCTGGCTCAGAATGTGAGGAAAAATCACCCATTTGGTTCGCATTTCAATGTGAACGTAGCTAATTTTGCATTTTCAAACCACTATGCGAACCAAAACTCATTAATTCTCTCAAATTCATAAATCTCTGAATTTTGCAATGCAATTCTCTAATTAAAAATGCATACAAAAATGTGTACATGGGGGAAAATAATGTTTAAACTGCATTATATGATGAGAGTTCCTTGGAAAAAAATATATCTGTATATTAGGCAAAAATGTGCACAAAAATACCTATGAATTTTCATGCAAACTTTTTTAAAAATCTCAAAGTTACCAAACTGAAGACAAAATGCATTTTCATTGTTTGGGATCAACCAAACATAAGATTAGAAAAATGGGAAATGAAAATTGTTGACAGCTTCTTCTAACCTTAGAGCTAGTTGCCACAGAGCTTCATCACACCTAATCCTGCACACCTGGTTTTCCTCCGTGTTTTTTTTAAAACTCTGATGCAAAGACGCGTCAAGCTTATGATCCCTTTCACCTGAATAGCTGCTTTTTCACTGCTTCAGCCTTCTACTCCACTCCATTCCACCCCCTTCTCCTTCTCCCTTCAGTCAGGTCCTGTCAGATGTGTACTTCAACCAGACTGCCTTTCTGATGGGCAAAAATGGAACAACCCATTAGTCTGGCTCTTTGGGGGAGTACAATCCCATCTCCGCAGAGATTCAGGCATTGTATGATTTTTTAAAAAATCTTTGGAGCCTAGGATGCAAGGTTTGGGTTTTATATTGAGGCTTGGAGCCGGCTGCTGGGAGAGATCGCTTTTCCCTGCCAGGATCTGATGCAATCCATTCAAGTCCCCAGTTCCTTTAAAACTACATGGAGGCTTAGGGCACGTTAAATGTGCTTAGGGGAAATAATCCAGACTTTTAGCATTCCAGGAAAGGCTGGGGAAGAGGCGGGGTGTCAGCAGAACAGGCACGGAGTCATGTGAGTACTATGCTGCAAATCCACACACCAGGCGTGGCTAGAGTACAGTAAATCACTGGTGTGGTGGAGGCCTCAACCTTTTGGAGAGATTTTCCAATGTGGCTGTGAGTTTCGTAACAGGTGTTCAATCTATTGTTTGCCCAACCAGAAATTGGTACATATTTTTGTTGGACTCCTATTATTATTATTATTATTATTATTAATATCCCGCCTTTTCCCCAGGGCTGGGATTCAAGGCGGTTTATAATATTAAAACATGTTCAAATAAAACATATAAATATAAATTTACAAAAGTTAAAATAGAAATAAACCTACAGTAAAATTAAAAACAGTTAAAAATTTAAAACACTAACAATTTTTTTTTTTAAAAAAACAAAAACCATGAATACATTAACACAGGTCCAGAGTTGGTTCCAAAAGCCTGCCGGAATAAATTTGTTTTTGCCTGCCTCCAAAAATGTAGCACCTATAACTTCTTTATTTTTCAAGATACACACATGAAAGTTGGGCACATTGCAGATGGCATGTAGGTACTCATGTGTGCCAAATTTCAGAAACATAGGTGCAGGTGTTTACTCGCAAGGAATTTTAAAAAATGCAATTTTCCAGGCAATCCAGAAGTGCTACAACTTTCTCATTTTTCAAGATACACACATGAAACTTAGGCACATTGCAGATGGCATGTAGGTACTCGTGTGCCAAATTTCAGAAACATAAGTGCAGGCGTTTGGTGGCTATGAATTTTTGAAAAATTATCACTTTTGGCCTGTGATTTTCCCCATAGGGTTGCATTGGGGAAAAGAAGAAACACCTATAACTTTTTATTTTTCAAGATAGAAACATGAAACTTGGGCACACTGCAGATGGCATGTAGGTACTCATGTGTGCCAAATTACAGACACAGTGGTGCAGGCATTTACTTGCAAAGAATTTTTATTTCAAAAGTTCAAACATGGTGGGGGGAGAAGGGAGAAGGGGGTGGGATTCCTTGGCCTGACCTGGCTCGGGTGGCCAGGGATTGACTCAGCTGCCCACCAACCAGTGTTCCAAGCAAGAGGGTGTTCTTCATGGTGGGAGAAGTGGTGATACCCCACCGCTCCTGCTTGGACGCTGAGTTGGTGGAACAGCTGGTCTTTCTTAAAGCCATCTGCCCCTGCTGAGATACTCCACCCTCAAGCCCTCGGAGGAGTGACAGGCCCACACCCTATCCATTCCTCCCCTCCTTATTTGGGCAGGCTTTTTCTCTTTAGTTAGGTCGGGCAGGCTTTTTATTTACTTGTTGTTGTTATTATTATTATTATTATTATTATTATTACTACTACTCTTCATATTCCTATTATTATTTATGACTGGCTGTGCTTACAGTTCAGTAACTCAACTCTGAAGGGAGAAACCCAAAAGGATCCTCTTCCTCCTAGCCTCCTATATTGAGGGGATGCCAAAGCATCTCTCACCGTCTATGTTTTTCGAAACAATATACCCGCCTTGCAGGGCTGTTTGTTGCGTTTTGGCTTCACAATTGAAAATTGAGACAATCTTGGGCTCACTGAGTAGTGCTGTCATCATCAATGATTGCTGCTGACTGCATCTGTGTGTGGCTGCCTGCACCTGCACAATTGTCCAGTGTTACATGTCTGGACTGTATCTTGAAAAATGAGGAAGTTACTAGCACTTCTGGATTGCCTGGAAAATTGCAGTTTTAAAAATTCCTTGCGAGTAAACACCAGCACCTCTGTGTCTGTAATTTAGCACACATGAGTACCTACATGCCATCTGCAATGTGCCCAAGTTTCATGTGTGTATCTTGAAAAATGAGAAAGTTATAGCACTTCTGGATTGCCTGGAAAATTGCATTTTAAAAAATTCCTTGCGGGTAAATACCTGCACCTATGTTTCTGAAATTTGGCACACATGAGTACCTACATGCCATCTGCAATGTGCCCAATTTTCATGTGTGTATCTTGAAAAATAAAAAAGTTATGGGTTTTTCTTGATCATTTTTCAAAAATTCATAGCCACTACATACTTGCACCTATGTTTCTGAAATTTGGCACACATGAGTACCTAAAGCCCCAAGTTTCATTTTTATATCTTTTAAAATAAAGAAATTATAGCCCTTTCTTTCCCCCAGTGCAAGTCTATAGGGAAAATGAGGCATCCGAATCTCGATTCGGAGATCCAAATCTTGCTTCAGATCCAGATCCGAATCAGATCAGGGAGGTCCGAATTAATCCAAAGCGAATTTGGACCTGACAGATTGATTCGGATCTGACAGATCCAGATCCGAATTGACAGCCCTATTTTCAACCAATATGGACAATATTTTGGGAGGGAGCAGGGGAGTGTTTTAGGCCATCTTCCAGCTGAGCACATTTCATGATAGTTTAGTTGATTTTAACAGAATATTCAACCAGATTGCCAGCGACAGTACATCCCCATTTATCTGAAAGGTTTGGGAGACAGTCAGATTATTTAGACCTGGGATGAATGGGAGTGGGATTTAATTTATTGTAAAAGACAGCTTCAGTTTCAGTGCTTTTAGCATATTACATTGAACTAAAGTGTTCAGAATGATGTATGATAAATATTACTACTGAAGGCCTCTGCATAGAAACTGGTATTGCTTTTTAATTTTTTAAAAAATGCTTTAAATTTAACTGTGCATTTAATTCTATTTTAACTTTTGTAAATTTATATGTTTTAATGGTATATGTTTTAATCTTGTAAACCGCCTTGAGTCACAGTACTGGGAAAAAGGAGGCATATAATAATAGTAATAATAATAATAATAATTTGTCATCTTTTTTTCTTCAGTGTGATTGGTCATTTATGTTCTTCCCATTTGTATTATGGATGCATGGAATCTATCTGTAGATGCTTCATGCACAAACAATAGTCCTTTTCTCATTAGGATTGCATTTGTTTCTGTTATAGAATCATGCAAAGCATGGCATTTGAAATACAACCTTTATGATCCCAGCAAAATGCCTGTCAAGGTTGATGGACAGGATAGCTTTCTCTGTCTTCCTCTTACTCCTCCTCTGTTTCTCCCCCACCCCATTACCAATGTCATTGGGCTGGTCATGTACAGGAAGGCAGTTTCTCTCTCCTTCAGCTTTGCAAAACCTTTGATAATTTGGTTCACTTACTGCATAAAATAAAGCTCTCCATATGGACCTTCTTAAAGTCTATACCACTTCACAGTCTTCTGCATGAAGAGACCTCCCATTGAGCTAAACCCATTGAGTTGGGTTCTAATACTTTGTTATACTGACATTGCAGTCTTAAAGATATTGGGTTGGATCCAAACACAGGCTGCAATGCTATACCCACTCACCTGAGAGTAAGTTCCATGAAATGGAATGGGACTTATTTCAGAGTAGACATGCATAGCATTGCACCGTACGTCATTTGAACAGAGTTCTCATTGAAATCAATGGGACAAGTTAGTCATGACTTTGATTTCAGTGGGAATTTAATCTGGATCCAACTAATTACTTGGATGTAAGCCCCATTGCTTTCTACATAATAGCATGTATCCTTGGGATTTGCTCTGCAAACAGAACTCTCTGTCCATTCTCAGAATGACAATTTAGGATCCCAAGCCTTTGACATTTCCCCCTCCTTGTTGCTGACTTCAGGATGACAAAGTATTAGTAATAATGGTCACCTTTCGAAACACAGCACCTGAACCAACCAAGGTTAACTGCACACAATTAGTGCCATATTGCTTAATTGTATATTACATCACCCCTTTTTATATAAGTTCACTATAACCTGCATTAAAGTATATAAAATGGTAAAACAGAGCTTCATAAGCTACACAGATGAAGCAGATCTTCTACATTCTACACCCCCCCCCCCGCATGTACAATAAAAAAATTAAAATCCAGTGTAAACAAAAGCTGATTACTAGATTACTGAAGTGGTTATCCTTCTTCCTGAGTGTTGAAGAGAGAACGCTAATAAACAGTGGTGACAGGGGGAATATGCACTTATAATAACAAATAATAATCAGGCAGAACCCTGGCATATGAAGTGCATTGCAAATCAGAATTTTAATTTAATGCAGCACAAAAACTAGAAGAGGAGACATGGGGGTGGGAAGTTAATGGTTTCTTCTTTTGAATTGGCAGTTCTTGTCAGTTCTGATGAGAGTTTTGCTGATGCCTCTTTGGCACCATTCTTTAAAGAAGCAAAGAGACAGAGGTAAATATATGCTTCTGGCCCTACCTCTGTTCTTTATTAGGGAGGCTGGTATGTTCAAGTGCCTTGGTTCTTTTTGTATTCATTTGTCAAAATATACAAGGTCACTGTGGATTTTCATACTTGACTTGAGAAGATTAATGGATGCAATTAATAATATTACACTTAGTTTCATACCATCATTTTGATTTAAAATGTTGTTGTCTTGAAAAAAAACCCTTAATTTCTAGCACAAATTACCTAATTGTTCATTTTGTGTTGCCTGCTTGAGTTTAACTATTTTTGGCGTAATTACTAATTACTAATTTAATTTATCCTTTTTCTGATTAATTGGGTTAATAATGCCTGCTGAGAAATTGAGCACCACATATCAGAAATTTCCATCCCAAAGCCCAGTTTAACATTACCACATCCATGTAAGCACCACTGGGAAGCCTACTCAGTGACAGCACTCCATGCAGACATGAATATAACACAGTCTCATGGATCCTTGACACATCAGCACCACCTTTGCCAAAGTTATGTTTGCACTGAAGGATACACAGTACCTGTGATTTGGAAGGTGCATGGGTAAGGAGCATTTAGATGCTATAATTCCTTGTGTCTTGTTACACTTTAGTTCTTCGATGTTCTCCAGTAGAAAAAGTGGAAGTTTTAGAAGATTTGTGCATGGATATCCAGTGCATTCCATTGGTGTAATGACAATTTCATCACAATAACTATGTGAAATCAATTAGGGTGAGAAATAGTGTCTTATCCATGGTCACCCATGGTCTTCATGACTTAAGAGGGATTTTAACCTGGGTCTTCTCAATCCTAGATAAATAATTGAACCACTATGCCAAACTAGTTTTGCCAAGATTACCATTATGAAGGAAGACTCTTTGGTCATGGTTCTACACAGGAATAGCAGTTGTCTATGTCCTTAATAAAAAGAAACCAAGAAGCACATTTCACACCTTCTGCTGAACCCAGAGACATTAGGGGTGCAATGTGAGAGCTGTCCATGCATTGACTGAAGGCATATATTGAAGGTGTGAATGGGTCTCATGGATAGGAAGCAATTCTTCAGAAACATTGGGGGGAGTTTAACAACTTGCAATGCAACCCCCATTTCCCTGAGCATCAGCCATGCAGCTGGGATTCAAGCTTTCTTTCTGGGCACTAAGCAGGGATGGACAAATCTCTCAGTATTGGTTTCTTTCAGTTTCTCATTTTTCCAGTCTTACGTTTGGCTCATCCCAAATGTGAGATTTTTTAAAAAAAAATAATTCACATGGAAATTGATATGTTTTTTGGGCACATTTCTCCCAATGCAAGCAATTTTCCTAACATTATGCATTTTTAACATTAATTATCCTAATGTGTGATATTTGGATGCATTGTTTGACTGGAGACCTCCATTGTAATATTTGAAGTAGTGCAAATTTTGAAGGATAACTAAGTTTTTGTTCACACGATGGTTCAAAAGTACAAAATTATGGACCAAATTTCTCCTCATCCCTAGTACAGACTAAGTTGTGAATAGCTCTTGACACATCAGACTAGCTGCATTTAGAATGGCCTCTAGTGCTCCTCTATTTGAAGGTGTACTCTATTAGAAGGGCTGCCCAGCCCAAGACCTGCTGAAGATAAAAGAATCATGAGAAATTGAAAGAATTGAGAAGTGATGCCTCGAAGTTTACCATTAAAAGTTAGCATGTGGTCAGTAGATTGAAGAGGAAGGCAGAAAGGGAACCTGGTCACAGTCTTCCCCACTATGGGGAGATGTACTCTATTTCTATGTAAATTATAGTAATTATGTCTAAATTTGCATGTTTCTCTCTCTATGCATTTTTGTTCAACCATATCCTCTTTTTCGGCAATGTGTAAATGGCCACCCAAGACTACCAATCCCCTTCTTGTGGTCTTGTTTAATACTCCTCAATTTAATCTATGTTTCATCATCATATGTGCTTCTGTGAATCTTTGCAATATTGGGATTTTGTTGGAGGTAAAGTTACGATACAATGTGATCTTTTCAATGAGTTCGGGGTTGTTTTGTATTTTTGATATAGCAGTAGATACAATTATTATGTTGGAGCAGTATGGACAAAAAAAGTCCTGGCACACCAAATGAGAACTGGATTTAGCCCAACAGAAGAATAATAACAGAAAAAAGGGAAGGGGGGGAGGGAGGGAGAGAGAGAGAGAGGCCCCCTCCACAAGAATTCGCTTTTGCGCCCGGTTAGGCGATTGGGCGCACTATCCCTGAAGCGCCTTTACGCCTAATACCTCTGCACGAGAGGCGGCGCTCCCCTCCCCTTCCCTCTGGCAGGCTGTGTCAAGTGTTGGAGAAAAGTGTCCCGTAACGGGAGGCAGCTGCCGAGTTGGGTCCCAGAGGGCGGCGGAGCTGCGAGAGTTCCAGGGAGAGCTGAGCCGCCTCCTCCTCCAAGCCAGGCCGGGCGAGGCTGTGGCGGCAGCGGCAGCAGCAGCAGCGCCTCTCTCCCCTGCGCTTTCTTCCCAGCTAGCTGCCTCCTGGCGTCTGCCGCCTTCGCCGAGGAGAGCGGTCGCTTGCCGAGCGAGCGAGAGGAGCAGATGTGCCAGACGGGCACGAGCCGGTGGGGCTGAGCTTCCCCCGAGGGCGGCGCCGACTGCCCTCCAATGTGGCCGGAGCCCCCTGCAGGGAACTTCGAGGCTGGCTCCGGAGGCTGGGATCGGGCTGCGCGACGCTTCTCACCTCGCCGGCTTCATGTTCCCGGCAGACAGGCGCTAGCTCCCTCCGCCGGAGCCCCGGGGTTGCTGAAGTCAGGTCGGGGCATGGAGCGATCGGAAAGGGGGTGAGGAAGGAAATCTGCTCTCCCCCTTCTCGCCTCGCCAGCTTCAAATCATGCCCCGGGGTTGCTGAAGTTCAGGTTGCAGCCGGGGGAGGGCTTTTGACAGCGGCGGCAGCAGTCAAAATGCGCTTTAATGGACGGAGCAAAATAAAAGTCGCTAATTAACGCGCATTCGATAATGCGCATAATCCGGGAGATAACGCGCCTCTGCGCCCGTTTTGCACTCCGCTGGTGTGAAGGTAAATTTTTTAATGAGCCTTCAAGGCTCATTAAACGTCTCGTGTGGAGGAGGCCAGAGAGAGGAAGGTCTCTGTTGCTAACACAAAACTTTCATTCTCTGTGGGGTGGAGAACTCTCTGGAGGAAATATTGCCTTTCAAAATTCCCTCCTCCATTCAGAATAACTCAGCTCACTTTCCAACCAGCCGATGAGTTGCAAGTCATCATGGTTCACAGCAGACAATATTCGCTCAATTGAACAAGAGATTCAAAATAAATTACCTCATCCTAATTATACCCGAACCCCCTGATAAATTCAAATGGGCAATGAAAACAATTATATAATTCACTCTGAAATTATGAGTTTCATGCCACGTGCAGCCTAAATCAAAGAGACAGTAATAAAATATGTCTAATGCTACTAATTGCATTCGTGTATCTTCTCAAGTCAAACTCATAAATTTGTGGTGACATTATATGTTTTGAGATTGAAAAGTACAGAAATAAAACCAAAATATATAAAATATATCTAAGGCAAGAGAAAGGCTGAATTCAGAGTTAATGCATGCATTTTGGGGTCAAGGTGTCCTATATATAAATGCATACAAACTAGGTTTTATTAAGTCTAGCGGGGGGGAGGGGTGTTGAGAAGATAGAGGAATGTGATAGTCATAGCATCAAGCATTTCTTTTTCCTTCTGATACTTCTGTGATGAATCGAAGTTCCCATGAAGGAGAAGACATGCTGTGATTACCCTGAATTCAATTTTGGGGAAGCTCTTGGGGGGGGGCATTACAGTGGTGGGTGGAGCCAAAGGAAAAAGGAGGCAGTGCCAAAGATGAAAGGGTGAAGGCCAAAATTCCCCAAATACTGGAATATTTGAGCGTAAAGCTCTTACTGTGAGTAACTAAGCCTTGGGAGTGGCATTTCAATAGGCTGACCAGACAAAATCCAGGTCAGGGCTCATGTAACTTTAACAGTTGAAGAGAAAAGGGAATTTCAGCCAGTGTCATTTATATGCAATTAGTTCCTGGTGAAATTTCCTCTTCATCACATCAGTTAAAGGTGCAGGCACTATACTAGAGTGACCATATGCAAAAGAAGGCAGGGCCCCTGCAACTTTAACTGTTGTGATGAAGAGGGAATTTCACCAGGAACTAATTGCATACAAATGACACTGGCTGAAATTCCCTTTTCTCTACAGCTGTTAAAGTTACATGAGCCCTGACCTGGATTTTATCTGGTCACCCTACATTTCAACCTTTTAGAATGCAGGAAAAAAATAACCCCAAAGCTAGGAAAGTACTGAATGATCAGAGGTTGGTGGAAATGGTCTGGGGCCGGTAGGAAAGAGCATTGCTAACAGAGAACCCAGGAGGGCTGAAGGGCTCGACTGGGACTCTGGGTAGGCTGGATTTGACTCACAAGCCTGAGGTTCAACACCTTTGTGCTAATGCCAGTTTCAGAAAGTGTGCTGGCAGGTTTCGGCAATTGCGCTCTGAAGGCGTGCGAGGGTCCGTCTTATCTCCCACGTTTTTTGGCATCCATATGAAGCAATTGGTTGAGACCATCAAGAGATATGGAGTGAGATGTTAGCAACATGCTGATGCCACTGAACACTATTTTCTCCATGTCAACTGAATCATGTGAGGTTGTGCAGATGCTGAATTGGTATCTGGCTTTGATAAGGGTCTGTATCAAGAAGCGGAGGTTGAATCCTCACAAGACAGATGTGCTGTGGAGAGATGGTTCTCATATCTGGGAACTGGGTTTGCAGCCTGTTCTAGATGGGGTGGTACTTCCCCTGAAAGTGCTGCTGTGTAGCTTGGGAAAACTCCCTGATCCAGGTTCATCATCTGAAGCCCAGATGTTTCTAGTGACCTCATAAGTGGGTTACTATAATACACCGTATGTAGGGTTGCCCTTAGTGAAGAATGTGGTTGCCCGGATTGTAACTGGTACATCTAAGTAGAGTCATATTACAACAATTCTAAAAGAGCAATACTGGCTGCCAATCACTTCCAAATTCAACTGAATTTGCAGGTGCTTACTTTAAAGCACTAAATGGCTTGAGATCCAAACAGCTGAAGGAGTGTCTCTTTCTATATCAGCCTGCCTGGGCGATTACGATTGTCAAGGGAAGCTCTTCAGCAAATACTGTTCGCACATTAGGTAGTGCTGTGCTGAATCCTGCTCCCCTATTTTTAGGAATTTATTCTCTTCCGGTCTATTTTATTATTTCTTGCCTTTTGTTGCTGTAGTAGTAGCAGCAATTGTTTTGTTTGTATTGTATATTGTATTTCCCGTGGGCAGCTGGTTGGACACTGTGGGAACAGAATGCTGGTTGGATGGACACTTGGTCTGATCCAGCATGGCTCCTCCTATGTTCTTTTGGCTTTTTTAAATTACATTTTGTATACCACCCTGGTATTGTAAAATGAAGGGCAGTCTAAAACTATTTTAATAAATAGTTTAATAAATGATATAGCGTTGTCATTTTAACCCCAACAAAACAATACCAATGAAAGAGTATTTAAATTTGAAAGACACCCCCACCCCATCACTCATGTCCTTGGGCCAGCCACTATTTCTCAGCCTAACCCTATTGTTGTAAGGATAACATGACATTCTGAGCTCCTCAGTGGAAAGGTGTGTTATTAAAGTCATAAACAAACGAACAACAAACCTTTAATTTCAGTCTTAACAGCATGTACGAATTTTGAGAACACAAATGAGAGTGGCTTTCTACAAAAACATGAGATGCAGGACTTCCTCCAATGTTCACATAATGATGGAATTTTTGACAGTCACTGCAAGAGCACGGTTTATACAAAATCACACCCAAAATGTAGCATTTGGGTCAACTTTTAGTGGTGAGTGATTTTCTGGAAAGCACCTTTTGGACACAATTTGTATGTTTGCTGACGTTTGCCACACGTACGCAATACTGCAGTTTCACAGGTGTTGTGTGTGTCTGAAGCTGCCCCTGTTTAAGCTGACTTCAGCCATTGCTGTAATGAGCAACAAATTAATGTTTCTAAGGGTAATAAGGAATGCATCCTAAATAGGCTTTTTAAAGCAGTCTGTTCAGTTTTAAGAGATGGAGCCAAGTTTCAAAGGGTACTAACAAAGAAGGCAGTCTCGGGTGAATCTGAAAATCCTGAGGTAAAAAACGTTTAAAATGTTGTGTAAAATTTATAAATAAGTGTGTTCTGTAATGTAGCATTGTTATGATTATAAAGGTTCTCTGGGAAAGGTAAAAGGTATCCTCTAACTGAGGCTGGTTACTTTGTGAATGAGGTCCGCTGTTGGCAAATTACCAGTAAATCTGTTACTTGTGTTGTGCCAAAAATTTCAATCATTCCATTTTTGGTATTTCAGGGTGGTGGGTGGTGGGTGGTGGGAAAAAGAAAATTCTGGCAAAAGAGGCTGGGAGAGGTGAGAATTTTGGAGAATTTTCTCCTGGGGAAGAGGGACATGGTTTCCACATACCTTTTTAAGTGTAGGCAGTTGTTGAAGAATCTTCTTCCCCCCTTTTTTTAAAACACCCCCAGCACTTGCAGGAAACCATGAGTTCTTACTGGATGCCTATTGGAGAGGGTGAGGTCACATGGTTTCCAATAGTAATTTAGGAAGAACTGCCGGGCTCCTCGAAGTGCTGGGGATGTTCTTTTTTAAAAAATAAAAATAGAAAGAAGATCTCTCAACAATTGGCTACACTTTCAAAATGTGTGTGGAAATGTTGTCCCCCTCCCCAAGGAGAAAATTCTCTGAAATTCACCCCTTCCTTGTGAAAGAGGCAGAAAAAAACAATGCGTCCTTTGCAGGGAGAGAAAAAGTTCCCAAAATTCAGGAGCAGGATTTGGCACAGCATTAGTTGTTACTATTGTTACCAAAGAACTGTTAAGCTCTTAGTCGTTCTCAGTTAGATTTGTCTACATATATATTAGACAGGAGGAATCAAAAGCTCAAATGTTGATAGGTTATTTATGAACATTCTCTTGGTTCTCATAGGCCAATGAGCTGACAGATATTGAGGAATTGTAGGTCATTGATCAGAGGGTCCTGACTGAAACTGTAGAAAAGGGACATTTCTAAACGGAAGTCAGTTGGAGCAGTGTGGTCTGGTGCTTGGTGGAGATGGCAGCCAAAGGACAAGCCAAGCCTAGGAAGAGGCAGAAGACTAGCTCACTGAAAGCAAAAACTGTGAATGCTAGCAAGGGAAGGAATATGGTGGAGGTGGTATTTCAGGATAACTCTTGGAGGGAAAATTTCAGAGGAGACAATTGTAGGCTGACCATATGAAAAGGAGGACAGGGCTCCTGTAACTTTAACAGTTGTAGAGAAAAGGGAATTTCAGCCAGTGTCATTTGTATGCAATTAGTTCCTGGTGAAATTCCCTCTTCATCACAACAGTTAAAGGTGCAGGGGCCCTGCCTTCTTTTGTATATGGTCACTCTAGTATAGTGCCTGCAACTTTAACTGTTGTGATGAAGAAGGAATTTCACCAGGAACTAATTGCATACAAAAAACACTGGCTGAAATTCCCTTTTCTCTGCAACTGTTAAAGTTACAGGAGCCCTGTCCTCCTTTTCATATGGTCAGCCTAGACAATTGTGACATTGGGTGTTCTCCCAAATGTATGGACCAACAGAGGGAAAACTTCCATTCTTTTCCTCTTTGTAGGAGGGCTAGCTGGTGTGGAGTTAAAGAAAAGATAATTGGCATATGTGTTTCACTTAGGGAAGTGAACTTAGTTAAGGATATACCAGCTTCCTTAAAGTACAGTGCACCACTTATTAATAACATCTAAACTCATATAATATTAACATACATTGATCCTGTTCAGATGGCATGCAAAGCCATGGCAGTTAAGCACTGTGAATTAGACATTATGGCTTAGTGTGTCATGTGAACCATGATCTAACGTGTTGTGTGCGAACCATTCCTAACCATGGTGGCTATGTAACCACTGTTTAAACATGTGTACTAACCATCTGCTGCAAAAGGGTTAGTGGCCTAACCATGGCTTAGTGTCTTGTCTGAACAGGCTCACTGTAAATAAACAAGATTTTAATTATATGGATTTTCCCTTTTTTAAATAATTCTCCATGTCTGTTCACCCATTCTCTATGTCCCACTTCTGTCATAGTGATGGTCTATTAAGGGTAAGGTTTTATTACATTTTTATGGTGGCAATGGAATTTAAGGGGTAAGGAGTTAAAATGAATTCATAACAATCAGAATGGTAGTCAGATCCTTCACAGTTGGGGAAAATCTGGAGGAATAGAAACCCACTGACTGGCATTTTGGTCGCATTTGGTGTCCTACCAGTGAAATTTAAGAAACCCAATTATCAAGTTTCCCCCATTTGGTGAAAAGATGTAAGCGACCAATTTCCCCCAGGGCACATGATACTGCTAGATCTATAAAAGCTAAGCACTCTCAGACTGGTCAGTGACTAGATGAGAAACTGCTTCTGTGTCTCCAATTCAAAATTTCATTTATGTTTTTAACAAGGTACTAGACCATCATTACAGCATGTAGCTTTGCAAAAGTCCCAAAGGATGCATTTCAGGTCTCCATGGAACTATGTACTATCTGAGGTAGCTAACTAGGCACAATTAGAGAAGCTCCTCACTCAGGGAGGAGCTTATATAACTTCCTGAGCTTATATAACCAGGTTTGGCAAAGCTCCCTGATTCAACTGAGCTAAGGTTTAGACAGACTCCCTTTATATACTCTTTGAGCCTATCTACACAAGCAGGATAAAACACTGAAAACATTTGAAAACTGTATATGGAGTGTGTTCTGGGCCCCAACAGTTGTCACTGTTATAAACCATTTAAACTGTTTTAAAGCAGTAGTGTAGATAGGCTCTTTGTTAGCCCTCCTCTAGCCCAAATGGAACTGTTCTCAATTTCTTTTAGAAGATTACATGTATTAAGATCAACATTTTGAGGCTGTCTCATGGGAATGCTGCTGGATGCTCCTGCTCTAGTACAGATGCCAGAGAATACTAGACACCCCGAAATCCTTTTGAAATAAATGGATGTGAAGTAGTCTCATTTAGTTCAATGGGGCTTACTTCCAGGTACATCAGTATAGGCTGCAATCCCTGGGCTGTAATCCTAAACACCATTATGAAGCAGCAAGCCCCATTGATTTTTTTTCCTTTGGGCATTTTCAGACATCATGCTAATCCACTGTGGATCACTCAAAAGCATGATCCATGGTGGGTAGTGTGTCATGTTTCCCCCCACCCAAGATGGAGAGACTACCCATGTCCACTACCAACCTGCTGCAGAAGGGTTTGTGGGCCACCTACATAGCTCCTGGTCTTCTGGCAGGAACTCCGTAAGGTTTTCTCATTGTTCCACCACCCAAAAAACAAAGTCCAGATCTACACCAAGCAGGATATAGTGGTATGAAAGCAGTATATAAAAGGCAAGAGCCACACCAAGCAGGATATAGCGGTATATGGTATGTGTCAATGGGCCCCAACAGTTGTCAGTGCACTTTAATACTGTTATAAAGCAGTAGTGTGGCTCCTGCCTTTTATATACTGCTTCTATACCGCTATATCCTGCTTGGTTTAGATCTGGCCATAGATAAAGAATGGCAGTGGCCATAGAGTCCATTGGCAAGAGTGACTGACACTTCCAGTGATGCTCTTGCTACCACGGACTATTTTTATTGCTGGCAGCCGTTTCTTTCTTTCTTTCTTTGAATGGAGTTTCTGCTGGCTATCTGTTAAGGGCATGGAGGATGGATGGATATACAGTTAAACTGTGTGGAGGTATGTGATATAACTGTGGAGGGGGTAGCAGAACCACTGGGCGTGATGTGCTTCCCATTTGTGTGATGGGCCCACTTGTCTACCCTCACACTGTGTGTGTGTGAATAGGGCCTTTGAGTAAGTACTGAATAGAATTGTATTCTCTACATTGCAAAGTTAAGTACCACTGATGTTAATTGAATATAGGTACACTAAATTGTTGCCTACAAGACTAGTAATATGAGGCACAACCTGCCAAGTTCTGCTCTTGTCCAACCTCTGTTGCAATGAATGAAAATAGCTCAAGAGCAATGCTCAGTGTATTTTATCTATGATGAGGAGTCATTATTGTAAAGAAATGTTTATTAACTAAAAGATTACATATAATTAAAAAAATATTTTCTAAAACTCTCATATGATCCTGGCAGCAAGTCTGGCATCACAAGAAAGCTTTATTTGTTTTAAAGGTATATGCTATAGGCACACCTTTCATAAAGGTATGCCAAAAATGCTTGGTTATGTAATATTTTGCGCTCCAAAATGACCCTACTGTTTCTAACAAAATCACCTGTCAAAAGATCTGACCCCTCCAAAATGCAAGTTCTGGGAGTGCACCCTTCTACACCAGTGCCTCAAACTAATCAATAACTATTCAATCTCAGCAGGATTCAGGCAAGAGCTTATTACAAGGCAGCTGAAACTGAATTTCAGCCAAAGAATTAGACATCAAGGAAAACGCCATGCTAAGGTCTGATGTGAAACAATACAATGCAGTATGCTATGTCAACTTGAGAGATAGCTCTGTTGCTACTGACTGATAATGTCACAGAACAGTAACTTGCAATTACTTTTCTTTTAAACACACACGCATGCACACACGCACACACGCACACACGCACACACGCGCGCACACACACACACTGAGGTTAAAATGGGACCCAGAAGGACATAATGAGCAAGTTCTGTTCCATTTCGGGGGAGATTCACTAATGTTAAAGATATCTAGAAAAGGATTCCTAAAGTAAGAGCACTCAAACCAGGCTCGAACAATAAACAATGATGCACACTCAGGTTCCTGGATTTAGACCAGCTGTAGGGCAGCCAGAATCAGCATTCACTTATTCTCCCATGTCACGATGCGTGCCAGAATGAAGACAAAGAGCAGCTATATCCTAGCTCCAGTTCAGCAACTGTCATTACCTCTTGAAAACACAGCAGAGCTAGGTGAGTCACTTAATGTGGTTCCTCAGCCACACTTTGACTGTGTCAGGCATAGGATGAACATGACTCTGTGCCACTGACATATTCTGCGAGTCTTAAAAGCCCATGCACACACCAAATGCCAGCTGTTTGCTTGTACTGGAAAATCTTGGAGCATTTGCTCAGAGGTCGGCCCATCCACAGATCTCCATAGCCATGGTACTTTGACCCTCATCAGGGACAGCATACTCACGAGTCTGCTCTGTGGCATAAATGAGGAGTGGGAAACTTTTTCCAGTTGGAGGACTACATTCTCTCTTGACTAACCTTCTGAGCAGATGGGGCCAAATTTAGGCTGACCAGAAAAAATCCAGGTCAGGGCTCATGTAACTTTAACAGTTGTAGAGAAAAGGGAATTTCAGCCAGTGTTATTTGTACGCAATTAGTTCCTGGTGAAATTCCCTCTTCGGCTGCCTCTACAAGAGAGGTTTAAAGCTCTTTCAAGGCGCTTTAAAATTTTTACCTCTACAAGGATGGAGCGCAAATCGGGCGTAGAGCTGCGTTATTCCTCCGATTGTGGGCATTATCGAATGAGTGTTAAATCACGAAGGTTTGTGAAGCCGGTGCGCCCTGCCTCCCGAGTGGTGCTGCTGCTGCTGCTGCTGCTGGCTCCCCCGCTCGGCTCCTGGCTCCGCTCCTACCGGGCTCCCGCTTACCTCTCCCTCTCGCTCTCGGTCTTCCAGCTCCCTTTTCCCTTTCTTTTCTTGCCCTGTTCCCCTCCTTGCTCCGTTTCATTAAATCGCCCCGTCACTTCCTTCGCTCTCCAGCATAACAACTCGCAGGGACCTGCCTTAAAGAGACAGGCACCCGCCCGCCCTACCTCCCCCCTCCCCCCTCCCCTCTCTCCTCTCCCCTTCAAAGGGGCTGGAACCTGTTTGCAGCTGGTCCCCAAGGTGTCGAAGGCAATAAAAACTAGAAAAAAGGGCTGCTCGGTGGATGGGGGAGAGTAGAAAGGAAGGAAAGTTGAATGAACTTTTTTGAGGCACAGGCACACACGCACACAGCCAGAACATCGTTAATGCACTTCTCCGCCTCGCCTGCCTCTCATGCAGAGGTATTAGGCGTAAATGCGCTTCAGCGATGATGCGCATAATCACTTAAACAGGCGCAAAAGCGAATCCTTGTAGAGGGGACCTTCATCACAACAGTTAAAGGTGCAGGCACTATACTAGAGTGACCATATACAAAAGAAGGCAGGGCCCCTGCAACTTTAACTGTTGTGATGAAGAGGGAATTTCACCAGGAACTAATTGCATACAAATGACACTGGCTGAAATTCCCTTTTCTCTACAACTGTTAAAATTACATGAGCCCTGACCTGGATTTTATCTGGTCACCCTAGCCAAATTTGAAAGTGGGTCCACTTTCTCTCTAAATGAGCAATTTATAGCATGGTCATGATTGGCAACTCACAGAAGTTTGCTGGCTCATTACACAATGTCGACAGCATCCAAGGCCTCTCCCGCGTTATCCCCTAGAAATTGCATGTTTAAAAAAACCAGAGATAAGGTGGGAATATCCGAGAAATAGCACCACCTCCCATCATGTAATCTCAGCATTGCGCTATGATTACACCACCAGGCGGCAATGTCTCATTAAAGTGAATTGAGCACATGGAGCAAGCAGACAGTGCAAGTGTTCAATTTCAAACCATGTGGTTGCCCATGTAACGGCACCAATCACATCCCAAAAAGAAAGTGGATGCAGAAAGCAAGAGTAAGGCAATGTGATTTTTTAAAAAATACAGAGTAGCTCACTGTCACTCACTCACATTTATACATTCTTCCAAAAACAGAGATTCCTCTTTGCCACTACTTAGCTGTTTCTTGAATGGTGTGGTAGTAGTGGTGAGATCACAACAGAAAAGCGCTTTAAACATCAACTGTCTGTGATCTTTGCCCCACCTGGTACTTGGGTAACAGCAGAGCAGTGGCAAAGGGGAAGCTGCCTCATTGGCTTCTGTACTGACTGGCCAAGCGGGAGCAGAGTTCATTCAATGCTATACCAACTAGGGATGTGCATGGATGCAAAAAAATCATATTGGAATTGGAATCGGAACTTCATATTTAGAAAATATCATATCAGAAAAATTGGAGGTCTATTGGATCGGATCAGATCTGATACCAATATGAAAACCAGACGTCCAATTTTTGAATTGGACGCCATTTTGAATGATTTTCCCCATTGCATAGTATTGTGTTACAAAAATGCCTATAACTTTTTTATTTTAAAAGATAGAAACATGAAACTTGGCCACATTGCAGATGGGTTCGAGTTACTTCTGTGTGAGAAATTTCAGAAAGATAGCTCCAGGCATTTTGTGGCTTTGCATTTTTTTACTAACAAATGAGGAATGCCTATAACTTTTTTATTTTTAAAGAGCCACACATGAAACTTTGCCACATTGCAGATGGTATGTTGGGACTCATGTGTGTGAAATTTCAGAACCATAGGTGCTTGCCTTCGCTGGCAGTAATTTTTTGAAAAATGGGTAGCTGTGAGGGAAAGACAGTTATGCCTTCAACTTTTTTTTATTTTTAAAGATCCAAACATGAAACTTGGCCACATTAGAGATACCACTTTGGTGGACATGTGTGGCAAAGTATTTTGGGAGAAATGAGGAGAGAAATGCATTTAACTTTTTTATTTTTAAAGATAGAAGCATGAAACTTGCCCACATGGCAGATGGGTTTGAGGTACTTATGTGTGAGAAATTTCAGATAGATAGCTCCAGGCATTTTGTGGCTATGAATTTTTTACTTTAAAAATTCCAAAAGTTTCAAAATTGTGGGTTTGACAGCTAACAGAGGGGGGGAGAAGGCAGGGAAGGGGGGTGCAGTTTGAGGACACATAAGTACCTCAAACCCATCTGCCATGTGGGCAGGTTTCATGCTTCTATCATTAAAAATAAAAAAGTTAAATGTGTTTCTCCCCTCATTTCTCCCAAAATACCTTTTTCACTACACACTTGAAGCTATGCTTCTGAAATTTCTCACATATGTCAACTAAAGTTAGGCTGACCATATGAAAAGGACAGGGCTCCTGTAACTTTAACAGTTGTAGATAAAAGGGAATTTCAGCCGGCATTTTATGTATTATTATTTATTCCATTTATTATATCGCCCCAGAGCCGAAGCTCTCTGGGCAGTTTACAAAAAATTAAAAAACATTAAGCATTAAAAAACCGATACACAAAATTTAAAACCATAAAAATCATAAAAACAAGTTACAATATTATTTGTATGCATTTAGTACCTGGTGAAATTCCCTCTTCATCACAACAGTTAAAGATGCAGGCACTATACTAGAGTGACCAGATACAAAAGAGGGCAGGGCTCCTGCATCTTTAACTGTTGTGATGAAGAGGAAATTTCACCAGGTACTAAGTGCATACAAATGATGTTGGCTGAAATTCCCTTTTCTCTACAACTGTTAAAGTTGCAGGAGCCCTGTCCTCCTTTTCATATGGTCAGCCTAACCAAAGTGATATCTCTAATATGGTCAAGTTTCATGTTTGGATCTTTAAAAATAAAAAAGTTGAAGGCATAACTGCCTTTCCCCCACTGCTACCCATTTTTCAAAAAATTATTGCCAGCAAAGGCAAGCACCTATGATTCTGAAAATTTGTACACATGAGTCCCAACATACCATCTGCAATGTGGCAAAGTTTCACATGTGTATCTTTTAAAATAAAAAAAGTTCTCGGTATTCCTGTTTCGTTAGTAAAAAAAATAAATCGTAGCCACAAAATGCCTGGAACTATCTTTCTGAAATTTCTCACACAGAAGTAACTCTAACCCATCTGCAATGTAGCCAAGTTTCATGCTTCTATCTTTAAAAATAAAAAAGTTATAGGCATTTTTGTATAGTCTAATTTTCTGATTTTTTTCCGATTAAAATCGGAGACAAAGATATTGTATCAGAAAAAAATGGATGCCCAAGGGAGTGCATTGGAATTGTGAATTGGATGTCCAATTTCCTCCAATTTTAATTGGTATCGGATATCAGATCCGATCCGATGCACATCTCTAATACCAACAGCATATAGCCATGTCCTGCCTGCTTTTTCTATGGTGCAATCAGTGCAATTAACTACTCACTGAAAATGGACTTGGAATAGAAAAATAAATGTACTGAAGAAATGCAAAAATCAATACAAATTTGATTATGCCATGCCCCCCCAAAAAAAGGAAAGAAAAGAAAAAGGTGGTAGGAAAACTGAATGTATAATGGAAATGCTGAATAACAAACTCAAATCAGGCCAAGCAGAAGGGACACCCTTAGTTGCTCTGATTCCATTAGTACTACATATTAGGAAAGTCACAGAAATCTACAGTGGATTCAGATGAGTTTGGATTTCTATGAATCTGACTTGCAGATGCCACAGAAGCCCAGATTTGTTCAATAGGCAGTAAGCCTATATACACCAGTTCCTGGTAGACAGCTGTGTGAATGGAGTGCTGGGCTAGATGGACCCTTGGTCTGGCCCAGCATGGCTCTTCTTATGTTCCAAGCTGCATGGATTCTGTGGACTTGCAGATCTGCATTTATTTATTTATTTATTTATTTATTTACAACATTGGTATACCTCTCCACATCTAAGTAGATTCCAGAGCAGTGGACAGCAAGAGATAAAATGGCAAAAAGAATAAACTACAATATTATAATTATTCTTTTTAAAAACAGAGTGCCAATGAAACCATGGTTGATTGAACAAGGAAGGCTTCCAAGAAAAGAGCAACACAGTGTTGGTGCCTGCCTGACCTCCAGAGGTATGGAGTTCCATAGGAAGAGGGCCACCACACTGAAGGTTCTTCTCTTCTCCCAGTTGGGCCATAGGTCCATATAGAACTACCAAGAGCATGCCCTCCGATAACTTCAGTGACTAGGCAGGTTGGTAAGGGAGAAGGCACTCTCTCAGCTGTCCTGGTCCCAAGTTGTTTAAGGCTTTGCACATCTTGTCCCAGTAGTGCATAGGCAGCCAGTGCAGTTCCCTCAGCAAAATACTCTAAGCTGCCATGGCAACTTGGGCCTTCAATGACATCGAGGGATCACAGAGTCACCCCAGACTACAAGCCTGATCTTGTGAACCACCCAGAGAACTTCGGCTATGTGGCAGTAGATAAATGTAATAAATAATAATAAAATATCAATAATCTTTCAGAGGGAGCAGAACTCCATCCAAAACAGGCAGAGAGCCTATCTCCTGGACTCAGGAACCACTCACTCATAGGACTTCCGTCTTGACAGGATTCCGTTTTTTGACCCTCATTCAGCCCATTACTGTGTTTAGGCACTGATCCAGGACTTGCACAGCCTCACCTAATTCAGATTATTGGGGGGGGGGGGGATGCACAAATGTGCATTTGCAAACAAATGAAATCCAATTCTGTCAATGAGCAGATTAAATGAAGGATGCCTATTAATCTGCGAAACGCAGACAGAATGGAGTGAACAAAATCTGCACATCCCTTTTGCATATGCTGATAGAGTCAGCTGATTCTCAGCTCTACCCTGAGGAGTCTCCTGTGCTTCAGGAACAGGACTTGATGCCTGCAGAACTTTGGTACTCACCACACCCTCCTCTACCTGGCTATGACCTTTTGCCCTAGCAATACTAAAAAAAACACCTCCACCCACAAACACACTAACTGTATCAGGCAGTGTCAGGGAGAACATAATTGTCTTTCACCACAGGCATTTTTATGACAGAGTAGCACCCACCAGCTCCACATCTTCTCAACATTATAATTCAGACATCATAGTATAATAACGATGAGCGTAACAAAATCATAGGGCAAGGATTTTTAGAATTTATTAAGATTACTATGACACAATGGAACTGGAATACATTAGCATAACTTTTGCTCTCTTATCTCCCATTTCCAATTTTAATAATGTTTTCCTACTCTAACTAATCTTGGGCTTGTAGTTATAGTTGCAATTTGTTAGCAGTTAATCTTTGCTTAATTTTTATTTATGTTTGATCTTTCTTGTAGCGTGCAAAAACAAAAACAAAAACAAAAAACAAGAGTTTTTCTCCCCCGCACCCCACCGCGTATACAAATGAAATAAACAACACACATCTAATTGCAACTTCCATATGAAACTGCAATGTATCGCCGGGCTTTGTAGCGTAACAGAGCTAATTCATTTAGGGCGGGGTGGAGAAGGTACAGATGGGCTCATTATTGGGCATCCCTGCTGACTGGTTCCATGCAGTGCTAACTGTTACAAAGGAATCTGTCTACCCTCTTGACTCCAAGGGTGTGCTGTGAAGCAGCTCCTGATGGAGAGGGCAGGGAGATGGTGCATATGTGGGAAAATAGCAGTCAAGTGGGAAAGCTGTGAGATAATGACGGAGGTTTTGGTTAGCTCCCTTGGGCTTCTTGCTGGCAACAAAGAGTTTGAAGTATCCCTGTGATTCAGAGAACGAGGCACCTTGAAATTCTCTAGAGTAAGCATCCCTGGCGCCATTTCTGACAAAAGGAACATTCATGTCAGTTCTGTGCCCCATGATACAGATGTCAACCCTTGGCCATTCAAGCTGTGGTGCATCATTCCCTAGACAGCGCTCCCTAGGCACCGGATGTCCACAAAGTGGCTCACTGGTTTCTCCTCCTGCCTGGTTTCCCCTTTACCTCCTGCAGTTGGCATGTTTTTTACCAGCTGGATCTTTTCCGCAAGGCAATTCTCTTCTCTGCTGACAAAGGTCCTAGGGGAGCCCCAGACTGTAACCCATACTTTCACCCTCAGTTCTTTCTTCTTTTTACTTTATGGGACTACTTTGTTCCTCCTTTCTTTACTCCTTGTAACCTTATCAGGGTTGGGGGCGAGATTTGTTGAGTTTGCTTTTTAGTGCAAGCTTTTACTGCAAACTTCCCTAATTTCCCACTTTTGAACCAAAATACAAACCGAATCCCAGTTATCCTTCGAAATTGCTCTTCCCTAAATTTTGCAATTAAAAATGCCGACATCAGGGGAAAGTGCACACACAAATGCATGTATACGTGAAAATGGCATTCAGAAACAGAATTATATCAGGCAAATTGCTTGAACAATATGAATTTTGGGCAAAAGTGCATCCAAAATTCATGTATTGAAGCAATGTCTACAAAAATGCATACACATTTTATTGCAAACTTAAAGACAAATTCTCAAAGTTTGGGCTGAACCAAACTTAAGATTGGAAAAATAAGTAACAGAGGGACCATAATTGGCAAATATGTCCATCTCTAAACATTATGATCCTCATAGAATCCTAAATACAGCTGGTGGTGTCTTAATGTAAGAATAAGACACAGTAATTAAAATTATGTGCAAAATTCCATGTGACATCAGACAGTCTTCTATGGAAACAAGAGTTGTGGATCTGAATTTATCTTGTGTGCAATTCCAGATGAACCACTGCTAGATATATAAACATTAAGGGGATACAGATATAGGGCCTGTTCAGACAGCACATTAAGCCACGGTTAGGCCGCTAACCCTTTTTCAGCAAATGGTTATTGGTAGGCTGACCATATGAAAAGGAGGACAGGGCTCATGTAACTTTAACAGTTGTAGAGAAAAGGGAATTTCAGCCAGTGTCATTGGTATGCAGTTAGTTCCTGGTCAAATTCCCTCTTCATCACAACAGTTAAAGTTGCAGGGGCCCTGCCTTCTTTTGCATATGGTCACTCTAGTATAGTACTTGCACCTTTAACTGTTGTGATGAAGAGGGAATTTCACCAGGGACTAATTGCATACAAATGACACCGGCTGAAATTCCCTTTTCTCTACAACTGTTAAAGTTACATGAGCCCTGTCCTCCTTTTCACATGGTCAGCCTAGTTATTGGGCATGTTTAAACCGTGGTTGTAGTCACCCTGGTTAGGAATGGTTCACACTACATGCTAAATCATGGTCCACACTAAGCCATAATGTTTAGCTCATAAAACTTTACAACTTTATCCCCAGGATCATATAGAATTAATTGTAGCTTGGGGTATTAATGGATAATTCTTGGCTGCATGCCCAAATTACTACATACTACATTTGATCTTAGCCAAAAGGCTGAGAATTACAGTTCCCAGGATTCTTTCTTCTCTCAAAACTGAGAAATCTGTAATATCAATATGCAACTGGATATTGCTACCCATTTATACTGCTATCCATTTATTTATTTAATTCGCTTAGATCATCATTAGTTCATTTATAAATTTTCAGCTGAGGCTAAACACGTGTTTTTAAGGTTGTGTTTTTAATATTGTATTTAAATGCACGTTAATATTTATTGTGAACCACTGAGGGATTTTATTACATTCAGTGGTATACAAGTGTCACAAATAAATAAATAAATAAATAAATAAAAGAGATAGGTTCCACTTGAACCAGAATGGAAACAGACTACTGAAGCTTAACATCAAAAAGGTTGCAGCATTTAAACTGAATCTCAAGGGAAAGCCAACAGGAGCTGTGGAGCTTCTGATTCAGGTGAAATGAATCATCCGTAGGGGATGAAGTGGAAATGTTTCCAACGGTTGAAATGGGGATGGGGAAGAAATAGGCCAGAAGCATACAGTCGCATGACAGCAAGTCAATGGTGCCAAATGGCTACAAGGGAAAAGGCACACTACAGAGGTATTTGGAGAGGGAGACTAAAGGTATTTCTATGCTAATGCTAGAAGCCCCTGAACCAAGGTGGAAGAGTTTGAGCGCTTTGTTTTCAAGAAAAAAACATAGATAAAGTGGGCATAATGGAAACTTGGTGGAATGGAGAGAACTAATGGGATATAGTTATCCCTGGATACAAACTCTCTAGGAAGGACAAGGAAGGTCATACTGGGGGTTGTGTCATTCTGTAAGTTAAAGAGGGCACAGTGTCAAACAAGCTAGTAAAAAACCCTAAAAGGGGCAGATTCCTCCATGGAATTACTGCTGTTGACAATATGAGGCCCCAAAATAAATTTAGTTGTGGAAACATGCTCTTTTCCCCCTGACTTAAATGCTCAGGGTGATCTTGAGATGCAGAACAAAATCAGGAAGGCATCCAAAGGAGAAAATGGTGTACTAATGGCTGAAATCAATTACTCTCAGATAGATTGGATAAATGCATGTTCTGCTCATTTCAAAGAGGCAAACTTTCTTGCTACCCTAAATTACTGTGCCTTGAACATTTTGTTGCTGAACCGACCAAAGGGTAGATGACCCTGGACTTAATCTTAAGTGCTCCTGCTAAGGACCTAGTGTAAGATGTGATTGTTGTTCAACAATTGGAAGCAGTGATCACAATGTTATCAAATTTAATTCATATATAAGTGGAAAATTGACAAGGAAGTCCAACAGAGGCATGCTTGACTTCAAATGTCCCTCTAAAATGAGTGAACTGAATTTTTAAAAAGTAGTTGAAAGGGAAAATCAAGAGAGTCAAATCTCTCTAGAATGCTTTGGAGTTACTCAAAACAACAATAATAAAAGCTCAGTGTGACTGTATACTGCAGGTCAGAAAAGTAGAACAAAGTCCAAGAGGTCAACAGCATGGTTAGCAAGCAGTGTCAAGGGGGAAGTATTAGAGAAAAGAAGATTTCCTTCAGAAAACAGAAATCTTGCCCAAACAAGAACAAAAAAGACACAAATTTGGACAAAGGAAATGCAAGCAGACAATAAGGAATGAAAAAAAGAATTATGAGGAGCATGCCATTAATAAGATGTATTGTTGGCTAAGGCCAGTGGGTTTGAATCATTTTTGTCCCTAAAATGACACTGTTTCAGTAGCCAAAACTGCCATCAAAATGAGTTGAGGTTTTTAGTAGTGGTGTGTGTGTGTGGATTAGAAATATTGTTTTGGGGGCATGGTAGTTTCCTTGCCTTTTCCCCTCATTAAAGTTGTGTAGTTTATCCCCCTTTAGAAGCTTTCTCCCTCTCTTTCAGAAAAGAATGTGTTTCTGGATGCTTCCCCATATTTCCCCCTTCAAAGGTTGCAGCACTGGCACTAGGTTCAATTTTGAACATGGCTATTGTTGCTCCACTGGTGTAAACAATTCTCCTGAACCTGTCTGGCTCTTTTCAGGAGGCTGTCTTGACGACAGTGCATTGGCACTGCGAGCCCTCAAAGCCCTGCGTTTGTGCTCCTGCAGGGTTGTCGCCATGCGAAGGAGCGAGTGAGGAGTTTTTATGAATGGCAGGGGCAGGAGTCACTCTGCCTTGTCTTCTCAAGTGGTCGGGGAGCTCTGGCTTAGCTCCTCCAGTCACTCCCCACCCCATCGCTTTCCATGGTGAGTGATTGATCTCTGAGCAGCCTTCCTTCTCCCTACCTTGTGCAGCTTGAGTTCCTCAAGCATGGAGGTGTTCCAGTGGCCATCTGGCTTGCTGGTCCACTCCGTCCTTCCTGCCTGGCTCATGGCAGCCAATGATGGATCCCCACTGGCCAGCCACACCTCTGCTACAACACCAGAATAAGGCAACAGACACAGATGAGTTGGCGTCACCTTGCTCCACAGAAAAAAGCTGAGTTAAGTCCTCAACTTTTGTAATTTGGATCTTTGGGGGAAAGACCTGGGATGGCTCCACAATTGCTGTTGCATCATATAAATGACTTAGCACCACTGCAGAGCCATCCTGGGGCTTTCCCCATGTATAGACAACCTCCAGGTCTAGCTTTGATCTTCTTTCCTTTCTCACATTTTGCATGTGCTTATGCTTCAAGGCTAGGCAGCAAAATAGAATGGAAATTGTGTGGTGCAACCAGCAATGTTGTGCATATATTTGCACATGTAAAATGTGAAGACTTACCTCACAGCTCCTTACTTTTTAGAGGGCGGGGGAGGGAAACAAGAATCTTGCATGCAGAGAAGTCATTTGGGAAAACAATTCTACCGACTTTCCATGGATATCTGAGAACATGGGAAGTTAATCTGGAAATTCTGGGACAGGTTTTGCATATTTCTAATCAGGGAGTTGCCAAAAACAAAACTCAAAGTAGTTTTATGGGTCATTTTTTAAAAGAGGGGAAGCCAAAATAGTTTCAGTAACACTTGCAATGCTCCAACACTTTCAGGAGTTTTATGCCTTTTTTATCATTACATTATCCATCTAGAAAGTGTCTTTCCTTTAAATCTGTTTAACAATATCTTATTTCATTGAATTCTTGATCATATAAAACACTTGACCCTGCAAATACTCTAGGTTTCAGAATTCCTGGTTACAGTATACTATGGCTGTGGCATTGGTACCATGACTGAACCTCCAGGCTGAATACTGATCAGGATTTGTGACACCTATCCCAGCCTGAGAGCAGAGCTATGATCTTTTGTCTTTCATTTTTGCTTCTATTTTACTCACCGGTTTTAAAAAATAAAGCTTCCCCCTAGAGGAAAACTCTATTTGCTAATATTATGGTTGGAAGCAGGACTTTAATGGGATGACTTCTGGTGGATACCTTAAGCCCAATGACCTTCATTCCAACAAGGAATTCTATACAGCTGACCTCTGATTTTCTTCTGTGGTCCCTACAGGAACTATAGGATGCAGTGTAGAATAGAAAAAGCTTGGAATTTTACTGTATATGAAAGTGCCACTTATTTTCTCCCCCCTTAGCTGGCATTCAGTGGCTAGAGAGTATAGTGATTGACACTGTGGAAATAGCACTGTTTTGATAGAGAGGCTGGATGGCATTGGGACTAGCCTCATTTTGGACTCCACAGAAGGGGGCAAAGGCTGACATACTGTGGGACTCAGAAAACACCTCAGTGGGGAGAGATTGGAGAAGCTGCTTCCTCCTATATGATATGCTGTATCTCAATATATAATTTGCTTATATCTGTATATCTTCTACATCTTATAAATAATTTTCTTTCTTTTACTATTTCCTATCAGTAGTTTATCATTATTTATCATATATTCATTATCTACCATATATTCTAATAGTGCACTCGGGTGCTGTGTGCCAAAGGCTAGGTAGCCAAAATCAGATTACTAAGAAACAATGGGGGGAGGGGTGTCAGCATGCTCAGGAGAACCCCAAGGTTTGCAGAAACAGAATATATATATATATATATATATATATATATAGGCACAGTCTTTAGGTACAATCCCTCTTCCCCCACCCCAAACACATACACACAACAACAGTCAATGAGGACTGAGCATACACAGTGTGCATGTTGGAGGTGAAAAACAAGCAAACAAAAGACTGGAATGGGAGAGGGAATGAAATAGAGTATCCTGAAAAAGGGCATGGCTTGCTGGAACACTGAACAGGAGAGTTCCATTTGTAACAATAAATAAATACAAGAAACAAAGAAAAAAGAAAAAAAATAGCATGAGAAGTTAAGACTTCCAATCTGAGACATTGTCCTTTCGAATATTACAAAATTACGAGAGGGAATAGAAGCTTCTAATCATTCACTTATGTCCCTGCTGTTGGAAGTTTGGCTCCTTGTGAATACTGCAGAATATACCATACTGTACGTCCCCTGCTTAAGTGTACATCTAAACACAGCCAGGATGGTTACATGGGATTCAGAAATCACAGCGGAAGTAAATAGCGCATTTCCACCTCACTTTGCAAGCGGTGGCATTGGCTTACCTTGTTTGCTCCTCTGGCTGGCACTGCAAGGCTGCAGTTCTAGGCACACACAAGGAATCTCATAGTGTCTCATTGAATAAAGTGAGACTTCCTCCTGAGCAAACGTGCATAGGAATGTGTACATGAAGATGCATGGACAGCCTTTCTACATGACTCATTTATTATGTGCTTGTAATTTCTTACTCATGGTAGCTTGCAGGTCCTTCACACAATGTTATCATTGTCCAAGGCCCCTCCCATTCTTTGCAACTGTGATAGTGTTGTTGTTTCCCCCACTAATGAGGGAAGTCTGCTACTTTTGTGTAATGGAACACTGATACTTCTGTTAACTCCACGAATGAGCCATGCATCAGGGTGACGATTAAGTTGGTGCTATTGGAAATTGAACTTTGGAAAAGAAACCTGAATTAGAATTATCTAAAATTACTCCCACAATTATAAGCACTTGACTTACTTGTGTTTGTACATCACAGGCAGCAATTTACCCTGTGTTTTTCCAATTCATTTAAATGGGAGATGGCAGGGGGTTAGCAATTCTCATCCTACAAAATTATAGATATTTTAAACAGCTGGCAATATAAACAGTAATTTATATTAATAAACTATATATACACACCAAATAAGGAACTTTTGAAATGGAAGTGAAACATTTTCCAATTGACTTGAATAAGAGGGAATTTGGCCATTGGCGAGGAAGAGCTTCACTTTATTGTTAATTTATTGCTCATTTATGTATATTCTTGGAAAAGTCTATATCTTTTAAATGTGATCAAAGTCAAATGAAGGCCGCTTTATTGTGTCTGTGCTCTGCTAAAGACGTGGTGACAGTATGAGCTGTAATTTCAGTGGACCTGTTGCTAGAATAAGGAAAATATCAGCTGTTTATACTGTGGTTTTGAAAAGCAGCTAAGAACTGCATTAAATAAATTGAGTAAAAATTAGATGAAAACTTCTTTAGTTTCTTTTTTCAGAGATGCACAGAATTTCATTAGAGCTTACATCTGTTTGACTGGACTGGATTGGATGAGAACTACCAGCTAACATATGAAAGGGCATGAGTGCCTGCTTGCCCTCCCTGCCCACCTTCTCAGCTTGGAGATTCAGGTGATGCAGGGATGGAATTTTCGGATATGGCCTACCTATGTATTAAATCCAACAAGGATTTAATTCCATGAAGGCTCTTGAAATTGTTGTAGATCACAAACTGAATATGAACCAACAGTGTGATGTGGCTGCAAAAAAAGCAAATGCTATTTTGGGCTGCATTAAACAGAAGTTTAGCTTCCAAATCGTGTGAGGTACTAGTTCCCCTCTATTCAGCACTGGTGAGGCCTCATCTTGAGTATTGCATCCAATTCTGGGCACAACACTTCAAGTAGGATGCAGACAAGCTGAAGCGTGATCAGAGGAAGGTGACAAAGATGATCAAGGGTCTGGAAACAAAGTCCTATGAAGAGAGACTGAAAGAACTGGGCATGTTTAGCCTGGAGGAGAGAAGATTGAGGGGAGACATGATAGCACTCTTCAAATACTTGAAATGTTGTCATGCAGTAGAGAGCCAGGATCTCTTCTTGATCAACCCAGAGTGCAGGACACGGAATAATGGGCTCAAGTTACAGGAAGCCAGATTCTGTCTGGACATCAGGAAAAACTTCCTGACTGTTAGAGCAGTATGACAATGGAACCAATTACCTAGGGAGGTTGTGGGCTCTCCCACATTAGAGGCATTCAAGAGGCAGCTGGACAACCAACTGTCAGGTATGCTTTAAGGTGGATTCCTGCACTGAGCAGGGGGTTGGACTTGATGGCCTTATAGGCCCCTTCCAACTCTACCATTCTTTGATTCTATGAAATGCAAACTAGAATTGCACAACTGATCCAGCAATGGGTGGGGGAAACAGTAACTATTATATGACATTGGCCTATATGCATGGGATCTCATGCCTATGTAGGCTGTATTTGGATTTCCATCTATATGTAGGTGAGCAGAGCCAGGGCAGGTCCTCCTGTGGATTGGTAACTGGTTAAAGAACAAAAGAGGAGTTAAAGAACTGGTCAAAGAAGTGGTGATTGGTAATTAATGGTCAGTTCTTGCAGTGGAAGGAAATAAACAGTGTAGTCTCGAAGGATCTGTATTGGGAGTTGTGATAACCCCATTCCCTCATTCTCAGAGAACAAGGATCCTGAATGAATGGAAATTCTCTAGGAAGGTGGAGTCTGAGACCTCTAGCTATGAAGATATCACCACACTGCAGCCACTTCTGTGCCATCACAGCTGAAGGCTGTTGAAACAGACCAGGTCCATTTAAGGGAGAAGGCCTCAGTTAATAGGGAGGTGGGGCTTATGAGCTTAAAGAAGTCAAAACCATACTTAAGGTTCAGTCACAACCTGTTGCTTGTTGGAGCAACATTCAGGCATGCTTGTCTGGCTTTCAGCCCCAATATCACTTGGAGAGCTCCATGGTGCTGTTCTATTCCTTTTTCTGTCTCTCTGGGAAATCTGACACTGGCTTGATCAGAATCCACTGAATCTGACTTGCCCCAAGTCCTCGTTGTGAACCAAAATTCATAGTACCAAACCGAGCTAAGCCCTCTCTATGACAGGGCTAACTGGCCAAAACAAAACAGTGGTGTTTTTTAACTTATTAATAAATGCTCTGGAGTGAGGACTGAGCATTGAGGTGGCCACATTTCCCAATGGCACCAAATTATTTAGGGTGTTTAAAAGAAAAATGGACAGAAAAGTGCTCCTGAAGCATCTCTCCAAATGTAGGGAGTGGGCATTAAAATGGCAAATGAGGTTCAATTTAAGGAAGTGTAAAGCAATGCACACTGGGACAAAACATCTTAATTTCACAAGTAAGCTGTTGGTGATTGAGCAAGCAGTGACTGATCAGGAAAGGGATCTTGGGATTGTGCTAGATTGCTTAATGGAAACACTGACCCAGTGTGTAGCTGCTGTAAATATGCAGCCATATCGCTGCTTTTTCTGTGTTGAAGGCCATTAGGAGAGAAACAGAAAATAAAACTGACAGTATCGTAATGCTTTCATACAAATCTATGGTGTGACCACACTTTGAATATCCTGCACAATTCTGAGGTGGAAAGTGCTTGTTGAGCTTGAATGTTACTCATTCTCCCATCCCTAGGCTGTATTCATTTAATAGTTCAAATTATACAAGCCTATGTGTCTCTCCCGCTCCCGCTCCATTCAAATATTTATACATGCTCTTCCATTTTTGTTTTTTCCATACACCACAAAACTCTCCAGGACAGCGTACATGCGATATAATAAGGGACAGAAAACACTCTCCCATTCCTTTATTCATCATCTGTTTTCATTGTTGTGTTCAGTAGGTCCCTCTGACTTCCTTCTTTGATATTTTCAAGATTTGGCTTTACACAGCACCTTTTGCCCACTGCAGCTATGCTAAGTGGTCAGAGCAGTGGAGGAATTGTGAGTGAGGATGTTCAGTGCAACTGAGAAAATATCAAAGTGTGCCTGGTTGTTTGAAGAAGATAGAACATCCAAGGGAATGAATGGATGCAAAGAAGAGTTAGAAGATCTGAGCTGCCTGCAGTGTCCAAAGAGATAAAAGTGACATGCTTAGGTTCACAGCAACCCAGAGAAGACAATATAGTCTTGAATGGGAATATCTTTGCATACAGAGGTAACAGCACATGTTTCTGCTGCTTTTTGTAGTCCCCTAACAAACCAAGCAAAATCATAATGCTTGTTTTGAGGTGATGTGAGGAAGGCGCTTTGTTGGAGGTGGGGACGGAGGGGAGAGATAAAACTTGCCACTGTGTATAATGTCTAATAAATAAGAATGGCAATAATAGCTGCCTCGAGTTGGGATTTATGTTCTTCTCGGCACAACTTTATGACACGTCTACACAGCTGCTATTATCAGTTTGCCTCCACTACCTGCGCAGTGAAACCAAATTGCTATAATGGCAGAGTGTCATAAACAATCACTGGAGAATTCAATTGCTCCTGCCACTATACCGCAAGAAGAATTGCAAAGCATCAATACATATGTTAGGGTTTATTTACATATGTACCACTTGACAACAACTCAGGGGATTATCTCCTCTTACCTACATCTAGGCAAAATCTGCTAGCTGCTCCAGTCTTCCCCAGCACCAGAAGCTCTGGAGTCGTCCTAATTAGATCAAGGATGACACAATTCCAGAGCTAGTTGTTTAAAGCTAACACCTCATGGTTACAATACATGAGAGTTAGGGGCAATGAGACCCATAGATTCGAATAGGCTCAAACATACCTAAGGTCTATGGTGTATTGTAGCCAGTGGGGGACCCCTTCCAAGCTTCCTTTGAATGAGTTCCACAGTTTCTGCTTATCTTTTTAATTGATGTTGAAAGACGATCACAATTTTATAATGCATGCAGCATCTCCCCCTCTCTGCTCCTAATTTTCCAGCCGCTGATACAGAGGGTGTAAATTATTGAGAGACAACAAAGACTCCTACAGGGCAGAATATCACATTGTTGGGGAGATTATTGACACAGTCATTCATGCCTATAGGGGCTTAAAAATCATTCATAGTTTATAGGGGCTAAAAGATCAAATCACAGAATACAGATCCTGTACCACCAGCAGTGGCTGCCAATTCACTTCTAGACCCAATTCTAAGTGCAGTTCATTGCTTTTAAAGCCCGAAAAGGCTTGGAATGTAGTTACATGATAACCCTGATTGCCTTTAAGATCCACCATGGAGGTCCTGCTAACACATCTGCTGGTAAGGTCCATGAAAGTCGAAGGCAGAATAGACAAGGTCTTCTCAGTAGTGGCTCGTCATTCTGTAACTCCATTCATCACTGACTGTTTTACAATGGGCTCTAAAGACCTGGTTGTTTATGTCAAATTTTAAATCATTAATCACTTTGGACTATAGTGTTCAGTTAGGAGTTTAATCGTGGCTGCTATTTTGCAGCTGGAATGAACTGTTTCTATGTGGTCATTGTTGTGTTTTGTGAATGTTACTTTCTAATATGTTTTATGATGCCTTTTGTTATGAACTGACATGAGAGGGATGTTTAATCCTGAAAGGATGTACAGAAAGGTTTAATAATAATAATAATAATAATAATAATAATACCACCTGAGTTATATATAAGGTGAATCCCACTTCCCAGCCCTCCCTAGAAATCTACAAACAATAAACAGAACCCCCCCCCCCCACCACCACCATCTATGCACTCAGACAGACAGACTGATATTCACTTTTGACCATATCACACTTCTCTTTATTTCATGGCCTTCTCATTTCACATTTAATATAGTCCTTGTCCTTGCCTTCAAAGCTCTGCACAGGTGCCCCCTCCCCATTTCTAATCTCCCTTTTGTCACTCATCTTCTATTTCTGCTACATTGCTGCTGGAGATTTTTTTGCTTTGAGTGTCACACCATCCTCATTGACACCCCTTTGAGTCCCACACTTTATGCCCAAGAACAAAAACAGCTTCCTCTGTTTCTTATCCTTGAAATGACTATTAAGACCCACGTATTTAGCAAAGCCATCCATTACTTAACTCCTTTCTTTCTTCCCTTCACAATATCTGAACAGAATTTCAATAGCATTATCTCATTATCCTATTGAATTCTCTCATTCAACCTTCCCCTCTGATGTCTCTTACCCTTGACCATCGTTAAGCTGAAAACTCCTTGAAATAGTGTTTTGTCTCACCCATTAGTTATTCGTTATTTCAAAAATGGTTTTTTTTTGTTTCAAGCCAAAATTGCTCATATTTTTATCAGCTTAAATTTATAGCCTCAAAAGAGATACTATCTGGTTAATGCTTTAACTGGTATTGTAGTATGATATAACAAGATAATAACTGATAGATAGAGACTGCCACTTAATAAGGAATAACTCATGATGGGGCACATACAACCTTATGGAGTGAGTTAGTCACCTATAGGATCCACCCATGAGGGAAAGAAAATGTTCCCATCCCTATTTTCTTGCATGTCCAATTGGTGGTAGTAAGGTATAGCAAGAATCCCCTCACCGTCTTGGCTGATGCTACAAATAACAGGATCCTCACGTAGTACCACGTCCCCTGTGGTATATGGTGTGTATTCACAAAATGAGAACATAAAAACTGCCTTTATAGGCATCCTGGTGTTGAATGTGTCCAGAAAAGGTACAAAAAGAGATGCCAGAGAGCAATGCACCCTTCAAAATTTAACAACAATCTCTGATATTTGGTCAGTCTAATACATGTTGTTCAACATGCCTCATAATTGTAAAATCTATTAATTTGTTTAAGTATTTCATAAACCCTTCATTAACATGAATCATGAATTGGATCCAGATTTAGTTACATTTACAGTAGTGCGATTGAAATAAATGGGACTTCAGTTTCCATGGATCTGCTCTAAATGTGACCAAATCGGGACCCAACCTCATGAAGCTAAAGAACCATTTTTTAAACAATATTAAGTCTACAAGCCTATACACACTTACTTGGAGTATGTCCTATTAAACTCCATAGAATTTACTTCCTTGTTTATTTATTTTATTTTATTTATTGCATTTTTATACCGCCCTATAGCCGAAGCTCTCTGGGCGGTTCACAAAAATTAAAACCATAAAATCATTTTAAAAGTATAAAACAAGCCACAATCCAAAAACAACAAATAACATACAATCTAAAAACACAACCAAAATAAAACCAGAATAAAACCAGCAGCAGGAATTAATACAGATTAAAATACAAATTTAAAACAGCAAGGATTAAAATTGAGTTAATTTAACTGTTAAAATACTGGGAGAATAAAAAGGTCTTCACCTGGCGACGAAAAGAGTACAAAGTAGGCGCCAGGCGAACCTCTCTGGGGAGCTCATTCCACAGCTGGGGTGCCACAGTGGAGAAAGCCCTCCTTCTAGTGGCCACCTGCCTCACTTCCTTTGGCAGGGGCTCACGGAGAAGGACCCCTGTAGATGATCCCCAGGTACATATGGGAGGAGCCATTCCTTTAGATAACCTGGCCCCAAGCCGTTTTGGGCTTTAAATGTTAGTACCAGCACTTTGAATTGGGCCCGTACCTGGATCGGCAGCCAGTGAAGTTGGAAAAGGACTGGCGTAATATGGTCTCATTGGCCAGTCCCCATTAACAATCTGGCTGCCCTGTTTTGTACCAGCTGAAGTTTTTGGACTGTTTTCAAAGGCAGCCCCACGTATAACGCATTGCAGTAATCCAAACGAGAGGTTATGAGAGCATGGATAACTGTAGCTAGGTTATCTCTGTCCAGATAAGGGCGCAGTTGGTATATCAGCCTAAGCTGGTAAAAGGTGCTCTTTGCCACCGAGTTCACCTGTGCCTCAAGCAACAATTCTGGATCCAAGAGCACCCCCAAACTACGGACCCGATCCTTTAGGGGGAGTGCAACCCCCTCCAGAACAGGGTGAACATCACCTCGCCAGACAGATGAACCACCCGCTAACAGTACCTCCATCTTGTCTAGATTGAGTCTCAGTTTGTTAGCCCTCATCCAGTCCATTACCGTCCCCAGGCACTGATTCAGAACAGCCACTGCCTCACCTGGGTTTGTTGAAAAGGAGAGGTAGAGCTGGGTGTCATCCGCATATTGGTGACATCTCAGCCCACATCTCCAGATAACCTCTCCCAGCGGTTGTAACCCTAAGCATCCAAAAACTACTAGGGTATTACTTTTATGAGGCCTATTATTATCATTATTATTATTATTGTTATTATTATTATATATTAGGGAATAATATGGTTTTTGGAATTTTCAGGTAATTTCTATGTTATTCCTACTTAAAGTAGACCCATTGAAATCAATGGGACTTAATTTAGTCATGACTAACTTAAGTCCCATTCATTTCAATGGGTCTACTCTAAGTAGGACTAACATTGGAGAATACTCTTCATATGCCCAATGTACTATTTTTGATTTTTTGTGACTTGGAATATTCCTAATAATATTTACTAGTGAGTCTCATTGAAATCAGAACTTATTTGTCAGAATGCTTAGGACTAAGCTGTGTGCTGGATATCTATAGTAGCTGGATTTATAGTACAATTTGTTTTAAAAAGCTGTAAACGTATTGGGGTTTTGGTGACATCTTACCTTCCCTGTTTCTTATTTTTATTTCATTTCTGAATTTGCAACAAGCTAACCAAGGTAGCATGGCAATTGCAGGTATAACAGAAGGTCAAATGAGAAGAAGACAGCAATCAGTATCCCTATCAGAAACAACCAAAAGTGACCTTGTTCTGAAATCCCCAAGATATTTATGCTTTTAAAATGGTGTTGTCAGGAGAGCAAGATCTCCATCCCCATGTATCCTTCATTCTTGCTGCTGCTGAGTGAATATGCTTCCACGTTTTTCTTACATGCCTATCCGTATCTCAGCCCATATCCTTGGTTATTATTTAATCAGGAGACAAAAGCAGTGAAGGAAGTCAGCCTACTAAGCAAGACATAATACCAAACGAGAACAGAAGAAATCAGTGAAAATAAGGAAGAAATAGCAATATCAAAACAAAACCCAATAACTCGGCATGTAATTGCACACAAAAAGATTTATTATGTTTTTCCGAGTTTTATAAAATGTCTGCTTCAAACAAATGGCTTCCCTAGACTTGGGACAAAAGTATGAATCTGTGTGGGCATCTCTGAAACTGATTTTGATGATGAATACACACATCATCAACAGTATGATAGATCATTCCAGATGTAGACCTTGAAATACATATGTGGATGTCAGACTCTTATTTATCATGGAGATGGTACTTTCAGTATCCAGATAGGGTTACCATCTGGTATGGTTTTGAGAAGGACAGCCTAGAAAAAAAGTCAGAAATATATTCTGGGGAGAGGGGAAAAACAGCTCTTTCAGGCTAAATCATAGAAGCTACAACAGGCCCATATATACATACACTCACTGGACTTCTAAGAGCCAGATGCTGAATTTGCTGAAATAAGATGAAGGCTCTTACAGATTCTTACATTGTAGCTTTTAATCTTTTGGGGTTGTATTGATTTGCTCCGATTCTCCTCATAGTAGGAAGTTCTGGATAGACTTCCAAGAGCAACCTGCTTTCAAAGACAGCAGACACAATTCCCCTTCCCATCTTATCCTCACAACAACTCTGTGAGGTATCTTATCCTGAGAGATAGTGATTGGCCCAAGATCACCCAGCTTTTTTTGGAAATTCATGTCTATATGTGTGTGAAACAAAAAAATCTGTGAGTTGGGAAACCTTTTGTAGAAAGTGGAACCTTTCTTTAGATGAGGTGGCCAAGGGTGGGGGATTTCCCCTGTTTTAAACTTAACCCCCCCAAAAAAAACCTTTATTGTTGTTGGTAGGAGCAGCAAAGTTCTCTACAACCAGGAGCTCCACTGGGAAGCAACACAATCCTTGTATCCTTGTTCCTATGGGTGGCTGCTGGCAACTAGGGGAGAGTTTTTCTAAGAAGCCCCATCCCTCAGTCACTTTATAAAAGGGAGGTAAGCTGACTTCCCTGGCCTGAACTTTTTCACAAAGTTCGTCCACCTCACAAAAACAGCTGGGAAAACTTCTATTTGTGTGTGTGTGTGTGTGTGTGTGTGTGTTTTATATGCGTTATATGCATGTGTGTGTGTGTGTGTGTGTGTGAATACAAAAGTGAAGGGGGAATTTTCAGCCCCACTCTGGCCTCATCCACACCAGCCATTTATTCCATGCTAATATTGAAGTTGTCCTTACCAGGCCACATGATGCACAGCTGATCCAGAGGTGATTTGGGGATGACCCCTCAGTTTTCCCAGGATATGGATGATGGCTTTTGTCCTGTTTCCCCCTTCCCTCTCTTGGTACAATCCCGAGGTGGACAGCTGGTGTGATCTCCCTTCCCGAAGCTGCTGTTGTTCCTCATAAGTAGCAGAGCTCAACGACCAGGCAAGCAGCTGCGCAGACTGATCCCATGGGTTTCAAGGGTGAGGCAGAAAGCATTGTTGCTATGTTGTGAATGGGTATCGGCATGCTTCAACACCAAGTGTGTTTGGTGGTTTTTTTTTTAAAAAAAACACAATCACAGCTTTACGCAGGATTGCAAGTCTGATCTTGCACAAGCCTTACGATTTGTAAAACAAAAACCCAACCAACCAAACAAACGAAAACAAAAAACCTCCCCGGAATGGCTCTCCTAATTGTGGGAAAAGTCCCTGGTGTGTGCCCTATGAGGGACGATTGCTGAAGCTGAAAACTTCACGATCATCCCTTCCCACTCTTGAAAGGGCTCTAGGTGTAGAAGAGCCTGTTTGGGAAATAAGCTAGAAGACTATTGTGAACCTGAGGAGATTAGGTTTGATATACAACCATCCTGGCCCAATGCTAAACTCCAGTGAGAGAGCTGTTTCCCTTTAGTTACCCTGTGTATTACATAATGAGCTTCCTATGCTGTGTAATGCAAGTAAGGAGTTAGAGCTGTCGGCAGATAGAACAGGATGATGTAACTCCTTTGAAGTCTGAGAGGAGAACCTTATCTACCGGCAGGTGGCATTTCTTTGGCATGCTTCCCAGAACTGTGTGCTTTGATCTATGAAACATTTCTCATGCTGGCTGATGTCAGATGTCTGTTCCTTTGGTAACATATTGATAAGAGGTAGGAACATGATGACATGATGGGCTAAAAGAGCACAAGTCAGCATGAGTACTAGAAGCTAGCCACTATATGAGATGCTAGCACCTGCTTTTTGGAACTTCGCCACAGACTGAAGGCTGCAGTAAAGGGTGCTGTGGACTGGATTGGCCAGCAGATAGAGTCTCTCCATTGTTGTTCTTTTTATGGGGATCCCAGCAACTGAATGGAGAATGTAAAGTCTTGCTTAGCTTTGCTTATGAACCTTAACTATGTATCTGATGTTGATCTTTAGCCTGCTAGGTAATAAAGCTTTGGACTTTTTACCACTTGTGTTGTAATTGCTTCTGAAATCTGAACCTTAATTAATTAGCAAAACAGAGACCTCTGTAACCACCAAAGTTATTGACCAAGTTAGGATTTGAACTGGATTCCCCAGTCTTCATCTGGCACTCTGACAACTACATCACACTGGTTCTCTCACATTTTGAAGCTTCAACACTCTGGTAATCACTTTGGTTATTGACCTTATGGCTCAGACACATATTACATTAGCACAGGGATGTTGCTGTTGATGGCCACTCCTTGACAATCGATCCCTTTCCTGGTCAAAACATCTAGAATGGCATGGATCACTGCCCTCACATAAGACTAAATTCTGTGATGCGTCTTCTTTAAGGCAGACAACAGGGCTGTAGTTATTTACGGTATGATGATAATTGAATTAGCTGTAGACATTATGCATAGGATGGGATAAGACCAAAATAGGGGACTAGACTGCTAACTGGGATAGGCCAATGTGACCATATTATGCTAGGCTGATCAGATAAAATCCAGGTCAGGGCTCATGTAACTTTAACAGTTGTAGAGAAAAGGGAATTTCAGCCAGTGTCATTTGTATGCAATTAGTTCCTGGTGAAATTCCCTCTTCATCACAACAGTTAAAGTTGCAGCCACTATACTAGAGTGACCATATACAAAAGAAGGCAGGGCCCTTGCAACTTTAACTGTTGTGATGAAGAGGGAATTTCACCAGGAACTAATTGCATACAAATGACTGGCTGAAATTCCCTTTTCTCTACAACTCTTAAATTTACATGATCCCTGACCTGGATTTTATCTGGTCACCCTATATTATGCAAGTACTTTGTCATCTGCAGTGGCTGCCAAATTGTTTCTGGATCCAATTGAAAGTGCTGGCTACTACCTTTAAAACCCTAATTACTTGGGGACAGATTACCTGAAGGAACATCTTCAATATATACTAACCCAGACACTAAAGCCATCATCTGAGGCAGCTACCAACTCACAGCCACCACGAGGCTTTTCCCCAAAGCTGCAGACTTTAAAAGTCAGGGACTTACCACAACTTTTTGCTTTGCTGCGAGGTCACGACCAACTTCCCACCATCTGTTGGTGGTGACCTCACTTTGGCTTCAGGCCAGGGGTGTTCTGGGAGTGGATTGCGACCAATAATAGGTTGCTGAGAGTGGGAAGGCCGGGCAGAGGTCAGGCCTGATGAGCTAAATGGCCACTGGAAAGCCCTCGCTCCCTCCTGCCATGGGAATTAACTGTCCCCACCCTGCGGCTCTGATGCCGTGAAGTGTTAAGCGAATGTGGGACTGAAGCAGCACTGAGAAGACAGCTCCCAGTTGACCTTGCCAATTGAACAAGGTGGTTGATGGCTACAAGAGAGAGAGAGAGAGAGAGAGAGAGAGAGATGGAGAGAGAGAGATGGAGAGAGAGAGACAGGTCCCCCCTTTTTATCAATTATTTTTTTAATTTGACATTTCAACAAAACAAAGAAAAGGAAAAAAGTAGCTACATATCAAATTCAATGTATGCATATGAAATGTTTGTGTGTGTATATGTGTGTATATGTGTGTGTTGTGGTGTGTGTATGAAACTATGGCTTTCTAAAAATTATACATAAACTTCAACAAAGACAAACCAACTGTCTAAATAAGTATCCATTTACAGGGGGTGCCTGTTCAAATGTTGAAAGCATTGTAGGTCTTCAATCCATTGCATTATAGGAGGTAAGAGTTTATCCTTCCACTGTTGTAATGTCAGTCTTGGTGAAATTCTCTCTTCATCACAACAGTTAAAGCTGCAGGAGCTATACTAAAGTGACCAGATGCAAAAGAGGGCATGTGATGAAGAGGGAATTTCACCAGGTGCTTCATGTATTCAAATGACAGCTGCTGAAATTCCCTTTTCTATACAACTGTTAAGGATACAGGAGCGCTGTCCTCCTTTCCATATGGTCACCATACATCATCATCATCATCATCATCATCATCATCATCATCATAATTATTTATAACCCACCTCTCCCTCCGGATCGAGGCGGGGAACAACAACAATATAAAACACAACAATCACAACAGTTAATTTTTTTAAAAAAACAAGAAAAAATACATCATTAAAAACATCTTAAAATTCACCTGGATAGGCCTGTCAGAAGAGAGCAGTCTTCATGACTCTCTTAAATTCATGAAGACTGCTAATTTGTCTAACCTCCTTCGGCAGACCATTCCATAGTCTGGGAGCGATGGAAGAGAAGGTCCTCTGGGTAACACTCGCCAGCCTAGTTCTGGCTGACTTGAGTAAGTTCTTCCCAGAGGACCTAAGTGTGCGGGGCGGATTGTACGGGAGAAGGCGATCCCGCAGGTAACCTGGACCCAAACCATGAAGGGCTTTAAAGGTAATAACCAACACTTTATGCTTCGCCCGGAAACTGATTGGCAGCCAGTGAAGCGATTTTAAAACTGGTGTGATGTGATCACCCCTAGGTGTACCGGTGACCAACCTGGCTGCCATATTTCCGGACTAGGCACAAAGGTAGCCCTATGTACAGCGCATTGCAGAAGTCGAGCCTCGAAGTTACCAGCGCATGCACTACCGTCTTTAGGTCTTCCAACTCTAGGAAGGGGCGCAGCTGGCGTATCAGCCGAAGCTGATAGTAGGCACTCCTGGCCGTTGCATCAATCTGAGCTATCATTTGGAGCGACGGATCCAGGAGTACCCCCAAGCTGCGGACACAATTTTTCAGGGGGGGGGGGTGTAACCCCATCCAGAACTGGTTGACACACCTCCAGACCCAGGTTGGGGCCTTTGACAGCAAGCACCTCCGTCTTGTCTGGATTCAGCTTCAGTTTGTTTTTCCTCATCCAGCCCATTACCGCCTCCAAGCATTCATTCGGAGGAGACACACTATCCTTAGCTGACGATGTTGTCGAAGGCATAGAGAAATATATTTGGGTGTCATCAGCGTATTGATAGCACCCCACCCCATGCCTCCGGATGATCTCTCCCAGCGGTTTCATGTAAATGTTAAACAGCATTGGGGAAACGATGGCACCTTGTGGTACAGAACATTACATACAATCCAGCCCAGAATCCTTAGGCAAATATGCCAATAAAACTTTGTGCATACAGATACACATATAGGGTGATCAATTTGATCCTGAGTAGGAAACAAAACTGATCAGCTGAGAATACCTTGAAGCTCCTGAAGACTATGAGCATCCCACCAACAGCCCAGGCCATAGAAGATTTGATATCTTTGATGCCTCTCTTGGCATTGGAAACTGTATTGACAGAAGAACCCTGATCATGATTCAAAGCAATGTGAGTAGAAGTCGAAGCCTGAACTTCTGGATGTTGGCTGAAGTTTTAGTATTTATTTATGATAGACAAACAAAGGATTTTATTTGGGTGGTGTAATGTAAACAGAAACTCGTGCCTTGCCACTATTAACGAGGTACCTCTTTACACTCACATTGTGTATTGTGATTGGCTCGTGACTGGTTATGGCAGCCTGGGGGCTTAATGTCTCTTAAGCTACTGAAGTTCTATAACATTCATTATTCTGTGTCAAGCCAAAATTACCTTGTAGGAGCATTGCATAATGTCTGGTATATTAATCATTAGAGATATTTTTGAAGCACTCAATTACATTATGAAGGCTGGGTTATGTTCTTATCTTTCTAATGGTCACATGTAAAGCACTGAGGCCCCTATTACTTTGTAATAAGAAATGCATACCCGGCAGAATAATGCATTATGCACATCCTCGTCTATAGGACGGAAAAGGTCAGCCAGCAACTTGAATATTTTTGTCCTCGAGATCAATTTCACTTAAAAGAGTTCATTAGAAAGAATGGCTTTATCTTTTCAATATGTCCTAACAGCATGCTATCACTTTACAGAACCAGATTTCAACTATTCTATTCCATTCAAAGCAGAATGAATTACATCAATCTGGCCAATGTCCATTCATTTTGAGGTTATCAATTTAAAAGTGTTTCAGGATACATTTTAAGCAGCCCTTTGTTGCCAAAAAAATGGAATGAAAGCTGAAATTGTACAATCCGCTTACCTTAAAGTATCATCATTGACTGTAATGGAACTCCTCCAAAATATAAGGCTATGCACTGCCACTTTAACTATTTCAAATACTAATTTAATAATGACAGACATTTACTTTCATTTTCAGATTCTGGTATTTTAACAGGTGTTCAGTTCATACGCATTCATAAAGTAGGAACCCTGCTGAAAGTGTTCACGATTAACAAAAGCTCTCCTATTTCAAAAACATCAAATTCTAGCACCAGTTATTAAAAAAGAAAAAAGAAAGGGAAAAAAGATCAATTGAAAATGTATTTATTCAAAGTTTTAATATCTCAACCAGGTCATTTTTCCTATTTTTACAACTGCAAACTCACATCTTAATTCCTCTTTTAAAATGCTCATTATAAATACCTTATTCAGAATGTAGCAATCATTAAGGAAGAAAATGAGGAAACACACACACACACACACTGTAGAGGGAAAAGAATGTTTGAATCATATGCAGTGGGACTGTTTATTCATTTATTCGTTTATTTAAAATATGTATGTGTACACTTTCTTTCCATCTTTAACCATTCATAAGGCAGTTTACAGCAATATTAAAACATAATATGAACAATAAGAAAATGGCAGCAAAAGAAAATGCGACAAAGCCATGAGGCAGAGGGCAACTAATTTTATGGCATCCGAAATACCCTCTGAAATAATCATGCCTTAACCTGGTCATCTAAATCCCACTTATGATGTAAGAGCTTAGTCAATCAATATTGAGAAGGAGCTCCTCAAAGTAGGCACCACCACTGAAAAAGGTCTGTTTTGTGTAAAATGGCCTCAGATCATTTAACTATATATATATATATATATATATATATACACACACACTAGGCTGACCAGGTGGCTCGGGATTTCCCGGTCCTAACCGGGAATCCAGGGGCAAACCGGCCCAACCGGGGGGCGGGGGGGGGCAAACCGGGGTGGCGGGGGGTCACGCGGCGGTGGCAGCAAGCAAGGAGCGGCGGTAGACCCGGCGGTGGAGGAGCCCGGGAAGCGGCCGCCCCAGCAGGTAAGCATGAAGGGGGGCACTTACCTGCTGGGGCGGCCGCTTCCCGGGCTCCTCCGCCGCCTTCGCCTTCGCCGCCGGGCTCGTAAGGCCAGAGGCCGCGCGAAGAGGCAGGAGAGGGCCAGATCCGGAAGTGACGTAACCGTCACTTCCGGATCCGGCCCTCTCCCACCTCTTCCACACGGGCGGCGACGGACGACCCTGCGCAGCCGCGCGGGCGACGGAGGACCCGGCACGGCCGCACGGGCGGCGAAGGAGGACCCCGCGCGGGTGGCGGAGGAACCCAGCGGTAGGTCCAGGCTGGTTTTTTTTGGGGGGGTGGCTTGGTGGGGGGGTTGTTTTGGGTGGGGGGGCGGGGGGGACCGGGATTTTGATTTTTAAAATCTGGTCACCCTAATACACACACTCCAGCACTTTGAATTGGTCCCAGGAAGCCAGTAAGGTTGGTGCAAAATCAAAACCATATGCAATTTCCTGAAAGAGTGTCTCCTCCTATACATTCCTGCTTGACTGTTAAGTTCATCTTTAGAGGCTCTTCTCTGGGTGCTGTCAATGATGCAATGGGTGGCTACAACAGAAAGATAATATAAGAACATAAGAAGTGTCATGCTGGATCAAACCAAGGGTCCATCTAGTTCTGCATTCTGTCCACACAGTGGTCAACCAGCTATTAACCAGAGACGCACAAGCAGGACAAGGTACAACAGCACCCTCCCACCCATGTTCCCTGGTGTATATAGGCTTACTGCCTTCTCTGTAGTGCCCCCCATTCTGTAGAATGCCCTTCCCAGGGAGATCTATCTGGTGTCTTCACAGTATACATTTAGACATGAGGTTATGACCTCCTCTTCTAGCAAGCATTTAATTTTTAATTCGTTGCTTTGATTTTTAACATTACTGCTCACTCTTCGATATTTAAATATTTTCATGTCCTTAATGTTTGACTATTTGATGTGGATATTTTCATTGTTGTATTTATTGGTTTTGTGGTTATTTGATCATTGTTTGGATTGTTGTTGTTTAAACAGTCCTGAGGGCATTTGTCTCTGCTAGAGTGGCCTGCCTTTGGACTCCCCTCTCCAGGGAGATTCACCAGGCACAGTCATTCATATATATATATATATATATATATATATATATATACTGTGAGTTTCAACAAAATGAACCAAACAAAAATAACAACATGAAAAAAATCACTAATATAGCGACATGCTTTAAAGATCTCCATTTCAGTTATTTAAGCATTATGAAAAAGAAAGAAAATAGTTTATACATAAACTGCAATAAAAGCAGACCAAGTATCCATATACAGGTCCATTCATAGGTGGCACCTATAAACCACTCTTTTGAATGTTCCTAGTGTTGTTAGGTCTTCGATCCATTGCATTATCGGAGGTGAAGATTTATCTTTCCAATGTTGTAGTATCATACTTTTGACAGTTAAAAGGGCACGAAAAATCCATTTATGTTGACCATAAGTTACATTTCAAGAAGCTGGTACAATACAATACAATACAATACTTTATTACGGTTAAAAAACCAGCATAGCAAAGAGAACAAGTCATACATGTAAAAATATACAGGCTTCCATTTAAGGCAATCAGATAGGGTTCAATAGTGTTAATATTTCCCTACGCCGACGAATGGCGGCTGCACAGAATTTGGCGACTTTAGATGTAACTTGGTCGTCCAGATCAGCCAGAAGATAGTCCGGGTAAAATTTATCCGGTCTGCCTGGGACTTTATTAATGAGTGGGGCAATCCATATAGTTCTGAGTTCCTTATAGAAACAACAATGTAAAAGAACATGATCAGCTGTCTCAATGTCCCCTGTCCCACAAGGGCAGGTCCTCTCAGTGTGAGGAATTTTTTTATATCTACCCTCCAGCAACGCCGATGGCAAAACATTGAACTTTGCCAGTGTAAAAGCTCTTCTAAGTCCAGGCACCATCAAATTTATTAGATGTTTCGCAAGTCCCAGTGGAGATCTATAGTCCCTACACCCATGATATAGGCTTGCTTGGCTTAAGTGGGTTTGTAGATCCACATCATAGATACGTTGGGCGATAGCTGCTTTTGCTTTCTCGTACCCTAGGTTTTGGAGCTTCATAGACAGTGTTTTTTTCCACTTTGAGTGGAATGTGTCTGTCAGAGTCAATGGAGCCAGACCTACAGGCACAAAAAGCATTTTTAGCCAAAACTGCATTTTACGTCGCCACATACGAGCTTCTATTGTGGGTTGGCCAGCCTCTATTCTTACTAATGTATTTGGTATGCAATTTGGAAGACCCAAAATTGCTCTTAAGAATTTCGTCTGCACCACTTCCATTGGTACTATGTTGTCAAAAGTACACACTTCTATCCCATACAGCATCTGTGCTAAAACCTTTGCATTAAAGACTTGAAGTGCGGAAGGAACGTGCTGTCCTCCTTTATTATAATAAAAGGAAAGGAGTGCCTTAATGCTCCTTTGCACATTTGCAATGGTATTTTTTAAGTGAGGCCTCCAAGTTCCAGTTGCATGGAATGTAATTCCCAAGTACCTATAAGTAGACACTTGTTCAATCAGGTGATCACTTATTTGCCATTTGCATTTTAACTTACTTCTAGAAAACACCAGGACCTTGGTTTTGTCATAGTTAATCTGTAGTCCTTCAGTTTTACAATAAGTATCCAGAGTCCTCAGAAGTCTCCTCAATCCAGCTCTTGTTAATGACAAGATCACTGCGTCATCAGCATAAAGCAGAACTGTCAGTAATCTGTTTGATAAACTGGGGGGTTGTGCTCATACCTCCGCTAGGCACCTAACCATAGAGTTTATATAGAAGTTGAACAGTGTAGGGGCTAAGACACAGCCCTGTTTCACACCCCTAGCAGTAGGAATCAGCCTGGTCAAATGTCCAGCAGAGGAACATCTCACCTGAAGACTGGTATTCTCATACAGGGTGCGTATGAGTCTCAATAATCGACGATCTATATTGGTATCTTCAAATTTTTCCCATAATTTGTCTCTAGGGACCAAGTCAAAAGCTGACCTTAGATCAACGAAGGCTGCATAGAGGGCACCCCCTGGGGTTGATGTGTATTTTTCAACTAGATGTTGCATAATAAGTCCATGCTCCACTGTGGAACGCTCGGCCCTAAATCCGGCCTGCTCATCTTCTATGAGATTTTCCTGCTCTAGCCAATCCCGCAGTTTTTCCAGTAAATGAGAAGCATACATTTTGCTAACAACATTCAACAGGCTAATAGGTCTATAATTTGCAGGATTTGATCTGTCACCTTTTTTATATATTGGGATGATAGTAGCAAGGCCCCAATCTTCAGGCATAAGAGCTGATTGATCGATACTCGTAAATAGAGCCGCCAACACTGGGGCCCACCATTCTAAGTTTGATTTAAATACTTCGGGGGGGATGTTATCATTCCCCGGTGCCTTGCCTGTTCTAAGTTTTGATATAAGGCATTTTATTTCCGAAGCAGTAACCGGAGGCCATTCTGGGAGGTTGCCTATGTTGGCCTGGTTTCTCAGGTGGCCCATACTCCCCAATCCATAGCTATTGTTATAGTGGGCTTCCCACAGCTTCGGCGAAATATGAAGCTCTGCTTTTGTAATAGCATTTGGCCATCCCTTCGCCACCAATTTCCAGAAAGAGGCTGAATTTTTCTCCCTAGATGCTGTTATTAAATGTCTCCACGCCTCTCTCTGTGCTTGGTTTTTTTCCCCTCCTAATTAGTTTTTTATAACTCTTCTTCAACTCAAACCATTCAGGCGGTAAAGCCACCAAATTTTCCTTTCTATACCCTCTATATTTTTCCACCAAGATATGTTTCATAGTTTTACATTCCATATCAAACCACTGTTTAGATTTAAACTGGGAGTTAGATTTATTTCCTACTCTCTTTTGGTTTAAATGGTTTTGTAGGGCCGAAATCAGAGCGTGAAAAGCTTCCAAAACAGACTCTGCAGTTTTTGCTTGTAACAATGCCTTACGTTGGAGAAGGGAACTATCAGTATGCAATAGATGATTTATCTCCTTATCCACCCTTGGTGTCCATCTAATGCGGGAACTTCTTATTTCAATGTCACCGGATTGAGTGGAGTTATAGTTTGTAAGTAACCTTTGGTTATCACATTTTAGTGACAAAACCAAGGGTAGATGATCACTTTCAATGTTGTTTCCCACCTCGCATCTAGTCACCCTCGCAAATAGTTCAGGGGACACGATGAAGTAGTCAAGAGTAGAAGCTCCTAAACATGAGAGGAAAGTATATTCACCATTCAAGAAGCTGGTAAATAATTTAGAAGAGTATGTACATCAGTAAATATTAAAGAGCATTCCAGTATGAGGTTTATCCATATGATAGCTTCCTCCCAAAAGAAGGCAACTATTGGGCATTTCCAAAACATTGATTAAAATAAGCATTTGCTGTATTTCACCTCCGACAATTAGCTGACAAAGAGACATTGTGGCATCCAATAGACCCAAAACAAAAGTTTTTGCTGAATAAGATGTAACTGAAGATCCACAGATATGTCAGATATAGATGCCAAAGAGATGATCCATTGATTAGGTATAATAGGACAATCCAATTTGCCGTTCCATTCCTGCTTAAGACCCTGTGCAACATATTTATTCCCTGATCACAATAATTTATAAACATGAATTGTGGGTTGATGTATCTGATCAGTTTCAATAATATTTCAAATAGAATAGGGGACTCCAAAGCTGGGAAAGCAGCTGGACCAAATCTAGTTTCTAGCAAATGTTGCAATTGCAAGTATTCTCATTCAGCTCTAGCAGGCAAATCAAAATTATGTTGCAAAGCCAAAAAAAATGGTAAAAACTCATCATCATCACCCGGCAATTGATCCAAGGTAAAAATCACCATCCTTGTTTAATTTGCAGTGCCAGAAAAAAAAAAACACCACCCTTAATCTGTGGGTTTTGAAATTTTAATCTGCATACGCTGATGTATATGTACAGATGCAAAATCAGAAATCATTCCTATAATTTAAATAGAAATATACTACATCTCACCATAGTGGGGAAGACTGTGATCAGGTGACCTGGGTGCCTGCATAATCTGCTGTCCAGGTGCTAACTGTACAAGGGGACCTTCCAGGACCAGCTCTTCCTTCTTATGGTTCTTTGGACTGGAAGGCTGTTTAAACAGAGGACTCTCCTCTGTAAAGCAGGACACAAAACAACTCAATCTGCCTCAACAGGTACCAGAGTTGTAAATGCATCTATTGCAGGGATAGACCACCTGGTGCCTTCCAGATGTTTTGGTTGATGACTGCCATGATCTCAAACTAGAAAGGCCAATTGCCAGGGATTATGGGAATCCAAATCATCTAGAAGGCATCAGGTTGCCTAATCCTGATCTATTTGATGGAGCTCTGAATTTTCCCCTCATTAGCAGATCAAGGCCATCAGCAGTGCCCTAATGAGACTATGGAGGGAGTTCCTAAATTCCATTTAGGTAGGCCTCTATCCTGTCACAGCTGTAAGTGGGAGGGAATTCCTGGACAAAAGAAAGAGTGTCTGTTTCTCTATTGCTCATATAATCGTAGATATTGAAAAACTAGGGTGGGATGGATTGAGGATTGTGATTTTTACACACACACACACACACACTAAAATGACTAGCATATAACTAATGTGAAATCCTTTTAATACACATTTTATTTGCTTTATATTATATGTTAAGTTTTTCATTGTATAAAACAAAACAAAAAAAATACCATTCGAAAAATGTAGGGCTACAGACGTAGACAATTTTCATTTCTCCAAGAAAAGGTGCTGCTGTTGTTAATAGGAAAAGTCTGGCGTTCATCTTTTTCTTTTCTTTTCTTTTTGTGGGGTGGAGTGGGCACTGCGCTTAGCTTTTCCTTACCTATGAGCCTGGTAATGTGTTTCATTTAGCACTAGCTGCCTTGCTGCCAAGGATGCTGCCTTGGGGCTAACACTGGCTGTACCGATGGCTGCTCTCTATTTTCCATTTATTCATTTCCCGCCTCTAAATGTATAAACTGAGGTTTCACAAGGATGTGCTAAGGCTCCAGCATTTTCTCCTCTGATGGAAAATAAATAACCACTGAAAGACTAGCCTGCACTAGCCTGGACTTGGCACACCATGGGAACCAGTGAACACTGCGCTAGAGCTGTTTCAAGCAAGAAGGGCTGCCCAAGAATCCAAACTGCCCATCGTCTCTGGCTTCTGTACCTATCAGTCAGTTGGGGGGAGGCATTTGTTTGGGTCACATTTTAATGTAAACTTGCCTAATTGTGCACTTTCAAATGAATACACAAACTGAATTCTTCTCCTAATTTTCACATACAAAAACGTGTATCTAAGAGAAAGTGCACACAAAAATGCATATATCTGTGAAAATCACATTAAAAAACATTGTATTAGTAAAATCACTTGCAGGGTTAAAAACTGTGCACAAAAAAAGGATTTATTACAAGACATGCACATGGAAATGTGTACAAACTTTCATGCAATTTACAGCCCAAAATCTAAACATGCAGGACAAACTAAACTTGAAATTGGAAAAATTAAAAATTAGGACAGCCAAAATTGACAGATTATTCCATCCCTATCAGCTGGTGTGTGTGTGTGTGTGTGTGTGTGTGTGAGCAAGCAAATACAAAGCAAAGAGCATCAGGCTAGATTTCCCAGGACCTGTGGTAGACTTCTTGGCTGAAGGGTGAAAAGAAACAGAGGCTACTGAAGTACCATAATCCCACAGTATAAAGCAGGGAGGAGGAGAAACTGGGTACTTGGAGGCCATGGTTACAGACTGCTTTTAGCACTGTAGTTAGCTGAGAGGGGCTGTAGCTCAAAGGCAGAGCTCATGTGTTGCAAGCAGAAGGTTCCAAGTTCAATCTCCAGCACCGTCAGGTATGGTGGGGAAAGTCTCCTTCATAGGCATGTGCATAGGGTGTGCTGGGTGTGCCCAGGCACACCCTTATTTCCTAGGGTGCTTGTGCTTTCCTGCCCCTACTTGAAGGATGGGAAAGCCTCCAGAAAGCCGCCATTAGCATCCCTGGAGCAACTACGCACTTTCCGGAGGCCCCCGAAAACGTGGTTTCTCACATGTTTTCCCCTCCTCCGCTCCAATCAGGACCTTTAAGGTGCACAACCTAATGAAATGAGCTGTACACGCCTATGGTCTCCTTTCTGAAACCCTAGAGACCCACAGCTGATCAATTTAGACAATACTGAACTAGATGGCTCAATAATATGATTAATTACAATGACAGCTTCCCATGTGAGATCTGAAAGACTGTCAAGGGAGATTGCATATTGCATGTGGTGACACTTTTGTTGATCACCTGGTTCTGTAGTACAGTGGAGGACAAATTGAAATCAGTGGAAGAGAAGGTACTCCTGTTGTGCCAAAGCCTTCTGCGATTTCAGGATTTGCCTGGTTGTTTCTTTTTTTCTTTTTCTTTTTTTGTAGTTGTGTTTCATAGCCTCCTATACAATGGAATCCACAAGCTTCAAAGCTTAAAACCCAGAATCACTGTTACAACGTACCTCCTATGCCTAACCCAGATAAACAATCCAGAAGGCGACCATGGTTTATGTTATCAAAAGCCACTGAGAGGTCCAGAAGAGCCAACAAGGTCACATTACACTCCTTCATTCCCCAGTATGAGACAACTAATTGGGCAAAGGTGGGCAACCTTTGATCCTTCAGATGTTTTGATTTACAACTCCCAGCATCCCTTACCATTTTCTATGCTGGAAAGTCTGGTGGGAGTTGTAGGCCAAAACATCTGGAGGGCCACAACTTGTCCAACCCTGTACAGGATGATGGGGGGAAAAAAGGAAACCAATTCGAACAGCAACAACAAAATACATGTGCTAAATTTATGCATCGATTCAAGTTTAACGGGGTGGTATAATTTAAATAGATATACAATGTACCTCACCATACGTCTTCCAGACATGCTATTTAGAATAGATCCAAACCATTTGTGAGGTGGTAGGCAGTCAGAAAGTGACAAGGAGCACCTGTAACGCTTGGGTGGGGGAAGGTACATCTAGTGTGCAAGCCGTGTGGCAGACTCCTACACTGTAAAGACAGCACCCTGCATGGTCAGTTCCTTGTATAATGTCAAGAGGACCATGCCTACAAACATGAATGAGTGACATTCAGTTATGTTCATAGGCAATGCAAAAAAGCCACTAAGGAAGCAATTTACTGCTCTAGCACTGTATGCAATTCTTCACTTGAAATCAATTTTTCATTATATGGGAGAATAGTATGTTGAGTTGATATATTTGTTCTCATAATTTGATAGAGTAGCTGGTAATGTGCAAGCTTGTCTCTATCAGGGAAAAATGACATTTGACAAAGTAGGGAAATGTGGAGAATTTCTGCTAATAAAACAACATCATGTTTTGTGATGGAATTTCTGACTTAATGAAACAAGGGTCCACACCCGGCAAGACAGCCTACTCTCTGAGTCCAAAACTCCTTTCTCCAGTGTGATGGGTGATGTTACATCTGGGTCAAAACTGGCCCCTAAATTCAGGATATGACCTTTTGCCTTTAATGCATTCCACCTGGTTTCCATTAGTGTCATTTGAGTGTGTAGAATTCAGCTGTTGCCTTAAAAACAAAACAAAAGAAAAACCTACCCCCAGGATTTATTTACACATTTTGAATAATGATATCTGATATATGTATTTGAACTGTGCATTGGGAATCATAGCTAGTGCTGATGTGGGTTAAAGTGATAACCAAACCTAGATTGGTGTGCAAATAACATTGCTCATGTTTCTTAAGTTATAACTAGGGATGTCCAGATTTTATGAAGCCTGTCCCATGTGTGTTTTGTGGATTGCGCGGTGTTGTTTGTTCCATTGTCTGTTCACAGATAGATTTGTTAGTTTGCAAAATTTACCATATTGTCCCCCATTACATTCCACTTTTCCCTACATAGATTTTCCAGAAAGGCATATGTCTCAGCAGAAACTTGCAAATTTTCCTATGAATGAATTTACATAAGTTTCAGAGGGGAAAAAGAGAGAGGGCCATTAGTCCATGGACTCCGCGCAGCCCAAAGAAGCCAGTCAGCATTGAATTCCACAGGTTGGGTTCTTAGAAATCGGAACTCATTTTAGTCCTTTGATTTCTCCAGCATCCCTCATGATAACAAAGCCAACTGCTCAGACGAATTTGAGTTTAATGTATGAAATGTTCTTGCCTGATATTCTGGTTACTAGGCAGTTGTCTTCCAAATCCATGTTAGTAGTGTGGCTGAAATAACAGTGGCTAGCACTGCTGCAGATCAAAGAGAAATCTATACTTGGAAAGAGTGCTGACTCACCTACCAATGGAGAAAAGAAAGACTTCTTCCAAACCTTCTACCACAAGGAGTTGCAAAAACTTTCTCTTCAACTTTTTCCATGTCTCTTCCTCATCCATGCACCAGTGTGTCATGAATGTGGATTTTTGCTTCCAGTGGGAATGATGTGTGTGCACTGGTGTATGCATAGAGCTCTCAGCTGAGGTTGGTGTACACGTGTTTGTATCTACAAAGTCAGTTCAGCATCATCCACCTCTGCATACCTATTTTGTCATACTTTTTCAGAGGGGAAATACACATTATGCAGAACAGTGGAAGCTGTGCTGTACTAGATTAGTCTTGTTTATACTGACTTGTCTGGATCCAAGTACAGATCTTCCTGGGCATAGGAACATATGGTAAGCCATGATGGATCAGATTAAGGGCCCATCTAGTTCAGAATTCTGTTCTCACAGTGGCCAACCATCTGCTTGTGGGAAACCACAAGCAGGACCTGAGTGAAAAAGTACCCTCCCACCCATGTTCTCCAGCAACTGGTGTACATAGGCATAGTGCCTCTAATACTGGAAATAGCATATTGTCATCAGGACTAATATCCATTGATAGCCTTCTCCTCCAGGAATTTGTCTTATCCCCATTTAAAGCCACCCAAATCTGTGGCCATCAATACATATAGTGGTAGTGAATTTCACAGTTTATACTGGAGTCATTTCACAGTGGTAAGTTATGGTTAGGGATAATTCCCAGGTTAGGGTTAGGGTTGAAAAGGCATGGCTCCCCAGGCATGAATCAGGGGTGCGGAAGAGCCTAGCAGGACCAGAAAGAATGAGTGAGCCACCAGGCGATCTTGCATACTGACTTTTAGTAGCTGAACTCTGTGTACTTTTATCAGTCCTGAATCTCCCACCAATCAGTTCATTTGATGACCCCAGGTTCTAGCATTATGAAAAGTGGAGAAAAATATCTCCACTTTCTCCTCGCCATGTATAATTTTGTACACCTTTTAACTTGAGATGTCAGGGATTAAACCTTGGACCTTGGCCAGATCTACACCAAGCAGGATATGACACTTTGAAAATGTGTTGAAAACTGTAAACAGCGTGTGTCCTGAGCGCCAACAGTTGTCACTACTGTTATAAACTGTTTTAAAGCAGTAGTGAAGACCCTGCCCTTCTGCATATAAAATATGGCATCTATCACTGAGCAATGGTCCCTCTACAGAATATTATGTGGGATTTGGCATATGGTGTGTGTCAATATCATATGGTGTGTGTCAATGGGCCTCAACAGTTGTCAGTGCACTTCAAATACCTCTACAAAGTAGTAGTGTGGCTCCTGCCTTTTATATACTGCTTTCATACTGCTTTCATAGTGCAACATCCTGCTTGGTGTAGATTAGGTCCTAGTTATGGAACGGAATAAAAAACTACCAGGATTTGAAAATAACAATATTATTGTTAGCCATTTCTAGCACTATGTTTCGGTAGACAGGAGGGATATAAATGTAATACATAAATAAATAAATAAATAAATAAATAAATAGCTGCTAACGCCACCACCACCATCAACAACAACAACAACAACAACAACAAAAATGGCTTTTTCTAACTATGACAACACACACAAAATTACTATGAGACAAGAGAAGCCATATGTGTTGCAATATGGATTGACCTATGTTTTGACAGCAGCACTGAAACATATTGTACTCACTATGTCATGCAGTTCAACGAAAAGTTGCTCCCACCCAACTTCTAAGGAACGTATAACAAAATAACCAATTTAGCAGAGAAATGGTCTGGATGTTAAACATCTGCAATACATTTAAGAATATGTTCCATTCTACAGTCTCTCAACTTGCAACAATACTTTATATGTCCCTTGTGCTGACATGATGGGAGAACTTAAGAAATGGTAGAGACTGAGATTCATGGTTATTATTAAGGATGGGGATTTCATTATTTCTGAATAATTATTGGTTGATTTGTGAGAATAGTAGCAAACTATCACTATATTAAGATCTCCCCCCCCCCCCCAAGTGTGACACTCTGGGAGAAATCTAGAAAGACACAATCTGCTCATCCCATTACAACCGCTTGCAGCCCTTGAAAGGTGCTTGTATGGGTCAGGGAGTTCTCTGGAATGACATGGAGTGAGGCATAGATGGGGGAGGATGCTGTTGGGGATGGATTCAGTAGAAATTAGAATCCCCCCTTGCATGATCCAAAGCAGCTTTCTCTCATACAATGGCTCTCTGGATCCTGCCCTATATATATGAAAATTGCACACCTATACATCAAGGGAAGGAAACCTGGTGCCCTCCAGATGTTTTGGACTACAACTCCCAAATTACTGACCATCAGCCGTGTTGGCAGGGGGGTTATGGGAGTTGTAGTCCAAAACACCTGGAAGGTTGCCTACCTTTGCTATACACATTTACCGGGTAGTAAGATCCATTGAACTTGGTAGGACTTCTGAATCTACATGCATAAGATTGGGAGTTGCTCTTGACTAGGGCCAGTGTATGTAGAAAGTAAGGTTGGTGAGAGATTTTGAAGGGGGAGAACTCAAAATTGAAACTACTCCTCCCAGAAAAATCTGAATGAGTACTTCTACCACCTCCTAACGATCAGGTGAAAATGAGAGATAGAGCTGGGTATGAGTCACATTCTGATGACTCTACAGTCCACATTCCAGATGACTTCGCTTGGCGATTTCATGTAGGTGTTGAAGAGCATGGGGGACGAGATGGACCCTTAGGAACCCCATAGGCCAGAGTAGAAGCAATGGTCCCCCAGAAGCATGTTCTGGATCCTATTTCTCAGGAATGAATAGAACCAATTTAGTATACTACCACCAATCCTCATTTCCTCAAGATGGTTCAAAAGAATACCATGGTCAAAGGTATCAAACACCACAGAGAGGTCCAAGAGGATGAACACTGTTGCACTCCCTCTGTTTATTCCTTTGTCTCCCAACCAGCTTTTTAACATATCAGGCAGTATATAAAATAATAATAATAATAATAATAATAATAATAATAATAATAATACATCTCCTAGGGTGACCATGGAACTTTCTATCCCCAAAAGCCAAACTGGGAACAATCTAGATAATCACTCCACTCAGAAATTCTTGAAGCTGTGATGTCATTGCTCATTCACACACATTACCCTGAAAAAGGATATTTGAAACTGAGCAATAGCTATCCAGTTCTGAAAGAATCCAAATATATTCTTTTTCCAGCAGAGACCATGCCTTCATCCCTTTCAATATCCTTTTATATATCTTTCCTCAATATCTGTTGGGAGACAAATTCTGCCAAAAGTGGCCCCTCCAAGAAATTCTTGACATGTGTGGCTGATAACATTCTCCTACAGGTAGTAGAGGAAGGAACTAGAGGAACAATTATCTTTGACTTGATACTGACCAATAGGGAGGACTTAGTGGATAAAGTGACAGTTCCGGGAACTCTGGGGGAAAGTGACCACATCATACTTGAGTTCTTGATCTTAAAGAAAGCAAAAGCTGAGTGTAGCCAGATGCGTACTCTGGATTTCAGGAAAATTGATTTTAATAAACTCAGAACTATGATAAGTAAGGTTCCATGGCAAGTGACCCTAATGAGAAAAGGAGTCCAAGATGGGTGGAAGTTTTTAAAAAAGGAAATTTTAAAGGCACAATTACAAACAATTCCAACAAGGAAAAAAGATAGAAGCCAACAGAAGAAACCAATGTGGCTCCACAAAAAGCTTACAGATGAAAATAAAAAGGCTACATATAGGAAGTGGAAGGAAGGCCAGGCTACAAAAGAAGTGTACAAACAAGTAGCACAGAAGTGCCGGAATGGTGTCAGGAAGGCTAAAGCTGAGAATGCACTGAGGCTAGCAAGGGATGCTAAAAGCAATAAAAAGGCTTTCTTCAGATACGTGAATAGTAAAAGACAGAGGAAAGAAATGGTGTTTCAACTGCTTAATGAGGATGGCAAATTGGAAACAGATGACAAAGAAAAGGCTGAAATGCTCAATTCCTACTTTGGCTCTGTCTTCTCCCAAAAGCGGGTCTTTTACCCCCCTGGAAAAAGTGAAGTACAGGCTGAAGGCGTAGGATTGCAGTTTGAGAATGATAAAAAAATGGACAAGGAACGCGTAATTTCTTTGAATGAGTTCAAATCTACAGGCCCGACAAACTGCATCTTAGAGTAATAAAGGAGCTGGCAGAAGAACTCTCAGAACCACTGTCTATTATCTTTATGAAATCATGGAAGGCGGGTGAAGTGCTGGACGACTGGAGGAGGGCTAATGTTGTCCCTATCTTCAAAAAGGGCAAAAAGGAGGAACCTGGGAACTACAGACCAGTCAGTCTGACATCCATCCCTGGGAAAATTTTGGAGTAGATTATCAAGAAGTCAATCTGTAAGCACCTTGAAAACTATGCTGTGATTACTATAAGCCAACATGGATTTGTCAAGAACAAATCCTGTCAGACTAATCTGATCTCATTTTTTGATCGGGTAACCTCACTTATGGACTGTGGGAATGCTGTGGACGTAGTATATCTTGACTTCAGCAAAGCTTTTGACAAAGTGTCCCATGACATTCTGATTCACAAAAAAGTGAAAAGTGGGCTAGATGGAACAACTATTAGGTGGATCCACAGTTGGCTACAGAATCGGACTCAAAGAATGCTTATCAATGGTACATTGGGGGGAGGTAATGAGCAGGGTAGCACTCTTCAAATACTTGAAAGGTTGTCACACGGAGGAGGGCCAGGATCTCTTCTCAATCAACCCGGAGTGCAGGATATGGAATAATGGGCTCAAGTTATAGGAAGCTAGATTCCGGGTGGACATCAGGAAAAACTTCCTGACTGTTAGAGCAATACGACAATGGAACCAATTACCTAGGGAGGTTGTTGGCTCTCCCACACTAGAGGCCTTCAAGAGGCAGCTGGACAATCATCTGTCAGGGACACGTTAAGGTGGGTTCCTGCACTGAGCAGGGGGTTGGACTTGATGGCCTTATAGGCCCCTTCTAACTCTACTATTCTATGCTTCTATGAAATATTCACTATTTCCCTGTCTGAATTGTGCACATCTAATTATTGATTTCACAAGCCAGAATGGACAAGGTCAAGTGTACTTACGGTTGGATTGTGCACTTCACCTCGTCCTCCAAGGATTTTGTTCACATCCTCAGGACTAACAAGGTGCAAAGTGTCCAAATGGCTACTGAACTATACAATGGCTGTGAACTATACAATGGCTGTGAACTATACATCTGCACCATGCTTTGCAAACACGTCAGAGCAGTTTTCCAAATAATCCTCCACTTCTTTCTGACCGCAAACTGCCATAGGCACTTTACCACACAGAACAATTCTGCTGGACAGCATAGTACAGATGAAATGGAAAAAGACTTCTTTACCACAGAATAGGTTCAAGAACCAGCTCTAAGCTGTGGGCAACCAACCTCATTATTAGTTTTCTTCTATCAGTATTCTAGCCATCTTTCCAATTCTAGTAAACCAGAGAGTCTCAAGAGCTCTGCCAGGTAGAATAGGATGTTTAGGAGCAATTGTATCTATCAATTTGGTCATCTACATGTTCCGTAAATCGACCAGGGCATTGGCAGAATCACCAGCCCTACTGGCTGGAAGATCCCTTAGAATCTTCAGGAATTCATCTCGATCCATCTGTTTCTGAAGGCAGACTATCTTAATAGGTTCCCTCCACCCAGAGGTTAAGTCTAAGCCTAGACAAGCAATGATCTAACCATGTCAAGGGATCGTTTTCTCCTTGTACAGAACAATACACTAAGGCCATTTCTGCACCAGCCATTTTAACCGAGGCTGTCCCTGCCTGCTCATGGAGAGTTGACATGACGCACAGAGCATCCCGCAAGCAGGCCGGGGCCAGCCCTCCATTTTCGTGGGGGAGCAGGGAACACTATTATCCTGGTTTGTTCCCTGCTCCTGGGATGGCAGCGAGATGGGTGGCTGGTGTGGCCACCCATCTTGGGCGCAGCCACGCTTACCCACGAGTAAGCGTGGCTGCACCGATGGCCACGGAGTCACGCCGAGGCCATCAGGAGGGGGGGATCCAATTTCGCCATCTCCAGGATGGCAGGGGGAGGGGGTACGATCGTGTGTGGATATATATATATTTAATACAGTTATGGAGGAGCACTTGTGCGCTTTTCCGTGGATCTTTGAGAAAAATGGCCTCCGTGACTTGCGATGGCACGGGAGAAACCCGGGCCATTGCATTCGTGATGCGGCTTCAGCGTGTCGAACACAGAAGTGGCTACTTCCAGGTTTGCCCGCTTCCCACCCTCTCCACCCCGATGGTGTGGAAAGGGCCTAAGTCAAGAGTATGCCTTGCAACATGTTTGGATGTAGATACTAGTCATCATAGCAGTCCTGAAATCCAAAGCCACACCTGACAAGGTGGCCTCTACCTGAGTATTGAAGTCACATAGAACAATATGCTCTAGGGACTTGAATGCCACTCCAGAGGCCACGTCTATCACCTCAGGGAGAGAGACTGTTGGGTAGCAGGGAGGAAGGTATACCAACAGGATCTCTCTCCTGTCTTGGATTCCCAGCCTCAGATGCAATCACCCAAACCCAGTAGTAGCTTGGACAGGAAAGGACCCCTGGAAAGGGTGATGATGACATAGTACAATGGCACCCCTCTCCCTGCCATTGGGTCTGTGGTGCTATATCGCTGAGTAGGGGTGTGCACGGACCCCCCGGATCGGATCGGGACCCGGATCGGGACCTCCAATTTTGTCCCGGACTGGTTTGGACAAAATCGGAGGCCCCCCGGACCGGATCGAGTCCGATCCCGACCCAAAAATCGTAAATTTTTGGATCGGCCGCCATTTTTTTCCCCATAGACTTGCATTGCAATGCAAGTCTATGAGGAAAAAATGGCGGCGGGTGGGTGAGGGGGGGCCTAACTCCCTCCCCCCCGGGGCCGTCCGCTGTGGACGGCCCCGGCAGGTAAGCCCCCTCCCCCGCGCTCCCTACCCCCCCTGGGGCCGTCCGCTTCCATCCGCTGGCACCCGCGGGCGCCAGCGGATAGAAGCGGACGGCTCCGGGGGGGGGTAAGCCCCCTTCCCCGCCACTGCTTACCTTCTCGGCCCGTCCGCTCCCGTCCGGCGCCGGCGGCTACTACCAGCGGGCTCCGCGGCCTACTCTCGAGTAGCGCGCCGGGTGATGACATCACCCGGCATGCCACCCTAGAGCAGGCCGCGGAGCCTGCTGGTAGTAGTAGTCGCCGGCGCCGGACGGGAGCGGCCGGGCCGGGAAGGTAAGGGCCCCCCTCCCCCCTCCGCGCGCCCCCTCCCCCCTCCACGCGCCCCCTCCTCCCCTCCACGCACCCCCTGCTTACCTTCTCGGCCCGTCCGCTCCCGTCCGGCGCCGGCGACTACTACTACCAGCAGGCTCCGCGGCCTGCTCTAGAGTAGCGCGCCGGGTGATGACATCACCCGGCGCGCCACCCTAGAGCAGGCCGCGGAGCCTGCTGGTAGTAGTAGTCGCCGGCGCCGGACGGGAGCGGCCGGGCCGGGAAGGTAAGGGCCCCCCTCCCCCCTCCGCGCGCCCCCTCCTCCCCTCCACACACCCCCTGCTTACCTTGCCGGCCTGGCCGCTCCCGTCCGGGGCCGGCGGCTACCACCAGCAGGCTCCGCGGCCTGCTCTAGAGTAGCGCGCCGGGTGATGACATCACCCGGCGCGCCACCCTAGAGCAGGCCGCGGAGCCTGCTGGTAGTAGTAGTCGCCGGTGCCGGACGGGAGCAGCCGGGCCAGGAAGGTAAGGGCCCCCCTCCCCCCTCCGCGCGCCCCCTCCTCCCCTCCACGCACCCCCTGCTTACCTTGCCGGCCCGGCCGCTCCCGTCCGGGGCCGGCGGCTACCACCAGCAGGCTCCGCGGCCTGCTCTAGAGTAGCGCGCCGGGTGATGACATCACCCGGCGCGCCACCCTAGAGCAGGCCGCGGAGCCTGCTGGTAGTAGCTGCTAGTGCCGGACGGGAGCGGACGGGCCGAGAAGGTAAGCGCCCCCCTCCTCCCCCCCCTGCTGTCCACTTTCATCGGCGGGCGCCCGCCGGCGCCCACCAATGCAAGCGGCGGTGGGCGCCAGTGGGTGCCCGCCGATCCGCCGATCCGCCGATCCGCCGAACCGGTTCGGAGCCTTTTCGGACCGGTTCGGATTGGATCGGCTGATCCAGCTGCGGGATCGGAAATCGGATAATTTATCCGATTTCCCACTGGACCGGACTCGGATCGTGGATCGGGTCCAATCCAGTGCACATCCCTATCGCTGAGTAACCTGGCAGACATATTTGTGTCAGATAAACACTATGCCTAATGAAGCAACCTAGGCAACTGCTCTACAAGGCTTAGATTTCTATCCTAAACAATCCTGGAACTGAACCTAAGGCCTAAGATGCATGCCACATCCTCCTCCCAATTGTGTTTGCAGTTTTCAAGCTTTATTGGCTTGTCTGCTATGGATTCCCTTGGTTTCTAGTTGCGAGCATGTTTAATTCCTCATTTTTCTGTGTCCCCAGCATGCTTCAAAATATTGTTTTGGGCTAAATCCCAGGTCAAACATGGGCGCGATGTTGAAACAGACTACATGAGTGCATTGCTGCAATCTTGCTAATCGAAGCATCTGGCCGAGGTCTTTTAAGGGGTGACTAGAGGGAACCTGGAACAACAACAGCAGCAGCAGCAGCAACAGCAACCCACTGCAGCCAGCCAGTTGGCCAAGAATCGATTGTCTCCAGTGGTTAATAAGTTGGGCTGCAGCTGGATCCAATTGGAATCAAGCTGAAGCAACATTGACAATGGTTGCATTGTCAAAGTTCTCTTTGGCAGGGGTGGGGGAGAAGTGCCTCCTATCGAAGTAGAGATTGAAAGGAATCTGGTTTGCACTGTGGTCCATTTGTCAGAGGTAGGTAGAAGTGTCCGTTTTAGATGACGTTTTCTAATTTCAGTCAAATGGCTGGTGTTCTTTTCACAGGAAATGTTACATAAGTCAGAGCTTAACCTTAGATACCAGATAATTTGTTTTCTTTTGTTTTCTTTTGTTTTCTTTACTTTCTTCATTCTAGAATTTGATATAGCCACCTGTTTGGATTAATCACAAGTCTTACAAGAAAAAAAACTTTCGTTTTTAATACTGTAATACTCAAAGGGCCCTACAGTAGAGATGTGTGAATCTGCAAAACCTGAACTTGTTGAAGTTCACTGAATTTCATCTTGAAGCTCGTACCGACTTGAGTCCATATCAGATTGTGAGCTTCCACCCCTCTTTTGCATGAAAATCTGTGTATTTTCCCAAATGTATCCATTGATTGTGCACATCTTTGAAATATACACATTGCTCTCCCATTGATTAAAATGTATTGATTAAAGGTCTTGCTGCTCATTCCAAAGTGAATGGAATGTCACCAGGAAGAACCTCGACAGCAGGCCTTCTCTGTAGCGGCACCCACCATCCAGATGCACAGCCATCATACAGACATTTTCATTTAATTATCCACCACAACTCCATGATACCTGGTCAGTAGGGATGTGCACTCCTGAAAATATCGTATTGTTATCAGAATTTCAGACCAAAAAATTTATCGTCTCCGATTATATTGTAGGTGAACCGTATCGTATTTCCGATAATTATCGGAAATCCAATAGTATATCATTTCTCTATTTTGCCCTATTTTATGATATTATATGATATTATATCATTTCTCTATTTTGCCCTATTTTGAGTCAGAAAGGCCTAAAACTTCTTAATTTTCCAAGTTACAGGTTTGAAACTTGGTCACAGTGCAGACTGAGTGTTGCTAGTCTTGTGTGCCAAATTTTAGAACAATCGGTGCAAGCGTTACTCGGAAGTAAGCTTTCAAATACACTGTTTCAGGTGGCTGAAATGTGGTCCTTTTTCAAGAGACGTCATCGTCCAGTACTCATGGGCATCTCACAGATGGCCTTGAGGGGACTCATCTGTGTCCAATTTCAGATGCACAGCTGCAGGCATTACTCCAAAGTAAGCTCTCAAAACATGCACTGTTTCCAGTAATGCACTCCATGCTGCTGCTGCTGCTGAGACTTATAGGTATATTTTTATGAATACAATGAACTTTCAAAACCTGTGGATAAACCTAGGCAGTGCCTTGCATATGCAGTCATAAAAGTAAAATGTGTTAATCAGAAGATGGTGAACTGCTGCTGCCTTGTCTAATTGATTAGGCCACGCATGTCTACAAATTAAAAGGATGGGGGGGGTAGGGGAATAGCATGGGTGTTACATTTATTTCAGAGCCAGCCTTAGCAGGCAGGGCCTCATTGGGCCAGGAGATACCCCAGAAGTACACCAACCTGTAGGATCCCATCAAAACAACCCTCACGCACCACCTTGACCTCATTGTGCTTGAAAATGACCCAGTCTGCCCACCATCCCTGTGCAGGCAGGTGGGCAATTCTTCATGCCAGACCTGCACACATTGGCTGGAGCAGTGGCAAATAAAATAGAGTGACCAGATTTTGAGGATCCAAAACCTAGACCCCCCGCCACCCCACCCCCCCACCCAAAACAACCCCCCACCGCATGCCTGCACTGCCCGCGCCGCGCCCCCCCCCCCCGCACCGCCCCCGCGCTCCTTACCGGCTGAGGCATCCGCTTCCCTCCGGTGCTCAGAATCTACTGAGAAACAGACTTCCTGGCCTGTCTCTCAGTAGCGCACCAGGTGATGACGTCATCACCCGGCGTGCTACTGAGGGACAGGCCGCGAAGCCTGTTTCTCAGTAGATTCCGAGCACCGGAGGGAAGCGGACGCCCTGCAGGTAAGTGCTTCGTGCCGCCTCCCGCCCCGTGCAGGCCGCCCGCCCCCCTGCGCCACGCTGCCCCCCCACGCCACGCCGCCCCCCCACGCCGTGCCCCCCCACCTGCGCCGCCCCCGCACTGCGCCGCCCCTCGCACCATACCCCCCCACGACACGCTGCCCCGCGCTCCTTACCGGCTGGGGCGTCCGCTTCCCTCCGGTGCTCGGAATCTACTGAGAAACAGGCTTCCTGGCCTGTCTCTCAGTAGCGCGCCGAGTGCACCCGGCACACTACTGAGGAACAGGCCGCGAAGCCTGTTTCTCAGTAGATTCCGAGCACCGGAGAGAAGCGGACGCCCCAGCAGGTAAGTGCATCACGCCGCCAGCCTCCCGCCACCGCCACATGACCCCCCACCGCCCCGGTTTGCCCCCGCCGCCCCCCAGTTGGCCCGGATCGCCCCAGGGCCATCTGGTCACCCTTTTGGGGGGCTAAATTTCCGGATTTGGCCCCCCAAAACAGTTTTTCCGCCCGGATGCAGATTTGCTCCCCATTTCCCGGGCATGTCTGGACAAATCTGGGCGTCTGGTCACCCTAAATAAAAGTCATATTCTGGGTAGGCACATTGGCAATTTAATATAAGTCACGTTCAGGGTAGAGGTAGGCACTTTGGCAAATAAATAAAAAGTCACGTTCAGGGTAGAGGAAGGCACTTTGGCAAATAAATAAAAAGACACATTCAGGGTAGAAGGAGGCACATTGCCAAATAAAAAGTCACATTCGGGGTAGAAGTAGGCACATTGCCAAATAAAAAGTCATGTTCGAGGTAGAAGTAGGCAAATTGCCAAAAAAAGTCATGATTAGGGTAAGAATCATCAATAGGCTGTGAGCAAGGGTCTCCAACTACAGTAATGTAGTCTAGTTAATTGATATTTATGTAGTTTCCTAGTAATAAGAAAAATGCTGAATATAGATTTGAGTTTTAGTCACATTTGAAGTACAGGTAGGCATTGGATGAACCCCACGTTTTGGGTGGAGGTAGGCACATTGCCTGGATCAGAGTCTCAAAAAAAAAATGCATGAGGGGGTCCAGGGGATGCTTCTGCAGTCCCTCACTAAAGCAGTCCCTCCAGACTGGAAACATTGGATGGAGCAGCGTCTTTCAAAAAGAAATAAAATGTGTGAGAGGGAGAGACGGCCACCCAAGAACTGCCCCCAGCAGCAACAGCATCTCTCCTAGACCCAGAGCCACCTCGCCGAAGGCGCGCTTTAGAGCCACGTTTCATACTGCTACAAAGTGATTAAAATTATTTAAATTAATAACAATCCTTTGCAAACGGTGTGCTGCTTTGACCAGAGATTGTGTAGTGTTATCCTGTGTAGCAGGCTACAGGACACACCAGCACACTCACAGTCAATCAAGCAAACACACACACCCAGAGAGAGAGAGAGAGGGATATATATATATATGAAAGTTAAACAGGGAAGAGGACAAAACACACTCACTCAGTCACAGTGCCCCCACTCATGCTAACCTAACCCTTCAATCAAACCAACCAGAAAAGTATAAAAACTATAACTCAAACACACAAGCAATGAACAACCAAACGAACCTGAGACACAGAAGGGAACAGAAAGATGCAAGACTACAATGAATCTCTAACAATTCGCCACCAAGTAACTATAAGACCCAGGAGCCAGGACAGAGCTCCAACAAATCCACCCTTCTCCCTCAACACCTAACTCCCAACAGAGCTGGAACCCCAAGTGTGGGGGGTTTATGTGGGGATATCCTTAGCCCTCCTTCAACATTGTGATTGGAGCCTGCTGGAATCCTTGCTGCACGATTGGTCACAGTCTCAGCAAGCACATCCCACCTTCTAGCTCCTTTCATGTGGTGGCAAAAGAGAAAGAGTCTTCCAATAAAATGATAACATACGATAATTATTGTAGGATTTTTTTATCGTCTCCAATAATTATCGTAGGCTTTCCTATCGTATCGTTATCATTAAACGCATGCACGATAAAGAGCATATTGTATCGTTAGCGTACATTTTGATGATGTGATACACATCCCTACTGGTGAGTCACCACAAGCTCAGACCCCACCAGCCTATATGTGAAGTTGGATTCCCCCACTCTTTTGTGCATCACCTTACTCGTCTTATATTTCAGTTCCCAGGTCAATCTCCCAAATCCCTTTCAGATCCCATGGGTCACCTAGCACTGTCATCCTTGTGCTGGAAGGCGTGTAAGACATGGGAGAATGCAAAATTGTTTTGGAATTAGATTCAACATCTAAGGCCCTCCTCCGAGTGCCTCCTCCGAGGGAGGCTCGGAGGTCAGCAACAAGAGAGAGAGCCTTCTCTGTGGTGGCTCCCCAATTGTGGAACGATCTCCCCGACAAGGCCTGCCTGGCGCCAACATTGTTAACTTTTCGGCGCCAGGTCAAGACTTTCCTCTTCTCTCAGGCATTTGGCAATATCTGAGGAGCCTGGGTTTGTTTTGTTTTGCTTTGTTTTTGTAGTTTTTGAAGTGTTGATGTGGTTTTTAAATGTATAGATTGTGTGTATGTTGTATGTTTTTGCTGTTTTAATTTTTGTATATTGTTTTTAATTGTTTTTAATCCTATGTAAACCGCCCAGAGAGTTTCGGCTATGGGGCGGTATACAAATGTAATAAATAAATAAATAAATATGTATGCAACCATTTGCAACTATGTACCTTCATCATCTATGCCTTTGAATATCCATTGCTGGGAAATGTGAGTGCTATTGCTCTCATATCCTGCTTGTGAGCTTTCCATTGGGCATCTGGTTGATCAATGTGGGAACAGAATATTGGACTAGCTAGGCCTTTGGTTTGATCCAGCATGTTGGATACTGGCATGCTGGCAAGAGGCAAGTTGGGTTGCAATATTGTTTAAAGAACCCACAGTATTTTTGAAAGAGGAAACATGGATTTTCAGGCATTCAGGAACAGATTCACCAACCTAGGGCCTTTGCATTAATAATCCTCACCCTGCATGATATGAATTGAATATTGCATATAATAACACCCCCTTTAAAAGAAAAATGTGGGGAGGGGATTGGTACATACTGTGAACATGTATGCATTTGATCCTCTGTTAAGGTGCCATAAGTTCTGGAAATTCATTTGTTTTTTGTTTTTTAATATATTTTTTATTTTCAACTTAAAATACAACATAATCACAACATAAAATACAATACACAACTAACAAACCCTTTACAACCCCCCGTGCTCCCCTAACCCAATGAGACCTTCATTTATTCATTTATATTATACACTTTCCCAAAATTGTAAGGAATCTTTAAAAGGTGTACAACCTTTCCCCTTTATTAATACAAATTCCAAAAATGGACTCCATATACTTTCAAAATTGCCTCTGCCCGCGCCCGGCAAAGCCTGGGCGTGGGGGGGGGGCGTTTGCGGGTGTGGGCGAAGAGATGAGGCGTGGAGGCAGCCTATTGGCTGCTCCATATGGCACCACAAAGGGGGATGGGGGCTGCAGCTATAAAGGTGAGCGGCGATCCAAGACAGATCAGCGGGCGAAGGGCACCAAGATCTGGTTGTTTGTCGCGACAAACCTGGAGTTATGCCCGGTGCGGGCATTGAGAGAGTATGTGAATTTACGTGGTGAATGCCCAGGCGCTTTGTTTCGCCATCAGGACGCCTCTCAGTTGACAAAGTACCAATTCTGGTGTACAACTAAGTGGGCGCTTTCTGGCTTGGGTTTACAGAACGTACAGTTTGGAACGCATCCGTTCCGTATTGGGTCTGCATCCACGGCAGCTTCATTGGGTTTTTTTCCACGTCAAATTCAGAATGTGGGAAGATGGCGCTCCGGGGCCTTCAGGACATACGTGAGGCCGCTGCCTCGCAGAAGGCGGGAGGCGGCTGAAGTCTAATGTTGTCGTGTTTGATCCGTAGATCTCCGGACGGGCTTCACCCCATTGAAAGTGAGCATCTGTGGCCATAGCATGGTTTTCTGGGCCAGCAGACGTGCAGCCAAGTTGAGTCATGGATTACAGCTGGGGCTGAGTCAATATGCACAGATTCAGTGGCTTGGAAACCGCGGAATGAGGTGGGAGAGCCTCATTCCTATGTTATTGCACCGACATCTGGGGACAGATTGGCCGCATATATTGCTCATTCATTTGGGTGGCAATGATCTGGGGAAGATGAAGGGCAAGGCCCTGATTTGGCAAATAAAAGCCGATTTGGAGAGCCTGCGGATGCGGTGGCATGGTGTCAGGATCATCTGGTCCTGTATGCTCCCAAGATTCACCTGGGGAGCGGGGTGTGAGGTCCAGGCTATGGAACGGGCTCGGAGGAGAGTGAATACGGAGATCTATAAAGATCTGGTTAAACATGGTGATCTTAGCCTTCAGCACCCGGATATATCTAAAGCCAGGAGGGAGCTGTTTAGGCAGGATGGGGTCCACTTGTCTGACAGTGGAAATGACATTTTTCTTGCAGATCTGCAGAGGGGTTTGAGGACTGTAATTGTTAGTATCATGGGGGGGAGCGACTAAGCTGACGCTTGTCACCCCTGGTGGCAGTTAGGCGCGGGCATCTAGAGGGGGAGGGATATCGGTGAGCATTCTCAGGCACCGTTTTGGTGAGGGGTAGAGTCTGAAGCCCAAGGTTGGGAGCCGTGTGGCACCAGCTGGGAGGTTAAGGCTTACCTCTGAGGCTAACCTGCCTCACCTGCTCGGAGCCGTGTGGCACGAGGGTGGTGACGCAGGGAGGTCTCCCTACCCAAAGGGAGAGCCCATGGGGTGGCGAGATGGCAAGCGCCACCACATGGGATAGAATGACTCGCCAGACCCAGGGATGGCTCTGGATGAAGCCATGATGTAGATGCCCGCTTAGGTGTTACCCTGTCTGCAGAACTTGTTGAATAAAATGTGGCCCATGTTTAAATTCCAAGCAGTTGTCACGTGTCTTTATTTCGTCCTGTGCTCCGCAATTGCCTCTGCCCATGCCCGGCGAAGCCTGGGCGCGGGGGGGGCGTTTGCGGGCGCGGGCGAAGAGATGAGGCGTGGAGGCTAGGGGTGTGCACGGACCCCCCGGATCGGGACCTCCAATTTTGTCATGGATCAGTTCGGACAAAATCGGAGGCCCCCCGGACCGGATCGAGTCCGATCCCGATCCAAAAATCGGAAATTTTTGGATCGGCCGCCATTTTTTTCCCCATAGACTTGCATTGCAATGCAAGTCTATGAGGAAAAAATGGTGGCGGGTGGGTGAGGGGGGGCCTAACTCCCTCCCCCCCGGGGCCATCCGCTGTGGACGGCCCCGGCAGGTAAGCCCCCTCGCCCGCGCTCCCTCCCCCCCCTGGGGCCGTCCGCTTCCATCCGCAGGCGCCCGCGGGCGCCCGCGGATAGAAGCGGACAGCTCCGGGGGGGGTAAGCCCCCTTCCCCGCCACTGCTTACCTTCCCGGCCCGTCCGCTCCCATCCGGCGCTGGCGGCTACTACCAGCGGGCTCTGCGGCCTGCTCTAGAGTAGCGCGCCGGGTGATGACATCACCCGGCGCGCCACCCTGGAGCAGGCCGCGGAGCCCGCTGGTAGTAGCTGCCGGCGCTGGACGGGAGCGGACGGGCCGGGAAGGTAAGGGCCCCCCCTCCTCCCCTCCGCGCACCCCCTGCTTACCTTCCCGGCCCGTCCGCTCCCGTCATTTTATATTGCGCTTTATCATTAAGCGCAATATCCCATGTTTCTTTATACCATTCTTCTATTGTATAATTCCCTTGCATTTTCCAATTCTTAGCTATCATTAATCTAACGGGTGCCAGGAGATGGTTAATCAATTCCCTCATGCTTGGATTCCCAATTCCTTTATCCCATATTGAAAATAAAGCCAAATTTGGACTTGGTTCCACATTACCTCCTGTTATTTCACTTATTTCTTTAAACACTTTATTTCACTTTATTTCACTTTATTTCTTTTTCCAAAATTTTTGTACATACTCACAAGTCCACCACATATGAAAATATGTTCCAACCTCCTGACATCCCCTCCAACAGTTCTTTGAGATTTTCTTGTCTATCTGATGTAATCTTGCTGGTGTTAAATACCATCTCCATACTATTTTATAATAATTCTCTTTTATCCTAACTGATAATAACTTTAACATTCTTGCATCCCAAATCCTCCCCCAGTTATAATCACTAATTTGTTACTTAAATCATCTTCCCATATCGTTTTAAGAGAATCTCGATGGTCTCCATCCTCTATCAGAATTTTATAAATTTCACCAATCAAACCTTTTTTACTTTTATTTTCCCCTTTCTTTTCTCTTGATTCTATTAAATCTTCAAATCTAGTGTTATCTCTACATTCCTTATTCTTCTTTTTCCAATCCTGTGTCCATTGTTCTAATTGTATACATTTGAACCAAGATATCTTATGTCCTCTTAAGATCTCTTCTAATTTCTCCTTATTAATCATTCTTTCCAACCAATCTTTCAACTTAATAATTTTCTGACCCCTCAATCCCTCTTCCAACTCTCTTTTTAAATTCCCTGGGAAGTTTTCCAATACTACAACTGGAGTTAGAGAGATTCCTGGTATTAATTTTTCTTTAAATCTCTCCCAAATCTCTAAAATATTTTTTAATAGTGGATTTTCCATTCCCTTCAATTTTTCCTTTTGTATTTTGCTAAAAAACATATTTTATAATTTTAACTCTATTTCTCCTGTCTGCGTCTCTAACCATTCTAAGTCTTCTTCCCCTATTATACTATTTATAACATATCTTAATTGATTAGCTATATAATACATCTTTATATTTGGAAGTCCCAACCCTCCTTTCTTTTGTGTCTTATACCTGGAAATTCATTTGTGATATTCCTAGAGAGTTGCCAAAGACACCCAATTTTGCATTTCTTCTTGGAGAGTAGAATGTGGTTCTTAATGTCTCCAAAGGGTAAATAATACATGACAAAAATCTACTGAAGTTATGGAACCTCTGACTAGCATTTTTTCTTTAAATATTAAACATTATTTTTGAAGTTGTTTGAGCTATGCTCAGTTGCATACAACTGTTTCCCTGTTAGAAGGGAAATATGCCAATCTCAGCCATTTTTCCCCTTTGATGTCCATGCATACTAATGTAAGATAGGAGTTCTTATTAATGATTTCAATACAGTATACCATAAACTATACACAATTCCTGAACTGATTCTTCAGTTCTGAATGAAAGGCAGTCATGATCTAATCAGACTGGGTTTTCAAACAATCTGTGCATACTTCAATCACACTTTTGCAAGCAGAATAATGCATAATTCCAACATTTTTCAGTTTCCAGATGCGTTCAGGTACAATTTACCAAGACATTTTCCTGTCCAAGGGCCAGTGAAGAGAAGACGAGCAGCTCCACTGTTCATTTCTGTGGGTCCTTTAGCATTAGAGAACGTCATTGTGGATTGTGCCCTCAGGTGAAACTAAAACAATTCACAGAGAATCTCAAATAAGATTTATCCAGACAGTATTATCTGTTCCCAAGCTATCTGTGGATTCTAAATTTAAGAGTTGGCAACAAATTCCAAATGAAAAGGTTAAATTTATTTCTGGTAAGGAAGATGTACTGTTTGTTGCATTTCCTTATCTGGTGCTAGACCTGAGCCACACGGAGGTTTGAACAGGCTCGTGAAATGCAGAGTTCAAAATAGTTGCTCTCAAGAAGTAGTTCAGCAGTAGAGAACTTCGTCAACATTGGCTTTTTGCGGAGTGGTACTCCATGACCTAGTAAGAAAGGTCAGAAGATCAGAGCTAGTGTATGCAGGTCCTTGAGGTGGCAAAGCTATCTTTTTGATATGGGTTTCCTATCTATTTGGGAATTAAGAAAAGGGAAGTGTTATTGATTTTGCAAAACTTGATATTATAGTAGAAGTGTTTGGAGTGTAGGCCATCTGCAGCATTCTTCAGTAAAATTCCTTTTTTTAAGCTGAAAAGAAAATATGAAGATGCACTTTGGGGAGCCACATTTATTCATGAAGACTATAATGATATATTTATCTTATATACAGAAACAGACTTGGAGATAAAAATGAGGTGGGAGGAAGGAAATTACAGAGGTGACTGAGAGCTTTGAGCTGAAACAGCAGAAGAAGTTGTGTGTAAAAACAGATGCAGTGAGAGTACTGTGCTTTGAAATGGAAAGATTCAAATGATAGAAAAATAATGTTACTTAACAATGGATAAAGATACACCATGACAGGATATTTGATGTGGTTGCCAACTGCTGTTACATTCCCTATGGATGGATAATTTGCTGGTACTTTGAAACTAAGATTGTTGTTTTTCCAATGACCTTTTTTGGGGCCACACTGAATTTGTGTATTTTTTTCATAATCTTGTAAATTCTCTGTCAGATTATAAGCCTGTTCTGGAAGGAGTAAGCAAATGGTCAGTGGTAAACTTCATTTGGGGGTGACATGTAGCTCAAACAGAAAACGAACCCTGTCAATTACTCATTCCCTAAGTGAAATCAATAACGTTTATCTGGATTTTAGCATGCTAGGCTTTGAGACAAGGCTTAATATGGGGGATGTACTAAAAAGTCGGACACTGAATGGTGTATGTCCCTTGCTGTGTGAAGGAGAAATGCAGACGGCCCATCTATTCACTTAAAGTAATGTACAATGTGGGTGGGCCATTCCATTTGTATACATAGCTTCTGAATAAACGGCCAATCACTTTGAGCTGTTCTTCCTGTCAAAAAAGGAAGGAGGCACCTGGTTGACACATGCAGCAGAATGACAGGGATATTGGTGGTGGTGGGGAAAGTTCTACCCTGAGGGAATGGGCAGTATCCATTTGAGACCGAATATGGGAGTTACCATTTTTACATGCTCTCTTGCATACACATCTTCATGCTTTCTCTGGCTTTTAATTAATTGCAATTAATCGTCCACTGCCCCCAACTTACAGTTCCTTGTATTGCTTCTAATGCTGGTGTAGCTGAATTTCTTTTTTAATAGTGTATTTTAAATGTAATTTTAAATATTCATATGTAAAATGCTTAGAGATGTTATTATATTAAGCAATATAGAAGTACTATTAATAAAATTGTAAATAAATAAAAATAAATAAATAAAATGCAATTAAAATACAACCACAGCAAGGAATGAGCAAGGTCCTTAATACGTATCTTCTCAGTATACTGGCATTTTACTTAATTGGAGTATTATTTACGCTTAGGAGCATTCTAATACTGTATCTCCTGCCCGAAGTGGTGCGACTTCTCAGGTTTTTAGCACCTTATTTTGCTACATGCTTCAACCCAACCAAAGATTGAAAGAAGGAGGTGGGCATTTTAGGTTAGGGGTAGCAAATGGTATGAACCAGTCCTTTCCTTTGTGGTAAAAGTTTGGCTACCAGCCTTCAACACTGTCATTGCCCTGGTGTTTAAGGGGTAAGCAGCTTGCTTGGAAATATTCCTGTGTAAAGTATTTCCATTTTGTTGATACAGGCCTCACTCTGGAGGACTTCAGGCCAGCACTATCAGGCAGCATTGTCAGGCAGAAAAAAAATCCAGCATCCCGGGAGCGGCTTCCACCATTGCCTGTGGGAAGGTACCCTGGGAGATTTGGATGGGTGACCCACACTTCAGTGGCACCGGTGACCACCTCTTTTTCTGCCCAGGTTTAGAAGGCAGGCATGATGGGTTCTGACCAGCCACTTGCCTGCCAAACTGGGCAACTGAGTGGCAGCTGCTAGGAAAAGTCACCTCCATTTTCTCACCAACACTCTTATTCTGGCTTATGATGGGGGTTGGCATCAGTCAAGGTGACTGCTCCTTGCTGCTTCACTTCTCAGCCCTTGTAACCTCCTCTCTGTGCACTTACTTCCCCACCCTTTCTCTGAGAGGTGCGGAAGTAAAAATTTAACCTCCTTGGAAGTGGGGGCAAAAGCCAGAACTGGCCCACCTGGACTTGCAGCCCTACTGACTAATTTAAAAAAGTTTGTCTGCTGTTTGCTCTATTTTTAATAGAGCTTCTGCAGCAGAACATCCCAGGGCCAAAACAGACCTTGCTTTAACTTGTGCTTAGGGATGTCAAGATTTTGTAAAATCCATTCTGACTGTGTTTCATGGATTGTTAGGTCCTTTTCCTTCCATCGACCGCTCATTGGTGGAATCAGATTTCTTTCCAATTTCCTGAATTTGCACAAATCTACATCTATGCAAATTCACACTTGTGAAAATGGGCAAATCCCTTCCAAAATGCTCAATCCCCCCAAAATGTGAATTTTGATTCTTTAGGCTGTGGGGAAATGTGAATTTTTGGCTGATCATTATTATTATTATTATTATTATTATTATTCCATATTTTTCTATGACCAAATTGCATAAAATTCTGGAAAGTAAAAAACAAAACAAAACCTGGTCAGCAAGTCCATGCACCTGTGTGACTCAGGGGAGAAAAAACCAGTTGCAGCAGAATCTGTGGGTAGGATTCATAGAAATCAGAATTCCTTGGATTCCGTTGTGGATTTCTTTGATATCTCTACCTGTGTCTAGCAGTGGCATCTACTGCTTCTCTTTTTTTCTTTTTCACTTTTCCTCTAGAGTAGATGCAGAGCTCTGCCCCAACCCCCCCGCCACCCATGCTGGGTAGGGTGACCAGATTTTGAGACCCAAAATCCCGGTCCCCCCCTGCCCCCCCACCTAAAACAACCCCCCGCGCGGCCCGTCCACCCCCCCGCCCCCCTCGCCCGCGCTGCGCCGCCCACGCGCCCACCCCCCCGCGCGGCCCGCCCGCTCCCCCCGCCCGCGCTGCACCGCCCGCACGCCCCGCTTGCCCCATGCTGCTCGCGCCGCCCGCCTCGCGCTCCTTACCTGTGCAGGCCACGTCCGCTTCCCTCCAGTGCTCGAATCTACTGAGAAACAGGCTTCACGGCCTGTCTCTCAGTATCGTGCGGGGTGCGGGGCGCGGGGCGCGGGGCGCGGGGCGCGGGGCGCGGGGCGCAAGGCGCGGGGCGCGGGGCGCGGGGCGCGGGGCGCGGGGCGCGGGGCACTTACCTGCTGGGGCGGGCGCTTCCCGGGCTCCGCCGCCGCCACCGCCGCCGGGTCTACCGCTGGTCCTTGCTTGCTGCACCGCCGCGTGACCCCCCGCCACCCCGGTTTGCCCCCCCCCGGTTGGGCCGGTTTGCCCCTGGATTCCCGGTTAGGACCGGGAAATCCCGAGCCATCTGGTCAGCCTAATGCTGGGGTCTTAATATCTTTGCTACCCCACATGCTAAGGTCCCAATCTGGATTGGCCCTCCTGAACCTACTCTAAACGAAAAATGAAGAAAAAAAGTTGTAGCTGCTAGATGCAGATTTTAAATAAGGTCAATTTTGTCGTCACCCCACCCCCTATGAATAGTGCTTAGTGAGTGTCCATAGAGAAGAGGCTACAGTGCTGTTCCATAGCTGAGCAGATCCAAATTCCAACTTTGTTTGCGTTTTTTTGTAGAAAATATCATGTATACACACACATTAGAAAACGAACACCCCAGATTAAGGTGATGCCATGGGCAACAGTTGACCATGTACTTTTAATAATAGCCGTGCAAGAAAGAGAATATGAGCAGTGGCTGTTTCAGCACTGCGTGGCAAGTTGGATTTGGTTGGGGCAAACTCCAGGTTATTGAGGGCTCTTGGGCAAGAAGCCCTCAATGGGGCCTTTCCCTCAATACCTTCTCATCATCACTGTCCCCCGCTGCTATTGCTCCTCCTCCTCTTTCTCATCATAGCTACTTCTTGCTTGCTTGTAGAGAGCCAGTGCGTAAGCAGGCAGTGGCATCCATTGCTTCTCCTTCCCTCCACCACCATTGTCTGGACCAGAGAGAGAGAGAGAGGCAAGTGGACAAGCAAGATGCAATGGTGAAGAGGGGGAGCAACTCCAGGGGCCTCTTGTCAGGGTGTGGACCCTCATCAGGTGCTCGACCATGCCGACCCTTGACACCAGCCCTGTGGCTGATGAAATGGACACTTCTGCCTTGATATAGTAGGGCCCCTCCACTAAAAGGGGGGCTTTTTTAAGCGAAAGCATTCTACCGTCACCATTTCTTTATGTGCATTTAAAACAGATCTCATTGCAAAGCCATTCTCCAATTCTCCTCTGCATTCATTCTCATTATCTGGCTTTTATCCCCCTCAGTGTCTCATTGGCCTAGAAATGCCCTGCTCTGTTCCTCTTGCTGTTTCTGTTCTGTTGAGCAGTGCATTCTCCATTTCTCCTGTGAGGTCTCTTCACAGTTCTCTTCATACCAGTTCAATTATAACATGCACAGAAGTCTTGGTAACTTGAGTGGTTTTTCTAATTTCAGAACTTGCTGTTCCTCCCCAGCCAGTAGCATAATGAAGATTGGTGAGCGGCCCATCTTATTCTGAAAGGATATAGGTTGTACTGATTTATTTATTTCAGGAGAAATGAAAAGACTATTCAGATCCAGATCCCTTCATTTAGTTCCAGCCTGTTTCTATACTCTCCATCAATTGACAGAGGAAAATAGATGCTCCGTTTATGGAATTGGGGGATAAACCCTGCAATCTTATGGTCCTTCAGAGGGTGTCTGAGGGGCCACAGGAGATGTTAGTTCACTCCCTTTAAGAGTGGAGAGATAGGCCTGCTCTTGGAGAGGGAGGTGTCCCCTTGCAACCCCTCCCTAGCTGCCTTAAAACCCCTGAGACTGGTTCTTCTCCAAATCAGAGACGTGGAAAGGAAGTATGCTCTGTGTGTGTGTGTGTTGAGGGCGTGCCAGGAGAGGCTGGGAAACTCAGTGCCTAGCCATGCTCCCCAAACAGCACCAGATCTACCCCAGCCTTCGAGCTGCTGTAGATGAACTCCTTCCCATTGAAATCAGTTGAAAGCATGTCCAGGAAGGAAAATAGACAACAAAATCTCTGGCCCTCTCTCACGTCCACCCTGCTGGCATGAGCCCATAAAGGCTTTGGAGCCTCTTCCCTCCACTGGTAAGATTGTTCTCTTTAGCTGCAATCCTAAATCACTTCCGAGGGAGTAAGTCCCATTGAACTCACTGGACTTGCATTTGAGCATACACTCTTAAGTTTACACTGTAGGATTTTCAGAAGTCAGAACACCCAGCCAAGTAGCCAGATCCAGATCCCAAGATAGGCAGAGAGACAGGATTGTGTCAACTGAATACATACTGCAATTCTGAGGTAACGGCCAATATTAGGGACACATTCAGAATCCGCACCTTATGATAGGCCTGAATTCAATATGCAAAGAACAATCAGGGCATACTGAAGTGCTAGTTGAAATGAACTGGGAGTGATGGTTTTGTAGACTTGGGATACAGATTTCTCCACTGAGTTATAATGCTCATTTGTATTACAAATCAACAGGAGTAATTTCCTTGAGTACTTGTTTTACACCTCAAAATGTAAAATGAGACGCTGCCCTCGCACAGGTAGCATTCAGGCAGGTCACCAGGTCGCTTTGTGCACCATGTCCAAAAAATGTATTTAATGTTAGCCTTTGCTCTTGACATAGAAACTCTTTTTGATCACCGTGAAACTATATGAAGTACAGAGAGCCAGTTGCTTGGTCGGTGCAAGTGCAGAAGTCCTTCCTTTAATGTTAACCCGCTGGTGTCATGGATGATTGCTGTGAAACTATTTGGCCAAGCAACCTTCTGTTTCGTGAGTATCTTCTGTATTGGGGTAAATTCTTTTGATTATTTATTACTATCCCCTCACCAGCTCTAAAACTCTCTTTGTATGCCCAGGTGTGAAGTTTGAGGAGGGGGAGCAGTGGAGTACTACAATTCCCAAGAGGCAATAGGATAAGTAACATGCGCATAGCACCTCAGCAGGCACACACCACCTTTATGAGCTGGATGAGAGCTCTCAGAAAAAGGCAAGCTTTGTTTCAAGAGTTCTCTGAGAAAGCTCATTAATTCCAAGTTGATTCTGAATCGAGATGAAAGGAATTTCTCATCCCTAATCAAGGGATGCTTGACGAATGCTATATTTACAAATTCGTATGTGATCTGCACTTATAGGAATATAGGATAGGAATTTAGCTATCCACTGGATATGTATGTATGTATGTACTTCTTGAACTTCTTGACATAGTTCTTGCCAATTTATATACGTTAAACTAAGCATTTAAAAAGAATTTTGAAAGAAAATACATGTTTCAGTATTTTCCTTTAAGAAAAGACATGCATGAATTTGAGTACTACTTTTGAGGCTGTGCGCAGCCCCCCTGACTCATCTTGGAAGCTGTTTCGGCGCTTCTGAAATGGCCCTGATTTGACTGGGGGTGCTTTGGGGCTTGGCTGCCTCAGTTCAGAATGGAAGCCGGAGCGAGGTTCGGCCTCCCAAAGTGGGTCAGACTTTGTGGGTTTCCTTGCACCCAGGAAAGCTGGTGCAAAGCCAATGGTGAGTCCATTGGACCTGCTTTCTCCCTCCCCCTGAACCCGAAGCCTCGGCTGCCAGGACTCACCTTTGCAATGCGTCCTCCTCCAGTTTAAAGGTAAAGTGGGGTCTCTCTCTATTTCATAGATCAATGGGTGAAAACTAGGGAAATGGCCCTTTATGGCTGCTGTAGTTTGCAGCCATAGATCTATGAAAAAGAGAGAACCCCATCTTACCTTTAATCATGGTTCTATGGAGGTGGATGCTTGGCAAAGGTAAGTCCCAGTGGTGGGGGCGGGTTTGGGGGGTGACCAAGGAAGGAGAGGAGGGGGAAGGTTAATCTGGTGAGTCCAATGGACTCACAGTCAGCCTCATGCTGGTTTTCCTGTGTGGGTGGTTGAGGGGAGCAGCCCACCACTGCCCCGAATCAGCCCCAGGCACACTGAGGCGTTAGGAACTTTTTTTTTTGCCTCGGGGTGCCTCAGGCCAACGTGGTACCACTGAACAAGCTCATCTCGACTCATATTTGGGACTTTGTCCAGAGGTGAAAAAGCACATTTAATACGTATTTTTTTTTCTTTTAAAACATGGCATTCATGCAGAAATGGAACAGAATAAAAGATGGATATAAACATACAGCATGAACTGCAAATGGACAGAATTGTCCATCCCTAGACAAGCTAAAAATCCATTGGAATGATGATATAAATTATTTTTAAAATATTAATTAGTGAGATGGCTTGAGTATGTGGGAGTGGTAACATATCACTAGAAAACATGGACGTCAAGGAGAAACAATTGCTGGCCCTCCAGATAACTTTGACCTACAACTCCTATCAGCCCTAGGCAGCATAGCCAATGGTGAGGGATGATGGGAGTTGTAGGCCAAAACATCTGGAGGGCCACAAGTTGCCCCTCCTTCATGGACAGGATCAATTTTAGTTCCTCTCTCCGTTTCCTAACTGTTTCCCACTTCATTATCAGGGATATTTGCTTCCGATGTCACCCACACCTTCTTAGCTTGGTGAGGTTACAAATGAATCATGTTGAATCCCCTCTGCTTTGGGGACAAGAGCCTGCTACATTGGCACTATGCTGACACTACGTAAGGCACTTTTCTGCCTCTACGGTCATTTTCTCTGACGTAGACCATTCTGCTGAGGTTGTGCACATCGTTTCTCTGCGTTAAAGTAAATGCCATCCTCTACATGAAATCCCACTTCCCTTTCCATTGAAGGCATTGTTCCACTGAAGGCAAGCTGTTGCTGTAGCAACGTCATCTATTTTATTTGGTAATGAAATAGATGAATAATGGAAGAGTACAATAGATGAGCACCTTGATAGATACTCTAATAGGAGAGCAGCACCTGCTGTGTGAAATTAATATTCCCAGTGTCTTTTAAATGTTTCAGAAAGAAAGAACCAAGACAGTGCTTCTGACTAGAGATATGTGTTTCTCTGGAGGATTCCCTCATCCCTCCCTCTAACTGAAGGCTCAGTTTTCTCATGTGGCTACTTAGCACTGAAGGGCAAGATTCCTTTGGCCATTCCTATAGCTTATAGAAAGCCCTGATGTGTGCTCCCCTTTCATATGAATGGAAATGAAATTATGGATTGCAGATCAATAACTGAAGTATTGATTGCTCAGATTGTTGTTCCACAGACTCAAATTCAGCAGAGCAGAGCTCTGCTAAATCTTTCAATTGTGCATACGGCTGGCCATTACTCTTGCACAACTAGTTGCAGAATAGGTGGCACAACACTTTGCATAATAGGGCTGTGCAAGGTTCGAGCCTTGGAGTCAAAGTCCGAATCATGAAGGCCATTTTCTGGCAGATCCGCCATTTTATGACAGATCCACCATTTCTCAACCCTAGACCCCCATATAGCCTACAACTCCCAGCATGCAGGGTCTGGGAGGGTTGGACTTACCAGGGCCCAGGAGCAGAGGCTAAAAATACCCTTGCTGCCGCCACTGCTGCCTTCCCTGCATGATCGGTGGCGCCCCCTCATGCCCCTCACAGGGATGCCGGCATTCATACAGCAGAGAAGGCAGTGATCGTGCAGGGAAGGCAGCAATGGCGGTGGCGAGGATATGTGTAGCCTCTGCTCCTGGGCCCCAGTAATAATAATATAATAATAATATTTATTTATAACCCGCCTCTCCCTAAGGATCGAGGAAGGGAACACAATACACATACAAGCATGACAAAGTTAAAAAATTAAAACAAGAGAAACACATCATTAAAACATTTAAAATTCATCTGGATAGGCCTGCCGGAAAAGAACAGTCTTCACGACTCTCTTGAATTCGTGAAGACTGTCAGTTTGTCTAACCTCCTCCGGCAGACCATTCCATAGTCTGGGAGCCATAGAAGAGAAGGTCCTCTGGGTAACACTCACCAGCTTAGTTCTGGCTGGCTTGAGTACGTTCTTCCCAGAGGACCTAAGAGTGCGGGGTGGATTGTACGGGAGAAGGCGATCCCGTAGGTAGCCTGGGCCCAAACCATGTAGGGCTTTAAAGGTAATAACCAACACTTTATACTTCACCCGGAAACTGACCGGCAGCCAGTGAAGTGATTTTAAAACTGGTGTAATGTGGTCACCCCTAGGTGTACCGGTGACCAACCTGGCTGCCATATTTTGAACAAGTTGAAGTTTCCGGACTAGGCACAAAGGTAGCCCTATGTACAGCACATTGCAGAAGTCGAGCCTTGAAGTTACCAGTGCGTGCACTACCGTCTTTAGGTCTTCCAACTCTAGGAAGGGGTGCAGCTGGCGTATCAGCCGAAGCTGATAGTAGGCACTCCTGGCCGTCGCATCAATCTGAGCTGTCATCTGGAGCGACGGATCCAGGAGTACCCCCAAGCTGTGAACACAGTCTTTCAGGGGGGTGTAACCCCATCCAGAACTGGTTGACACACCTCCAAACCCAGGTTGGGGCCTTTGACAGCAAGCACCTCCGTCTTGTCTGGATTCAGCTTCAGTTTGTTTTTCCTCATCCAGCCCATTACCGCCTCCAAGCATTCGTTCAGAGGAGACACACTATCCTTAGCTGACGATGTTGTTGAAGGCATAGAGAAATATATTTGGGTGTCATCAGCATATTGAAAGCACCCCGCCCCATGCCTCCGGATGATCTCTCCCAGCGGTTTCATGTAAATGTTAAACAGCATTGGGGAAAGGATGGCACCTTGTGGTACACCACATAGCAACTCCTTTTTTGAAGGCAGCTATCCCCAAGCATCACCATCTGGAGCCTGCCCAAGAGATAGGATCGGAACCACTGAAGCACAGTGCCCCCGATTCCCAATTCCCCCAGGCGCTCCAGAAGGATACCATGGTCGAAGGTATCGAAAGCCGCTGAGAGGTCCAGGAGTACCAGCAGGGACACACTCCCCCTGTTGATACTAAGGCGTAGATCATCTACTAAAGCGACCAAAGCGGTCTCAACTCCGTATCCTGCTCTGAAGCTGGTTTGAAATGGGTCTAGAAAATCAGTGTCATCCAAGACTGCCTGGAGTTGAAAGGCAACCGCCCTCCCAGGCACTACTTGCTGGGAGTTGTAGTCTGTACAGGGGCCTAGGGTTGGGAGAGGAAATGGTGGATCTGTCATAAAATGGCAGATCTGCAGATCTGCCAGAAAATAGCCTCCGTGATTCAGACTTCAAATCCCAGGCTCGAAGCTTGCACAGCCCTATTGCATAATGGGTGTAAGCAATTGTGTAACCCAAGCAGGAAGTGCAACTGGTTGCACAATGGATTGCATAATGTGTGGCACAATGTGTTGAGCAGGCATAATGCAGCCATGCTTGTGCAAACAGAACTTTAGTTGGATTTTTTTCTTGTGCGTAGTTCAGAACCTAGTTTGTACGAACAGAATGTGTACATTTGAATGAGTCTTCCCAATCATGTTGTTAAGAAGATATATGTGAAAAACCTCAAAATGAGACAGCTAGAAAATAACAACAGCATCAATAACAACAATAACAGTAATAGCCAGGTAATCTTGCAGCCAATCCTGTTTCATACCTCATCTGTTCTGGATTAAGCAGAGGCTTGCATCACAACAACACTTGTGATCCTACATACACAAAATACATTTGACAGTTATCCCTTCCCTTCCAATATATATTTTCACATTTGTCTGTTGCAACATTGCAGCATTTCATTTCATTTATTATATTTATATACCGCCCCATAGCCGAAGCTCTCTGGGCAGTTTACAAAATGCAAGTTTACAGTAGAAATATCACAAAAAAAATTGAACAATATACTACAACAATATTTAACAATATACTAAACAACAACATCACAATAATACTCAAAAAATACTATATACAAGTTTACAGCAAAACAGAACAGATAAGGGAAAAAAACAGCAGCAGGTGAAGACTGTCCATTTCTGAGTGACGGCTTTAAAGATGGATGCAGTGTCTTCCTACACTGCATCCATCTTCCTGCACTGTAAGATATCCAGTGGAGGCCGGTCCTATACCATATAAGGGGTGGACTGGTGGATCTGAACAGCGGAGCCTCATCTGAATCAGAGTCAGAGTCCAGGCTGCTGTTCAGGGTCCTGAGACTCAGTGGAAATTGATGCAGATCATGTCAAATTCCTTTGAGGGATGCTGTGACTTGTATTGTCCAAGAAATTGGAGTGTCCACTGCTGCCAGAACAGCCTCCTCCTCCAGGTGCATTTTGTGAGGGTAAGGGAAGGGGAGGTGGGGGAACACAAGCATAGAACCCTTTTCAGGGATAGTACAGGGGTCTACAGGCATCGCTAATCACAACAGCTTTTCCGTAGAGCTTTATGAATGCACACCCACTGGAAATGTGGAAAAGACACAGATGGACTGAAGAAATGTCATGCTGGGTCAAACTGTGGCTGCATGGTGTTTTGTATAACACACCAAGATAAAAACAGAACAGGGAAGAATTCCTAATGCATCCATTCCACTTCAGAAGCCTTGAAGCTGGGGATACACTTGGAGGAGGAGGATTTGGGCAGAACCCCCCCCCCCCCCAATTGCATTGGTTTCTGCAATGAGTCACAGAAAGCCTCCTTGATGGGGAACCTGGTCGCTACCAATGGACATTTTGGGCTATGCGAATTTTGAAGCAAGCATTGGGGCCAAAAGCATGAATTTAAATGGGAACATAATCCCACTGGTAGGTCCCCCTCAGCACAAAATGTGGAATTCTCTCCCTGGTGGTATAGTTTAGAAAATGAATTCTAGCTGAGCTTTCAAATTATACTTTGTCTTTCCTCTAATTAAGGAAGTTAACTACAATGCAACAATTTATAAACTCAGGGCAGATGTTAAAGGGTGGAGAAAAACTATCACTAATTTGGCGTAGAAATGGGAGGCCATCTGTACACTGAGTAACAACATATTTCACTCATTCCAGCACCAGTGAAGTGAATACAGTTTTCAGCATGTGAGCTGTAGCTCCCTTACCCCCCCCCCCCCGAATTTGAAACATGATAACCGTGTTCCTTGGTCTTAATGTTAAAAGCATTTGGAGAATATTTCAACAATTAACACCCTCCTACGTGTTCCAAAGCAAACTTTTTTTTCACATTCCCCTCTTCTGCTAAACTTTTCTGTTTTTCCCCCTCCTGAACACAAAATAAAAAGATAAAATACTCAAAATACACTATAAGACAATAAATCCCCAAGCATAGAAAAACATGTAACCTAATAAAAGATAATCAAACAGCACTAGCAGTTCTTAACTACAACTACTAAACAAAATGTCTTTAAATGGATAGAAAGGGCATTGGTCAAAGCAACCCATTTGATAATTTAAAAGATATAAAAAAAATATGGTGCTTACTGAATCCATCTCTTCAATAACATTTCAGTTCTGATTTGTCTTTTCTCATCGACATTGTCAGTGGATGTGTCAATTTTTCCATTACCAATTGTCCCCATTCTCTTCAGACACATCCTTTCGTGATAGTAACGAATCTTAAGATGGACTTTCCAACACTATATTGATAACATCAAATGCATAAGAACAGAAGCTATTTGTCAAATTGAGATCAGTGGGTGCCATTACTGAAATGACCTGAATCCCAAGAAAAGAGTTTTGTAATATGATAAATTATTAGTACTCATGTTTTTTTCCCTTCAGCAGTAAAAGTGAAGTACTCTTTTTCTTTCATTGTGTTGTGAAGAATGAAATGCAGTGTTGAGTTCCAGTATTATTATTTTTTAAATAACAGTAACATAGAAAGGACCAGAGCTTATACAGGCTCCATAGATACAGGGTTTAGTTTCTTTGTTTCTTTTCAGTTTTATTCTTGCCCCTAGCAAAACCTGGTGGGGAGAAGAGGGGTGTTCCTCTTAGTGACATGCACACAGGCAAACCTTGAGTTTGTTGAAGTTTTCTAAATTCCACCTTGAAATTCATTCCATCTTGTGTTTGTGTCAGATTGTGATCTTCTTCTTTTCACGTGGAAATTTGTGTGTATTGTTGCACATATTTTTAAAATGTGCACATCAACCGTGTGCATCAATTAAAGCATGCCATTTATACATTTTTCAATAATGCACGTTTTTGCATACACGTTTTTTAAATGTATGCATGTCATCAAACAGATAATTTTGTTCTGCAAATCACATTGCCAGCTCGGAAATGTACAGACTCTGAGTGAAGATGGCGTTTGAGTCTGCGTTCAATCGGGAAGGTGTGAGCTGGGTAAATTCTGATTTTAAAAAATGAACTAAAATGACTTATTCATACATCCTAAGTTCCTCCATCTGCAGCTGAAGAGAATGGCAATTGCGGTTACAGATACATGTCAGGTATGCTTGGGGAATTCCAGTCTGTGCAAATTATGACATGAAGTATCCAGCACCTCCTGGATTAATATGTGGATCAAAAGTTATAGTGCATTAATCAATTCAGATTAATGTAGAAACATGACAGAACATCCTGACTCCAAGAATACTGGTGGTTACCCCACAACTGTTCAGCAAACCTTGAGCTAACTTATGCAGGGGTGAGATTACCCACCATTGCATTCTTGTATTGTTTGTCTGCTTCACAACACCCACTGCATTGAACTTCTTCTGGATTCCAGTTTGGCTAGGAGAACACCAAAAAATTCATTTAGGAATTGTAGTTTGCATCAGCTTTCAGTTAACTGCATGTATGGTTAAATTTCGCGTCTATTCAACCATATATCCCTACCATCCAGTTTCCAAATCAGACTTCAGGATAAACACACATACACATTTATTTTGCAAGCAATTTCCCCTAACACACCCATTTTGTATCCAGTTTTCTCTAATATGTTTGTGTATACAACATTCCTGCTATAGCTCAGTGTAATAGGGCACCAGCCTTGCATGCAGAAGGCCCCAGGTTGGATCCGTGGCTTCTCCAGACAGGGCAAGGGAAGGATCCTGCCTGAAACCCTGGATACACACTGCCAGTTGGTGTTGACAGTACTGGGCAGGATGGATCAATGGTCCGATTCAGAATAAGGTGCCTTCCTATGTTCCTACTCATTGTATGCAATGTTTGAGCCATGAACTCCATCATAAAGTGTGGAGAGGTATGGAGTCCAAAGGATAACTGTGTGCCCATCCATATTTTGTCCGGGAAGTGCAAATTAGTCCAATTTCCCTGAAATCCTCCCATATCCTCAAATGATTGTTTATACAGACATTTCCTTTGATAAACAATTCCCTCAAAATGTGTTGGGAACCATACAAATTATGTACCTTTATTTCTCTTGTTTTGTTTTGTTTTTTAACATGGCCATTATTGACCCACTCTATTTGAATTTTGGAACCTGCACCACTCCTGGCTGCCTTTAAGAAGAGCCTTTTCTTTTCAGGTCTCCTAATATGAACCTTCTAAAAAACCTGAACACCTGATACAACACTGGAGCCCACGATAAAGAGAAGCCACATGTGCCACTTATTTATTTCAGAAAGAAGTTTGCATGCAGGCAACCCACAGATCTGTGATGCTGCGTTCACTCAGTTATTGGCACCACATAGTTATCCTTCGCAAGAACAATATGACAATAAAAATGAGCCCATAAACATCTTTAAATACTTGGAAAACATCCATAAATGCTTCTTTTGGCAGTTCATTCAAGGCCACCAATGAACTTCTTATATCATTATTGAAGTATGGTGCAAGTTGGGCAGCTGGTTCTGTTTTACTGGAATTGCTCTGACAGCTTGTAATTACTAGAACATTTCTGTGTTCTAGCTGTGCTGTATCTCAGCCATGCCCTATGAAGAGTGGTGTGACACCAGTTATCACATACAAAAAAAAGTGCCTCCCACAAATGCTGGGAAGGGGGAAATTAAATGGTTAAGAGGAAACATACAAGACTGATCCTTAAAAATAATAATGATGGGTTCTAGGCATTTTGCAATATCTCAAATTATTAATGAACAGTGTAGTAAACCAGTCCATTTGGTCTTGACTGGAGTTGGGTAAGAATAATTCTGGTTGATTCATAATGGTTTGGATTATCTCACTTAAAATGAAAGAAACTGCTCTTTCTGTATTTATTGAATAACCTAAACACTGGCTGACCTTCCAGATAGATAATTATGTAAAATCCTATAATGGGCCTAGAGATTTCTTGACCTTTTGTCCACAATTCTGCATGGTAGAAAACAAATAAATGAGAATTCTGTTCTTTAATCTGGAGCTGAATCAAAATTTCCCAATAAATGTTTTTCCTGAGAAAATGCCTGAGATTTTTTCCTTTTTTCACCCCTTCAGATAAAGAAAGCCACTTTGCAGAATTTTCTCAGAATATTCTCCACCATTTTTTTCCTGCGTTGGTAACCATTCCCTCCACTCCCACAATGCCAAGGAACAACATTAGATTGGGGAGAGGATGAAAAATGGTGGACAGGCTGCCACTTGCAATGGCAGAGGGCAGAGCCCATAGGAAAGGAGAAAGAAGCTATGCTACCGTTACTGCTAATGAGGATCACCACCCCTGAGAACTGTTGCAGAATTTCTCCTCCCCCTGGAGAAATTAAGTAAAATTGAACCCCCAATGTCTCTGCCTGCAAAGAGGATTCAGTATTTCAAGAGTCTCCTAGCTCTAATTTTTAATCAGTAAGCAAAGGCAGGTTTTATTTTCTAAAGCAGTTAATGGTTAGTTCAGAATCAGATGTCTTTTTTCACATCATCTCATATTGCCATTCCTGCTGAACCTCATTACCCAGATCGACTTTTGTGTTTGATGCTAAAGAGAGCCATGACCTCACCAAAACAATTTTTGTTAACTCAAACCATTATTTTGCAACACAAAGGCCTGAGACACATCTGTCAGCAACTGTGCTGCCAAGTCACCGCACAAGTATTTGATTATGATTTCATAAACAGAAATGTTTCTCCAAAGTTCTCTGACAAATCTTCCAGTGGGCAAGAGAAGAGCATGAAGACAGCTGAATTAAACAAAAGAAGCTATGCTGCAATGCAACCAGTTTTGCCCTCTCTCCCCACACTCCATGGTGAATCAAGCAGCTCGAACAACACCAAGCGCATACGGGTCATTAAGAAGAAAGCAATGTAGAAATCACTTCTTTCTTCTGCTAAAGTCTTACATCCAGCAAAACGATTGCAGGCTTATCAAGAGGCATTTGTAAATACAATCTCTCGGTGATTAAGAAAGCAGATTAGATGCACTTCTGGGGCAGTTAGGCACTCAAAGTAATCCCATTGAAATCAATGGTGCCTAAGAGCACAGCTAACGTCTTAATAACAACTGCTCTTTATGTGACTAGGAACCAAACTACATATTACATTAGTTGTGCAGTTCTGGCTTTGAGTGCAGGTTGATTGGTTTCTCCCCACAGATGGCTAATGTGGGGTCCTTATCTTCCCTACCCCACATGCCTGCAATTCACATCCAGTGCTGTTCATTTCATTTCAGTGCATTGCTCAATAGACAACCAGGCTTCTGCATACGTATCAGACTAACACAGGAACAAGAAAAATGCAGAAGGCCAACTTACAAGGACATCAACTAAATGTAATGATAAGAAAATAAAAAATAGAATAAGCTGTCAACGGATTTGAATACAGAAATTGATTGAAATTATTGAAATAGTTCAATGACCTGCATTCTTTTTATCCTCTACGTTGCCCCAAAAGGTCTAATTAATTTCAATGTGGATTGGACTGCAAAGGCTTGCAATCCAGATCAGCCCCCCCCCCCCCTGTGCTGGAAATTTGTGGGGAAACATCTGCACTCAACACCATAATGACCTAGCTAACATGAAATTTGGCCCTAAGGGCCTTTTTACTAGGGATGTGCACTGGATCGGACCCGATCCACGATCCGAGTCCGGTCCAGTGGGAAATCGGATAAATTATCCGATTTCCGATCCCGCAGCTGGATCGGCCGATCCAATCCGAACCGGTCCGAAAAAGCTCCGAACCGGTTCGGCGGATCAGCGGATCGGCGGGCGCCCACTGGCGCCCACCGCCGCTTCCATTGGCGGGCGCCAGCGGGCGCCCGCCGATGAAAGTGGACAGCGGGGGGGGGGAGGAGGGGGGCACTTACCTTCTCGGCCCGGTGGCTCCCGTCCGGCGCCGGCGCCTACTACTACTAGCAGGCTCCGCGGCCTGCTCTAGGGTGGCGCGCCGGGTGATGTCATCACCCGGCGCGCTACTCTAGAGCAGGCCGCGGAGCCTGCTGGTAGTAGTAGGCGCCGGCGCCGGACGGGAGCCACCGGGCCGGGAAGGTAAGGAGGGGGTGCGTGGAGGGGAGGAGGGGGGCGCGCGGAGGGGGGAGGGGGGCCCTTACCTTTCCGGCCCGGCGGCTCCCGTCCGGCGCCGGCGCCTACTATTCCCAGCAGGCTCCGCGGCCTGCTCTAGGGTGGCGCGCCGGGTGATGTCATCACCCGGCGCGCTACTCTAGAGCAGGCCGCGGAGCCTGCTGGTAGTAGTAGGCGCCGGCGCCGGACGGGAGCCGCCGGGCTGGAAAGGTAAGGAGGGGGTGCGTGGAGGGGAGGAGGGGGCGCGCGGAGGGGGGAGAGGGGGCCCTTACCTTTCCGGCCCGGCGGCTCCCGTCCGGCGCCGGCGCCTACTATTCCCAGCAGGCTCCGCGGCCTGCTCTAGGATGGCGCGCCGGGTGATGTCATCACCCGGCGCGCTACTCTAGAGCAGGCCGCGGAGCCTGCTGGAAGTAGTAGGCGCCGGCGCCGGATGGGAGCCGCCGGGCCGGAAAGGTAAGGAGGGGGTGCGTGGAGGGGAGGAGGGGGCGCGCGGAGGGGGGAGGGGGGCCCTTACCTTTCCGGCCCGGCGGCTCCCGTCCGGCGCCGGCGCCTACTATTCCCAGCAGGCTCCGCGGCCTGCTCTAGGATGGCGCGCCGGGTGATGTCATCACCCGGCGCGCTACTCTAGAGCAGGCCGCGGAGCCTGCTGGAAGTAGTAGGCGCCGGCGCCGGACGGGAGCCGCCGGGCCGGAAAGGTAAGGAGGGGGTGCGTGGAGGGGAGGAGGGGGCGCGCGGAGGGGGGAGGGGGGCCCTTACCTTTCCGGCCCGGCGGCTCCCGTCCGGCGCCGGCGCCTACTATTCCCAGCAGGCTCCGCGGCCTGCTCTAGGATGGCGCGCCGGGTGATGTCATCACCCGGCGCGCTACTCTAGAGCAGGCCGCGGAGCCTGCTGGAAGTAGTAGGCGCCGGCGCCGGACGGGAGCCGCCGGGCCGGAAAGGTAAGGAGGGGGTGCGTGGAGGGGAGGAGGGGGCGCGCGGAGGGGGGAGGGGGGAGGAGGGGGCACGCGGAGGGGGGAGGGGGGAGGGGGGCCCTTACCTTTCCGGCCCGGCGGCTCCCGTCCGGCGCCGGCGCCTACTACTACCAGCAGGCTCCGCGGCCTGCTCCAGGGTGGCGCGCCGGGTGATGTCATCACCCGGCGCGCTACTCGAGAGTAGGCCGCGGAGCCCGCTGGTAGTAGCCGCCGGCGCCGGACGTGCCGAGAAGGTAAGTGGCGGGGAAGGGGGCTTACCCCCCCCCCCGGAGCCGTCCGCTTCTATCCGCTGGCGCCCGCGGGCGCCAGCGGATGGAAGCAGGCGGCCCCAGGGGGGGTAGGGAGCGCGGGGGGAGGGGGTTTACCTGCCGGGGCCGTCCACAGCGGACGGCCCCGGGGGGGGGGGAGGGAGTTAGGCCCCCCCTTACCCACCCGCCGCCATTTTTTCCTCATAGACTTGCATTGCAATGCAAGTCTATGGGGAAAAAAATGGCGGCCGATCCAAAAATTTCCGATTTTTGGATCGGGATCGGACTCGATCCGGTCCGGGGGGCCTCCGATTTTGTCCGAACCGGTCCGGGACAAAATTGGAGGTCCCGATCCGGGTCCCGATCCGATCCGGGGGGTCCGTGCACACCCCTACTTTTTACACACAACATAGTTAACACATTTAGATTTTTGTACAGGAAGCAGCAGCAATGCTACCTTTCTGATTAGTGCACCAGTATGATGTGTGTGTTGTTCAACCACCAATTGGTCCTATTCTGATTCCTCCTCCCCCCCCCCCCCCAGTTTTAGGCAGGCATAGAAATGTAAAGTCTGAAGAGACTCTAACAGATTTTTCAATACAATTATGTTCGCTCTAGATCTGGGGATGATGGGGGTTGTAGCCCCAAACCTCTGGAAAGCACTGTGTTGGGGAAGGCTGAACAAGACTATGCAAAAATGGGAGTGCCTAATTTTTAAACAGTGGTGTTGGATGAGAGGAGAGAAAGGAAAATTTCCTTTAATTCTCACACAGATACTTAAGATCTGAGGATTTAAGACTTTCAGTTAGTCAGTAAGTTCTGAGGCTGGAGGGAGTTATATGTAACACATCTAGAGTTTAGGTAAGGCTGGTCTGGTCGTTCTATTTCTGATGTCTCTTTGTTTCTTTATTTCTTTCTATTACATTTATATCCTGCCTTTTTTACCTCTTGCAAGGAACCCAAAGCAGCTTACATGGTCCTCTTCCTCTCCATTTTATGTTAACGTGAGATTCGGAGACTGGCCCAGTAACCTGTTGAGCTTTATGGCCAAGTGGGGACAAGAACCCAGATCTCTTGAGTTCCACCAACACTATAACCACTACACCATATTGCCTCTGCAATACTGCAATGTTCCTAATTTCAGTGTTCCTATCCGTGATACCATCTCTAAATTTATCCTCTTCTCACTGCTGCATTCATATGATCATCTTTTCAATTAATTAAAAAAAAATTAGCTAGGTAGGGAAAACATTTTTTTTAAAACAACAACAACAACGTTCTGTGTTTCCTATTTTTCTGAACACATTCTTTTTGCAAAGACATTGCGCTGTAGTTAGGAATGTACAGCTTTTGTTAAATCCATTCCGTCTGTGTTCCATGTATTGTCAGGCATCTTTTGTTCTGTCGTCCACATATTGACAGATTCCGATTTCCCCCCCTAGCGATGTATAAGAATGTCATTCCGGTCTGCAAATTTTCACTTGTGCAAATGCACATTCATGCAAATACACAGTTTATTACTCTCCCCCAAAGTAATAAAAATGATCCGCAAGTCTGCAGAATCTGTGTGTTTTGGACAATAGCTGATCCTCTGAGGAATCTGTAGGCTGGAATAATAGAAATCCAAACACATTTAAATTAGAGGTGGGCATGGACCCAAAAAATTGGATCAGAATCAGAATCGGAACCGGAACTGATGAATCGGATTGGATCGGAGGCTTCCCGGTTCGGATCGTATCCAATTCCGATCCGAAAATCAGACGTCCAATTTTCAGATCGGATGCCATTTTGGGTGTTTTCTCCATAGACTTGCATTGGGGAAAAGAAAGCTTTCACCCAATGCAAGCCTATGCGGAAAACATGGGGGCGGCTGAGTGGGGACCTAACTCCCCCCTCCCTGTCCCTCCCCCTCACTTGCGCTCCTTACCTGCCAGGGCCATCTGCTGCCATCCGCTGCAGACCACTGCTGTCCGCTGCTCCCTTCTATGGATGGCAGCGGACGGCCCTGGCAGGTAAGTGGGGACCTCCCCCTCCCTGTCCTTCCCCCCCACTCATGCTCCTTACCTGCTGGGGCCATCCACTGCCATCCGCTGGTCCCTTCTACTGAGAAACAGGCTTCATGGCCTACCTCTCAGTAGCACGCCGGGTGATGACATCACCCAGCGCGCTATTGAGAGGCAGATTGTAAAGCCTGTTTCTCAGTAGAAGGGACCAGTGGATGGCAGCGGATGGCCCCGGCAGGTAAGTGGGGACCTCCCTCTCCCTCCCCCTCCACTCCCCTTGCGTTCCTTACCTGCCGGCATCCCGCACTGCCGTCCGCTGCTTCCGTACTACTGTTTTTCAGTAGTACGGAAGCAGCAGATGGCAGTGTGGGATGCCGGCAGGTAACAGGGGACCTCCCCCTCCCTCCCCCCTCCCCCTTTGCACTCACACTCCTTACCTGCTGCCTCTTTGCTGCCATCCACTGCCGCCTGCTGCTTCAGTACAACTGAGAAATAGGCCTTGCGGCCTGTTCCACATTAGAGTGAGGGCATGCCAAGTGATGACGTCACCTGGCGCACCGTTGCTCTATTGTGGAACAGGCCACAAGGCCTGTTCCTCAGTAGTACTGAAGCAGCGGACAGCAGTGGGCAGCAGCGAGGAGGCAGCAGGTAAGGAGCACGAGTGGAGGGAGAGGGAGAGGAGATCCGAGGTCCGATCTCCTGATCTTTTCCAATCCAGATTGGGTCCTTTCAGATCGGATCGGATTAGATCGGACAATCCAGATGCTAGGGATTGGAATTGGATAATTGTATCCAATTTCACCCGGATCGGGTCCAGATCGTGGATCGGACCTGACCCCCTGCACACCTCTAATTTAAATCCTTTGCAGATTTCTGACATCCCTACCTTGGAGCAGTTAAACTTGAACTCAACTAAGACCTATGAGCATTAAACACAGAATTGCCTATGAGCATTAAACACAGAATTACATCACAATCCATTATGATGAAACTTGCACAGAATCTTAGACAGTTCAACATGTTTGATAGTAATACATTGTGTGTGTGTGTGTGTGTGTGTGTGTGTGTGTGTAACTCAAATCAACCTTGGTTTTACTAAGTACAGTACAAAAGAAGAATACATACATATCTTCCCATTTATTGGCAGGATTGGAAAATATACTTTCCTAAACTACTGTGACCATTTATTTGAGAGCTTTATAACCCTAACAACCAGGCACCTATGTGCATTTATTTGCATTTTAAAACAGGGGGTTGCAACCAAAATATGCCACACTGTAGTTACAGTGGCTGCCAAGTTCTTTGTTCTTTGTGTGTCTGTGTTGCAGCAATGTTTTTATTTTCATCTCCTTTCTTCTACTTTTGCAGCTCTGTAACCTACAATATTTAGTACTTGCAAAATGGCTTCAGTGGCAGGCTGCTGGGGTTGCTCTCCCACTCTCATGATTTTCTTTTTTTTCTAACTCTGTGGAGCACTTTATGCCAGTCAGCACATTGGAGCTGTAACTGAGGGCATAACCATTGTTTATAGGTTTTCTGTAGATTTTTATTACAGTTGTGACATTAGATTGATGGACTATTTCCCTCTTGTTCCCTGCCAATTGAGCTCTGAATGGATACATGGCGGCATGATGGATGTGTGACAGGGCCATGGCCAAGAGACAGCTGCTGCAATAACAAACCAGCAATCTTGCAGTCGGTGATAACTTCCCTACAGTTGCTGCTAATTTCCTTTAATCTAACACTGCACAAACCTCACTCTGTAGAAGGAAGGACTGGGGGAAGAAGATGTTTGTCAAAGGGATGCCAGAAAGATGACTCTCACTCTTCCTGGGCCAATTAAGGCAATTCCCTACACTATAGGAAGAAGTCCTCCAGGAACCTTTCAAAGGAGAATACTGCTATGTTCTAGACAAAGTCAAAGGTTAGCCCTGCTAGAAAGGAGATTTACTCCCTACTGAGGGAAGAAGGGAAGAAATGTCTGCTTTTGCACAGCTGGGAATACCCAGGTCTTGCCTGAGGAGAAGCACGAACTTACTAGGAAGCAACCATATGGAGGTTTGTGTCGGGGGGGGGGGGGAAGAAAAGAAAAAGAAAGATTCACTTCTGAGATAAGTCAACACTTCTTTTGATCACTTAAAAGTTTAAGGTTTATTTACTGTTTCAAAGAGCTACCAGTGTCCTCTCTGGAGAGATATTAGAAACTGAGGGGAAGTATTTCCAGCCCAGTTTAATGTTTGAAAAATGCTGTCACTGGTTTCATTTACCAGCAAATTCATAGCCAAAGGGGTCTGAGGGATGGAGAGAGATGTTTTCCTCAGTCAAGGTCAATGTAATATACATGCCTCCACATCATATATGCAGACCTGTTGCCATTGGTGTATTTCTCAGGTTACTGAAGTAGGATCAAGGCACTGCAAAACTTTATTACAACAAGGAAGTGATCAGAAATTGTTATTTTATTTAGGGTGCAACCCTATGCATATTTAGATGCAAAAATCTCCTGCACATATTTTTTTATTTTATTTAGGGTGCAACCCTATGCATGTTAGATGTAAAAATCTCCTGCAATTCCCAGCATTCCCGAGCCAGAAATGCTGGGAGTTGTAGGACTTTTTCTTTCTTTCTTTCTATTCATGCATAGGATTGTGCTCTTACTTATTACATTTAGGTCCAAAATCAATAAACATCACAGATTCCCTTGAGTGCAAAGCCTTGTGGAACATTTTTTTTGAAGTAACAAATTGACCTTACTATAAATGTAGGCATTTGTACTGGAAGTGTAAAAAAAACAAAAAACTGTACCTACTTTCATTTGTATGAGTCATGTGAATTAACAAAGATACTTTTGTAAATGGTTAACGAACAAATTGAAAACATAATAACTATTACATTTCCATAAGATGCTTTTATTTGTTTATTGGGCTTTATAAAGAATGCATCTCTATCGTACCAAGAGTTTGTATCATATGCGACAGTTGCAGCGTGGATATGCTATATAAGACACTGGGAATTGTTCACAATAACCAGATTATCTGAATGCAAAAATAAATTTGCATAAATATGCTACAAAGTCAAAATTAACAAATGTTGCACATGTACAAAAAATACAGCAGACTTATTGGGCTAGTTCTAGATTCTATGGTGTTTCCCGATTCTATGGATCTGAATTCTGAACCAAAGTGGGGTGATTCTGACTGAATTGGTTCAAATCTGAAGTGGGACTGGATCACTTCAGATCGCTTTGGATGAATCTGAAGCCTGTCTGGGAAATGTAACAACTTACTAAGAGTAGGGAGGTGGAGAGGAAGAGTTGGGAGGGGGGAACTGAGTCATGGAAAGTGACATCCACTGCCATGGGTACTATGCCAGCCTTGAACGTGTCCATCTGAGCGGTGGCTGGCTGGTACTGCTGGTGGCTTTGACTTAGCTCCTTGTAAGTCGGCCTTTATTTTAATTAATTTTATTTAAAGAAACACTGGGAAACTTTTACCTATGGCCAGAGTCTGTGACTTGTTTTTTTTTTATATGTTACAAAAACCTAATCTTATCAAACCCCCTATTGAAGGCCCTCTAAATAAAACCTTACAGGCTGAAACGCGTTGGCCATAATACAATAAAGCATTTCAGCATCCTGAGCACCGCTTCTCTCTCCTTTTTTTGACTTTAGTGGATGGTCTCCTCCCCTTGATTTTTCAATTTAGAAGAAAGGCAAATAAGGTGGGAGGTTTATAAAATTATATGGAATAGAGAAAGTAGAGCAGTGCAATAAATATAAGCTCCACTGAGTTTTGTGACTTACTCCCAAGTAATATGTATTGCAGCCAATGAGAGGTTTAACATTTTCTTCCCTTAATAAGACTCTTAGGACAGCCAATGAAGTTGAATAGTGGTAGATTCAGGACAGACAAAAGGAAAGTACTAGGGGAGAGGGTTTATTTAGCACTTAAAAAAAAACTATGCCAGAATGACCTTCTAATTGTCACCTTAAACACCTTCTGGCTAGATTTTCTAATCCCCTGTGTGGCTTGAGAGTTTTTTTTTTTAAAAAAACCTTTTGTTTAATTTTTGAGAAAAGGAAATTTTATGTATGTACCTAGCTGTCTAAAATTTGGCAGGTTCAGTCACCTCCATAGTGTCTGCCAAGTCCCCAAATTCCATGCATTTATGTGGAAGCCCAATTTTTTTTATAGCTCTTTGCTTTGACAGATTTCCTTGAAAAAAATAAAAGTTTACCTGTAGCTAGCACAAAAGCCATTGGACCTAACTTTATGAAATTTGGCAGCTTAAATCACCTCCATAGTAGATGCCAGGTCTAAAACTTTCAGGTACTTAGCATAAAAACTAAAAAGGTTATGGCTGTTTCTGCAAGTCAATGGAAAATGCAAAATCAAATATTTCAGATTTCCAAATATTGCTTCAGATCTGCAGTCCAGAGTGGGTTGGATCAGGTCCAAGGTGGTCCAAATCAGATCAGGCCCAAAACCAAAGCTCTGAATTTATCTCCGAAGTGGGTTAGGGGTCTGTGCCCATCCCTATTTTAAATGGTATTTTGCCCTAAAATAATACTTTTTTTTTTGCCCTAAAATAATACATTCCCATTTTTTGAGCTGAGAACCATATTCCAAAATCCAGAGAAGTGTAAAGTCCAAAGGGCAAGTCCATTCTAGTTTGCACATTAGTCCAGGATCCTCTAATTGCCAACCATACAAAATCCTCAATCCTGCCAGTTCATGCTCTCCAGCTGCTGACTTACATCATTTGTAGGATGATGATATTTTTCTAGTGTTTTGACCAAAAGAAACAATAACCCTCTTGATTCTGGGATTAGTGGAGGACTATTGCAGAGATAATGAAAATAGCATACAGCAGGCAGCAAAGGGCCTTCAGCAACATGTAGGTGGAGTAAGTAAGGCTTGCAAAGTAATCCTTGGGATAAGAACTGGGCATTCATTACCAGCATGTCCCTATTTTCATCTGTGCAATGTTAGAGAGGCTATGCCAAAGTCAGAGATAAAAATGCCAACTAAATGTGTCTGACACAAGACTGATACAAATGGCGACAGAGAGAGAAGGGCGGGGGAGAGAGAAGTGCCTCAATCCCATGCCCGGCACGCCTGGGCGGGGAGAGGCTATTTGCAGATGGCGCAAGCGAGTGACAAGGGAGGCAAGCCATTGGCTGCCTCGCCGTGGCGCCACCAGGACAGGGAGGGGGCGTAGCTACTTAACAGCTGCGCTCCCCTACTGTCCCCTCTTCGTTTCTTCGGCTCCAGTGGGTGCGGCAGGATGGCTGCAGGGAAGGCGCTGAGCAGCGCGAACAAAGAGGCCCCAGGTTTGGCGTGCGAACTGGACGGTCCCCACGCGACAGCCCCATGCTGTTTCCCTACCTTTGGGTTTGTCGGGTTCACTTGGGCCACGGCTGTGGCCTTTTTTCGCTATTTGGAGCCTTGGTGGGGTGGGAGCTCTGGGAAGCGGCTCAAGCCAGCGAGCGGCATTTAGCCACCTAGGGCTGCCGCGGGTGTGTTCCCTGCCTGGCAGGGCCTTGCGGCGCCCCCTTGGCTTCGGAGTTTTTCAGCGGGGAGCTGGTGTGCTTACCTTCGGGTTGGACAGGGTCTCTTGGGCCATGGCTGTGGCCTTTTTTCTATATTCGGAGCCCTGGTGGGGCGGCAGCTCCGAGAGGTGGTGCGAGCTGGCAAGCGGCCTTAAGCCATCTAGGGCTGCCATGGGAGTGTTTCCTCGCTGGAAGGGGCTTGTGGCGCCCCCTGGGCTTCTGGGCTTTTGAGTAGGGGAGCTGGTGTGATTCTGTAGGGGCCTAGGCCATGCGTGGCCGCCTGCAGGCCCGCGGGGACATTGGAGGCCCTCGGTGGCCCGGGGAAGGGACTATTTTGATTTTGTGGGGCGGGCTCAAATTCACTTTGGGAGTACTCACTCCATGTTGAGCTGCACATTGTGCAGTGGGTAGGACCACATTTTATTGCAGTACTATTTCTTAATACATAATAATAATAATAATAATAATAATAATAATAATAATAATAGTATATAGTTTCTTACAGTATTATCATTAATAGGCAGTCGGGGTTTTGTAATAACCCCCTTTAGTGGAATTTTAGGTTGTATTTCTTTGTCCTAGCGTTACTTTGCATTGCTTTCTCTTTATTCTGTTACTGTGGGATACGCCATGCCTCCTAAAAAGGGAATGGGAGGTAGGAAGGGAAAAGGCAAAGCCTCCCCACCCCACCTCCTCCTAAAAGATCTAGAAATCATAGTGGTTCATCCTCCTTCTTCCCACAGCACCTCTATTATGCCCATTCATTCTCAGTCTGAGGGGGCCATGGATGGGCAGGGGAATCCTACTGTGGTACAGCGGGGCCCAACGGAAGCGCCTAACACTTTGTTGGCAGCCACCGCGCAACAGATAGTATCCACTTAAGCTGCGTGTGCAGTGGTGTGGCAGGGACCGGCAGGATCCTCCGGGGCTAGGCCTGTCCAGCCCGGTCAGGATGTTGTTGACCCTTATGCGGGAGCCGATAAGGCAGCCATCCCCTCTGGGAGCACGTCTGCCCCATTGGGATATCATTTATTGCCCGCCACAAGGGAAAAAATTTGGAAGGGTGAGTATGTCGACATATTTTCCCTACTCTTTAGAGAAATCGAGAACCATGAAAAAGATAAGACATACGATAAGGAAGCAGAAAAATTGAGGAGAAAGAGGGTTGCAAGAACTTGGGGAAATTGGCTGCCCTGTTTTCTCATTTATATGGGAGTGTTGCAACAGCGCTTCACAGATAAAGGGGCTATTTTAATGAAATAACTCGATATGATTTATCGAGCATATTCCGAGTATGAGTGCGGGGCTTGGCTGGCGTACAATGAATCTTTTCGTCGTCGTGCCGCATTTGACCACGCCCTCCAGTGGGATGCCAAAGATAATGATCTTTGGCTACAGTACATGACACCAGCTAGACCAGGTTTTGGCGATAGGTCTGATAGTGGCCATATTTTGGCAAGGCGGCATCCTGCATCCAATTTCAAAGGGAATGCGGGGCAGGTGGTTCAACACCGCCAGCCTTGTTGGGAGTTCAGTTCCCGCGGGCTCTGTACTCAGCCGCAGTGTTGTTACAGGCACGACTGTTCAATATGTGCAGGGTACCACTCCGCTTTCAGTTGTCCCAAGAATAAGAAGGGAGGGGGACCAAATAGAGGTAGTCAAAGGGCCAAAAGTCAGGGTGGTCAGCAGCCTCCTTCCAAAGGGCCCCAGCCCAGTTAAAATTGAGCCTCTCAGAAGGTTGTTGGCTCATTATCTGAAGTGCCAAGATGCCGCCTATTTAGACTCAGGTTTTGTAGATGGTTTTTGTATCCCTTTTCAAGGCAGCAGGTCTCCTTCGATTTCCAGGAATCAAAAATCTGTTTACATAATGGAATCACTCGTTCAAGATAAAAGTTAGAAGGAAGTTGCGGCTGGGCGGGTGTTAGGCCCTTTCCCCAAGCCACCCATCCCTAATTTGAGGGTGTCCCCCTTGGGTATAGTACCCAAGAAAACGCAAGGGGAGTTTAGGTTAATTCACAACTTGTCATTTCCCAAAGGAGCATCTGTCAATGATGCAATTCCGGAGCAGCTTAGTTCAGTGAAATACGCATCCTTTGACTCCACAGTCAATATGGTGCACAGGAACAGTCGGGGTGCTTTGATGGGCAAGTGTGACATTAAGGCAGCATTTTGCCTCTTGCCTATCAACCCGGCTGATTTTGACTTGCTAGGTTTCTGCTTTCAAGGCCAGTTTTATATTGACAGAGCCTTGCCAATGGGATGTTCCATTTCCTGCGCCATGTTCGAGAGGTTCAGCTCTTTTCTGGAATGGGCACTTAGAGACAGGACCGGGGGGGTAGGAAGTGATTCATTATTTGGATGACTTCCTGTTCTCAGGGGCAGCGGGGAGCAACCACTGTGCGTTTGTAATGAGGGAATTTGGAGCTCTTTCCGAGGAGCTGGGTGTTCCGCTGGCACAGGAAAAAATGGAGGGCCCTTATTCCACTCTTAAGTTCCTGGGAATCGAACTTGACTCTGTTCAGCAATGTTGCCGCTGGCCACAGGATAAATTGGATGCACTAAAGGAAAAGCTTCTATGTATGAGCTACTAGAGGAAAGAGTCCTTGAAGCAGTTGCAGGAGCTGGTTGGCCATTTAAACTTCACCTGTCAGGTTCTTGCACCAGGTAGAGCCTTCCTGAGACAATTCTGCAATGCTATGGTGGGCCTTCGGGCACCGCATCATAGGGTACGAGTTACTGGATCCATGAGGGAAGACATAAGGGTGTGGCAGGACTTCTTGCAGCACTTCAATGGGGTTTCCTTCTGGCGGTGGGATTTGCTGCTGGAAGCTGAGCTGCAGGTGCGTTCTGATGCATCTGGCTCGTGGGGCTTTGGCGTAATTTGGCAGGATTGTTGGTGCGCTGAACCGTGGCCTGCAGATTGGTCATCTTCAGGTCTTTGTAGAGACCTCACTTTTCTGGAATTTTTTCCAATTTGTGTGGCTGTTCATATCTGGGCCACTGAGTTGTCAAACTCCAGTGTGCATTTCTGGTGTGACAATTTGGCCGTGGTTCAAGTGATCAACTCCTTGTCATCTCGCAACCCCAGAGTGATGGCATTAGTTAGAGTTTTTACCCTGCATTGTCTGAAGTATAATATCTTGTTCAGAGCTCATCATATTCTGGGATTGAACAATGATATTGCGGACGCTTTATCGCATCATCAGGTGCAGCGGTTTCGAGATCAGGCTCCCTGGGCTCGTCAAACATCGGAGGTCATGCCACCGGTTCTTTGGCAGATTGGAGGTCTAAGGTAGAGCATGCTATGTGGCAGTCCATGGCACCTATACCAGGGCATCATACCAAAGGACAGGTATGGAGTTTGTGGATTTCAGGAATGCGGCGCATCTTCATCACTCTTGGCCCATACCAGTGGAGCATATTTTACAATATTGCATATCCTCTCGGAAGAAAGGCTTATCAGCCCGCACTATTGGGGGTAAGCTTGCTGCTTTGGCGTTTTGGGCGAAGATGAGAGGGGTTGAGGATTCCACCACAGATTTCAGAGTTAGGCGCATTTTGCAGGGTTGGCTCAGGGAGACCCCCAAAAGAGGGGACGCTAGATCTCCCCTATCTCCCAAGATTCTATTAGGTCTAAGGGATCTATGGCCATCTTTATGTGCTTCCAATTACAAGGCTGTGCTATTTCACGCGACAGCTTTGACGGCTTTCTTTGGCACTTTTCAGATTTCTGAGCTGGTGGCCTCGTCAAGGGGTGATTTGTCTGATAGGGCGATCCAGTTCAGTGATTTACGATTCATGCAGGGTGAAGTTCACATACAGCTTCGTAAATCAAAAACAGATCAAACCAGGAAAGGCATGGACATTAGGTTTTTTCAGGCCCCTGTACAGGAGCTCTGCCCAGTTCGGGCACTTCAAGCTTTCGTGGCCATTCGTGGTGCTAGTTCTGGTTATCTATTTCGCCACCAGGATGCCTTGCCTTTGACGAGGTACCAATTTTGGATGGTGACAAAACGTGCTCTAAAAGCGTTAGGTTTGGGAGGTGTGCAGTTTGGCACACACTCTTTCCGTATCGGAGCTGCTTCAACGGCAGCTGCGGCTGGTTTTTCACCTTCTCAGGTCCAAGCCGTGGGCAGATGGCGATCACCGGCTTTTAAGACCTATGTGAGAAAGTTTCACAGTTAAGGGTGCATTAGGGAATGTTTAACTGCCTCGTGTTTAATTTTAGATCTCTGACTGGGGCACGGCTCTATATGTGTGGTCATTTGTGGCCACAGCATGGTCTTTTGGGCCAGCAGAAGGGCTTCCAGGTCCAGTTTCGGATCGCAGCTGAGCATGAGCCATCTAGCCTCCATCCAGTGGCTTGGCTGTCGTGGCATGAGGTGGGAAGACCTCATCACAACATTGTTTCAAAGGATGGTGTTGCAGGCTCCCCCGCAGATTGTGGTTATACATCTTGGGGGCAACGATCTTGGCCTGCTAAAGGGCAAAGCCCTTGTTTTGCAAGCAGCAGCTGATTTTCGCACATTGCAAACGCAGTGGCCTGGAGTCCTTATTATTTGGTCCTGTGTGCTTCCCAGGATCAGATGGAGAGAGGGTAGTGACCCTCTGGCGATGGAGCGTGCCAGAAGAAAAGTGAACAATGAGATCTATAGGAAGTTAATTAAACATGGGGATAGCAGCATTAAACACCCTTTGATTCTGCATAGTCGGAGGGAGCTATATAGGAAGGATGGTGTGCATTTGTCGGAGGCCGGCAATGATATTTTCTTAGCAGATCTGTAAAGGGGTTTGTATGATGCAATCTTAGGTAGGTGGGGAGGGGAGCGACTAAGCAGACACTTGTCACCCCCTGTGGCGGTTAGGTGCAGGCATCTCGAGTGTGGGGAAATACTAGTGAGCATTCTCAGGCACCATTGGTGGTGATGGGTAGTACTGGAAACCTATGGCAGGGGGTCTGGCAGCACCTGCTAATGGGTGAAAGGTTTACCTATGAGGCCAACCCTACTCACTCCCTCAGAGTCTTGCGGCATGGGGACGGTGACAACGGAAGGACTCCCTACCCCGAATGGGGAACCGCTGGAGTGGCGAGGTGCAGGACGCCACTGCAGGGGTTAAGAATGGGTCGCCCATTCCTAGATTATGGCCTGATTGTGCCATGTGACGAGATGCCCACGTAGGAGTTTCCCCATCTTTGCAGAGCTTTAATAAATGTGGCCCATGTTTAAATCCATATACACTGTGTCGTCTCATTATTTACTCACCTCCGTTCCGCAAAGAACCAAAATGCATGCAGTAAATAATCTAGTAAAGAATTTCCAGAGCGGATGAGGAAGTTTTCTGCAGCTGATGCAAGGGAGAATTACTTTGTTGGACTCAGGTTTCTTGGAGTATATACTTGCCTAGTTTTTAGTTAGCCTTTGTGGTTTCAGCTACACATTACATTGCAAAGTGGAACAGAAAAGTCTAAGAGTTCATTTCCATGCTATAAAGCAGCCTTTGAACTTGGTCATTTGGAGTGCACTTGATTTTCATAATTAGCAAACAATTTGCTTAATATGCAAAGTAGGATGTTCTGATGAGCAAACCTGAGTTCCCGAGCATGTCTGGAGGGCCCTTTGCCACTGGGATGCATGGGAAATGTAGTGTTCCAGTTGCCTTCTGAATTGGTCTAAGTGTCATTGGACTACAATTTCCATGCATGATGACTGCAAAGAATCCTCTGTGTATGCTTGGGAACATGCTCAGAAACATAGAAGTCTTAAGGTTGAGGTCTACAAGGCCCCTCCTGTTACTAACCAGACTGCTGCACTAGCTGTCCCTCTTCACAAGCGTAAGGTTCCTTTAGCAGGTGGGGACTGGCAGGTCTGACTAGTGACTAGTTGGTGGGTGACAAGTCTATTTTGAGCCAGTCCCTCAAGGAGGTTTGAGTTCATCTTGTGATGATCCAACGTTTATGAACAGGGAGAGTTCTTTTCTGAAGTCCTGTAGCTTTTAAATCATTATTTAAGGCAAAACATGTTGTCCACAACCATTCAAGGCAGAATGCGGTTTGCTTGACCCATTCTGGCCATCATGGGAATATATCTTGAGACAGGATAAGAAATAAGGCCCATCAGTCGCCTCATTGTCGAACAGCCTGTGGTCTCATACTATTGACACAGCATACATTTCAAACAGCAACAGAAGGCATTAGATTTATTTGGTCTCTCTCTCTCTTTCTCCCCCCTCCCCTTTCTACCTTATTTATAGATGACCCATCAGTGCTGATCTCCAGAGATGATACTACCATAACTCCATTGTTTGGACTTTCAGGTGCAATGTATCTAACTGATTTGGGCTTCCTACCAAATTGAGCCTTGTATCCCAATGATCTGAATGTTTTAATGGTTGGGGCAGGCTTCTTTTATGCATAGTCTGCAAACTAATAATTAGATGTACAGATATTATTTGGTTAATAATTAATATTTTAATTCTTTTTGTAATTAGAAGAAAAGAAATACATTGAATAATTCAGAATATTATTGCTAATTATGTTTCATTCTCTTTGCTGAATTTGTTTTATGCTCCAAACTTATTACAACTTCAAACCAAACAAAATTTTCCAGTGAACTTACATTTTTAATCTACTTCAGCTGAAAGCACATTGGCTAAAAGGAGAAGTTAGCATTTGAGCACAATTGTGGCTAAAATACACACAGTGAATTGTTGTCTTTGGAAAACTCAGTTACTGCAGCAAAACATGTGTTTGTGTGTTGGGGGCGGAAGTATTCAAGATGTGAACTCCTCTAATCAAACATCTTTGCACCATATTAAGTCAGATCCAGATTCCCTTGAGGGCCAAGATAGACATGACTTGAAAGATTTAGCTGCTGCATAAACCAAATGGATCACTATTTTGCAACAGAAATTACAGATGCCGGGATGCCGATCTAGGGTGACCTCTTACACATCACCATAATAATAATAATAATAATAATAATAATAATAGGACAATTTTCATAGCATTTACATAAGCTATTTTTATGTACAGATTTACATAAAAATTTAGAAACAAGAACAATAATTTAAATAGAAATACAATACAATTCACCATAGTGGGAAGGACTGTGACCAGGTAAGCTGTGTGCTGCTTTATCTGCTGTCCAGGTGCTAACTGTTGATAGACAGGTTCAGGTCCCTGCTTGCACTCCCTTCTTACAGTTCTTGAACTTTAAATTGGACTTGGCTTGGACAGCACTTCATATAGAAGACACCTTCAAAATGAAGACTCTCCTCTATCAGCCATTCAAATCGAGGACTGTCCTCTGTTGGGTAGGATGCCGTCCTACCCCAATCCAGATTAGGAAAGGGTTAAAGCCTCTATACTCCTCAAGCTAGGGTCCCAATTTGTTTCACAGCCTGTGTTCCTGCTCCACAATAAAATGGGGTGGGGGAGATAAAGTTGCTTGGTCCTAAGTCTAGCTTAAATGAGGTGCATCTATAACCCTTACCAGTAGCCAGTCCTTCTACCAGCTCCCCCTTTCCAAACAAACACGTTACCTTTGTGAAGGGACAGGGGGAAATAGCAGTGTGGGGGGGCTCATTAGACCAGGAATGGGGAACCTGTAGGCTTCCATATGTTGCTGGCCTTCAGCTCCCATCTTTTTGAGCATTGGCAAAGCTGTCTGGACTGATGGGAATAATATCTGGAGGGCCATAAGCTCCCCATCTCTGCACTAGACCCAAGGATATTATTCTGAGGCCTGCTGTTAGATAGAAATGCTCAGTTTAGCATGCTCAGCAGTGTTATGTCTTACCAGGGATCATGGATTTTGCAGTTTTCTCTCTCTCCTGAATTGAATTAGGAAGTAGAAAAAGCTACAATCCTAAAATCAATGGAAGGAAATGATAGTTGGGGAACATGAGAGCTGTACTTTTTCTGTGCCTTCTAATTTAATTTGTGAGATTAAGACAATGAGAAAACCCATGATCCTAAGAAGGATACTCCTGATCCTACAAGTCCTGCAAAACCCCTCCTGTGTCCAAGTAATTCTTCAGGGTTTCCAGTTACCTCCTCTCTTTTCTTGGAAAGGGAGGAACTTGCAGCAGAGGGAGGCCATACCTTCTTCATCCATTGGTATTTTTCAAATGTTCTTAGGGATAAAAAAGAAATTCACAATAGATTCAAATGGATTCTTAGGAATCCAAACTGCAGATTTCGCAGCAGATTAGCTTTTTCCAAATCATGCAGATTTTGTAGGCATTGGGGGAGGATTTGCACTAAGGAGCATCAGCACCAGTGGAACAACAGTCTAGTACCCCCCCCAAATAAAAACAGATTCTGTCAATGAGCAGATGGCAGAACAAAAGGTGCCTGACAATCCATGAAACTCAGGCGAAACAGACTTAACAAAATCTTTTCATCCCAAAGTACTTCTCTGTAGGGATGTGCATGCCCGAAAATATCGTATTGTATCGTTATCGGAATTTCGGACCCCCCAAAAAATAACGTCTCTGATAATATCGTAGGTTAATTGTATTGTCTTCATGATAATTATTGGAAATCCAATGTTTAATTTGCAGCCCCATTGTGCCCTATAGAGCTGGATTTTTTAAAGATTGTGCGCATTCTGAAAGTTGAGGCCCAGTCAACCCGCTTTCAGAACGAGCACGATCTTTAAAAAAAATCATAGAAAATCGAGGGTTTGAGCAATTGCTCTGATTCGCCCCCCCACAAATGACCAGCCAGATCCCCTCTTCAATGTCCCACAAGTTTCAAGTTTTTATCTTTAAAAATGAAGTAGTTACAGTGGGGGGTGGGGCTTTTGGGGGACCCCCTATAACTTTTTAATTTGAAAAGATAGAGACATGAAACTTTCTGGATGTTGCAGATTGGATCTTGCTAGTCCTGGCTCCCCAGGTTTCATGTCATTATTGTTTCAAATAAAAATGTTATGCATGCATTTCCCCCAATGCAAGCCTATGGGGAAAAAAGCTGACAACGAGATGACAGCATGGAGGCCTGGTCAACCAGCTGTCAATAAAGTTGCACCACCTTTAATAAATTCATATAAAATCGAGGGTTGGAGGGATCGATCTCAAATTTCATACATATGTCTAGCACATGTTGCTACATATATGTGCCAAATTTCAGATCAATCCCTCCACCCCTGTATTTTATATTAATTTTTTAAAGATCATGCAACTTTATTGACAGAATGACGTGGCAAGCTGTCATTCTGACCTGTCAGAACTTAAACGAACTTTAATAAATTCATATAAACTCAAGGGTTGGAGGGATCGAGCTCAAATTTCATAACATACTTAGGCATACCCCATAAGCACTGTGTCCAGGTTTCAAGCCTCTAACTTTTAAAATACAGAAGTTATAGGTTTATTTATATGGCAGTCCGATAATCCGATATAATTTTCGGATTGGATATTTATCGGAGGTTTTTGTATCGTTATCATTAATCGGATGTCCGATAATGACCTTATCGTATCATTATCGGACATTTTAAAGATACGATACACATCCCTACTTCTCTGATTTGTTCTCTGAACACCAGACACAAGTGTTTTTCGAGTTGAACTGAAACAACATGCATTCACAGATCGCTAATTGCACCACAGTGCTTTGTTTCTAACTCGGACTTCGATAAAACTGATTACTTTATTAAATATCAACAAATGGAGGACTAGTATCTACTGGCACAATTCAGTCCATAGTCTGGAATGGTTACTACTGAGAGGGCTGAGTTGCTGCGGAGAAACAAAGTAGAGAACCAGTGGTGAGTCAAGAACTGGCAGCAAGAAAAACTGGGGGCTACAGAAGAAATAACTTGATGGGCAGGGCTGGACTTACCAGGAAACAGCTTAAAGGGTAGTCTGGGGCAGCAGATTCCTGTCTCCAATATCTATTACTGCATATCTTTTAAGAAATGATCCTGGTCCATCCATAAGCATATATTGAATTTCTCTTTCGAGTGCTGACAGGGAAAATATTTTTTTGGATTATAAGAAGTCAAGAATCAATCAAGTAACAGAGCTCATTAGTGTATGTCCAACCAGGCATATATATATATATATATATATATATATATATATATATATATATCAAGCATGCAGTGCTGCAAGGGTGTTTCAAGGATTTAAGACACCTGTTCATAGGATGCTGCATGTAACATTTGTAACGAGTCTAAGGCCATGTACGATTTTATCTGTACATTGCCCTGAGATCCCAGTGATATAGGGCAGGATACAAACGTTTTAATAAATAAGTAAAATAAATCTATACTACTGTTTTATAGTGGTATTGAAGTGCACTGATAGCGCACTGTTGGGGCGCAATTCACATTCCATATACCACTTTCATAGTGTTATATCCTGCTTTTTATTCCACAAAGAACCTCTAACAGCACAGCTAAAGAATATGTGCATCTGAAAATTAAGATGTGAAAAACAGGAGTAAGATCAGTTGCTACACCCCCAGGTGTCTGCCAAGCTGTGACTGAAGATGTGGGGTCAGTGCATCCAAAAGACTGGTGTCTCCCACATTAACCTACCTGGCAATTTAGATGATCTTTTAAGACCTTTCTTTGGTTGCTGAAGTGAGGCAAGTGTCTACTGGAGTGGAGAGGGTGCCTTCTCTGTGGTGGCACCCTATTAGAAAGAGTTAACTTTTGTCCAGCTAGATGATATCATCAGGAAGGGGCAGTTTTGTTTGCAGTTAGTTAGTTAGTTAGTTACTATAATAAACCACTTCAACAAGTCAGAGATATCTCAGTTAAAGTTGCAGGGGCCTTGCCTTCTTTTGTATATGGTCACTCTAGTATAGTGCCTGCAACTTTAACTGTTGTGATGAAGAGGGAATTTCACCAGGAACTAATTGCATACAAATGACACCGGCTGAAATTCCCTTTTCTCTACAACTATTAAAGTTATATGAGCCCTGTCCTCCTTTTCATATGGTCAGCCTACATACTGCTACAAAGTGATTAACATTATTTATATTAATAAGAATCCTTTGCAAACAGTTGGTGTGCTGCTTTGACTAGAGATTGTGTAGTGTTATCCTGTGCAGCAGGCTGCAGGACACACCAGCACACTCACAGTCAATCAAACAAACACACACACCCAGATATATATATATATATATATATATATATATATATATATATATGAAAGTTAAACAGGGAAGAGACACTGAAGGTGACAAAATACTGATGTAACATGTCCAGAATGCCCTGTCCCAGTTATCAGTCTTACAGCCATATTCTGAACTTACAGAGTTTTCATAGGTAACCCACATATGGTGCATTGCAGTAATCCAAATCCTGCTGCTACTCTATTTTGCTATTGTTTGTTCTTGGATTTATTTATTCATTGTGATTTTGATCTTTGTTTGTAAAGTGCCTTTTTATAATGGGAGGGTGGGGTAGGATGATTAAAAACAGCTCATCATGTCTGCTACCGTTGAGCGGGGGAGAAAGGCCAGTTTGAGAACAGCAAGCACTGTGATGTGTTCCCAGTTTATTTTCAAAGCCTTAAGCATTAGTTAATGTGGATTAGTGCTGATTTTCATTAACTAATGCAGATTCAAGCATTTGTGCAAGCACACATTAGCGCTGATGCGACTTAGCACAATGTAGAACAAAAATTGGGTTAAAAAAGAAAACTGATTCCGTCAATGGAACAAAAGACATCTGACAATCGGTGAAACAAAGATGGAATGCATTTAACAAACCTATGCATCCCTCCTAGAAACTGTTGATGGCATAATTTCTGTGACTTGTCAGTAGCTGGGTGGGTGACACCCCAAGGACTCTTGGCATGCTACTGTGAACTTCTTGAAGGGTGAGGTCTACATTTTTAGAAATGAAATGGTTTGATAATAAAATTACTTTTAAATGTATACACTATCAAGGAATGAAATATCTTTCCAGGTGTGTTTCCCCTCCACCCTTCCTTTAGTTAGATGATAACCTCAGAACAAAGAGTTGTGGCCTCGATTTAGGTGGGGATACGTTTAGCGTTATCGTCTTTATACCATTCTTTTGGTTATAAAAAGAAAGAAAGAAGTGACGATCAGTGGCTTTTAATTGCGTCATTATAGTATCCAACAATTACAAGCACATTCTCTGTAGATATCAATGGCGATAAAGCGTTAATAGCAAGGATTGAGGGCATGTGTACCTAGTCTCTAGTCAGAGAGAAAATTAACTGGCAAAGTGATTTGAAATGCATAAAGATAAAAGGGGTTGTGTGCACCCACAAGACCAATAATATGGCAAGGATCCTAAAATTAGGAATCTCTGGATTCAAGATGGATTCAATACAATTTGATTTAGGTGAAAAAGTAGCTCTCATGGGGAAAGGTAACGTAGAGAACTTTGTCTTGAGGGGGAAAGTATATTATTTCCCTCTACTGTTCCTCATGTTCGTGAACACTGCCAAAAGTCTGTAATTACTATAATTAGTATAGCAATGTAAAGTTTTTTGCAGCTCTTTTGTTGAATTTCTGGAAATGTATTGTGTGCTAATGTTTATCTAATTATTTTTCTACAGTCCCAAACAGGAAACATTGTCAAGTGAGGTATGGGTTGTTGGCACATGTGTGGATGCTAACACACAAACATACAGACATACGCACACACACGTCTGGGTTTGACTTCAACTGAGTATTTCCTGGTTGACTTGTTTTAATGCCAAATATTCTTTATGTTGCTTTTGTTTTTAATAATGCTAGCAGTTACTCTGAAACTCAGAATGTAGGAACATATTCTTTATTAGGCCAACCCAGATGGTGGAACTTTGGAGAAACCTTAGAGGAACTCATGGGAATAGAGGAAGTTGTCTCACACTGGGTTATACAATTGGTCCATCTAGCCCAATATTGTTGATACTAACTGGCAGTGGCTCTCTAAGATTCAGTCAGGACTTTTTCCAGCCCTACCTGTAGATACTGGGGATTGAACTTGGGGCCTTCTGCATGCCAAACATTTGCTCTACCACTGAGCTACAAGCTCCCACACTTGCTAGGCCAGGGAGTAAAGCCCAATGGAATTCAGTGGGTCATGCACTGAGTAGATGTCCTAAGATCTGTTAGGTTACTCATTGGACTGAATGGGACTTGCTTCTGAGCAGACATATACAGGATTGAACTGCTTGAGTTTGAGGTGTCACAAGACAATTTTATATCACAAGTAGGCAGGAACAATCAGCAAGCTAGCAGACAAGATTTTGAAACTATACTTCCCATACCTAATGATTTGCATGTTTTCCCTATAGGAGAAAACATGCAAATCATTGGGGGTTTACTTCCAAGGAACATACAGTTCAGTCAAGAGTTCTGTTTCTTGCAGTGGACATTCACTTTTATTTATTTATTTATTATTATTATTATTATTATTATTATTTGCATTTGTATACCGCCCCATAGCCAAAGCTTTCTGGGCAGTTTACATAAGATTAAAACATTTAAAAACAATATACAAAAATTGAAACTGCAAAACATACAATATACAAATACATTCAAAACCATTACAATAATTTCAAAAGCTATAAGCCTAAAAACAAAAATCAGACCCAGCCTCATCAGACATTGCTAAATGCCTGAGAGAAGAGGAAAATCTTGACCTGGCGCCAAAAAGATAACAATGTTGGTGCCAGGCGGGCCTTGTTGGGGTAGAGCATGGGTTGTGTAAACATGTTTAGAATTACAATTATACAGTGCAGCCCTATCCATGTCCACTCAGATATAAATCCCATCAAGTTCAGGAAAGTTAATATAGGAATGCAGCCTTAGAGTGTCATCAGATGAGTGTTTTATCACACATTCACTGCTGCCCACTTACGGATGTTGACGTGTCCTTTAGATGACGACACCCGACTCTCATGTGCCTTTCACTCATTTCTCCATTGCAAAATAGACCCCTTTTAATCCAACTTTTTAAAAAACACAAAAACCACCAGAATGTGCCATGATCTCCTGCTGCATGCTGGAAAAGCAGCTGGATAAAAATGGCCTCTGAATATGCCACATGGTCTTTATTTATTTCTTCTTTCCTCTCCGGGAAGAAAGAGGAAGTAATGAAGGACAAAAGCAGGAGAAGTGACTGTAAGGAACAGATTTCCCCCTGTGTGATGACACTCTTAGTGTCTTGGATGAAAGCCTAAATTTCATAGATGTTCCCTAAATGCCAGTTTAATAGAGAGAGAAATCCTGTACTGCTGCATTGGATAGATAAAATACTAAAAAAGAGTTTCAAAATTGACTTTCTTTTTCTGACTCTCACCTGGAAAAGCAATATGGTTAAGCTGATTTCTTTGTTTTAACAAGAGGGATCCTCTTCAAAACTTATCAGGAGCTCTAATGTTAGATTTACAGCAAAATCTTATGCATGCCTACTCAGAAGTCAAGCTATTCCATTCAATGTGTCTTACTACCAGGTACGTTTGTATGGGATAGCAGCCTTAGACTCACACTACACATTACCTTCAAGGCAGAGCATGCAGCTACATCAGTGCCGAGGGTGCGGGAGGATCCATGGGAGTGCAGTGGGTGCCTGATGCTTCAGGCGGCAACCTGCCTTAGACCGGGCCTGTGTATATTCAGTGCTACATCTGCTTACTATAGTGAAAAATGACTTCCTACTGACTGTACCAGAACTTTTGTTAACCTCACAAAATTAAGACAAGAGAGTGTGAGGGGGATTCTTCCGCTTGCTTCAGTTTTCTCCTCATTTATCATCCCCAGATTCAGGAATATTCTCTGAATCCTATTACATGTCTGGCTCCACTTCAGGTCCAATTGACCCATTATGCAACCTGTCAATAAACTGGTCTGGCAGTAATTCGTGTATTGATCCCTAGAGAGCATTACTGGATTTAGCCTTTCTGACCTACTGCAGACCAGGGTTAGGGAAAGTGCAATTTATTAAACAATAATGCTATGAGAGCTTTATAGAACACAGATGTCAAATATTCACAAAGCATACTGTGAATATTCAATAATTGATATTTAGCATCATTGTTTGACATCTGATACAATGATGATCCTCATCCATACGAATGGCGAACTCATTCTCCCAGGATGCAAGCTTTCACATTCACATTGCATTGTTTACCTTGGCCCACCTGAATTGACTGGATGATGATGCAGACAGTAAAGTCCTCACGATGGAGTATTTCTAGTTATTGCATTTGACTGCTTCCAAAGAATGCATGGTAGATTCATTTCAGTTGATTTTTTATCAGGATTTACCCAGTTCATATCTTACAGGGGCAGACTTTTCTACCTGCAACCTATTTAACCCTTTTAACTATTCCAAAATACAGGAAAGCATTTACACTGGCTAAGTTTAATGTGCTTCCTTCTGTACTGTTGGAGGGTAAATACAATAACACTCCATACTCTGAGCGCCTATGCCCCTGTAAAGCTGTTATGATAAAAACTGTGGGCCATGTATTGTTGTACGGCTCTTTTTACTGTGATTTTTGGAATATCTTCATAACTCCTATTTTTCAAGGAATACCCGGGAGATCTGACGTGTTCTACATAGACTATCTTCTGGCCAATCAGAATTCTCAGATATCCTTTAAGGTGGCTAGATTTTGTGCTGCTGCAGTTGCTTGTCGGCATGGAATGATAACATCTGATTGTGACAGTGTTTTAACAAGGGATGTGCAAGCCCGAAAATATCGTATCGTATCATTATTGGAATTTTTGACCAAAAAAATTATCGTCTCCGATAATATCATAGGTTCATTATATCGTATTGTATCGTATTTCTGATAATTATTGGAAATATGATATTTCTATCATTTCTACATTTTGCCCTATAGACTCTAGAGTTGATTTTTGAGTCAGAAAGGCCTAAAACTTCTTAATTTTCCAAGTTACAGGTTTGAAACTTGGTCACAGTACAGACTGAGTGTTGCTTGTCTTGTGTGCCAAATTTTAGAACAATCGGTGCAAGCATTACTCAGAAGTAAGCTTTCAAAATCCACTTTTTCAGGTGGCTGAAATGCGGTCCTTTTTCAAGAGACGTCCGTTACAGATGGGCATCTCACAGATGGCCTTGAGGGGACTCAGCTGTGCCCAATTTCAGATGCACAGCTGCAGGTGTTACTCAGAAGTAAGCTCTCAACATGCACTGTTTCAGGTAATCCACTCCATGCTGCTGCTAAGTGCTATAATAACTAGGGGTGTGCATGCCAAAAAATATTGTCGTTTCTTGTTATCGTCATTTTGGACCACAAAAATTATCGTCTTCATTCATATCATAGGTGAACCGTATCGTCTTCACGATAATTATCGTGAAAAAAATGATATTTTTTGCAGCCCTATTTTTAAAGAAAAAAATGCCTATAACTTCTGTATTTTAAAAGTTAGAGGCTTGAAACTTGGTCACAGTGCATATGGGGTATGCCTAAGTATGTGTATGAAATTTGAGATCAATCCTTCCAACCCTCGATTTTTATATGAATTTTTTAAAGATCATTTCCGTTCTGACAGGTCTGAATGAACGCACGTGGCGAGCTGTCATTCTGATCTGTCAGAACTGAAACGATCTTTAATAAATTCATATAAAATTGAGAGTTGGAGGGATCGGTCTCAAATTTGGCACATATGTGTATTAAAGATCGTTTCAGTGGATGCACTCCACCGAATTGAACAGACTGTGAGGCGGAACTATGCTCCGAGCAGTAGCTTATCTCAGTGAATAGGCCATGCATGTCTAAGTACAAATAAAAGGATATTGGGGGGTAGGGGAATAGCATGGGCGTTATTTTAGAGCCAGCCTTACCCAGGCAGGGCCTCATTGGGGCAGGAGATACCCCGGAAGTGAGAAAACCTAGATGATCCCACAAGCAGCACTGAACAGACAGTGAGGAATTATGTTCTGTGAAGAAATTCCTCTTCCTGGCACAGTCGACCCACTCCACTTAACTGAACGGACTGGGAGGAACTATGCTGCTCCTAGCAGTAGCATAACTGCTGGCTTATCTCAAGATTACGCCATGCATGTCTAAGTACAAAGGAAAAGGACATTTTGGGGGTAGCGGAATAGTATGGCCGTTCTTTTTCAGCCAGACGTAGCCTGGCAGGGCCTCATTGGGGCAGGAGATACCCCTGCTGCATGCCAACCTGGAGGATCCTAGCAGAAGCATATCATGTGCAGCTTTGACAACTGCGAATGCCATCAAAACAACCCTCACACACCACCTTGACCTCATCATGCTTCAAATAATAACCCAGTCTGCCCGCCATCCCCATGCAGGCAGGTTGGCAGTTCTTTATGGCAGAGCTGCACACATTGGCTGGAGCAGTGGCAAAAAAAAAAAAAAAAGGCAATGTGTGAGGGATGCTTTTGCAATCCCTCACCAATGCAGCTACACCTGAAATAGGTGAAGTTAACGAGGTCCCTGGTTCACAGGAATCCAGAAACTCACCCATCTGTATCTGGAGCAGAGGGGAAAGTCATGTTCTGGGTAGAGGTGGGCACATTGGCTGGAGGAGAGGGAAATAAAGAAGTCACATTCTGGGTAGAGGTGGGCGCATTGGCTGGAGCAGTGTCTCAAAAAAATAAAAATAAAAGGAAATGCGTGAGGGATGCTTCTGCAGTCCCTCACTAATAGAGTCCACGAGGTGTTTGAAACTTTGAAATGAAGAGCAGACCCCCGAAAGTTACCTACCACTACAGAACCCGGGACATAGTGATGAAAAATAATAATACAGGAATCTGTCAAGGCGCTGTCACTGGAATGCATGCATACACTGACTGCAGTCCCTCACTACAGCAGTCCACACTGGGCACATTGGCTGGAGCAGTGTCTTTAAAAAAGAAATAAAATGTGTGAGGGATGCTTTTGCTTTGCAGTCCCTCACTAAAGCAGTCCAGACTGGAAAAGTTGGATGGAGCTGTGGCAAAAAAAAATAAAGGCAAGGTGTGAGGGATGCTGCTGAAGTCCCTCACCAATGCTGCTAGTACAGCGGAATTAGGTGAAGTCAATGAGTTGCCTGGTTCCACAACATCACTATTAACAGGAAATCTGGGTTTGATTCCAGAGGGGTAGCCTAAGAATACATCTTGCAGGAAGCAGCTTGACAGGCCAGGCTAGCGCCAAGGAAGACGTGAACTTGATTTCACTGGGGGAGAGACAGCCACCCCAGAACTGCCCCCAGCAACAGCATCTCTCCTAAACCCAGAGCCACCTCACCCAAGGCATGCCTTGGAGCCATGTTTCATACTGCTGCAAAGTGATTGAAATTATTTATAATAATTACAATGTATGCTTTGCCCATAGTTTGTGACTTTGTGTGCTGCTATGACCAGAGATTGTGTAGTGAGTGATATCCTGTGTAGCAGGCTACAGGACACACCAGCACACTCACAGTCAAGCAAACACACACACACACACGGAGGGAGGGAAGGGGAGAGGGAGAAATATATATATATATATATATAGTTAAACAGGGAAGGGGACAACAACACACTCACTCAGTCACAGTGCCCCCACTCACGCTAACCCAACCCTTCAATCAAACCAACCAGAAAAGGTATAAATTATAACTCAAACACACAAGCAACAAACAGCCAAATGAACCTGAGACACAGAAGGGAACAAAAAGATGCAAGACTAGAATGAATCTCCAACAATTTGCCACCAAATTCAATCCAGCAGTAAGTAACTATAAGACCCAGGACAGAGCTCCAACAAAATCCACGCTTCTCCCTCAACGCCTAACTCCCAACAGAGCTGGAACATCAAGTGTGGGGGTTTTATGTGGGAATATCCTTAGCCGTCTTCCAACATTGTGATTGGAGCGTGCTGGAATCCTTGTTGCTCAATTGGTCACTGAATCTGTCAGTCTCAGCAAACACACCCCACCTTCTAGCTCTGTCCATGTGGCCCCAAATGAAAAAGAGCCTTCTGATAATATGATAAAATTCCGATCATTATCAGATGATTTTAATTAATCGATTTTTATATACTATTATACTTATAGTCCCATTATATTGTGTTGGATTATATCTGCCTGTAGCATTGTTTTGTCTCTGCTGGTCTTGTGACTGTAATAATAAAATTGAAAATTGAAGTTCACATCTTCTGGACTAAACATGGACTTGAATACAATCTCTTATCAAAGGCTGTACATGCCTGAGCTTGCAATATGATTTGTGAACCCCCAAAGATGCATTCAACAGCATCTGTGCTTTTGAAAAATGCACACAAATATATTTTAGTCAAATGGAGAAGAATGCATACATTTTAATGATGCACATAGGTGATACGTCCATTTGGAAAAAATATGTATGAAAATTTGCATGGAGTTTCATGCTGGGAAAAACAACAACCCCAAGTTTGCAATCTGACATGGACTCAAGTCAGAACAAGCTTCAAGATAGGATTTGGAGAAGTTTGACAAGCTAAACTTTTGGAGATTCACACATCCTTACTACTTCTTAGGGAGATAGATTGAACCCTTTTATTTCAAAACTTCAGTTTGTGATAGGGTCCCTGTTCAGACAACACACTAAGCCATGGTTAGGTCGTTAACTCTTTTGCAGCAAATGGTTAGTATGTTTTAACTATGGTTATGTAGCCCTCATGGTTAGGAGTGGTTCACACAATATGCTGAGTCATGGTTCACATGACATACTAAGCCATAATATTGAGTTCAAAATGCTTAACCACTGTGGCTTAGTGTGTTGTCTGAACAGGCCTAGTGATAAGTACTCATATCTTTATATGGCTTCAAAGTTCATGAGTTTTGTTAATTTGATTTTGATGAAGTGCTTACATTTTGAACAGATCTCTGAGGTGCTGTTAGGCATACTTCCTAAAATCAAAACTTCTGCCTTTTCTCTCCCCTCCCCACCCCCATTTTTTGAGACATGGACCTTCTTTGGAGGGAAAACCATTGCACGATATCATTTGCAACTGTTGGAGACACTGCTGTCTGGATAAAGCATTGCGTCCAACAGAAATGTTACACTCTCACACGATGACCCTTGAATTTGACTAGTGCTTCAGAATCACCAAATAAAGTAAGTGGTTTGTTATCACAGTCATAAATATTTACATCCAGTGGTGACAAATATATAAGGAGTGTGGAATGACTGTAATTTTAGTCCCTCTCCAGAAGCATGTCATTAGTTTTCTTATCTCCTGAAGGCTGGCAATAAATAGCTCCTGCCGGTGAAATAAGAACACAAACTCAAGCTGTTGTCTTTGGCCTAATTGGTCATTTCTAAGGCATTACTTACCTATGGGGTCTGGCTTGAATCCCACATCTCTTCAAAAGCTCCCTTTTCCTGGCATATGCCCAGTTCATGGAATGTTGATGAAAAACGTTACTGAGTTATGTTCTGATTCCAATTTTAATAGGGAAAATAACAGTATAGCAGGCCATTTACATTGCTTTCTTGAATGTTTGCAAGACTTGATGACCTTAGCACATGTTTGGTAGACTAATCACACATTGCTTCTTCTGATGGGCCTTGGATAAAAAGCAGGGTGTTACACCATAATGTTTCCTGGTTCAAGTTGAGTCCAGCTGTGAAAATGAAATTCTACTTTGTTTCTCTGTCAAGCCAATAAAAGTCCGGTAATCAAACGAGTGCCAGTTCACATGAGGAGATTTAAAGAACATTCACATGGTGATCCTTCTGATTTGCATATGTGATAAGGTGACTAATCACTCCAGCGATTCTACGTCCCAATCTTAATTTAAGCTTGTTAAACATTTGGTCAGAATAAAAGCTAACAGCTGGTAATACCGCAAGTTGCAATATAGGTGGGGATGAGACGGCAAAGAACATAGGGAAAAAAGGACAAACTGATCCTGGATTCTGACTTGATATTGAAAGCTGTAATGCTTACTGTGGCGTTACCCCACAGTTCTGTTCCCTTAGGTATGTCTGGGTCAGTATGTTTAGAGAGTGCGGAATGTTGGACTGAGTGGGTGTGGCTGGTGATGCTGGAAAAGGGAGGGGGAGGAGTATATATGGTGTGAGAGAATGGTTTCATATGGAGGTTGGGTAGAGGGTGGTTAGGTTGAAGATAGATGTGTTTAGTTGTGTGTTCTTGTCAGCAATGTGTGAAGAGTAAATAAATATAAGATTTTAAGGATTTAGGATTATTATTCAGATTACTAGAAGTATTAGGAATAGGCAGGTTTTAAATTGAATTTGAAGGAACTAAGAACTGTAAACATCAATAAACATTTTCTTTTATTTTTGCTACCACAAACCACGTGTCAGCTTGGCTTTGTCACCTGCTCTATTAGTTTATAAGGAAACACATTGCATTAAACCTTCAGCCCAGTATAGTCACTGAAGAACCTTTTCAAAACCCCAGTACCTTTTCCCTCTGCTGTAAGGGAAAAGTGGTGTTTTTTTAAACCCTTCCTTCAGGTGTTTAAGTGGTGGTGCTTAGACTGAGAGGGGTGTGCGTGTTTAGGCCTGGTGTTTGAGGCTCTGGCGTCACACTTACTCTCTTGCTTATTTACACTCCACTATGTCCCTTGATGCTAGCTTTACTACCTTGAGTTTGAGTGATGGGATACTTCTGCAGCTAGGGATGGGGGGATATTGTTTGGTTCGCCTTTCTATACGAACTAAACTAATTCACATGTCCCAAACTGATGTACAATCTGGAATGCAATTATGCTTTGGGCTTCACCCTTCTTTGTGTTCTGCAATCCCCCAAAATGCATGCCCAAACAGTGTACATTAGGAAAAATTGCATACAGAAATGCATATATTAGAGAAATTAGCATACCAAAAGGCTTACGGCTTTCAAAAATGAATGCTTTAGGGAAAATGCATATGGAAATCCATATGAATTTTCATGCGGACCACACTGCACAAATAAATCCATACAGATTTTTCGTGCGGACATCACACATTTGCTAGCTGATGCAGAAATGGGATGGAATGAACATGTGCTTAGGGGGAGAGATGCAAACTTTATAGGAAGAACAGCCTTGGATTTTATATGACTCTCACACAAATGTAGCTGTTGTATAAGGGAATTCAGTGTATAATACACCGAGTCCAGACTTATTAAGGATCTCTCTCTGGGCATCATCAGACAAGCATTTTATTGCATTCTCACTCCAGAGCACTCAGGAATTTTTACAGGTCCTATTCATGAAATTGTCTGTGTCCCATGTGCCTCCCACCCCTTCTAGCCTTCTTCACGCTACAAAAAAAGACCTGGGTCAATCTGTATTATTTTTTGAGACAGAACTTGCCACTATCTCCTGCTGTGTGCAGGAGAAACAACACTATCAAAAAGGCCCAATGAGTGGGCCATCTCTTGCTCGCTCGCTCTCTTTCACATTTAGGAAGAGAGGAAGGATTTTATGGATACTGAGGTGGAGGTTATAATAAGGATAAACTTTGTGCTAAAAAATTTGTAATATGGAACGATGCGCATACTCTTCTAAATTATCTACCAGCTTCTTGGAAGTTAACACATGGTCAGCGCAAATGGATCTTCAGAGCCCTTATGACTGCTAAAAGACTTATATTATCATGTTGGAAGGATAACTGTACACCTCCAATAATGCAATGCACTGAAGACTTAATAACGCTATCAACATTTGAACTGGTGTTATATTGGCACAACTTGCAAGTGGATAAATAAATATATGGATATTTGGTCTGCTTTTCTTGAAAGCTATGTGTAAGTCTCTCCCTTTTTCCTTTCAAATGGTATACTTGATGGAAAAAATAATATTCATATGTATGTAATTTTTTTCCTTCTTTTTTCCCCCTTTTTCTCTCTCTTCACGATTCTGTTTTTTGTTCTGTTTTGTTATTATTCACAATAAAAAGGAAAAAGTACAATAAAAAAAATAAAAAAATGCATATTGCTTCTTACTTGAGAAAGCTGCACAAAGGATGTGGATTGGTGTTCTCTGGGGAAGAGTATGTGAAGGCATATAGGGCAGCTGTGTGGCTGAGAAAGTTAGGGATCTTGGAGCAGAATATATAGAATATGGACTCAGGTAAATAGCATCCCTATGCTTCAACTTTTCTCTTAAGTGGCCTGGTTCAAGCCAATGAGAGGGCAATGTACTTTATTTCCATCACTGTCTTGCAAATTGTCAAAACAGATGCATCAGATCCTAGTATAAATGTCTTGCTAACATTTATGGCGCTGATAAATGAAGCAACTAGGGAAATATTACTTGCTCATCAACAAAAATTACTTTTTTATATAAACAAGAGTGAATAGGCAAATAGAAGCGATTAAAACGATTGCGTTATTTAAGTTCTGCTTGAAACGCATTAAGGATACTTGCTCTGCTTATCTCGGCAGCAGCTTCACAGCATTTTCTAGCAAAAGCCAGCTGGTGTATTTTATAGAATATTGGTTAATTGTTTGCATGGAGACATTCCCAGATGCCCCCCAAAGTTATACTCTCTGGTATCTATTTCAGTTTTTTTTTAAATGCACAAACAAAGCCATCTTCTTTGCTCTCCAGAAACAGCATATTTAACTATGGGATCAGTTGAGCTGTTGAAACATATTATCCTAGTCTTATGACACTCAATCAATTGCCAGTGAAATCTTTCAGAGAAATCTAAGTGTCAGGAAACAAAAATATCATTTAGAATATTCTCTCTCTCTCTCTCTCTCTCTCTCTCTTTCTCTCTTTCATGCACATACATACTCACACCTCATTATTCACATCAAGTTACGCACTGCTTCTGGAGAAACTAGGTTTGGACATGTTGCTTCCACACTTTGGTCTCCAGTGACCAGTTAAAAAACAGTCTTAGTGTATTCAGAAAGCTTTTCATTACAATCTAGGCCATTTGAAGAAGTGATCAATCAGTCAAATGACAGGACTAGTACAACCTGTCTCTTTTTAACTAGTCTAGGCCATGTTCTGTTATCTTTCTGCAAACTGCATCTTGAGTAGGCTTGTGATAGATACGTCGTTTCCTTCTTGGACTGTGTCCAGTTGTTCTGCCTGTGACAAACCTATGGGAATAATAGCAATTTTTCTCCAGTTTGGCATACATTCTGTCTCTGAGATGTTGCAGAAGGGCAGTTGAAATGAATGTGCTCCCCAAAATTTTCCTTAAAAGCCCACCACCATTAGACATTTGGGTGTGAAATAATCTCCTCATATTCTCTGCTTAATGCAGTACTTGCTGACAGTTTACAAAATGTTTGATATCTGTACTTGACATCCAGTTGCATTTTATGTCTGTATCTGAGAGTTGGTATTCGATCACTGACAAGTAGAAGTATTGCTTTATTATTAATTATTTATTGAATGATATTTATGAATTGCTTATATTAAAGAAATTTCTATGTAATGTACAAAACAAGGCTTCAGAGTTACCTTTCTGGGAATGCCAATTGGAAAATATATGTTGTTGGTAGGCACCGACAACTCAGAAAGGTTGGTACATGCCTAAATTGTACTGGTAGGGAGAGAGAAGATGCTACAATATAACAGGACCTATTCCGAGCCATGATGGAGCGGACTTTTGAAATCTTGGGTACCACTAGGAGGGTATTTAGTATTTGACAGTGAGCCTATCTACACTACTGCTTTAAAATGGTTTAAAATGGTTAATGACCACTTCATCCAGGCAACATTTTAAAACAGAAAAAGGCACTTGCAAATAGCTAATAAGGCTATTATGAAATCCCTGTCATTTACTTGTACCTGTTGACACTTACATAACACTATCGGCTCCCTAGAATAGGAGGCCTGTGCCTGCCTTGTTGCTGTAGACCCAATTATCTTGAGTGACATTTAGGGTACCCATGGTATATTAATAGCCCAGCTTTCCTTAAACAATTGTGACATGTAACTGAGCATGTCCTCTGAGGACATTGCCATTAAGGTTCTGGCTTGGTGGATCCCTGGGTTTGGTTAGAAGACATGACTAATAATTCAGAGTTAACCCTTCCACTCACGACAGAGGTATTAGAAACCCCAAATCTAATCAGGTAGTGCTAATGCCAGATCCTGTTCTCCCTGTCACTAGCTTTTAATTGACGTCCAACTGTTTGTTGTTGTTTTCTTTTGTTTTCTAATGGCATCCGTATCACAGACTCAAGCAGTCACTTTGGAATGGGTGCCATCTTTTAGCTATTGTGTATCACATCTTTGCTACAATGTTCTGTTTCCAACCAGAAACAAATTATAGACTTTAACTCTGAGCTGTCAGACAGATAATACTTTTGGCAGCCTGTTAAGTGCAAAGGAAAAAGAGCTGTGACTTTCACAGATTATTGTTGCAATATTATTTGTTTTTCCCCTCCTTGAAACCGACTTTTCCCTGTTTTAGAAGGTGATATTTCTGAGGGGGCATCTAAATGGTGAAGCATTTGAGTCTTCTTCTTCTTCTTCTTCTTCTTCTTCTTCTTCTTCTTCTTCTTCTTCTTCCTCTTCCTCTTCCTCTTCTTCTTCTCCTTCCAATATTTTGACAGCCTAATCTTTTTTCCCCTATTTTATCTTCTGACCTTGTAATTCCAGTACTCTAAACAATATTAATAATTACAACAGCGATAACAGAAAAAAGCTTCCCAAAAGAAATGATAATTGCTGAGAAAGGCACAGTTTGGGGAACTCAAGTTGTTGAGATTGGCATGCTCAGTGGGCTTTGCTCAAAGTTTGAAATGCAGCTTTAGGCAACATGTTCATTATGTTGGCAAAATGTCTGTTCCTTCAGGAGAGACAATTTGTTGGTGACTAAAGAAAACTGGGGCAGGGTGTGGGGAGTGCAAATTCTTAAACATACCAAAGATGTGAGGTGTACACCCATATCTGTAGTGCATCTCACTGCATGGAAGATGTATGAATTCCTGCTTCCAGTGTCACTTATGATTTCTCTAGTCTTACTACTCTATATAGTGTGCAGCTGCACTCAGGACACTTTTTTTTTAAAAAAAAATGATGAGCATCTATTCATGCTGGGTTCTATGTGGCCTAGCATATCATTTAAAAGGTTGTTAATCCAATGTTTGTACATGAGGAATCAATGGCCTGGAAGGGATGTCCTGGCACATGGATAGTTACATGCATGTAGAGTATCCACAGATTTGTTTAAAGAAGATGCCTAGCTGCCTGGAGTCTGGACCCTGTAAGGCAGTCATGGACAACCTCTGGGTCACAAGGGTTCCTCATCTAACCAACTGTCTTCTTCCCCAGGTCCTGCCCCCATCCCTGGCCAATCTCCAATTAGCAGCTGATAAGATTTTTTTCTGCACTGAAGAGGTTTTATCTCTGATCAGCAGGTGATCGGAGATAAGCCCTTCCCTCTGCCTAGCACTGAGAGACATTCCAGCACTGAGAGATGAGCCAATGGAAGCTTCCCCCACTTTTCTTTTCAAGTCATCATACAGTGTGTGTGTGTCAGTGTAGGGGGGATTTTGGAAAACAACCAGATTGGGGGAAGTTTAACTTCCCCTACCCATGTACAGTGGTCCTGATACAGAACAGGAGCCCATGCACTTCCTTGTGAGAGAAGAAGAAGAAGAAGAAGAAGAAGAAGAAGAAGAAGAAGAACCAATCAGCTTAACTTATCATGACCTAGGTCTCAGATACCTACACTGGGGCTGAGAGTTGAGTATAAACTGAACGATCTTGATGTGTTGCTTTTAAATAGTTACACACACATGTTGTGGCCCCAGTTTATCCAAGAACTTCTTTCTCATCTCTTATTTCCTGGATCCACATACAATTAGCATACAACAAAACATGACAAGGTATCAAGACTGAGTTGTGAAATAAAAGTTTGATCAAAGGGAAGACTGCTCTACAGAAGAGTAAGAACTGCAGAGGTGGAATAACTAGATGCCCTTAGCAAACTGAAGCCCTCAGGTAATGTTGCAAAATATTGGAAAAGATTCACATAACTCTGTGACATATACATGGGGGTAGCTATTAATGATATGAAAGAAGATGATCTAAAACAGCAATATTCCTGACTGTTGTAGGAATAGAATTAATTAAAGCCCCCCCCCCCCCAATTCATATGGTTGGAAACTTAGGTCCTTTTCAAATCCCTGGGACAAGTTAGTAATCATGACAAGTCCTTTTGATTTCAATGGGAACGAAATTCTACCAACCTCCTCTGGATCCAGCCTATAATATAGAATGAAGCCAGACTCAGGGCTTGGCTACAAACGGATGCTCATCCCTTGTTGTCAGCACCACCAAGTGGTAAGTAGCTTGAGTGGAAGTGCCACACCTCAGACATCAAAGATAGATCTTTCCCACCCCAAACATGATGCTTTCAGTGTCATCAAATATCATTTGGCTGTCAGTCATCCGCTTGAGGGAAATCACGAGGACAAGCTTTGATACATTTCTGTAGACATTTTGTGTACCGTAAATATTTGGAAGGTATCAGTTTCTCAAGAGGATTATATTTATTTATTTTGAAGATTAAATAAATGGTTGAAAATTCCATCTAATGATTCTCAGGGCTTTTACAAGCATCAGGTATAATACATTAAAACACATACACACAGACATGCCTTCCCCCATCTCCCCCACCCACATTCTACCAGCTATTAGGTCTCTTTCACAGTATGCTTCCTTTCAGCATTAGAGTCCCAGAACAACTGGCATTGACAGTAGTATACTAAGGATACTAGTGTACTAATGAGTTTCTTTCTTTCTTTGCTGGCTGGGGCATGCTAGGAGTTACAGGATTTCCTCCCCTGTCTAAACCTGCATAGGGTTGTGCCCTTAGTGATCTCATTGCATGGTTAAGTGCGTTCTTTTTTGTTGTTGTCACTATTTTAAAATTTTATTTCAAAATAAAGTAAATTCCCATGATTCCACAATCTCTGTTATGAAGTCTCATTGCACTAGCTATTTCCACATATTTCTACCAGTTCCTTCTTCATTAGGCTAGTGTATTTATTTGCTTCATTGTTCCATGTTGGCCCAAGGTTTGTGGTATGGGTTAACTTGCTCTGAGTAACCTAAAGGAGTTCAGGATACAAATACTGGAACTACTTCAGGCTCTGGTTGGTCAATTCTGCCAAAAGCAGTGAGCTCCTAAAGTTACTGTTTAAACAACGAGAGGTTACTCAAAGAGTTTCCACTTCAAACTACCTAGCTGGGAAAGCAGAAACACTTTTAAACAATTTCAGAATAACTAATCCTTTCTAAGAATGTTCAAGGAGTTTATAGGATTATCATTCACTTCAAATGTATAGCCTGCCCCACGTGATCTTAAGAAACTGGCTGGAGAGAACACACAGGACGGGAGGGTACACTAGGCCTGAATAAAGTAAAGGTCAAAATAAGAGAAGCCATTAACCAGCAACTGATAAAGAAAGTCTGTTCAGATGACGCAGGTGAGTGGAGCAGTTGCCAAATACTCTGGAAATGAATAGTGTGTATTGCACAGGGAGCTGCCATTTATTGCTCAAATCCCACTCTGGCCACACAATTGACCCCAAATAAATGATGGGGGGAAAGGCAGCAAGACCTGTGCCTGATTCTTATTGCAATAGCCTTCCCTAGAAGACTGGAGAGCTCCTTTGAAAGATTGTTCCCAAAAGAAAGGTTACTTTTCTGTCATTTTTGTAATGCAGCTTGCTCACTCCCGATCTTTATAGGACTGAATCTTACAGAAGCATAGTGAAATGACACAGTGGCAGTCATTCAGTACCTTACCTTTGGCACAGTCTTCACAAATCTCAAGCCATTCTGTTAAAGTAAGGTGAGACACTCAAAAGAAGTGTGTGAAAGGCACCGTGTAGATTTGGCTTGCCTCACGGGAAGCAAGATGATGCTAAAGTTGAATGTTGGCCTTTCAGGACTTGTTGCCTTACTGGGTAAAGAACATTGCCTACCTGCCATCAAGCACTTCCAGTTCTTTCTTTCTTTTCTGGTTTTAAAAATATAGTATAATGGTGGTGTCATCTTTTCACATGGTGCATTGTGTAGAAGAACAGATGCTGAAGTAGCAACGAGATCAATCATGATGCCTCACGATGAGGAGAATTTATAAGATGGGTAGACTCAATGTTGAATATAGACACAGAGTGGCAGCGATGGTCTGTAGGGGAAACATTGTGGATTTCTAGGAAAAAGTATTATTACACTAAGAGTAGCAGGAAAAGAGTGGATGTTTTCCCCTCAATGTGCGTTTCCCAATGCAGGAAGTTCCCATGTAGAGGTGGGCAACCTTCCCTGACAGATTTGGAAAGACTTTGATTAAAACAAATAACCACATTCTCAAATTATCTTAATTGTTTTATTTTGAGGTACGTGATTTCATTGGGTCTAGGGCCTATATGTCTTCCTATTCCAAAGTGAGTCCTCCTGAGTGCCCTGGTTCTGAGTCCCCTGGAGACCACCTTCTTTTTCTCAAACTTTTCCAGCAACAGTAGGGAAGGCTTGTGGAAGAGCTCTTGCAGGGCACTAGCTGCTGCTGTTGAATATGTGCACCCATGGTTGCTGGCATCCTTGGATATTTCCATCCATGCTTACACAGTGGTACCCTGCACCCAAACAAAAGACCATCTATTAGGCTGACCATGTGAAAAGGAGGACAGGGCTCATGTAACTTTAACAGTTGTAGAGAAAAGGGAATTTCAGCCAGTGTCATTTGTATGCAATTAGTTCCTGGTGAAATTCCCTCTTCATCACAACAGTTAAAGGTGCAGGCACTATACTAGAGTGACCATATACAAAAGAAGGCAGGGCCCCTGCAACTTTAACCGTTGTGATGAAGAGGGAATTTCACCAGGAACTAATTGCATACAAAGGACACTGGCTGAAATTCCCTTTTCTCTACAACTGTTAAAGTTACATGAGCTCTGACCTGGATTTTATCTGGTCAGCCTACACCCTATGGCAAGACATTATCTAACTTTGATGTTGATCTGGGCCAAATTTGAAAAGCAATCTGCAGTGTGAACTGCAAACACAGATTTTGACACACACACACCCCTTTAAGATCCACACCATTCCTTGCCTTTTAACATGCATGTCATTGCTGTTTGTATTGAATATATAGTGAGCATAATGGCTGGCTTGTATAGCAGTTTAGGCACACACACACATCCTTGACTTTTTTTAATGATGGGTTACTAAAAGGACAGAGGAATGACTCTGTAGTTCAGGTGAATTGCAAAAAAGGTTCCATCGTTAAACCTTATATTCTACTGCTTATAGAATAACACTGTAGAGCTAATAACTTGAAACATGGCATCCATAATCCACAATCATGCACAATTCCAAACCAATCTGATACAAATTTCCATAGATATACAAAGTTTAAAAATGCTGAAAATTGACACATTTGTACTTTTTATTCAAGTTGCAGCTTGGCATAGTATACATTTCTTCCATATTCTAGGGAAAGTGACTGATATACTTTGTTCAGGATTGTTGAAGAGATGTGTCTTTCATTAGTCTGGTGAAATTCTGAGCAGTGGTGTAAAAATTATCAAGTTTTTCTGCCCCACAAAAGCCTAAAAAGCAACTGCTGGCCAAAGTATGTTGGACATGTCTGTTTCACGCTGAAGCTAGAATGTGGCCACTACACTACAGTGTTTTTATTTCCACTGTTTCATCAGCATTCTGATAGCAGGGGAGGAATAGCAGAGAACTGTCATTCAAGATAAAAGTGAGCTAATTTTGAAGGCTGAGGGAATCACTCTCACTGGGCATACTTCCCACTGAAGAAGGGAGAGAGAGGAAAAGGGGAAAATATATATATGCTGGAATCCTGTGCAAGCTTATTTGGAAGCAAGCTGTTCTGAACAGACAGAGACATGGCTATTCATTTGTACACATCTACTCAGTGAATGACTTGTTTATGTTTTTTATTTTTTTCTAAACACTGTAGTAATAAAAGCAATTTAAAAACAAAACAAAACAGTACAATTCAGAGTTAAAAAAAACCCTGATGGTTTAAGATCAGAGTTAAAGTTAACTCAGGCTGACCCAAACTGGATTCTTAAGTTGATGCCTTAACAGACACGCTCCATGATCAGTAAAGTTGTTGTCCAATGTCACATATTATGCTTGCTTACAGCAACAAATAGGCAAGGGTCAACTCACAGAAGAATTTCTCCAGCAACAAAGTAAACTTCAGCTGCCTCATAAAGCAATACAGGGCCAGGATAATACGGGAGATCTTTGCTGCCACTATGGTTACTCATCTGGGTTTGGGCATAAAAGTCCCAGGAAACTTGTGGGTTCATGGATATTAAGTTGTAAGCAGGCACAATTTGTGACATTGCACAACACATTACTGATCACAAGGCACATCTGTTAGGGTATGAGCCTTAGCTTCCAAATTCTTGGCTTTATGGAGCTTGAGCCAACATGATATAACCTTAACTCTGGTCTTAAAATGGCAGGGCTTTTTTTCTTCTGTTTTTTTTTTTTTTTTACAAAAAAATAATAATTATTTAATATTTCTGTTTTTTCAGGAAGTATTCAGTAAGCCATGCTGAAGATTTGGGGGAAACGAGGGAGAGACCCCCTAAATCTCATATATAATTTGTGTGAAAGAATTTCACACAAATTCTTTCCTTTTGCCCCCCCCCCCTTTCTCTCCTCCCCCCCAGATGGAGAGATAAAGAAAGGCAAGTGTCAAACTACCAGTCAGAATTAGTTTATTAATGAACAGCTTCTCGACTTTCATTTGATACAATTAGGAATTAGCTGCTGCTGGCTTCAAACTCAGGGAGAATAAAATATTGTCTGGAGTCATGGAAACTAATAAATTCTCCCCTGACAATTAAACAGGTTGGCAGAGGGGGATAAAATTTCCTTTCATAAATAAAATAAAAATAAAAATGCTGTGCAGATGGTGAAGCCACGGGAATTAAGAGTGGATCAAAATGCTCCAAAAATATCAAATCGTGGAAATCTTATGAGAAATTGGTTAAGATGCTGTTGAAATGGTTTCTGCTTTAGGATCCTCAGTGGGCTTGTTCTGCTGTTTGGTATATGGTCCCCAAACTGCTCAGAGGTTTTCCACATGCACTGTATTTTAGGACGTGAAAATGATTTTGAAATCCTCATTTGAATCACAAGACGTAGATTCCACTCTTTCTGGTTACTACCTCTGCAGTGTTTTTGCTTTGGTGTCACTTTAGCTTCTCTTTGTCTAATTACAAATCTCTGGAAATGCTCAAGTTGAACACACTCCACTCTTAACCTTACATATGCAAGGAACGCAGCACAAAATCAAAACGCATGCAATATGAAACCTCATCTCAGTTCAGTTTGTTATTTCTTAATGAGAATGGATCCAAGTAAATCCAAAAAGCAAGATACTTTTGCTTTTTTTAATCAAACAACAGTAAATCAAATATAATTCCATATATATATATATATATATATATCCTGGGATTTTTAGAACAATTTTCAATGCGCCAGTGACACACGGGGAAAAGATTTAAAGAAACTGACAGACAACATTATTCTTGAAATCTATCTCAAAGGGCTCCACTCAGCATGAGAGCGCCCTTGTCGTTTTTTCCCAGCAAACTACCTAGAGGCAACGTTACTCTGCGGAACCTTTCAACATTTATTTTTCAGGCAGACAAAAGTACAAGCTCCACTGAGAGGATGCAATGGCTCTGCCTTAAGAAGCCAGGAAGGGCCAGAGTTAGCAACTTAAAAAAAATGTTTAGCCCTGCTTGTGAGCTTCCTCAGGGGAATGTTGAGCTAGAGAGATCATTGCTGTCAGTCAACCTGCCCAAAATTTCATTTCATTCATTTATTACATTTCTATGCCTCCCCATAGCCAAAGCTCTCTGGGTAGTTTACAAAGATTAAATAATTGTATTATCATTTGTCTTTGGTTTTGCTTACTTGTTTTTCTCCTCTGTAGTAATAACTTTATTGTTTAGAGCCATAGGCCAGCATAATATACATAAAAAGAAAAAGAGTACAATACAACTACAGGCTTATATATACATAAATACACATATCCAACAGGATCAGAATCAATCCTCCCAAGCTGTTTGAGATTTGGCATACATTATCTGTGCTGCCAAGGCAAATTTTGCTACCTGGGAAGTGGTAAAAACATCAGTGTCAGAAAGAACACATAGCTGTTCTAAGGTCTTGTTTGACAGACATTGGAGAATGATAGCGAGTAATTTATTCCTAGGATGGCCTTTTGGCTCTTAATAAGTAGTGTGGCATCTTAATAAGTAGTGGGAAACATCCTCAACCTCCCCAGATTCAACAATACAAAATCTTTGAAGGACTGGAATATTGTCAAATCTTCCCCCCAGAAAGGCAGAAAGCATCCACTGTACATGCAATGCTATTAATGATTTTCTTAGGGGGGTGTTTCCCCCCTCTCCTCAGATATTTTAAGGAACTTTATTACAAAAAGATCTACCCCTGATTCACACATTACTGGCATGCAGAGCATCCACATGTTGAAAGTCAATCTGCAATCAAAGATTGTACATTTCTGATCTTGCAATGTGATCCACGACAACCTCCCCCCCCCCAATGCATTTTACAGCAAGTGTGTATTTGAAAATGTGCATGAAAAATGCATACATTTGAAAAATGTACACAAATATGCTTTAATCAATGGGAGAACAATCGATACATTTAAAGACGCACACAACTGATGCACACATTTGGAAAAAATACACACAAAAATACACACGGATTGTCATGCGGGGAAAAAAGCAAAGCTCGCAATCTGATATGGACTTCATTCAGAATGACCTTTGAAATGGAATTCAGAGAACTTTAATGCACTTGAGTTTTGTTGATTCACCCATTCCTAGCCCGACTTCCAATGATGCACAGCTCTCCACAACCAACAACCACTGTCATCAGCATCTCTGTTGCAGACATCCATGCTCAATGCCTGAGAGTGAGAGAGTCATATGATGTTGGGGGCCTGGCTGAAAGTCATGGCTCTGCTTTCCTGTCAATGTGGAGACCCCGTTCATGTGATTAATACATGAAGGAGGCTGCAGTTGATGACACATCTGTTTGTTTGTTTTGTAAAAAAAAAAAAAAAACCTTCCTGCTTTGCAGGTTGATGCAGAGAGCCATAAAAATGATGAAACTATCCCCAGGCAAGCTCTTTCACACACTGGAGTGGTCATCTGTACCATCAGCTGGTTCTGTTTAGCTTAGCAAAAAGGTGAATAAGAGGAGACAAGATAGAGGTGTACAAAATTATGCATAATGTTGAAAATGTGGATAGGGAGACCTCCCTCCCTCCCTCCCTCCCTCTCTCTCTCTCTCTCTCTCTCTCTCTCTCTCTCATAATACTAGAACCTGGAGTCATCCCATGAAGCTGATTGATGGGAGATTCAGGACAGATAAAAGGAGGTACTTCTTCACATAGCACATAGTTAAATTATGGAATTTGATACCACAAGATATAGTAATGGCCACCACGTTGGATGACTTTAAAAGTCGGTTAGACAAATTCCTGGAGAAGAAGGCTACTAGTCCTGATGGCTATGTGCTACCTCCAATATTAATGGCGATATGTCTATGTACGCAAGTTTCTAGGGAAATAGGCAGGAGGGTGTGCTGTTGCACTCATGCCCTGCTTGTGAGATTCCCATGGGCAGCTGGTTGGGCACGACTAGACAGACCCTTGGTCTGATCCAGCGTATCTCTTATGTTCTCACGTGCAGCTCTTGTCCTGTCATGTTAACCCTCAATAACTGGTTGCCCTCTGTATTATCCTACCAAATGATCAAATAAGTTTGACCACATAGTGGGTTGTATTCCATTTAAGTCCCATTCATTTCAATGAGTTTACTCCACGTAGGACTAACATTGGATGCAACCCAACAGGGGCAGATGTGGGGTGAAATTGCAATCTGTATTCACCTTTAGTCTGTCATTAGTCTTACTTTAGAGCAGGGATGAACAAATTTTTCAGCCCCAAGGGCTGCATGTGATACTGTTTCAGATGCTGGGAGCCACATACAGCTATACTTATGCACACACACACAAACACACATGCGCATGGTCACATATTAAAGATCTAATTGAGGATTACTGGTGAAAGGGCCAGAGAACCTTCTATCCATCCCCTCTATGGCAATCCTGATGCAGATCACTCTTTCTTTGTTGTCTCACTGATAGAAGTGTGGAGGAAAAGAATGATCTGTATGAGTACCAGTGGAGGAAACGGAGCAGCAATGAAGAGATTAAGGTTACTTGGGAGGCTGCATGTGGCCCCCTGAGCTGGAAGAGGTTGTGCACCCTTGCAGAGCTGCACACTCCTCCTTTAACACTATCAGTGTTCTCTCTGCAGTAAAAGCCCTAAACCTAGATTTCCTCTCAAGACAGCTCCTGACTCCAAACCTTGGAAAAAGAAACCCATGAACTCCTCTGTGATTTCCCTACATCAAACAATCAAGTAGCCTGCATCCTCCTTGGAGTGTGTTGAATGTGTTATTCCTATGCATTCAGCTGAGTATTTTAAGTCAGTAAGGGCTGGAGAATTGTACTAAAATGACAGTTCAAAATTAAAATGGTGTTTCTGTGTGACTCCTGCCACTTTGTCCATGCAGGTCTTCTGTACCTTTCCTGAGCTGGTTCTGAAAGGCAGATGTTTTAAAGAGCATTTGATTAGGGCCACAAGCAAATTCTGGAAAGAGACAAAACTCCTGCACAATAAGTATTACACTTTAGCATTTAGAACTAAAAAAAAAGTTATTTCCTGAATATCTTCCCTTGTTTTTTAATGTCATAAGTGTAAAAATAAAACAGTGGAAAACAGAATCATCCTTGCCTTCTAAATGATCATTTTATTCTAAATCATAGATATTACTGCTTAGAATAGTAACTCTCCAGAGAAATGCTTTTAGTTTAATAGCAGGAATGGAATTTGACTGTGAAATTATTATTTTTAATAGGAGAAGTGGCTCTTAGATAATCACCTAGGATTATCTTAAATTTCTTTTTGCCTATTTCAGCATCTCATGATAACATCGCTAAGAAAAATGCTTTTGTCAAGAGATCTAAAGGATGTCTACAGATAACAATAGCCATGACAATGCGCATTTCTGTTTTTCTACCCTGCAGTTTGGAAGCACTAATATATATTGACAGCAATGCATCTAGAATAACCAACATCGGTATCCATCGTGTTGCTTCTACCTCTCAGGCTGTTCAACCTGTTTCTGTGGGTACCAGCTGCTTATTTTTCCATTCCCTTTGAACAGTTGTTATTCCTTCTAGACATTCCATGGCTTTAGTTTGCGGTTGCATCGTTACCTCTCTGCAGATGGATTCACTCTGCATTACCTCTGTTGTCATTTTTCTTCCCAGCAATATACTATTATTGTTTAGAGGCTTTTATATGTATCCCCATTGAGTGGGAGGGGGGGTGAGGACAAGCAACAGCGCTATATATGCTTATGTTGCTTGGACTGCAAGTGGTGTCGGGAGCTCCTTCAAGATGGTTTGAAAGGGAAATGTAAATGCTGACAACCCTGAAATGTCAGACTCAATAAATGAATACATTTCACCACCACATAATATTCTTCTGAAGCATTGACAACACACATGTGTGGCACAGGGAGAGGGATATGATAGGCACTTTTGACAATTGCACAGCAAATATAGTTGCCGAAGCCAGGATGGGCGCAACATAGATCAGAATCTGCACAGGTAGATCTGTGGGTGATTTGCAGTAGATAGGTTAGTATTTCTGTCACACAGCTGATGAACAACAGCAGTGCCTAAATATTCTTTTGCTTTCTTCTAAATTAGGCTACTGAAATGAAGAAAACCAGGACTGGACTTTTGCATGAATGGACTGCAAATTCAGTGCTGATCCTATGAATGAATTTCTGCCTTTCTGAGTGCATGCTAAAAGACAGAAAGTTATTCATAGGATCTGCACTGAATTTGCTGTTCATTCATGCAAAAGTCCAGTCCTGGTTTTCCACTTTGCTCATGAATTCTAATAGAATGCTTTCCCCTGGAGCCAGTGTTTTGCAATTGGCTCTGGCTGGTAAGTGTCAGAGTTCTAGTTTATTTTAAAAAAAGAAAGAAAGAAAGAAAGAAAGAAAAGGATTGCACAAGACTGAGGTCTTCCCACCCAGGTCTAAGCCATAGGAATGACCAGGCTTTGTATGTGTATCTCGTCCATCAAGATAATGTGTTGGAAACAGCACAGGAAGTGGGGGGGGGGGGGGGGAGGCAGAATCTGTCCATGAATGGAAGGAACTTAAATTATGAAAGCCATTGACAGATTTTATAAGAAGGGATGGAATAATCTGTCAAGTTTGATTCCACTCAGTTTCTCAATGTTTCAGCATTAAGTTTGTTCCATGCTGTTTCTACATCAGTTTGTCTTTTTAAACGTCAGTATGATAGGGTGGCCAGATAAAATCCAGGTCAGGGCTCATGTAACTTTAACAGCTGTAGAGAAAAGGGAATTTCAGCCAGTGTCATTTGTATGCAATTAGTTCCTGGTGAAATTCCCTCTTCATCACAACAGTTAAAGTTGCAGGGGGCCTGCCTTCTTTTGTATATGGTCACTCTTGTATAGTGCCTGCAACATTAACTGTTGTGATGAAGAGGGAATTTCACCAGGAACTAATTGCATACAAATGACACTGGCTGAAATTCTCTTTTCTCTACAACTGTTAAAGTTACATGAGCCTTGACCTGGATTTTATCTGGTCAGCCTACAGTATGATAATATACATACTAATATGCATGTTTTTGTATGCACCTTTCCCTATTCTGCATGTTTTTGCGCACTCTTGCCCCTATTATATGCATGTTTTGTGCACATTTTGGATTTGCAAACTGCATCATGAAATTTGGAAAAGTGTGAATTTGGAAAGTACAAATCTGGTACGTTCACATTAAAATGTGAAAATCCCCTCCCAAAATTCTCAACCATCCCTATTTATAAGTAGCTTGGATATAGCTAGTATTTGCTGGACCAGGGCCAGGTATAAGGCACTGGAAGGGCTTGAACAAGGGAATTTAGTAGCAGGACCCAGACAACTTACTACTTGCACCACAGAAACAGCTGCTATGTACAAAAAGCTATTGCCCTTATCTTTGCTGCCCTGTAACATCACACACAAAATGGCAGACAGAGTTACTGCAGTGTGGCTGGACTGGGTGATCTGAGGAGCCAATAGGGGCCTGGATGGCCTTGTATAACTGTTGCATTGGATTGGTCTAAGGAACATGTCAGACAGAATACCTACCATGCCATTTCTCCCCTGCCAGGATCTACCTTTGAGAGGTTGGTTTGATGTTAAATCATGACTTAAAAAGAACACTCCAAATATTTGTGGGTGCATATTACCTAGCTTAAATCAGCAGTTATGTATACCACCAGCAGACCTATCTTAATTTAGGCAGGATATTCTTATCACCCAATTCCAGGTTATCCAGTAAGTCTCAGAAAAATGCCTTCCAACTGAAACAAAAGTGGAAAACTGTTGTTGTAGAGAATCCCCCCCCCCTTTCATTTTCCAATCAGTCACACAGTTTCAATAAAGTTATCTTTTCACTTGGGATGCCCTTGCACCTTACTGGAATCCAGTCTGGTTAAAAGTCCTTCCAAACTTACATTGCCTGAGGAAGGAATACCTGCAATTCTGCAGATTACAGCAAATTTGCAGCCTGTTGCGTTCTATCACAATGGGATCGCTTGGGTGGCTTATCTCACATTCCTTTTGCTTAATGTGGAATTTCAATGCACCTCTCTCTCTCTCTCTCTCTCTCTCTCTCTTGCTTCCCATTCCTCTCCCCAAACTAAGATAATATGTTTGTGTCATTATGCTTTTGCTCTCCTCAATTTGGGGGAATTTTGTGCATGGGGTTCTAAGTCTATCAAGTAATTGGTCAATGGACATTTTGAAAGAGTGGCAGTACTGTGGTTAGTTTTAGCACTGCAGATGTGCAAAAAACCAGAGGAATTGTTTGGTTAACAATAGGTAGTGGAATTTTGTCTGCCTGATAGTCGTCGTCCTTTTGAAAAGTTTCCTTCATATGATCAAAGTGGTCTTAAAATTTATTGGAATCGTTATGTAAAGGACTTTTTTGCATTGTTGATATGGAGATTAGATAAATGTATAATAACAGGAACCAGCACATGTCCAATGTACACCTTATTACCTGTTGTTGAATTTGTTTTCTGTATGTTATTGTTACAATGTTGTAACTTTTTGTTTAAATTCAATTAAAACATTATTTTAAAATTGCAAATACTTATTATCACATTTTGGAGGAAAGTCAATGGTGTTTTGAGACACTTCTTCCTTGCACTATTATTATTATTATTATTAATAATAATAATTATTATTATTCTCTTATTCTAAACTGTCAGGATATTAAGAAGGGGATCTACCAGTATGACTTCAAAATTATTGTAATGTGGACAAAACAAGATTACCAGCCAGAGATAGGGCAGCAAAGATGTCTACTTCATATACAGGATATTCTGCAAAATCAAATGCTGCTCTAAGCAGATAGACAAAGAGACACCAAGCAGAGAGGAAAGAGGCTATTTGATGTGTCACAGCTAAGCAGCCATCAAAAGACAATAGGTTCCCAGGCCTCCTGGTGGTCATGTAGCAAAGGAGTCAGATCTTAAGAAAAGTAGCTGCTGTCATCCCCAGCTTTGGGGTTTGAGGTCTGTTTTCAAATCCCCATTAAACATGATTCTTGCCAACTAAGTGATCCAGCTTAAATTTCTTCCTCCCTGCTTTGGTGGTGAAAAGGATGGCACAAACCGAATGAATTCTCAAGCTCCACAGGGGTGGGGGGAGAGGAGGAGACATCTCAGTTGTGTTTTCATAGTGAGAGATGGTAGCTGCTGAACTGCTGTATTTCACCCTTTGTGTTTATTTCCTTCTTCCATTTCCTTCGGGCACTGACCTTTCAAACCAAAAAACCTTGGATTCCTTTGCTGAAGAGTTTACAGTTCAGTCAAGTACTTTATTCGTTGACTGCCTGATATACCCAGTGTTGCTCAGGTCTCTGAATGCTTCCACCTCCCAGCATGCCTTCAGCTGCTGGGAGTTGTAGGGCCACTGCTCACATGCTCTGAGAGGCGGTTCCCTCCTCTCATTGCCAATGCTGCTGCTCAGCAGAGCAGCATGGAGTAGCATTGCCGAGGAGTGAAGGGAAGCGGCTGTCAGAGGACGCTGCCAGCTCTGGTTAAAGCATGCCTGGATGTGTTGAGTTTTCAGTCATCTTGCAAGATCGCCCATGACTATTAACCCACCATTGACTATTGTGTTGTCTGAACACAAGCACAGCCTCCCCTAGTAAGCAGGCACCCTATGCACCATCAAAACCCTATGTGATACACACAAAGGAGTGAAAACCCCATGTGCATCAAAAAGGAGGTGGCACAAATAAACCCTTGGTGATTTACAGGAATGGGACAAAATCACATGCACAGATGCCTCTTGTAGGGAGGCACTGAACACACCCTGAAGACCCTCAATCCCCCCTCCCCATAGCCATTGCTGGCATACAGCCTTTAAGTGTTCCATATTGCACATTTCTTCCCATAGACATTGCTGGAATAGCCCATGCAAGCTGTTATCATTACACAGAAAATGCCCATGCGGCCACATGCAATCCCCTGAGTTCTGTCAAATACCTACACCTCCCAGTATGCCTTCAGTTGTTAATAAAAACCATTCATGATTTAAACCTTAAATTTCTCACCAGATTCCAGCCTTCCCAAGTTAACTGACTGACACAGTCAGTTTCTTCTTGTAACCATCTGGAAGCTTGTTGACCTTATTGTCTTTGTCTTAACATTGAAGCCTTCTGCTCTTCATTCTTATGATACAGGCCTAACCTCAGTGGATTGAGGGCTCAATCACACCAGCGATTTATCGCACTCTTGACATGCCTGGTATGTGTTTTTGCAGCACGGTACTCACATGACATCATCCCTGTCCTGCACTTAACTTGCCTCTTCCCCTCTGTTTTCCATCTTATTTTGGAGCAGGGAAAGTTCAGGTTTTCCCCCTCTGTATGCAATAAAGCTGCTTCTCTCTCCTGTGTACTGCTGTCCTTGTGCTATATTGGACCATCCCATTTTTTGTTGGGTGTGTGTGTGTCGAAGGGCAGTCTTGCTGACAAAAGAGGAGGGCAGGGCAGTTCTTCGCTCAACTGCTCAACCACGAAGGGGGAGGGAGAGAGGGCACCCAAACACCACGCGGAGAAGACGAGCAAGGCCGTCGCATGCCTGGGACTTGGTCCCATTCAACTCTATGGTTCTTACTCCTGAGTAGGCATGTCTAGGTTTTCTGACAAGAACAATGTGGGCTTCCCCTTGACATGCAAACATTGACCACAAACTTCTCCAAAAACTAATTGTAATACTTTCTCTTCACTTATCTTGTTTACAGTAAAGCATAGTGTGTTGCTTTACCGTAATTGTGCAGTTTCAGGCCACTGTACTATTGAATTTGTACAGAAATAAAAACATATAAAATTAACTGCAGGGGGAAGGAGAACGTAGGGGGTGGGGTGGTAGATTTTGCCAGCATAGTAACAATACAGGTGAAAGAAACATGAGCTGAAATAGCAAACCGGGGTGGGGGTGGGGGGTGGAGTTGTTGTAATGGAGCCCTTACCTACCAGCAGGAAGGGGTGAGAAATTCATTCAAGTTCATTTTTGACCAGCATCTATCAAATTTCCACATCCCCAAACTGAACACATACCCAAAAGCAATCTATACTCTGAAGTCCATATATTTGCAAGCTTGCAATTAACTGATTGGTTATTTAATTATTTATTTATTATTTTATTTCTAGCCCGCCTCTCCATCCAGATCGAGGCGGGGAACAACAATAAATATAAATACAAGAATCATAAAATAGATAAAACATTAAAACAAATAAAAACAAATACATTATTAAAAACATCTTAATCTCATGACATTGTGTACCTTTGGAAAATGTGCAGGAAAAATACACACATTTGGAAAATGCAAGAAAAATGTACACATTTGAAAAATGCAGGAAAAATGTACACATTTGAAAAATGCACACGAACACACTTTGGTACATGGCAGACAAATGTGTACATCTGAAAAAGTGCACAATTGATGCATACATTTGGGGAAAGTTGCACAAAAATATGCATACATTTTTATGTGAAAGTCTTTCCCCAGAACCTCATAATCTGATATGGACATGAGTCAGAATATGCTTTGAGGTGGAATTCAAAGAACTTTGATAAGGTTTAACTGAGTCATGCACCTCTACCTATCAGCTACCCTGACTTTTGACATTATAACACAGGGATGTTAGAGGATTTTTCCAGTTTGATGAACACATAGGGAAGCCCTCTTCCCTGAATTTATTTTAGGGTACATTACAAATTATTGCCTGTCCCATATCAACAATCACACTGCCTTTCGCATATGCTTTGCATGCATGGAATGATTGTTTTTGATGTAACAAAATGCAAAATACAAGACAATCAAGATGATTAGAACAATTACAACACAGGGACTTTACTGTTCATCTATAATCTTTGTATTGATCCTCCTGAGAATAACTAAAAGAAGACATGGGTCATGATCCAGAAAGTTAAGCACTGATAAGTCCCAGCAAATCTATGCTTGACATAGGCTTGATCACTTCGTTCATTTTCCTGAAAACTTCAAAGAGATTTTTTACTACTTTAAAGGGTAATAAATATACTGTGGCATGAGCTTGCATAGGCTACAGCTCATTAATGGCAACTGATATTTCAAAATATTTATTTTACAAAGTTTTCACACCATTTAATGTATTATTATCTTATCAACAATGTGAAAAACTAGATCTCATTCAGACCAATACTGTTGGAGATTATTTTTAATATTAGATACTTTAGGAAAAACAGGGATTACCATCAATCTGAGAGATTAAACTATTTCCTCCCAGAAAGCAACATTCAGGCAACTAAGATGATGTTGCCATTGTGAAAGTAAGGCAGATGTTGCTCATAAAAAAACCTCCAGGAAATTGTATTTTCACAGAAGCGGGGGAAGACAACAACACTGAGTCAAAACTGTACAGACATGTTCTCTGGAATGAGATTTAGATATCTGATGTAAGTCCCATTGAACTCAAGGTAGGTATAGGATTGTAGCCTTAGGCTGCAATCATATATACTTATCTGGGTAAATGTCATTTCTGGACCACCATTCTCTCTCAAGTCTTACTCTTTGGCCATGTCTACACCATGCAGTTATCCCAGGGTAATATCTAGGTCATCCCTGTGCATCCATATGATGCACAGGGAATCCCAGGGTTAACTGGGGATGACCAGAGACTTTCCCCAGGATAACTGAAACTAAGGATATCCCATTTTTTCCACGGTCCTGGGACAACCCTGAAGACCACGGCAGGTGTGGTCCCGGTTACTCAAATGGGCACAGAGCTGCATGGGGTGGCTTCTTGCCCACGGGGGTGGGGGAAGGCAATTTTGCCATCCATGGGATGGTGGGGGGGGGGGGGTTGGGTGCAGAGTTTGGTGGGGGGTTACTTACTTTTTTACCACATCACCGGGCTCCTCTTCTTAAAAAAACAATGGTGCCCGCAGCATCCCTCTTCCCTTCTGGGATATCACGTGGCCGTATAGATACTAGGGAAGGATTGCAGAAACAGGTAAGTCCGCAATGCTCCCCCTCCCTCCTGCTACACACTTGGGTGTTGATGAGCCCTTTGTCCCAAATTACGTTATGAGGAATGTATGGCTTTTGACCTCCTACTTTCCCCTAGTAACATTTATTTAAAGAAGACACATATATCAATTACTTGGAGATGCAAGGAGAGTAAACATTGTTCAGTAGCAACCAAACATTCTTTGTCATGTGTAGCTTGGGACTTACAGCTAAATGCAGCCATGTTTTGTGCAGGCTTCTGTGCAAAAATAACTGTACAGGGAGGTCTACTCAAATGTGAAGTGTAGCATCAGAGGAGAGGATTTACACAAGAACCCTTTCCCTTTTTCTGTCGTTAGCTATAGCTTGTTGTGATGTTTCAGATTAGAGAAATGACTGTATGTGTGTGAGCAAGAACATTCTTTGTTATGGTGTTCACATGAGAATGCCACACTGTAAGCAAGAATTTGCACCAGTAAGCCATTTACTGTAAGGTCTGCACTACTTACATTACCAGTGGGTTTGTTCACTGATAACTTGTTGGTTTTTTTCCTGCTCCTCTGAGAGGGAGGGACAAATCTTTCAGTTTTAGTTTCTCCCACATTCATAAAAAAAAAAGATGTCACAAGTCCTTTCTATCCAGTTTATAATGAAATCTGTAAATTCTGGTAAGCTCTGATATTAAAAAATCCAACCAAATAATATTCTCATCCAACTGAACTGGCCAAATGCAATAGATACAGCTACACATAGCATGGAAGGGACCATGTTATACCTGAATGCCATGTTAAAGATAAGGAAACTATCAGGAAAAAAGATGCCATTCCTATAGCTGAATAAATAATTTCCCAGCCAAAGAGCTGGTGGCCAAACTGGAAACACAAGGTTGAAGAGGGAACCCCAGATAATGTTGGAGTCCTTATTCAGCACCACAATCATAGTTGGATTGACACAGGGATTCAAGGCCAGACCTTTAAAAGCTAAGCAATCAAAGCCCTCTGCCAGGATGGACAAATCTGTCAGTTTCACTTTGTTCCACATTCTATTTTTTTTTTAAAAAAAATCTTTCCATCCTGGTTGTGAAGAAACTTGCAAAGTTTGGTCAGTTCTTATAAAAAACAAACCCAACTAAATTTGCACCCATTTTTATCCTCTGGTATGATTAAGAACAATTAATACATTCTCACATCAGCTTCCCTGTGGATTTTTCCCATCACCCTTCAGTACTGTAGTATAAGGAGCCATGTCAGTGGAGCCAACAAGTGTTCATCCCTTCATAAAAGTTGCCTGGCCCACAGAGACAGCAACACCACCACACTGGGGAAGAAGTTGAAAACATATTATCAGCCCCTCTTCTCAGATCATCAGGAGCTGTTTTGTGCAAATCACAGTGGACATCATCCTCCACCCCTTGGTGTATATGGCAGATCATGCAAACAGCATCCCCACATGAGCTCTGCCAGGCTACGATCTCTCCGATGACCCAATGACTTCTGGAGCTGTGATCACATGGAGATCTACTGTACCATAACTACCAGCCCTTTGTGGTGAAATGTTACTAAATGCTTTAGAAAACAATGGTGCCAACCAGGCTAACCCAGTACTGGCGATGGAAGGGGAAAGTGACTGAGGTTGCAGTCTTATTTGGAAATAAGAAGCTAGGAAAATCAGAACAGCTGTGTTGGATCAGATGAAGGGTCCATCTATCCAGCATTCTGTTCACACAGTGGCCAACAGCTGCCCATGGGAAACCCACAAGCAGGACTTGAATGCATAAGCACCATCCCATTCAAGTTTCCCAGAAACTGGTGTACATGGGCATACTGGAGTTAGCATATAGCCATCAGAACTAGTGGCCATTGATAGCCTTCTCCTCCATGAATTTCTCCAATCTGCTGCTTTTTTTTAATGAACTACTGTCCTGTCATGGGAGGTGTGTGTATGACCCTCTCCGAAGCCACCCTGATGACATCCACCCCACATTCCCAGTGCTCACATGGAAGCCCTCTTCATGTAAATGGAAACCCCACCCAATCCCAGCCAAATTTTGAGCCAGCAAGCAGAACCTCATTCCTTCCTGGAAGCAATTGATGAGATGCATGAAATCAGACCCCGCTTTCATTTCAGCACTAGGTTGTTCATGCAAGTGACACATTGACTTTTCCCCCTGCATTTTTTACATTTCCTATGCCTGTAAACATTAAATCTTATAGTGGCTAGAATCAATTTTATCCCACATCAACACTATTCGGAAATAAAAAAGGTATTTTCAAAAAATGCCTTCAAGTTGTAGTGATCTCCTAAAATGTAGTTATCGCCTTTGATTTGGGGTTAATATATGGATCTTAGTTTCCTATGTGCTTCGGTTATTTCAAGTGCTGCGCAAATGTGTTTAAGCTGACTGAAAATGCCCATTTAACAACTCCAGCTAAATAGAATGGAAGTTCCTTGAGAGAATGGCTGAATTCGGATGACACAATAAGCAACTGGGGGAGGGGGGGAACAATCATCAGTTGTATCGACTATCGTGTCGTCCAAATGCTGCCATAGTCAACTCAGCACTGATCCTAATCCACACCACAGTTGATTATTTATTACCATGTTGTGTGGGGAGTACCCCCTAGATGAACAACTGTAAAGTTGGTTATTACCCCACCATTGACTATCGTGTTGTCCAAATTCAGCCAATGAGAAGACAATCTTTTCAAAATAACCCACCTGTCAGCCTTAGGACTGATAAATTGAGAACCACAGTCTTACCTTAATTAGGAGGACCATATGGAAAAGAGGACAGGGCTCCTGTATCTTTAACAGTTGCATAGAAAAGGGAATTTCAGCAGGTCTTATTTGTATGTGTGCAGCACTTGGTGAAATTCCCTCTTCATCAAAACAGTTAATGCTGCAGAAACCCTGCCCTCAACCAGATACTAAAATTCAGCATTTTAGAGGCTGTGGGTAGAATATAAGGAGAGCTCTGAAAAGCAAACTTATAATGGATCACTGCCTTCAACTACAAGGTAACTACAGCTACTCCATAATCAAGAAATGATTAACTGCATTGCCTGGGTGCCTGCAGAAAAAAAAAACCTAGTTACCTATGAGCAGGTATGTGAGTACCTGTCAATTCAGAAACCATATGGTTGTCACCAGCACATAAACACAAACCAGTGCAGCACCTGCTATTTTTTTCTTTAAAAGCAAACAAATAAAGATGCCCAATAAATTCTTGCGACAACACTGGACCTTTTCCTGTCGTTCAACTGCCAGTTATCGTCTTCTTCCTCCCTCTTAACACCCAGGATTTGTAATGCTGTATTCAGTGTCAACATGTCATGTATTGTGTTTAAAACAAACATGGGAGAAAGGGGAAGGTAGACCTATAAGAGTCTTTGCTTATCGTTCTGCTGCCACATTTAATTTCTTTTTTTCAAGCGATTAACATGATCATGAGCTATCATCAACCTCTTGGTTTTTGTTTTGTTCTCAGGCTAGCTCAATTCATTCATTCTCCCCAGTTTATTCAGAAGAATTAAGCTGGCCGTGTTCCTGACATGTCTGTTCAAATCAAAATGTGAGGGGGAGAGAAAGAGGAGCTGTACACATTTTCTTGTTTACGTGGTTATTTTTCTTTGGGTGGTGGGTGTTTTTTTGTTTGTTTGTTTTAAAGAGATGCTGGGGCATAAGGTTTTCTGGAAGACATGTTATCTGGAAGCTGTGCCTTCCTCAACCCAACAGCAGCAGTTACCTAGAAAATACTCACTGTGGCTTTGGGGCAGTTGAGTAGGCAGGGGATTAGTTGTAATTGCAAGTGGTGGGAAAAGCAGGGGGTGCCTCAGTTAAACCACCAAAGCCCATTGTTGCTATTCAATGCACTGTCTAATGTTATTTATTCATTTATTTATTGTAATGTACGTGCTATTTTTCTGCAAGTGCAACCCCACCTAGTTTGGTCTAATTCAGGTTGTTGAACGTCTTTCAGTCCGAGGGCCAAATTCTATTTCTGGGAAGGTCTCTGGGTCTGCATTCCAGTGGTGGGTGGGGCCAAAAATACCAAAAGCATTCAAGCATATTTTGGCTAAAAGCTTTTGCCATGGTAACTAAGCTTTAGGAGAGGCATTTCAAACTTTCAGAATGTGGAAATACTGCACAAAATTTGGGAAACTACAAAATATTTTGGGCTCAAATGAGTGGGGCAGGATCAGGAGAAGAGTGTGGGGCTGTCTGGTGAACCATGGAAGGACAGATTGGACCCCAAGTGGGCTGGATTTGGCTGAGTCTGAGATTCTGCTTCCCTGCTCTAAGAGCCTATCTACACAGTACCTTGGAACATTTTAAATAGTATTTTAAAACGTTCCAAATAGGTGCGTCCTAAAACGTCTTAGGCCACATTACTGAGTACTCACCTTACAGGAGAAAAATTCTTCAATCTTCATTGCAGTGTGTGCAGTCTCACACCCTTCTGTCCGTCTCTTTCTGTTTCATTTTTACAGTGAGTTTAGGGCAAGGTATTGTGGGCGCTGTAGTTCACTCGCCCACTTCCTCCTTAACCTCTCTTTCTTCCCCACCAATCAACGGCTAAGCATTTGTGTGCTGGTAAAGGAAGCAATGCCCCCACAAATCACAAATGGTAAGGAAGGACACATTATTTTACTTAAAACGATTTATTAAAAGTAAGAACAGTTGTATATAGCTGAAGTGAGTTTTAAAAAACCTCGGGTATACAACGTTCAAGGGAATGCATCATGTGGCTGAAAGAGTTTTCGTAATCCTTATAAAATGTTACAAAGCTAGTGTGTAGATCGGATCCCAGAATACTCACGATACAAAAAATTTGCATTTCCAGCTTTCTGCAGCATATTGCAGGTGTAACTTGTATACATATGCAAATTTGGAGATTACCCAGAAATCACTCTCCTAAACATCCCAGATGGAACAAGTAAGACTCACTAAGATGTTGGGACCACTTTTGAGTAAATGTTTATTATTGCATCATTATGTTAAAAGCTCCATTGAAAATGTAAAACAAACAAACATTTGAATCTATATAACACAGACTATACAGATCCCATCACCAAAGGTGTTCTTTTCACAGGCATCATGCATGACATGGCAGAGATTCCCTTCAAATATAAGCACCACCACTTGACCAGTTTTATATGCTGATGAAAGCAAAAATGGATGTGCATGCATATTTTGAGCAATATCTAGGATTGATGCACACATCAGATTTCTTGGTGTCTTGGTTCATAGAGGTTGGATCTGGAGACATCCACAGCAACAGAAGCACATTTGGTAAGCCACCAAGAAGCTTTCCTTTCTTGAAAGGGTGAGGTTTAAATTCTTGTATAAATAAATAGCATACATGTATTAATGCAAATTTAGGAAGAACTATTTTCATTGAAACAGAAATAGAATACATCTCACCATCCTGGGGAAGATTATAACCAGGTGACAATAGGATGCTGCAAGCCAGTCTGGGAATCTGGCGGACCCCTCATGTCCAGCCCCCCTGGACCCAGTCAGGTACTCCTGGCACGAGCACAGACTGCCAGCTAAGCTTTTGTGAGGCCCCGCCTGCTCTTCACCACCCATGAATTCAGGGTGAAAATGCTGGCCCAGTTCTAGTATTTAACACTGCACCCTTCAAATAAAATGAGCTGCTATCAATATTTAACTACTGTCTACTATAATGGCAACTCACACTGGATGGGGGGGGGGGAAGCAGCCATTTTTTAAAAATAATTATTTTTTTCCATTTTGAATTTATCCACAAATTCAAAAAGCACCTCAGAACAGGACTTTCTGGTTGAAAACAAAATGGTCACTTCTCTCCCCCTCAAAATAGTTTGACCTCAGACTCAAAATATAGCTAGAACAAAACAGCGGATTTGAGGTTGGTGAAATAGCTGAGAAATGATTCCTATTAACTTGATACCATTTTAATTAAGACCTATGACCTGTTCTCTTTTACTAGCAACTCAAGTATAGATTTTGGGGAAGGGAAGTTGGTTTAACTGTATACTGTTACCCTGTATATTCTAAGAGCTTCTCAGGATGCCTTAAACCATATGCATTCTTCTCTGTAAATACAGACTACAGGCTATGCATGATTGATGAAGTTGACATATACATCTGTAATTTCTTTGCTGGAGTGAAGGCTTGTCCATGCAAAGCTCTCATAAAATAAAACTCCAATCTTTGCTTTAAAGCTCATTAATGTTTATTTACCAATACCTTGTTATTTTATTTATTAAGTTTGTCAGTAAGCTCTGCTTTGCGTATGCTCATGTTTGCTCATGCATACTTTATGAATATAGAAATTAGTATCTCATTAACTTGATAATTAGGCCAATGATAAACAGCTGTTTGGTTGCCATGTGGGGCAGTAGCTTACCTCCTATGGATAGTTGTCTTTTTTCTTTTCTTTTTCTTGTTTGCTTTTTAAATACACTGCCTTGGATTGATGGACTTTTGTCCTGTTTCAACATTTACTCTCAGTGTAATTGTAGGTGAACATTCTCAATTCACCTTTTAAAGGGGAAAATGTGGCTTTGCAACCATGTGTTCTGCATTTCCAAGTAATTTAATTATGCACAATAGAAGGATTTACTGGGCTGTGCAAAAAAATAATTTTTGATTCAGACTTTAAATGCCCTGCCTTTAGATGGATTACTACCTCCACAGTGCCACTTTTTGTTCCAATTTGAATTATGTCACTCTGTGATCATTAAACACTTGCTGGCTTAGAGAAGGGTTTCCGCAGCTTCCACTCTGAGATCAGTTCATGCCCCTTTGGCTTACCCCCAGTAAATTCCAGTATCTTAATTACAGTGATCTCAGCACATGCTGGGATATCAGCCATTTAAGGAGACTGGGATAGACCAAACTGTGGTAGGGCAGGGCTGAACTGCTGGTGAGGTAAATGTAGGGTTCTTTCTCTCTGTATGTATTTAAAAAATGGGTCTCAGAAACTACCTGAACAAATTCTACACCAAAACTGAAAGGGAGGGTTGAGGCAATTTCACTCCTTATTGGTTTATATTTCAAACTAAGTACCTGCAACCACAGATCAGGCTTGTTTATTTCAAATCAGAATATGAATGTCAGCTTTTATGCCCTTTCTTTTGTAGCTCTTGACTCCTGACTCCATTTTCATTTTCCTATTCAGACTGGCATTTCCCCTTTCAAATCATTATTTCCACATTCCAACTCTCCTGTCCTGGCCCCCATCTTCCCTTTGCCTTCGGTGTGCTTGGCCTATCATGCTGAGGACAAGAGGAAAGGAGCTGGGTCTTCTGTGGCTTAGGAATGGACATCTTAAATCTGGTTCATCCTGAACTTTGAGATTTTTTTCAAAAAAAAAAAATCGTATGCATTTCTGTACACATTTCTCCTTACATATTCATTTTACATACATTTTGCCTAATATAAACATTCTTTTGGGCAAGCAGTTTCCCTAATATAGTGTATATCTGGACAATATTTTCTCCAGTATATGCATTTTATAACCGGAGAACTCAACAGCAAAATTCATAAATGTGCGAGTTTTGTTTCACATAGTGGTTCGAAAGGGCAAAATTAGGTAAATTTGCATTGAATGAACTGAAGAATTTCTCTCCTATCCCTTCTGTGGCTGTGATGTTTCCAAACTCCAACAAAAACTCAAACCTTTAGTGCACACTCTATTTCTCTTAATTTATGGAATTTGTAGCAGCAAATATGTAAGTTGTTAAGCCACCTTGGCCACATCTGGTTCCCTGATCTTTGATATAGTAGTGAAATTGTGATTGTCGCTATGGTTAACAATCTGTGCTTGGAGATGGGTGAGGGAGTGCATTTATCTTATTAGATCTTTTAGCATTAATCATGAAGTGTTGATGATATAACCATGGGAACTGTCAGGACAACTTGTGGGTTTTGTTTATAGTCAATGTACTCTTTTGTAGCAGAGAGATCCCAGAAGATGACAGTGGGTGTCTGAAAATACTTTTCTCAGGCTCTCACTAGTAGGGTGACATTTCCCCTCTACACACAATTGTTCATTGTGCCATGGTTATGAAGATGGATTGACATTTGCAGCTGATAGTTATTACTAAATATCTCAGATTATCATTGACTCTGAGTATATAGTTTTCCATCACTTTCTCCAAATTAGAGAAATCAAGCATATTCCTGGTTTTTGTTTTTAAATCCCAAGACTCTATAACACCATATAAGAGGGCAGTTGTAGGAGATAATATAGGCCTTATCCACACCAGCTGTTTATTTTAGAATAATATCAAGGTCGTCCCTACCAGGCCACATGACATTCACCTACTCCTGCTGTGATCTCGGGATGACCCGTCAGTTATTCAGAAATATTGGTGACTGGGTTTTTAATGGCTTTTCTGGCTCTCTCGCTACAATCCTGACATCCGCGCTGTTGTGCCCCCCTTCCCTGAAGCTGTTGCTGTTTGGTTTGAGCATCTGGCTCAGTGAACAGCCAAGCCGCTGTCAGGGACGTGTCCAGTGGTTTTGGATGCCTGCGGGAGTGGGCATCCACCATTTTAGGCATGTTTGTTGATTGGTTGCGGAGCGAAGGATGAGAAATAATGAGGCGACACAAGAATTGGGATATAAACAAGGGCCACTTTATTATTTACAGATAAGCAAAAGGAGGGAAGCAATCCTAAGCGGACATTTTAGCATGGCCAACCAGGCCATTGGAGGGGTCGGGCGAGACATTCACAGCCTGGGAAGTGGCGCCTGCGCTCTCGCCACCCCCCAAGCTTCCCCAATCTGAGGTGGGGGGGCCTTTCAGTGTCGTCTCCCCTCGTGTCGCAGGGCTCCGAGTAGACGAGAAGGGTTGGCCCCAAAGGTAAGCCTTATCCCCCCAACTGATGCCACAGGGCTCTCAGTGGTTGGCCCTCAGGCGTTACCAATTACTTTAACAGTGCCTGTCAATGCTCACCATTAAAAACATAAAAAATGCCCACTCCTACCGCCCAACATAGTGACCAAATAGCCAAATTAACCTAATTATCACCCATCCTGCTTTTGCAGTGTGAAGTAGGTGAAAAACTCACAGCCAAGTTAGATTGTGAGCAAAAAATTCCTACTTGGCCTCAAAAAGACGACCAGCGAACCTACACTGACAACAGGGGAGGGCGGGAGGAAGCTGCGGAACAAACTGTGGAGGTGAGGAGTGGTCCTGGGACTTAAATAGCAGTAGACCCCTCCTACCTCGAGTGGTGCCACCCTGGGCCAGCAAATGGCAGGCCCCAATGTCACCTCACCCCATCCTCGCCCGCAACCACCTCTCCCCACCCAGCGAGCCGGGTAAGGAAAGGCCATTGCGGAGCGAAGGACGAGAAATAATGAGGCGACACAAGAATTGGGATATAAACAAGGGCCACTTTATTATTTCCAGATAAGCAAAAGGGGGGAGGTAATCCTAAGTGGGCATTTTAGCATGGCCAACCAGGCCATTGAAGGGGTCGGGCGAGACATTCACAGCCCGGGAAGTGGCGCCTGCGCTCTCACCCCCCCCCCCCAAGCTTCCCCAGTCTGAGGTGGGGGGCCTTCCGGTGTCATCTCCCCTCATGCCGCAGGGCTCCGAGTAGACGAGAAGGGTTGGCCCCAAAGGTAAGCCTTATCCCCCCAACTGATGCCGCAGGGCTCTCAGTGGTTGGCCCTCAGGCGTTACCAATCACTTTAACAGTGCCTGTGAATGCTCACCATTAAAAACATAAAAAATGCCCGCTCCTACCGCCACAGGGAGAGTCAAGCACCTTTAAAAGACCTTCTTGAATATTAGCCAAGAATAGGTCGTTACCAAGCTGGGACAAGTGCACCCCGTCGTGTCGATACAGCTCCCTCCGGGAACGGCAAATATTACAATGTTGAATGCTAACATCCCCATGCAATGCCAAGGCTTTAAAGATTTCCGAATTAACCCGTTTCCGGGCTAGCTCAATAGCGCGGGGGTCGTGAGCCACCCTCCAGTGTAGCTGGGGCAGGATGCAGGACCAAATGATCTGAATGCGAGGCCAACGCTGGCGTAATCAGCCAAAGCTTGCAAAATAAGGGCCTTGATTAGAATCTGCGGGGGAAGCCAAGCAGAATGTCACTGCAGCAAGGTGGGGATGAGCTCGTCCCACCGCATACCACGTCTCCCGAGCCAATGGATGGTAGCGTGTTGACTCATGCCGAGCTAAGATCCCCAGCTGGAACTAGCTGCGTGCTTGCTGGCCCAGAACACCATGCTGTGGCCGCATATAGAAACCCACACGGGTGCAATAGCCACTGGCGGATCTAAAACAAACATGAAGACGTTAGCATCTACCACCTCAAGTTATTTTGCCATATGTCTCACGTATATATTAAATGCTGCAGAACGCCATCTACCCAGCGATTTTATCTGGGAAGGGGAGAACCCTAAAGCTGCAGCTGTGGAAGCTGCCCCAATGCGAAATGAATGCGTGCCAAACCTTGCTCCGCATAGACCTAAGTCGTCAAGCGCTTTTCTCGCTATTGACCAAAACTGATATTTGGTAAGAGGAGATAGGTCCTGGTGGTGAAACAGAAAGCCTGGGGTGGCCCCCCGCATAGCCACGAATGTTGCCAAAGCCCTCAATGGGCATAATTTTGCGCAGCTTGAAGGGAATAAGGATATCCAATGTCCCAAACCCCTCTGATCAGTTTTAGTGTGACATAGACATAATCGAGCCTCTCTGGGCCCTAGCCACAAATTGGAAAATTGAAATGCTCTAGAGGAATTATCTTTTTTGGATGTGGCCAAAACCTCGGATATACGAAATGCCCCCCAAAAAGTTGTCAGCGCTGCAGCGTGAAACAAGCATGACTCGTATTGTGAGTGGCAAAGAAGCGGCCAGCGTGCTTGTAACCCAATTAAGATGTCCGGGGATAATGGAAGTCGAGCATCAGGGACACGGGGTAATGTCCTTGCCCAACCATTCAGTGCCCTACATACTCGGAAATCCACAGTACGATCCTCCACACCGCGTGCTTTAGCCATAAAAGCTAATGCTGCTAGCTTAAGGGAAATAGTGCGTATTGACAGACCCCTATTTCTAGAACTTACGCAGAATTGCAGCACGTGTTCCACGGGAATGGGCCACAAGAGCTGAAGTTGATTGGCTAAGCGAAAGGCCTGAAATTCCCTACCTGCTGCTTGGTATGCGGCCTTGGTGCTAGGCGCCAAGGACTGCCATATAGCCTGCTCTATCTCCACCTTCCAATTCGCCACAGAGCAGGAGGCATGTTCTCCGGGCTTGGGAGGGCCCAAGGAGCCAATTCCCAAAATCTCTGCACCTGATGTTGGGATAAATCATCCGCTATATCATTATTCAAACCCGGTATATGTTTTGCCCAGAAAAGAATATTGAATTTCAAACAGTGCAAGGTAAAAGTCCTCACCAGGTTCATGACATGCGGATTACGAGAGGAAAGAGAATTGATAACCTGTAACGTGGCCTGGTTATCACTCCAGAACAACATCGTGGAGTCAGCGAAATTGCTGGCCCACACGTGTGCTGCCACCACAATTGGGAACAGCTCCAAGAAGGTAAGATCCTTGCAAGTGCCATTTAAAAGCCATTCCTTGGGCCATTGTTCTGCACACCACTTTCTTCCCCAAATCACTCCAAAACCCCAGGAACCTGATGCGTCAGAGTGAACCTGCAATTCTGCCTTTAATAGTAACTCCTGCCTCCAGAATGATACCCCGTTGAAATGTTCCAGAAAGTTCAGCCATACCGAAATATCGGCCCGCATGGATCCAGAGACCCTTGTTCTGTGGTGTGGCTTGCGCAATCCTGACATAGCAGAACACAAGCACCGCAGAAAAGCACGTCCTGGGGCAATGACCCTACATACGAAATTCAGGTGCCCCACAATTTCTTGTAACTGTTTGAGAGATACTTTTTTATCGTTCAAAATGCCTGGTAATTTAACACGCAGTGTGGATAGCTTGTCTATTGATAGACGGCAGCATTGGAAATTGGAGTCTAATTCAACGCCTAAAAACTTAATAATGGCGGATGGGCCTTCAGTTTTTTCATGTGCCAAAGGCACTCCTAGCTCCTCGCATAATGCACAGAATTCTCCCATCATGTGCCCGCAATGTGGGCTGCCTGCGGGCCCTGAAAACAGGAAGTCATCAACATAGTGAATGACATCCTGCGCTCCCACCCGAAAAACGAGGGCCCACTCCAGGAATGTGCTGAACTTTTCGAACATTGCGCAAGAGATGGAACATCCCATAGGTAAGGCACGGTCTATATAAAATTGCTCTTGGAAACAAAAACCCAATAGATTAAAATCCTTGGGGTGAATAGGCAAAATGCGACGGGCAGCTTTTATATCGCATTTGCCCATTAAAGCCCCTGGACCATTGTTCCGTACCATACGTACAGCGGAATCAAATGAGGCATACCTGACAGAACTCAGATTCTCCGGGATTGCATCATTTACGGAACCCCCTTTTGGGAAAGACAGGTTGTGAATCAACCTATATTCCCCAGGCACTTTTTTAGGCACTGTTCCTAGTGGCGAAACCCGCAAATGAAGGATGGGGGGGGGGGCGTCGCAAAAGGCCCCAGCACCCTTCCCGCCATAACTTCTTTGCTTATTTTGTCTCTTGCAATGTCCTCAAACTGATTGATGGATTTCTGGTTGTTTGCCAGAGAACCGCACCTAACACCCTGAAAAGGGATACAGAAACCTTCCCTAAAACCTATACTAAGATATAATGCTTCACGCTGTTTGGGGTAAAACGCTAACAACTTGTTAAGGGGCTCAAGTTTGACCGGACTGGGCCCCTTTGGCAGGAGGTTGTTGTCCCCCGGTACGCCTGGCGCCCTGTCCGTCCCTAACGGGCCATTTTCCGGTCTTATTTTTGAAACAATTAGTTGCGGCATGATGGTCAGCACAGGTTTGGCATTCGTGTCTATATTTACAGGGGTTGCGTGAGCAAATCCCCTTGTTAAAATCCCAGCAGAGCGGGCGGTGTTGAACCGCCTGGCCTGCGTACCCTCGGGAGGTGGACGCAGGCTGTTGTTTGGCCAAAATGTGGCCACTGTCCGCCCTGTCGCCAAATCCCGGTCGGGCTGGCATCATAAACTGTAGCCATAGGTCGTTGTCCTTCACATCCCAACAAAGGGAGTGGTCATAGGCCGCTCTACGATGAAATGATTCGTCAAGAGCCAACCAGGCTCCGACCTCATATTCTGAATAAGCTCGATAAATCATATCGAGATACTTAGCCAGAATAACCCCTTTTCCTGGAAAATGCTGGAGCACTACCCCCATGTATATAAGGAATCCAGGATGCCAATTGGCCCATGTACGGACTACTTTTTTCCTTTTGATCCTTTCTGCTTCTTTGTCCGTCCCCTTTTCTTTCTTGGTGCTCTCCTGCTCACGAAATAGCAATGAGAATATATCCACATATTCCCCCTTACAGATATTTTCTCTGGTTGCAGGTAACAAATGATATCCCAATGGAGCAGATGTGCTTCCAGTAGGGATAGAATCATATGTAGCTCCTGCATAAGGGTCCCTAGTCTCTTGGGCGGAACCCATCCCGGTTGCACCTGCAGGTCCCAGCCAGACGTTGGCACAAGCACCCATAGCCACTGTAACTGGGGATGATTGAGACTGACCCTCCAGAGGAATGTTCCCTAAAGCATTTGGTTGCTGATGCGCCACAGAACCAGCAGCCATAGTGCCGGCCTGCTGCACCTCAGCAGTCGTGGCAGGAGCAATTGAAGGGGAAACGAAAGGATGAGGTGGAACAATTGACTGTGTTTCCTATTTGTGTCCCCAAACTTGTAAACCATGGCATGAAGCCCCAATGTGCTGGAAAAGACCAAGGTGCTTGAGGGAATGGTGTAGTGTAATGCAGCTGCTGCTCACCTTGTAATGTGGGGCTGATTCCCTGCACTGGGGTGTGATGTTGAAGGGGAGGTTCAGGAGGGGAAGTCACGCTTGGTTCCGCGGTGGACGGGGTAGATGACCTGATGACGTTTGCTTCTGGATCCAAAGCCTCGCTGGTCACTCCGCCTGAGGAGTCTTCAACCACCTTCAACCTAGCTGAAAGAGCATCCCATAAATCATCCTGCCTCTTTTTACGTGTCTGTCTGCGCCCAGCCATAGTATGTGGTGTAACCGGTAATGGAGGGGCAGCAATACCTTTTTCTTTTTCCAATGTTTGTAATCTGGCTACAATACCAGATACCTGAGGATCTAATTCTTCCTCGGAGGAAGTGTTTTCAATGGGCCTGCTCCACTTTGCCGATTGGGCAGGAGCCTTTCCTTTGCCCTTTTTTCCACCCACACCTTTCTTTGGAGGCATGGTGAAATGTGGAGACTTGTGCTATATGGCTGCACTGTGGGTGGTATGGGTGAATTGGTATTATAGACCCCTGGTGCAAACGGAATTCCTTCCCAGCCCTTCCTGCCACTGCCAGGGATTGAACCAAGGACCCACTATAAACAAACCAAATACGCTAACACTGAGCTGCAGCCACTTCCCCAATATGAGGGCAGAATTAAAACTGCCTGCCAGCCAGCTTGTAAGCCATCAAAGACTGTCACTGAACCAACGGGGGGGGGGGGGCACGCCGCCTACCGGAACCCAACACCCTTGTTAACTGCCTCCCAGCTGTCGTGAAAGGGGGCTCCAGGCAAGCCTGCGCTGGGTGCCCACGTAATTACCCCCCGACTACCCATAACCTGAAAGGCCCCAGAGGCCCGAGAGAGGAAGGGTCCTGTTCCTTTCTGCTCGACGAGGCTCCCCCATCGCCAGGCACTCCCTGCCCGGGTCTTTCGTCGCCTGTCCGCTCTTCATGGAGGTTGAATCAAGCCTTAGCCAGCTGCGCAGCTCTACCGCAGCTGAGGCCCCGCCCCCACAGCCTTCGCCGGGACTCCGGCCGGAGCCGCGGCGCCTTCTGCCACCCTTTTCCTTCCCGTGCTGCTGCTCTTCAACCCGGCTACGGCTGGGGCTGAGCCTTGCCGCTCGCCCTGCCGCCGGGTCTTCAGTTGCGAGGGCGGTGCTTCCTCTGGCTCTTCCTCCCTGTGAGTTCCTTGCCGCGCAGCCGAGGAGGCTCCCTTCCTCTGCTTCAGCCCCGCCGTGGGGGCTCTTCAGTGGAGCGCCGCTTTCCCACCGCTGCTGCTGCTGCTGCCGCTGCTCCTGCTGCTCTGCTCCTGCTCTTCTCTGCGAGCTGTGGAACAAACTGTGGAGGTCCAGAGGGGTCCTGGGACTTATAGCAGTAGACCCCTCCTATCTCGAGTGGTGCCACCCTGGGCCAGCAAATGGCAGGCCCCAATGTCACCTCACCCCATCCTCATCCGCAACCACCTCTCCCCACCCAGCGAGCCGGGTAAGGAAAGGCCATTATTGGCATGTTTTGGTGCTGACCATGTGTATTTTTTTTAACACAAACATATTGCTGCACAAGAGAGTGTTTTCGACACAGTACCCATCCCCCTGCGTTGCTGTGTATTTGTGGTGGGTGTGCATCTTGGATGAGTTATTTTAAAAAATCCATGCCCCGTACCCATCAGCCTAGCCCCACCTATTTCTGCCGATGCACATTTGGAACCGCCGTCATGGGGAACATGTTGTCCTGCAATGGCTTTCCTTTATTTGTGGGAAACTTCCTTTGTGTGTGCCCTGAGAGTGATGATTGTGGAGGTCGGAAACCTTACAATCACCCTTCCCCTCTCTCGAAAGGGCTCTGGGTGTAGATGAGCTCATAGTGTGCTGAGGGATAGGAATACATAGAAGACTGGGGTGGTGGTGGTTATGACACAAGTTTGGAAATGGATGACTCCTTCAAAAACTTGCAGAAAAGGTTTAAGAAAGTAAAGTATAAAATGGCATGACTTTCACACCCACGTGCACACACTCACATATACCCTATACGATTTTGACACTGGGGAAAACATTTTGGGATCCCATTGCTTCTCGTGTTAAAATTGTTGGGAAGAATCAAGGGTTGTTTAATGGGTTGCCTTTCCAAACTCCAGAAGCCCATTGGTGTGATATGTTGAGTGTGTCAAATAAGAAAGGCTAGTGGGAGACAGGCATGAAATATGATAGGTATTCTCATTGCCTAAGGTGTGATTGTTACTGATTGCTGTGGCAGTTTACATCATCTTTAGAAATAGTAAATGCCACTGTGAGCCTCCCCTCCCCTCTGCAAGAAAACAGAACACCTTGTTAGTTGGAAACTCTTCTCGTTTTTCATCAGTCTGTCTTGAAAAAATACATATGATCACGCCATGGTTCCTTCGGAAATCCACATCTGAAGATGAGAGAATGAATTACAGAAAGCTTTAAGATGTGAAGAGTCAGGAAGAACACATGTATTTGAGTCCATTTCTCTCCCTTAAATGATAGTTGTATTTTCTGAAGCAGAAACTATAATGATAGTATCTAGGCAAGAAACCGTTCGGGAAAGGAGGCTGGATATTTTTATTCCAAATGAAACTGGAATTGAATCTGGGGGTATTTTTTTCCTAATTCTCTAAACTGCCTTCAAAAAGTGCCAAAATAAAATAAAAACCCTGCAAAATTTATATATATATATATATATATATATATATATTCTTGCATCTATGTATATGTATATATATAATTATTGAAGCTTAGAACAAATATATTGGGTACCTTGTGATGAAGTCAAATCTCTTTCCCTTTGTTTGGATCAGACTTACGGCCAAATGTCTATCAAGTGGGGAGCAGGTGACTTCAGGTGAGGCCAGGTAGCAGGGCCAGCCCAAGATATTTTGTTGCCTGAGGCACAGAGCAAAATGGTGTCCTGTTCCATTCTATATACAGAAGATAACTGGACTTGTGATTCAATCATTCTTCAACACTGGTGATAGAACCCCCTCACCCACATTGTGACCACCCCTGAAAGGACCAGGCTAGCTTAGGGGGCATAGGGCAGGCTACTTGGCACACAATTCTATTGACCAACATCTTGCTGCCATTGCCCAGCATGTGCCACCTGAGGTGACCACCTTGCACTGTCTAATGGTAGAGAAGAGAAGTGAACTATCTCAGCTTTCCCACTAAAATTACTTTTAAAACTATTTTTTCACCCAGTGGGGCTGTGAGACTGGCTGCAACCTCAACTAGAGGAAAAGAGGCTCTAAAAAAGTAATTTGAGGTGGGGAAGCATATATGGTGGAGGGTTCAGTTCTACTTGGTGTTTGCCCATACTGTGCTTTAAACACACCCTCACTTTAGTAGGCTGACCAGATAAAATCCAGGTCAGGGCTCATGTAACTTTAACAGTTGTAGAGAAAAGGGAATTTCAGCCAGTGTCATTTGTATGCAATTAGTTCCTGGTGAAATTCCCTCTTCACCACAACTGTTAAAGGTGCATGCACTATACTAGAGTGACCATATACAAAAGAAGGCAGGACCCCTGCAACTTTAACGGTTGTGATGAAGAGGGAATTTCACCAGGAACTAATTGCATACAAATGACACTGGCTGAAATTCCCTTTTCTCTACAATTGTTAAAGTTACATGAGCCCTGACCTGGATTTTATCTCGTCACCCTACTTTAGAGGCAATTGGAATCCCTGCCACTGTCACATACCTCAGCCAATTTTAGAATTTATTTCAACCATGTATCCATTTACAGCAGCCCCAACCTGGTGCTCTCCTGATATGTTGGACTACAACTCTCATCCTGACTGTGGATGATGAGAAATGTAGTCTAACACATCAGGAGAGTGCAAGGTTAGGGAATGCTGATCTACATTAAGTTTAGGAGAAGAGCACTAGTAAACTATTGAATGGGGTAACTGAAGATGGCAGATGTTCCACAGGTGAAGCATCATGGCCTTTCATTGATGGATAAATATCACCTGCTGAATGTTGCTCTGCTTCCTTGTTCTGCAGCACAGGAAAAAAAACTTTACTTCTTTTGGAATATGATCACTCTAATCTCGAAGCAGGCAGACTCACCGGCACTGTTAATAATTACTGGTTACATGCTTAGCTCAGCTGCCGATGGAAAGACAAACCAAGACACCCATTACAACCTTGGGGAGTAATTTACCTCCAAGGTGACCTGACCTCAAAAAGGCAGCTACATCAGATGGAAAAGCCCAGAGAAATATGAATATTTCTATAACCTTTGTAAAATAGTTCTAATAGTTAACCTCTCATAAAATCTAACCAATGTAATAATTAAAATGTGAAACCTTTGCTAGAGAATGAGAACTTGATGGCAGCACACAGGCTTGCCGGTGGATAGCACAGGAACACAAACAGATTAGCCTGCAGCCTTCTTGAAGAAAGGAATATATTATACCCTTCAGTGGAACCACCAGGGAAGAAGATGTTGCAAAATCATTGTCCTTTTACCATGTTTCCTAGATTCGCCCACCCCACCTGTGCCTTCCAACCGCTATGGGAAACAGTTTATCAGAAATGTTAGCCAGGGTTCTTCAGACTAGGGATGGGTTAGAAATAGGTTATAACAGTTGTCGGAAGGTGGAGGGTGGAAATAATGAGATGAAACACAAGATTGGGGCATAAACAAGGCCACATTTATTGAAAGATCTGCAGAAGGGGAACCTCAGCCAGGCATCTTCCACATCTACACGGCCTCCGCTGTGATTATATAGGGTGAGTCATTCTCGGCCAGGGGGTGGTGCAATGACTTCGCCATTCCCCTAGCCTCCCCCTTTTGGGTAGGGAGACCATCCGGTGCCATCCCCCCCTCCGGCCGCAGGGTTTGGAGTGGGTGAGAAATGTTGGTCTCAGGGGTAATCCTTATCTCACCAGCTGGGCCATAGGACTCACAGCTGTTGAGCCTCAGGCATTACCCATCACTGCCTGGTGTCTTAGAATGCTCACCGACCCTATCCATTTCAAGATGCCTGCGCCTAACCGCCAAATAAATGTGACATATTAAATTGAATCCAATTAACCTATTTAATACTCCCATTCTGTCTTGCCATATGAAGTAGGTGAAAAACACTCATAATCAATGAAAGGATATGAGCCAAAAAATCCTACTTGGCCTCCGGACGGACGACCGCGAAGCCACACTGCCGCATTGCAAAGAGGGAGAGAGGGAGGGCGGAGGCCAATAAATAGGCTTCCGATCCTCCTCCTCTCTCGGTGGCGCAATGGGGAGTCCACCAATGGTGGGCCTCTATGCCTCATCTTCCCCCACCCACCCACAACAGCCCACCACTTCCCACCACTGTTGGCGTTTCCTGAAATTTCCGGAATGCAGTGAAACATTGATATTTACACTTTCTTGAATTTTGATGCAATCTGCAGTGGTGGTGGTGGTGGGTGTGGGTGTGTTTTAAGTGTATAATAAGGAGAAATGCATATGGTAGAAAAATGTGGACCCCAAAATCTGTGTATCAGTGGAACGTGTGCACAAAATACATTATATTAGGTAGAAGGTGCACATTATATTAGGGAAATTTGCTTGCAGAAAAAGTATATATTTTGAAAATGCATACAAAAATTAGTGCTGGGTGGACTTACTCCAAGAGAAAGCATAAATTGTTCGCCAGGTTCAGATTTCATCTATTTAATCTCAGATGAAAGTTCTCTATTATTCTGAGTTCTCATGTTGTGTAGATGTGAACCACAACACAGATGTCCTCAATGCCCTCCAGCCAGCCCCCCAAGCCTGCATCATTCCTATCCGATCCCCATCTTCCCTGAAATTTGTGCATGCGCTCCTAGCAAGCACCTCTGACTTCACAGATCAGATTTCAGCCAGTTAAAGTTGCAGGGGCCCTGCCTTCTTTTGTATATGGTCACTCTAGTATAGTGCTTGCACCTTTAACTGTTGTGATGAAGGGGGAATTTCACCAGGAACTAATTGCATACAAATGACACTGGCTGAAATTCCCTTTTCTCTACAACTGTTAAGTTACAGGAGCCTTGTCCTCCTTTTCAGATGGTCAGCCTGCCTTAGGGGAGGGTTCCTGCATCTCACCTGCTGAAATCGTAGGTAGATCAAATACTTTGACCCAGCATTGAGAAGAGCTGGATGAATTATTACCTGTCACAATTGGTCTTCTTGTGGGGTATCTTGACCCTTAACTTAAGATGGGCTGCATATCAGCACCATTTTCTTTGTTCAAGTAAGAGAAAACAAAAAATGGAAACAGACAGAAAGTGAAAGAAACACACACACACACACAACGTGTGTGTGTGTATGTGTGTGTGTGTGTGAGAGAGAGAGAGAGGTGGTGGTGGTGAAAGAATTACAAAATGGAGTCCTATTCTAGGTTAGGGTTGAAGATTATTGGCGGAGGGCAGGCTTTCTGTTCTTCAGTAGAATGGAAGAAGCTGCCAAGTTTAGTTGGTCTCAATTTCTCATTTGTCCAGTTTTAAGTTTGGTTCATCTCAAACTTTTAAAATTTATCCGGTCTTAAGTTTGGTTCATTTTGTGCACATTTCCCCTAATATATGCATTTTTGTATGCCTCTTTGCCTAAGTTACTTTATTTTACAACTTTTTTCTTACTATAATGCATATTTGAACATGTTTTTTCTCTAATACATGTTTTTTCTGTGCAATTCTTGATTGGAGATCTCCATTGCGAATTCCAAAGGATAACTGTATTGTGATTCTTACCTTGGTCCAAAAGTGTAAAATTAGGTAAGTTTGCACTAAAATGTGAACTGTAGGAATGCATCTGCAGCCCTACTCTTCAGTACCAGAAAGACTCAGTTTCTGTTGCACTAAGGTATTACTATCTTTGGCCTAACTGGCTTAAATTCACAATGGCAAGAAACTTGGAGGGCAGCCTGAATATGCACCGGAGACTTGCTGGGCAGACAATGACGCTATGCAAACAGCGGCTTGAAACACAGGTTATTAGCGAGTGTGGACAGAGGACTTTGACCTAGAGTCAGAAGAGGGAAGCCAATTCCAGAAAGTACAGGAGCTGTGGCCAAAAACAATCTCTGCAAGCAACCGTGGTACAGTCAGCACCTTAGGAGGTGAATCCTGGTCCAAAGGCAAGCACAGCAGGTGAGGTGGAAGGAAATGCACCAGTGGGGAGTGTGTGTTTTTTTAGACAGCTTGACTTTGAAGGAAGCAATAATTTATGTGCAATCATGAGGAAAGCCTCTGCTGGAAACAGGGAAATTGGGACATTTTCATTGCCAGTCAATCTGCTGCTTTAAAAAGCAGCACATCACATTCCTTTGGGAGCTGTGAAGTTCTGTTCCAAAAGAAACAAAAGCCCAACAGGTTTTACAGACCAATATTTACCTGGGTAACTTGTAACAAGCCTTTAGTTTTCATTGAATTCATAATGCTAAAGAAACCAAAATCTGTCAGTCTAAACTTTAAAGACTGTAGAAAAAGATGAATATGGCTTGGATGATGAGGGCTAGAGTGAGAAGCATGCTTCTCCTCTAGGTATTAACCTTTGGGGACATGACTGGTAGGGGTGGCTGAGAAATTACTTTCAGTTTGTCTTTCAAAAGAATTTACCAAAATGCACACATTCAAACGCAGGAGGGAAAGAAGAACGTTTAAAAATTCAGTTGTGGGAGAAAACCAAACTGGCAGAGGTGTCTATCCAGGCCTTATGTCTTAAAAGTCTGGTTTTGAATCCCTTGGGATCCAACCATGTTAATGCTTAATTAGGGTTTCCATCTCTTTATTTATTTATTTATTTGTTTGTTTATTTATTTATTACATTTATATACCGCCCAATAGCCAAAACTCTCTGGGAGGGTCACAAAAGTTAAAACCATCAACATGACTCAGAAGTATATAACAGTATAAGAACACAATATACAAATACAATATAAAAGCACAATCAGGGTAAAACTGTGCAGCAATGCAGATTTAAAATACAAATTTAAAATACAGGTTAAAAGGAATGGAGTCAAAATATTATGATAATAAACTGTTAAAATAATGTGAGAATAAGCAGATCTTCACCTGGCGTCGAAAGGAGTATAATTTAGGCGCCTGGTGAACCTCTCTAGGGAGTTCATTACACATTCCACAGCTGGGGAGCCACAGCAGAGAAAGCCCTCCTCCTAGTAGCTGGGAATAGCTGTATCTCTTGGATTTGGCTGGTACAGATGGATGACAATTTTGTTTCAGTTTGTTTTGAGTCAGAATTTACCAAAATATAAAGAAGAATTTGGGATTTAAAAAATTTGCATGGAGGAGAAACTAAATGGAGAGATTCGCTAACTGACCAGTGACAGTAGAGAGAATGTAGGATGGAGTTGGGAAAGACTGATGTTGGATGTTTCCTGCCTTATTTCTTAGGGATGTTGAAGGAATCCATTTGGGGGTAGTGCTCTGGTGGGTCTTTGCCAGCTTGGCCCCACAGACACTGGCTCGCACATCTTTGAGCTTGCTTGACTTCTTGTGCGGCATGTTGGGCAAGCTAATTGCTTTCTGCTTTTATTTATATATGCACAAATCACAGTTTGGTCAAAAATGTGGCTATAACTATTAATGGAAATCATGATTTGCGCAAAATCATGGCTGTAAATAGCACAATTTATACAAAATTGCAGGTGTAGATGTTCTAATTAGACAATTTACACCTGCAATTTTGCACAAATTGCACAATTTACAACTGTAATTTTGCACAAATCATGATTTCCATGAATAGTTCTATCTGTGATTTTGTGCAAATCGCAGCTTGGGCATGCTGGGAGTTGAAGGATTCCCCCCTGTCTATATATGCATAGGATTTCACCCTTTAGGGGTTAATTGTGGCTTTCCAAGAAAGGAGGAACATGCCTCACTTCCAAAGGAAGTGAGGCAGGTGGCCACTAGGAGGAGGGCTTTCTCTGCTGTGGCACCCTGGCTGTGGAATGAGCTCCCCAGAGAGGTTCGCCTGGCGCCTACTTTGTACTCTTTTCGTCGCCAGGTGAAGACCTTTTTATTCTCCCAGTATTTTAACAGTTAAAATAACTCAATTTTAATCCTTGCTGTTTTAAATTTGTATTTTAATCTGTATTAATTCCTGCTGCTTGGTTTTATTCTGGTTGTGTTTTTATATTGTATGTTATTCTGTGTTTTTAGATTGTGCCTTGTTTTATATATTTTTAAATGATTTCATGGTTTTAATTTTTGTGAACCGCCCAGAGAGCTTCGGCTATGGGGCGGTATAAAAATGCAATAAATAAATAAATAGGTTAAGGCTCGTTCATATCGTTGCATATCAAGCTGAGATATGTATGTCAGAACCGAGTCATTATTTTTAAACCTTTCTTGATAATTACCATCATGTGGAGTGATGGCCATCCTATCTTCTTAGGCTGGATGAGATGAAGTATCATTCAGGTATAGCCGACAGGATAAGTGCTATGGAAATTATTACTTTCATTCCAATGTTCCATTTCCCTGTGTAAATGTGGCTCTGAATTAATGTGTTTCTTATACTGTGAATATTCTAAATATATTTAGTGTTCCACTCTTTGTTTCATGGAATTCAATGCCTCTGTGACACATTTGTAGGAAAGAATAACTGGTTGTAATAATCAACAACAACTCTACTTGTCTCGCTTATATCCATCACTGTGCTGTGGTATTTGTCATTAAGTCTCCTTGCTTCCTTTTTTCCAAGGGTGGCTTCATGTTTCTTTGAAGGTCCATCCAGCTTTGGCAAAGACACAGCTAATGGACTCTTCTATGTCATGGCATGTCCTTGACTCATTCAGTCAACGCCATTCTGCTAAGGATTATCAAAGGCAGCCAGAAGACAGATGTCACAGTTTACCCTTTGTTCATACAATTTCCTTTGCCCTCTTTTATCGTTACTACTGATGACAAGTTGTGTTATTGCTTGTTGAATAACCAGTGCTATGGTTACTTGTTAATATAGTGTGTGTGTGTGTGTGTGTGTGTGTGTGTAAAATAGCAAATTTCCTTAAATGGTTAGAAACATGTAATGGAGATAGTTAGAAGCATGTAATGGAGGAAGTAGCAATTAGAGACCTACCTGAGGTCACTTCATAGAGACACTAATCTTTGGTAGGTGTCTACATATACTTTCATAAAATGAGAAAGATCACAAATGTAAACTACTCTAGTCAAACCATGTAGATAGTCATCAAGTGCATTTATTTACGTACTAATCTGGAAGTCTATTTATTTATTTTTAGAATACAAAACACACTCATCAAAGTGTTCAGGGTTGTGTCAGCACATAGCTAAACAACTTCCTTAACCTGAAAAACTGTTATATTTGCCATGAGTTAATGTGAAACTCAGGAGTCAACATTTAAAAAGAAAAAGTCACACCATTACTTAGGTGATCTAAATAGTCATACATTACTTCAAATCAGGGGTAGAGAACCTGTAGCACTCCAGATGTTGATGGACTACAACTTCCATCTTTCCTTACCATTAGCCAGACTGGTTAGTGTTGATGGGACATGAAGTGTAAAACACCATCTGGAGTGCAACTGGTTCCCATCATCACCTTTAAAGAAAAGAGTGAAAACACATTATTTTTGTTGCATTTTATTTGTTTAAATATTTTAATTGGTACTTTATATTTTTTTAACTATTCTATGGCATTTTTTTTTACAATTTGTAATCTGCCCAGAGAACATTAGTTATTAGGAGCTTTAGAAATATGATAGATAGCTAGTTAGATAGTTATTGATCATCTCTGTTTTTATGGATTTTTATTTAATATGTTCTTAGTGCTTTTTATTGTATTGACTTCATGTGGTTTTCATCTTGTATGCCAACTTGAGGGGGTTTATCCTTAAAGGGAGTCTAAAAATATTTTTAAATAAAATAAATTAAAGAACAAAATGTGTTAGAAATCCTGCCCCCCCCCCATCCGAATAATTGCTACAGATGGAAGTCATGTCTGGTGTCATTTGGGTACCATTTCTGAGAAGGCTCTGTCCCTCCTTCCCACTATCTGTAACTTAGATGGAGGCAGGATACATAGCAGGCCTCCTCTGAAGACCAACGTCTGAGGAGAAATTCATACAAAGAGCCTATCTACACACGCAGGATAAAACAGTTTGAAAACGTTTTGAAAATTGTATATGGAGTGTGTCCTGGGCCCCAACAGTTCTCAAAACTGTTATAAACCGTTTTAAACCGTTTTAAAGCAGCAGTGTAGATAGGCTGACAGTTTTGAGAACTGTTGGGGCCCAGGACACCCTCCATATACCATTTTCAAAATGTTTTCAAAGTGTTTTATCCTGCGTGTGTAGATAGGCTCAGAGTTACAATTAACACTGTCTTGATTCTCAGGAATACATGAGCCAGCAAAAAAAAAAAAGTCTAGGAGATGCAAAGCATTTCCTGTTTCTCAGGTTTTACCCTTGCAGTCCTAATAACCAACAAATCTATATTCATATTCTGGGATGTATACATCTCTTGAGGGCCAAAATGTTTATGAGATTGTGAGCTTCATTGTACATTTCATATTGCAGCCAAAGAATGAGTCAATGAGGCTTCTATGTTTCAATCTCCCTCTCCCTTTATTTGCTTCTCAAATTAAAGACACCCCTCTCAGCCAAATTTCCTGAGGTCATAACTTTACAATGTAGGACACTTCCAACATCTGGAGGTCTGCAGTGAAAGTAGCACAGACCACTTTATAATTCCCCCTCCCCACAACTTTTTAGTTGCCTTTTCTAGAACAGATTTGGAGTGTGCAAGGAGAGGGATGGGAAACACCTCATTCTGTTTCTCCATTTGTTTTTGTTTTAAAACTATTTTTTTCCTTAGTTTGAATTGTACCGTTCTCATTGTTCTTTCATTATTAGTTCATTCATTTTCTTACCCTCATTCATTTTTTATTGATTTCCATTTCAAAACATAGTTTAAAAAAAACATCAATCGCAATACAAATATTTGAAAGAATGAAATACAATATAATGCAAAACAATCAACAGCACAGGAATTGCTAAAACAATAGATGCAAAACTACATGCAAATGTTTGACCGTTGTAGAAATGGAAGAGATGGATTAATCCATCCCTAGCATCAGGCAATTTCATTGCTCCCATCCCTGTGATCTTTTTGAGAATTGTACAGGGTACAGCTCTGTTCAACCATCCGCAGTGCATAGACACTATGCATGAGAGAGAGAGAGAGGTCCCCTCTACAAGGATTCGCTTTTGCGCCTGGTTAGGCAATTATGCGCATAATCGCGAAAGCGCATTTACGCCTAATCCCTCTGCACGAGAGGCGGCGAGAGGCGGCGAAGCGCATTAACGGATGTCCAAAATGCGCTTTACAAGTAGTTAATGCGCATAAGTGCTTATTCACACAGTCAAAATGCGCTTTAACGGACGGAGCAAAATAAACCTCGCGATTTAACGCGCATTCGATAATGCGCATAATCGGGGAGATAAATCGCCTCTACGCCCGATTTGCACTCCGTTCTTGTAGAGGTAATTTTTTAAATGTGCCTTGAAAGAGCTTTAAATGCCTCTTGTAGAGGCTACATGGGAGATATAATATGGCGGCTGTTAGCTGTGAATCAGTATCAGCAGCTGCTCAGCTCCCATTACAGTGCCACTCAGTAGCATGAGGGGAAGGCCTGTAGTTGCAGCAGCACTCGCTCCAGGGTCCAAGTCATGGTCCGCTCTGTGGGGGTAGGGGGTAGGCAAGGCATCAATCTTGGCAGGTCCTATTGGGGTACATGAGCCCTAGCAAATATCCAATATGCAGAGTGCTGGCACTGGGCCTGAGTATGGAAGAGGTATAGAGCTGATTGTAAAAGGAAAACAGCAGCATTGGGTTCTGTCCAATGTTAATCTAAGTTAACTCTCATTCATTTCAATGATTCTACTCTGGTGAGAACTAACATTGGATACAGCCACTGTGTGTGTGTGTGTGTGTGTGTATTGCTGTGCTCTTTCTTAAATCCAGTCCAAAACAAACAAACAAAACCGAAAAACCATTTTCCTGTAAATATGTGACAGAACTGTGAGCTCTACAATGTCATTTCCTTTTTTATATATATTTTAAGGAATGCTTCTAGTCTTTAATGTAAAAAGAGGGTACACATGATACTAGAGCACAAAAAGATAGCTTGGCTTTGCCTGATTAATCTTAGGCTCAGTTGTGGAAGTTGTAATTATTTTCTGACTAATATAACCACCGGAATAAACCCTATTCCTTCAAATAACAAGTAAAAAAAACCACAACATATATTGCAATTGAAATACATGATGCAAACTCTGCATATTTTTGTACGTTTACTTTCATTTGTATGCTTTATCCCAACTTGAGCAAAATGGGTATTTTAAAGAAGGAGGATATTTTTCAGAAACTGAGATAAACGTGAAGCATGATAGAAGTACTGTGTGTGTAAGGAATCATAGATATATAAATAAATAGGGACTTGGGCATGAGGAATGTGTGCTGAATAAAGACTTCATGGAGTGTGCAAGTCTGGTGTCCTGGCAGAATCAGAGTTCTAGTGAGTCAATAAGTTCAGCCACCAATAATGTCCTCAGAAACATGGAAGGAAATTTAGCAGGGACAAACAAATGTCAATGGCATTACTAGGGTTGTGAAGCAGCAGGGAAGCAGTCTGATCAACATGGATTGGGACTAAGGCCAAGAGCTGACCTGTAGACAAACCAGAAAAGCCAAGATCAATGGGGTGTAGCCCAATGGGGTGTAGCCCAAAGCCAGAGGCAGGAGGGTGGAAGCACAGTCTGGGAAGTACAGAGCAAGATCTTAATGACCATGAGCTAGGCTCCATTGAGTTTAATAAGACAGCGTCATCTAGTGGCAGAAATATAGTGCAACACCAAGCTTACACACTGGGAGATCCCGTGATTTCCCAGATAATACCACACTATCTCTGGAGGGGCGGGGGTTAAAGCAAGATTTTCAGGAGATAGCACACGAGATGTTCAAATGTTGATGACATTGTGTAATATACCGACGAACTTCTCTGAGTGGCCAGTCACGAGCTGCAATTAATCTCTCATTTAGAGAAGCTCTATGCCAGATCAGTTGTAGCTGTAGCACAGGGCTGGGCAACCTTTTTTTGTGCTGATGGCAACTTTTTTTCTTTCAAAGTACCTCAAGGTTAATCTGTCAGGAGCCTCATGTTGAAGGTGGGCAGGGCTGAAGCCAGCCGTTGTCATGGCCTGAATCTAAAGTGGATTGCCTCTTTTGGCTTTCCCTTTCTACCAACCTTTTCCTCTCTCTCTCTCTCTCTCTGTCTCTCTCTCTGTCTCTCTCTCTCTCTCTCTACACACACACACACACACACACACTTTTCCCAAGCAGTGGGCCACCAAAGAAGAAACAGAGAGCTGTTCTTTGAGATCTGAATTGATCATATGTATTTTATGGTTTTAATTGTTGTGACTTGCACAGGGAATTCTGGCAATTGGGCAGTATAGAAATGTAATAAATAAAGAAATAAATTATGCAGGTGGCTTTTGAAATTAGGCCATGGGCTTCAGGTTGCACACCCTGCTCTAACGAAAGCATGAGGGTTACCAGTGTCCAATCACTGTAATAGAGCTGACCTGTAAGAAAGAACAGAGCCTGGTGATTCAGCTGGCTGCTGGATCCAAGGAAGCTGGTCCAACCTCCCTCCCCTCCGCCGAGCTTGATGGAGGGGCATCATTATGACATGTTGACAGACAGTAAGTGGGTGTGTTGTAGATTTGCAGTAGATGTGCAGGGGGGTAGAAGAAACTGAAGTACAATGTATGTCTAGAGATGACCTGTATGATGCATGTTTGACTAGGAACAAATATATAGAATGGTGTGCAAAGAGAGAAAAAGAAGAAAATCTATTTTTCTTTCTTTTAAAAAAACTATAAAAGAAAATTTGACAACTGCTTCAGTTAAAAGACTTAAAATTTTATCTGGTATTTGCAGTGTATATGACACATTAGAGACTCCCTTTTCTTGCAGGAGGGAGGGTGTCGACTCTATTGTTAAGTGAGCTGATTCTCTCGCCTTCCAAGGATAACTTCCCCCGCCGTAGCACATGTGCCAAGCTTCCTTCAGTTCTTTGCATTTCCATAATAATGTGCCCTGGGAACATATCCTGCTCCCCAAAGTAATACTCTGTAATTAATGGGCTGCTCGAAATATGCTGTTGCCTCCTGCCCGTCCAGACCTGTTAATTGAAACTGAATGGGGAAAATTAGGTTTAAATAATGTGGTTGAGTTCAGCTAAGACACCAAGAAGCAGACTCCCCCAGCTTCTCCTGCCCCCCCCAAGCGATTTCAAAAGGAGCCTTTTCAACCATAAGACATCAGCGGTGTGGTTCTACTCCTTCTGTGATGGATTTCCTGACAAAACAGTGCCGTTCACATCAAATTCACATGTGGAGCCAGTCCTGATTCAACGCTCTTACTGAACCAGTGGCACTAATGAGCACTAAATCCTAGATTCCCTTCAAACATTTTCCTTCATCAGAATACCCTGGCAAACCAGGATCATGGGTATGAAAACAAAATACTGGAAAGCTGTGTTTGTGTCTGTAGAGCTACACCAAATATGACCTCATTCCAATTTTGGGTTGTGAGGGGTTTTTTTTTGGGGGGGGGTGAGGGAGTTCTGAAGAAAAGCCTGCCTTCTGGGAATATTTTCCCCATCCTGTTCAATGCCATTGCTTCTCCAATTTATTTATTTACTCATGATGTTTTTATACAGCCCAATAGCCCAAGCTCTCTGGGCGGTTCACAACCATTAAAACCATAAAATGAGAAACAATAACATATAGATGATAAAATGCAATATAAAAGTTTAAAACTACAATATAAAAATAATAGCAGCAAAAAAAAAAAATCCAGTATATGATAAAAATAAACTGAAAAAATTAAAATGCCTAGGAGGATAAATACAAAAAGTCTTTACCTGGCACCCAAACGAACTGCTGTTTCTCCCCTTCCCTCATTCTCAATCCTAAAACCCTAACTCTTTCTCAAACCTAAACTCTCACACATTAATTCCCTGTCTCTGATCTAAACCTTGTCACTACACATCTTACCCCATCACTGTCTGTCTCTCACAGGCACAGCACCTAGCTATATAGCATGCGGCAACACACAAACACACTTTACCCCTCCTTCTCACTCTCTCAGTAGTGAGCTATATCACTATGCAGCCAATCAGCTCTGACTATGTTCCCATATTACTGATGATAAAGCCTTTTAGAAATGTAACAGTGATTCCCAAATAGGTGAATTCTTTCAATTTCTTTTGAATTAAACTTTCTAAGGGACTGTTTTTAATATTCTTGAAAATACTTGAAAAAGAACCCTCCCTTCCCAATTTAGCTCAGCCCTGTGTTACTGTAAGTTGGATTTGGGTGTATGAAGTAACTCAGGGAACCCAGCAGATTTGTGTCTGAATTGCAAGTTGACACATTTATAAATCTTTCCCATAGTAACGATTTTAATTACTGAGAGACTTGGTAAAATACAACCTTGATTGAAAATTATATAGAAAAGAGGGGGCCTGCAGAAAAACCACTGTTCACTGTCTGGCTTCTTTTATTTTTATTTTTCATTTTATGGCACTTTTAATGTGCAAAGTGCTACTATAGCATTTATTAGGGATGATCAGAAAGTTTACAAGTTTTGAGTTCCAGGGAGAATTCTGTTGTCTTAAATTTCACTTTAGACTCAATACTGATGGAAGAGTCTTTGGGGACCCAGGAGAATACAGAGAAGTAGTCTAAAAGGACTATGATTTAAAACAACTTTAGTATCAACGAATACTTGGGCTGAAGCTTACCAGAATCTTTCATGGCTGCCTCTGACCAGCTGACCACAAATATATATAATTTGTGGGGAGAACTAAGTAAAACCCGGGTAGGAAAATTTAGTGATATATAGTGACTGATAACATAAACATTATTTTAGGCAATGTGGTGTTAGACGTCTGTCCATACTGAGTTTATGTTTATAACTCTAATACTGGATAACATGGATGGGCAACCTTTTTTCTGTCAAGGGCCACATTCCCTTGGGGGTAATCATCAGGGGACCACATGCCAGTAGATGGCAGGAATGTGGATCAGTGGTGTGCAGGGCCACCCTTTCTCTCTCCCTTCCTGCCATCCTACAAAAGGGACAGATCATTCTAGCCAGAAGTCTGAACCGATTGCTTGCAGATATCTTTTGAAATCAGGCCAAGGGCCACATGATGATAGGTTGAGGACAACAAATGGCAGGAGAGCTGCAGGTTGCCCACCACTGCTGAAGAATATGTATCACCTCCTGATCAGAAAAGTAATATAATGAGAATTTACTATTTATATCACACCAGAGTGACCATATTTGGGGAACTAAAGTAGAGGGCACCCACTGGGGTGGGTGGGTGAGAGAGAGAAAGCACACTTTCCCCTCCTTCACTCCAATCAGGACCTTAAAGGAGGGGAAAGCATGTCATCCCCCCACTGCTCCAATTGGGGCCTTTTCTATGATGTCTGGGAATGACATGCTTTCCCCTTTAAAGCCCTGATTGGAGCAGTGGGAGGGAATGACACAACTCTGGAAAGTGCGTCATTCACCCCTGCCATGCTAATAACGGCCTTAAAGAGGAAAGTGTGTAATTCCCAGACAGGGGCATAGACTTCTCAATTTGGGGGGGGCATGGGGCTTAACTTGGAAAAGGAAGGCACCGCTCACACACTGTAATTCCTAAATAGGCAACCTTTTGTCCTACAAGGCCTGAGGGGATAGGAGAAAATTAATCTGGGGAAGGCTGAACCTGACACAAAAGGAGAGTGGTTTTTGCCTGGCAAAGAGGTCTGCTGGAAAGCTGAGGAGGAAGCAGGGTTTGCTTGGAGGTAATTTAGACTGAGCCCCAAACACATAACAATACAGCCAACTGGAGACTGACTGAGGAATCTGCCAGCCAGGCTGTGAACTTACTGATGTTTCTTGGTTGGGCATTGCTAGGGTTGTTAGATATTGATAACCAAAGCGTAGCCATCTTTGCTTACACGTACAGAATGCTGGGAACCTTGCTTAAGGCTGAAGGAAAATTTAAAGTGCGTATGCAGCTGAAAAGGCCTAGCCACAAGCCCGGTTTCATCTGGTTGTAGCAATTGTCCTAATGCAAGGCCGTCAGCGCACCTTATCAGAAGCTACAGAATGTACCCCAGTAACAATTGAAACATGCGCAGTAGCTTTCAACAGTGTGTCAAAGGGCAGTGACTTTCTCGTTGGAATGCAAGGGTTTTGCTTGAGCTTGCACTGTATAAAGCAATGACGTAGATCTTATGCTGTATAGTATAAAAGAGGGGGCTTGCATGCCCCTAGGTGTGGCTCTGGTAGGCTGGCAGCTTGCTAGAGTGCACCCGCTCAGCTGAACGTAATAAAAGTGCGTTGGACCAGAACTTTGGAGTCTGTGCTTCTTAGGGGGAATTGGCATATCTCCTAGGAAAACGAATCTGACACTTTTGTGCAACAGGGTGACCAGATAAAATTCAGGTCAGTGCTCATGTAACTTTAATAGTTGTAGAGAAAAGGGAATTTCAGCCAGTGTCATTTGTATGCAATTAGTTCCTGGTGAAATTCCCTCTTCATCACAACTGTTAAAGTTGCAGGGGCCCTGCCTTCTTTTGCATTTGGTCACTCTAGCATAGTGCCTGCACCTTTAACTGTTGTGATGAAGAGGAAATTTCACCAGGAACTAACTGCATACAAATGACACTGGCTGAAATTCCCTTTTCTCTACAACTGTTAAAGTTACGTGAGCCCTGACCTGGATTTTATCTGGTCAGCCTAGGTATTGCCCCCTCTAGGAAATCCCAGTGGGGGCTTGAGCCCCCTGTAGTTTATGTCTCTGTTCCCAGACATTATAGAAAATTACAGAAAATCCCCTCTGACAACAAGGATAGAACAAAATCCTGGAAAAATCCACAAAATCCTGACAGTTGGTCATCTTATACAAGACATATAAGTATGCATGAATATTCACAGAGTTTGGGACTGGGTCTAGGGATGACCTGCACATGCTCTTTCCAATCACTGTAAATAGCATCCACATCCCATCTGGACTCCTATAATGTGCTGTGCATTGGACTGCTTTTGAAAACTGTTCAGAAACTTCAGCTGGTCCAGAATGCTGTGACTGGGACTAATTAAAGCGAGCACATGACTCCCTTGTTACCAGTCTATTTCTGGTCACAATTCCAGGTGCTAGTTATGACCTATAAAGCCCTATATGGCTTGAGATCAGGCTATCTGAAATACTGCCTACTCCAAGACAAGCCTACCTGGGTTTTGAGATTTTTGGGGAGGCCAGCTGCCATCAGAGCTGCATCTGGTAGGGATAGGGCAATCTTGGTGGCTACTCCCAGACTCTGGAATTTTCTGCCACATGACTCCCCTCCACTGTTCTTTGGCCAGGGTTCTTAATCATGTGCAGAGCCCCACATGGATCTAGGACATCGAGGGCTCTCCACATGATTGAGGGTGACAGTCATTGACAATGAAGAGGCTGGAGGGCTCCTTCTCCTCTCATGTTAATGACATGTTGCTAAGAAGAATGCTTGAATGGGGCCAATGTCTCTCAAGCAGACACACATATTTTCTCTTTCAATGCAACTTTTTACATTTGAACTTCTGCACAGGTATAATCCTGAAAAGCACTTCCTTGGATAATCTGCGGGCCCCACTGTTTCAGTTGCTTGTAGGCCTTCTCCTTCCCATTCCTCTAACCTTGCCGTCTGTGAGCTTCCCTGTTGGATCTCCACAATGCTGGGGAAAGGATAAGCGGAACAAAATCATAGGCATCTAATAAAAACATAGTGGAAGAGGAAACCATAGGGCTTGAATGAGTGAATTTAATGTGTGCCTGGGGTCCTATTTGTCCAGCTTCTTGGGGGTCCTGTAGGTGTAGCCACAGCCATGATGGAAGTCATCTGTGTCTAGTTTGACATGGTCTCCATTTGAAACCATGCCAAAGACCATCCTTTCAGCTGAGTTTCATGGAGCGTTCTGGGCTTTGTTCAAACCTGGAATTTAAACAAAATTCAGAGGAGGAACTGGACATTAAAAAAAAAAAAGAGGGGGGGATGGAAAAACAACGGTTTTCATAAGCCCTTTGCAAGTGGAACCCATTAAGCTTTACGTTACTGGCTCGCTAGTGTTGATATTCTTAATGTAGCATAGAAAGTGAAAGCAGTAGGTGCCCAGCACATGAGAGAATAAAGCAGAAGAGGACACAATTACAGCATAGACCTCTGCAAACACCAACTTACTGTTTTCTTTTCTTATTCTTCTAGCCAGGATTAAGATGAGCAAACACCATGTCCTCCAACTCCCTTCCTTTGAAAACTGTTCCAAAAATGTTCTTACCCACAGTGGCTGTTTCTCTCCTTCACGTGTATGTGCTGCATCCCACACAGAGCAGAATGGGGCCACCGATGAGACTGCACAATCACACAATTGCACAACTGTGTGTACCTGTGTGTGTGTGTGTGTGTGTATCACAATACTTCATGATAAAATAACCTTTTCTTAAAGCATACTGAGGTATTGTTTATGATTTGGCACCACTACTGTGAGTAAGATAAATACTAGAAATCAGCAAAATATTATATGAGGGAATACAGACACTGACAAATGACGAAGTCTCATTCAATTACAAACAGGGAAAACAAACAACCTTCTGAAACAGAGCCTGAGAAAAAAAGAAGGGAAAAAAGGTGTGTGTGTGTGCAGGCGAGGGGGGGGGGGTCCTCTTGCAAAGACCATTTTCAATATCAAAATGAATGCAGCAGCAGACAGGTTATACATAAATGCCCCTGGCAATAGACATGACATTGGCACAGGCAACATTTGGGAAAGAAAACAAATGGCATCATCAAGAAGAGGAAAGAGGAATTTCAATTTTCAATATGCTCAGTATGTGTTTGTGTGAATAGGTAATAATTTGCCATTGTGAGATCAATGATGTAAGGGGATGCACCAGGCATCTTTGTGAATCCATACATAAGGTACTTTATTATTACATGTATGCAATGACTTAGCAATGTGTATGGTTTCTCCATTGTGCAAAGAGAGAGAAAGAGAGAGGAAGAGGAAGAGGGAGAACATACAACCCACAATATCTGAGTTGAGACTCACATATTGGCTGCTGACTATTCTCTCTGCTACTGTTCCCAAGACTGCCCTTAAGATTTTGCTAAATTGAGAAGCAGGGGGATGGGGATATGGTACCCCATAATTGTTTTCAATAATGTTCTAAATGTACCTACAAGAATCTAAAAAATAGCACAGATGGATCCTGTCCTATGTAGAGACTGCTGGAGAATGGACTACAAGACTTACCACAAGATGTGGTGATGGCCACCAATTTGGATGGCTTTAAAAGGGGGTTGGATCAATTCCTGGAGAAGGATATCAATGGCTACTAGCCCTGATGGCTATGTGCTACCTCCAGCATCCAAGGCAGTAAACCTATATGCATCAGTTGCTGGGGAACATGGGTGGGAGGGTGCTGTTGCACTGTGTCCTGCTTTGTTGGTCTCTGGCTGACAGCTAGTTGGCCAGTGTGTGAACAGAATGCTGGACTAGATAGACTCTCAGTCTGATCCAGCATGGCACTACTTATGTTCTTACATTCTTCCCCAACCTGGCACACACACACCCGGATGTGTTGGACTACAACTCCTATCATTCCCAGCCAGCATGCTGGCTGGGAATGATGCGGGTTGTAGTCCAACACATCCAGGTGTGTGTGCCAGGTTGAGGAAGGCTGGACAACAGCTACTGGTCCTCTAATTGATCCTGATGTCAGATACTGGGAAGATGCTACAGATTGTGACTCAACACCCATTAGGATAGTTATTGGTCCACAGTGTGGAATTTTCCTGGATTCCAATCTACAAAACAGCAATCAAGCAGTTAACAAAAGCACCCATAGGGTGGTCTTTCTGCATGAAATAATCAGGATCAGTGTCAGGAGATGCCAGTTCCGCAGGATTTGAGCTGCTACGATGTTTCAGAAAGGTTTGCTTCTTGAAGATGCTTCCAAAGCACTAACACTTACCTAACAGAATCCAGCTCAGCTTTTCCAATCCTTTGCAAGCTCTACATGTGAGGAGGGAAAGTGGTGACAGGAATGCTAGCTCTGCTATCCTCCTTCTCATCACTCTCTGCACATGGAAGGTGACTGTAAAAAAGAAAGAATGAAACACCCTCCTCTCTATCCATAGAAGCTTTCCTCTGGACAATCTGGATTCTAACATCTTGGGGAGAGCCTCCATGGATGGAAGGTGCTCTCATCTCCAAGCAGTCCTCCTCCTTTCGTAGAGGGAAGCAAGAACATCACAGGAAGATGTGGAGATTAAATGCCTCTACAAGAGGCATTTAAAGCTCTTTCAAGGCGCATTAAAAAAATTACCTCTACAAGAATGGAGCGCAAATCGGGCGTAGAGGCGCTTTAAACATCTGATTATGCGCATTATCAAATGCGCGTTAAATAGCGAGTTTTATTTTGCTCCTGCCGTTAAAGCGCATTTTGACTATGTGAACAAGCGATTCTCTGCATTAACTACTTGTAAAGGGCATTTGAAACAACCGGTAAGGTCACCCGTTGAGTGCTCAATTACCTCCTGCTACAAGCATTAACAATAAAGCGCTTCTGAGAAGATGCACATAATCGGAGGAGCAGGCGTCAAACGGAATCCATCTAGAGGGGGCCCTTGTGTGTGAAGGTTATTCATGAGCAGAATGACAGAAAAGGGATAAAGCACAAAAAGGAAAGCCGGAACAAAGCTCTGCTTTTATGTACAAGTTTCTACCAGTTCGTTTATAGAATAACAGTGGCTGCGGAAACAAACCACAAACCATGGGAGACATTTTCAGGAAGTCTTTCACTTCCATTACAGTAGGCAATGATTGCTACTAAAGTAATGAAATATCATCTACAAGCAGTATATATAGGGCTCCATCACACCTACTTCCCCCCACACACACCCGGTTTGCGTCCAGGGTTTCCCCCTCCATTTCTTTAGTGAGTCAAGTGCTGGGCACTTTCATGTCTGTGCATTCTTGCGCTAATGTATCTTTTCACCTGTATCATTACTATGCTGGTGAAATCTCCTGCCACACCCCCTGCATTCTCCTTCTCCCTGCAGTTAATTTTTTCATATATATATATATATATATATATACACAATAGTACAGCAGCCTGAAACTGCATGATTATGGAAAAACAACGAACTATGCTTTCCCCTAAGATCATATTAAACAAGCTAAGTGAAGAGAAAGTATTACAATTAGTTTTTGGAGAGGTTTGTAGTCAATGTTGACATGACAAGGGAAAGCCAGCATTGTTCTGGTCAGGAAACCTAGACATGCCTACTCAGGAGTAAGAACCATAGAGTTGAATGGGACTGAGTCCCGGGTACAATGGTGTCGGCCTCGCTCGTCTTCTCCATGGGGTGTTTGGGCCCCTGTCTCCCTCCCCCTTCACGGTTGAGCAGTTGAGCAGAGAACCGGCCCACCCTCCTCTTTTGTAAGCGAGACCTCCCTTCGACACACATGCCCCCAACAAAAAATGGGATGGTCCGATATCGCGCAAAGACAGGAATACATGGGAGGGAGGAGAGGCTTTATTGCACATGGATGGGAAAAAACAAACCTTTCCCATTCCAAAGTAAGATGGAAAAGGGAGGGGAAGAGGCAAGATGAGCGCAGGACAGGAACGAAATCATGTGAATACCTCACTGCAAAAGCACATACCAGGCATGGCAAGAGTGCAATAAATTGCTGGTGTGATGGAGCTCATAGAGCATACCAAGCAGCATATCAATTTCTAATGTTCTGCCCAGGAAATATATGGAACAACCAGGGCCAGCATTTTGGGTAGACATAGCTAGGCACTTGCTGAGGTGACAGAAGACCCACTGCCAGTGTCTTAACACTCCTCTTCTTGCTGCTCTTCCTACTCACTCCCACCACCCATTCCCCTGCACTCTCTGCATACACAATCAATCAGAAGAGCAACGAAATGGAACAATAGCCTCCACTTCCCTTGCCCTTCCCCATGGTGGTTGTGTAGATTGGCCCAGAGGGTGAGGGGAAGTGAGCAGGTCGAGGTGCCGTGAAGAGAAGGAGGGAGGCCCACCGAGAGCACCTTTATTTATTTAAGTACTACTATGCCACTCAGTATTCACACTAAAATAAAATGTAACAGTATGACAGCCCAGATAAAGTAATAAATAATAAAGATGTTCAAAACATTTAAAGACATTACCATACTCTAACAATAACAACAGGGTAGTAACAGGGTCCTTCACAAGACAAGGAAAGCCTGTGTGAATAGGTGTGTGTTCAAGAGACACTTAAGACTTGCCACCATTTCTTCCACTCAGGCCACATGTGGGGGAGTATTCCCAAGGATGGATGCCACTTATACACTGCCGTGCTGGTGACATTCTGTTAGCCATGGAGTAACCAGTAGGGGTATGCAGATCTGGTACTCGCCACCCCAAAATTCAAGGTGGAGCTTCGATGAGGCAATTCTGTGCACTGATTTCTGGAGGCCTCCCACTCTCTGCTCTGCTAGATAGTTTTGTGAAAAATCGCTCCGTTTTCAGGTAACCACGACATCCTCATCAATGGGAATTGACAGCTTTTAAAGAGGGCTTTTGGAGCAGCTCTGCATGCAATGATTTATAGGGGATTTATAGGGGATTTTTAAAGTCCAGAATCAAATGTCCTCTCAGGCACTTCTTTCTTGTGCCTTGATCTGTATAGCGAGGGAGAGGGAAATGAAGCAGCAGGAAAAGCGCTTAGAGCAATAATATAAAAGTAAATATATATTAATAAATGCCACAATAGCAGCACACAGCTTGCCCATCCTCAAGAGAGGACGGGAGGTTTGCAGGATAAGGAGGTTGAAGCATCCTTCCCCCACTGTTAGTTGGGCACATTGGAGCGAGTCGAGTCAGGAGAGCAACAACAGCGTCCCCGTAGGATGCTATATGGGAGGAGGAGGATGACATCTCCCCCCACCTGCACTGGAAGCCCAGCCAGCCAATAGTAGTAATAGTTTAACTGAGAAATAAACAGCCTACCTTACTCAGGTGTAGAAGCTTACTCACTTACAATGTCAGCCCAGCAGCACCACTGTGGCTGACCTCGATCCGGAAGGAGAGGCAGGTTAGAAATAAATAAATATATTATTATTATTATTATTATTATTATTATTATTATTAGTCCAAGCAGACGGGTGCAACCAAACAACTAGCCCTGCTCCCCCCATGGCCAGAACCAGTAGCAGCAGTCAGTGTTCCCCACGCCTCATGATAGAATGATATCAAAGTGTGCTTTATTAATTGTGTACTGCTTGTGTGCTTATTCATACAAATAAATTCGTTGGCATCCTAAGGACTTGTTTCTCTTCTCTTTTGATTTTTCAATTAGACACACCACACACACAAAATGGTAGGATGATTTCAGAGACATCAGAAGCACCGATTGCGCATCTCTCCACTCTGAAATTATTTGATGCGTTTAGAAGCGGCCAATCCCCGCTCTGGAAGATTGAATGCACCACAGATGTTCGTGGTTATCAGATAATTCTGGGGCAGAGAGCACACCCTAGTAACCAGTAATACCTTGCCCCAGGACCCTCTAGAAACTGGAACTAGCACTAGGAATAAGGAGAAAGAAATCAGGTCTGAGATAGCTGATTTTTTCATCTATTACATCATGCCTTATTTGGCCAATCTTGGAATCCAAAGTAAAGAGGCATTTCAGACAGCTGAACTCCCACCAGCTTCATGACAAGCAGCACAGATGGTATTTGGTTTGAACTGATAATGCAGCTGTCTACAGGAGGCACAGAAAAGACCTGTGGAGCACTAAATGTCTTGAGCCAATGATGGAAGAAACAACAGAAAATGCAGGTGGAAAATGCACTGAATAGAGGCCTGTTAGAGTCTCAAAACAAAATAAGTGAAACTGTTGCAGAACAAAATGGCTGCTAGGGAGACCTGACAGAGGGGTTCAGTACTGAGATGCCTGCGATCACATCAAGAAGCTGAGTGATAACAGCATCTATTAGCTACAGAGAATAATCAACACCAAGGAACTAAAACTTAAGGCAGTGGCCATTTTGAGCTCAGTTGTAATAAAGTATGATCGGATTGGCCAACAAGGAGACTTCAAATTCATCTTCTTGCATGCTTGCTGGTTCAGCATACAATTAATATTGCATTATATTAATGTTTTGATAAAAGGAACTGCAGAGTGCCTTAACATAACAGATTGGATTGACTCCGCTGTAAGTTAGGAAGAGGCAAAGCCACAGAGGACCAAGGATGACTTTAAACATTTTGTCAAGATGAACATGGTTTAAATGCTTTTAGAACCATACATTCACCAAACACAATTGGTTATATACTTCTATCTCATAAAACCTAGATGGGAAAACCTAACCATGTTTTGTCACCCTCTCTTAAAAATCCGTTATGATCTATGGCGTTGAAGAGAACATGTCAACACTTCGGAGGGCTTAGCAAAAACGTGGAGGACGGAGCTGAAAATAGCTGGCTGCAAAAAAGAAAAGAAGAATGTTCCCAAGCGTTGCTTGGTGCTCGATCGTATGCATGCAGAATCACTGCTGACGTGTGTGGAGAAGGTGTTGACACTTGGGCTTTGAATGAAAACCAGACATTTTCTCTCTCTTCATTTTCCAGGCTGGTAAAGGAATGAGGAAAGGCACAAGTACCAGCTACTGTGTGAAAATTACATTTCAGACAGTACGTAAATCTTTCTCCTTCCCTGTTCCACTTTGCACTCCTCCTTCCTACCGACAGCAAAGCAAAGCAAAGCAAAGCAAAGCAACCATTCATTGTTCTAGTGGTCCACTTTCTAGCTGTCCTGTGCCAGCGGACTGTGTAGCAGGTTTATTTTGCATAGCAGCCAGAGGTGTAAAACTCATTGAATGCAATTTGGGGTTAGGAAGATATATCTACATCCCTAAATTATCAGATGTTAAAGTGGAAATTGATATGAGTCCTGAATTAGGAGGTGTTAAAGCAAGAATGGTTACAACTGTTTTAAGTCCTTTTGGTTTAGTATTATTACCTGAGGTCACTTGAAATGGCAATGCCCCCCCCCCCAGCATTTTTCTCCACCAACAGAGCAATCCTATGTTCCCTGGGAGGGTGTTCCAGGGACTGTAGGATGAGGTAGACCTTCATAGCTACAACTTCAGGGGTGTGGGGAGGAGATCTGAGTGGGAATTTAAGGTTGTGATACTAAACACATTATTATTATTATTATTATTATCTCTCTTTTCTCGCTCAAGGAGGTTTTTCTAGAGCCGATCTACACACTAACTTTGTAACATTTTATAAGGGTTACGAAAACTCTTTGGGCCACATGACACACTCCCTTGAACATTGTATACCCGAGGTTTTTTAAAACTCACTTAGCTATATACAACATTTTTTACTTTTAGTAAATCGTTTTAAGTAAAATAATGTGTCCTTCCTTACCGTTTGTGATTTGTGGGGGCAGTGCTTCCTTTACCAGTGCTCAAATGCTTAGCCGTTGATTGATGGGGAAGAAAGAGGGGCTAAGGAGGAAGTGGGCGAGTGAACTACAACACCCACAATGCTTAGCCCTATACTCATTGAAAGCTAGGGAATGAAAGGGGAACTAAGGAAGAAGTGGGCGAGTGAACTACAGCGCCCACAATACCTTGCCCTAAACTCACTGTAAAAATGAAACAGAAAGAGATGGACAGAAGGGTGTGAGACAGCACACACCGCTTTGAAGACAGAAGAATTTTTCTCCTGTAACATGAGTACTCCTTAATGTGGCCTAAGACGTTTTGGAACGCACCTATCTGGAATGTTTTAAAATACTATTTTAAACATTCCAAGGTACTGTGTAGATAGGCTCCTAGATGGACATGACAGGCTTTGCCAAGTCATGCTGTCTTTTACAGATTCAGGAATTTCCTGACTATTGAACATGTTTTAAGAATGACTGCTTTCTGGATGTCGGTATGGATGTATTTTGGTAGTTCCAGTTTCTGAAGGTTTTCTGTAATTTTTTTTGATGTGATACCAGTGACTGATGTGACTAATGGAATAATTGTAACCTTTTCCTGTTGCCATCATTCTTTAACTTCCATGGCCAGTGGTGTATATTTTTCTCTCTTTTCCTCATCCTTTTCTACAACATTTTTGTCATTAAGTATTGCTATGTCAATGAGGTAAGCATATTTTATTTTTTGTCTATAATAGTTATGTCTTGTCAATTGTAAGGTATTGTCTTGTCCATATTAATTGTTCTGTCCTATTATATTTTAAGATCTGTGTTTTAAAAGATTGTTTAAGGTGAGCATGCATAGTATGGTATAGGTTGTTTGATTTCACAGCCAGTTGGTGAATTATTTCACAGCCAGTTGGTGAATTATTTTTGCAGCTGTACTATGTCTGTCTGTAAAGTCCATTCCTGCCAGAATTTTACAGCCTCCTATTACATGGTCTATTGTTTCTTGGAATTGATGACATTTTCTGTATTATTATTGTTATTATTATTATTATTATTATTATTATTCAATTTATAAGTTGCCCTATAGCTGAAGCTTTCTGGAAAACAAGCATAATAAAAACAAATACAATAAAACCAATTATAAGTCACATTTTATATAAATGAATTTTAATAGCAGTTGGAGCCATTTAAAATAATTTAAAAAGAAGAGTTAAATATCCAAGCTGCTGAAACATGGGAAAAGATTGTTTTAAAGCATAGCATTAAATATATCAATAAAATAAAACAAGCAGCAGTTTAACATTCTTTTAAAAGGCCTGGGAAAATAAAATAAAAAGGGGTTTTCCTGGGCACTGAAAATCCGACAACATAAACGTCAGGTGGACATATCACAATTGCAGGGTGGGGGCAGCACCATCGAAAAGGCCCACCCACAATTAACTACCACTAAATCTCAGTATGAGGGGGAACTCAGAGCAAGGTCTCAGATTATGATAATGTCAGGGCATGAGCAAACAAATATGAAAAGAGGCTATCCTTTAACTAATGAGTAAGCCTCATTGAGCATAGTGGGCCTTGCTTCTGAATAAAAATGTATAGGATTACACTGTAAAACTTTGCAGTTAGTTTCCACTGAAATCAGTTGGACATAAATGATAACTAACTCATCCCATTGATTTTTATGAGGCCTGTTCAGACAACATGCTAAGCTATGGTTAGGCCGCTAACCCTTTTGCAGCAAATGGTTAGTGGGCATGTTCAAACCATAGCTATGTAAGGCCTTTCTACACCTACGAGTGTAGAGAGAGGGAGGGGGTATGATCTCGGATGTATCTGCTTCGGGGATCGTCTCTGGGTATCCACTAGGGGTGTGCACGGACCCCCCGGATCGGATCGGGACCCGGATCGGGACCTCCAATTTTGTCCCGGACCGGTTCGGACAAAATCGGAGGCCCCCCGGACCGGATCGAGTCCGATCCCGACCCAAAAATCGTACATTTTTGGATCGGCCGCCATTTTTTTCCCCATAGACTTGCATTGCAATGCAAGTCTATGAGGAAAAAATGGCGGCGGGTGGGTAAGGGGGGGCCTAACTCCCTCCCCCCCGGGGCCGTCCGCTGTGGACGGCCCCGGCAGGTAAGCCCCCTCCCCCGCGCTCCCTACCCCCCCTGGGGCCGCCCGCTTCCATCCGCTGGCGCCCGCGGGCGCCAGCGGATAGAAGCGGACGGCTCCGGGGGGGGGTAAGCCCCCTTCCCCGCCACTGCTTACCTTCTCGGCCCGTCCGCTCCCGTCCGGCGCCGGCGGCTACTACCAGCGGGCTCCGCGGCCTACTCTCGAGTAGCGCACCGGGTGATGACATCACCCGGCGCGCCACCCTGGAGCAGGCCGCGGAGCCTGCTGGTAGTAGTAGGCGCCGGCGCCGGACGGGAGCCGCCGGGCCGGGCAGGTAAGGGCCCCCCTCCCCCCTCCGCGCGCCCCCTCCTCCCCTCCCCTCCACGCACCCCCTCCTTACCTTCCCAGCCCGGCGGCTCCCGGGTGGCGCCGGCGCCTACTACTTCCAGCAGGCTCCGCGGCCTGCTCTAGAGTAGCGCGCCGGGTGATGACATCACCTGGCGCGCCACCCTAGAGCAGGCCGCGGAGCCTGCTGGGAGTAGTAGGCGCCGGCACCGGACGGGAGCCGCCGGGCCGGGCAGGTAAGGGCCCCCCTCCCCCCTCCCCCCTCCACGCGCCCCCTCCTCCCCTCCACGCACCCCCTCCTTACCTTCCCTGCCCGGCGGCTCCCGGCCGGCGCCGGCGCCTACTACTTCCAGCAGGCTCCGCGGCCTGCTCTAGAGTAGCGCGCCGGGTGATGACATCACCCGGCGCGCCACCCTAGAGCAGGCCGCGGAGCCTGCTGGGAGTAGTAGGCGCCGGCGCCGGACGGGAGCCGCCGGGCCGGGCAGGTAAGGGCCCCCCTCCCCCCTCCCCCCTCCGCGCGCCCCCTCCTCCCCTCCACGCACCCCCTCCTTACCTTCCCTGCCCGGCGGCTCCCGGCCGGCGCCGGCGCCTACTACTTCCAGCAGGCTCCGCGGCCTGCTCTAGAGTAGCGCGCCGGGTGATGACATCACCCGGCGCGCCACCCTAGAGCAGGCCGCGGACCCTGCTAGTAGTAGTAGGCGCCGGCGCCGGACGGGAGCCACCGGGCTGAGAAGGTAAGCGCCCCCCTCCTCCCCCCCCCGCTGTCCACTTTCATCGGCGGGCGCCCGCTGGCGCCTGCCAATGGAAGCGGCGGTGAGCGCCAGTGGGCGCCCACCGATCCGCCGATCCGCCGAACCGGTTCGGAGCTTTTTCGGACTGGTTCGGATTGGATCGGCCGATCCAGCTGCGGGATCGGAAATCGGATAATTTATCCGATTTCCCACTGGACCGGACTCGGATCGTGGATCGGGTCCGATCCAGTGCACATCCCTAGTATCCACAGTGGATGTCACACTTGTCTCGGGGTCCTTTTTTTTTACATTTTAAGGAACAGAGCACAGTGGAGAAAGTAAGGAAACGCTCTGTGCATGCCCCCCACCATCCTGGGGATGTTGGACTTGCTTCCCTGCCCACCCCTATGGGCACGCCCACACCTCTCGTGATCTCAGGATGGCCCTAGACCTCTCAAAGACTCAGGTTTTCCCAGGGTTTCTTCATCCCTGGGAAAACCCGTACCCATCCCCCCTGTCCCCAGGAGTCCCGGTGTGTCATTTGGACACACAGGGAGCACCCAGGGACAATCCCAGATCAAAAGGCCAATGTAGAAATGGTTAGAAATGGTTCACACAACACACTAAGCCACAATGTTTACCTTAAAATGTTTAACCATTGTGGCTTAGCGTGTCGTCTGAACAGGGTCAATGTAACCTGAGTGCAATTAATATAGTCTGGATCCAACTCAAAATGTTTCATGGTGCAATCTGATACATTACTCAGAAGTAAGGCCCAGTACTTTCGCTGTAGCTTATTCCCTGCTTTAAATGCAGCTTTAAAGGCAATGGGATCTTTCAAATACAATCTGTACTTAAACAATGATACAGACGGTAGCCTATCTAACAAATACAGTGGCATTTTCAACAAGGTGCAATGCATGTAAACAGGCTTTTTTAAAAAATGTAACATCCCCTCTGCACTCCTTGAATTGCTTTTCATAGATCTAACAACCTGAAACGACTCCATGATTGTATATCAGTATAGAAGCTGCTAGAGGGTGCTGTGAGTGAAGGAGTTAACCCCTTGCTAAGAAGCTATGCATGTTATTTCTGAGACATCAAGGTGTTCCTACAATAAGTGTCTCTTCCATCGCTTCAGAACGCCTTGGCAGGAATCTTTGCAGAGCATTCCAGCGAGCTAGTGAGCCATGAACCCCCACTCTCCGCCGCCCACTCTAACACCCATACTGTCAATCCTTAATCAAGCTGTGCTTCTTCAACTGTTTCCCCACTTGATATTCTAGGACTTTCTCCACACCGTCTATCCAGCTAACGGGTCTCTGGTTTCCTGTTATGTCTCCAGGCACTTTTTAAATAACTTTGTTATGTTCACCACTTTTCAGTCCCCAAGGGTCTCTTCTGAGTTAAATGAACTTGTGAATATCTGTTAATTTCTTGCTTGCTGTCCTCCTCTTCCTTTTAACGCATTTGGATATTTGTATGCCCTTGATTTTTAAGAGTCTGTAACCATTTTAATAGCTTTTAGAATTACACTTCACCATCTTTGGAAATGTGGCCATTATTTAAGCAAACGTTCTCTTCAGGAGTAAAAGAAACACAATAAATGTTGCTTTGTCCTTTTGTTTGAACCTCTTTATTTGTGGTCTTTCACTTTCTTTTTCTCTCTCTCCTTCATCACATCCACTTACCTAGCAACCTTTTTTAAAACAACAAAACAAAATGATTCTGTAAAGCTATGGTGTGGGCCAGAGATGGATATGGGCTTGATTTCTCATCGTACCTCAACCATGGATTCATTGGGTGGCTTTGGGCAAACCAATCAATAGAGATATGTAGAACCTCTGAGCAATTTCTCTAGCCTTCACAAAATGATTTCGTTCTAGCCTGATTCACCTCCAGTTTTGCAATTTGAGGGCAATTTGAGGTGGTTCTGGACTTCCCTTGAAGTTCCCCTGAGCAGAAGCCTTCATATACATAATTTACCCCAAGGTTACTTTATGGAAAATTGGTTATGACTCTATTTGAGACTTTCTTGAAAGAAAGTAAGAACGAGTGGATAAAGTATCAGACATGAAGACTGGAAGTTGGAAACCTGGGTTCAGTTCTCAAATCAAGCTTGAATTCCAGGGGCCCATGACAGGTAAGTCGGCCTCAGCTCCACATTAGTAGAGACCTACCTCAAATGAGCTCTGAAATGATAAATAAAACAAATGGTATATATAGCTCGTAGATGCTGCAATCCTATTAGGGATGGCTGTCCTTCGAAAATCTGCCCCTTTTGTTTTGGCCTGAAGGACCCTGCTGCTTGCTCAGCTCACTGGCATTCACAAGCTGAGCTGTGGGTTTTCTCCCAAAATACAGGGAACTTTTTTTTCATTTTTTCTCACTCATAATTAGAAAGTTGTGCAAATCGCACCTGTGATTTGTAGAATTTAGGAAAATTCCAGGTGGTATTTGCACAAAATAACCAAATTAGGGCTGGAATTTTCACATTTTTCTATGTATGAGGAAAACCCCACCCTGAAAAGCCTGTGAGCTGTTGGGCCAGCTCTCAGGGAAGTAAGCCAGAGTATGCGGGGGAAGGGTAAGCTGATAAAGCTTAGTGAATCCCACCCCCCAGATGGATTCCTCCAGCATCCCGAATGACATGGGGATTTCTTTTGAGTAGACATGTATAGGATTGCACTGTAAAACTGATATATGGATGATACAACAGCAGCAGCACATGTTGTATAGCCATGTACTCTCTACAGCATTGGATGGAATTTTATTTTTAATCTTGTATTGTCTCTTTGCTACAATTCCATTTCCTTTTTTTCAGCCAGCCGAATCCTCCAGTTAAAGTTCCTCATTTTTTAAATGCCGTTCAACCCTTTGTTCTATTTTCTAAATTGAGTTTTTGTTTTCACTTGGGCCTTATTTTTGTGTTGGCTGAAACACACACACACACACACACACAGAAAGTATTTTGTTTCATGTCCTTTGTTTCCCCACGGAGCGGAACAGAACAAATTTTGTCCGAAGTTATGTCCTTGTTACTCGGCAAAAGTGCCATTTCATAATACCCGCTAAGAACAAAGCTTTTACCAGGGTGTAAGGAGCAGACTATATTTTTTCTCATAGGAAAAATGTTGGAGGGAAATTGCCTATTGTCAATGAAGCGCAAAGTAGTATACTGCATTTCTTTTCTCTTTCATTACAAAGGAAGAATATAATATCTGCTGTTCTTAAGGCTGAAAAAATCTTAACAATCATTGATTGCTCTAGAAAGCTCTCACATCCATTAGAAATAACAACAGATTATCTTCTGTGATTTCTTAGTCTTCAGTGTTTCACCACCAACGGTACCTTCACATTGACTTCCACTTTACTCTTTACTAGCTTAAGGGAAGCTGTTCTGGTATGACTATTATTTTCTATAACATAATTAATGGTGTGTGACAGTATGTGATAGGGATGTGCACTGGATCGGACCCGATCCACGATCCGAGTCCGGTCCAGTGGGAAATCGGATAAATTATCCGATTTCCGATCCCGCAGCTGGATCGGCCGATCCAATCCGAACCGGTCCGAAAAAGCTCCGAACCGGTTCGGCGGATCGGCGGATCGGCGGGCGCCCACTGGCGCCCACCGCCGCTTCCATTGGCGGGCGCCAGCGGGCGCCCGCCGATGAAAGTGGACAGCGGGGGGGGGAGGAGGGGGGCACTTACCTTCTCGGCCCGGTGGCTCCCGTCCGGCGCCGGCGCCGGCGCCTACTACTACTAGCAGGCTCCGCGGCCTGCTCTAGGGTGGCGCGCCGGGTGATGTCATCACCCGGCGCGCTACTCTAGAGCAGGCCGCGGAGCCTGCTGGTAGTAGTAGGCGCCGGCGCCGGACGGGAGCCACCGGGCCGGGAAGGTAAGGAGGGGTGCGTGGAGGGGAGGAGGGGGCGCGCGGAGGGGGGAGGGGGGCCCTTACCTTTCCGGCCCGGCGGCTCCCGTCCGGCGCCGGCGCCTACTACTCCCAGCAGGCTCCGCGGCCTGCTCTAGGATGGCGCGCCGGGTGATGTCATCACCCGGCGCGCTACTCTAGAGCAGGCCGCGGAGCCTGCTGGAAGTAGTAGGCGCCGGCGCCGGACGGGAGCCGCCGGGCCGGAAAAGTAAGAAGGGGGTGCGTGGAGGGGAGGAGGGGGCGCGCGGAGGGGGGAGGGGGGCCCTTACCTTTCCGGCCCGGCGGCTCCCGTCCGGCGCCGGCGCCTACTACTCCCAGCAGGCTCCGCGGCCTGCTCTAGGATGGCGCGCCGGGTGATGTCATCACCCGGCGCGCTACTCTAGAGCAGGCCGCGGAGCCTGCTGGAAGTAGTAGGCGCCGGCGCCGGACGGGAGCCGCCGGGCCGGAAAGGTAAGGAGGGGGTGCGTGGAGGGGAGGAGGGGGCGCGCGGAGGGGGGAGGGGGGAGGGGGGCCCTTACCTGCCCGGCCCGGCGGCTCCCGTCCGGCGCCGGCGCCTACTACTCCCAGCAGGCTCCGCGGCCTGCTCTAGGATGGCGCGCCGGGTGATGTCATCACCCGGCGCGCTACTCTAGAGCAGGCCGCGGAGCCTGCTGGAAGTAGTAGGCGCCGGCGCCGGACGGGAGCCGCCGGGCCGGAAAGGTAAGGAGGGGGTGCGTGGAGGGGAGGAGGGGGCGCGCGGAGGGGGGAGGGGGGCCCTTACCTTTCCGGCCCGGCGGCTCCCGTCCGGCGCCGGCGCCTACTACTCCCAGCAGGCTCCGCGGCCTGCTCTAGGATGGCGCGCCGGGTGATGTCATCACCCGGCGCGCTACTCTAGAGTAGGCCGCGGAGCCTGCTGGAAGTAGTAGGCGCCGGCGCCGGACGGGAGCCGCCGGGCCGGAAAGGTAAGGAGGGGGTGCGTGGAGGGGAGGAGGGGGCGCGCGGAGGGGGGAGGGGGGCCCTTACCTGCCCGGCCCGGCGGCTCCCGTCCGGCGCCGGCGCCTACTACTCCCAGCAGGCTCCGCGGCCTGCTCCAGGGTGGCGCGCCGGGTGATGTCATCACCCGGCGCGCTACTCGAGAGTAGGCCGCGGAGCCCGCTGGTAGTAGCCGCCGGCGCCGGACGGGCCGTGAAGGTAAGTGGCGGGGAAGGGGGCTTACCCCCCCCCCCGGAGCCGTCCGCTTCTATCCGCTGGCGCCCGCGGGCGCCAGCGGATGGAAGCGGGCGGCCCCAGGGGGGGTAGGGAGCGCGGGGGAGGGGGTTTACCTGCCAGGGCCGTCCACAGCGGACGGCCCCGGGGGGGGGAGGGAGTTAGGCCCCCCCTTACCCACCCGCCGCCATTTTTTCCTCATAGACTTGCATTGCAATGCAAGTCTATGGGGAAAAAAATGGCGGCCGATCCAAAAATGTACGATTTTTGGGTCGGGATCGGACTCGATCCGGTCCGGGGGGCCTCCGATTTTGTCCGAACCGGTCCGGGACGAAATTGGAGGTCCCGATCCGGGTCCCGATCCGATCCGGGGGGTCCGTGCACACCCCTAGTATGTGAGTGTGTGTAAGAGGGAGGAAGGGAGGGAGAGAGAGAGAGGAAGAGATTGATAGAGTATGAAAGTGGAAGTAGCAAGGATATTGCACAACCCTTCAGCACCGAAATCCAAGCAAACTTTGCTCCTCTGTAAAATTGGCATGAGAAATTTTCCACTTGTCTTCTTCCTGGGCATCAGAATTCTCTGAATGCTGTTGTATTGAGGACCAATCTAGCTGCTTCAAGTATTTTTAGTTAGCCTGGCTGTGACTCCCTGTGGATCCAAGGGTAGGGTGACCCTATGAAAAGGAGGACAGTGCTCCTGTATCTTTAACAGTTGAATAGAAAAGGGAATTTCAGCAGGTGTCATTTGTATGCATGCAACACCTGGTGAAATTCCCTCTTCATCACAACAGTTAAAGCTGTATAGCTAGAGTGACCAGATACAAAAGAGGGCAGGGCACCTGCAGCTTTAACTGTTGTGATGAAGAGGGAATTTCACCAGGTGTTGCATGATCAGTTGCTACTCTACAGTAAAAATAAAAGACGTAGCTGTAAGAGATCGAACTAAAGTGGCAAACTACATTTCTGCTAATCATGTAGGTGTAGCTAAGGCTGATATTACTCTTTACTGCCGTGTAACTGTGGATTGAATTGGTGTGGTCTGGGAGGGAAGGATTGAACCTTTCCCCAGTCCATTTTCACCTCCACTGACTCCAACAGAGACTTATTTTTTTCTTTTTGAACTAAGGTGACCATATGAAAAGGAGGACAGGGCTCCCGTATCTTTAACAGTCATATTGAAAGGGGAATTTCAGTAGATGTCATTTGTATGCATGCAGCACTTGGTGAAAATCCCTCTTCATCACAACAGTTAAAGCTGCAGGAACTATACTAGAGCAACCAGATACAAAAGAGGGAATTTCACCAGGTGCTGCATGCATACAAATGCCACCTGCTGAAATTCTCCTTTCAATACAGCTGTTAAAGATACAGGAGCCCTGTCCTCCTTTTTATATGGTCACTAGGCTGACCATATGAAAAGGAGGACAGGGCTCATGTAACTTTAACAGTTGTAAAGAAAAGGGAATTTCAGCCAGTGTCATTTGTATGCAATTACTTCCTGGTGAAATTCCCTCTTCAGCACAACAGTTAAAGTTGCAGGGGCCCTGCCTTCTTTTGTATATGGTCACTCTAGTATAGTGACCATATACCTTTAACTGTTGTGATTAAGAGGGAATTTCACCAGGAACTAATTGCATACAAATGAAACTGGCTGAAATTCCCTTTTCTCTACAACTGTTAAAGTTACAGGAGCCCTGTCCTCCTTTTCATATGGTCAGCCTAATGGTCACCCTATATAACCAGCCTGTGCGGGTGGGGGGATTTCAGGAGGGAAAACCAGATGGAGGAAAATTTTCATCCTTCCCTCCAAAAGCTGCTGTTTCTGATTTGAATTGGGCCCATGTGCAGTTACACTGGAGTAAAGAAAAATATCAGGCTTAGCTACACCTACATGATTAGCAGAAGTTGCAGTTTGGCCATCATGTCTGTTCTGTTCCTAAAGCAGTGTGAAGCCCAAACCCAGAAAACCTCAGGGGATAAAACTGACTCTGTACAACAGGTCCCTGCAGCCCCCATCACTGATGCCCCTGTGCTGCTAAGATTTGTGCTACTGGGAAAACATAACAAACACCACCCATATCCAAACCATTTTGCAAGCCAATTTTGGCCACTGAAACTGGCAGCAAATGCCCTTTTTTAGCCACTTCTGCCAGCACCCCATGGAGTGCAAAGAGGGGGGCAAAATCCCCCCTGGGCTTCTTGAACCCTGCTATAGAAGATGCAGCTTCCCAAAAGTTGACCAGTCCACTTGAATATCTTCCCCCTTTATATGTTATACTTAAGCCAATTTATAGTGAATCAAAGGACATTTTCATTGGAGTTAAGGATGGGGCAGAATTCCGCTATCACTTGAACCAGTAAAAGGATCACTTAAAAAGAAGTTTTGAATTACATGTAGAATTCTGCTGCCCTACCAATAAATAACATGCTGTTTTACCAACTAATTCAAAAGCCCATTATAATCACAAATCGCCCTATCAATGTCCATGTCTCCAGTCAGTTTGTGTCTTAATTTTGGTAGTACAAGGCACCAACTAATTAGACAGTTATTGATTTTGTTTATAGATGGTTCATAGGTTGGCCTCAGTCCCTAACCCTGATCTTTTCAGCTAATGATTCTGCCACACATGCATGTTAGATTGATTGATGATTTGTATACAAAACTCTAGACATTTGTTCATTCCAGTCACATTTATCTTGGTTCAAATCCTAGGAGTAATTCCAGTATGGCCTGTAAAACTTTGGCCATGTCAAGATCTTGGGAGAAAATAGTCTGTACCACCTCTAATACAATGCATGCATCCTTTTCCCATATTCTTTAATTGTTGTACAATCTAAGTTTAGAAAGAAAAGGACTTTCAGACAACCACCTAGGCATTTATATATACCTGATGGGATGGATCATGGGTTATGCTTCCATGCATGAAAGGGCTTCTGCTGTTGGGAACCGAGATCTAATGGACACTTCCTACTGCAGGAAAGATGGTGGAATGGTGACAGCCATCAATTCCTTCTTCCCCCTGCAGCCCCAGTGCTACCACAAACACTGATTTGAAGGGTCCCTGTGATGTTCTGCTGTAGTTGTAAATATATTGCAAAGTTTATTGTTTGTGATATGCACTTGTTTATATCTTTTAAAAGGGTTAAGAACAATAACAGGTAAAGTAAATAACTAGGCCAAAATGTACTTACCCTTTGTGGTTATAGGTCTTGGTAAGTATAGAATGATTGGCTGGTTGAGGGGGAGTGCCTGGATTAGCTGGCTGTGTAAGAGTGGGAGGAGCTAGAGAGCGAGTGGAGTGTATATATGTGTCTGACAGAGAGAATGCTGACAGGGTTGATTGGGGGAGATTTGAGGGGGATTTTTGAGAGAGGTGTTGAAAGGGATTTGAGAGAATTGAGATAAGATTTTAGAGCATAGATTAAATAAGGAACAGTTTGTTAAAGTATAAGAATTCTGACTGAAACCAGTCAGCATTAAAACCTTGTAACTGATACACAATTGAACTAAAGTAACCTTTAAGCTTGTTGACACGCAATTTCTTATTAATAAATTCTTGTTAATTCACTCTTCTGATGTGGTCTGTGGGTGTACCTGAGAAGGTCCTCGTGGCATCTGGAGGCCAGGTTGCTGGGCTGTGGTGCTTTGGGGCCTAAATAGTAAAGGCGAGACAGGGGCAGCAGCAGCAAGTGGTCGAGGATAACCTCACAGTCCCCAAATCCTTCAAGACACTGGCCTGCACGGGCATTGGTGTCAGCCCCTTCCACCAGCAGGATCACCAGTTTGCCGAGATCCACTCTGCACTACTCTGGATCCAACCCTATATTTTGTGACCTCTTCGGGTCAAGTTTCTTCTCCGTTCCATGTAGGAGAAGGGTGTCAGCAATTTTTACCTTTCCATAGAGTGAAATTTTCAGGTTTTGAATAGCTCCTCAGTTTAAAATCCATTAATTACAAGAACAGCATAGTAACTATTTGCTAAGCAGAGGCCTGTACATATCAGCAAAAATTGAACTCGCCGATGTTCTCCAAATTGCATCTTGAACCTCATTCTGACTCAAGTCCATATCAGATTACAAGCTTTGTTCTTTTTACTTTTCACATGGAAATCCATGCAGATCCCCCCCCCCCACAAATGTACATATCAATGGAAACGAAAGCATTCTTCTTCCACTGATTAAAGTCTATTTGTGCATATTTTTCAACAGAGGGATGGACAACTCTGTCAATTTCAGTTTCTCATTTTTTCAGTCTTCAGTTCATCTTGAACTTTCAGATTTTTTTTAAAGTTTGCATGGAAATTCGTAAGCATTTTTGTGCACATTTCTCCTAAAACTTGCATTTTTGTATGCATTTTTCTCCCATTACAGTGAATTTGCAGATGTCATTTCCCCTAATGTACATGTTTTGGTACACCTGTTTAGACTGGACAATCCCACTGCCAAATTTGGAGAAGTGTGAATTTTGAAGGAAACCTGTGTTTTAGTTTACATAGTGGTTTGAAAGTGCAAAATTAGGTAAATTTGCATTATAGCATGTACAAATTTCTCCTCCATCCCTATGGGTGGATGAAGAGGGCTACTATTGCTAACGCTGTGCCTGGCCCTGCTAGATTATCTTATGATAACAATTGTAAATCTGACTTTAACATTCCATACCTTGTTTCCATCTTACATAATAATAATGTGGGGGAGAAGAGGGAGAGCGATTTAGTGTTCAAAGCACTTCACATGTATTATCTCAGTAATCCTTTCAATAACCCTGTAAGTTTACATCAATGTTATTATGCACCCCACTCCCCTCATACTGCAGAGGGGAGGGAAGCAGCTAAGGGTGAGAAATAATAGCTTGGCTAAGGCAACCCAATGGGATCATGGCTGAGGTTAGATTTAAATCAACACCTGCAGAATTCAGAGCCATTATGCTACTTCTGTTCATGCTTATGAGCTTACAAAGCTACAAAAGAGATATTGGGATCATTTCCATGACCTTCAAACTCTTACTTTTCCCATCATCTCTTTTCTAATGCTGAAAGAGAAGCACTCGAACCGGGATATACATTTTACTATTAGCGTTCAATCGGAACATGTTCCTAAATGTATGTTACAAGCAAATCATTACCATATTTTATAGTGCAAAGTTTGAGCAGGATATTTGAATCAGTCTTGCTCTGCTCTCTTTCTAAATGTTTAGATTAATACATTTGCAGCAGCTACTCTTGCAATGAACCTATGCTCTTGCAAGTATCTCTGTTGCGGCATAGAAACACTGGCTTTAGCAATGCTTGTTTTAATTAAGTCTTGCTCTGCTATACTTAGAAGTTCAGGGTTTGGAAAAAGTCTGCGGCTTAGCTTACATTTCCGAGATGGTGAGGTCTTGCAGAATGATCTGATCTGATCTAGGAAGTTCAGCTCTTGCAAAACCAACACTGACCGTTAAGAATCTTGTCTAGAAAAAATCCTTACGATTGTGGTATTACTCATGTTTGTCCATGTGAGTACGAGGACTTATTTGAATTTAAATAAAAACTCAAAAATACTAATCTATGGTTCATGTAATGGTCTTAACCTAATCGACTGGGTGGGAAACCTATCCTAGTTTCACAACCTGGTTAAACCATAATTTCCCTGTTTGGATGTATCAGGAAACTCTTGGGTTGTGGACATCAGAAACAGTGAATTATGGTATGTGAGAGAAAAGGAGGATAAAAATGAAGAAGGGAGGAATATATGGGGACAGCAATGGTTTTTGGTGTCATAAAATTAGGGGAACATCAAGACCCATTGCTAGACCAATGGGGAGCTAGCACTTCTTAATCCAAAATGGGGCAAGTCAGAGTAGCTCACTGGAGGGAGCTCTGCTGACCTGTCCCAATGCAGAAACAACCATTGATGCTCATTTCCAATATTACTTTAGGAAGCACTTAACTCCCCATGGCACTAGCAATGAGTCCTGCTGTTGCAACAGAATGATCAGGAGCACAGTGGCAGTATTGGATACTACCCATCATTTCTTAGACAGAGGTGATTATGTCTGAAATGAATGTCTCTCCCTCTTCCACCCCTCATTTTATCTTCTCAGTGTTTTAAGAAGTAGTAACTTGCTAAGACACTCCTCTCTTCTCCTTTTTTGTTTTTTAGTCATATATTGACTGCCTATTTTGATGCCAGAGGTTCTGTTACTCTCATGTTTGTTCATTTTTAGATTGGTTATTTTGTGTTTGTGGGCTGTTTCTGACATAGGCCTATTTTTATTTTATTTTATTATTTTCATTTTGTTGTAAGCTACCTTGAAGACCTTCCGGCGGAAAGGTAATGCATGCATGGTTTTAAAAAATAAAGCAAATGCCTCTGAGAGTATAAGAGTGCTTCCCATCATCACCATGTATCCACAGACTGTCCTTATATATTTCATATATAAGACACAGTCCAGTGAAAGTTTGGAATTAGATCTCTTTTGATTTGCTTAATTCTCCCATTAAAACCATTGGGACTTAAAGGTGCTTAACATTCACTTAAGTTGCATGTTTACTGTTTATTAGAATGAATGCAAGAGATTAATGTGTATTTAGGCGAACGTAAGATTGCCTGTCTGCATAAGGCTGCATTTTGTTAAGTAAGAACTGTATTTTGTTAATGTCTGTCGTAGAAGAAGGGTTCTGCAAATGTGTGTATTGGGAGTCCCAGTTGGATAGACTGGAACTCATGATATATTTGTAGGTACAAAGGTTACATTTGTGATTTTAACCAGGCAGTCTTTGTCATCCTCACTTTGGTATCGTGGTCAGCAGTTCAGTCTCCATTCGGAACTACCAGTGAAAATTTCAAGCACAACAGACAGACTTGAGTGGAGTGTAATTCCTCTTAAATTAAGGAATGACAATGAGCTGCAAAGCGCATTTGACATCACTGATTTTCCTGTAGGCCTAATTATGATATGTATTGAAATCATTGCCATCATCAGTGTTATTCATTGAAAGCATTGAGGCAGCTATCAATAGTGATAAAAATGGTAGCCAATATAGCATTCCATAAAAAAACATGTTAAAAGTCACAAACTCATAAAGCAACAGCAAACAAACACAATAATACAACATAGCAGTACATTAGTCAGCCAGCATTTTCTCTGAAAGCCCTCTGAAATAAACAAGACGTTTTTGCATGTCAGAAGATGAAACAAGAGGGCACCACTACTCCCCCACCAGGAGAGCATCTGACCAGAAAGATCCCATCCTATGTCTTCCATTGTTTATCAGACAGTGGTGGTGATGCAGAGCATCAGATGTTGAGCCAATTGTGACATACTGTAAAATATAGGCTTTCAGATACCCTTTCTCCAAAATCATTTAGTTTAGACATGACAAGCTATACATTGTAAGAAACATGGGACTGCCACCATTTTTTTTTTACACTTGGTGGACCATGCTAGATTTCCTTTCCTCTGCTCTAAGCCCTCCAGTGAACTAAATGGTTAGCAGAATGACAAGATTATGCTTGGAGTGGATTGCACAATTATGTTTCTTTACCTACAGTGCAATTCACTCCAAGAATATTTCACAGAGTGTAGAAAAGGCACAGACTAAGGCCTGCTTCATCTTCAAACCTCAGAACTATGTATTTTTTATTATTTTTTTAACTTGCTTGTCTACAAGGAGCTCAGGGTTACATGGTTCTCCCCAAATTAACTTCACAAGTTGCAACAAACCTGAATGTCTTTATTTAAGTTATGCATTTATTTTGATTTCTCATCTGCCATATTGTTTAAGATGGCTGGCAATATACAAATACACAGATCTGAACATGCTAAAACATATACGAATGTAACACCTAGCCTCATACTTAACTGATACTAACTGCCTTATACATTTTTAGAAAATAAATCAAGAAATGGAAGCAAGCGATACATTCAGATTTGGGGAGTAATTTGAACTAAGCTTGAAGAGAAAAAATATTCCACTGAAAAGTTTGCAAAAATGTATTTTCCAGAAACAACAGTGATATCCAGTTAGCACACTTTGACATGTGTATACTTTATACTCATCCCACTCAGGAAGTCTAGATTTGCTAATCGTTCAACAGGTATTTCAGTGATTAAGAATCAACCATATACACTTTTTTAAAAAAGCATCTGGTAGAAAAGACAATGGGCAGTATTCAACGGGGTGCACCTGTGAACTTAAATTAGGTTTTGCACTAGTGTAAACTACTCTAATGCAACACCAATCGTGTTAGCTGGTGCACTGATTGCCCATGAAATCAGTATGCCAGCTAATCCTATGGCAATTTATGCTACCATAAGATAATTTGCTAGTGCTCCCCTACCCCCACCTCATTGATACAGCCCTATATGTGCATATACAATGAAAGTATATATTGAGCAGTGAGGTTTGATAATCAAAGTGAATCTGTACTGATTTTTTTTGTGGGGAGGGTTCTAATAAAACTACAGCACAGAGAGGTTGGAAAGAACTTATTACAAGTTTGTTCATTGTATGAATGAAACAAGCAAAAGCAATTGAATGATCTCCTTGCATTATTAATGTAGCCTCCTGAAAATGTTTCAGTGAAAGCACAGGACCAATACTAGAGTTACAGAAAAATGTTTATAATAATGAATTCTAATAAATGCTCCTACTGATTGAGCACCAATCCGTTGTTAACATGGCACTGAAAGTGACCAGCACAAAGGCGCTTTGTAGCTGGAATTACTATTTTGAAATAGACACGTATCCCAGGAAATGTTGAAATTCAGAGCTCTGCATGCAATTCACCATGTATTCAGAGCACCCATTCATGTAGACTGGCCACTGGCCCACTTCAGTTAGACGATGGTTTGATGAAACGGGGTCCCTGGGATTAAGTTGGAATAGATCGATCCAACAGCTGGATAAGAGGCAGTATTAGGAGGCCAATGTTGTGGTGCAGAAATAAATCTGTTTCTCTTGTTTTGCAAACCTGGGGCACTTCCTACACCTAAGGGTGGAGAAAGAGGGGGCAATCCCAGACTTACCTACTTCTGGGATCATCCCTGAGCTTCTAAATGGAAGTGTGACATCCCAGAAAGGAAAAGGGACGTCACGCCCACCATTTATTTTAAGGAAACAGCAGCTGGCAGCACAACTGCATTCCAACGAAAAAGGTGAGTTTTAAAAAAGCCCACCGAGCCTGTTACCACCCACCCCAATGTCCCTGGACTCCCCCCAGTCCAGCCCCTTCCCTCTTGCTTACCCCCACTATTCATGAGGAGGAGGGAAGAAGCCGGGATGGGCGCCCACACCACCTGCAGTCCTCGAGATCGTCCCGGGACCACAGGGAAAATCGGGATAACTGAGGTCTCAGTTATCCCAGTAAAATTGAGAGGTCATCCCTGCCTGCTCCTGGGATCCTCTGTGCGTCATTTGGATGCACAGGGACAAACCCGGGATGACTCCGGGGTAAAAGGCCAGTGTAGACACAGCCTGGATTTTTTACAATGGTAGGGCACTGTAGTTCTCAGCACTGCTTTCTAGGAATGGATGAATCTGTCAGTTAGGGTTTCTCTTTCTTCCACTCTTAAGTTCAATTTGTCTCTGGGAGAGAATTTCTATGGTCATAAATTCAGTTCATCCCAAACTTTGAGAACAGTCTTTTAAGCCTGCATAAAAATTCATAAGTATTTGTATGTACTTTTCTTTGAATACACACATTTTTGTCTGAATGTTTGCCTAACATACACATTATAGAAAGCATGCTTCCTAATATAATGCATTTTTGAATATTGTTTCCCATAATATGCACATTTGTACACACATATTTTTGACTGAAGAACTCCATCACAACATTTGGAAGTGTGAATTTCAGAGGATAACTGAGCTTTGATTCGCACAATGGTTTGAGAGTGAAAGATTAAGTAAGATGAGGACTGAATGAATTTCTACGACATCGCTAATGCTTTCCATAATTAAATGTCATGATAATCTGTCAGGCTTAATTTCTGCCGAAAATATTGTTGTTCTATTTGTCCTGAACCTACCTTGTGATTGAGTCTTGCTGATTTACTTTCCATCAGCATAGGGGGAACAACATTTGCTGAAATATCCAAATTTTGGTGCAAGCTAGTTGGAGAGATGTGTGGATACATCAAAGTGTGTAATGGGATGTTGATATGTGTCAATTCTGCATTAGTCTCAGTAGTCCACATATTGTGATACACATGGCCATCCATTGTCAGCCTAGTCCATGAACAGATCTGGATCAATGTATATGTGGGCACCACAAATAAGCAAAACTATCATTTTAGGGGCCTGTAGCTGTCATTTTCCAAGGCAATATGCATGTGCTTTCAGGTGCAACTTGACTTTTCTTTCTTTCTGAAATTGCCATGATGCTTAATTATCAAGGCAAGGCAGCAAAATGGAAAGGAAACTGTGGAACAACCGGCAATATTATGCATACTGTTCTGTCTGTAAAATGTCAGCATGCATGAAGCAGCCTTCCATGATAATGTGTATTTATGTGCATAACTGCTTTTTCGGGGGGAAAGAGTGTGGCCTACTCAGAAGTTGTTTGGAAAAGCAATGATATCAGAGACACTATGTAGACTGCCTCTGGGGATCTAAGTGTGTGGTCAGTCAAAGTGAAAAGCCCCAGGAAAAGAAAGAGATAGATATCCTACATCCTTACATTCCTTCTTCTACTATGCTCTTGGAAAGTAAGAGTTCCACCAGTGTATGCTAGCTTTTAATCGCATGACCTAGTAGGACTCACATAATTTTTGCCAATGAAGTCATGACACTACATCAAATGTCATGGATGGCCATATAAACAACATCTTGTGGTCTCCTGTAGCCAATCAGATTCAATGGCAGCATGGGCAAATGAAGCTGAGGATGCATGAAGGCAAAGAAGGAAAATAGCACAAAGAAATAATATTAGCCAGAGGGCAAAAAGGGTGTGAAATAACATTGAAACAAGATGGGAAATTTAAAAGCCAATCTGACTAATGCTGCAATCCTATAACCACTTGCCTGGGTGTAAACCCCACTGAATTCAAACTGGCTTACTTCTGAGTAGGGATGTGTAGAGTTGTACTGTTATTGCACCAAATGACCTGTACTTTCTGCATTTCAGTTCCCTTTAACAATACAGTTTACATCTCCCTACCCAATCTGCCAGATTGTGGCTAACTCTTCATGCATCTGTTGAGGTGGACAGTGTCCATGGAAGCTTATGGGAGAATACATTTGGTAGTCTTTAAGGTGCCACAAGACTCGTTGGTAATGAGATTAGGGAATATTTGGTGCACAGGTCATAGAAGAGTGCAGATTTATTCAGAACTTGACATAAACCCAAAAGCATTTCAAACAACAGATGACCTTTTCCCATTTGTATATGTCTAGAAAATAGAGTTTGGGTTCAAGAGAAGAAAACACATAAGAAGATAACAACATAAGAAGAGCCATGCTGGATCAGACCAAGGGTCCATCTAGCCCAGCACTCTGTCAACCAGGGAACCACAAGAAGGACATGAGTGCCTAAGCACCCTCCCACCCAACAATTAGTGTATAGAGGCTTACAGCTTCTTTCACTGTCCATTGCACTTAGCCATCAGTGGTCATTAATAACCTTCTCCAACCTCCTTTAAAAGCCATCCAATTTAGTGGCCATCACCACATCTTGTGGTAGTGAATTCCATAGTTTAACTATGGGCTGTGTGTCTTAGCTTTCACTGTATATACTTGGTTGCTTTTATTAAAGTTATGTTAATGTTTAATAACTTCAACAATCAATTCATCCCTTTATTCACAATCTCTGGTTTCCAGTTTAGCTATCCTCATCAGCCCAATCGCTTCTCCCATTTGGACCTCATGGTGAATACACAGTAGGAGCATCACCATGTGGGGGGAAATTACATTTCCTTACCGTCGCTTCTATGGCCACCTGTTTGTCCCTCGTTACTCCATCATTCTCAAGGGAGAGGAAAGAGGAATTAAACAACATGCATGTGGATCATTCAGTGGGCTGTTTTGATTGTGCTGCTTCTCCTGTACACAACAAGAGAGAGCAGCAAGTTCCATCTCAAAAAAATAAGTCAGACTTGCTGGGGTGTTTTTTGTTGTTGTTGTTACATGAAGAAGGCTAGAAGTAGTGGAAGGCATGCAGGATGCAGAGGACGTTGTGAGAGGGACCCACAAAAATCCGTGAGTAACAAGCGTACAATAAAACACTCATCTGATGATGCCCTAGGTCTTTGAAACCGATGGCATGCTTGTGGCTGCTGAAATTAGCTCTTTGTCCTCCCTCCTTTGTGTCACGTGATGGGGAAAGCCACAGAGCATGGGCTAGCCAGCCCCACACTTTCTGGTCTTTACTCAGAACCAAGAGCTGCATGGCAGAGAAGGTTTCACATCTTGACACCTCATCTGAAAGTAATTCTCAGAAGAAACCAGTGGTTTTTTTCCCAGCCAACTTAATTCATAAGGTGTCAATGTTAAAACATCTGATTTGGGGCTCTTAGTTTCACAAAGTAATGAATTCCTGCCCTATAAAGGGTTTTAAAACAACAACAACAAGAACCACCACCACCCACAAAAATTCTTGCCATTTTATAAATAGTCAAGCCAATGCCAACACTATTTAGGGTAATATTAATATGCCGATATTGATTGGGCCAAAAAAGAATAAAACTCTGCACGGCATGGCTTGGCAGTGATCCTGGGCTGCTGAGATGCCTGTGAAATTTTTATGCTCCCAATATAGTATTGTTTTTAAGAACTCATATTCTGAGTAATCTGCTGTCCTAGAATTTTGATTTAAGTCTTTTGAACTCTTTTCAAGTGCTGTAAATCATTGGGTGTGTGTGTGTGTGTGTGTGTGTGTGTGTGTGTGTGTATGTGCTCATTTACCTTTGCATTCTCTTTTAAGCCACCGGCAGTGAAGCTGACGAATGAGAATCAAATGGGGTGTGCTAAGTGGTGCTGCCGTAGGCTTTCATCTGCCCACCTTCTGCATTTGTGATTTATCTTGGCAATACATCACATATCTTATTTTCCCTCTGCTTATTTTATTTAGCGTTTGTCACAAATAATATCAATTGACCATCCACCATGGGTACTAAGCAGTAGTAAATTAGCAAAATAAACTGAGTCTACAGAACTCATCTGTCCCCAAATTTGATTAGAGCCACTTGTGTTGCACCAAGTCATTTACTACAGATGAACCTCATCTATTAAACAAGCAGCTTCATGGGTTCGCCGCAGTCGACGGCAAATTGTTATGCATAGTATTTGCTGAGATTGTAATGAAACACTTAAAAAGTGACTCTTTTATGTCTCAATCACTAGGGGTAGTTTATGCTGCTGAAATGGTTATTTCCAGTTGCCCTGTCACTTTGGTCTGAATCATATGTCGACCTAGCCATCCATTTCAGCAACATCACTCTGTTTCTGAAAAATGAGGGGGAGGGGGAAAAAATCTTAAGCTCTTATGGGCTTGAAAACTATCATTTCTTATAGTCCCAGAGATGTATTTCAGCCGTCCTTATCATCCTTCCTTGCCATCACTACGAGATCTACTTTTGCACCGTAAAGGTTGTAGAGATTCTTAGGCTGGCATTTAATTATTTTGCTAAACAAAACATTTCCACCTATGGACCACCAAACTTAATGAACATCTTTTCTGTAATCTGGCTCATAATATGCTTGTTTGGGGGCCTTTAAAAATTGTCCGTCTTTTCTTTCCTTCTGGTGGGAAAGCAAATAGAAACATGGGGTGGGGAATCAACTTCCTATGAAAAGTAATTTATAAAACTATTCGTTTCAGCTGGTGAAAGCTAATGTGGTAATAATACTGCCTTTTTAATGGCACATAGAACAACTGATGTGGATTGAGACTTATGTCCTTGCCGGTGAAATTGGAACAGAGGTTAAAAATGGCTCAAAGGAACTTTTGCAATGCGTGTGCTGGGAATAAAGAGAAAGTCAGAATCTGAAGGAGCTAAATGCAAAAAGTTAACACTTTGAAAGATTTCAAACAATCAAAGAGAGATGGAGGGGAAGAAAGGTGGTGAGTGGAACATGGGGGTTACAATACACAGGTACAAATCCATTAAGGAAACATAAATGGAAATAATGGAGCAGGGCAGACCACAGCAGACAGATGGAATGTTAAAGGATGAACCTTGAAACTATTGAGACAAGCAGTTTGCAGAGCATGTTCCAGAGAACCCAGGAGGTTCTTAGAATCTTATGGGAGTTCCTCAATAAGAAGAACTCTACTGATAAAAAGGTTGCCTTAAAGACAGCTTGCCCAGTGCCACTGATCTGAAATGCCCATGTTGCACAGCAGTGTTAGATATGGTGAAGAACAATGATGACTGTGCAACTAATTTGTGTATCCTACTGCAGGGATGGGCAACCTGATGCCTTTCAGGTGTCTTCGACTACACAGCATGGCCAATAGTCAGGGATTATGGAAGTTGTACTCCAAAACACCTGGAAGGCACCAAATTGCCTATCCTGGTCCTAGAAGATGGCCCAGAACCCTTTGCAATGGGCAGGGGTTCTATAGCCAATTCTCAGGGATTTCTTAACAAATAAATGAATATTAAAAATGTCCTTTGACGGTCCTGAACTTGACAATGCCAGTGTTTCTTCCATGAATAGAAGGGCTCATGCTGCTCGGGGAGAGACAAAGATCCAGCAGAGCATCCTACTGGAGGAAGGGGGAGGCAATTTTAATCTCTTCACACTGCAGCTCCTCTTACATCACCTCTCATGCTGCTCCATAGCCTCTGTTTTGGGAGGCAGAGGGGGAAAGGGGAATTGGTGAAAATCATCTCCCCACCTTTCTCCAGCCGAGCACAGCATAGAAAATGGAGGAACTTAAGATGGGTGCCCTATCATGAAATATTAGGAACACAGGAAGCTGCCGTTTATTGAGTCAGACCATTGACCCATCTACTTCAGTACTGTCTACTCTGGCGGGCAGCGCCTCTTTAGGGTTTTAGATGGGAGTCTTTCCCAGGCTTATCTGGAGATGGAACCTAGGACCCCCGATATGCAAAGCACATCCTCTACCATATTGCTGTGGCTCTTCTCTGTGGTTACTCATCAGCTTGCAGTGTGTGAACATACAATACATGTCCTCTACTCTGGTTAAGCTTTATGTACTCAAAATGAGAAGTGGAAGGGAAGGTAAAAAGTGCATAAAAAGTTGACTTGAGGTGGTTATAATGTGATGTTTATATTAAATGTCATTTTCTTCCTTCAGCCTTCTCCAACCTTTGATCCTCCAGATTGAAATTCCTAATCATCCCCAACCAACATGGCCAATGATCAGGAATGGTAGGAGTTGTAGTCCAAAACATCTGGAGATGTTTGCTTTTCAAAGGGAAAAAAGGTTTCCTTTTTTTTAGGAACACATTTTTCGAATACATAGCCATCTTTACTTTAAACCACCTGTTTCAGCCTCATTATCAGATGTGACTATTTTATCTAGAATGAAAGACAACTTTCTAAAACAAAAGTATCATTGCTGATGCAAAATAGCTTTCTTTAAGACATGTCTGTGTGTGGAAACCCTGTGACATTTAAATATAGATTTTTGAGCCTTATTCATAGTCTCTGTTACCAAAAGACCAGGGGAAACCATTTCTTCTTCTACCTATCAGCTGACATTTAATGGAGTGTGAGGTACATCAATCCCCATTAGCCCCCATTTTTTTTAACTCTAGCACAAGTATTCATTTATGAAGCATTTCTGACTCACATTTCAGCTCTTCAATGAAGCCCCCAAGTTAGCTAACAATTTCAGTTAAAACAATAACCCTTTAAAACAAGTATAAGCAAAAGAAACAAAAAGCAGCAGCAAATAACAACCAATTAACATGAGAGAGAGAGAGAGAGAGAGAGAGAGAGAGAGAGAGAGAGAGAGAGCTAACGAAACCACAAATCAAAATTAATGAAAGATGGGTCTGTACAAAAAGATTTTAATTGCCATCTAAAGGCATACACAGAGGGTGCTATCCAAATCTCCTGAGGTAAGATGTTCCATAATGGATGAGCAAATGGATTTGTTAACACTTACACCAATTGGGGATGCTCCAGCCTGCACCAAATTATGCCTTGGGAAATTAGCTACAGTCTAGGTGAAGCTGAGCTCCAGGCCAAAGAAGTGTTTCTGAGGCCACATGAAAGAGTCTTCCCAAGTCTTGAAGTGTACACAGAGAGAGGGGGGGAGGCTACAATTTGAACTAAGAACCTCCAAAAGCAGTGTACCTTTTCCTGGACTGAAGCTCTTCCCTGCAGACAGGAACTAGCGAGTGTTAAAACCTCTGGTCTCAGGTGAACAGGAAGGAAGACAGGAAGCCTTGACTATGGGAGGCAAGGCACCAAATGATGGCACCTTGCTCTGCCAAGCAAGAAAGTCCAGTGATTTCAGCCAGAAGGAGGCTGGTCCTTCAGGGATTTTAGCATGGAGCCTTTCCTCTGTGTGTAGAGACTGAGTTATTTCAGCAGCAGCATGGCACCTTACCCCCAGTGGTGAGGCATCTAGTGATTTCAACAGCATGGCCCCATGCCTCAGGGAAGAGGGAACTCTCACTGCCCAAGTCCGAGGGTTTTTATATAGTTCAGAGAAAGGTTGTGACATCAAGATGGACCACACCATGCTCCAAGCACTGGAAATGGTGTTACTTGTTATGGGACAGAGCTGCCCCTTCATCCTATACAACAAAAAAGGGTGTTTGGCAATAATGGCTGTACTTGCTGGAGTCTACTTGGTCCTTCCTGCCAAAGTTAACTGTCCATGCTAATGACTACCTTAATGGCATGTGCCAATGCTGGATTGCAACAACAGGAACACAGTGCATGTTGCTGACCAGGCACTTTACCAGATATCACTCTTGGTATTCAGCACATTCATGTGCTGTTCAGTTTTTACTTCATCTTTGTCTTTGTGGCATGCTTTTTAGGAAGTTCTGGAAATGGAATTTACTGATCTAGGCTCATGTGAAAACTCTCAACCCCATTTTTGTGTCTTTGTCCTGCCTTTGCTGAAGCTGGGGGTGAAGACTCCTGGCTCATTAGCATTTTCTCAAAATTGAGTCAGTGCAGTTCACTCAAGAGAGCTACATTGTAACAGCTTGTTCATCTCAAGCTTTTTCAGTGAATTAACGTAAGAACACAGATCAGAGCAAATCTAATTCAACATGTTGTTTTCACAGTGGCCAACCATGTAACTATGGGGAGCTCACAACAGGATATCACTGCAATAGCACCCTCCCGTTCATGTTCCCAGATAACTGGCAGTCAGAGGTATGCTGCTCTGATGCTGGTAATTTATAGCCAGGCATCATGATTAGTAGCCATTGATAGCCTTATACATGAATTTGTCTAACCCCCTTTGAAAGCCATCCAAGTTGATGAACATCGCTACATCTTGTGGTAACACTATTCCTAGTTTAACAGCATTCTGTGTGAAGAAGTACTTCTTTTTATCTATCCTAAATCTACCACGATTCAGCTAAATATGATGACCCCAGATTCTGGTATTGAGAGAGAGAGGTCTTCGTATTGATTTTCTCCACACCATGCATACATCCCTGTCATGTCCCCTTACTTGCCTTTTCTCTAAGCTAAAAAGCCCCAAACATTGCAACTTTTCATTATTGGGAAGTTGCTTTAGCCCTTGATGAGTTTGATTTACTGTTTCTACACCTTTTCTAGCTTAACAGTACCACTTCCCCCCTCAAGTTATTTCCTAAAAGTTCTGTAAATTCTTTCCTAAGAGTTCATCTCCTAAGGGTTCTGTGAAGTCTTAAAATGGCCTTTCCTTACCCGGCTCGCTGGGTGGGGAGAGGTGGTTGCGGGCGAGGATGGGGTGAGGTGACGTTTTGGCCCACTATTTGCTGGGCCAGGATGGTGCCACTGGAGATGGGAGGGGTCTACAGCTATTTAAGTCCAGGGACCCCTCCTCACCTCCACAGTTTGTTCCGCAGCCAGCGGAACGAAGCAGGAGCGACAGCGGAAGCAGCAGCAGCAGCAGCAGCAGCAGCAGAAGCGGCGGGAAGGCGGCGGCGGAAGAAGAGCCCCCTCAGCAGGGCAGAAGCAGAGAAGAAGCGGCTCGTCATCGGCCGGCGGCGGGGCGAACGGCTACGCTCGGCCCCAGCCATAGCCGGTGGCGGGAGCCGCAGCAAGGGCGAAGAAGCCAGCAGAAGGGGGCTGCCCCTGCAAAGGACGATCCGGCGGCGGGGCGAGCAGCGAGGCTCAGCTGCAGCCGGCGGCGGAAGCTGCGGCGCGGGCTGAAGAGTCTGCAGGAAGGACCGCCCCTGCGACAGAAGACCCGGCGGCAGGGCGAACGACTGGGTTAGCCCCTCGCTGTTCCCAGCTGCGCGCTCTGCAGCGCGGGGAGGCGAGGGACGTCCTGAGGGCACCGTGGCTGCGGTTGGAGCCCAGCTGAAGACTGTGGGGGCTGGGAATCGGCTGTGGCAGAGCTGCACAGCCGGGTAAGGCCAGCTATAACCCCATGAAGAATCTGCAAGGAGATCCTGGCAGCAAGTACCTGGCGACGGGGGAGGCGCGCTGAGCAACGGAGGACAGGACGCAGCTTCACGGCCGCTGGGGCCATTCAGGTTACGGGTGTTTGGGGGGGAGATTGGCGGGTTTCCTGTGCTGGCTTGTCTGGAGCCCCAATTATTGTTGCTGGAAGGTTTTTTAGGCGGTGTAGGGTTTGGGTTGGTGGCTTTGCCCCCCCCCTTGATAGCGCACTCAGGCAGGTAAAATCTAATTCATTGGCCCTCTTTAGTTGAAAGTGGTTGTGGCTCATTGGTTGTGCAGTTGGCCTGTGTAAGGAGGGTCCTGGGTTCTATCCTCGCCATTGGCAAATAGGGTTAGAAAGTACTTGGTGGCCTTGCCCACCCCCACCCCCCACCCCCTGTTAATTGTCAACTGGCGTTATTTTGCTATTCACTCAGGTGGGCAGGCTTTATCCATCTGCCCATTTGTACATTTAGCGCAGCATTTGTGCATTTAGAGGTGTAATTGCTGGCATAAGGTGGGTCTCGTGTGTAATCCTGGGTTAATCCTTGTCGTTTAAGGCTCCTGTTTGGCACGTGACAATATCGCTATTCATTCATCCCGTCACAGTGCAGCATATTCCTCTGGTTATTAATTAATAGTCATTTCCTTACTATTATTAAATACTAGCCCTAATTCAAGTGTAGTGTGGTAACGGGGGATATTTTGCTTCATCCGCCTTTACAGTATGCCTCCTAAAAAAGGTGTGGGGGGTGGTAAAGGCAAAGGAAAGGCTCCTGCACAATCCGCTAAACGGAGCAGGCCCATTGACAATTCTTCCTCAGAGGAAGAATTAGATCCTCAGGTATCTAGTATTGTGGCTAGTTTACAGTCATTAGAAAAAGAAAAGGGCATCACTTCCCCTCCAGTGCTGATCCCTCCGCACACTGTGGCGGGGCGCAGACAGACACGTAAAAAGAGGCAGGATGATTTATGGGATGCTCTTTCAGCTCGGTTAAAGGTAGTTGAAGACTCCTCGAGCGGAGCGACCAGGGATGCGTTGGGTACAGAAGCAAGCATCAGATCATCCACCCCGTCCATCGTAGAAGTACCCGCAAATTCGCCTGCTGAGCCTTCTCTTCAACATCTCAACCCGGTGCTGGGAATCAGTCACGCCTTACAAGGTGAGCAGCCGATGCAGTACATCTCACCATCACATCACGCACCGGGGTCTTTTCCTGCACAGTGGGGTTTCATGCCATGGTTTCCAGGTGTGGGATCGCAAATGGGAAGCATGGCACAACCTATTGCTCCACCTCTTCCTTTTACTGCTCCGGCCACAGTTGTTAATACGCAGCAAGCCAGCACCGTCCCTTCGACTGCTTCGGCCACAGTTCTTAATGCACAGCAAGCCAGCAACGTGGCTGCTGGGACTGTGGCATATCAACAGCCAAATGCTGTAGGGAACGTTCCCCCGGAAGGCCAACCTCAATCAGCCCCAGTTACTGAGGCTATGGGTGCTTGTGCCAATGTCTGGCTGGGACCTGCAGGTGCAGCTGGAGTAGGGACCACACTGGGGACTAGGGATCCTTATGCTGGCGCTACATACGATGGAGGGTGTTCAACCTGTTCTGGATGGGGTTGCACTCCCCTTGAAGGAGCGGGTTCGTAGCTTGGGGGTTCTCCTAGAACCATCTCTGTCACTTGAGGCGCAGGTGGCCTCAGTTGCACGGAGTGCCTTCTACCAACTTCGGTTGGTGGCCCAGCTACGTCCCTATCTGGACAGGGGTAACCTGGCTTCAGTTGTCCATGCTCTGGTAACCTCCAAGTTAGATTACTGCAATGCACTCTACGTGGGGCTGCCTTTGAAGGTGGTTCGGAAGCTGCAGCTTGTGCAAAATGCAGCAGCCAGATTGATAACTGGAACCAGTAGGTTCGAACATATAAGACCTACTCTGGCCCGCTTGCATTGGCTGCCTGTATGTTTCCGAGCCCGGTTCAAGGTGCTGGTTTTAACCTATAAAGCCTTGGGACCACAATACCTGATGGAACGCCTTTCCCGACATGAACCTACCCGAACACTACGTTCAACATCTAAGGCCCTCCTCCGAGTGCCTCCTCCGAGGGAAGCTCGGAGGTCGGCAACAAGAGAGAGGGCCTTCTCTGTGGTGGCTCCCCAATTGTGGAACGATCTCCCCGACGAGGCCCGCCTGGCGCCAACATTGTTATCTTTTCGGCGCCAGGTCAAGACTTTCCTCTTCTCTCAGGCATTTGGCAATATCTGAGGAGCCTGGGTTTGTTTTGTTTTGTTTTTGTAGTTTTTTGAAGTGTTGAAGTGGTTTTCAAATGTACAGATTGTGTGTATGTTGTATGTTTTTGCTGTTTTAATTTTTGTATATTGTTTTTAATTGTTTTTAATCCTATGTAAACCGCCCAGAGAGCTTCGGCTATGGGGCGGTATACAAATGTAATAAATCAATCAATCAATAAATAAACTGGAAGCACATCTGCTCCATTGGGATATCATTTGTTGCCCGCAACAAGAGAAAAAATCTGCAAGGGACAGTATGTGGACATATTTTCACTGCTTTTTCGGGAACAAGAGAGCTCTGAAAAAGAAAAGGGGATGGAAAAGGAAGCGGAAAGGATCAAAAGGAAGAAAGTGGCCCGTACATGGGCCAATTGGCTTCCTGGATTTCTTATATACATGGGGGTCGTGCTCCAGCGTTTCCCAGGAAAAGGAGTTATTCTGGCTAAATACCTCGATATGATTTATCGAGCTTACTCAGAATACGAGGGCGGAGCCTGGTTGGCTTATGACGAATCATTTCACCGTAGAGCGGCCTTTGATCACGCCCTTCACTGGGATTTAAAGGATAATGACTTGTGGCTGCAGTTCATGACGCCGGCCCGACCAGGTTTCGGCGACAGGGCGGACAGCGGCCACATTTTGGCTAAACAACAGCCTGCGTCCACCTCCCGAGGGTACACAGGCCAGGCGGTTCAACACCGCTCGCTCTGTTGGGATTTTAACAAAGGGATTTGCTCACGCAACCCTTGTAAATTCAGACACGACTGCCACACCTGTGCAGGCCATCATGCCGCAATTAATTGTTTCAAAAATAAGCCCGGAAAATGGCCCGTTAGGGACGGACAGGGCGCCAGGCGTACCGGGGGACAACAACCTCCTGCCAAAGGGGCCCAGTCCAGTCAACCTTGAGCCCCTGAATAAGTTGTTAGTGCTTTACCCCAATCGGCGTGAAGCTTCATACATTAGTACTGGCTTTAGGGAAGGATTTTGCATTCCTTTTCAGGGCGTTAGGTGTGGTTCGCTGGCCAAAAATCAGAAATCCATCAATCAGTTTGAGGACATTGCAAAGGAGAAAATTGGCAAAGAAGTCATGGCAGGAAGGGTGTTGGGGCCTTTTGAAGACCCCCCAATCCCTCATTTGCGGGTATCGCCTCTAGGAATAGTGCCTAAGAAAGCGCCTGGAGAATACAGGTTGATTCACAACCTGTCTTTCCCAAAAGGGGCTTCCGTAAATGATGCTATCCCGGAACAACTAAGTTCTGTCAGGTATGCATCATTTGATTCCGCCGTACGTATGGTAAGGAATAATGGTCCTGGGGCTTTAATGGGCAAATGCGATATAAAAGCAGCCTTTCGCATTTTGCCTATTCACCCTAAGGATTTCAATTTATTAGGTTTTTGTTTCCAAGAGAAATTCTATATAGATCGTGCCTTGCCAATGGGATGTTCCATCTCTTGCGCAATGTTCGAAAAGTTCAGCACATTTTTGGAATAGGCCCTTGTTTTTAGGGCGGGAGCGCGGGATGTCATTCACTATCTTGATGACTTCCTGTTCTCGGGGCCAGCCGGCAGCCCACATTGCGGGTGCCTGATGGGCGAGTTTCAAGCATTATGTGAGGAGCTCGGGGTGCCATTGGCACACGAGAAAACCGAAGGCCCATCAGCCATTCTTAAATTTCTAGGCGTAGAATTAGATTCTACTTTGCAATGCTGCCGGCTGCCAATTGACAAGCTATCCACATTACAAACGATAGAAAAGTATCTTTAAAACAACTGCAGGAAATAGTGGGGCACCTGAATTTCGCATGTAGGGTCGTTGCCCCGGGACGTGCTTTTCTGCGGCGCTTGTGCTCCGCTATGTCAGGATTGCGCAAGCCACATCACAGAACAAGGGTCACCAGGTCCATGAGGGAGGATATTGCAGTATGGCTGGACTTTTTGGAACATTTCAACGGAGTTTCATTCTGGAGGCAGGAGCTACTGTTAAAGACAGAATTTCAGGTTCATTCTGACGCGTCAGGTTCATGGGGTTTCGGAGTTATTTGGGGAAGAAAATGGTGTGCGGAACAGTGGCCAGAGGAATGGCTTTTAAATGGCACTTGCAAGGATCTCACCTTCTTGGAGCTATTCCCAATTGTGGTGGCGGCACACGTGTGGGCCAGCGATTTTGCTGACTCCACAGTCTTGTTCTGGAGTGACAACCAGGCCACGGTCCAGGTCATCAATTCTCTGTCTTCTCGTAATCTGCGCGTCATGAACCTGGTTAGGAATTTTACCTTGCATTGTCTAAAATTCAATATTCTTTTCCGGGCAAAACATATACCGGGTTTGAATAATGATATAGCGGATGCTTTGTCCCGACGTCAGGTACGAAGATTTCGGGAACTGGCACCTTGGGCCCTCCCACAGCCGGAGAACATGCCTCCAGCTCTGTGGCAGACTGGAAGGTGGAGGTAGAGCAGGCTATATGGCAGTCCTAGGCGCCTAGCACCAAGGCCGCATACGAAGCAGCAGGTAGGGAATTTCAGGCCTTTCGCTTAGCCAATCAACTTCAACTCTTATGGCCCATTCCAGTGGACCACGTGCTGCAGTTTTGTGTAAGTGCCAAACATAGGGGCCTGTCAATGCGCACGATTTCCCTCAAGCTTGCAGCATTAGCATTTATGGCTAAAGCACGCGGTGTGGCGGACTGTACTTTGGATTTCCGAGTATAGAGGGCGCTTAACGGTTGGGCAAGGGCATCCCCCCGGGGACCGGATCCAAGACTGCCATTGTCACCTGACATTCTAATCGGGTTACAAGCTCGCTGGCCACTTCTTTGTCACTCGCCATATGAGTCAAGCTTGTTTCACGCTGCGGCACTGACAACTTTTTTCGGGGCTTTCCATATATCCGAGGTTTTGACGTCATCCAAAAATGATGGTTCCTCTAGGGCATTCCAATTCTCTGATTTGCGGTTAGGGCCAAGTGAGGTCCGATTATGTTTACGCCATTCCAAAACAGATCAAAAGGGTCGGGGCCATTGGATTTCCTTATTTCCGTCAACTAGCGAGGAATTATGCCCTGTGAGAGCGTTGGCTGCATTTATGGCTATGCGGGGGGTTTCTCCGGGTTACCTGTTTCAGCACCAGGACTTCTCTCCCCTTACCAAATATCAATTTTGGGCTGTGGCAAGGAAAGCGCTTGATGATTTAGGTTTATGCGGTGCTAGGTTTGGCACGCATTCGTTTCGCATTGGGGCTGCTTCAACAGCTGCAACTTTAGGTTTTTCCCATTCACAGATAAAATCGCTGGGGCGATGGCGTTCTGCAGCATTTAAATCGTATGTGAGGCATTTTTCTATATAACCAAACGTGGTGGGTGCTAACGTCCTTATGTTTGTTTTCGATCCGCCAGAGGCTATGGCACCCCTGTGGGTTTCTATATGCGGCCACAGCATGGTGTTCTGGGCCAGCAAGCACGCAGCTAGTTCCAGCTGGGGATCTCAGCTTGGCTTAAGTCAACACGCATCTATCCGTTGGCTCGGGAAACGTGGTATGCGGTGGGACGAGCTCATCCCCACCTTGCTGCAGCGACACCCGGCTTGGCTTCCCCCGCAGATTCTGCTCATTCATTTAGGGGGAAACGATCTGGGCCTAATGAAAGGCAAGGCCCTTATCTTGCAAGTTTTGGCTGATTTTCAGCAGCTCCGCCAGCGTTGGCCTCACATACGGGTCGTTTGGTCCTGCATCATGCCCCGGCTGCATTGGAGGGTGGCACACGACCACCGCGCTATTGAGCTTGCCTGAAAATGGGTTAATTCTGCAATCTTTAAAGCCTTGGCTACGCATGGGGATGTTAGCATTCAACATTGTAATATTGGACCTTCCCGGAGGGAGCTGTATCGTCATGATGGTGTGCATTTGTCCCAGGCGGGAAATGATTTGTTCTTAGCTAATTTACAAGAGGGTCTTCTTAAGGTGCTCGGAGGGGGGAGGAGGGGAGATGTTCAAGCCAAGGCTTGACTTTTCCTGTGGCGGTAGGAGCGGGCATTTTTTATGTTTTTTAATGGTGAGCATTCACAGGCACTGTTAGGTGATGGGTAACGCCTGAGGGCCAACCACTGAGAGCCCTGCGGCATCAGTTGGGGGGATAAGGCTTACCTTTGGGGCCAACCCTTCTCGTCTACTCGGAGCCCTGCGGCGTGAGTGGAGACGACACCGGAAGGCCCCCCACCTCAGATTGGGGAAGCTCGGGGGGTAGCGAAAGCGCAGGCGCCACTTCCCGGGCTGTGAATGTCTCGCCCGACCCCTTTATTGGCCTGGCTGGCCATGCTAAAATGCCCGCTTAGGATTTACCTCCCCCCTTTGTTATCTGTAAAATAAAGTGGCCCTTGTTTATATCCCGATTCTTGTGTCGCCTCATTATTTCTCATCCTTCGCTCCGCAATGGCCTTTCCTTACCCGGCTCACTGGGTGGGGAGAGGTGGTTGCGGGCGAGGATGGGGTGAGGTGACGTTTTGGCCCACTATTTGCTGGGCCAGGATGGTGCCACTGGAGATGGGAGGGGTCTACAGCTATTTAAGTCCAGGGACCCCTCCTCACTTCCACAGTTTGTTCCGCAGCTCCCTCCCGCCCTCCCCTGTTGTCAGTGTGGGTTCGCTGGTCGTCACTTTTGAGGCCAAGTAGGAATTTTTTGCTCACAATCTAACTTGGTTGTGAGTTTTTTCGCCTACTTCACACTGCGAAAGCAGGATGGGTGTTAATTAGGTTAATTGGCTATTTGGTCACTATGTTGGGCGGTAGGAGTGGGCATTTTTTATGTTTTTTAATGGCGAGCATTCACAGGCACTGTTAGGTGATGGGTAATGCCTGAGGGCCAACCACTGAGAGCCCTGCGGCATCAGTTGGGGGGACAAGGCTTACCTTTGGGGCCAACCCTTCTCGTCTACTCGGAGCCCTGCGGCGCGAGTGGAGACGACACCGGAAGGCCCCCCACCTCAGATTGGGGAAGCTCGGGGGGTGGCGAAAGCGCAGGAGCCACTTCCCGGACTGTGAATGTCTTGCCCGACCCCTTCATTGGCCTGGCTGGCCATGCTAAAATGCCCGCTTAGGATTTACCTCCCCCCTTTGTTATCTGTAAAATAAAGTGGCCCTTGTTTATATCCCAATTCTTGTGTCGCCTCATTATTTCTCGTCCTTCGCTCCGCAAAGACCTACTCCATGACACATCCTTTGCTGACACTACAATTCCCAATGAGAGCATGCAGGATTTTGTGTTCCTAACGCTTTGGGACCAAATGAAGGCCTGAGTAGCATCTCTGTCCTTCACACACAGATGTCCCTTGGTTGCTCCTGTAGAAAGGTAAGTTTTTGAGAGGTGAACAAAGCTTGGATTGGCCTGAATCTATTTACAAACATTTTGGCTTAACTTGTAAAGAGCTTTATTTCCACATTTTGTGTTAACAAAATCAACTGATAGTGAAGAGAGATTCCATAGTGGTCACAATCAAGAAAACATATTCTACCCTAAGATTGTAGAATGTTAGACAACAGCATGTTCTTGGCAACTGAGCCAGTGAAACTACTTGGTTTTCTTCTTCCATCAGAAAGTTTGATGTGACCTGATGGTAGAAAGTAATTGACTGCACTTGTCAATAAATCAACAGTTTTTTTGTTCTATTTTTAGGGCTTTCCCTCTCTCAACATATCCTCTATGAGGCCTGTCTGTTCAACCAATTATACAACATTAAGAACAGTTGAGGGGGTGTAAAAGGCAGTGATGTCTTCTACGCTGATGAAATAAAAGACATGCTTCTCTGGATTGCATCCCTTCATACCAGCTAGCGTGTAAACTAATGCTAAGGATCCGGAATTGTTCATAAAAGGAAAGCCAAAGCTTTCAGACACCACATGTTTCCCCTTATTCGCAGCGGCTCGAGACCCACAATGCCTTCTGTTTAAAGCAGAATTGCTGATTGCAATTTAAGGGACTGGAATGTTACCACTAAACAGACCTTGAGTCAAGTAGGAATGGCTTTAGCAGATCCCATTGTTTTAATTTGGTTTACGTGGTAACAAATGGCTGCATTTTCCATTGTGATACCTCCCCCTGTGCACCCTCATCTTTTTTCTTCTTCCTTTTTTTGTCTTGTTTTAGCACATCTGCATTTAATAGCAAGATTTTCAACTAATGAAAAAATAAGTGATTTCCATTTTAGGGGCTGTGATGCACATTAGGAAAAAAATTAGTTATTTGTCCAACAATGGAGTTAAATGTGTAGAGAGAAAATCTGTTTTAGCTTACAAAAAGTGGTGTAAAGAGCATAGTCAAATGGATCGCTAAGCTGTTTGGCTCAAGCTATGCGGCCTGCATGCACAGAGAGCACCAAATACCCATCAAATACCTTACTATAAGTAGTTAAGGAAGAATAATGCACACCTAGAGTGCTACGTTAAAAGCACAATTTTCTTTGCTATGGTAAGCCTTGCAGTCATTAGCATAACACCCTGGAGGCAACCCCGGTACAGCCTATACTGCCTATGGATCACAACAAGATGGAGGTCAAGGTAGTGGCATTTAACTTTAAATCCTGACTTAAACCTGTAATATTAAAGGGGGGAAATCACATGCTTTTTGCATGAGCAACATAAAATGGCTTTACTTGAAAAGATTTTGTGATAGGGAAAACAGAAAAGAACAGCGCATTATAGGCCATTGTAATGTTTCTAGCAGTGTCCGAAGCAGCTCCCTGCACCGTTGGGGAAATCACATAGTATTAAAAAGACAGTTTTCTGTTTTCCTTCTTTCGTGCAGGCAGAAATGTTTGGCAGAGTTTCGGTCCCTTAGAGTTTCTAGGGTAGCCCCTAGTTTTGGAAGGGGCATCTTAAAATGTAGGGACCTCAGCCAGTTTCCAAGGGGACATAGCACTACAGTGGGAAATATTGGGTCTGCAAATGGAAGGACATTTGGGTCTCCCACCTCTAAATCCAAGAGTATGTCCACTACTAACTTTCTTTTAGAGCATGCTCCAAGCCAAATTCAACATTCCGGTCTTGATCTTTAAAGTCCGATATGCCTTGGGAGTGGGTTATCTGAAGGAATACTTGGACAGTGCCTGCCCGTGCACTATCTTTTTCAGAGGCCCTCCTCTGGGTTCTTCCACTGTCTGTGATTAGAGATGGTGAGAAATTTGTTCCATTCCTATTTCAATGTGCACTTACCGAATTTTGCACTTTCGAACGAATAGGTGAACCAAAACTCAGTTATCCTTTGAAATTTACAATTCTCCACATTTTGTCTTGGAGTTGTCCAATCAAACAACATGTATGTTAGGGCAAAATGCACACAAACATCCATGCACTCATGAAAATAACATTAAAATGCATTATATTAAGAACTTGCAAAAAGCATGTGTACATTAGACGAGATTGTGCACAAACATGCATGTATTTGGAGAAATTTGCAGTAAAATGTGTATTGAATTCCATGTAAACTTTCAAACGAAATCTCAAAGTTTGAGACAAACCAAACGTAAGATTAGAAAATGGAGAAACTGAAAGAAACTGAAATCAACAGATTCACCCATCTGCATCTGAAATACAGTGGAGAGTTACCAGAAAAGGGTTTTTTTCTATGCTTGCATCTCAGATCTGGAACACTCTCCCTAAGGTGCTGGCACCTACTTTGAAATCATTTAAGCACCAGGCAAAGACCTTTATTTTCCCAGGGTTTTCCGTGTGGCTGATCTGCTTTAACCTAGTGTGTCCCTTATATCTTTGCACTGCTTTTATAGACCTCTTCTTATCATTTATTCTGAACTTACATTATTTACGTTATTATATTTTTGTCTGTTCTATTATAAACTGCCCTGATCACTTGATAGTAAGGAATACATTTTAAGAATAAATTGATAATTACCAAAGCGCTGTTCTAAATAGTTTTTGAACCACAATAAAATAAGGCTATTCATTGGTGGTTATTTTATTTTTATATGAAGTATCATCTTTATCCTCCACTTGAGAAGTTGCATTTTTAGTCACTAGCTCCAGAGAATATACTATGATCACTAACTCCATTCTTTTGTGATTACAGAGCCAACATTTGTGAATCGCTATCTCAATCTAAGATATGGAGATACATTATCAATTCTGCATTGTTATTGCTCACTCTAAATAAGCTGACTTGTGAATTGCAAACAATTATGACCAGGAGGAACATAGTTTTCTGGATTTCCAACAACTGCTTTGCTGGGCTGCTAGAATGGAACAGGATCAAATTTCATACCATAGACATTTGGAGTGGGCGACTGGAATGAAGCAAATAGTTCAGCTAAGCCTTAGGATAATTCCAAATGTCACTGGACCACATGCACGCAAAGATAGGCCATTCAAGTCACTATAATTACTTGGGAAAGTTACAGACAAAGAAAATCTGGCTTAAAGAACAAGTCCAAAGGCTAGACAATCCTTCAAAAAGTTTTCAGAAGCTGTGATTGACTTGGAGCTGTGGGGCTTGTTTCAACTATTTCAGAAGACACATCAGGTCAGGTTGCCTTGATCATGTCATGAATGATGACTGAGGCTGTGATAGGACCTGACATTGTTATAAATTTTCAGAAACACGTTGCACTGAGCTGTGACTGTCTGTTGGGTGATTTATAATAGTGCAGTCTCCTCTAGTTTTAGTTAAAGTTTAATTGAGGAAAATAATTTTGACAGAAATGTTTTCATTGAAAGAGTTTGTTTTAAATGAACCGCTCATTTGAGCTGCTTTAAAATGGAGCTCCTTTTAGAATTTCAGATGGGAGCTTCAGAATCTAACCTGAGTTTTTTTCATTTCTTTTAATGTGAATTTTTAGGAACAGCTAGGGTGACCATATGAAAAGGAAGACAGGGCTCCTGTATCTTTAACAGTTGTATTGATAAAAGGAATTTCAGTAGGTGTCAATTGTATGCATGCAGCACCTGGTGAAATTCCCTCTTCATCACAACATTTAAAGCTTCAGGATCTATACTAGAGTGACCAGATACAAAAGAAGGCAGGGCTCCTGCAGCTTTAACTGTTGTGATGAAGAGGGAATTTCACCAGGTGCTTCATGTATACAAATGACACCTGCTGAAATTCCCTTTTCAATATAACTGTTAAAGATACAGGAGCCCAATCCTCCTTTCCATATGGACAACCTAATCCAGCCCTTATTATGGATACTGACTAGCAGCAGACAGCTGTCTGGGGTTTCAGGAAGGATTCTTTTCTAGCCTTACCTGGAGAACCCAGGGATTGAATCTGGGGTTTTCTGCATCCAAAGCAGGTACTCTACCAGTGAACTATGACCCTTTCGCTCACCACACCCCGTCTAGAACTACATTTAGAGTCTTCAGTTCTAGTTTGATTTTTTTTTGACATTTGTAGAGAGTGGATTTTCCTCATTTATCACAAAAATATAGTTCCACTACCTTGTGAGCATTGTGAAGTAAATTTCATTTGTTTACTTATTTAGGCCTTTCAGTGATAGAAAATAGACTCACACGCTCACTTAGCAAATTGTGAAGACGTGACAGAAAATGGCTTTAAAAAGCCCTTGAAGCCCAGAAGATGGAGAAAAGCAAAACAACAACACACCGCAAGGCAACCAACCCCCCCCCCCTCCTCAGATGAGCTGCATCCTATCTGCTTGCCCTTTTCAGCACATGTGGTAATGGTCACTTACCCGACTACCTATGGATATGGAAATGCATTTGAAATTATGAAAAACCCTGTATTCTGTGATAATGACAACGACCCATGACATTTCTAACCTTAGCAGTGGGTTACAAACTATTTGTGTTCTCTTCCATTAATAATGTTACCCCTTCTGACATATCGATTTAGTTTTGTTTGAAAGAAAAAATCACATTAGGATGACCAAAAACCCCATAAATGAAGACTATCGTCTGCAAAGTAATCTGAATATGTTTACGTATTTATGAGCTTCCTGCTGAGTATCTGAGCTGACTATCAATCTGATAATGGTCCAGTAATAATATTGAGACTTCCTATATAAACACCATGGCATCAAACCAAACAGAGGTATGGTCTGGAAGGATATTTCAGCTTCGTTTTGGAGCCTTTCCTTTAATTGTGTGACTCTGAGAGTCTTTCGTGCTAATTATGGAAGAGACCGATGGTATGTTGGCTGTCTGGCATACAATTGGGCACTTTTTTAGAACTTGCATAACAACGTGAGCAACTATTCTTATGTAAAGCGCCATTTATTGCACAAAAAAATCTAACATTTTTTTTAAAAAATCATCTGTACTCTTAAAAAGGGCAGTGGTGGAAAGAAATGTTATTTCAGTAATTACAAGATGGTGGGTTTGATCCAGATTGGGCCCTGCTTATAGACCCATTACAATGAATGGAACAAGTAAGTCATGTGTAACTTATGTCTCGTTGATTTCAGTGGGCCTACTCAAACAAGTCTGGTGTCAAGGATAGGCTTGACTGGACCCACATCTCAGAATGGGCCCACTGACAAGAATCCATGTACTTGCTTCTCCTCCTTGTCATTGTAACCTATTTGTTCACCTGCCTCTTACTCTGGCCCAGACAATGGTGGTGGTGAGATGGAGGAATAGTAGAAGCTACTGCCTACCTGCTCACAATGGCTGCATTCGGACAACACATTAAGCAACTGAGGGGGGTGGGGAAACAATCATCAGTTGTGTTGCTTATTGTGTTGTGTGGAGAGTAACTTGTCACTCACAAACTACTGACGGTATGCTATTCCACCCAAATAAGCAACTGAGAGAAACAACTGACTTGCAAGTTGTTTAACTCGAAGCCAGTTGTTTAAAGTATTGTGTGGAGGGGTGAGTGGGTTAATGGCGTGTGGTGAGTGGGTTAAAACACAAGCCCATAGAGGCAGGTGGCAAGAGTGACCAAAGTGGCGGTGGCCATTCTGCTAAAACTGGTGCAACTTGAAGAGGCTGCTGGGATAGAACTGGGAGGACTGAGGGAGGAGGGGGAGTGAGGAGAGGGGCGGGGGCTGTGTCAGTCAAATGCTGGGTTGACTATTAGTCCACTCAACGCCAGTCCCAACCACCCACAGTTGTGCAGGAATATGTTGTATGGGGAGTACCCACAAAATAACCAACTGTGAGTTGGCTACTCAACCCACCATTGACTAATGTGTTGTCCGAATGCAGCTAATGGCTCTCTATCTGCCAAACACTCAAGTGGTGGCGATGATGAGAAAGAGGTGAAGGCAGGGGCAGGGCTAGGGGGGCAAGCACCACCCAAAAAAGGAGCTTGCCACCCCAAACTCCTTGCTTGCCTGATCGGCTAAAAAGGCAGCAGCAGTGGTGTGGGGATTTGATCCGGGGCCAGCCAGTTCCAGCAGGATTGCTGCTGGGCAACTGCTTGGGCAGAGGCTTCCCTGGAGGCCTCGTTGTCATGGTGATTAATTGTTTTAGAAAGAGGTGGGGCAGGGTGGGAAGATTAGGAAAGAGTTACTGTGCTTGTGCACAAATCAGAGTGAAGAGAGAGAGAGAGAGAGAGAGAGAGAGAAAAAACACGTGCCAGGCAGGCCAGGCTTTTCATGAACAGCCTTCTCAGATGCTGTCCTGACGCCTTGCTTGCTTTCTCCTTTCAGCATCCCTGCAAAAGCAAGATCCAATTGAAGAGAAAAAGCAAGCAGTGAGGAAGAAAGGTTCAACTTTGCCGCCCTGTGTAAATTAAATAAGTTTTAAAAGATTCTCCCCTTCTTTTCTTTAAGTTACTGATATATTTTTTCTTTCCTTAAGACAGTCTGCTGACTTAATCTAGCATTTGATTTATATTTATTTCTTTCCCTTATAAAAACACTTCCTAATATTGTTAATGCTGAGGAACAACCCACTTTTGCCTTTTTGTGAATTGAAACTGATTGGTAGAATATTTCTGTTCTGGTTGCAAAAAGCTTTTTGAGGTTCAGCACATTGTCTGCTTTTATTAAAAAAAATTGCATGTTGTTTTTTGATATCAGCCTGTTTTGCCCATTGTATAATAGTTCTGCTAAAGTTTTACTGTTTACTGTTTAACCTTTGCCTATCTGGCCAGTTCAATCTGAGCGGGGGGGGGGGGGGAGGTAGTTTCAAGAATATCACTATCATCATCATTCTGGCATGATTTTATTACTGTTTTTTAAATGTTTCTTGCTGCTGGTGGTTGCTGATCTCCTTCATTTCTTGGTGGGTAGGGATTTTTTTTACTCCATACTGTTAAATAACAGTGACTCATTTTCAATTAACATGCAATATTTGACATACGACCTGAAACAAAACTACCACTTAGCAATAGTTTATATGCTTGTGTTGTTATCAGCTCTCTATCCTCAGTAATGAATGTTTAGTGCAGCATTTCAAAGATGTATGTGCTCTAAGAAAAATAATCATTTGTACCTTCCTGACTTAGCCTTTAAAACCTTTGATGGTTTAGCAATCTTCCAATGTGGAAAATGCCTCCCAAATCAGGACTTTTTCTATCTCTAGATTATAATTTAAAAAACTGGCAGATATTCTGCACTCATGACTGTAGTTAAAGCAAAATGCACACATGTGCAAACCTTTTTTAAAAATCCTTTCTTTCCTTTTTGTGGTGCAAGTTAATACATAATATTCCTGGCTAAATTCCTCCTGTTTGATCATGGGACACGTTCCCCCCCCCCAAAATATGTGATTATGTAACCCAAACTCTCTCACTTGCAGTCATTAACTCTTATTTGCCTGTTACCTCAGTTTGCCGGTGTGTGAAATGGGCTTCTTCCTTTCCCACCTCCCTTTGCTTCAATAAGTGGGCTCTGCCACAAAGTGCTTTCTCTATGTTATTTTGGGAGTGGGGTGAAGTGACCCCTGTGGCTCTGCCTCCAGTGAACCCATTTTCTGCCCCACCAATTAGGGTCAGGTAACTGAGGTTTGGGGTGGGAAACTGTACCACACTTAAAACCTCTGATGCCTAAACTTATTCTTGGCAGTTCTCCAAACTATGCTCTGGCACCAGCAGCCAGAGCCACCTAGAACACCCTTGGGAGAATTAATCTGCTTATTCCATGGATCTGTACCGTTGTTTCTAAGGACAGTAGGCCAGGAAAAATGACAGAGTAAGGAAAGAATTATCCTGTAACTTCTCCATGTCTTTCTTTTTTCTCCTTAGAGAATTAGGACAGGAATTGGGGGGGGGGGATTTAGGCCTCATCTACACCAAATAGGATATTGCACTATGAAAGCACAATATAAAAGTCAGGAGCCGCACCAAACAGGATATAGCGGTATGAAAGCAGTATATGGTATGTGTCAATGGACCTAACAGTTGTCAGTGCACTTCAGTACCGCTATAAAGCAGAAGTGTGGCTCCTGCCTTTTATATACGGCTTTCATACCACTTTCATAGTGCAATATCCTGCTTTATGTAGATGAGGCCTTACTAACAATGCAAGCCTATGAATGTTTACTCATCAATTTATACCACCATATTCAATGCCTCTTACTTCTTTTATTCCATATTACAAAGGTGATGGATTGCAATAAAAAACACCCCGCTTCATCAGGAGCATCATCTTCAAAAACTTCATCTTTTGGATCTTTGGACTAGTACTTCATATGCATTGGGCCCAAGGCCCAGGTGTCTCAGTTTGCTCTTCCCTTACCCTAAGGGTCTACCTTTCTGGTTCTGCCTGCATTGGTTCAAAAGAAAGTTTTCTGTCTGTTTAATCTGCTGGTGTAGTGACTGTACCTTTTTTGAGAGCCTTTTTCTTTACAGTAATTTGAATTTGGCTAATACATGCTATATATATATATATTTATATATATACCCTAAATTTATCAATATATGACTTCTTTCAGAATATGTAGTTAGGATGGCAGTTTTAGTGTAAGATATACAGTTGTTTTTCTTTCAGAAGTCTTACATATGGGATACAGCCCACCCACCTTCTGCCCCTTCTCTGCCCCTTCTGTGCCCCCACCCCCCAATTTTTTTTTCTGGTGCCACCACTGGGTGGAGGTAGAGGAGCAATAGCTGCTGGTGGCAATGATGTTAAGAAAACAGACTCACTGGGGGATGGGCGTCCCATTGAGGGTACGTTGCCCAAGGGCTCTCAAAAACCTGGAGCCAGCACTGTAAAAGTGTGACTAAGACTGGATCCAACCCAGTTTATGCGAAACCTGTGGAATAATTTAATTTGATGGAATGAAAAACTGGTGAATATAACTATTGATACGTATATTTTACTGACAATGGAGCTACACCAGTAATATACCAAAAAAACAAACAAACCCTAAACTAAAGGCTCCTTCTTGAATTCCAAAGCTGCAAGCAGGTCCGAGGCTGGGACCTAGGCTAGATCTACACTACTCCTTTATAGTGGCATTGCAGTGCACTGGTAACTGTTGGGGCACAGGACATATTCCATATACTGCTTTCATAGTGTCCTTTCCTGCTCTTTATTCCACATTATCCAAAATACCACAACAAATGCCTTGGTGTGTCCCATGTAGTATAATGGGATCATCATGATTTGACACAAGGTGTAGATCTGGCCTAAGCCACCCCAAAATATTTTGCATTAAAACAGGAAACAATATATTGTTATTGTGAAAAAAACAACCCTTTTCCGCCCAGCTGAGAACTGCAACTAAGCTCAGAGGTATAGGGAATTCTGAGAGAGGAGAGGAGGGGGACTGGCAGATGATGTCAGCATCCCTACTTTTAAAAAAAAGTTTAAAAAAGCACTAGTGCTTGGGCCTTGTGTGGCCTGGCTCCACTACGTCATGCCCCCACAGCTTCATTTAGTTAAAAACAACATCGTCAGGAGATCATTTGTGTCTCTCCCAATGTAACATAACTGGCTCTGGTCAACAGTCTGGCTGCAGCAGTCTGGACCAGATGAAATTTCTGAAGAGGCAGCTCCACTTAAAGAATGCTACAGGAGTCCAAAAAGGATGTAACTAAGGCATACATGGCCATGGCCAGCTCAGATAGCTCTAGGAATGAATGCAGTTAATGTACCAGCTTCAGCTGCGCAAACACACTCCTGGCTACTGCTGAAACCTGGGCATCCAGGTTTATGGCCAAGTTGAGAAATACACTCAACCTGCCAGCCTGAGGGCTCATCTTGATGGCGTCGCGGCGGCAGTAGCAGAGTGGCATCATGAGGCGTCGTGCCTCCCGCATTGGCATTCCTTCAGGTCATCTACATGGGAAGGAGTGCAATCGTGGGCTTTCTGGAAGGTGCTGCACCACCACCACCACCACCACCACGCCCATCCACCTGAGCCCATCCACGTTCGTGCAGGAGCACCTGGGAGTGTCGGCGCGCGACCCATCACATTTACAGATGAACGAGAGAGAAAAAAGGCAAGGGTGGGAGGAATGGAGCACACTCTTAATATCCATCCCCTTTATTTATTTATTTATTTATTTATTTTGGTTAACTATGTTCTGCAGAGGCTCGTAGGTGGTCCAGCGACCTTTCAGCTCGCTGGTCCACCCCCTTCCCAGCCCAGCATATGGCGACCAATCAGTGGTGTCCGGGCTGTGGCATGCCTCCGCAGCAGCTCCGGAGCAAGAGCAAGAGACAGCTAATGCTGTTGTCGCCTGGCTCCAAGCTAAAAAAAATCAGGGTAAGTGCCTGACTTTTTTAAAGCAGAGCTTAGTGGGTTTGCCCTTGGATGGCTTCAGGATGGTGGCTGCGTCATGTAGATCACCTGCCACCACTCCGCAGCATTCCGGGGCAAACCGCTCATCAAGATGTGCCCTATGTCTTCAGCATGAATCTAACTCCACCCAGCATAGGTTGAGTCTCTATTCCCTGATCTGCTTTCAACTGACCAGGAACACCTCTGTCTTGTCTGGAATAGACTTCAATTTGTTTGCTCTTGTCCAGTCCATTACTGACAACTGACACCAATTAAGAACTATATGTTGGCATAGTCAAGTGTGATGCAAATCTCTTCTCTCTTTTATGCTGTCTGTTGTGATGCATTTCCTTTTGGCATGTCTTGATAGGTCACAAGGTCTACAATCCTGTATTGGGAGATTTAATTGATCAATATAAATTAGAAACAACAGATCAGTCTCATCTTGGTGGTGTTAATCCTGGTTGTGTTTCTTCTTTCTTTAATTTTTATGTGGGTTTCATACTTTTTAATTCTAAACAGAAAAATAGGGTAAAGGTATAGTTGATAACAAAGGAAGCTTTTAATATTGTTGTCTTTAATAGCTTTGCTGTGTCTGCAGTGTAAAGGCTGCAATCCAGATGAAATTACTGTTGATGCTAGTTGAATAAGATATTCATAGTTTTGCAGAAGCAATAGCACTTCCACCCTGTTTTGTTTATTTTTGCATCTTTGGGATGCAAATTACCTACTCTTTTAATCTGGAAATATATCAGAAACAATGTAGGAAATATATATGTTCTGCAAAACCTCTGTCAAACTTAGCAACGTTCAGCATATTTTGAAACATTACATGGGTAAATTCACTAGGAGCTTGTTGAAATATACTCGTATAAATACACTGAATTTCTCAAGTTTGTTTCTATTCACTAGACTACTGGAAGTTGGAGTTCACCAAACAAGTTGTTCTTAACAATCAGCTTTTTGTGGGGGAGTTCGGTAGAAGATTTTAATGGAAGAAGGGCATTTCCTCCCTAGAAAATCTATAAACTTTGTTGTTTTCCAATCAGACATGGATGGTGACGACCATAAGACCTCTTCCATTGTACAATAAAATATATATTTACTTTATTATATATCCAATTTCTTCTTCTTGAATGTAATTGTAAACCTGATTTCTTTTACTGTGTAATTAGCCATAAACAATCCAGAGACAGTGAACCCTCAAACCACTTTTGTATGTTTTGCTTTGTTTTCTTCTCATTCCCAGAATGTAATGCTTGTTTATAAAGGGGTTTTAGGGTGTATGGAAGGTGGTTTTGATCTTGCTCTTTGTTATATCTTTGCAGCTTAAGTGATTTGCTTCTGTCAAACTACATCTGGTCAGGATTTTTATTTATTTTTTTGGTCTGAGTTGCTTCATTCTTTGGCCGGAACTACAGTCTCCTCATGTACTGAAACCTTAAAAGACACCTCGAAAGAATGCAATAGTGCTTAACTCCACCCACTGCCTTTCCCTGCACTCCCCTAAGTTATTTTGGTCACTGAACTTTGAAATGAGTGATTATTTTGTTCCTCCATGTTAAGAAAGCACACAGTCCCTCACACAATCAAAGAAGGATTTGGAATCAGGGAAGAATAAACAAGGAAATGCTGGAGAAGGACAGGTTGAAGCCAAGGAGATTTAAACTAGTGCTGGGCTGAAGTATTAAGCCCATAGTTTTTTGTTAATTTCACCCTACCTCCGAAACAGTCATAGGGTCTGTTCAGACAACACACTAAGCCATGGTTAGGCCGCTAACTCTTTTGCAGCAAGTGGTTCACATGACACACTAAGGCATAATGTTTAGCTAAAATGCTTAACTACCATGGCATAGGGTCATAGGAGGGAAATAAAGAATGTGGGGTTTAATGCCACTCTTGAAGGGGATAAATGGCCCAGTGAAAGTGGAAGGAGGGATATTTGGCCAAACACTAAATTAAATGTACATAAGTTGTGATATTGCTGAAATTCATACTTAAGCTGGTTCAGAAGATGATGTTGTCCACCTCACAATGCTCAAATGCATTACAAACCAAGCACAGTTTCCCTCAAAAGCTTTTCTCTGGCTTGCTTGTAATCCTAGCTACTCTGTCTGCCTCCCTCACTGGTATCTTGGTAGCTGCAGCAGTGATTCAGATGCAACGGTGCCTGGGAAATATAGCCATTCAGAGGGCCTGAGTCCATATTATGGGCATTAGGTGTTTGGGGAATGTATTTATTGACTGTATTTTTATAGTGCTTTTCAGACAATTATCATCTCCCAAGGCGGATTACATCAATCCAACAAGAGACAGGCCCTGCTATCAGGCTTGCAAGCTAAAATGACAAGACGCACCAGCGAAGGAAAGTGTGTGTTGGGGGAACGAAGAAGAGGGAGATGAGTTTTTTAAAGCCAGAACAAGGTGGTGAGCCAGAAGCGGGCATGTCAATTTACTTCAGGCCAGTGTGATCTTTCCTTGCTGGTGCAGTGCCAGGGGGCAACTGCTGTCAGTTAGAGCCAAGGGGGGAGTGAGCTCCCAGTAATTGTCCCTTCTCTGGCCAACCGATGGGCCAGGTTGGTCATCCCCTTGGCTTGAGGTTATTCCTGGGAAACAGAGGCTGCAGCCTCCCAGTAGCCCTAGTAGCTGATGGCAGAAATGGCTAGAGCTATGCACAAATGGCCTCTCAGTATTCTCCATCCTATCTGTGGGCAGAGAAATTGGGGGCACCATTTCTTCAAATTTCTCTGGAAAGAAGAGAAATTCTCAAAAGTTTCTCACAGGCAGATGTCCCATTGGCAGGGGTTGTAGCACAGCTTCTTTCTTTTTTTCATAAGGGCTCCTGGTCTTTTTCGTGCAGCCGCTGCCACTGTCAACAGCATCAAATGTCTTGGCAGCCTAGCCCCCATCTTATGTCCTTTGCCTTGCAGGTGTAAAGGGGGTGGGCAGAGCTGCATCCAGCTCCAAGGAAGAGATTCAGCTAGTGCTCAGTCAAAGTCTGTCCTCCAGTTTCTTGAAAGTTTTCTTCCCTCATGACAGAGGTTTCCATTGTTCTGCCTCCTATCCAGGGTTTTATAATTCATTTTTGTGATGTTTTTGAGGTTACTTAATCACTGCAGGGTGGCTGAGGGAGAGTGCTGTGTGTGTTTTCCTTCTATTACACATTTTTCCATTGCTCTGCAGCCTCTCAGGTGAATTGCCCTATGAGAGGAATTACCTCAGTTTACCCTGGGTTTTAATTGTAGTGTGGAACGCCAAGGAGGCTACATGCTGCCAGAGAGATGACTGTACAATGAAAAACAGGAGACTTCTGCACAGTCCTTGGCCACCTCCTAAGTGAGGTAAGAGGTAAGCAGAAGAACCCCAAGCCATGAGATTCCCCCCCCCCCCCGAAATTTTCTTCTCTTTTGAGTCTCTTTTCAGAATCAATTTATGTTCTGTCAAGTTGAATGAGAATGGTTGGGGGGAAAAGTGGGAGAATTTTCCAGCACAGCACTAGAAATTATTGTTATTATTGTTATTATTATTACTATTATTACTATTATTATATCTCTTTCTCGCTCATGGCGTTTTTTATAGACGGACATGATGGGCTGTCTTTTACAGATTTAGGAATTTCCTGACAATTGAGCATGTTTTAAGTAGGGCTGTGAACAGATTTGGATCCCAAATCCGGAGCGGATGGGGCCAATCTGGACCTCCTGGTTCCGGTATGAACCTTGTCGGGGGAAGTCCAGATCATTCCAGAGCAGATCAGGCCAGTTCCGGATCAATTCAAATTGATCCGGAGATCTGGGCCCATTGGACTTTCAGGTCCCTAGATGCCGGGCCCTCTCCCTCCTCTCCCCACTCACCTGCTGCCATCTGCTGCCGTCCGCTGCCGTCCACTGTACTGAGAACCAGGCCTCATTAGGAACCGGATCCGGAACCAGATCAGGGTCTCCGGATCGAGATCCAGAGACCCTCCTTTTCCCCATAGACTTGCAAGTCTATGGGGAAAAGGACTCACCGCCCTCCCCTCACTCTCCCTTCTCTCCCCACTCACCCGCCGCCATCTGAGCTGCTGTCCACTGCTGTCCACTGTACTGAGAACCAGGCCTCGCGGCCTGGTTTCTTAATACAGCAACGTCACGCTGGGTGATGATGTCACCCAGTGCGATGTCGCTCTACAAGGCCTGGTTTTCAGTACAGTGGATGGCAGCGTGGATGGTGGCGGGTGAGTGGGGAGAGTGGGGGAAGGGCGGTGAGCCCTTTTCCCCATAGACTTGCAAGTCTATGGGGAAAAGGAGGGTCTCCGGATCTCCGGACCCAGATCTGTTTCCGTATCCAGTTCCAAAGCAGATCAGGGGAGGTCCAATCTGATTCAAATTGGATCGACCCTATCTGGATCACCCGGATCCAGATCAGGGGGCTGCACAGCCCTAGTTTTAAGTATGGCTGCTTTCTTTGCACCCAGGATACCACTGAGCATGATACATCGCTATTGTAGATATCCATGTGGAGTGCAGTTTCACACAGACGCCTCCTTGGCCACTGTTATCCAGCCTCCTGGTAGGTTTGCAGGAGTAGAAGGAACTTTAAGGCAGAGCTTAGGGGCTTGCAAGGGGAGAGGGTGTGAGACATTCAGACCCTGTTGTGATCCTGATAATATTCAGAACCGGTATGTTTTGGGTGGGGTGTTTTTTCATTTAGAAAATAGTTTGGTTTTTTAGGTGCAATTCTGAGACAAGCTGAGGAGAGTTTGCATATACTGACACATCAATGTTTTGCAGCGTTGCAGCCTTAGTGGGGTTTGAGTAAGGGTAATGCTTTTAAGTGCTGTAACTTTATGCTTGCTTTGCAGGGACCATATTACCATAAGATGGCAGTGGAAGTAGTGGTCCCCTGCAATCTTTCAGTGGTGGCATGCAGGTTGGGATTTTTTTTTTAGCATTGTCCTCAGCATTTTGGCATCCATCAGTTAGCAAGGCCTGACTTAGAGCCTATCTACACTACTGCTTTAAAACAGTTTTAAACGGTTTACAACAGTTTTGAGAACTGTTAGGGCCCAGGACACACTCCATATACAGTTTTCAAAACGTTTTCAAAGTGTTTTATCCTGTGTGTGTAGATAGGCTCTTAGCCTCAGTCTGCATCCTGTGAGAAAGCAATGTAAGGAAAGCCTTTGGAGAACCATTATGATTGAAACATAGATGGTATTTTGGCTTATTTTCTTTTGAGTCTTGTAGGGGGATTTTTCAGTTGACTTTTATTTAAGGGACACTGAATACAGGTACCTTGAATCAATGGTCCCTAAATTCCCCACTATAGTAGGTGAAAAAGGAAGATACGTGGCAATACGTGCAGCGAAGAAAGCTTACTTCTCTGCACGCATTGCGTCTGCGAATTCGCGTCCAGCAGAACTGTTCAGGGTGGTGAGGGGTCTAACTCGGGCACCCTCCCCCCTGAACCCGATGTTAGAGCCTTCGGTAGTTCGCTGTGATGCCTTTAACAATCATTTCACAGATAAAATCTCTCGGATAAGAGCCGACTTAGATGCTGTCGTTATAGCAGAGGCTGACGATGGAGTGTCCAGCAACTCCGTGAGTAGAATTACACTGGATCAGTTTCAGTTGGTGAGTACCGAGGACGTGGACAAGCTGCTTGGTCGAGTGAGGAGGACGACTTGCCCTCTCGATCCTTGTCCTTCTTGGCTGGTCGCCCAGGGAGGAGATGCAGTTAGATCACAATTACAATATATTATTAATGCATCTCTCAGGGAGGGGAGTTTTCCATCATGTTTAAAAGAAGCGGTAGTACGGCCACTTCTAAAAAAGCCCTCCCTGGATCCCCTGGACTTTAATAAAAATCTTCCATTTTTGGGCAAGGTGATCGAGAGGGCGGTTGCCTTCCAACTGCAAGCAGTTTTGGATGATACAGATTTTCTAGACCCATTTCAAACTGGCTTCAGAGCAGGATATGGAGTTGAGTCTGCTATGGTCACCTTAGTGGATGATCTACGCTTAAGTATTGACAGGGGGAGTGTGTCCCTGTTGGTACTCCTGGACCTCTCAGCGGCTTTCGATACCATCGACCATGGTATCCTTCTGGAACTCCTGAGGGAATTGGGACTCGGGGGCACTGTGCTTCAGTGGTTCCGGTCCTACCTCTCGGGCAGGTTCCAGATGGTGATGCTTGGGGATAGTTGCTTTTCAAAGAAGGAGCAGCTATGTGGTGTACCACAAGGTGCCATCCTATCCCCAATGCTGTTTAATATATACATGAAACCGTTGGGAGAGATCATCCGGAGGCATGGGGCGGGGTGCTATCAGTATGCTGATGACACCCAAATATATTTCTCTATGCGTTCGACAACAGCATCAGCTAAGGATAGTGTGTCTCCTCTGAATGAATGCTTGGAGGCGGTAATGGGCTGGATGAGGAAAAACAAACTGAAGCTGAATCCAGACAAGACTGAGGTGCTTACTGTCAAGGGCCACAACCTGGGGTTGGAGGTGTGTCAACCAGTTCTGGATGGGGTTACACTCCCCCTGAAAGTCTGTGTTCGCAGCTTGGGGGTGCTCCTGGATCCGTCGCTCCAAATGACAGCTCAGATAGATGTGACTGCCAGGAGTGCCTACTATCAGCTTCGGCTGATACGCCAACTGCGCCCCTTCCTAGAGTTGGAAGACCTAAAATCAGTAGTGCACACGCTGGTAACTTCGAGGCTCGACTTCTGCAATGCGCTGTACATAGGGCTACCTCTGTGCCTAGTCCGGAAACTTCAATTAGTTTAAAATATGGCAGCCAGGTTGGTCACCGGTACATCTAGGGGTGACCACATTACACCAGTTTTAAAATCTCTTCACTGGCTGCCAATCAGTTTCCGGGCGAAGTACAAAGTGTTGGTTATTACCTTTAAAGCCCTACATGGTTTGGGTCCAGGTTACCTACGGGATCGCCTTCTCCCATACAATCCGCCCCGCACACTCAGGTCCTCTGGGAAGAATTTATTACAGTCAACAAGAAGTAGACTGACAACCGTTACCCAGAGGACCTTCTCTTCTGCCGCTCCCAGATTGTGGAATGACCTGCCGGGAGAGATTCGCCAACTTACTAGTCTTCAGGAATTTAAAAGATCTATAAAGACTGATCTCTTCCGGCAGGCCTACCTAGATGAATTTTAAAGTGTTTTATTGGTGTTTTATTGGTGTTTTAATGATGTACTGGTTTTATCTGCTTTTAATCAGTTTTTGTATTTTGTGTTTGGTGTTGTTCCCCGCCTCGATCCGTTGGGAGAGGCGGGTGATAAATAAATATATTATTATTATTATTATTATTATTATTATTCACAAACTCAATGAAACTGTTCTTGCTTTAAAAAATCTATTCAAACGATTTAAGGAAGTTTAAATTAAACAAACACATGAACTTCTCCATTCAGCAAAGCAAATTAAAAGAATATACTCACAAGTCTGGAAGATTTCTTGAGAATGTAGACAAACATAGACAAACACACACCCCATGACAACACTCATACAACTCTGTGAAGGAGCTCTACTCCACAGAGGGACTTCCATTTCTCTCAGGCAACCAAGGAGTCACTGAGGCCTACATGCTAGGCTCAGAGCAACATCCTGGATGTCATGCCTGAGGGAAAGGAAAGACCCCATGGTTCCTGTTACCTAGACTTAAATAAATTTTCCAAAGACAAAGACCTCCCTCTTAATTTATTCTGAAATGGCTAAACTGATTGGTCCATATCATAATTTAGACAATGCTCTTCTCAGAATACACCCTCCTTCTCCTGACATAGTTGTTTATGACAACGAAAGGTAAAATTCCCTTTTCTTTGTGGTCAACTGTCCGGTTTATGTCTCTGTTCTTATTGACACGGGGATTTTCTAACCACAACCTCACATGTTCTTAACCCTAGACCCTTCAACTAGTTCCCTTAAAAAGGAATATATAAGGTTGATATAAGTCACAAATTTTTATGACTGATATCTTTGAGCAATACCAACTCACAAGTCCTTGTGAGTAATGTCCTTAAGCAACATAGTTGTTACAAATCCTTATCTTTGAGCAACTTCAAATAATATTTCTAAATCATTCTCCATCAGATTCTCATCCAAACCAAATACCTAAATTCTGATACAATGTTCTATGTGTGTATGCCTACTTGCCCCCTTGCTCCCCCACCCCAGCATTCACTAACCTCCCCCCTGCCCCCCCCCCTGCCCCAGCACTATAATAATAACAGAAAAGTAAATAATAAAAAGTTCCTACAGTCTGTTTGGTGGTATCATGCTTGTTTAAAATATGAACATGTTATTTTATTGTTCAAATGCTGTTGGTGTGGATGGGTACTTTGAAATGTTGGATGTTTTGTCATTTACTTTGAGGACGTTCTGGCAGTAACACATGAATGAAACAAACTAAACAGAAGTACTGCATCACTATTCATAACCCTATGGGCTGCTACCAGGGTAGGAGATTCTGGATTAAGTCCACTCTGGGATCCTGGATTAAGTCCACCAGAAGTTATCGTTGTGAGTGACCACGCTTCACCAGAGGAAAACAAAATTCTTTGCATAGTCAGCAGCTAAGAGATAACAGAGGGTGTACAATTGTGGGCTATAGGCAAGAAGGCTATAGCTCAGAGATGGGGCACATTTCTTGTGGATGCCTCAAGAACAAGTTCAGCTATCTCCAGTTAAATTCAGCTAGAGAAGCTACCCTTACCTTAGAGTTGCAACAATCTGTATAAATTCTATTATATTTCTCCATATAATGAAATCCTATAGGCCAGGGGGTAGGTATCCTAGTGCCCTCCATATTTTTGGATGACAATGGTCTCTCACCATTGGCCATGCTGGCTGGGGCTTATGGGAGTTGTAGCCCAAAATATCTGGAGGGCACCAGGTGGAGCTAACAGGGTGATCCATAAGATCAGATCTTTAAATACATCACTGCTGCACACTTATATTGAGTGAAATCCAGCAATAAATCCAGCTTTAGTCAGTGGGATGGGAAGGGGGGGGGTATTCTGCCCCCCTATTTCATCTCTAATGCTCTCCAAAAATATGCCCGGGGAGTTGGGAGACTCTTTAGAGCAGATTTTGGAGGAGCAGAGGGCTGCAGGGTTGAGGAAGGGGAGGGAAACTCCCACTGCACAAGCCAAATTCTGCTCATATAATGTTGAGTCGCCTAATGTCAACCTACAGCCTGGCTTAATTTAGAGGACTCTTTTTTCACTTTGTGGATATAACAAACTAAGAGCTTCAAACCTTGAGCAACATGCTGCAGATTTTACCATATCTTTTCCCCTCTTTTCTTTTTCCCAGGCAAGTTTCCTCAAATTGGATTCGCTCCTCATTCCGCCACTGCACGGAATACATTCGGGAAAATTTGTGCCATTGCGTTCCATCCATTCCTGAGGAGAGAAAGAAACAAGGGGTCTGCTTTGGAGGAGCGTGAGCAGCGCTCGCTCACTCTCCCCGGCAGGCCTGAACAAGCTACAGAAATAAGAAATATAAAGTTAAGATGACAAGGAAGCAGTACGAACATGGCAGAGGCCAGTGGAGGTGAAAAAGCCAAGGGCGGCGGAGAATATGATATACGAGTGATTGAGCCAGTCATACGATCATCCCAGAAAGTCTGAGGATGAACCTTCGCAACATTTGGAGAGCCACTTAAAGATCCAGCAAGACCAGATGCTGACCCAGCTGCAGATCTTGAAAACAGGATGCCAAGTTGTGGGTTTCTCCCACCCCCATCCAGGCTTGCAAAGCTGTACCTTCCTTTCCTTTCCTTTCCCCAACCCTTTTGTACTTTGATTAATGCTTGCTTATTTCTGGTAAAGTACTAAGGATCATGATTCAATAAAGATGGCATTTACTGCCATCTGCCTTGACAGTCTTTGAATAGAAAATGTGAGAGGTGAAAGGTTTACTGGTGGGGCTCATTGCCTCGAGCATACAGATGGAAGAAGGAGAATTAACTGTAGTACACACTACAACGGAGAGGGGCTGGGTGGAAGAATATCTTATTTTCTCTCTCTCTCTCTTTTCCTTGCCTGCCTAGTCAGTCTTCCTGCCAAAACAAGTTTGTTTGAGGAGCAAAACAGAGCAAATTTCAGGCAGCTAATTGCCATGGCAACTCTTTTGCAAATCCACTGCAACGAATTAGCAGTGACATAGCAATCACAGAATCTCTCACCATTGGACCTCTACAATTCATCTCATGGGGGGGGGGGGAGAAAAAAACAGATAGTGGGTGCAGTCCTCAAAGGACCATTTGTGTGTAAACTCCCATGAGTGAACGTCTCTCATCTGCAATGTTTGGTACAATGTCACATATTTATGGATCAGTCTGGGAACTGAGACACATGATCAGATCAGCAGAGCTTGCACAAGGCTGTACCATTTCAGGCTGCAGGTGTGTTGGGAAGAGCCCATTTGAATGTCTCTCCATATATTCAAGGCCTTGGAAAATTAAGCTGCACACCTCTGCTGCACACCTGGATTCCTTGTACTACATGAGAGGGGGATGTTTTGGTTCTAATGGTTTAACATAGAGAATAGCGCTCTGAATTAATGCAAGGGCATGTGCAGCTAAACCCTGTACGTGGTTACTTAGTTGGAGGTAGGTTTCGCTGCGCTCATTACTTTCAGTTAACCATACATAAGATTGCAGCTAGGGATGGATGGACTCACCTCTGACTGGTTTGGCCAAGCGCTAGCTGAACCGCCACTGCAGCCTGCCCCACGTGAGCTATAAGACAGCCCGGAGAGTGCTGTGGGGCCACCTGTCCTCTTAGCGAGCTGCCATTGTGTTGTTGTTTTTTTAAAAAAGTGTGTGTCGTGATTTCTGGAACTCTAATGGCCCCTTTATGGCTGCCATTCACATAACATTAGATTCCTAGAAATCCCTGAACCACCATTTTTATGCAAAATGGTGGCTTTTTAAGGTGACAGTGGCCGCTGGGTCTTTGTGGAGCACCTGAGTGCCCAGCATAGGAATCTGGTAGGTGGCAGCAGTTTGACAAGCAGGGTCTAGGTAGTAGGACTCCACCTCCCCCCCCACGGACTCCCATGACATCCCTAATTGCAGCCATCCACTAGGGATGTGTATCGTATCGTTAAAATGTACGATAACAATACGATAAGGTCATTATCATGCATGTGTTTAATGATAACGATATGATAGAAAAACCTACGATAATCATCGGAGACAATAATTTTCGGGCGATTTTATTGTTTTATTGGACTGCCATATAAATATACCTATAACTTCTGTATTTTAAAAGTTAGAGTCTTGAAACTTGGTCACAGTGCTTATGGGGTATGCCTAAGTTTGTGTATGAAATTTGAGATCGATCCCTCCAACCCTTATGGGGTATGCCTAAGTTTGTGTATGAAATTTGAGATCGATCCCTCCAACCCTCTATTTTATATGAGTTTGTTAAAGATCGTTTCCGTTCTGACAGGTCTGAATGAACGCACGTGGTGAGCTGTCATTCTGATCTGTCAAAATTGAAACGCTCTTTCATAAATTCATATAAAATCAAGGGTTGGAGGGATCGATCTCAAATTTGGCACATATGTGTAGCAACATGTGTTACACATATGTGCCAAATTTGAGATCGATCCCTCCAACCCTAAATTTTATATGCATTTATTAAAGATCGTTTCAGATCAGAATGACAACTCACCACGTGCATTCATTCAGACCTGTCAGAATGTAAACGAACTTTAACAAATTCATATAAAATCGAAGGAGGGATCGATCTCAAATTTCATACACATGCTTAGGCATACCCCATAAGCACTGTGACCAAGTTTCAAGCCTCTAACTTTTAAAATACAGAAGTTATAGGCATTTTTCTTTAAAAATAGAGCTGCAAAAATATCATTTTTTCACAATAATAATGACGACGATACGGTTCACCTATGATATGAATGAAGACGATAATTTTTTTTGCCCCAAAATGACGATAACGATAAATGACAATATTTTTTGGCGTGCACACCCCTACCATCCACAGCAATTATAGGCATGTTTACTCAGATGTAAATCCCACTGTGTTCAATAAGGCTCACTCCCTAGCACACGGTTAGGCGACTTGTGACCCTCCAGAGCTTCCGACCTACAACTTCCATCAGTCCTAGCCACCATAGCTTGTGGTGAGGGATGATGGGATATGTAGGTCAAAGCATCCAAAGGGCCCATCCCTGTCCTATCGAGTGCTTTTAGGATTGCAAACAAACACCCAATCCTATGCAAGTTTACTCTCATTAGTAAATCCCATTTAATTCAGAGCCTATCTACACTACTGCTTTAAAACAGTTTATAACAGGGTTTAAACCATTTTAAAGCAGTAGTGTAGATAGGCTCCCAGTTAAGCTTATATATGGTTGAAGCCTTGGAACGAAACCACACATTGTTGCAAGTTTTCAAAAAAATAAATCTAAGTCGTGGATGCAGAGTCCCCCTCCTCCAACCAGAATAAAGACTAGAGCACTTGGAGAAGGGGCCTTAAGCTTTTCCTACCTCACCATGCTTCCCTCCCAGATCCAATAGTAACTTTGTAAAGGGGGTGGCAGGGAAGATAATGCCACATGCAGGGATGCCATAGATATCCACAATGGATTCAAATGAGTTCATATTTCTATGAATTCCAAAAATGGATTCCACTGTGGGATGGCTTTTTCTGAGTCATGCAGATTCTGGTAACTTGCAGACTGATTTTTTTACTTTTGGATTTGCGGCATTAGTGCTAATACACACTTGTGTTATACTAGTGCTAATGCATACTGGTGCTCACATATCCTAAAAAAATATATGATTCCATCAATGAGCGGATGATGAAACAAAAGTCTCCTATCACTCCACAAAACAGACAGAAAGAACTAATTTAACAAGATCTGTACATTCCTAGCCACATGCCGTGGTCCCTATCTTTATAACTTCCTTGTGCCTGCTATTTAAAGTAAATCATTATCATCATCATAACTACAAGAAGAAAATAGGATTTCCTTTTGTTGCCCTGATGCTGAACACACTTACTTAGGAACGGAAAAGGACAATATATTTTAATTGAAAATTCAAAATAAGCATCTGTAACCATGTACAAAGTTTTCTCATGGAAAACCTATCTGGTTCAGTGTTGTTGCGATTATTTGACTGGGGGGGAATCCACACAGTCCTTTGGAACGTTTTAAAAAGTATTTTAAAACGTTCCAAATAGGTGTGTTCTAAAACGTCTTAGGCCACATTACTGAGTACTCACGTTACAGGAGAACAGTCTTCCATCTTTAAAGCGGTTTGTGCAGTCACACACTGTTCTGCCCTGTCTCTTTCTCTTTCATTTTTCGATGAATTTAGGGCAAGGCATTGTGGGGGTTGTAGTTCAGTTACACACTTCCTTCTTAGTTCCTCTGTCATTCCCTAGCGAGTATAGGGCTAAGAATTGTGGATGTTGTAGTTCACTGGTCCACTTCCTTTTTCTTCCCCACCAATCAACTGCTAAGCATTTGGGCACCAGTAAAGGAAGCACTGCCCCCAGGAATCTCAAACGGTAAGGAAGGACACATTCTTTTACTTAAAACGATTTATTAAAAGTGAAACCGTTGTATATAACTGAAGTGAGTTTTAAAAAACCTCAGATATACAACATTATAGGGAGTGCGTCATGTGGCCCAAAGAGTTTTCATAACCCTTATAAAACGTCAAAAAACTTGTGTGTAGATAGGCTCTGGGACTGAAATGCAGTTGTACAGGACTGAAACAGGCACTCTGTATTATTAAGGGCATTAATCCCATAGCGTGCTATTTCTTCAGTGCCTTCAACAATACCCCCTACTCCTTCCTTTTCTCTACCCTCTCCTCTTTTTCAGGATGTAATCTTATGCATATTTCCCTCTGAACTCAGAGGGATTTACTTCTGAGTAGACAACTTTAGGATTGTGCTGTAACTCTGTTTTTAAGGTGACACGAGATCCCAGGCTTGCCACATTTACCAAAGGAACCACTTGCTGATTGCTACATCGTATTTGCTTGAAAAGAGGGGTGGGGCACCCTAAAAGAAGCAAGGGCAAATGGGAATTGATTTAGCCTTCCTGTCATGTTGCAGACCTGGAGCTGGATGGAGAAAGGTGCTGCTGAATCCACTTAACCCAGGAAGGCTCTTGGGGCATTGCAATCTTGTTTCCTTCCCCTTTAAGATTCCAACAGGCTTTGGGAGGAGAAAGACCAAGTTCACTTCAACCTCTCCTTTTCTCTCCCAGATCGTGCTGGAGCATGACATGGTATCTTAGACATGGACAAAGATAGGATGCATCAAAGGATTGGTAATGGACCTGATGGCATTTGTCAGTTGGGTGGAATATAAATCTAAGTAATTAATTACGTAATTAAAATACTGGCTTGGAGATTAAATTTACAGAGATCTTGTGAAGGCCGCTAAGGCTGCAATTCTATGCACACTTATCTAGGAGAAAGCCCAATTTGGCAACTGAACAGAGCGGGTCTGACTTTTGAGTAAACATGCATAGGAATATAAGAAAAAAATGTAAGAACTGGCGTAAATCAACTCTTACAACAAATCTTAATAGGGCTAGTCCTGTCACTTGCCTCACTGGATGGTGTGCTGGGGGAGGATATTTATTTATTTATTTATGTATTGTATTGTATTGTATTATATTTATATACCACCCCATAGCCAAAGCTCTCTGGGCAGTTTACAAATTAAAAACACTGAATATTAAAAACCATTATACACAATTTTAAACCACAAAGAGCATAAAAACAGGTTATAGGGCTTGTTGGGCTCAATCCCCAGCACAGATCTGCCTCTGAGAGGATGAGGCTGCTGCACCTTACACATGAGCCAGCCTCTCTATATTGCACCTCCGTGAGAGTAGGTGGTGTGCTCACAGCTTTCCCCAGATATGGACCCAATCCACAGTGCCCAGAAACAATGAGCAAGAGAGAGGCAGGAGTCGCGATTGCCTTCCATTGCTTGCACATGTGCATGTGTACACACATACACTCACCCTACTGCACACAGGTAACATATACGACCCTTAGTTTCCCCTCACCTCAACATAAGAGACTCAAAGAGAGAGTGCTAATCCTGATCAGATCATCTGCCTTGCCCACTGATCCCAACTGCACGTTCCAATCCCACCCCCCAGTGCCCTTGAAAAGGCGCAGGGAAAGCTAGTACGGATATTCCCCCCCCCCCCCCGCTTTCTCCTTGTTGTAGGGGCAAGAGCTCAATTCACCCCACTGGCGCCAGGCAGGCAGCTACTTGCTCCCTCACGCACCACAACAGCAGCAGCAGCAGCCCAAAGCTCAGTTGCCTGCACCATTCTCCAGTGGCTCTTTCCCGCCAAAACTGGGCAGCATTAGTGCTGAGCAAAGGAGTCTGACACAGCCAGTCCCACTGGCTGAATGGGCAGGGCTGGTTCCTCCAGCTTGGAGGGAGGAAGAAGGCTATGAGTGCCAAGGCTCCCTCCTTTAGCCAACACTGCCTTGGCTAATTACTGGAGTCCAGCAACTGGGGTGGCAAGCTCGTTGTTTGGGGGGCACTTGCCCCCCTTTGGCGCCGCCTCTGATATTCCTTGATAAAAGATTGAATTTAAATTCATGGAAACTCTGTTCAAATCAGCTGAATACCTTTTAACCTGGAGATTTTTTTGTGTGTGTAGGCAGGGGGAAGACCAGCAAGATAAAGTGTAATGAACTAATAAGCAGAGACAGAATTTTTTATTGTTCTTGAACTGAACAAGCATTTATTGACCTAAGAGCAGATTCAGGTTATGGTCAAGAATGAGGACAGGCATTTGAGGTGGTTCAAATACTCAAGAACAGCCTTCCACAAACCGGTCAGTGCCATGCAGCTCTTTTGGACTACAACTCCGATCAGTTCCAGCCATCATTGCCAATGATCTGGAATGTTGGGAGTTGTAATCTAAAACCTGATGGCTGGAGGCCACCAGGCTGGAGGAAGATGCTGAAGAACATCAATGATACCTGTGGGCTGTCCTTGGATATATACGTCCACGAAGAATTCCATGTACTATGATCCAAGCCTTGACAGATACAACTTTCCTGTGGCCATTTCTGTAATGGCAGGGCACATTTTTCAGACATCCCCGTTCACAGAAACCCCTTGTGGGTATCTGTAGATGCAATTGTCCTGGGTCACATGTAACACTCTCCATGCTAATGACTCCCCATGGATAATTCATGAGCATTATATAGAGAAGATACTTGAAATGTCTCAACTGGGTTTAGGAGGAAATGATGAGGTAATACACTTGCTAGACCCCAACCAGAGTGAAAGAATAGTACATTTAACCAATATGTAGGAGGATTTTCATACTATTTTGGTTTCTCCAGTCTTCTGTACTCTAGTCTGCCTTCTTCAAAGGGTGAAAAGCAGCAGGCAGGTAGAGCAGCCTGCTGCTTTAAGACGGCCACCCACTGGATCATACGGGAAAGATAAAATAGCCTGGTGGAGGGAAGAGGGAGAATGACATTTCCAATCACTGCAGAACATCTCCCACATGCTTCAGTGTTCAACCATTCTAAACCTATGCATGTAAGCAGCATATAGTTGCTTATGTAATGGAGATATACCTTGGGCAGTTAGGTCTGCAGGGTGCTGGTCAGGGCAGAGTACGATAAGCCAGCTTCCAGGGTCTAGGTTCTGAACACTGGTGCATCTCCAGAATTTTGGAGCAATAGATTCTGGCAACATGGAGATGGGGGGGGGGGGAAATGGGTAGGTATAGAGCAGCACAACAGCAAAGTAACAAAGAGGCTCTGGATCCATTATATATGTTTAAATTGTATAAATCACTTCATCATATAATACCTTTAGTGCCAAGGTGGTTTTGCACAAGCAGTAGCCTGCCATGCCACGTGCCATTCAGGGTTTTTATTGTTGTTTTGTTTTGTTTTGTTTTGGGGTGAGTGGCTACTACAAAACTCAAGTGCAGAGTTTCAAAGGTCTGCAGAGGGAAGGGAGAGTTAGAAAAACTCTGTTCCATCCATGGAAGAAAAGTTAGGACCTAAGGGAAAACTGAGAGATATTCAAGGATCAACATCTCTGTTCCCCTTTATAGATCAAATATATAATATTACCACCCATGTGAATTGGAATTGAACCAGTTCAAATGTGTGATGTAGGTTTGTAGCTGCAAAAATAAGCATAATTAAAAGGCAGTATCCAATACTGCTGCTGTGACTCTGCTTATTCTCTTGTGCCAGCAGCGCCCACAGCTAGTGCAACTGGAAGCCAGCACTTCCTAAAGCAATCCCGGGAATGAGCCAAAACACTTGTTTCCAGAAATGGGGCAGGTCAGTGAAGCCCCTTCTGTGAGCTCGGGTGACCTGGCCCTTTTCAGAAATCAGTGTTTCCAATAGTTGCTGATTTATTTAGGAACCACTAGCTCCCCATTGTATTAGTGGTGGGTGGGTTCCACTGTGCATGGGGAGCAATGGATATTGCCCAAAGTGAATGGCAAGCCTGCCAGTTTTACCATTTTAAAGCCAGTAGTTTTAGGTCCCACCAAACAGTATTCTTTGGGGACTGCTTCTCCAAATACTAGACCAAGACATGACTGTGGATTAGCTAGGGATCTGTATCGTATCATTAAAATGTTCAATAACGATACAATATGCTCTTTATCATGCATACGATTAACAATAATGATACGATACAACTTCCTACGATAATCATTGGAGATGATAATTTTCGGCCTGATTATATTGGATTATTGGACTGCCATATAAATAACCTATAACGTCTGTATTTTCAAAGTTAGAGGCTTGAAACTTGGTCACAGGGCTTATGGGGTATGCCTAAGTATGTGTATGAAATTTAAGATCGATCCCTCCAACCCTCGATTTTATATGAATTTATTAAAGATTGTTTAAGTTCTGACAGGTCAGAATGAGAGCTTGCCATGTGTGTTCAATCAGACGTGTCAAAAAGTTGCAGGAGGGGGGATTGATCTCAAATTTCATACACATGTCTAGCACATGTTGCTACACATATGTGCCAAATTCCAGATCAATCCCTCCACCCCTGTATTTTATATGAATTTTTGAAAGTTCGTGCGACTTTTGACCTGTCAGAACTTAAACGATCTTTAATAAATTCATATAAAATCGAGGGTTGGAGGGATCAATCTCAAATTGCATACACATACTTAGGTATACCCCATAAGCATTGTGACCAAGTTTCAAGCCTGTAACTTTGAAAATACAGAAGTTATAGGCATTTTTTCTAAAAAAAAAATCAGCTCCATAGGGCACAATGGGACTGCAAATTGAATATCGTATTTCTGATAATTATCATGAAGATGATACGGTTCACGTATGATATTATTGGAGACAATATTATTTTTGGTCTGAAATTCCAATAACGATAAAATACGATTTTTTTCGGGCGTGCACATCCCTAGTATTAGTTAGTTGGGTTAGTGTCCTCTATTTTTAAGAATTCCGTGAAAGGAAGTTTTCTCCATGCCCCATATTTTACTTAAACCTTTCTTACTACTGAATCCCTTGTCTTGGGTTTTGCTTCTTGAACCTGGATCTGTTTAATTCATCCAAATGCTTTTCCCAAAGAGCCATTCCTTTTAAATATCAAATGCCAAGTTATCCAACTCATTTTTAAAAATAATAATAATCTAAATCGTTCTTTTCAGAAGACACCCTTTGTGAGAATACATTGTTAACACATTAATTTCCTCCATTAAAAAGGACATTTTCTTTCTGTATTTTTTCCAGTAAAAAACAAACAAGCAAACAAAAAACCTAACCCTTGCAATTATACAGAATCTTTAGACAAGCTTTTTATTGCACGTTCATGACTGGCCACTCACGGATCTTCATGGGTCATTTTGACGATGCAGCGATCCTCCTGTGCGTCTCCCGCTTATTCTGTTGTTTTCCGTGCTACAAAATAAGACCAGGAAAATTTGTTTCTTCTTGGCTCTGGCGATAATTGGTGTCATTTCCTGCTGTGTGCAGGAGAAGCTGCGCAAAAAAAATGCCCACCGAATGGGCCTTGTGGTTGTTGCTTGCTTACTCTTTCTTCCCCGTGTGAAGGAAGAGGAAACTGCTCATCCCTATTGTGAGATGGGAGCAGGAGGCAAAATGATGGTACGGAAACACATTTTCCCCCTGTCTGAAAATGCTCATAATCTGTACTACAGCATCTTTCCAGCCCTATCAAAAGAATGTCTTATTGTAGTTGTCGGGGGGGTGGGGTGTCATTCCCCCCCCCCCCATGCTTTCAGTTTTTTATTATTGGTTATACTTTTAGAGCAGCTTTAAAATAATATTGACTCATTCTCAAGTGTTTCCCTTATTGCCCCAATGGGTATATATTGATTTCCCCAACCCACCCTGAACAAGCAAAAGCCAATTATGCCTTGTCTAGTTTATCATCAATGTTGTTTCATCTGTGATACTATCAGTAATGTCAACATGATCTAGGGATAAGGCTTATGCTTTGGAGGCAAGCAGGAAAGGCAATGTAGAATCAGTTGGAAGAGGAAAGAACACACTGAGTATAGAGTTCAATAAAAAAGATATCTGGAATCCCGAAGAAACAACATGAAAACATTGTAATATTTAAAAGGGGTCATTTACTAGTCCTCATGGATATTGAGCGGGGAGGAGAAACATTTTTTAAAAATGTTATATCTTTTCAATGCCTCCTGAAGACATACATTTTTTACATATTTTCCCCTGGTTTTTCATGTAGCTTGTTTTACACTGCCTTTTTAACTTTTTAATGTTTACATTTATATTGTTATTTGGTTTTTAATTGTGCACTGCCCTGAGAGCTTTGGCTGATGGGCAGTATAAAGATTAAACAAACAAACAAACAAACAAACCAGTTGTTGTTGGTTTTTTTAAAAAAATACCAAGATTGTTGTTCTTTTTGTAATTAAAGATCTAGAGGTTCTGTCATTGGAAGGATTTGCATTTCCTCCTCCTCCACCTCCTCTGTTATTTATAATGAACCATCAATGTACATGGCAGCTTAGAACCCCTCTAGAAGGATTCGCTTTGGCACCTGGCTGTCCGATTATGCGCATATTCGCAGAAGCGCATTTACTCCTAATCCCTCTGTACGAGAGGCGGCGAAGCGCATTACAGGATGACCGAAACACGCTTTAAACTTGTTGACATGCGGAGAATCGCATGTTTACACGGCAGTAAGGCGCTTTAACTGCCGCCGCAAATTAAAACTCACGGTTTAACGCGCATTCGATAATGCGCATAATCGGAGGTTTAAAGCGCCTCAGCCCCCAATTTGTGCTCCTCTCTTGTAGAGGTAAAAATTTTAATCAGCCTTGAAAGAGCTTTAAACCTCTCTTGTAGAGGCAGCCTTACAGAGTTTAATACACACACAAACTTCTGCAATGCGCTGTACATAGGGCTACCTCTGTGCCTAGTCCGGAAACTTCAATTAGTTCAAAATATGGCAGCCAGGTTGGTCACCAGTACATCTAGGGGTGACCACATTACACCGGTTTTAAAATCTCTTCACTGGCTGCCAATCAGTTTCCGGGCGAAGTACAAAGTGTTGGTTATTACCTTTAAAGCCCTACATGGTTTGGGTCCAGGTTACCTATGGGATCGCCTTCTCCCATACAATCCGCCCCGCACGCTCAGGTCCTCTGGGAAGAATTTATTACAGTCAACAAGAACTAGACTGACAACCGTTACCCAGAGGACCTTCTCTTCTGCCGCTCCCAAATTGTGGAATGACCTGCCGGGAGAGATTCGCCAACTTACTAGTCTTCAGGAATTTAAAAGATCTATAAAGACTGATCTCTTCCGGCAGGCCTACCTAGATGAATTTTAAAGTGTTTTATTGGTGTTTTATTGGTGTTTTAATGATGTACTGGTTTTATCTGCTTTTAATCAGTTTTTGTATTTTGTGTTTGGTGTTGTTCCCCGATCAGTTTTTGTATTTTGTGTTTGGTGTTGTTCCCCGCCTCGATCCGTTGGGAGAGGCGGGTGATAAATAAATATATTATTATTATTATTATTATTATTATTAAATAGCAATCCCCTGCCCCAAGCACCTTCCATTGTATAACAACTTTTCTGGCCCATTCAGACGACACTGAGGGCTCTATGGTCAGCTTAGCTGTGCTTCTCTGTGGTTAGCACTAACCACAAGTGGAACGGTCACACACGACACCATTAACACTGTCCGGTTCCCGGTTTCCTTAACCATACACTAACCACAAACCTGTTAGATGAGCACCTGAGTCCTCCAAATGCTCCACCTGTATCCCAGCAGTCCGTGCACTAAGAGATCCGGCAGTTGTGCCTGCTATTTTAGTTCCATCTTTACAATCAGAAGCCATGACTTTTTAAAGCAGCTCTTGAAGCTAGTGATTCCAGTGTTCTGCAGCTCAAATGCCATTTGCTTTTCAGGATTATTGATCCCCCACCCTTTCAGTGGCCAGGATTTATGCCAGCAGATTTATTTACATGGAAGGTGTGGTGGTGCCGTCCCGCTCTTGCCAATATTTTGGGAAGGTTGGCCACTCTGATATATGCGGTCGGGTCGGCCTTTTGAGGTACTAGCACTGCAGCAATCAGGAGCAGTGAGTGAGCTTGCGGGCTAGAGTGGCCCAGGCGATTAGGGCCTCTCTATACTGCTAGCTTTATGATTTTGGCCCCTTAACCACAGGTGCATTGCACATGGCACCTTAAGCCAAAGTTAGTGTCGCTAACCCTAAATAACAGGGTTAGTGAAGCCGACCATAATGTGGTTAGCAGGGGCATCTGGTGAAGCAAAACTCATGCACATGACTCCATAAACCCTGCTGCTTAACCAAAACCCCTTAACTAGCAGGGTTAATGGTGTCATCTGAATGGGCCCTCATCTGTCACACAATACTTTACTCACTATAATGAATATTTGAATGGGAATAGGAGCAAAACTATGGGCCTCTAGGAGACTGGTTCACAATGTTAGCTTCACATAGAAACCTAGTGGGAAACTAGGACTGTGCCTGCTGGCCCTGCTGGCCCCATTCAGCACAATGTCTACAAAGGAGAGACTACGCCATACAGCCTTTCAGATTTTGTGCTGAATGCAAAGAACTAAGAGGTGGGCCTGTTGTGGGGTTTGACCAGCAGACCTGGGCAGGATCTACACTACTGCTTATTATAGCGTTGACAACTGTTCGGGCCCTGGACACATTCCATGTACTATTTTCAAACCGTTTTCAAAGTGTTATATCCTGGTTGATGTAGATCTGGCCATGGTCTTGCCATCCGCTCCATTTCTGTATGAACTGACATAAATAGAATTAACACCATACCTATTTCCAGCCTCCACAAATTCAGCTTAACATATCCATAGAACCTATGTACGTACATACTGCACCTGCATAGGACCTATGGGTACTTGAAACTGAATGCATGGAGATCAGCAGCACTGATGGTATTCTGTACATTCAATGTAACGTTAGCAAACATTTTGGTCAATGTTATCACTTTGGCATGATCTACACTACTGCTTTAAAATGGTTTCCAATGGTTTTGACAACTGTGGGGCCCATGACACACTCCATATACAGTTTTCAAACAGTTTTCAAAGTGTTATATCCTGGCCTTTGACAACGTTCATAAAAGATTGGCCCACTAGTTTACTGGAGACACATGAAAGGTGGCACGTTATATGCTCTACTTTGGTGATGATTTAAACTTGGATGGTAGGGCTGATTGCTTTTTGAGCTTAGGAGTTCCTCATTATAATTTTTTTACTGTGAGACAAAAGGCAGTGTGTCTGATCTCACATAAAAGAGCAGGGCTTTGGTACATATGTTGAGGCTCTTAATTTTGCTCAGCTAATACAAGCAAAGGTGCTAGGTGAGTGCTTATATTGTAGGGTGGTCTGGTATTGGAAACAACCTTAATGCCCCCCACCCATACAAACCTCTCAAAAGTTCAAATGTGTGAGAAGCCACAAGCTATTTCACAAATTACTGCAGGCTGGAAAATCTTAAAATTGTGGCTTGTGAGTCTCGAGAAACATATGCTTGCCTATTATATTTTCAGTTTTATAAGCTCTTGTGAACTAAGCTTCCTCTTGGAGCAAAAAAACCTGTGCAGATCATTACAAAGTGGAATCTGACAGCTCTTTTCCATTTTGCCTTTACCCCAACCTTGGGAAGCTCAAGGTATACTTTTGATCTATCAGGTATTCAATATCAGTCCCAATCCACCTAAACTAGACATGTTGAAGCCCCACAGAAAGCAGTGAAACAGGCGAGTTTCATCTGACATTCCAGTGGTTTTGATGGGACTCCACCACCACCAGGGCCAGAGAAGAACGTAAGAAGAGCCATGCTGGATCAGATCAAGAGTCCATCAAGTCCAGCACTCTGTTCACACAGTGGCCAACCAGCTGCCGACCAGGACACAAGCAAGACATGGTTCAACAGCATCCTCCCACCCATGTTCCCCAGCAATTGGTGTATATAGACTTACTGCCTATACTTTGGGCCTGTTCAGACAATTTGCTAAGCCATGGTTAGGCTGCTAACCCTTTTGCAGCAAATGGTTAGTGTATGTGTGTTTAAACCATGGTTATGTAGTCACCATGGTTAGGAATAGTTCATACAACATGCTAAGCCGTAATATATAGCTCAAAATGCTTAATAACCATGGCTTAGCGTGTCATCTGATCAGGATCTAGAAGTTATATCAGTATGATCAAGCCATGATAATGCCATACTCCTCTTGCACTTTTATATCTTGTGGCACAGTCAGTGACTTCTGTTGCAGTATTTTGGGGAATTGAAATAAAAAGTGTGTGGGGGGGGGGAATGCTGGAAAAGTGGTATATGGTAGGGATGTGCACGGACTCCCCGGATCAGATCGGGACCCAGATCGGGACCTACGATGTCCTGGATTGGTTCGGACAAAATAGGAGATCCCTCAGATCGGATCGGACCTGATCCAAAAATCGGACGTCCAATTTTCGGATCCGCCACCATTTTGGGTGTTTTCACCATAGGCTTGCATTGGGGGAAAGAAAGCTTTCCCCCAATGCAAGCCTATGGTGAAAACATGGCAGTGGGTGGGTGAGTGGGGGCCTAACTCCCCCCTCCCTGTCCCTCCTTCCCCCCTCGTGCTCCTTACCTGCCAGGGCCGTCTGCTGCCATCCGCTGCTCCAATCTACTGAGAAACAGGCTTCGCAGCCTGCCTCTCTGTAGCATGCCAGGTGATGATGTAATCACCCGGCGCACTACTGAGAGGCAGGCCGCAAAGCCTGTTTCTCAGTAGAAGGGGACAGCAGATGGCAGTGGACAGCCCCAGCAGGTAAGGAGCACGAGGGGGAGGAGAAGGTCCGATCCTCCGATCTTTTCTGAACCGGATCAGGTCCTTTCCGACCAGTTCAGATCAGATCGGACGATCCAAAAGCCGGGATTGGAATCGGATAATTTTATCCGATTTCGGTCGGATCGGCTCCGGATCGTGGATCGGACCCGATCTGATGCACACCCCTAGTATTTGGAATGTGTAATGTGCCCAAACAGTTATCAGTAATGATAAAAAGCACTAGTGCAGATCTAGCCCAGCTTGAGCTGGATCAGGGCTGTTCATTTTTATACCTACTTGAAATTCTTCCTCAGATTGGACATGTAATTCTTCTCTCCTCTCCTCTCTGATTCTCTGAAATAGTATTTAAAGGGATAAAGAGGAAATCCAAAAACCCACCCTTATCCTTCTCAGCTCTCCGTCAACGAGAGCCTAAAATGGGTTGATCTACTTCTGGGACTCCCTGCTGCCTAATGTCTCTTGCACTTATAAAGCAGGAAGCACCTTTTCACTTCCTTTATTGTTGCCTCATTATTTTTATTCTTTCCACTGTGTTTTATGTGATCCCCCCCCCCCCTCTCCAGTAATGTAAAGGTATATTTAGATATTAATATATCACAGAGTATCATCAAATGCTGGAAACCTCCTATCCAGCCTAAGTGTATTTTGGAATGATGAACCATAGTGTATTTCAGTTTGCAAACAGCATGAATATGTTAGCCTTTGCTGCTTCATCGTCCGCCAAAATGCAGATCTGATAGCATCTGTTTCCACTACCCACGCTATCCAAATCATTAAAAACTCAAGAGTTGGAGAGGAAATTCTGAAGGCATTTACGTCTGATTTTTTTTTTTATTCTTACTTCTAAAAAAGCCTTTTTATATCTGTATACCCAACTTCAAATCTAGAGTGTCCATGTGTGTTCATATGTGTGTGTATTTGTTCATTGCCTGAGATAATAGTGATGTCACTGTGGGGGATGTCATGTTAAAGCAGAACTTCTATTCAGCTGTTTAATGTATCTAAAGTAGGGGTCATTGAAATGATTTACCAAAATTATTTCAGAAAGTAAGGAAAGTTTTGAGAATTATCCTCTTGAGATGAATAAAAAGAAAACAAAAGGGGGGAAAGGGGTAGGGAATTCCTTATTTAGGATCTGATCTGCTTCCACTTATGAATGATTCCACTTTAAAAAAAATGTAATTCCAGTGAAATCAGCATGGTCACTCAATGACTTTGCTAGAGCAGGATTTATGCATTTAAACAATATCCCACATTCCTTTGTGAATTTGTGTACATCTCTGTGTTCAAGTGGAATGCTGCGAGTAAAGTTAAGTGTGTAAATACTGGCAAGAAAGAGCCACAATTGACTGGCTTTTCCAACTTGCCAAGCAGCTGAAACTTTAACCACCAAATATGTTTCAATTGTGGACATTTTCAGCATTTTCTCCATGGCCAGCTTGAGAGAATTTCAGCTGAACTCTGAAAGAATGTATGGAGTTCCATTTTTAAATGTGTTTTCCCCTTCTCCAGATACAATGTATTTCTGGTCTTTTGTACACTTTACTGCCTGGAGAAATTGTACTTTAAGGATATATGAATTTGCCATGCTGGAGGAGGCCCACAGTCTATGTAGGCCCCACTGGAAGGCCAACATAACACAAGCTGAGACCCTCGAAGTCAAACACAGCCTTCCAGTTTAGATTGCCCACTATGGACTGGAGTGGGGGAAGTTACATTTAGCTCAGGAGGTCAAAACTTGGACAGAGACCAATCCAGGGTAAAGACAGGCCTAATGTATGAAGAGAGTTCACACTGACTCCTTTTTTCATGATTAGTGGCACCCACTATGGCTTAACTCATGGTGGTTTGCAGTGTGTATTGGCCACCATTGTGAATATTCAAGCCACAGCTTATAGTGATGTATGAATCCAGGCAGGGTGTCTTATTGCCATGGGTAACAAGTCAGCCAGAATTCATGAGCTGTAGTAGGGTTCTGGGGATGCTTGTGGTAGGTTCTGTATGGCTTGTTCCCACAGATCGTGATAACCTGCAGTGACCACTTGCGGCAGCTTGAATATTCACAATGGCATCCAGCTGAATTAAAGCTGCAGGAGCCTTGCCGTCTTGACCAGATACAAAAGAGGACAGGACTCCTGCAGCTTTAACTGTTGTGATGAAGAGGGAATTTCACCAGGTGCTGCATGCATACAAATGACACCTGCTGGAATTACCTTTTCTATACAACTCTTAAAGGTGCAGGAGTCCCGTCCTCCTTTCCATATGGTCACCCTACTTAACATTGAGGCTAGGATGGTGGCCAGGGTAAGACGTGGCAGCTTGATGAAGAGGAATCATCTTAAGTAAAGGACCTTCGCATGAGCAGGGCCCTCTTCATGATGAGGGCTTCTTCTTACACAAGCTTCTGATATGATATGATATGATATGACTGAGTCCTGGGTGGAACTCTGGAAGCTCCTGTATATATATAATCTCCAGTGGAGATTTACTGGCTGTTGGAACAACACATTATCTCAGCTTTTAGTTCCTTGAACCCTTGTTTCTCTGGCCTTGCTCTGTGACTGAGCTTTTGGGCTACTGGCCTTTGGACCCCTGGTTGACTCTGCTTCTCGGACTGTGTTTGTAGCTGGCTGCTTAATTTTGTTTGAACCTAGGCCATACCTCAGACTTGTCTCTTGGAAATCTCCCTCTTGCCTGATTACTGTGCCTTTGACCATTGCCTGTTTAGTGATTACTCCTGTTTGGAACTGCTCTCTTGATGGACTGCTACTTCTGTGCTTGATCTTTTACTTCTTTATTGACTAGCCATTGGATTTGCTCATCAGTTGCCTTAATGCTGAGACTTTACCAACCACAGCAGGAAAGACAGACGTAGCCATCTTAAATTTGTCTATTCCAGGGTGCCCATCCAGTTGTTTTAGCTTACAACTCACATTATCCCATACCATCTGGACCTACAATTTGCCAATAATAATAATAATAATAATAATAATAATAATAATAATATATTTATTTATTACCCGCCTCTCCCAACGGATCGAGGTGGGGAACAGCATTAAACACAAAATACAAAAACTGATTAAAAGCACATAAAACCAGTACATCATTAAAATACCAATAAAACACCAATAAAACACTTTAAAATTCATCTAGGTAGGCCTGCCGGAAGAGATCAGTCTTTATAGATCTTTTAAATTCCTGAAGACTAGTGAGTTGGTGAATCTCTCCCGGCAGGTCATTCCACAATCTGGGAGCGGCAGAAGAGAAGGTCCTCTGGGTAACAGTTGTCAGTCTAGTTCTTGTTGACTGTAGTAAATTCTTCCCAGAGGACCTCCAACTCCTCATGTAATCTTTTTAAACAGAAAGCTAAGTTAATGCCTGTGATCACATGCAGTGGTGGCAATGAATTCTACTGAATCCTCCTATTGCACTGTTTCAGACCTCACCCTCAGTTCAGCATCTCATTCTAGACCTCTATTGAACTGGATGAAACACTATGATATAAATATTCTGATTAAATGAGGTGATGTCAGTGCTGTGTCTGAAATTCAGAAGGAAAAGAAAAACACCCACTACATTAATGATGTTGATTGAAAACACTGTGCTGATAATGGCTTCTTGTGGCAATTCATAGGAGTTTTCCCTCACTGGAGCAGGAGGAAGCTGTATGCATAGAGAAAGGATCAGATAATAGGGACTGTCAGTACTAATACTTTATGGTATAAACAGGAACAACATCTCCAGGCTGAACCGCTATAAAAAGTGGGAGACTATAGATTTCAGTGTCTGTCTTGGGACTGAGCTCATTTCCTTCTGATGTGAGAAACTCATATTTTATCTGTGCCAAGTTCATGAGTAAGAGGAAAATGCTGTAAAAAGTTATCCTAACTCTTTACTGAGAAGCTGATTATATAAGCTGCAGGGTAACCTGATCGGTTTAGTGGATTTCTGGTTGATTAACAGTGCAAGATCACAGGTCTACTCAAAAGGAAGACCTGCTGAATTCAATAGGATTTACTCCCAGGAAAGTGAAACACTACCTAAAAAAACATATTTACCATGGTTTCTTCCACCATAGTTTCTTCCACCAAGTGGGATAGGCCAAATATATGCAACGTTTATCAAAGGGATATATGTCTTTTCCCCCCAAACATTTAGTTTTGTATAATGTTAGAAATGCAATTTGATCATACTGTTCAGACTAGCTGTGCTTATTAAGCATGTGTGGAACAATTTGTTAGAGGGCTGCATTTGTACCTGGGAGATCTGGGTTCAAATTCCGTTTGCGATTGGTTGATTTGCATATCAATACATGCATAGCTCTCTTTTTGTCTAAGCTTCCCATCTAAAAAATTGGAATATTAAACTTGGCTTGGCTTTATGAGTTGTTGCATGGGTGAACAATACCATATTATTAAGCATCTGCACACCTTTAGGGGAGGGGGGAACCTGGAAAAAGGAGGATAAGGGGAGATCTGATAGAGGTGTACAAAATTATGCATGGGGTGGAGAATATGGATAGGGAGACATTTTTCTCCTTCTCCCATAATACTAGAAACCAGGTTCATGCCATAAAGCTAACTGGTGGGATAAAAGGAAGTACTTCTTCATACAGTGCATAAACTATGGAATTCACTACCACAAGATGTGGCGATGGCCTTTGGATGGCTTTAAAAGGGGCTTGGATAAATTCCTGGAGGAGAAGGCTATCAATGCCTACTAGTCCTGATGGCTATGTGTTACCTTCAGTATCAGAGGAAGTAAACTTGTATACACCAGTGTTGGGGAATATGGGTGGGAGAGCCCTGTGGCACTCGTGTCCTGCGTGTGGGTTCTTGGCCAACTGCTGGTTGGCCACTATGTGAACAGAATGCTGGACTAGATGGACCCTCGGTCTGATCCAGCCTATCTATCAATGACTGCAAATTGTTGCGCTACCAGCAGGTGCCATTTGCATTGTGCAAGTATATGTAACTTCATGGTTCCATTCTTCTACTACTCCCTCTGCTAAATGCTGGTTACTGCTATAAAGTAGCCTTCATATCCTGAGGTACAAGCAATAGATATATTCCAGATAGGTTTAGTAATTTAGGAACCTTGGACTACCAGATTTCAGCTTACTATCTGTTGTGGCAGTACCATAACATTATAGAAATCCTCATGATTGAGTGAGTGAGGCCCAGGTGTCATTCTTTGTTCATAATAAGAGTTATGAAACACCAAGAATATTTGGGGGCTGTAAGCCCCTGTGCCATGTGTTGCTTATTTTCTGACAATCTGAACTGGACTCATAGAGGATTTGAAGTGACTTCTTCCATCAGCCCTCTCCTTCTTCCCTACTAGATATGACATGTGTTGCCGGACTGCTCTTTCAACATTTACCAGCCATTGTCATTCTAAATTCTTAATCAGAGGCACATGTGTTTTGGAGCTGTGGCTGAAGCAAAGCTCCTTCTCTTGATTGTTTCCCATTTATTTTGCTTCTGCAAATTGGCACAGTTGACCCACAAATCAGGACTGGTGGGCAAAAAACATTCCTGATGATGTGTGGCTAGCCCCTACACCTTGGTTAAATAAGTTTACTAGTTCATCTAACTTTTTAATTCATTATTATGAGGATCATAATGTCTCCTACCACATTGCGAACATTGTTCAGCAATAACATCTTATATTTCGGACCTGGATTTGTTATACCTTTAGCAGGTTCTAACTAAAGAAGGTTATAACCTGTTGCTAATACTCCAGAGTCTTAAATATGAATGACAAGGGTACTTTAGAAATATACAAGAGGGAATCATAATCAGAGGTACATTAATTTTTTGCCATTCCCACTCCTGTAATGTTTGTGTTTCTCCTAATGCAGCAACAGAATGAAACTGGGACAGAAGATGGAAGTTAAACTCACATTTATGGGGCTTTACTGAGGCGTGGGTGGAACCATTTCCAATGGTGGCTTTTCCCAAATGGAACCTCACCATCATTTTACTGGGAGTGTGTTAATGATATGTGTCAGAAAGAACAGTACCACTTTAGCAGAGCACTAATCTGATGTCCTAATGGGTTCTTTCCATCTCTAATTACTATGATTTTCATACTAATCAGGCCCCTGGTGGGGAGGGAAATATGGCACCAAATGTTCCGACAGGACAGGACTGCAGAGAAGATGCAGAGCTTTCTGGCAGAGCAACAAGTGAATGCTTCAGTTACAAATATTTTTCCTTTCTATATTTATATATGACGGGGAAGGGAAACCCGTCATAAAACCATGCGTTAACCTGCGTAGCAAACTAAAAAAATAAAAATGGTACTCTGTTCTTCTCAATTGGCTAATGCTAACTGACATTCCCATGACTTATTGGTGCGGATCTGTGCTTGTGCCTCCAGTATGGTGATGAAGTAGTCTCAGAAAGCAGGCAGTGTGGCAGTTACTATGGTAACAAGATGTTTTCCATTGAAGAATTGTTAAAATGGAGGCATATAAATAACATGTGTATGGTATGTTGTCTTTGAGAGAGCAAAGAGTGTGACTCTCAACCAGTTAATAATTGGAAGGACACCTTGTCCTCCTCTTTTCTCTTCGCTCCGTCCCTAATATCCTTGGATAGACCTGATAGTGTGCATCTAATATTACTGTTATGAGCCTGCTCTAGTTTACTTTTCAGCAGCTTTCTTTGAAGTTGCACAGGTTGTGGTTCTGATGTCAGGAAATGTAGCATATGTGGTTAAGAAAAATAATAATTGGTGACTGGAAGCAATGAGCGTGCTGACAAAAATTACCCCTCACTCCAAATTCCTTAAGCCCAACTGAGATTTTAAGGTGAGTAAGAGACCTGCTCTGGAACCTAACAAAGCCAGGATTTTACTGTTTAGGTAATTGCTAGATCCTGGAGGGTGCTGAACATTTATGACATTTCAAAGGCCCTAGCAGCGTAATCCTATGCCTGTCTACTCAAAAGTAAGCATCATTAGATTGAATGGGGCGTAATCCCAGGTGAGTAGGTAAAGGATTTCAGCTTTAAAGCATAATCTGATGAGTGTTTTATCGCATGCTTGTTACTGCCTACTTACGGATGTTCGCGAGTCCTTTTGATGATGACGTCCACTTCCCATGCATCTCCCTTCTGGCCTTCTTTCCATCACAAAATAGACCCCAGGTAAATCCTTAAAAAAAAAAAGAAAAAAAAATGTGACTCCATTTCCCGCTGTGTGCAGGAAAAGTGGCATGATAAAAATGGCTACTAAATGGGCCACATGGACATTGTTTACTTCCTCTTTCTTGCCCTGTGTGAAGAAAGAGGAAATATAATGGGACAGAAGTGGGGGTTGGGGGAAGAAAGCAATGGAAAGGAAATGTGATTTTCCCCGTCTGATGGCATTCTTAGTTACAACTGTCATGACTTAGATAGCTCATAAATTATGAGCAGTGTCCTCTGTTGCCTGTGCACCATTTGGACTTGCCGCTAGCACAACAGGAACTAGTGGTTCCTGAAACGACCGGAAACAAGTGGAAATGCTTTTTTCCGCAACAGGGCAGGCCAACAGAGCTCATAGAAGGGAATTCTACTGACCTATCCTGATCCAGATATGAGTGTTTCTGCTTTTTTCTGGAATTGTTTCAAGATCTATTCATTTCTGCTGTGCTAGTAATGGGTCCCAGAGGTGCAACAGAACTAATTGATGTGCAGGGTAGGATATTGCCTTAGAAGTCTGATGTGGTTCCCTGTGACTGGATCCCATTTGTGGGCTGGCAAAGGCCCTTTCCACACCAGGCAAAATGCCTGGGACCCAGCTGCTCCCTGTGTGTCCGAATGACGCACAGGGAGTCCCGGGGCCGGGGGGGGGGGGGGCAGGCACGGGATTTTTCCTGGTTCTCAGAAACCACAAAAATCCCGATTCTTCCATGATCCAGGGAAATTCCCAGGACCGCGGAAGAATGTGCCTGCCCACCCTGGCGCTGCTGTGCTTACTTGTGAATAAGCACAGCAGTACCGATGGCCACAGAACCTCACCGTGCGGCTCTGTGGCCATCAAGGGAGGGGGGAGCCACGTCTGCCATCCTCAGAATGGTGGGGGGGAGGGTCCCCCAATCGCACTCAGTTTATTCTTTTTTAACTTACTTTTGCATTGGAGCGCAGGATCGTTCTTCCCGGTCAGGAAAACCCCCCCCACAAAATGCCGGGCGCGACATCCGATGACCCGGGATGTCGCACCCCTGATGTGGTTTCAGCGTGCCAATCCCAGAAGTGGCTACTTCCTGGGTCGCTTGTGCTGGGCCCGCTACACCCCTGTGGTATAGAAAGGGTCAAAGTTTGAAGTGCCGAATCAAGTGGAACAGGCAGAATCATGTGGCAGAGAGGTGGGTGCTGACATGAGAGCTTTCCATGTGACCTTCCTTTCCTGTAAGATTCTGCCCTTCGAGTGTTAGCAGGGCAATCTGTATGGATGGAGAAATCAGCCATTTGCTCTTTCTCCCATATTTGGTTTTCTTTTCTAATCTCATGTTCTTTCCAGCCCATCTATGAATTAATTTGTAAATTCGGTAAATCTTTATCAAAAATGAACTGATTAAAACTTTCACTCATTTGCACTGATGAAAATTCATATGTATAGGGTGACCATATGAAAAGCAGGACAAGGGCTCCTGTATCTTTAACAGTTGTATAGCAAAGGGAATTTCAGAAGCTGTCATTTGCATGCATGTAGCACCTTCTGAAATTCCCTTCTGTAACACCTTCTGAAATTCCCGCTTCATCACAAAAAGCTGAAGGACCCTGCCCTCTTTTGTATCTGGTCAAGAGGGCAGGGCTCCTGCAGTTTTAACCCTAACCCTAATTTCAGAAGTGGAGTTCAGTTTGCACAGTTGTTTGAAAGTTCAAAATTAGGTATATTCACATGAACATGCAAGCTCAACTACTTTCTCCCTATACTTACTGGAGAACATGTATTCTGTACATATTAGAGAAGCTTAATTTTTTTGTTGTTCTTTACTATTCTCTTGGCAACAGAAATGGTATTCTAATACTATCCCCCCTTTCAGTGTTCAAACTAGGCCTTTTTGTTTTTTTAAGAAGGAATATAAACAGGAAGCAGTGATCCATGTAGACCTTCATTTATAATATTAATTCAAGCTCTCTCCTAATCCATCTCATTAATGTTAAAGTAAGAATTGCAAGGCCAGTGAGCACTTAATTACTTGCAATTAGCATGTCACTGCTAATTCTGTGGAGGGAAAGAAGTGTGATGAGGATGAAGGGTGTGGAAGGAATAGTAGTAACATCCTTTTTTGCTTTAACTTAGAGGATAAAACTAAGAAAACACGTGTGATTAGGACAATTCTAGTGGTTGGACAATAGCTAATTTGTTGATCATTTGAATATAAAATATTTCAATTCATTTATTATATTTCTAGACTGTCCCATAGCTGTCTGGGCAGTTCACAAAAACTAAATACCATCAAAACACATTCTATAAAGTATAAAACCATTCATGGAAGGACATAAAACAGATAGCAGACACGACAACAACATATATCTAAAACAATTTAAAACCATCAGCAAGAGACAATCCAAGAGCTGATCAAAAAAAATCATAGGTTCCCGAATGCTTGAAAGCAGCGGGCAGTTCTAACTTGGAACCAAAAAGATGATAATGTTGGCGCCAGGTGGGCCTTGTTAGGGAGATCATTCCATAAATGGGGGGGGGGGGAGGCACCACAGAGAAAGCTGCCTTGTTGCTGCCCTCCAAACCTCCCTCGGAAGAGGCACCTGGAGGATGGCCTTAGACAATGAACATAGTATACAGGTTGGTTCATGCCAGGAGAGGCGTTCCATCGGGTACTGTAGTCCAGAGCAGTGTAAAATATTCCTTTTACTGACAGCCCAAGGCTGATTTCCATTTTGGAAAAGCTCTTGGATTGGCCACCACCATTCAGGGGGTGGGGGTGGGGGTTAAAGGCAAAGGGGGACAGGGCCCCAAATCCAAGCCAAATCCAAGCCTGTCACTTCAAGCCTGGAGACGCATATCAACCTTTTAGAATAGGGTGGGGGGACTGCGTGAAAGCCAGAAAACCATACATGTCTGGTGCTTGGGAGAAATGGGTTGGGGACAAGGGAAGGGAATTTGGCCATCTGGTGAACCCTAGAAGACTAGATGAGGATCTCTGGAGGGCAGGATTAGGCCCCTGGGCCTGAGGTTCTACACCCGTGCTATAGACAGACAATAGCTTTTAGTGCAATTTCATGCATGCCTACTCAGATGTTCCACTGAGTTTTATGGACTTACTCCCAGGAATGTCCATAGAGAATTGCAGTCTTAGAGCTGAGAGTGCAGTAAACGAAGCTTCACTTCCCCCTGGGGGTGGAGCCACATTTCACTTGTTTCACTGTTTCTTGTGATCAAACAGATTATGGACGTTCTTGAAGTATTAAAACCCCCCCACAAAAAACAAAAACAACAACCAAGGCATGTTTACTTCAGGTAACACTCCTATTAAATTGCCTTCGACTTTCTGAAAAGCTGAGTGTGGCTGTTTCTGCTGTGGTTACTACAAACTTATTTCAGAAGAAAAAAATAAAAGTACTAGTGTCTGTGCAACTTGTGAATTATCCCGTGGTCCCCTATTGACAGGTTTCCCAGCATATCTACAAAGGACACCTCTTCTTTGGGGTCTCTGCCATATGAAAAACAATATGTGCTTTGACTATGCCAATCATACCATTTTGACTGAATATCATAATTGCTCTTCATTGAGAATATTTATATTCAAAGTCCCAGGGTGCACCATTTGGCCCCTTCATGCCATTGTTAAAGCTGCCATCATACAGATAATTAGGGTGGATAGGTGTCATACTTTACATAGGACAGTCCTCCATTTGAAGGTGTCCTCTATTTGATGGGTTGTCCAGTCCAGTCCAGTCCAGTCCAAATCTGTTTTAAAGCAAAGAAACTTAACCAAGGGAGAGCAGGAACTTTGAAGCTCCTTTCAACAGTTAGCAATTGGACAAGAGTCAACAGGCATGCAGGTACTCATCAGTCTTCTCCACTGTGGTGAAACGTATTTGTGTTTCTATTGAAATTTTAACAATGATTTTAAAATTTGAATCTCCATATAAATTAGCCTATGCAAATTTGTGCCATTTTTTCCTTCTTTTTTGGTGATTCATTTCCCTTTTTTTTGGCAATGTGTAAGTGACCACCCTACAAATAATGCCGCCCCCCAGGCTGCTAGATAATATTGCTTATTCAAATTCATGAACGTTGAAGCTCAAAAACTGAATTAGAAATGTCAGCAGGGATTACAAAATTCAAGTTACAATGCAACCCAGTTTGAATGGCTTTACTCAATGTGAGCACTGGTTTGTCATTGTTGTTTGCCTAGAATTAATTTGGAGGGAGGGAAAGCAATATAGAAGCAACTCTTGCATTATTTTTCAGCTTGAACGATTGCAGGAAAAAATCTGTCCCAAGCCACATAATTCATTTTTACAAGGGCCAGATTTCTAGTTGAGTAAATACTGCAGTAGTGAGCCTATTTACACTACTGCTTTAAAATGGTTTATAACAGTTTTAAACTGGTTAATAACCGTTATTAACTGGTTTAAAACTGTTATAAACCATTTTAAAGCAGTAGTGTAGATAGGCTCAGTGTTGCTGAATGGAGAAATCGCTGATGAAAGAGCATTTGGGATGGCGCCCAACAAGCAACATCGGGGCCAAAAATCCCATCAATTTTCAGTGAGCGAAAAACTCCACTTGGCATCCACCATATGACACCTGGCAGGTGTCCTTTCCTAAGAGGAACATTTTCCTTTTCCAAGAGGAATAAATGCAGTGCAATAAGGCCCTTTAGTTTGGGACCAGGATATCTGAAGAGCCTTCCCTATACTGAGATAGCTTTTGGCGGATACCTCTCTGGACCCTTGCCATCTGAGGTGTGCCAAAAGCAACAAGAGAGAGGTCCTATTGGTGGTGGCACCCCATTTGTGAAATGCTCTCCACAGGAAGGCTCACCTTGATGTCTTCTTATGCTAAATGTCACTTGCACAATATTTTTATATTAGTGATACTGCTGAATAAGATAGTGCCCTTAAATAATTAGCTGCCAGTCTGTGCCTGCCACCATCTTCTATATTTCTGGAAATAAACACATTCTTGATTAGTCTATTACTTGGCTATTCTTTTCTTGTTAATTTCCCATATTCGAGAAAGAGTCCAAGTTCAAGTTAAGTGCTTATTTGCCATTCTGGCATTGAAATTTCTGTCATTGCATACCATGACTCTAGTTTCAAGATCCTTGACATGTGTATCTCAGATGTGTGTGCACACATGTATGAGAAGGCACATAGCACCAGCTAGATCAAAGAACCTTCTGTAAGTAGAGTGACACTGTGGGATACAGCCTGTAGAGAACATTATATATTTTGGAGAATATTTTAGCTGTTTTAGATTTTTATTATTACTCAATGCCTTTAATCTCATTTATTGTATGAGCCACTCTAAGAATGTTTTGTTATAGGGTGCCATATAAAAAAGTAAATAAATAATACTACTGCATAGGGCGACCATATGACAAAGAGGACAGGGCTCCTGTATCTTTAACAGTTGCATAGAAAAGGGAATTTCAGCAGCACCTGTATGCATGCATGCAGCACCTGGTGAAATTCCCTCTTCATCACAACAGTTAAAACTGTAGGAGCCCTGCCTCTTGACCAGATACAAAATAGGGCAGGGTTCCTGCAGCTTTAACTGTTACGACAAAGAGGCAATTTCACCAGGCGCTACATGCATACAAACAACACCTCCTGAAATTTCCTTTTCTATGCAACTGTTAAATACACAGGAGCCCTGTTCTCCTTTCCATATGTTCACCCTACTACTGCAGGTTCAATAACCACTGCCACCCTTCCAGTTCTATGGACCCCTTTGTTTGAGAGGAAAGTAAAATCAGAGCTGTTTGTTCTGTAGCCACATTCTTTTCTTATTTGGAAGCCTTCTAAATGTGTCTAGGGAGTGTTTCAATAGATGTAAATTGACTTGCATTTCTGTGATTGGGGGATTCAGACTGTTTAGCAAATTCTGTGTATGATCTCCATATGGTTAGAAAATTATCTGTATTCTTTTTTTTTTAGTGTTATGAGCACCTGATGGGTATGTTGCTTCAGTATTAATATTCATCTTGACCTGTAACACTGAGAGTGGCTTAGATTATTTCCAGAGTCTTGCAATTGACATTTGGCAGTGGCTAGTAGGCTGGTAATTACATTGTAGTTGCATACCTCACATGGAAGTGGAGTTTAGTAACAGGATGTGGAAATTGTTTGGTAACTCTCAGCTCATTATGTGCCTTACGTTATTGTGCCAGTATTCAGAGAACTAGAGAGCAGTCTAACGCTCATGCACTTAAATGAAGTTGTGATATAAAGGTGGGGGGAGGAAAAGCCCCAATTCCAAAGCACAGCACACCCCTATCCTCAAAGGACAACCTATGGTGGCTAGACTGGAGTCCCTGCCTCTCAGAAAGCAGCACAGCAAATGATTTGAGGCCCTGTTTGATGAGCCCCACATTTTGCTGTTTGGGGTAGGCAGGGAATGCTGGTCTAAGGTAATTATAGTTGAAGTCAATCATCAAATGAATATGATTAGTTTCTGTGACTTTGAGTTATAAGATCAGTAGGGTGTTGCTATGCTTTAATTGAGAAGCAATTGTAAACTATGTAAAAGGATGTAGTAATAATTTTGAAACAGTCTATATGGTTTATAAAAATCCATCCTTAAGAGATTGGCTATGCTAGCTAGAGTGAAGAACATTCCCTTCAGGGAGCCACACACCAAATGAACTGAGGCCTACTCAATAAACCTCACATTTTGCTATTTCAGACCTGCAGGAGTGAAGAGGAGAAAGCAGCTCCAGACCAGTGATCCAAAAATGTCATTTTGGACTCTTATCCACTAGAACTGTAAAATGATTACTATGTCAGTCATGGAGGATAAGGCACTCAATGGCTACTAGTCAGGATAGTTATATGCTACCTCCAGTGTCAGAGGCAGTATGCCTATGTACAGCAGTTGCTGGGGAACATGGGCAGAAGGGTGCTATTGCACTTGTCGTGCTTATGGGTTTCCCACAGCCAGCTGGTTGATCACTGTGTAAACAGAATGCTGAACTAGATGGACATTGGTCCAGCATGATTGCTTTTATGTACTTACCATGAATCTGGGTTTATTATGATTTATAACATGATCCCTGCGAAAAAATTACCGGAGTACCTTTGTTACTGTTGAATGATTAATGTTTGTTGTTTGTTCTACTGATGACATGTATACATTAGGGTTGGGCTTTTTATTTTCATTTTAGGAGATACCAAATTTTGAGGGTGGGGCTTTTTGAAGTGAAGCATCGTCGTTAAATTAAAAGTGAGGGCAAAAAAATATTTGGAGGGATGGGGCTTGCAATTATATAGGGGGGAAGGTTGCCTCTCAACTTTTCATTTCTTTTGCAGCTTTTAAAGCTGGCAGCACAGCAGCGAGACCCTGGCTACAGCTATTATTCCTTTATTTTTTTGAAATTTATTACCTGCTTTTCATTAGAAAATAATCCCAAAGTGTGCCTCTCTAGGAAGGAAGCCTGGCCGTGGTAGAGACCAGAGTTCTGCTGCTGCTGCCAAAGCTGCTGGCCAAGCTGGTGGCTTTAAAACTGAGAGAGATAATAAGCACCCGTCCTTCAGCTCCCTTGAAACTAAAATGGCCAACCCCAATTTGCCACCTGCTAACATGAAAGAGAATAGTACTAGAAAAACGTAATGAATTGGATACACACCGTCCATCAAAGACTGATTCCATTCCCCCTACCTGGCTACTGGGAGGGAGATTCTTGTGTAAAGTTTGTAAACTTCACCTTGGAAAAGAAAAGGGATTGCATTAATTATAGTGGGTTTTGTTTTTTGTAGAAATATGGAGTTTTAGGATATCTCTCCCACCTGAAGATAGGTTCCTGGCAGTATGCACCATTTCTAACACTCTTAAATGGATTTTCCATAATTGTTATATTTAGACAAATTAGATACTGGTAGCAATGATCTTGAGATGGCTCTTTCTGATACTACAAAGCACCCTTAAATGGAAATAAGTTGGTTTCCCTTTCCCTTGAAAAGTCTGGCCATAAGTAGGGTAAACAGCCTTCTGTATTCTCTTGACTACAAGAATCTTCCAACTGGGCATTTCTCATCTCCATTGTGCAGTATAATTTTCCATAAAAACTTCAATGATGTAGGAATTCTCCACATCCTGACCTCATCAGTCAGGGATGGACTTTTGCCTCTCAAGGCTTTTGTTTTCTTTGTTGTCTTGAGGCTCTTTGTAAATACTGATCTTTATGACGGGTCATTTTCTTCCTTGCGATGTATTCTTTTTCTTAATGAAAATTAAGCTCAATATGGGCTTGGACAAGAGCCTCTGAGAATACAAGCATGGATTTGGAAGGATTGGATCCTGCAAATTTCTGAAGTCATACACACACACACACACACACACAGCCAGAAGCAGTGCTAGAACTTGCAAGATTTGAATCCCAATTGCATTTACTCTGTGCCTCTTTGCTAAGAGTATTTCTTCTTGGCACTTGCTGCAGTTTTGCTGGAGAGCACTGGGTGTGCAGATGTTTTGCAGTTTGTGGCTTCTTATTGTTCTGAGGTTTTTCCTCCTTGTGCCAGTGAAATTTGTACTTACTGATCACTGTGGAACTGACAATCAATCCAGATTTTCTTTTTCCTGGAAAAGGGAGGATGTGCCATACCACACAATTCTCTCATTACTTCTTTCTGTAAACAAAATCTTAACACACTGTGACATGAGAAAGTTTTGTTCAATCATTTTGGCTGCCTTTCCCATATGATCAACGTATAATTTCTAAGAGTTTGCAGCTTTCTTAATAAGTACTTCCCTCTGAGCCAAACCTACAAGAAGACACCCATCATATAGCACATGCTCAAGTGTACGAGGTGTATGAGAATTTGATTTCCATGAATTTAAGCCCAGAACTTGCCCCATTCGCACCCCTCAACACAAGCGCATTTTGCAGGCAAAGCTCACACATTCCCAAGCTTGTGAAGCTCATTCACAAAATGTGTATTTTAGAAAAATGCACACTTTAAAAATGCTCATTTGGGAGTGTAGAAGTACGTTTTCACACTTTAGTCACCCTTTTAAAAAAAAGTGCATCTAAATCCATACTTTCCCTGATCAAATGGTGTGTGTGTGCATGCGGGGGGTGGGGGTGGCAACATGTGTTACACATATGTGCCAAATTTGACATCACTCCCTCCAACCCTCGATTTTATATGAATTTATTAAAGATCGTTTCAGTTCTGACAGATCAGAATGACAGCTCGCCACGTGCGTTCATTCAGACTTGTCAGAATGGAAATGATCTTTAAAAAATTAATATAAAATTGAGGGTTGGAGGGAGCGATCTCAAATTTCATACACATACTTAGGCTTACCCCATAAGCACTGTGACCAAGTGTCAAGCCTCTAACTTTTAAAATACATAAGTTACAGGTATATTTATATGGCGGTCCGATAAAACGATAAAATTGCCCAAAAATTATTGTCTCCAATGATTATTGTAGGTTTTTCTATCGTATCATTATCATTAAACACATGCACGATAATGACCTTATCGCATCATTATTGTACATTTTAACGATACGATACACATCCGTAATTAAAATCAGTGGGACAAGATAATGGCAACACTGAATTCCTACACATGTCTACACAGAAATAGGTCCCATTGGGTTCAGTAGGGCTTACTCTCAGGTAAGTCAATATAGGATTGCAGGTTAAGACCTTCAGTCAGCTTACAGGAATGAACAGTATAACATGTGAATTACCAACTCACATAACATCACCTATTCTCTCCCATGGACTGAAAAGAAAACGCAACTTGCCATTTTCCAATTCATAGGAGATAAGGAGAAATCTACATGGAAGAGTTTATTTTTTAAAATTATCAGTTGGTTACCCACGAATGGGGGTGGGGGGGGGGAAATCAAATCTAATGAAAGGTTTAACTTAACTGTGTTTATTGAAATAGTTAACAGTTTTCACTGAATGGTCGTTCTAGCTGCATGTGCAGGACAGGTCTGTCTTCAACTTCTGCTTGTCAGAACCACATGTGAATCTAATCTGATTACTTTCAAAAGGATTTGCTCATCATGACTATTTTTTTCTGGATTGCACTACTGCATATTTGGAACCCATCTTGTAACATCAGTATTTCTCATCCCTCCCTCCAAATCTCCTAACGTCTCATAATCTAGTCCATTTGCCTCATAAATGCACAGTGACCAGTGGGTTCCCCCCCCCCCCGCATTATCATTCATTCAGAGCCTGATACAGCAAAAGCTGCCACCAGGTGGGTGTCCCTCTCCCAGGGTGGCAGTGGGTAATCCCAACGCCAAGGAGGGAGCATGAGGTTTCTGGGCAGCCATATGGGGACTGGAACCACCTCTGCCCTCCTCCTGATGGAAGGCAACCATTCGCAGGTCACCTTCCACCAGGCACCGCCCAGCCACGCCCCCACCGTGACTCTGGAGCAGGGCAAGGGGCTATCTTGATGTTGTCTTGTGCGTCCTTGCCTTGCTCCAGAGAAAAAAGTCAGGATAAGTCCCTATTTTTTTTTCCACAGCTTCGGCAGAAAGCCCCAGGGTGAGCGCAGAATTGCAGCTGTGTTGTATAATCAACGCTGTGCCACCACCCACCCACCCCTGGTCTTTCTGAACATTTAGACAGCCCCTTGGAATGGATACTAGAAAGGGCATTTGGTTGAAAGCAATTCTAGAATTATGGGTGGGGGCAGTGTAGGGAAGCCTTTAATGAAATGCACAAACCCCAAGTCCCAATTACCTCTCCCTATTGCCTTCCAAACACAATAGCTAAAAGGACTGTTACAAGAAGTAAAGTGGGGAACACAGCCCTTCTGGCCCTCCTGTAATTTGAGCACTGATTGTTAGGTTAGTTTGTGGTTTGTAAGGCTGATTTTGTATCTTCTCTGCAAGCAGCAGAAAGACAGAAATCAATTTCATACCATTTCGTTTCAGCTCCAGGCAGAAATAAAAGTTAAAGCTGTATTCAAGCTTGCAAGGTTCAATGTCTCATCGCCAAATCATTTCGTATCTTCTCAGCAACTAGGACCCAGAAACAAGGTTTGAATGCAAACAAATCTTCACTTTATTCCCAAATTCATATTTACCACATTTCCTCCCTGCCTTCTGCTCACTTCCTTCTTTCGCTTCCCTCTCCCTTTTCTACTGGGGCCCTCAAGGGACAATCCTTTTAACAACTCCAAACAAGAAGTGCCTATAACTATAAAGATACAACACCTGAATCTGAAGCTGCTGTCACCACTTCATAAGGTACTTTGATGGTGTGAGGCAATAATTCTGTGCAGACTCAGCTGGTACAATTGTGCCAGTGGTCCTGCCATATCTTTCTTTTTAAAAACACACACACACAGAGAGCTCAGATTTCTCATGATTCACACCACATAACAATAGAAGAATACCAAACTGTGTGTTTGTGTCAGCTGTGAAAAAGCAGTCACTCTGCTAAACGTAAGGCAAACATGCATACAACTTGTTCAGCATCATGTTCCCACATCAGAAATATATATTTTTTTAAAAAAAATTATTCTGCTTTTACAATGAACAGTGAAAATGGGATGGGGGAGGGGAGAGAGAGTTCAAAACCCAGGACTTATCGTCTATAAAATTAGCAAACCTAAAAATTAGCAAAAACCATAGGCCTTGATGGCTATGTGCTACCTCCAGTATCAGGTCGTTATCACATGCACGGTTTTAAACACATTCACTGTGACTTTGATCCACTCCTTCAGTGCAGGAGTTACATGACGTCAGCCCCCTCGTGCTGTTCTCGCACCCTGAGTGCTCCGTTTTTAATTTCTGTTTCGATTTAACCCTGAACGGGCAAAGTCCGTTTCAGGCAAGTTCAGGCTGAGCTGAGGCATTGGAGCAAAACCGATCACATGTGATTCAAAATGCTAGATTTGCATAGGAAATGGAAGGGGAACCCACAGAAGCAATCCAAGGGAATAATGGTATGTGTGATTAAGGCCTCAGAGGCAGTAAGCCTGTTGCTAGGAAACATGGGTGGGAGGGTGCTGTTCCACCTGTGTCTTGCTTGTGGGTCCCTGGTTGACAGCTGATTGGCCACTGTGTGAACAGAGTGCTGAACTAGATGGATCCTTGGTCTGATCCAGCATGGCTTGTCTTCTGTTCTTATGGCCTGCTCTCTGCCCCTGCACTTCCAGAAGCATGATTGGTTGGAACGTGAGGCAGGGCCTTTTCTATCGTGGCACCAGGTTGTGAACTCCCTTCTTAGAGAAGTTGGGTTGACTCCATCTCCTTTAAGTTTCAGGTGTGCTCCTAAGACCTTTTTTGGTCTGTGAAATTTTTAATGATGATGATTATTATTATTTTCCTCCCTGCTTTTATGCTAAATGGTTTTAGCCTGCTCTTTCTATTGTATGAAATTTATTTTAGTAATTTGGATTTTTAAAAATGTATTTACTGCATTATATGAACTTTTTAGGAAACTGCTTTAAGTTTAATTTTGTAAGCAGATATCTATCTATCTATCTATCTATCTATCTCTATATATCTCACAATATCAACTGATAACTAATCAGAATACAAAATTGTGATAAAATGTCCCTAAAAGCTTGTTTGCAGTGAAATGCCTTGTTCTGATGCCTAACAACGTGGGGACTAACACTCTGGTAGACCCCTTGAGCAAATAATAATATAATAGTAATAATAATATTTATTTATAACCCGCCTCTCCCTCCGGATCTAGGCGGGAAACAACAACAAATACAAAACACAAGAATCACAAAATAATTGAAATATTAAAAACAAATAAAAACCAATACATCATTAAAAACATCTTAAGATGAGTGCCAAGTTGTAAACTGGCAAATCTCCCTTTAACAGCTTTGCAAGCAGACTCAGCTGTAGCTTCTTCCTGTTGACGACTCCTTTCCTCACCTGCCACAGTAGATAAGAGAGTAGGATAGATAACATGACTGGGGTTATAGCAGGGCAGGTGTAGCCCCTTCTTTCTCCTTCATGACTCCATAACTTCTTTACAGAGACAGCAGAGTTCTCTAGGTTGTGTCCTGGCCATCCCATGGGAGAGAATGCCACAATTTGGGGAGCACCACCAAAAAGGCTCTGCATCTCCACTGTATATGAGGATAAGATAAGGATATGAGAACAACATGTTAAGTCAGAGCCATGGTCTTTCTAGCCAAGCACTGTCTGTCCAGTACAGTCTCTGTGTGTGTGTGTGTGTGTGTGTGTCTCTGTCTGAGTGAAGAGAAAATTGGTGCTATTCCAAATTGCCAGACCACCTCTGTATGAAGTGATGTAGCAATGTCAGCAAAGTGGATAAGAACAATTTTATGTGAAGATCCTATTGGTCCAGATTATTCTATTGGTAAATTCTATTAGTCCAGATTAAACAGGCTATACAAAACTACAACTGGTGTCCTATTTCCCTACCCATAGTCCAGGTTACAAGAAATTAGTAAAATACTTACAGTAGCATGGACACCTGCACATTCACTGAAATTTATTTGTTGTATTTATATTCCACCTTTCCCTCCAAGGAGCCCAAGATGGTGATCCTCTGCCTCTCCATTTTACAACAACCCTGTAAAGTAGGTTAGGCTGACAATTTGTGATTGGCCCAAAGTTACCCAGTGGGCTTCATGGCTGACTGGGAACTTGAATGCATATCTCGCTGGTCCCAGTCTAATACTCTAACCACTACAACACACAGGCTCTCTTAATATGATTGAAATCTTGACAGATAGACCCATTCTTTCCTCTCAGGTTCTTTATTGGAATGATGGCAAAAAATATATTTTGCAATAACTTCCATATTGGTGTGATGGACATATTTTTGCCAGGATTCAAAGAATTCCAAAACTAGTTCTAGGAGTCCTGGGTGGGTTCTTTAAAATTGTTTTTCTTTCACAGCAGCCTTCTCATTTCATATGGAAAAAATGCTTCTGAAACTCAAAATCAGTATGCGATATATGGCATGGCAAGGGAGTCTGCTGTTCAAATGGGGAAATAAGTATATTCACAACTACCGCTAAGCTTGCAAAAGCCTATTGTATGACCCTGAGCAGTTCTTTGGATCCCAGTCCTCCTTGGGTATGTGTTGCTCTTCAACCTAACTGGAAATAGGAACCATGGAACATCTTTATATTAAGAATTCTTTCTGCAGAACTGTGTAATTTGGGTTGTGAGCAGAGGTGCCCCCAGACACTTTGCTACCTCCCATTCCACATACAAAAGCCAATTGGACTGGCAGATGGATCTGTCTTCAACAATGACGATGGGACAGTATCCTCCACTGCCCCTGAAGGCTGCAGATTAATTTAGGGGGCGCAGAGCAAATTGCATGTCCCACAGGTCTCTCCTCCAACACTTTTCTACCACCTCCCAGCATCTTTGTCTAATGGTAGGGCTGGCCCTGGTTGCTGAATTCCTGCCTTTGTCTTGCGCTGTCTCCTCTTCCATCTCACTGTGTGCATTGTCTTCTCTCTTTTTGCATAAAAGAAGATATAAAACACTTATGCAAACCATGATTTATTATTCAGTAATCAACCTTTGTTGGATACATTATGGCATAATCAGTTGTATGTTAAAAAGCATTTAATTTCATGCCTAATTAACATATTATAAATTGAAGAGACAAAATTAAATTATTATGGACAGTTTGCAAATGTGAAACTACAGTGTTCTTCAATAATGGCATGAATATTGGATGCGATACGATGTGCTACTTCAGCTCTCTCCTGTGCTTAGTGCTTGGTGATAGAGCGGAATCAATGGGCTCTTGAGGACATGTTTTGTATTGCATTTGATTGGCATCAGATTGCCATTAACATGAGTAGGAACCATGCGTGTGAACAAAGTGCAGTGTGTGTACATGTGCAGAAAAATATATATTTAATGTCTGTGTGTGCAAATTAAATCAGTGCTGCAAATGCATCTGGATTTGGGGGAATTCCTACCTTTAGAGAAGCAATTTCCTGTCACTTGATTATTTTGCCAAAGACTGCCTAGTTCTACAGTGCAGTCCTCTTCCTTACTGTCTAGTCAATGGGGAAACCCCTCTGAGGAACTGGATTGGATATCCCCATCTGTGCATAAGCTCTGCACTTACGCTTTGGTGTAGGTATTAGAGGAAGTTCATGAGACTCCAAAATTTGGAAAACAGCTCTAGAGAATACAGGGTGCATTGACAATGGGGGATTTTATGATCTGTTAAAAACGCTGTGTATTCATGCTAACAAACACATGCAATCATTTCTGTCTAATAGCAGCAGTGTGAACACTTAGTATACACTTTGTCACACAAAATATGCATTCGCTAATACTTAATAACTTAACCTACTTTAGGCAAGAGAGACATTTCAGCTATCATGGCCATGTTGATGTTTTTTGGGTTAATTTCAAGAATCAACCTCCTCCAAATTGGATATTTCAAGTATAAACACTAAAAATGTCAATACGTTCATGAAATTGCACCAAACAAGTTGAGTGGAATGAATGGGGTGGGGTAGAGGAGGGCTGGCTATTGCTCTGGAAAAAATTTCAGGACAAAAATAAAAAGAACTTTTGATGTGTCAGGTTAAGTTTCCCCTTGGAAATAAGTTTCTAGACTGGGTCTCTTCAAACCTGACAGTTATGTTTTTTAGCTAAAAAAAAACACCCTTGAATCTTGCTTTATTAACCGCAAATGATAATACCTTTCAGGGCCACAAGTTATAATCAGTTTAATAAGTTAATTAATCAACTTATTTAACATTAAAGTTAATTAAACTGATCAATTAAGTTGGAGTGGGGCAATTTTAATTAGTCAAGTCATGTTTTTACTAATGGAGCACACTTAATTATTTTTGAAGCTATTTTTATTCTGGTATGTTACTGTAATAGGGAATGAACAGAAAACATAAAAGATGGATTTTCTTCTTACAATGAGAAGTAGTTTTTGTTTAATAACCTGTACACCAACACACTTCTGCAGTATCTTTAAAGGATGTCTTATTGAGGTTTTCATAACATGCACATTTATTTAGATGCAATCTATTAATGAATTTATGACTGAGTTAAAATAGATTATTAATTAACATTATTTAATTGATTGCTAGCCCTACTCTTTAGATAGAATATTTAGGTTTAGTATAGAAACTGATGCTAAAGCAGAGTTTCTTCATCCCGAGTAACTGAACTCTGTTATCTGGACCTTGCTCTACACCTGTAGTACAACATGCACCTGAAAAACTGTAAGCAATTCATGTTCTGAGGTAAACACAAACAAGTTGCAATGTTGAATCCTACTAAAGTATAAGTCATTGAATCATTGAGATTATATGAACATTCAGAGAAGGGTGGTGGAATGAAATATCAAAAAGTACAGTCACCTTTCAGTTGGTATCCCAGACAGTTTTGTAAACCACTTAAGGCTGTGATAAAATCCTACTTGACTGGCCCACAAGCAGATGTGACAAGTTGAATTTATTTCCTCTCTTACCGGGAAGCTTTGCAGGAAACTCTTAACATATGGTGCTTTTCACTTCCATCTAGAGCTATAAACGTTATTGGAAAAGGATGTTCCCAGGAGCAGCAAGTTTCTGACATTTTTGCCAAATGGACTCCAAATGATCCTACTGTGGTCCTGAATTCCCAGAGTTCTTAGGAACTGGCAGCCAAGAAACTCTGATCTAAACACAGCTCACTAATTTAATTATTTTATTATAGATTTGTGGAAGGCTGTCCCAGGCCAGTGACTTAGCATCTGTATTATATCTAAGTATACAGCAATCACACAAGTTAGAGGAGGGTAAATATTTTGTTTCTTAACTGCTTTGAGTTTGAAAACTTAGAAGCCATTTTCCATAGAAAACAGCAGATACTGCAAGGTAGAAGCCAAGAATGGTGAAAAGGACCATCCATACCTTTTTGCCTTGATATTTGAAAGAATCCTGGATGACATTCGGACAGGGAGAAATCATGTTTCCTTACCGTCAGTCTGCTTCCTGCTTCTATTCCTTATTTGAAATGTGGTGAATTACACAGGAACAGAGCAGCGACCACATGGCCTATAATTTAAAAGATGCCAGCCCATGTAGTTCAATTGGACATCACCCTCTAGTGGGCAATTTATAGTGTAACATTGACTGCACATGGCTGGAAATCCTGACAAATCCCAACACATTTCAGAAAAAAATGGGAAAAGTAGCAGGAGATGGCAGGAGGCTCACAGCATCATCAAAATGATCCGGAAACATTTGTGAGTGGCCAGTCACAAGCATGCTATAAATCACTCATTTAAAGAAGCCCCATATCTATGAGAAGAGGCACACATCATTTCCTGCTTCCTCAAAGGAAGTTCTGAATTCCAAGACAAAATGACATGAACTTTCTCTGTTGTGGCACCCTGGTTGAGAAATGCCCTCCCCTTGGAGGCATGACTGGTGCCAACACTGGTTTCATTCCAGCACCAAGCTAAAGCTGCACATAGTTTTCATTGTTTTTATTGCTTTAAAATTTTCTGCTGGTTTTAGCCTGTTAATGATTTGATATGGTTTAGCTGTGTACATAATAATAATAATAATAATAATAATTTATTTCTTATCCACCTCTCCCTCAGGATCGAGGTGGGGAACAACATTGATACAAATGACATAAAATACATAAAACTGATTAAAACATATATAATTAATACGTTATTAAAATACAGATAAAACTCTTAGAATTCAACTGGTAGGCCTGCCAGAAGAGATAGGTTTTTATGGCTTTCTTGTTCTATACTGTTTGATTTCATCTGATGTACAGATAAATGTTTTAATAAATAAATAAATGATAAATAAATTATCTACACCTCTCTCACTAATACGCACATTAAATCTCAGCCATCCAGTGAGATTCACACTTTTTCAAATATCATGACAAACGTCTTTCCAGTTTAAACATATCAGAATTATTTTGATGGGAAAACACACACTTAAATATGTAATTTGAGAGAAAATACAGACTTGTATTGTGTAGTTAAAGTTGTATTTGTGATTAATATATTCCATTATTCACACACAAAAATCTACCAGTTTAAAAAACCAGAGTTAAGGTTATCTCATGTTGATCCAAATGTCAAGAAGTCAAGAAATGAGAAGCTAAGGCTGATGTCTTAACTGACATGCCCTCTGATCAGGGATGTTGATCTGCAACATCACAGCTTGTGCTTGCTTATAACTTACCTTCCATGTACTTGCAATTTTCCTGGATCTTTCCTACCCTTCAGTCACTTCAGCTAAAGATAAAGATATGAACTTTGACAATTTCCCTGCTGGGTACCTCACTCACCTTCTGTAAATAAATGTGTTTGCAGTTGCATTCTTTGCTACTTATGTATCCCATCATAACAACTTCTGGCTCACTTATATAGGGGAAGGAGGAGTAATTTATTCAAAATGAGCATCTCAGGAGTGAGTAATTCATGCAAAGGGAATGTTCCAATTGGAAACCAGTGCAGGGGCAGTTTCCCCACCCAGGAAGTGATCACAGGTTGCTGCATTTAAACAATGGCACATTCCAATCAGAAAAAAAGAGTGGGAAAGTTGTATTTTGGTAGGAGGAACAGATCGTCTGACCTATCATATCACACAGGAAGTGACTTTACAAGAAAGGGAGGTGCCTAAAAAGCTTTCATGAGGTTGGGGTTTAAGATAGGCATTAAACTCACTGAGAGAATAGCAAATAAAATTGGATGCTTTCATGAGATTGTCCCAAGATTCCTATGGTCTCATATGAATTCCTATGGTTGCATATTAGCCATGGGATGGATGGCCTCACATGTCCTAAATACAAGCTTTCACTGATATTGTAAGTATCACATATTTCTTAACACTGTGAATATTAAGATGGGTAAGATCATCTGGTTCGTTATGCTTCAGTAGAGGAGTAATTTACTACCAAGCCTCTTCTCATTTTAATAGGGAAACTTATCAGCCACTGTCTTTGTTTGATTTCGCCCTGATGCTCTGCTTCCAGCTTGAGAATCGGGGGCGGGGGGGTGCACTTAGCCTTGGAGATACAATGCATAGGTGGCTTTTGTTCTTCCCTCATAGTGATATGGGGAAAGGAATTGCTTGTTCTTCCAGCTGCTTTCTCTTTTTTCTGCTTTCCTAAATTAGTGCTCCAAGACCCCTTAGGCTCAGTTTTCTTTAATTATTTCTTTACAGCTTTTGCCAAATACAAAATGCATATAAAACTCTAACACTAAAACACAATACCTACATTTCTGCACAGTATAACATAATTGCCCCAATTCAAATGTTTGTTCAGCAGGGTTAATCCTGCCAAAAAACTACTTTCCGATAGCTGAAGCAACATGGCTATGTGAATGTTTGAATCCTCTTCCTTGTTGGTCTATTTGGGAAGTTCTTTTGCCAAATGCTGGAGTGGGAAGTCGATTCAGCTACTCCTGCAGCATAGTCGAGTCTGAAGCATTTCCCCCAAGGGGACTTTGGAATCCGGCCACAGCTGCTTATTACAACAAGAGAAGTAGGCTGTGATCATGCTTATTGTCTTGAATGCTTTGCATGGAATATTTCCTTGTGCATATTCAAACAGTCATGCTGGACCAAAGTATTCGGCCCAGATGCTTTTGGCATTTGGGGAGTGAAGTGGGCTGAAAATGCCTCCCCCCAAAAAAGTTTAAAGATTGCCTCCATCACTTCAAGAGATGGGTAGACTAGGTGACAAAATGCACAATGGGAACAATCCTCCATCAGATGTAGTTTCATTCTCAGGGGCATTCCTGGATACTGGCAGTGGTGAGTTGGCACTGCTTTACTGCCAAACCCCTCAGTATTGCTGGTGTGAGTTGGTGGCACACAGGGAGGCAGTGCGGACTTTCCAGCGGCCATTTGACTTGCCAGGTCCGCCCCCTCCCGCGGCTTCTGGTGACCAATGAGAGATCGCCTTCCACCCAGAAACACCTCCTGTGCAGTGCCTGTACAAAGACAGATGGGGAAGGGCTGCGCATCTTTGCCTCTTTGCCCTGGGGTGGCTCCGAATCAGCAGCTGCATCATATAACCAATGCAGCGTATAGATAGCCCCTTGGAAAAGAAAGAGGGGTGCTAAGGGTGTCAGAAAAATCTGCAATCAATTCAAATGAGTTCAGATTTCTATGAATCTGACCTGCGGATTCTGCAGCTGACTGACTTTTTCTGAGTTGCCTGGATTCTGTGAACTTGCAGCCCTTTTTCTTCTTCTTTTTTTACTTTGCAGGTGTGTGGATTTGCACAAGTGTGCACTCGTGCATTTGTAACAGGAAAAAAATGCACAAACATAAAATTTGATTCTGCCAATGAATAGGTGACATCACAAAAGACGTCTGACAATTTGGGAAACACAGACAGAATGGATGCAATAAAATCCGTACATCCCTAGTGGATGCTCCCATTGGCACTATTCCCACCTGATGTTCTGTTCTAAATTAGAAGGCTATGGAAGGCAGCCAATTGGGGGGAATTCCTTTTTTCTTTTTCTTCTATCTTTTGTAAAAGAAGAAGAAGAAGAAGAAGAAGAAGAAGAAGAAGTAGTAGTACTGGCCACCTCATTTTTAAAGGAAAGCCTACCTTTACCTAATGGTTCTGAGAATTCCCTCCAAAAGTTGCTAATCCTACCCCCACCAAGGAAATGAATGGCCTTGCAAAACTCTCTCCCTCTCTCTCTCTCTCTCTCTCTCTCTGTGTGTGTGTGTGTATAGGGGTGTGCACGGCAAAAAATATCGTCGTTTATCATTATCGTCATTTCAGAGCAAAAAAAATATCATCTTCATATTGTAGGTGAACCGTATCGTCTTCACGATAATTATCGTAAAAAAACTGATATTTTTGCAGTCCTATTTTTAAAGAAAAAATGCCTGTAACTTCTGTATTTTAAAAGTTAGAGGCTTGAAACTTGGTCACAGTGCTTATGGGGTATGCCTAAGTATGTGTATGAAATTTGAGATCGATCCCTCCAACCCTCAATTTTATATGAATTCTTTAAAGATTGTTTCCGTTCTGACAGGTCTGAATGAACGCACGTGGCGAGCTGTCATTCTGATCTGTCAGAACTTAAACGTTCTTTAATAAATTCATATAAAATCGAGGGTTGGAGGGATCGATCTCAAATTTGGCACATATTTGTAGCACATGGGGAGATGAACTTAGTAAATGAACAACTAAGTTGCCTGTTGGTGGACAGTAACCTTATCCACACTCTCCTATACTTGACATTTGAATGATTGAACAATCCTCCTATAAAGTCGTTAATCATGCTGACAGTACGCTAAGATCTTCATAACTGTTTATCACATTCTTTCTCCCAATAGTACTTTGCAGGTGGGAGGTAAATAAAGGCAGTGGTATGCCCATGGGCAGGCCTTGGGGAAGTTGCAGAGGAACAGTTTGAAACATGGCCTCTTAATATTGATTACTTCAAGTTCGTATCACATTCATAACAGAATTCATTTAACAAGAGTTTTAGTTAAGTTGAATCAAATGCTAGCAAAATAAATAAATAAAATGGAACAAATCCTAGGGCTTATCTACACTTAAGGGTGTAGCGGGAGAGAGGGGAGAGAATCATGGACTTACCTGCTTCCGGAATCCTCCCCCAGCATCTATATGGCCATGCAATGTCCTAGAAGGGACAAGAGATGTCATGGGTGTCATTTTTTTAAAGAAGAGAGCCACGCGGCAAAAAAGTAAGTAACCCCTCCAAACTCCACTCCCAACCCCCACACTATCCCAGGGATGGCAAAGTTGCTCCCCCACCCCATGGGCATGGAGCCACCCCACGCAGCTCCATGTCCATTTGAGGATCCAGGAGCCCATGCCTCACCAGCCGCAGTCCTCGGGGTTGTCCTGGGACTGTGGAAAAACTGGGACATGCCAGGTTGCATATATTCCAGGGAAAGTTTCTGGTCATCTCTGGTTGACCCCAGGATCCCCATGCATCACTTGGACACACAGGGATGACCTAGAGATGACCCTGGGATATATGCATGGTGTAGACATCACCCTAGTTTCCATACATACAACTAATAATGTGGGCATCCTCATTGCAGATGAAATACAAAGTCTCTGCAAATTCAAGTTATGGATGGGCATCTAAGCAAAATTCAGCTTTGTCAGTGTTCTCTAAATTCTGCAAAGTTCAGATTGCAATCTTTGTTTTTGTTTTTTCTCATGCAAATTCATGTGGATTTTCGTGAGTATTTTTCCAAATGTGCCCATCAATTGGGCACATGCACAACGTGTACATATTCTTCTTCCATTAATTTGAAATGTATGTATTTGAAATGTACATATTCTTCTCCCATTGATTAAATAATTTTGTTGTGCAAGCAACTAAATCAACACTCTTGCCCAGTGTTGATTTCGCACTTCCACGGCAACCCAAAACAAGCAGAAACACTCATTTCTAGAAGGAGGGAGGTCGGAGGAGCTTACATATGAAAGCATCACGGACATGCCTCCTTCCACAAATGAGCAGTTTTGCTTGCTTTGGCTTCTTCTAGGAAGTGCTAAATCTCATTTGCATACATGGTGGGTCCCACTTGTGCAATGGAATTGGTGGGTCCCACCCCTGTTGGAAGGGAATCGGCAGGGCAGAAGAGAATCGGCGGAGGCATTGAATTCTGTGCACATTTTTCAAATGTACACATGCTGTTGAATGGATTTCTTTGGTCCATGAATCACATTGCAAGCTCAGAAATGTATAAACTTCAACTACAGATTGTGTTCAACTCCATGTTCAGTTTGGGGTGTGTGAACTAGGTAAATCCTGAACAAAAATGAGTTGAAATGAATTTTGATACATGCTTAGTTTAAAGTGGTTGCAAGTACATCATCGGGAATAGCTTGTGTCATGGACAAGCCTTGTGTAACTGTGTGACAGACTTTTCATATGCAGTTTAGCTTTGTGAAGAGAAGACTGAGGGGAAATATGATAGCACTCTTCAAATACTTGAAAGATTGTCACACAGAGGAGGGCCAGGATCTCTTTTGAATCATCCCAGAATGCAGGACATGGAATAATGGGCTCAAGTTACAGGAAGCCAGATTCTGGATGGACATCAAACTTCCTGACTATTAGAGCAGTACATCCATGGAACCAATGACCTAGGGAGGTCGTGGGCTCTTCCACACTAGAGGCATTCAAGATGCAGCTGGACAGCATCTGTCAGGTATGCTTTAAGTTGTATTTCTGCATGGAGCAGGGAGATGGACTCGATGGCCTTATAGGCCCCTTCCAACTCTACTATTCTATGATTTTATGAGCTGCATACACCAAGTGATGCATATTACCATTTTCTACCCTGGCCTGGCAGTTGGTTATACATTAGATTGAATTGCTGTTTTTAACTCCATTAGTTTATGCCTGGTCATAGATTTCTACTGTCAGATCTTTGTGCTCAGGTGCCAATAATCTTTAGCACCTCTGTGAATTAAAGCATATTATAGCAGTTAATAAATGAAGTTAGACATTTACTAGTATGTTTTTACAGCTTTGCAATATACTGCATGATCAATAATTTACCTTACCACTTTAAATAACCTAATACACTTAGCAAAGGCTTTGATTTACTCATTGAGCTGTTGAGCAATTATGTGTTACACAAACACCAGATAAGTAGTAAAAGTCAATTTATTCAATCAGCCCCACTCATTGGATACAACTGTACAGCTGTGCTGATAGAGAAGTATCTTTCTTTCTTTCGTCCCTCCACCTCCTCTGTCTTAGTTTATATACTGTAGTGGTTAAAAATTAAATAAAAATGTTTTAATAATCAATTGGTCTTTAATTAACATTGAGGAGGTGCCCTAATAAATCTAAATTTAAACCTCATTTAACCTTCTTAATTAAGAGTTCAAATTAATGAGCTCTATCGATGAGTAGTGCTTTTACCACTGAACTGAAGAAAAAGAAATCAATTTCAAAATTACATTATATTCAATACAAAATGCATCAGTGTACAGCATTCTTAGCTTTGGTGTAAGCTATAGTGTGACTTCCTCAACTCCTATTCTAACACACCCACTCATTCCATATATAATGTCTTAGCAGCACAGGTTAAATCTGGAAAATGAAGCATAAGTTTTAGTCACTTATCTGCAGAATGAGATTCAATCTTCAGATCAACCGCAGGTCATTGGAATGTTTTTTTGTGGGAGTGGAAGACAGAATAAAGAGATGACACAAGTAAATTAGATTTAAACAGGGCCACATTTATTTATTTCTCATATTCTGCAAAGAATGATGGGGCCTAAGTGGGCATCCTATCTTTGGCCAATGTCTTGGCCATCAACGGGATCGGGCAAAACATTCATATCATGCTGGGTTCCGCGTTATCTCGGCACCCACCCTGATTCCCCTTTTGGGGTAGGTAGGCCTTCCGATGTCACCGCCCTTCATGTTGCACAACTCTGAGTGGGTGAATATGGTTGGCCTCAGAGGCATCTCCTATCCCTTCAGCTGGTGCCGCATGACACCCAGGTGAGGGCCTCAAATGTCACCAATCACCGTAATGGTGCCTAAGAATGGTCACCAACCCTATCCTTACTCCCGATGCCCGCCACCTGCCATGGGTAGTGTCAGGCCACTTGCCTAGTCGCTCACCCCCCACTTGCAGCTCAACGCCTCCATCAATCCTCTTCACAGATCTTGTAGAAACAAATCATTACCGGCATTGGATAGATGAACGCCATCCTGTCTATACAGCTCCCACTGTGAACTAACTGTATCAGGATGTTTAATACTGAAATCCCCCATGCTACTCAAATGATTAAATATTTTACTGTTCACTCTTCTATGGGCCTTTTCCAAAGCCCTATGATCCAAACCAACATGCCAACTGATCCTGGGCAACATACATGATCAAACTATAACAATGCCTGGCCATCGCTGCCGGATTCTCTCAAAATCCGCTTTGGCCTGCCAAATGAGAGCCTTACCCTTTAGTAACCCTAGGTCGTTCCCGCCCAGGTGAATGACAATAATTTGCAAGTGCCCAGTACCCAAACACTGATGAAAGAGGGTAGGCAGGAGGCACTCCCTACGCATACCGCATTGTCCCAGCCACAAAATCTTAGCATGTTGGCTCAATCCAAGCTGTGATCCCACGCTGGACTTGTTTGCCCTCCGCATGGCCCAGAAGACCATGCTATGGCCGCATATGATCACTTTCACTGGATCACGTCTTGCCCCAATATCTAAAGTAAACATACAAAGGTCAATAATTGTCCAACAAGAATCATTTCTACAATTTCCTGATGTAAGACTTGAATGCCTTGGACCTCCATCAACCTCCATCCTGAATTTGATTAGGTGAGAATCCAATCACAGCGGCCATAGACGCAGCTCCAATTCTGAAAGAATGAGTATCAAATTTTGACAGATCTACCCCTGATGCGCATAAAGCACACTTCATTAGGGACCAAAACTGGAATTTAGTCAGCGGTGTCATATCCTGATGGCAAAAGATGAAGCCCATGACTTTGCCATGGCCAGCTATAAAAGCCTGTAAAGCCTGTACTGGGTCTAGGTGCTGGTGACAATTGAATAGTGGAACCGCATGCTCCTTGGTCCGTTTTGGAACACCTTAAGCAGATTCATATGCCCTGATCTGTAAACTGCACATCCGCATACTATAGTGCCCAACCGGAATTATCTTGCTTAGAGGAAGCCACCAATTCTGATATACAAAACGCACTGAAAAATGCAGTAACCACAGCGGCATAGAGCAGCAAGGCTTCATAATTGTTCTACAAATGGACAACCAGATTGATCAGAGCTCCACAAGTGTGTCCGGTGCCAATGGGCACCTTTGATCTGGTATGGATGGACAAGTTCTGGCCCAACCCTTTAAAGCTTGTTTAACTTGGAAATCATCAGTGTTATCAGGCACACCCTTTATCTTTGCCAAAATGCTAGGGTGGCTAGTTTCCCACCAATTGTTCGGGCAGCCAGACCTTTACTGTGTGCTAAAACACAAAATTGTATTATGTGCTCCACCGGTATGGGCCAATCCTGCGAAAGTCCAAGCCCCTCCCTAAATGCTATGAATTGCTACCTGTTCTTTGATACGAAGCCCTGGTGCTAGGGGCAATGGAACTCCACACAGCATGTTCTACCTCAATCCTCCAATCTCCCATAATGATGTTGGCATTTTTTCCAGTAGCTGTCACACCCAGGGGGCCAGATTGCGGAATCTGTCGACCTGATGGCACGATAGAGCGTCAGCAATAGGGTTATTTAAACCCAGCACATGTCTAGCATGAAAAAGGATGTTATGTCTAAGGCAATGCAATGTAAAAGCCTTGACAATATACATCACCCTGGGGCTCTTTGATGAAAGAGTGTTGATAACTTGCACTGTTGCTTGGTTATCACACCAGAAATGGACTACCGCATTTGCCATTTCGTATTCCCATATATGCACCACTACCAGTATGGGAAAAAATTCCCAAAAAGTCAAATCACAGAACACTCCAGAATCCACCCATGTTTTTGGTCATTTCTCCGCACACCACCTATCTTGCCAGATGACACCAAAACCCAATGTGCCAGAAGCGTCAGAATGAACTTGCATTTCAGCTTCAATGGACAAATCATGCCTCCAGAATGAGAGTCCGTTGTAGTTTCCAAGAAATTGAAGCCATACTCTGATATCTTGACACATGTTTTGTGTCACCCTCAATCTATGGTGTGGTTTTGAAATGCCTTTCAATGCCCCGCATAAATGACGAATGAAAGCCCATCCTGGAGCTACTACCCTACAAGCAAAATTAAGGCTACCTATTAGTTCCTGAAATTGTTTGAGTGTCACTTTATTAGCCTTTTCTACATTGCTGAGTTCAATGCGGAGAGACAATAATTTATCTGGGGGTAGTCTTCAACACTGCTGAATTGTATCAATCTTAATGCTCAGTTTTCTCATGCGCTAAGGGAACGCCCAATTCCTTGGCCAGAGCCATGAAATTCCACATCAGCCACACACAATGGTCTGACTGAGTTGGGCCAGCAAACAGGAAGTCATCCAAATAATGAAGTGCCTCATGTGCCCCTGTTTTCAAACACAGGGCCCATTCTAGGAATGTGCTGAAACATTCAAACATAGCACAGGAGCTTGAACAGCCCATCGGTAAAGCCCTGTCAATATAAAATTTATCCCTAAACTGAAAACCTAATCAGTGAAAATCATCCGGATTGATGGGCAATATGTGAAATGCAGATTTGATGTCGCGTTTGCCCATCAGTGCTCCCTGCCCGTTCCTCCGCACCTTATTGACTGCTGCACCAAAGGTTGTGTAACGCACCAAAGCCAAATGCTCTGGGATATAATCATTCACTGCCCCCCACCCCGATGGGAAAGACAGGTTGTGTATCAACCTGTATTGCCCAGGCGATTTCTTGGGAACTATTCTCAATGGAGAAACCCACAAGTTGGGCATAGGCGGTTGAGCATAAGGCCCGATAACCCGGCCAGACTGCACTTCCTTATTTATTTTTTCCTCAACTAGATGTTCCAAAAGCAAAACAGATTTATGATTTTTGCTAATGAAGCAGCATGAGGTCCAAGAAAAGAGATATGAAAACCCTCTCTAAATCCATGGTTTGGATACTTTTTTAGCCATCGACACATTGAATCTACTTTAATTGGGCTGGGGCCCTTTTGGAGGTGGCAGATGTCCGCCAGGTTTCTTGCCTCCTTGTCCATCCTGGAAGTTACCTCTGTCACCCCTGGTTCTAGGGCAGTTAGTTGCAATGTGTGGTACGCTGCACACAGGGCATTTGTGACGAAATCAGCATTGAGAGTGGTTACAAAAGTCCCTGGAGCTGAACTCCCAGCAAGGCAGGCGGGTTTGAACCCTCTGCCCCACTCCCCCTTTAAACGTAGGAGTGGGATACTGTTTATTCAATAAATGTCTGCTATTGGCACATTCACCAATTCCCGGCCTTGCAGGGGTCATGAATTGGAGCCAAAGATCATAGTCCTTGGCATCCCAATGAAGTTAATGATTGTAAGCAGCTCGATGATTAAATGATTCGTCGTAAGCAAGCCATGCCCCTCTCTCATATTTGGTATATGCGCAGTGAATCATATCCAAATACTTGGTCAGGATACAGCCGCGTTTTGGAAAGCGCTGCTGCAACACACCCATATAAATTAAAAAGCCTTCAAGCCAATTAGACCAATTTCTAACCACCTTCTTACGCTACAGTCATTCAACATTCTTATCCGTATTTTTGTCCTTCTCAAAACCTTCAACCTCACGGAAAAGCAGCAAGATATAGCTTTGTATTTCCCCTTCCAGATTTTCTCTCGTGTAGCTTGTAAAAGATGATAACCTAAAGGGGAAGCAGTACTTCCCGTACGCATAGTCTCTCTGCTAACCCCAGCCAAAGAGTCGCTAATGTTTGTCACTGTGTCATTATTTTTGGAAACAATAGCCCCAGCTGGGCCCTGCCACACTACTGCGCATGCGGACGCCACTGATGGTGATATCTGTGTGATGGTGGAATTATTTTCCTGTGATGATGCTAGAGTTACTACAGGAGCCTCCGTAACAGGAGTAACCATATGCTGTGCTTGTTGTATGGGATTTAAATTGCCTCCTAACCCCTCAGGTTGTGCACTCAAAGGTATAGTCTGTGTATGCCTTTGTCCCATAGTGGTGTTACCACTGTGGGCCATCCCATCCCTGCCGGCCATGGATACCATCCCCACGGATGTATGTTCCCCCAATTGAAACTGGGTGTGAGTGCTGTGCTGTTAGCTGTCTCACCTGCTGCCCCTGTCATGGTTGGGCCTCCTGGTACCGCCGTCTCAATGCTCTGTGTAGCTGGGATGATGGAATCAACTTGTTTTCCTGCTAATGGCCCCACCTCTGCCCTGCTTAGCTCCATAACTGGGACCAAACGTTCCACTTGCACAGAATGAGTACTGGATGATGCCTCAATTGCATCCAAGCACACTAAAACAGAAAGCAATAACTGATCCAGTGTCTTTTTCCTAGTCTGGTGGCGCGCCCATATCTGTTGCTGCAACATTGCTAGAACCCTGAGGAGTTTTAATTCCTTTATCCCGCTCACTGCCTGCAGCCTCTCTAAAATGATTTGACTATTCGGGCTAATTTCTTCGTCGGATGAAGATTCAAGTTGTGCTCTTGGTCCTTTAGGCAACTGGCTGATAGCCTTTCCTTTCCCTTTTTTACCCCCCACCCCATTTTTGGGTGGCATTATTCTAGTATGCCGTGTACCACTTTAACTAGAAATAGGCAGGTCACTATCTCCCTGTGAGTTAAGCCTAATGCAACGAGCTAAAATAATAATAATAACAACAACAAGGTTTAAATCACAAATGTTTCCTTGAATATGAACCATAAGGCAAGCCTATGAACATATAACAAGCCCTACCTAGCCCGCCTGCAACGTCTCTTCCCCAATGCCAACTGCTAAACCAATTTTTTCCTCTCCCAGAGCCAATAAATCAGAGACGATGGCACTGAAGTAACTTCCCATGAAATTTTTCTTTATCTGTGGCAGTGTGCAAGCCAAAACACCCCCCAGGCCTGTGTGGAAAAGCCCCTTCCGGGCTCTGCTCAGCTCTATAATACGCACCGTGTGGTGCTATGGCTCCCCACCACCTGCTATTCATTGCAGCACAGCCGCACTGAATCCGCTCGGCCCCCCAACCCTCCTCCCAGCAACAGGGCAAGAAATGGGCATCAGCCTTCAGCTCCAACGGATTGTGGCTGTAACCAGGCCATGGTCCGCCAAGCCACCCAGTCTGTCCTGCAACCCGAGGCCCGCATGGGCCTAGATGGAACACTGTCCCTCGGCAAGTCAGTTTTGGGCGCTGTAGTCTTCATTCCTCCCATGATCCAGTGAGTCCTCTGTCCCTCGCCGCTCGCTGTGCTTCATCTCTCCCTCTCCTCATGCTCTGTGCGCCCAGAGAGCTGTGCATCCCAGAGCAGAGCAGAAATCGGGAGAATGTGGCGGGGAGACACTGCAGCCCCCTTATATGGGCTCAGGCTTTTCCCCCTACCTGCAGCACCAACTCTGGAGGCAGCCAATGACTAGCCTCCATGTGTCCCTTTCCGTCTCCACCCGCAACCCCCTCCCCATGCCCAGCAAGCCGGGTGTGGTTGGAAAGCCTTTGTCCCTTGTAACTCTCCATGCCATGGGTCTTCCACCATATTTCCCATCCCAGTCTTCCAAATGATGATGGAGAAAAAGCTAGGGCTACCTAAATCTATCACTGCTTCTTAGGTATGCTTCTAGGAAATTCTACGTTACCATAGAATATCCATGTCTTCTCAGAAATATCCTTAATAGCAAATTGTTATGTAATGCTTCAGTCAGTGAACAGTATCCTACAGTGCCCATGAGCAGACTGATCATTGGCTCAAAAGTCAAAGGGAACTAGGAACAATTCCTAAAACGAGTGCAAACACTCATTTCTAGAATGGAGAAGCTCCACTGATCTGCCCCATTCTGGCAACTAGGATTTCTGATTATGTTCAGGGTTTCAAGAACCCTTAGTTCCTGTTGCATTAGTGTTTGGTTCCACAGGCACAACAGAAGCAAAGGAGGCGGAGTGGCAGTATATGATACTGCCAATATATTACAAACTGTTACTAAATAAGAACAGTTGTAATTATAATACAACAATCCCAAGTAGCAGATGCCCTTTTTTGGAATTGAAGATATTGTCATTATGGATATATCTATCCCCAGCATAAGGTCAGTTTCAAAGTTTTGTCACCTCAATTTTGAATGCTCCCAGAGCCAAGCAGGTTCTTGAAAAGAGCTAAAGGTGATGTTATATATTTATCATTCGAGATTGAAGTTCATTCTACTGCAATCATATTTTGAACATTTTATATGTTTCTTGGGGCCAGCCTTAGAAGGATAATGAGTTTGCCAAAGTACCTCCTGCTAATATATTTTCCAACTGAATTCAATTTGTCAGAGTGGAAGACATTTTAAAACAAATGCCATGCATAGTTCTGGTTCCACTTAAGTCTTTCCTGGGATATATAGTCATTTTTTATATTGCATTAAACCTGTAAGAATAAGTCACATCTTTAAAATAAGACCTCAAATTTGCTTGGTTCTGCGTCAATTTGCCATATCACTTTAAATGTATAGTGTGTGTACATACTCTGTTCTTTGAAGAGAATCAGTAGAATCAAAATTCTGCACCAAAGTAATGACTTTACAGCCTCGATAGATTATACAGTTTAATCAGATTTGTGTATATTCCTTGTTCCAATACAAGTTTTGGCTCAAAAAACATTCCGAAATGGGCCAAAGCACTCCTGGCCACAGCAGCCATTTGGCCCTCCAGGAGCAATGATGGGTCCAAGCGCACCCACAATCCACAAGCCTGGTCCTTTAGAGGGGGTTCAATCACATCAAGAGCAGGTTGCGCCCCTTGTCAATTAACCAAACCTCCATCTTGTCTGTCTTGAGCTTCAATTTGTTTATCCATATCCAATCACTGAATCCAAACAACAATTGAGGACTCCCACAGCCTCCTTGGTGTCAGTTGAAAAAGAGAGTAGCATATAATCAGCATAGAAATGTGGCGTGACTTTCACCAGTGCCTTTATGTAGATGTTAAGTAGATGTTAAGTAGGGAATAACAGTCCCCCAGCACCACCTTTTGGGAACATTCAGCCAAATAGGTCCTGAATGATTGCAAAATGGTGCCCCCAAGTCCCATAGTAACCAAACATCCAAGGAGTATATCATGACTGATGGTATCAAATGCTGCTGCTAAGTCCAGCAGAAGAACCAGGTTCTGTCAAGTTTCTGACATGGGTCATATGCCAAGGTGACCAAAGCGGTATCTGAACCTAAAGCAGGTCTGAATCCAGATTGGAATGGATCTAAATGCCTATTTTAGGTGACAGTTGCAGATTGATATGGAAAGGGTATGGACTGGATTTATAACATAATACAAGTTAAACTGATGTGGACTGGAAATAGACTGATCTGATCCATCATTAGTGAAGATGGATAACATCCATATTTAGATATTTATCCAAATCTAAATTCAGATGAACATTCCAATATGGATATTGTCTAACCACATTGGTTGACTTTCAACTTGGATGTGGCTCACTATCCAAACTCTTCCCCAACAAGTCAAATAAGCATGGGTGGACTGGACAAGGAAAACTTTGGCCAAATGGATAGGATCTTTCTTCTCTTAGATGTCTATTCTCTTGTAAGTTTTGTATTCTTTCCCACAGGCGTGCGGCAAAGAGTGCAAGACACAGAATAATGGGCTCAAGTTACAGGAAGCCAGATTCCAGCTGGACATCAGGAAAAACTTCCTGACTGTTAGAGCAGTACAACAATGGAACCAATTGCTAAGGGAGGTCGTGGGTTCTCCCACACTAGAGGCATTCAGGAAGCAGCTGGACAGCCATCTGTCAGGGATGCTTTAAGGTGGATTCCTGCATTGTGCAGGGGGTTGGACTCAATGGCCTTATAAGCCCCTTTCAATTCTACTATTCTATGATTCTATATTTGCATCCTTAAAAACAGTATTTGGAGAGAGACAGAGACAGAGAGTGTGTATTCAATGTATAATTGCCACCCAGTAAGGTCTGGACTTTGTGCCCAAAAGATGCATGCAACCCCCTTCACCTTTTTGGCTTCCAGTATCCAAAGAGAGATTTAACACCACCATTATCATCGACATGACTTCGGCCTCATCTACACTAAGCAGGATATTGCATTATGAAAGTGGTATGAAAGCGATATATAAAAGGCAGGAGCCACACTACTGCTTTATAGCAGTATTGAAGTGCCCTGACAACTGTCGGGGCCCGTTGACACATACCATATGCCACTTTTATACAGCTTTCATAGTGCTATATCCTGCTTGGTGTAGATGTGGCCTTTGTCTTTTCTATGCAGAAGAAAAACTCCCTATAAACTTTTGAAAAGGAATCCTGTTTAGAGAAGAGTTCATTTTCCTTGTTTATTTTTTGCCCCTATTTTTGGCCCCTTCATCCTGTTTTTGTACCATCTTGGGAAGTCTAAGCAGAACCCATGCTTTTGTTTTGGATGCTTCTTAACCCTATGGAGTTCAAGGGGGAACTGAGATTTGTCAGTGGCTCTGTTACAGACTTTGTTTTGTTTTATGTTTGTAGATACAAGCCTGTATTTTAAAATGTTATGTCGTCCTAGCCAGTGATGGATGGATCTGTCCTCTTAGTTTCTCATTTTTCCAGTTTTAAGTTCAATTCATCCTGAACTTTGGGGATTTTTAAAAAGTTCACGTGAAAATGTGCCTAATGCATTTTTGAACATTGGTTCACCTGATATACACATTTGTGTGTGCACTTTTCCCTGATGTATGCATTCCTATACACATTTAAGGGAGGGGGGAGAAGTCCATCACAAAAGTGAGAGAAGGGAAAATTTTGAAGGATAACTGAGTTTGGTTTGTGTATTCATTGGAAATCGGGTAACTTTGCATTAAAAATAAGCATGAAGCAAATATTTTTTTCTCTATCCCTATCTGAGCCCATTGGTAAGTCGTAAAGAATAACACATACAATCTCAGTCTTCAAATACAAAGAACAATCTCCCAGTTCACAACAGGCCCTTGAGGATCAGCAATCTTCCATCTCCTTTGCCTTAATGGATGATCTACACCTGACTATTGACAAGGGGAGTGTGTCCCTGTTGGTACTTCTGGACCGCTCAGCAGCTTTCAATACCATTGACCATGGTATCCTTCTGGAATGCCTGAGGGGATTGGGAATTGGGGGCACTGTGCTTCAGTGGTTCCGGTCCCATTTCTCGGGCAGGTTCCACATGGTGATGCTTGGGGATAGCTGCTCTGCAAAGAAGGAGCTGCTGTGTGGCATACCACAAGGTGCCATCCTTTCCCCTATGCTGTTTGACATTTATATGAAACCGCTGGGAGAGATCATCCGGAGGTATGGGGCGGGGTGCTATCAATATGCTGTTGACACCCAAATATATTTCTCTATGCCTTCAAGAACAGCATCAGCTAAGGATAGCATGTATCCTCTGAATGAATGCTTGGAGGCGGTAATGGGCTGGATGAGGAAAAACAAACTGAAGCTGAATCCAGACAAGATGAAGGTGCTTGCTGTCAAAGGCCACAACCTGGGTTTGAAGGTATGTCAACCAGTTCTGGATGGGGTTACCTCCTCCTGAAAGACTGTGTTCACAGTGGGGGTGCTCCTGGATCCATCGCTTCAAATGACAGTCCAGATAGATGCGACAGCCAGGAGTGCCTACTATCAGCTTCGGCTCATATGCCAGCTGTGTCCCTTCCTAAAGTTGGAAGACCTAAAGACGGTAGAGCACATGCTGGTAACTTCAAGGCTTGACTTCTGCAATGTGCTGTACATAGGGCCCTCTGTGCCAAGTCCGGATACTTCAACTAGTTCAAAATATGGCAGCCAGGTTGGTCACCAGTACACCTAGGGGTGACCATATTACACCAGCTTTAAAATCGCTCCACTGGCTGCCAATTAGTTTCTGGGCGAAGTACAAAGTGTTGGTCATTACCTTTAAAGCCCTACATGATTTGGGTCCAGGTTACCTGCGGGGTCGACTTCTCCCATACAATCAGCCCTGCACGCTCAGGTCCTCTGGGAAGAATTTACTACAGTCGGCCAAGACTAGCCTGACAACCGTTACCCAGAGGACCTTTTCTTCTGCCGCTCCCAGACTGTGGAAAGACCTGCCGGAAGAGACTCATCAACTTAACAGTCTGTTAGAATTTAAGAAAGTTATAAAGACTGGCTTTTTCCAGCAGGCATATCCAGTGGAATTTTAGAATGTTTTTAGGATGGTTTTTATGATGTTTTACTGCTATTTTAATAATGTGCGCCATGTTTTTAATCAGTTTTATGTATTTTATCAGATTTTATATTTACTATTGTTCCCCACCTCGATCCAAATGGAGAGGCGGGTAAGAAATAATAATAGTAATAATAATAATAATAATAATAATAATAATATAATTGGAAGAGATAATTTCTGTGTCTTGCCTCAACCTTTTCCAAATCGTTTTCTTTTCTTGGGCCACTACCTTTCCAAGCACCTGTCTAGTTTGCCTCAGGCAGAGTGTCACTACATTTTTCAATCTCTGTCTCTAGCCTGATTATGCTCCTTGTGTGTCTGCCTTATTCATACAATTATCCTATCCCCATATTTAGTACTAGTTTCCCACTTGACAACTTTCCTATAACACCTGTATTCTCATCAATCTTGCCTGGTCTTCCATATTTCCCACCTTCTCTATAGTGTTAACCAAATCATTTGCTGCTCCAGTGTAAAGCCCAGTGTAAAGTCTGCATACATATGCATACATATGTCTCTATATGCCATGTATTTGTGTGCCTTAGACTCTGACTCATTGTCTATTGACTCCTTCCCCATTTGGGTGTCTTCAGTTCTGCCATAGGTTAAAGTTCCCAACACATATAATTCAGAGTGCTATATGAATGTAGTTCAGGACACATGTTTGTGTGTGTGTGTGTGTGTGTGTGTTAGTAATGTTTGTTCCCCTCTTTTCATATCCAAAGCTGCAGTCTGTAATCCTAGTCAATCTTTGGGAAATGCACATCAATGAGGGCTTAACAGATAGTAATAATTGAACAGACAGAATGTCTTGTGCTTTTCTAGATTATATATTACTGCTTGTTCGGTTACAGAATATCCCTTTTAGCTAATATGAAAGTGTGCAATTAGTATAGTATGCACGTAAAGAAAATGATTTGTTTGTTCATGAATGCTTAGAATACCAGTAATGGGATAGACAATGCACTCATTTTGCACTATACTATGGAATCATTATAGAACAATATTTGCTTCTTCTTTTTTTTAAAGAGACTAATTGGCTTAGTTTATGGAATGGGCTCTGCCATACATAGTTTTATGTAGTGCTGAGGTATCCTTTGTTTCATACTCCAACACCAAGAATTCCTTTCTACATGGGAGCGATTTGAGGGAATTTCTCCAGTGTTCTTACTATTTTAAGGTTATCTAAAGTAACTGGGTGAAATATGAGTGATGTATTACAATTTCAGAGAAAATCTGTGGGTTGGATCCAGAGTAGCAGTTAGCAGAGGCCTGCCGTGAAGACTGTTCTCTTCCGGCAGGCCTATCCAGTTTAATTTTAAGATGTTTTTAATAATGTATTTGTTTTTATTTGTTTTAACGGTTTATCTATTTTATTGTTTTATATTTATATTTGGTGTTGTTCCCCGCCTCGATCTAGATGGAGAGGCGGGTTAGAAATGAAATGAAATGAAATGAAAAAAAAAAAATACCAATTTATTTATCACATTTCTATACCACCCCATAGCCAAAGCCCTCTGGGTGCTTTACAGAAGACGAAAACACTTAAAAACAATGTGCAAAATTTAAAACTATAAAAACATACAACATGCACAGAAACATACATTTTAAACAACTTTAAAAACAGATCACCTCTGGATCACCTCTGATGTTGCTGCAAAGGATCCCCCAGCCCTCCAGATCAGGGTCAGTGAAGCTCAACACATATTGCTAAATGCCTGGGAAGAGAGAAAAGTTTTAACCGAGCACCAAAAAGATATCAATGTTGGTGCCAGGTATTCCACCTGCACTGGAAAAAAAAGGTGTGAGGAAGTGATCTTTGTGATCCCCTTGCCCTGCAGGTACTTGTGCCCCCTGAAAAGCTGATCTGGAGGGCTGGGGGATCCTTTGCAGCAACATCAGAGGTGATCCAGGAGGAAGGGGAAACACAAAGATCACCTCCCTGCCCCTTCCAGATCCCAGTGCCCTCCATTCATGGACTGGACAATCTGGAACCAATCCAAGCCAGAACTACACCTTGTGTTAAATTATTACGATCCCAACATGGTAACACTATATCCCTCTTGCCCATTTATACCTCAAAGGACACACAATGACATGTGTTGCGGTATTTTGAATAACCTGGAATCAAAAGCAAATCAAAATGGGAATTGAGAATGAGCTGAACATAAGCACATATTTGGGAATTTGCAAATATTTTCAGCGGGCGCATGCTTGTGCTTGGTTCGGAACTTTGAACAGGGCACGCTTGCAAATTTTGTGAGCAAAAACAAATTTCTTCCATATCCCTAGTTCTCTGCCAATATGCCCTGATGATCCCTGCAGTGGATCCTGACCATGCTAACACTCCCGTCTCAATCGAAATACACTCATTAACTCTCTGGAAATCTTCTGTCTTGGTTGTATACAGCATAGCTTAGATTAAAATTGGTTTTCTACACCAAAAGGTCTCAGTGGCACACTGCCATTCCCTGCCTAGGGCCATGAAGCTCCACAGCCATCGGTAATGCTTTAATTATATCTGAGGAATAACATAGAGGAGGGGCTCACATAGAAAAAGTGGTAACTTTTCATACTGTTCAAGCACGGCTGCTTCACCAACCTTCATCCAGAGAGGATAAAATCTACATTTAAAAGCAAGGACACCATAGATGTTACCTTTAAAATAACATACAACATGGCAGAGAAAAAAATGAATGAATATTACTGTTACTTTTTCTAAAGTCTAAATTAGCCTCAGGAGAAAAGAATAGCAAAATAAGAGCACAATTTAATTCTCCCTTTCATTGCTACTAGTGGAAACTTTGAGGATATGGAAATGCTCATTTGTATAATTCATGTTTATAAAGTCATTATACAAACTATTTGTATAGTTATCTCCTTCTTCCTTTTTTTTAAAAAAATACAACCTTGTAAGTGACAAGTTTTTCTCCCTCATGAATTACACATTAAATTTCAGGAAACTTTTTATTAGCATGGAACACATGTCACCTGCAGAAATGGGGAAGTTGATCCTTTAAAGAAAAATGCAATTGGTATAAAATATATTCATATAATGGTCGGTCTTTAACCCTTTCATTCTCATTATCAAGACACCGGTTTTCTTTTTCTTTTTTGAAGCTCAAATTTATCATTGACCCTGTTCAGATGACACGCTAAGCCATGGTGGTTAAGCATTTTAAACTAAACATTATAATTATTATTAATAATAATATATTTATTTTTACCCGCCTCTCCCTTCAGATTAAGGCAGGGAACAACATTATTACAATACAATATAGATCAAATACATAAAGTTAATTAAAAGAGCATATAAAATAATCAAGAAATCTTAAAATTCTTGGGTTAATATTCATCTGCATAGGCCTGCCAGAAGAGGCTAGTCTTTATCGCTGTCTTAAACTCAGAGAGAGTATTAAGTTGACAAATATTCTCCGGCAGGCCATTCTACACTCCGGGGGTGGCAGAAGAAAAGGTCCTCTGGGTAATGGTTGTTAGCCTAGTTTTTGCTGACTCGAGTAAGTTCTTCCCAGAGGACCTGAGTGTACGGGGAGGATTGTATGGGAAAAGCGATCCCGCAGGTAACTTGGACCCAAACCATGCATAGCTTTAAAGGTAATAACCAACACTTTGTACTGTGTCCAGAAACTAAGTGGCAGCAAGTGGCTTAGCGTGTCATGTGAACCATGTGTGAACCGTTCCCAGTGATGATAGCTACATAACCATGATTTAAACGTGCTCACTAACCATTTGCTACAAAAGGGTTAACAGCCTAACCATGGCTTAGTGTGTATTTTGTGTTTTTAGATAGTTGCCTATTTTATATTTCTTAAAATGATTTCATGGTTTTAATTTTTATGAACTGCCCAGTGAGCTTCGGCTATGGGGTGGTATAAAATGCAATTAATAAAATAAATAAATAAATAAATAAAATATTGTCTAAACAGGCCCATGATTTGCTGCCAAAACTTGCCTAAGTGCATATGTGTTTCATGCTTGGACGTACATACTGCCATCATAGTAACGACTCCCTATTGAAAGAAGGAGAAGCCATCTTGAAAGCAAAATTGGGAGACTAAAACAAGGTCGTTTTCAGTCTGGGTCATAGTTTCTTGCCCATAGTAGCTTTTATTGAAGTATAATATATTTGGTGTTGCCTGCACAGCTTGTACTCTGTTAAGCTTCAATTCTCCAGTCATTTATTATTGTGACTTGCCATTAGGCATGTATGATAAATTCGTTTCATTTTGGGCTTTACCCAGTTCACCCCTCCTGAAATTAACAGCAACATGCAGTCAGAGACTGTAGATTTCTGGAACAAACAAGAAAAAGTGTTTTAAAATGCATACTTCTGAACAATGTGCACAAACATGCTTTAATCAATGGGAGGGGAAAGCACACAAAAACGCACAGTTTAAAAAAAAGCACACTGTTGCTGCATAGATTTGGAGAAATGGACATGAAAATATGCGCAAATTTCCAGACCCCCCCAAAAAACAATGCTCACAATCTGAGAAGGACACAAGTTAGAATGAGCTTTGAGGTGGAATTTGCAGCTTAGGTTTTGTTGATCTGCAATCTCTTACTTACCATTTTTTCAATTCTTTCCTTCCAAAGGGCATGTGTAAGTGTGATCCTTAACCATAGCTAATAGTTCTATAGAAACTAGTGATATATGTTGGATTTGCTTAAGCTGATAGCCTGAGAATGATGAAAAAGTCGTCTCTATGCTTGATCCTTTTACACATGCTGCTTTATTACAGGTGAACCAGTTTGCAGTTGTTGATTACCCACATGATAATACCATGGAGTCAAGCTTGTGATGCAATCAATTTACAATTAAAATCCACTTATGAAAAGCCCCCATGAAAGCTTGCACAAATTATAGGTCACCTTCATAAACCAGTCATCTTCATCAACACCATTGCCAGACATTTCTAATGGTGGCTTGGTAATGTAACGTAATCTCTCCATGCAGTATTAGAGGGCAACCTGTAGATTACTCTACTCATTGCAGCGGCTGCTGTGAGAAGTTGCTTTGTGCATAGGAACATAGGAAGCTGCATTATACTGAGTCAGACCATTGGTTCATTTAGCCCACTGTGACTCACAGAAGATCTCCGGGGTTTGGGGCAGGATTCTTTGCATGCCCAACATGGAGATTGAATCTGGGACCTTCTGAATGCAAGAACTGTGCTCTACCACTGAGCTAAGCTATTTCAAGTAACCTTCACAATGAGATTGTAACGTGCACGTCAGCAATAAAAATCATTGAACAGAACCTTAATTCTAAGTCCCAAACACTATTAAGAACATAAGAGCCATGTTGGTTCCATCTACTCCAGCAGGTTCCATCTACTCCAGCATTCTTTTCACACAGGGGCCAACCAGCTACCCACAGACATGAGTGCAACAGCACTCTCCTGCCCATGTTCCCCAGCAACAGGTGTACATAGGCATACTGCCTCTGATACTGGATGTAGCCATTCTCCTCCAGGAATTTGTCTAACCCTTTTATTGGAGGCTATCACGACATCTTGTGGAAATGTATTCCATAATTTAACTATGCACTGTGTGAAGAAGTACTTCCTTTTATCTGTCCTGAATATTCCACAAATCAGTTTCATGGAATGACCCTGGGTTCTAGTATTATGAGAGAGGGAAAAATTGCCTTTTTCACAGCTGTCATACACTGGGTTGACATTTTCCACCACAACCCCAAAATCTCTTCCTTGATCAGTCACCACTAGCTCAGATCTGATCAGTTTATACTTGAAGTTGGGTTTTGTTTTGTCCCAATGTGCCCCAATAAGTAAAAGCCCGTCTTTGCCATTTTCAAATTCTATTTTGTCCTTCCAAAGCCTGAAAGGTACTGGGCTTCAAAATGTGTTAATAGACAACAATATCTGTAATATAATTTGCTTTTAAGAATTCTGAGTATTCAACTAAGTGTATGTCTAACAATAATAAAGGAGAAAACAAAGCATTCTGTCAGAAAGAACAATGAACACATGCCACTGCCTCTGCAGAAACTTGGATTTTGGCAAAAAGTGGCATCTGTTAAGTAAGGTGACGGGAACCTGGGTATTTAAAATACTTGCTCTCTGAGTACTTCCATAAAATCCTAATAGGTTAGACTATCTGTGTGAAGTTTATCCAACTGAAATGTTAAGCCCTTGTCAGTTAATATTATAGCTTTTTAGATCTTGGTATTGCCAAAGAAAAATTTAAAACGTTGTAACAAGACCAAGATGTGTTAATGTCACGTTGAAAAATGGATGAAAAAAAACTTTATATGGTTCAGATCTGGTATGGGGTTTTATATTGAAATAATAGGGAGGGGAAAATAGGCATACTGTTTGGTAATTAGATCATATATATATATACATACATACATACATACATATATATGTATATATATGCTGCCAAAAGTTTAGATTTATTTGGCTTATTAATGTACCATCTTCACTGGAGGGTGTTTTTTTTTAACAATTCTGGGGTTCCTGACAATATATTTCTCTATTGGTATTTGGAAGTCTCTTCTATTTCCTTTCTACAATTGGGTCCCCCCCCCATTTTTTAAAATGTTATATGTCAGAGAAGTAGAAATGAAAACAGAACAGTCTTACACAACCTTGAGATGTGTTGTAAATACAACTCCCAGCAACCCCAGTCAGTATGGCCCTTTCCCAATCCTGTCTTTAAAAAAAAGTCTTGAAAAAACCTTTCCCCTTCTGCTTTTTAGCTCCGCCCCATGGCATTTCCACATGCTAAGTTAGCAATATTTCAATCGACCCTCTTGAATCAGTTTTTCGATTACAAAATGGGTTCCAACGTTTTTATTGCATGTGTGTATTTTTAACCTTTAATTGGGTCCTAAAGCTGCTTCTTATGTCCTAAGTAGAGATGTTGGGGGAAAAAACATAAAAGGATTCAAACAATTCAAATTTCGATGAATCCAACCTGCAGATCTGTAGCAGGCTGGCTTTTTCAGGGGGTCGGGGGATTTGCACTAATTTGCATGTGCACAAGTGTTCAGTACACACTTGTGCTAACCCACTTTAGTTCATGTGGATTAGTTCTGATTTGCATTAAGAAATGCAGATTAGCACAAGTATGCAAGTGCACTGATGTGAATTAGTGTAACTAGAATGAAATTCTGGTTTTTTTAAAAAAAGTTCAGGCCCATCAATGAGTGGGTGATGGAACAAAAGATGTCTGACAATCTGAGAAACACAGAAGGTAAAGATTTAGCAAAATCCATATATCCCTAACCTTTAATTAGCAACGTTGTACAATATATGCTAATTTAAATTATTGTCAACACATATTTCTGCATTTGTGAGGCTGTGGAGATACAAATGGAACCTCCAAACATCAACAGCCCAATCCTGTACTTGGAAATAAATGCCACTGAATATAATGGGATTCTGACCCAAAAGCAGTTCACAAATCAAATAGACTGAGAAGTTTTAATTTATATAGGGCTTGTCCACACAGGGCTTTTATTCTTTGATTGAGATTGGTTACTCACAGAAGTTTGTGGGTCTTTACATGACATTGTCACCCTCCAGGGTCTCTTTTGTGCTTTGTGACCATTTCCATGGCTTTATTTGTAACAGGGATAATGAGTTATTTAAAAAATAATAAAAATGGCAATGTGAATCTCAACATGTAATGACAGAGTTGTGCTATAACCACAGTGCAATATAGTGGCTGTATAATGGAACTTGTAGAACTTGCAGATAAAGGGACTACCTGGGGTGGGGAAGAAACTCAAGATAAGTGTTTTTAAAAGGCCTGCAAAGGATCTAGGAGCAGAAGCCCTGGTAAAGTTGCAGGATAAAAAGCCTGATGTGGAGAAGCCCCTAATCTGGCATATGTGGTAGCCCTGACGATCTAGGCCACCGCAGAAGATCTGGTTGGCCAGGGTCTGATGGCTGTAAGGGATTCTCTGCCTAGCAAATGCTCTTTGTACATACAGTGTGGCAAAAAGCCGTTGTCAGTGGATCAGAGTATCCATGTCAAAGAACATTGAATGACGTGATGTGACACATATCACTTAACCACTGGCGACGTTAACAGGGGGCCATGAACATGAGCATGAAGAGAAGAATTGAAGAATGCAGTCAATGAAGAAGTGGAGCAAGGCATCACTAAGGGCAGGGGTGTAGAACATAGGAAGCTACCTTCCACTGAGTCAGACCATTGGCCCATCTCGCCCAGTATTGTTGACACTGACTGGCAGCAATGTGTCTCCAGGGTTTCAGGCAGGATTCTTTCCTAGCCCCACCTCGAGAAGCCATCCATCGAACCCGGCTCCCTCTTCAGGCAAATCACATGCTCTATCACACTGAGCCATGGCCCCCTCCCTCTGAATTTCTTTCAGTCTAAGCAACCAATTTCATTTTGAAGAAGCTCTCAGGATCCACATTCCCATTTGTGGGTGGGCTGAAGGCAAAGGAGGGAGGGCCAAAGGCAAAAAGAAGGGCTGAAATAACTATGATGACCATCTGAAAAGGAGGACAGGGCTCCTGTATCGTTAACAGTTGCATAGAAAAGGGAAATTCAGCAGGTGTCGTTTGTATGCATGCAGCACCTGGTGAAATCCCCTCTTCATCGCAACAGTTAAAGCTGCAGGAGCCCTGCCCTCTTTTGTATCTGGTCACTCTGATATAGCTCCTGCAGCCTTTAACTGTTGCAATGAAGAGGGAATTTCATGAGGTGTTGCAGGCATATAAATGGCACCTGCTGAAATTCCCTTTCCGATATAACTGTTAAAGATGACAGTCATCCTTTCCATATGGTCACCCTATGCTAGTTCCCTGTTGTGCTAGTGGTGGGTCCTACTGGCACACGGGCAGAGTAGGATACTGGTAACTATAAATATGTATTTTCAGACTGCGGGAAGGGTTACCCCTGTCTGATATAAGGAAGTGCAGGATGCATGCAATGTGCAAATTGTGGATTTTCTTTTCCTTTAAAATATTGCTATATTCTTTTAACAGATTCCCAGTTTTCTAGCAGGACTTATTACCCGTAGGCACCTTTGTACAAGAAAACAGAAAGACACTCTGTGATATTTTTAAAAACAACAACAACAACAACAACAACAACAACTCCTTATTTCCACCGGCATTATAATGAGTTTAGGCATCATGTACTGATACGGAGTGATCAATGCTTTTTTCTCTCTCCCTTTTTTTAATCCCTTGACTGATGATGCAGAAAATTCAGGGGTGGGGGGAATTAAATGACACTACCAGAATTCATGCATCCCCTGAAATCCCAGTGGGAATCCTCTGGCTTGTTAGGCTATTACTTTTCTTCAGTTGCAAGTGATAATGATATTCTGTTTGAGAAAATATTTAAATAAAGCTTCTTCATCTGCAAATGAGATGCAGCATATTTACATTTTTATTTGATGAAGCCTCTTCCTGCTATCTTTGTTCTTAATTTGGTCTCAAAAGAATTAGTCGTAAGAGGAAGAAATAGTCTGTAAATATGTATGAAATCAAATTTAGAGGGTAAGCTAAAAGGTATTGACTGCCAGTGGCGCTAAACGGCAGGAGGCAAAATTTCCTCCATGGTTTTCTTCTTGGCTGGAGACACATTGCCTTCCATCTAGATTATTTAATCCTCAAAATGCACATCAAAGCTTCCCATCAGGTGGTGCATGTCTTTATAGGCAGTTGAATGTCAAAGATCTAGCTTAAAGATTTTTGAAAAATGTAAAACATAATACATCCCAGATAATAACACAGCAGTGGAGCTCCTGAACTATTCCTTCCAGCAAAGTACTAGCATCACAGGTTGTGGCTAAATCTTTGTGGTGAATGAAAAAGAGGGAGCAAGAGAGAGAAAGCAAATTCTCTCATGAGAGAATGTGTGACATCCTTCCAGCTGATAGAAATGAAATGATGGTGTCGTGTTACCAGACTAATATTAGCTTGCGAACAAACTGTTTTTCATCTACGCCCATGGCTTGCAAGAACAAAATAGGTTATGAATTATCTTGCACATTCTCCTCAATTAGACAGCAGGGGTGTGTATGCAAAACCGTAAAAGAGGCTCTCTCTCCATTGCATACTCTTAGGGCCAAACCACATGTGAGATCCATGATTATCAGTGCACGCCAAACCATGTTTATTCAGAAGCAAGTCCTACTGCGTTCAACAGCACTTGCTCTGTGCTAAGTAAGTGCGTTTAGGATTGAAGTCAAGGCCTGCCGACTGTTTCTTTTAAAAGCAGATAAGGGAGGGGATTGACATGGAAAACCTGTGATCAGGCAGAGACATATTTACTATTTACTTTTCCTCGCCCTGGCTATTTTCTTTAGCAAAATCCACCACCACACACCCCTCCTCCTAGCAGCATTGCTGGGGCAAATGAAGGCACAATCTTGGTACTAGGAATGGATGGATTACTGTAATTCCAATCCACGTTAGTTCAGTATGTTCATGCAAAAGTCCATTTCATCATCACCCCAGTTCTGCATTTATTTATGATTTTAAAAAATATAAATAAATAAATGAAAATTCACATTTAAGTACTTGGTAAATAACATGCTTTTATGCACACTTTATCGTACAATGTTTGTTTCTATGTGCATTTTATTTCAAAATACACATTTTTATGCATGTTGGTACTTATGGATTTTTTTAACCAAAAACTGTATTGCAAAATTCAGAGATGTACATAAACTGAAGGGTCTATAAGAACTGAGTTCCAATCCATGTATTAGTCCAGGAAGTGCAAATGTGGATCCAACAAAACCCTCAAGCAGTACCTTTTTTTTTTACCTAGTGAGGCTAATTGCTAATCTTTCATGCCAGCCTCTCCAGATGTGCTGGACTTCAACTCCCATAATTCAACAGCCATCATGTACTACAGTACAACACATCTGGAAGGCACTAGGTTGGGGGAGGCTGTTCCATCATATGTGCAGCTTGGCTCTTAAAAAGATAGAAGAGGCAATATGATTCTAGCAAGAGTTGATCACTTGAATGAGGACTTTTCTAAATGAGACTTTGGGTGCCTCTACAAGAGTGATTTAAAGCTCTTTCAAGGCGCATTACCAAATTTACCTCTACAAGAGTGGAGCGCAAATCAGGTGTCCAGGCGCGTTTTATCTCAGATTATTCGCATTTTTGAATGCACGTTAAACAGAGACTTTTAATTTACTGCAGAGTTAAAGTGCCTTATGGCCATGTAAACATGCGATTCTCTGCACATAACAACTTTAAAGCGCGTTTCATACAGCTTGTAATGCGCTTCACCGCCTCTTGTGAATAGGTATTAGGAGTAAATGCGCTTATCCGTATATGCGCATAATCGGGCAACTGGGCGTCAAAGCAAAATCTTGTAGAGGGGACCTTTTATTGTGCACTCACCATTCCTCACTCATAGTAGTTTATGTGTGCTTCAGATGATGTTGTCATTCTCCAATTTCTCTCCTCTGCTTTCCAACCATTTTCTGGGTTTTTGAGGGGTGGGAAAAATCCAGTCTTTTTTGGAATGGTGAAACAAAGCAAAACTGTCCACCAGTGTTCTTGCAGCATTCTGTTTTATTCACTCTTCCACAGTGCCACCTAGAGGTTATGTAGTGGAATGTACTGAAAGGTAGGAAAGAAAGGAAATAAACTGTATATAGAGATCAAATATTAATCCTGCAAAGAATCCAGAAGCAGAAGAAGCAGGTTAAAAAGGCTCATCTAAAAAAGCCTTGAGTAGTTAGTTCATTTTCAGAAGCCTTGGTGAAAAGCTATTTAACAGTTTTATTATTAATTATGGAGTTGTGAATGTGAATAAAAATGGCAGCATTTGGGACCCAACAACCTCAAGTTACTTCTACATTACCTTGAAAACTCACTGCCTTGTATAAACTCAGAAGCGGGATGGGGGGAACACGCCTCAACTTTCAATAGTTCTGTGGGGATCCTTGCAAGTGGAAAGCTAGCAACTAAAGGGAAAGGCTTGACTAGAACTCCTATCTTCGACACCATTCATTTCTGATTATGTGGGAAGAGTCTTGTTTTATTTTTATGGTGCTTTTCGTATTTATAATAATGGGAAATAATAGGATTATATTTTAAATCTTCACTAGATTGTATTGGAGCTATAGGGCAGTATCCAGTGCTGCTTCTAAATCTCCACTAATTGTGCTGCACCAGTGGGACCCACAGTTGACACAACAGGAAGCTAGTGTTTCCTAGACCAACCCTGAACCAAAGCATTTGTTTGCTTACTATGCTCTCCTCTGACTTGTTCGACCTGGAAGCTAGCATTTTGGGTCATTTCTGATTGTTTTAGGAAATGCTAGTTTCCTGTTACATGGGCAGTGGGTCCCAATAGTGCACATAAAGCTTGGGATACTGCCCAGAGACTATCCGCAGACTGTTCTTTTGTTTAATTTTCATGTTCCTGTTCAGCTCTGTGTTCAATCTACCACAAAACACCATATGACCTTGGCTTACAAAAAAGAGAGCCAATTCTGCCGTCTTTGAAAGTGAGGAACTTAACATTATTAATGTGAAATGCCCCTCAACCACCATTTTCATTCAGAAATGGTACAGTCCCTCCAGGATGACTGGGAGGAGCTGTAGCTTCACCTATTGGGCATTACAGAAATGAAACAAACAAGTAAAATGATATTTTGTAAAATGTATAGCTCCAAGGGATGAGATATCAATTGATATGCAGACAGACGCAAATCATTTCTCATTATGGTTGCAAAGTAATAGAAGATTGCACTGAAATCCAGAAATGCAACTTAGAACCTATGCTTCATGCATAAACATCAGACATTGAAAAGGGGTGCAAACATCCACACTTGAACCACTCTTTGAGGTGATCTAGATGTTAATTTGACACAATAATCAGTATCCCCGCCATAAGTTTTCCACCTTCTAGCCATTTTCTTTTCTAAAATTCAGTGTGTGTTTCCCCTGGCTCTGAGCCAAATAAATGGTAGGGCTGGAGCAAGTCAATATGTAATCCCTCCCATGATGCAATAAGATGTACTAAGTGATATGGACAAGCCATGTGTGTGAAACTCACCATGATAAACCCCAATGTGAGTAACATCTAGACCATATCCCAGATTCTGGGTTTGAAAGGGTGTTTAAATTATAGGATTGGGTTGTGATGGCCCTGGGCATCATGGACTCATTCCTTCTGGCACATACACTGTTTCTGACACAGGACACCCAAATTAGTGAGATTATTTATTGTAGCCAATTTACTAGCAAATTGCCCCATGACATATTTGCGCTCTGGTTGCCGGACTGCTGGTGGTGTCCATTAAGCGTGCTTTGTGCAAATTTGCAGCTGGGAATAATTACAGAAAACACTATTTGTGTAAAATTGCACCATAAACAGCTCAAATTGCATAAAAATCCAGGTATAAAGATTCATGTATGCCTGAAATTTTATACAAATTGAACAATCTACAGTCGTGATGTTGTGCAAATTGCATTTTCCATAAATGTTCCCTGCTAGAAATTTGTGCAAACCTTGGTTTGCACAAATTGTGATTTGCACAAATAATTAAAAAAAAAACAGCAGAAAACTGCAAGCTGTGCCATGTACCAAGTCGAGCCAACTCAGGCATCTATGAACTGGCTTTCGGGGGGCTGATCTGGCAAAACCCCACTTAGCATCTCAAAAATAGATTGCTCTGACATCCCTAATAGTTACACTCTTCCAAAATCAAGTCACTGTCAAAGAAGCTAAAGGCACTTTGCTTAGTTTCAGAAACAGTTCAAGGTTAATAACTAGAACTGAGCCAGGATACAAAGCAAGGTAATGGATTATGATAAATCCAGACATAATCACATTCCAGGCAGTTCAAAATGTGGTTCAAGAGCAAATTACAAACTTGCACAGGTGGAGATCAGTCCAACAGTAGAGTCTAAGTCAGAATCCCTGAGGGAAGTGTGCCAAGACAGATCAAATATCAAGGCTCATGGTAGAGAAAGTGAATGTACCAGTCAGTAGAGAAGTTCTCCATTAAGGCCGCTACTATGCTAGAAACCAGGCAGGTTAAAAACCTAGGTGTCAGGATGATCCTAGGCATTAAAGAAGGGTTGAGTCCAAATAAGAAAATTGTCCAGGCATTGGAGACATTGGTTCCAGCAACTTTAGATTGCTAAAGTTCTCTGAATTCCATCATAAAGCTCATACAAATTGTGAACTTTATTTTTTTAATGTTTTTATTTTCACATGAAAATCCATTTTTCCAAATGTATGCATGTGCATCCTCGAAATGTACATATTCTTCGCCCATTGATTGAAATTATTTGTGCACATTTTTTAAAGCTACGCATGCTGTCAAACACAGTTTTGGGGCCTGTGATTCACATTACAAGCTCGGAAATGCACAGAGTTTGATCAATAAATCCTGATCAAAAACAAAGTGAAACTTTTCTTGTAAGTCCCTACTTAATGGTAAAACAAAGATCAGCATGCACTGTTGGCTTTTCAGGCAAGAAGACAGGAAGAACTATTTGAGTCTGAATGTAAAATGTAAAAACTTAGGGTGCCTCTACAAGAGCGATTTAAAGCTCTTTCAAGCCGCATTACAAATTTTACCTCTACAAGAGCAGAGCGCAGATCGGGGGTTGAGGCGCTTTTTATCTCCGCTTATGCACATTATCAAATGTCCGTTAACAGTGAGTTTTAATTTGCCGCGAGAGTTAAAGCGCCTTATGGTCATGTAAACATGCGATTCTCTGCATGTAAACAACTTTAAAGTGTGTTTCATATAGCCCATAATGCGCTTCACCGCCTCTCGTGAATAGGTATTAGGAGTAAATGTGCTTCTCCATATATGCGCATAATCAGGCAACCGGGCATCAAAGCGAAATCTTGTAGAGGGGACCTTACACATTTATGTGTATTTCCTTTTCCTATGATTTCATTTCATTTATTTAATCCTAGCTTCCCAAATTTTTGTGACAGGGGAATCAAATATATATTATCATTCTGTGATCTTGAGGTACATTCTCTGCATTCACAACCCCAGGTGACATGAAGGCAACTGACACTGATTAATAGAGGTTTCACTTTATCTCCCTGGAACCTTATTTATCCCTGCAGTGGCTTCACTTCCTGGAACAATCTTCACTTGTCTCTTGGCTTTCTTCATCTGCTTATGCATTGCTTCAAATCTCCCCGCAGTCTAGAAGTTTTGGCTCTAAAGAAATCATGTCAGTTCTTATTAAATGAAACAGCTGTTGTCAGTAATTCCACCTTATCACCTGTCTCACTCCAAGAAATAGCTTTCAATTTTTTATATTCCCACACTGGGCCACCCACACCTTAAGAATATGTTATAGTAGATCATGCCAGACACCCCAGATAAAACATCTAGAAAATCATAAGTGTCAAATCCAATTGATTCGGCTTGCACAAACCGTTCCACAAGCTGTTCCACAAGTTGTTGCACTAGTTGTTGAACAAATCATTTCACAACTCATGGTTTTATTAGGCTGGGTATTGCTTGTGCTAATTGTTCCACTGGCAGTTGTGTCGAACAATGGCAACTCTTCCATGTTCTATTGGTGTGACATTGGATGCAATCCTAGGTTTTATTTTTACTTACTATGGTTTTAACTTTTCGTTGTGAACTGCCTAGATAATCTTTTGTGGATAGGTGGGTGGTATGGAAATATGAATAAAATATTAATACACAAATAACTAAAAACTTGTAATACATTTATCATCATCAACAACAACAACAACATTAAAAACAGTAACATCATTATTCTGACTACAGTATTTGACAGGTGCTGGTAGTTAAAGGGGAAAATAATGTCTACATTTCAGTAGGAGAAAAATTATTAAACATGCTGTCATGGTGGACTGGATGTAGGTGATCTAGTTGATGATTATTCTTTAACAGACTGTTTTACAGTGATTTAGGAGTACCTGTTGTTGATATGGTGAGGGCTAGGGATGTATGTGAAATTTGATTTAGTATGTTTCTGATCAGGATTCACCCAGTCCACACCTTCTGGACTGAACATGGACTCAGACACAATCTGCTATGACCTTCAGTCAGAATGAGCTTCAAGATGGAATTCAGAGAACTTCGAAAGGCTTGAATTTGGCTGATTTGCACATCCCTTATTAGGACTCACCTGGGTATACAGTCTTGACTCTGGAGGCATTTCTAAACTCGTTGCTAGGACTTATCACTGGTTGTCCTTCAACAGCTCCATATGTTGAGAAGTCTGGACCCCTTTCCTTCAGACATGGACATTTCAATTATCATGATTTTCTCCATGCCCAACATGGTAGCAACAGCTTTGCCATGACCCATCTGGACTATCTCATGACCTGCCTTTCGGTCACGACTCACCAGTTGAAGACCACTGACCTACAGGACAGCATTCACTGTTCTCTTTTATAATACATCACGAACTATAACTGAAGGATAGCCTCCTTCCATATTTTCCCAAACCTTTGGCAAATCCTTTGTGTGTGTTAATTGGTGTGGTGCTGAGTTGTGGGAGTCCTGTTCCTCAGAGAACTGATAGAATTTGGGTCTGAATTTCTTCCAGAAACAATGTTCTTTTCTTCTAAATGGCAATTTGTTTAAGAGCTGTTACCTGCTCTGAATTTATGGGAACATAGTGGGTTAGGGGTCTAAATGATTAGGCCTGTTGATTTTCTGAGCTTCTTCTATTTAGATTCCAAGACACATGGGCAGAAGTAACATTTATATTCAGCGGAGTCTAATCTGCACAGTTGGAGCTTCAGTTGTGAGTTTTACACAGCCATTTCCACTGCAGAAGAAGCAAGCCACCATTCAACTTAAAATGTGGCTCATCTTTTCAGTGGTGTGAATTCCTGAAGCAAAACAGGAAAAAATGTCCCAGCAGTTTACTGGCATGTATGCATATTGCTTTTTTGGATATGATCTTTTATTACCTTTTAAGACTCTCTATAGAATCACAGAATAGTAGAGTTGGATGGGCCCTATAAGGCCATTGAGTCCAACCCCCTGCTCACTGCAGGAATCCACCTTAAAGCAACTGGTCTCTGTTATATACCCACTCAATGCAACCCTTTGTTGTTGTTGTTGTTGTTGTTGTTGTTGTTGTTGTTGTTTACATTAACTATAACTGCTGAACATTATCTTACAAATTATGGTGGGGCTCTGCATAGTGTATTTTGTTATCTTACAATGCATAGGATTCTTCTGTAAAACAATCAACCTTCTTTTAAGAACAGATCCACCCTTTCACATATTTCACACTTTCTGCATCTGATCCTTATATTTTAAGTCTAATTATTCACTACAACAGTTATGTCTAGGTTTTTAACGATATCTCAAAATATTAGCCTCTAAGCACCTCCTGGTTTAGGGATCTGGATACATTTTGATCTTCCATATTCTTGCCCCAGCTGCATGCTCTTGACTCCACAGAAGGCAGTTTGTGGTTGTTGCTCTTTCGAATGCTTCCTTGCCTTGCTCATGGGGTCTGGCACAGAGAATCCGGTTATTTCAGAGGACTTTACAGATAAGACTGATAAAATACACAGACAAACAGTGTGAAAAATTGAAATGACAAGGCTGCAGAGGTAGTTTAAGCATCAGTGTGTGTGTGTGAAGATTCATCTGTTGAGGTAACTATCAGTGCTCAATAGAATAGAAGGCCAACTAGATGCATGCCAATTTGTTTTTTTTTTTTCAAAATCCCACATCACTTTCTCAGCCATGTTACATTCATGGCAGTGCTTATCCTAGAAGATTCTGAGGATTTTTTGACATGTCATTAATGATCATAATTAATAGCTTAATAGTTTGTGTCATTATACCGGCCCAGGGATGGACAAATCAGGCTGCAATCTTATGACCATTTACCTGGGAGTCATCCTCATTGAGCTAAACAGGACTTATTTCTGAGTAGACATGTATAGGATTGCACTATTAGCCTGTTTCCGGTCCCAATAACTTTTGCATCCCTATAATCTTTTGCATTCACCTGTAAGTCTGTTCTGCCCCCGTTTCATTTTAATGGCCACTTTTTAAATGATCTATGTGAATATTCCTATTTAAATATATATAATTTATATGGATGAATCTGTCAAGCTCAGTCTCATTCAAGTTCTAATTCTTCCAACACTAGGCTCATTCTCATGGATCTGCATAGACTTGCGAGCCTTCTTTTCCGTGTAAAAATTTGTATGCATTTTTGTGCAACCTTCTCAAAATGTGCTGATCTTTGTGTGCATTTTTCAAATGTACACTTTTCCATGCACATTTCTCAAATGTGTGTATGTTTTAATGCATTTTATTTTGCAAAATACATTGCAAACTTGGAAAAGCATGGATTTCTGATTGCACATTGCATTTGTGTCTGCATTTGGTTTCAGAGGGGCGAATTTCACATAAGAATTTGAACCTAATGAATTTCTCACACAATTCTAAAACACACATTTCTAAATGCAACATCTCTCAAAATACACATTTTAAAATGTATTATCTTTCAAGGTACAGATTTTTAAATATATGTTCTAACATTTTTTGAGCTAAACATTCATTGAAATATTCAGGAAGTGTGAACATCAGTAGAGAACAAAACTGCAATTGGCACATTAGTCTGGGAGATGAAGATCAGGTCAGCTCATACTGGAATTTACAAAGACTGACTTCTTCATGCATCCCTATGACAGCCACTGAGTGTTTAATGTGTGGTGCATGGACTTGGCATCAGTGAAAAACCACAAGCTATGACTCAGCAGTGACAGAGCTGCATCAATCTGCACTAGAGATGGGTAGGCCCACTTAACTTCTGCTCTGGAAATAGTTTGACAGGGATTTTTATTTAGATTTTGTTGAACTTCCAGAATGCAACCTGGAATTTGACTAGTTCTGGGGCAGGGGTAGGCAACCTGGTGGCTTCTGGATGTTTTAGCATGCATAGGCTGACCATATGAAAAGGAGGACAGGGCTCATGTAACTTGAACAGTTGTAGAGAAAAGGGAATTTCAGCCAGTGTCATTTGTATGCAATTAGTTCCTGGTGAAATTCCCTCTTCATCACAACAGTTAAAGTTGCAGGGGCCCTGCCTTCTTTTGTATATGGTCACTCTAGTATAGTGTCTGCACCTTTAACTGTTGTGATGAAGAGGGGATTTCACCAGGAACTAATTTCATACAAATGACACTAGCTGAAATTCCCATTTCTCTACAACTGTTAAAGTTACATGAGCCCTGTCCTCCTTTTCATATGGTCAGCCTAAGCATGCAACTCCTATCAGACCCAGCCAACATGACCATTGGTAGGCCAAAATATTTGGACAGCACCAGGTTATCTGCATTCTGGAAGGTACAGCAGGGCTAAGTAACCTAGTGCCCTACAGATGTTTTGGACTACAACTCCCATCAGCTCCAGGCAGCACGGCAAATGGTATACCAAACCATCTGGAGGGCACAAAGCTGTCTATATCATTCTGGAAGCTCTAGAGCAAGGGTAAGCTACCTGGTCCCTTCCAGATGTTTTGGACCACAACTCCCATAACTCCTGATCATTGGCCATGCTGGCTGGGGCTGATGGGACTTGAGATCTGAAACACATTGAGATTAGGAGGTTGCCCACTTCTGCTGTAGAGGAGCCTTCCCTAACCTGGTGTTCTCCAGATGTTTTGGGCTACAACACCTAGGAGACATGTCAACCCTAGGAGATGTCTGGTGGGCAACAGGTAGAGGAAGGTTTCCCGAGAGACTTCAGTGACATTGCAGGTTGTGTTGCCATAATCAGAAGCTTCCTGAATTTAGTGGTGAGAATTTTAGGGAAAGGGCGGAGACAGAGGTGTGGCAACAGGGGAGCCTGGAATAACACATCTGTGGGAAAAACAGTGGCTGAATTCGGACAACACGATAGTCAGTGGTGGGGTAATAATCAACTTTACAGTTGTTCAACTAGGGGGTACTCCCCACACAACATGGTAATAAATAATCAACTATGATGTGGATTAGGATCAGCGCTGAGTTGACTATGGCAGCATTTGGATGACACAACAGTCAAAACAACTGACGATTGTTTTCCCCACACCAGTTGTTTATTGTGTTGTCCGAATTGAGCCAGTGTCTATCCAAACTCACGAGAGACTATCGAAACATGTTTTGTGGTGAGTTAAAGTAAGAAATATGACTGTCACAGTTAAAAGGTTCTTGGCACAATAAGAACATTGCTTTAATTAATAGATAGAGCTTCATGCATACTATGGGTTAAAGATAGTGAGGATCTAAGCAAACTCGCCAGAAGTGATTTTTAATAAATCTCTTTTTAACATGTTTAGGATTGCTGGGGGAGGGGCAGTTTTGGATGGAAGGAAGCCAAAGAACTTCCAGTAGAGAAACTTGGGGTATATGAAGCTTCATGCACTGGCTAGATTAATTGGAATATAGGCAAAATGAAAAGAATTCTGTTGCCCTTCAAAATTGAATTCTGCAAGCAGCACAAGGAACTGTGCAAATTATTTTAGCGTGTACTTTTCCAAATTCGCCATTGTTCTAAGTTGGGAGAATACAATGCATAGGCCAAGAGAATAGCAACTTGCCTCACTGTACCCAGCACATCCATGGCAAATTTGATACAGTGGTCCTAGGTGCTACATTACATCACCTCAAAAGTTGCCTCGCCATTATATTGCCTTTGGCTTTGGCAAGTATTGGAAGTGACAGAGGAAACATATTGGGAGCTGTTGTAGTGTTCTTTCAAAGAGGTCTGGGGATTACAGTACTTCAGTGCCCATCACACCTCACAAGAGACTTCATCGCCTGTCTCTAATTGTTAACCCTACATTTCAGAAGTCTTTGTCGTGCGACTGGCAGGCTGTTTGGCTCAAAGGGCATTCGAAGCTCATGAGCTTACATAGTTTGTAATGAGCACTGAGACTTAATTACTTTCTTCCATCAACTGAAGCGGACCCTTCAGGTCAGGCTTAAAGCATATTGATGAAAAGTGCAGGAAACCTCACAGACAAGCAGCCCGGCAGTATTCTTTTTTCTTTGTAGTTACCCAGAAGAATTCTCTCTTTTTCTCTCTCATTCATAATTTCAAACGCAACAGAAGAAAAGGCATGTATTATGAACGAAGATGTTACACACACAGTCCCTTTTTCCTTTATTGTTGGTTTAAAAATATAACTGGCCTTGCTGTTGCTGATACCCTTAGTTTAAAGCTGCTACCTACTTATCCTAAACTGAAATTTGAGGTAGGGGTGTGATTTGTTTGGAATGAATTAAAAATTGAACCAAATGGGGCCCATTCAATTACATTTCCATTTATTGTGAAATTAGGAATCAGTAGAAGCCCTATTATTTCCTCATTATTTCATTCAGGGATGGGGACTTGCCTTTATGGTGGTAGTAAAGGTCATCTTGGAGACTGCTTCCTTGCAGCCATAATGCCCTAGGCTTTGCATTATTCCACAGCACTGTGGGTAAATAAAATAGTTTCCACCACAAAAATTGGCAGCTGTGAGTGGGGGTGGGCATTTTGTGTGTGTGTGTGTGTGTGGTAGCCACCATTTTTCCCCACTGGCACAATGTCTAGGGCATTGCAGTAGATAAAATGGCCACTTCCAGGAGGTAGCTGAGAGAAACGTTGCCACTGCTACTACCACCACCAGCAGCAGCAGCAACAGCACAGATGGTGCCACACACATCCCCCCCCAAAAAAAAAGTTTTAAAAGATTGGGAAAGAGAGAAAGAAAAAAGAACACAAACGCGAGTAACAAAACAAATGTACTCTAGACAAATGCATATGAAACGAATGGGATTTTCGCAAAAAGGCACTGAAACTAGTGTGCTCTTAAAAATGATGAAAACAAAAGGGGTAGCAAAATTTCACATCTCTAATTTCGTTGCTAAAATCATTTTCTTGAAAGAGGACTGAGTTAATTCCATAACTGCATAAAACATCAAGGTCAGATCATCAATTCATGAAATGCGTTTGTCCTTACATGCTGGGTTTGCACTGTCCAAGTATCATCCAATGCTATTTTGTTCTCTTCTTTCACCCCACTTATAGAGCAATCCTATGATCCTGGGAGAGTGACCCATAGACCACAGGATTCTACAGAGCCACCACCATCACTAAGGCCAAGGCCATAGACACTGCTATGACCTCAGAAGGTGGACTATGGAATCCGATAATGCAGCCTCCAAGGAGTGGAAAAATTCCAGTGGGCGAGCAGAGGATGGGAGAGGAGAGGCTGAAACACAGGGAATCCTACAGCCTCTCAAGCCCTGGCATGGTTCCTGGCAGCATGAGCTCAAAGGGGGGGAATGTAAAACAGCTTGGCTGGGCATTGGATACTCAGAAGCCTCCAAGACTGGAGGCTTCTGTCTAATGAGGGTGCAATCCATAGGACTGGGACTTTAGGTTCTGTGTTTCCTTGGATAAGCAATGCTGTCAGATCGTAAAAGTGCTCTGTTTAGAAGTGGTTCCTTTGCCTTTTAATCAGTGTGGAAGACAATCAGAGCTTGCAGATCTGTAGGGGTAACTTCATTAAAATAATTACACATGCATAAGGTTAAAGAAAAGTTGGATAGCAAAGAAGACCAAAAAAAATCAACACCTGCTTAATGTGATTTCACTACAGGGGAAGAAAGATTGTGTTGATTGTTTTGGAGGTTTTCATAGAATATTACTAGCTTTTATAGATTCTTCCATATATTTTGAAATCACTAATGGAATGTCAGGGCCTTTTCATCTTTGGTCAGCAGCAAAGTTCATAATTCATTCATATATATATATATATATATATCCCTGTTGGTGAAAAATAAACTAAAAATAAATGTGTCTTCTCTGCCAGATCCTCTGGCTTTCCTTCATTTTGTGGCTGTAGATTGATCACCCGATAATCCTGGAGCCTCAGGTGCAAAACAGATGTATTGATTCTTTTCGGAACAGTGCTATTTGCAACACATGGCAGCATGACTTTGCCTTTTTTGCTACCATGTGTGAAGCAGAATGAAAGGCTTTCACTAATGAAAAACACGTGATGCACTTGGACTTGAACAGAAGCTTGTCTGAGTAAGAAAAGACAATACTAAAGTAAAGCAAGCAAAATTACTAACAGCGTATGGCAGCCGGCGAAGCAAACTTCGTAAGTAGTTAAATGACTGCATAGTGCTAATTCCTGAAAAAGGACAAACACCACCCAGAAACCTGAAAGATCATATCCATACTTATAAACAAGCAATCTTGTTGCTTAAGGGTTATAGAAATTTAAATGCAAATTGCACTTTGTAATGATGCCCCAGAGACTAAGACTATAATCATTTTCTTGAGGATGCAGCATTTATAAACTTAGTTTCTCCCAACTTGTTTCCTTAGAAACTAGAACAGTGTATTGTTTAAGACATTATCATCATTATCATATCCTGTTTTTGGTGACTTAAGATCCCAAATTCAAAAGTCATTAATTTTACACAAAGGAAATATTATTGTTTGCTTCCTCCCTCTATTTCTACAAGTTGTTCCTGGACAAAACTTTATCTGAGTCAGAATGCTTTCAGATCTTTCCATCGCAAAGGTCTGCATCAAAACTATACTACAATTACTGAAACAAACAAACCAAAACAGAGCTGGCAGACATGGAATTGGGCTCACCCAATTGCTAGCACGCAACACCTAGACTACTGCTCATCATACATTACTGCAGATTTCAGTTTTAGCTGCTCATCATTACAGGAACTCGGAGACACAGATTTAAATTCACATCCCACATGGGAAACCTGCATGTGGAAATAAGCTTCTAGATGTGGATCCCTTTCTGGATAAAGTCTGGGTTGTGCAAAAGGGCAATATGAAGGCATTTCAGACCAGTACATCACCTTTGTCTGTGCTGGTTTCCAGCTGTGGGCAAGGGAAAATGGATCCTGACCTCCTCAGTTATCCTTCCATTATGACTGTCTGTTCAATGTGCGCATGTGTGCATGTAACTTCTGGCTGTTTGGGTTATGTGGGGCTTCAAGAGAAAAAAAAAAGTCCTATAACTCCCCGTATTAAAAATATAAGAAGAGCCATGCTGGATCAGACCAAGAGTCCACCTAGTCCAGCATTCTGTTCACACAGTGACCGTCCAGCTGCCCATGGAAACCCACAAGCAGGACATGAATGCAACATGAAAACCAACTTGAGGTAGCCACCATGCTGGCTGGGGAATGCTGGGAGTTAAAGGACTTTTTTCTGTCTAAACATGCATTGGATTGTGCCAAAAGTGAACATTTCTTTAGTTAGAATCATAATTATACAGAACAACACAGCAATTGTCCACATAGAATTAAATGCATAAATAATCAGTTTAAAGTAGAACAATGAAATCATTAGTCCCTTTGAATCTCAAGAAAAAATCAGATCATACTTTTTTGTTCGCAAACTTTGTACACAGAGCTCCAAATGATTCTTTAATCCAGGGGTGGGCAACTTTGGGAGGTCGGGGGGCATTTTTGCCCCCTGCCTGCCTTTGCAGGCCATACCCCACCCCACCCCCCACCCGAGCTGTACCACAGAAAAAAAATAAAGAATAAAAAATAAAAATGGTGTCCAGAGCAGCTACAGAGCAACCAAAAGGATCAAAATCAGCTTGTAGGCATGGTTGGCCACCAGCAGGAACCCACTGACAACAGCTCCCTGGACATGGTCCTCTTCTTCACCATTGCAACCTGCTTGTCTACCTGCTTCTCTTTCTGGCCCATGTTATAGTGGTGATGAGAAGGAGGAGCAGCAGGTACCATGGCCTCCATGCTCACTGGCTCTTTCTGCTTTCCAACCAACCAACCAACCAAGCAAGTGGTAGCAATGATGAGAAAGAGGACAAGTAGCAATAGCAGTTGGTGCCAATGGTGGCGAGAAGGCCGTCTCACAGAGACAAAGGGCCTATTGAGGGTGCCCTGCCCAAGGGCTCTCCAAAACATGGATCTGGCACTCCTTTCCAGCACTATTCAATGACTTTAGAACAGAGACGTGAATAGATGCAAGACTCTCGCTTAACTTCGTAGAGGTATTGTGAGAGAGCCAGAGAAATATTGCTGTTGAGCACAAGACTGCTGAGCTTTCAAATAAATATCCTTGTATATTAAAAGTTCATAGAAGTGGGGCATATGGGCTATCCCTACTCCATCTGTGTAGAGCTCCTTCATTCAAGGGGAGATGTTGATTGGCCCAGGATTTCCACTTGCAAGGAGGAGCTCTATATGTGCATGTCAGAACATGTATAGGACTGCCATCTCATGGTCATCAAATGTGCAGTTAGTGACGGGCATCACCAGTGGGCAGGGCATGCATTTAATGTGTGAGGGATCTAAAGCCCTTTCCAAGAACATGAAAGATAAGGTCCTCCTGATTCCACTGAATTTACTAAAGGAGCCAGTTCCATACCTTAGCCTTGTATTGTAGAATCTGCTTCCACCGCACTGTAGTACATGAACCTCTGACATAGTGAGTTTCCATGTCAGCATCTTTCCTTCTCATGGGGGCTGGTGATACTGGTGTGGTCCTTGCCTCTTGTGGTACCATATTTGCAAACTTCAGTGGTGCAACAGGAGATAAGACCACATGTAAGCAGCACTCTGTAAGGATGATGTACGTATTACACTTTAGACATCAAAACAGGACTAAGCAAACCTGACATTACAAGAACTCAATCCAATTAAAGCCATCAAGCAGGATATCTCCATATTTCACATTGTCCACCTTGTGAGCCACCCAATGTGGTACTCCATCTTCTTCCTTCAGAATATGCCATAGCAGATGTGGTTTAAAATCATCTTAGATTTATAGTACACCTATGTCTTTACATCTCAGGTAGTGCCGTACTGTTTAAAAAATCTGCATTTTTCCTACCATTCTCATGCAGTTTGATTAAAAAATGGCTATTTAAAAATAAATATCGAAGATGATTTCCATGAAATTCTCATGGGTGGGTTGCAGGCTTTTGTGCTCACCGCAGTGTCCAGGCTGGTGTGAGTGGACTGTCTTTCATCGTACAATCATCTTTCCATTGCTCTATAGCCTCCCTGGCTTCCTGGGTTTCAGTTAAAGCCCACTGGAAAACATCATGAGGTAGATCCTCCTATAGGCCTTTTTTTTTAGCTCAGGGAAAGTGGGCAGGTGTGCAATGAAAAGAGAGAGAAATAATAGTGCACCCTCAGCAGCCTTCCAATGATTAGCTCAAAAACACCACCACAAGAAACTGTAAAGCACCTAAAGCAGAAGAATCGAACCCTCTTTTTTGGAGTGGGGGGAAGGGAGGAAGAACATTCAGGAAAGTGGAGGACAGATTTTGGCACAACACTAACTCAGCATTAAAGATCATCAACTTACATTGCTGCAGCTTTCACTACTGCTACTGAAATAGATGTTTCTGCCTCTACGAAAGACCCCAGGAGTACTGTGCCCATCTTGCATCATTATTCTTTCTGAATGTTCTTTTTAGACATGAAAGTGACATGTTGCGCACTTCTGTTTTATAAAAAAAATAGCATGAGAATTAGCCCAATTTTCCTTGTGACTCCCCCCCCCCCCGTTTTTCCTCAGATGGCTGGTTTTGTTAAAAGGTGAGCAGTATTGTTACAAGCTTTTCGTACATTACAAAAAATATATGAAGCGTTTCTTCCTTCTCTTTTGTTCTTTTTCGCCTCTGTTGATAAAGCAAGCACAACTATTATTGTTTGTTGTACAAATGAGATTTTCTGTGGCTCGCATAAATTCTTTATCTAATGTGTTTTTGTAGGAAATCAATATCAACACTGATGACAAAATATCACATAATTAATATGAGATATGCTTTACAATGCTTTTTGCAGATTAAGCTTCATAGGGATGATTTCCCCAATATCTTTCAATATATTATAGCTGATCATTTCTTTATGCAAATATGATTCCGTGGCAATTTACAGCTATGTATCATTCCTCCTTTTTTCATTCTACATGTCATGTTTCTCCAAATAATGTCCCTTTGACTCTCACTTGAATGTTCCCTATACTTGTCCAAGCAATTTTTCCAGTGAATGCCACAAAAGCGGCTCCACATACAGTATTATACATTCAGATCCTGTTCAAGTATTAATGCTATGGCAAAGAAAAGTTTAAGCATTCATGAATTTAAATATTTTTCATATAAACTATGTAAATATAATGATTAACAATCAGCTGCATTCACTATTCAAGACATGCAATGTAGCTTTTTCCTAATTACGCTCACCACTGTGGGAGGAAGTGACTGCAGAGGAAAATTAAACTATTTGTATTTATTCAGTGTTGCTTTATAGCATTAAGTAGAAAACTGAGTTCTTGGCGCTGAATGCAAGAATCTACAATAACCTAAGGAGGGGGGGGGGAAGATTACCATTTCCAGAGCTTCTAGTGTGAGATGACAGATGAACCAGTCATTTTGACTTCATGTCACCTGTTGTTTTGACTTTTTCTCTCTCATAATCACATCGCTAATGGGGAAATTTAAACATTGATGACCATTACTTCTACTTAAATTCAAGGTGCCTTGCCCCCCCACTCTAAGGACCTAGAGGTCCATGGAGAGCTGTAGGGTCAGCAAACACTGTTTTGTGTTTTTTCTTGTGCATGTCATGTAAATTAAATATAACCCCTTTGCCAATTCTATTGTTTGTGATTACTGAATACTTCAATCCTACAAAAGTATTTAGACATCTGCTGTCTAGAGTGTCTGTCTATCCTCCTCTACAGAGGAGGGTCCTGCATTCAAAGTGCCACCAGAGGACTGTCCTCGATTTTGAAGGTGTCCCCTGTTTGAAGCAATGTCTAGCTGAAGTTGCATTAAGGTCAAAGAGCCATGAGAAGGGGAAAGCAAGAGTCCTGAAGTTGCCCTCAGCAGTTACACCTGGACAACAGGCTGAGCAGGCACACAGGTAAGCTGGTCATAGTCTTAGCCGCTGTGGTGAGATGTACTTTATTTCTATTTAATTTCTAATAGTAATAATTTCTAAATGTGCAGCTCTTCATACAAATTAGCATTTGCAAATTGTATGCAAAGCGGACTCTTCTTTTTTGGTGATTCATAAGTGGCTACCCTACTGTTTACATTGAGATAGCCCCAGTTCTTGTCCTGATGCTGGAAGGTTGTGTCTCCCTATTCTTGTGATGTTACACAGTGCACACACTCCTATGCCTCAGGAGGGTAAGAAATCATATCATCTTCCTTTTTTCAGAAGGGAAAATTGTGCAGTTTTAGCCCCGCATATACATACTCTTCTTCCACAGGAACAGGAACGCCACGCAAGGCAAGCACCTAAATTAGTCCATGGTTGTAGTAGGATCTTGTGCGATGTAGCTGTAATGAATCCATCTTCTTCTAATAAATCCATTCCTGTTTACATGGATGGGGAAGCTGTGGCCCTTCCAATGTTGCTGGACTCCATTTCCCATGAGCCACATCTAACTTGGCCAATAGTCAGGGGAAATGGGAGCTGTAATCCGATAACATCATGACAGCTGCCAGCTCCCCACCTTTGCCCCATCAATCTCACACTATAACATCTTACTGCCCAGTACTAGGAATGGAGAGGCGAGACTATAGCTCAATAGTATGACCAACAGGCACTGCTGCTTTCGTGCTGCTAATGGCGGTGCAGAAGCAATGATGCTGGCTGCTTCTAGGTTGCTGGCAAATGGAGGAGGCTTGGGCTTCCTCCTTCTCCTGGTTCACCACGCCCGGCATTGCAGCTTCTGCACCACTATTAGCATTGTGAAAGCAGCAATACCAATAAGTGTGTGTGTGTGGGGGGGATTTGGCTGTGGGCAGAAGCCTGTGAGCCACACAACATGCATTTTTTCAAGCTAAATTTGTCCTCAGTGAGCCTCTGTGGCAGCTGCAGAGGCTTGCTAAGGACAAATTTAGATCGTTTTCAAGCTAATGTGTTTTTGCTGCCACCACTGTGGCAAGAGTGTAGCCTGAGAGGTGGTGGTGGGGGAAGAGAATTGCCCCCCCAGACAGTCTGAAGTTGCTCAACCTGAACTAGCTCATAAAGCCACTCATTTTGGACACCTCATTTTCCTTGAGGATATCTAAGTCTAGTTCTTCCAATGCTCCACCAATGAATTACATGCTTATGCTTAAGGAAACATCATGTGCATGTTACACGAGGCCTTTTCTGCTGGCATCGCCCAAGCACCTCTTGCCCCCACAAACCCCTAACCTCAGCTCCCCAAATGACACTGCAGCATCGTGACCCAGCTTCCATGAACATTCATTACTGATCAGAGCAATCAGCTGCGTGCCTCATTTACTTAATTGTGCAATAATGGTTTAAAATTTGCTTCACCTATATCCTATATTGCAAAGTATCCTCAGGGGATAATTGCAGATTAATGAATAAATGGAGCCATTCGTGGGTTTCAGAAGTTAATTCGGGTTGTTTCTGCCAGGGTTCCAAATATGACAACGGCAACATTGACTGCTGAGAAAAGAAGAGCAGAAAGTTTATTTTGCCAAGTACGTTTGCTCACACAGGCAGCATTCAGACCAACGTTTTAGATAAATGTGGCTGCAATCCTAAACTTACCAGGAGTATCAGCACAATCCTACACATGCCTATGCAGACTTGAAATCCCATTGAAAACTGCATGCCCATTGTCTTGCATCCTCCACAATGCCCTTTACGTAGTATTGTTCCAAGGTGTTGTGTGTGTGAGAGAGAGGGAATGGCATCCATCTACTACAAAACTATGGTGGAGAATATTTGGAGAAAATTCTGCAATGCGGCTTTCTGTTTCCAGGGTGCGAGAAAAAAGAAAAACCTCAGACTTTTCTGATACATTTTAGCTTAGCGCTATTTCCAATGGTTTAAGATTGCCAACTAATGGAACAGAGAGGTGTACAAAATTATGCATGGTGTGGATAGGGAAACATTTTTCTCCCTCTCTCATAATACTAGAACCCAGGGTGAAACCATGAAGCTGATTGGTGGGAAATTCAAGACAGATAAATGGAATTACTTCTTCACACGGCACATGGTTAAACTATGGAATTCGCTACCACAAGATATAGTGATGGCCACCTATCTGGATGACTTTAAAAGGGGGTTGGATAAATTCCTGGAGGAGAAAGCTATCAATGGCTACTAGTCCTGATGGCTATGTGCTACCTCCAATATCAAAGCCAGTAAGCCTATATATACTACTTGCTGGGGAACATGGGTGGGAAGATACTGTTGCACCTGTGTCCTGCTTATGGGTTTTTCATGGGTAGGTGGTTGGCCACTGTGTGAACAGAGTGCTGGTCTAGATGGAACCTTGGTCTGATCCAGCATGGCCCTTCTTATGTTCTTGATAGAGATAGACTACTTGAGATCTACAGCATGCCTGCAAGTAGAGCTCAACATTTTTTTACTTGTCTGAGAATAGAATCAAACAATTTACTTCACTTAAGCCATACAACTCCAAACAAAAGTCTAAAGAAGGGGAAGTGGGGAATGGCTCTTGTGTTTGCTTTTCTGGCAACTGGGCCCAAAGGAAAATACCTGACCAGGCTGTTCTCCCCACCCCCCCACCCCCCTAGGCAATTGGCAATTTTACAAGGATTGGACCTGGAATCGATGCCAGGTCAGGACTGAAGCAGAGTTGAGTGCACAAAGGTCAGTGACTGTATTTCTATCAAGGGACAACATGAGGCTGCTGTCATGAAGTGATGCTGGTCGAGTGTCTAAAAGCCTGATGGCAGGCAATCGGATTGAAGCCAGAAACTTTATGGCTGTATCCCAGATATAATGATTCTCATTATGTAATAATTCATCATCTTCTATGGTAGTGTTGAAAATACAGACAAGGCAGAAGAGTAAGAAAAATGATTTGAGATTAAAGTTGCAAGAGGAGACGGATGGTGGTAGTACAAATCCATTGATTGTTTCATTAAATGGATATAACATTTTTTATCATTAAAGAATCCTGTAACGGTGTTTGAAGATGGGTTCTGTCACCTATTTTTATTATGGGCAGGACTTGATGCTGTGACAAGATGCAGCATTGATTTCTATGACTGCAAATTCACTAATTCTATTATAAGAAATGACTTTCCATCGCAATGATGCTCTTTGGATGACAAAGAAAGAAGGTAAATAAAGGCAGGGTTTAGAAGTCTTTTCATGCACTGAAACTGGACTAGAAAGATGTGTGCACAGACTGCTACCTGCATAAAATCACAAGTTCTGAAATTTTAGAGACATGAGCCTACCATTTCTCGAATCCAGTGGATTGAGTTTGTCTGTTTGTGTAATACCTTATATATCATCTAGACCAGCCTTCATCAGCCAGGTGCCCTGCAGATCTTTTGCATTTGAACTCCCATTAACCCCAACTGGCCTGGCCAATGGTCAGGAATGCTTGGAGTTGTACCCCAAAACATCTGGATGGTACTAGATTCAGGAAGGCTGCTCTAGAGCACAGGTTATCAACTGGAAACCACCACCACCCAGCCAAATATGGCTTCCTGAAGGGGCAGCACCTCCATTTTGCCACTGCAAGGCAAAATTGAGGTCTACATAGAATGGCATCTAAATCTGACAAAAGGATTTATCAGAGATTGTGATGGGCCGTTTTAGGAGTCGAGAGGCAGCACTGGTGCTCCACCCTTTTGAAAGTGGTCCTCCAGGCCTCCATCACTAGCACCTTCTCAACACTTCATGGAAAACTTTTTAGTTTTAGGCCATTTTTCCTCTGATAATGGGAATACTCTATATTCCCATACTGATGAGTGGAGAAACACAGTGATTTGAATCCATACTTGACAACCTAATATTAAACATTGCTTTTCCACTAAGACAAACTATGAACTTATTTAATTAGCCTCAACATATACTGATATCTTGATGTTTTTATATCTGCATTTGTTTAAATTGAGTTGGCTAATTAACTCAAAGCCAAAAGCTTATTCAATTAAAAACAACTGTAATGATCCAAGGCCTTTCCTAAAACCCTTAGTATGTTGTGGTTTCTTTGGGTGTCAATAGGTGTCCTCCTAGGTTTGCATATACGTGTTTCTGGACAGAATTAGGGCTTAACCTTCTACCTAATCTTAGAGAACTTCACCCTATGAGGGACTTGCATTTTGAAAGATAAAAACAAATTATATCAATCCAGAGTGAAATTATGTGACAACAGAAGCTAAGTAACCTCTTGTTGAACTTGTTTATCACCAAGTGAGTCACTGTCTGACTGAGAACATGTTCAATGTCATGAGTACTATTCAGCAGGGGCCAATGCAACAGTGAGCTTGCCAAAAGGAAAGGGGAACAAAGAGGAAGTCTCATATTATTTTTATTCTAGCCTCCTATTGTTTCTAAACTTCCTACACGCACACACAACCCTACTAAAGTCAGATTCATACTAAATGCATCTTTATCAGTATTGAGTAGCACATCTTAACCAATCAGCTTAGCACTTGATCTCACTAGGTAAAGTATTCCAAATTTCTCAGTGGGGATGCTGGCAAACTGTTTCAGCTGCTTGATCTTTACTCCACTACAGGGCCAGCTCCATGTTTGAGGTGAACTTGGACAATGTGCTCTTATGTCACTGGACTCCCTTGGGCTTACCTGGTACAGTGGCAGCAGCACTTCAAGGGTGGTTGGGAGCTGCCAGCATAGTTTCCCACAATGCCCTGGAGTGCCCAAAATAGTGTTGTTCTAAGGCATTGTGGGAAATTGAAATGGAGGCCCACCAACCTAGATACCCAGGATGGAGGGCCTTATACCAAGTCCATCTAGCTCAGTCAGTACTGACTATAATGACTGACAATGGTTCTCCAGGTTTCAGACAGGGTGGAGATACCTGGGAATGAACCTAGGACCTTTTGCATGCAAAACATGCACTCTACCCACTGAGCTGCAGTCTTTCCCCTCTATGTTAAGTGCACCTTGTAATACTCCTGTGTGATGCTGGTTGGCATTTTAATGTTTTTATTATTATTTTATTCTTTCTATCAACATCTGGAATCTGAGCCCCACTCTTCCATAGATTATGAAATTTTAAAGGGAGGTTAGGTTGTAGGCCTCTGTCAATGTGGGATCAAATAAGGGAACCAGAATGAACTCAGAGGATGCTTTCAGGTACAAAATGTGTAAGCCATTCTTAAATTTAATGTCAATCATCTGCCCAATTGAAAACTGAACTAGTAGTATCCTTTCCTTAAAATCTTATTTTAAGGTTTCTGTGTGCATCTCAGAAGTCTGATGAGGGGGATTATATGACTGATAGCCGTCTGGTTTTTACTGATATAAAGAGAGAGAGAGAGAGTCTTCCAATGTCTGTTAAATCTGATAAAAGTTTTGCCAACTGAATGTCCCAGTGCTTTTCCATATCAATTTCCTGAAATGTTGCGTACCAGTAGACAATTTCCGATTTCGAGTCATGCAAATTAAGCATTCTGATACCCAGCCTCATTACTTGTACTAGTAATTTCTTTTATGACTGTTTCAAATCCTCAATGCAAAACATGCAACAAACTTTGTTATCATGATCCACTTGATGCTTCAAATGTAGGGCTGATCCAAAAATACTCACTGTAGGTTGCGGACATATTCGAGCGTTAAAAAAAACCCCTACTCTTTCTTGATGTTTTTGGTGATTGCTTCAAATGTGTCAGGCAGCACTTTCCTCATTCTGAATTGATTGCCTTTGCTCTCTCTACATGGTCCATGATTGGGTGGGATCGTCCATGTGACCGATAGATATAGAAGCATTCCCTCATTTTTGATTGACTTTGTTTGCCCTTCCTGATTCTATTGTGTGGGGGAAAGAAAGTAACGCCTATCACTTTTTTATTTTTAAAGACAGAAGCATGAAACTTGGCCACATTGCAGATGGCATGTAGGTAGTCATGTGTGAGAAATTTCTGAAACATAGGTTCAAACGCGTAGTGGCAAGGTATTTTTTGGAAAAATTAGGAAAGAAAAGCCTATTACTGTTTTATTTTTAAAGATAGAAACATGAAACTTGGCCACATTGCAGATGGGTTTGAGGTACTTATGTGTGAGAAATTTCAGAAACATAGGTGCAGGCATTTTGTGGCTATGAATTTTTACATTAAAAGTTCCATAAATTCCAAAACAGTGAGTTTGACAGCTGTCAAACAGCACACACACACCCACCTTCTCCTTCCCCCCCCCCCCACTGTTTTGCCACTTTTGGAACTTTTAAAGTAAAAATTCATAGCCACAAAACGCCTGCACCTATGTTTCTGAAATAAGAGCGGATTGATGCTCTTTAAACAGGGGACACCAAGGCGGGAGACCTCCCCACTTTCAAAGCTCTGCCTGTAAAAGTGAAGCAGTGCAGGTGGAACAATGGAGGTTTGCACCTCTTGTTCCATCTTAAAAATCAGTTTCAGCTAGATGGATTTATCAGGTCATTTAGCTGACTTACTTTGCTGTAAATGGGACAGCTGGGCCTTGTGGATCTAGTGGATCCAAGTCTCTTCTCTCACCTTCCCTGTCCATCATGCCACCTTTCCTCCCTCCCTCCCTCCTTCCTACCCCCAACCCTCTTCCAAATTGCAGCAGCAACCTCAGAAAACGAGCATCTGTAGAGTTTTCCATGGTGAGTGGGAGGGGAAATTTACACACATATTTCCCATCAGACTTATAGCTGTGTGTATGGTCTCAGGAGTGAGTAGGCTGACCCTATGAAAAGGAGGACAGGGCTCCTGTATCTTTAACAGTTGGAAAAGTCAGGGAATTTCAGCAGGTATCATTTGTATGCATACAGAACCTGGTGAAATTCCTTTTTCATCTCAATGTTAAAGCTGCAGGAGCTATACTAGAGTGACCAGATACAAAAGAGGGCAGGGCTTCTGCAGCTTTAATTTTGTGATGATGAGGAAATTTCACCAAGTTCTGCATATATACAAATGACACCTGCTGAAATTCCATTTTCTATGAATCTGTTAAAGATACAGGAGCCCTGTCCTCCTTTTCATATGGTCAGCCTAGGAGTGGGGGGGGGATCCACACCTACCTATGGTCCTTGGGACTCCTTTCCAGGGACCAAAGATTTCTCTGCCTCGATATTTAGGAAGTATCTCCCGTCATTAAATTAGTATTTTCAACCCAAAAAATCAAAATGAGAAAACATTTAGCACCCCCATGTTGATTTTTTAAATTTACTTTATGACTTGCCTATGGTAGAACCAATGGAACAAGAGCTGCTCTTTTTATGTTCCAGAAAAACCTTTAATATGGCATTTCTCTTCCACAACATACTAGAGGCTGCCATTCACTTGGCTCAGCCGACAACCTTACCACAGTCTTTGCTTCACGTGTATGGATATTTTTCCACACAGGACACCATTTTTGTGATGCAGTACCCATATAGCTTTGGATGATTTTAATCACGCCAATGGAACTGTCACAATAGTTGATTCCTAGGAACAGCTTGCCCATGCAGAAAAACAACTTCAGTCTTTTCTTTCTCAGTGGCAACCAGAATGTCAGTCTCATGTGTGAAGTGGCCCTTGAACTTATACCCATGTGAAATTTCCCTTTAAAACAAAAAAGTGTTGTGTACCCTTTATCGTGTAAATGTATAGTGGTGTTCCCCACAACTGTGCTTTTGCCCTAATCCCTTGTAATGTTCCAAGCTTCTAGTAAGAACTTCAGATATAGGGTGGCCCTGTGTGCCCTTTTACAGAAGACTGTTGAAGGGCTGCTAGAGGACTGTTCTCTATTTGAAAGTATCCTTTATTTGAAGGGCTATCCTATCCAATTCCAGTGTAAATATAAAGAATTGTAAGAAATGTTGGTCTCAACAGTTAGCACCTAAACAGGCAGGCACCCAGGTCACCCAGTCAAAGTCATTCACACTACGGTGGGATGTATTGTATTTTTATACAAATTATAGTAATTATTTCTACATTTGCATCTCTACATATAAATTAGCATATGTAAATGCTATGCTAATTGGCATCCATTTCTGTCCTTTTTTATCTTTGGGATGCATAACTTGCCATCTTCTCCCAGGCATTTAAGAGCATATGATGAGGGGTTTTGTGTTTTTGTGTTGTTGTTGTGCTTTGACCCAGAAGGATATTGTAATTTTAACTTGTTTTTATGCTTTATGCTTTTAAATTTTGTATATCGGTGTTTTAATTGTTCAATGTTTTTAATTTTTGTAAACTGCCCAGAGAGCTTCGGCTATGGGGCGGTATATAAATGGAATAAAATAAATAAATAAATAAATCTTATTGAAATCGCCTATCTATGACGTGTAGGCTTTCCGTTAGGATGGATGGATAGATAGATATGATATATAGATATAGATATTAAACTGGGTTGGCTGTGGTCTTGTTCTTACAATAAACAAATGGAAAATAGAGATGACTAGATTTGTCCCTTGATCTGTCTGAAAGTATGTACAATTGGAGATAACAGAGTGGCAGTAATAGCTGCTGAAAGCCAAACATTGTCAACCAGAGGAAGTGTTAATTGTGAAAGTCCCTCAGCATGATGACAGTCCCAGGTGGGGGGGATGTTTATTAAAGAATAAAATTGATTGCAGTTCACACAATTGCTTCACTGATGAATGTAAGGCTGAAGTGGTGAATAACCAAGTCCTGATTTTCTAAGAGTTACAAGTCTTAGAAAACACTAGAATGGTTTTTTGTTTTTTTAGAAATTATTATTAGCGGGTCATATATTTTATCATTACTATCCTGCAAGATGACATTTGCTTTGAATAAATATTTAAATGGTGGGATTTAAAAAAGATATGACCAATATTTCTTCTGTGTTTGTTTATAATTTTAAATGTAATCTCTATTATTTAAATGTAGATAGCAGAAACATACTGTTATTTAAAAAGAAATGCTTTGAGCCAGGGTCTCAAATGTCAGCCTGTCTTGCATTGTAAAATCCTATAGGCCTCTTTACCTTCCTTGCTCTATTTAGCTCCAGCCTCCCAGCAACCCCTGTACAAAAGAAGCAGGAAGAGCCTTCTGGTCAGGAGCTGCTGTTTAGAACTCTTTGACTGTGCTTCAGACCTGCTTATGCATTCTTTGGTTGTCTTCACAATCCCCCAAATCTTCCTGAATCTTGCCAGTATGCCCTTGGCTTTTCCTTATTCTGCCTATGTCCCCTAATTGGATAAATATTAAGGATCTGCTTTGTCTGCAGAATCCTAGCCATGCAGAAGAAAACAGGGTAGAATGTCAGAATGTGGACATATTAAGCTGCCATATCCCAGGACTGACCATTGGCTGATGGTATAGAAATGCAATAAAGAAAATAAAAAATGTCCCACCAAACCTGATACAGTCTAATATGGCTGGGAGAGGCTCAGTCCAGGCTTTTTCAGCCATCCTACCTGAGATTCCTTTAACTGGATATGTTGAGGATTGGTTGTTTTACGTGCAAGATGTCTGCTTTCCTACTGAACTATGGCCCTTCTCCTGGCAACATAAAACAGGTGACATCTCTATACAGGCACCCTTCATATCCAATGTACTATAGGCTGACCAGATAAAATCCAGGTCAGGGCTCATGTAACTAACAGTTGAGGGGAGAAGAGAATTTCAGTCAATGTCATTTGCATGCAATTAGTTCCTGGTGAAATTCCCTCTTCATCACAACAGTTAAAGTTGCAGAGGCCCTGCCTTCTTTTGTACATGGTCACTCTAGTATAGTGCCTGCAACTTTAACTGTTGTGATGAAGAGGAAATTTCACCAGGAACTAATTGCATACAAATGACACTGGCTGAAATCCCCTTTTCTCTACAACTGTTAAAGTTACATGAGCCCTGGCCTGGATTTTATCTGGTCACCCTAATGTACTATGCTGGTATTTTGTACTCCAACACATGTACCTGAATATAAATGTATCAAAATACTTTAGCTTTACTGAGAAATAAACTCCCATTTCATTGATTTCACAGTGCTCTTTTCCAATCAGACGTGTATGTGAAGGGATAACGTGTAATAATGATAGCACACTAACAAAACGTTATCAGATGTTGGATTATGTTTGATTCATAACCCCAGTGTCTTCAAACCCTCCCTTGTGCGTTTTGGGAGGCAGAAAATACAACATCCTTTAAACGCCTGCTGAAAACCTACCTTTTTACACTGGTTTACCCTGGACTGTAATTTATCTGATTTTATATTGCATTTTTAAACTTATGTTTTAAATTTATTGTACACTTATTGTATTTCATGGTTTTAATTGTGCACTGCCCAGAGAGTCACAGCTATTGCGCAGTATAAAAATGCAATACATAAAAATAAGGAGAATGGCCTCTTCTCAAGCCATTTTCCCCTTGGAATGCACATTTTAAATAACATGACACATGCAAAATGAAGAACAAGGTTCATCTTTTGTGGGTGGGGTGGGTGGGTGTTTCTGGCTGCGTTTTCCCTACATGTACAGCTCTTTTCCCATACAATAGTTCCTTCTGGGCCAAGATTAAATTCTACAAGAAATTTGAAATGTCTATCTATGCAGAACTTTTGAGATATATCGTCTGACACGGCTGCTACATGGTGGAACCCATTTTGCGGTCACTTCCAATTGAACTCCACCGCAGTTGGCAAAGGACTCCAGATTCTACGTTCTGCAAGAGCTGGAGTTCCTCCAAACCTTGGTTAAGTCTGTTTGGGGGCGGGGAGGGGGGAGGAGGCTGGGAGAGCAAAGAGCTAAAGAAGCAACTTCCAGTCTCGAGAAGGTACATCTCATTCCCTTCATGCTCGGCTGAAAACCATGCCACTAAAATAGTTGGCAACAACTGGCTGATTTAAGTTGAGAACTGCACTAACATCAAAGTCCCTTGCTGTGTTTGATGGGACTGGGGTGGGGGTGGGGGTAGGAAGCACTAAATAAAATATGGAAAAGCTGTCAATCAAAGCTAGTTTTTATAGTGTAGTCTATGGTAATGTGAATCATATTGCTTTTTATTTTTAAACACAACTACATCTGGTAGCTTGGCAGCAGAGGTTTTTACAAAGACAAGCGCCTTCAAACTCTCTTCATAGCAAGACTGGAAATCCTGCCAGGTTTTAAAAAAAATGTTATTGAAAACCTTTCTCCCCTCATAGGCCCATTTTGACAGGAAATCTTTGAGAGGCAGTAGCAATGAAGTGTCCAGAGATTTCATCTGTCTTCTTTTGCTTCAGGAAATGCTGAGCACAGGCTCTCCTATTAGGCAAAATACACAAAGTACCAAATCCCCTTAACAATAATCTTTGTCTGCTCTTCAGCTGACAGGTCCCTACGTCCTAGTCTGTCAAACAGGGCCTGTAACGGAGACGCATGTTACTGGGACCAGTGTAAAAGTTTTTGACAGGACTTTGGGGGAAAAGTGTTGTCAAGTGTTTATAAGTTATCTTTCTGGAGCTATCCATTTTACGTAGACTAATCAGAATAAGATCTATGATGTCAGGAGATGTTACTTTGCAGGATGTTCTTCCTTTTGTCCTGCTGACATTCAGTTCCACTTTGGAAGTGCTGTCTGTCATTCCCTGTGACTGGCTGAAACTTGGCGATTATTAGCCATTGAATAATAATATCTGCTACTACCAATTTCTCCCCCTTTTGTTTTGCTATACTGCGTTTTGTTTTCTGACAGGTGTCAAATCTAAAATTTAAATATTTTTCCCTCAGAATGAAAATGACAGCTTGCAATAATTCTGCAGGTGTCGAAGCAGATGCGGTTCCCAAAATAATTAGACAAAATATGTATAGATTGCAGGAAATACGAAAAATTGACACTGAAATTTCATGAGTCAACGGTCTTTGTGGATTCTCTTTTGGAATTGTTTTATTGTCTCTTTGAGTAGCAAGAAGTGGCTGTTTTAAAACTGTGTGCAATCTCATACACTCAGATGCACTTAAAGGATTTTCAGTTGAGGCACATTTTCAAAAAGCCAAGGCAAACTTTGATACATGTATGAAAAGATAATGTTTTGTCTCATTTCAGGTTTCAGAAGCCTTTCAAAGATGAAAGTAACCATCTTAAAAAAGTTACTCAATGAACAGCTTCCTTACAGTAAGTAAGAATTATTAACGATATATAGTCTACACAGAAGTATTATTATTATTATTATTATTATTATTGTTGTTGTTGTTGTTGTTGTTATTCATTACATTTATATACCGCCCCATAGTCGAAGCTCTCTGAGCGGTTTACAAAAATTAAAAGATTGAACATTAAAAAGTCAATATACAAAATTTTAAACCATAAAACATAAAACAGCTGATATTTAGAACATTTTAAACTTTTAAGCCTGGCCAAAAAGTCAGTTAAAAACTCAGCTTAAGCTGTTAAAATGCCTGGGAGAAAAGAAAAGTTTTGACCTGGTGCTGAAAAGATAACAGTGTTGGCGGCAGGTGGGCCTCATCAGGGAGATCATTCCATAATTGGGGGGTCACCACAGAGAAGGCCCTCTCCCTTGTTACCATCCTCCGAGCTTCCCTTGGAGTAGGCACCCAGAGGAGGACCTTTGATGTTGAGCATAGTGTATGGGTAGGTTCATGTCAGGAAAGGCGTTCCATCAGGTATTGTGGTCCAAACCATGTAAGGCTTTATTGGTTAAAACCAGCACCTTGAATCGGGCTTGGAAACATACAGGCAGCCAATGCAAGTGGGCCAGAATCGGTCTTATATGTTCGAACCTTCTGGTCCCTGTTACGAATCTAGCTGCTGCATTTTGCACAAGCTGCAGCTTCCGAACCATCTTCAAAGGTAGCCCCACATAGAGCGCATTGTAGTAATCTAACTTGGAGGATACCAGAGCATAGACAACTGAAGCCAGGTTATCCCTATCCAGATAGGGGCGTAGCTGGGCCACCAGCTGAAGTTGGTAGAAGGCATTCCGTGCCACTGAGGCCACCTGAGCCTCAAGTGACAGAGATGGTTCTAGGAGAATCCCCCAAGCTACGAACCTGCTCCTTCATGGGGAGTGCAACCCCATCCAGAACAGGTTGAACACCCTTCATCCGGTCAGAGGAACTCCCCACTAACAGCATCTTAGCCTGGATTGAGTTTCATTTTATTGGCTCTCATCCAATCCATTGTCACAGCCAAGCACTGGTTCAACACATCCACAGCCTCACCTGATGAAGATGAAAAGGAGAAGTAGAGTTGCGTGTCATCAGTGTACTGATGACAACACACTCCAAAACTCCGGATGACCGCACCTAACAGTTTCATGTAGATGTTGAACAGCATGGGGGACAAGACTGACTCCTGCGGATCCCCATATTGGAGAATCCACGGGGCTGAGCAATATCCCCCAAGCACCACCTTCTGGAGCCGACCTGTCAAGTAGGAGTGGAGCCACTACAATGCAGTGCCTCCCACTCCCAACTCAGCCAGTCGTGCCAGAAGTATAACATGGTCGATGGTATCGAAAGCTGCTGAGAAATCAAGGAGAATCAATAGAGTCATACTCCCCTTGTCCTTCTCCCGACATAGGTCATCATACAGGGCGACCAAGGCAGTTTCTGTGCCAAAACCAGGCCTGAAACCCGACTGAAATGGATCCAGATAATCGGTCTCATCCAAGAGTGTCTGGAGCTGGCCAGCAACCACCCACTCAAGGACCTTGCCCAGGAATGGAACATTTGCCACCGGCCTATAGTTATTAAGATTTTCAGGGTCCAGGGAAGCTTTCTTCAGGAGTGGTCTCACTACTGCCTCTTTCAGACGGTCTGGGAAACCTCATGGTGTTTCCTCACATTACATCCTAAACAAGGTTTAGATTTGTATCCTAAACATGGTTAACAGTTCTCCTGGAGAACTCAAAAGCTTGCACAGTAGTTTGCGGCACTTTGGTTAATACTAATAAAAGTATTTCTCAACTGTGGATTGAAGATTTCAAGTGCAAGCCTATGCATGTCTGCTCATAATTAAGTTGAAGTAAACATCATCTGACGATGTACTCTCAGATTTGTGTATATAGCCTAAACCGCTTTTGAACTGTTTTAGGTTTCTGTAGTTGCAACTGAATTTTTGCCAGGGTGTTTTCTACACAGTCAAGTTTTAGGCAACATAAAAATGTACACTTATTTCTCATTTGAAGTACATAATCCACATATTCTCACTTGAAGTTACACTTCCATTGTGATATATCAGTTTTTCCCACTTTTAAAATGCAATATTATCTAAAGGAGACAATTCTCATCCCCAGGTAGTAGGCTTCTGAGAAGGTGCTTCAAAGATCCAGGCTGCTGAACCTTTGCCGAACACTCGGGAGGCTGCGTAAGCCTCCCAGAGCCCTCGGCAAAATCATTTTCTGGGGCCTCCAGAAAGTGTGTCATTCCCTTGGCCATGCGATTAGCATGACAGGGGGAATTGCACAAGTTCTGGAGGACCTGGAGAGTGCACTCTGCCGTTCCCCCCTGGGGCCAATTGGGGCATTCCATTAAGAATGCTTTAAGAGGACCTTTAAGGCCCGAATTGGTATGGGGGTGGGGGAGAAATACATGATTTCCCCAAAGCTGGGAAAATCGCATGTTTTCCCACACTGCTCTAATGGCAGCAGCCACCATTAGAGTGGAGGGGGGAAATACGTGATTTCCCCAGCCTTGGGGAAATTGCATGTTTCTTCCTCCCCACACACACTCAGATAGGGGCCTTAAATGCCCGGTTAATAGGCACTTTAAGGCCCCCATTGGTGGTGGGGGGAAGAGAAACATACAATTTCCTCAAGGCTGGGGAAATTACACATTTGCTCCCTCCACTCTAATGCCCGTGGGGGGAAAGGGACAAAGAACATGGGTCAGGTGAAACCATACTCAAGATTAGTCAGGCACAGGCCCATCCTAGCACTGGGCAGATCTGCCTAGGCCTGTGAGGGCCAGATGTGGGGGAGTCTGCTGCCCCCGTGAGCCCAGGCAGATTTTTGATTCAATGCTACCAGGTAGTCAGTTCATTAAAGTTTTCATTGATGGGTTAACTACTAAAAATGTTTTGTCTTATGTACAAAATCCTGAAGGTGAGGCACTACTAGGAAGCTACTTTGTAGAAACTTTACAAATAATAATCACTCCCTATATTTCCAATGTACATGCGTGAGTGCCATTGCTTATATGGCCAAAACAGCACACACAAGAGAAGGGTATCAGCAGGCTCAAGGAACCCCGTGTTTTGAAGGAATGGGTTGTTGTTGTTTTCAAAAGAAAAAAACAAAAGGAGGACCTGCTGCCAAATTCCAGCTCAATGAGGGTTTAGCATGCTGAGTGGACACAAAATGCTGTCTGTGGGGAATGCTGAATGGAAAAATGGGGAAGGGGCGAGAATTGAATATATTATCTCGATAAAAGTAATGGGTGACAAATTGGAATGGTGAACAGGAGCAATCCATATAGTAGGGGTATTGAACCTCTTTCAGTCCAAGGGCTGAATTCCATTTCTGACAGAGTTTTTTTTGGGGGGGACACATTCCAGTGATGAATAGGTCTGAAGGCAAAAGGAGTGGCACCAAACTACCAGCATATTGTAGCTTAAAGCTCTTACCACCAGTCATTAAGCAGTAGAAGAGGCATTTTGACCTTTTTGAATGGGGGAGAAATTGCACAAAACTAGAAAAGGAGATTGGGCCAGGGGAAGGGGAAGGGGGCATAGCCATTTGGAGGACTCTGGAGAGGTGGATGCCTGGCTTGAGGTTTAGCAGCTCTGCCATACTGCAAAAGTTTGTTGCAGATCCCACTTTGAAATAATAATAATAATAATAATAATAATAATAATAATAATAATATAAACAACAACAATTAATAGTGACTATGAAGTGCCGCCTTCAATGTGACTTGCTGGGGTCCCGTCTGGGACTTTTGAGTACCTTGAGAGGGTGGACAGAAAATTATGTCTTAGAACATTAGGCATGGGGGGGGGGCATTCAAACTCTGAAGGCACATTTCACTTCCATCTCCTCCCCTGCTTCCACAATTTACCTAAGATAGAACATCTTCACAGTCTGCTGGCCTAGATCCAAGGTAGCAGCAAATAGAGTCCTTCTAAATCTCACAGTTCTGTGCACCTGCTGCCCAAGCATCTGATGTAGTTCTACACTCCATTTCTCCAAGGTAAGATTATTATTTTTCCTCCTCAGGGGAGGGAAAACTCACAGGAAAGAAGTAGGTGTTTAACCCCCCCCCCCCCAAAAAAAGTTCAATTTGAACATCATCAATGTTTTTCAAGTGTTGAACACTTGAGCAGGATAATAGATCCTCCTCGCCCATCCTCATGATGTCCACTTTCTCAAGTTCACTTGAGATGCTCAAAAGTAAAACGGGACTATCAAACTGAGCCCCCAGTATGGTTGTACTGCAGTATGGTGTGTCTGTTCATCTATCTATAGCCAAGTTGATAAAAATACTTCATTCAAAAAGATCTTAGAGCTTTTAGAGATACTCAAAGAACTTTTTAAGCAAATGCACTTCACTATCATCTGATTAAAGATGTCATCAATTGATGTTCTCTTGCTACCTAGTGTTTTGTTGTGAGTTTGAGGTGGCAGGTGGGGGGGGGGGAAGAAAGATACTTGGCCTTTCAACAGCCTTTCTAGGGCCATCCTCCTACTCAGCTGCTTTGATCCCTTCCTGTTTTCCTTCCAGACTCTAAGATCTATTGATTCCTTTTGTGCATGCTTGTATCTGATCCTTCTCCCATCACTTTGCATCTCCCATCACTTTGCGTCCCCTCTCCTTCTGGCTCATTTTCAAGACCTGCATCTTTCTATCAACAAGATTGTGCCTGCTTTTCCGTTTATAAACCTTGTTTTATCCATAGAGAAACGGAATTCTGGCTCAAGCTTTGCATAGAATGCATCAGAATGTTCCGAAGTGTTAAATAGTAATCCAAAAGTACCTTCAAACACACACACACACACACACAACATCAGGCAAAGTTGTACACTCAGTTTTCAGTGCCAAACATCTCCCTGAAACAGAACAAAGAGTGACACGTTTGCCTTCTGGAAGCCCCAGTTTCCAGGTGGGTTCCATCACCCACAAAGGAAAAACACACACACCAGAATACATGTGAGAAATACACATTATCCGTGCATCACTCTGGAATAGAACTTTCTTGAGGCGGCACAACTATGTGCAGTGTGGAAGAGTGTTTTTCCCACGTCTGCATTTCATTCTATTCTCAAGTACTTCATGTCTGTTAATCTTCTGCCTCTTGACAAGTGAAACATGTAACCCATGCCAAAAACAAACACAACTGCTATATCTGAATCTGACTCCATGCGTAATAGACATTTTATTTTGCCTGAAAGAGCTGGCTTCTCGGGAAATTGCCTGCAGCAAAGTTCCGGCGTCTTTCTACTTCTGTTTTAAAAAGTTCCAAGCATTTTTTTTAAAAAAAGGAAAATGGCAAAAAAATGTTTGAAAAGCTGGACTTTAAAACAGAGATTTTGGTTTGGGTAATGTAACTAAGAGACACACTGATATGGGAGGAAAAAGGATTTGGGAATGTTTGCTGGGAAATCTTAGCACTATGACTTGAAAAATTAATCTAAATTCATGAATTCAGTTTTTTTCCTGTTAATCATGGTGTGCAATAGGTAATCTGTAGTATACACTGTAGATAATTTGTAGTATATACACTGGCTAAAGTAAAGGGATTCAGCAACAAACAAATCATGTTTGCCTTGGGTAACATGTTTCTGCAGTTTAAGAACAATGCAAATCCATCTTAAGGCATTCCTGTTTTTGTGGTATCTTGACTCTTTTTTATCTTTAGCCCACCATTCTTTGTAGTGTTACTGAACAAGGTGTCATAAATATGTTATCGCTGCTGTTTAGAATTGCATTATCTTGCAACGTTGCATAATCTTGATTTGTAGTAAAGTGGCTAGACAGCTAGGATCTGGATGTGGGAAATCCAGATTCAAATTCCCACTTGAGGCTGCTTTGGTCATTATAAAGAAGCAGATGCAAAGGAAGAGTAAGGCCCCAATCCTATGTATGTTCAGACATTTAAAAGTCCTATAACTCCCAGCATTGCTCAACCAGCATGGCTAGCTGGGCCATGCAGGGATTTGTAGTGCTTTTTCTGTCTAAATATGAATAGGAGTATTTCCTAAGTGGCTCATACAAGGAGGAAAGATGTGTGTTCTGACCACATTGGGAAAATATATTCCCATGAAAGATATGTGCATATCCCCGATATGTGTGAGACTAAGGATGCTTGAGGAATTCCATCTGTAGAATTCCAATATGAACTGACCAGATCCGCACTTACCAGACTACTATGCAGATTGGAACATAGTTATCCACTGGCTTTCACATTTCTGATATATTCCTCATTTAGAAATGTGTATTTTTGTTAGCAAAAATAGCTGAATAAAGCAGACTAAATCCAGAAAGTGGAAGGCTTAGCAAACGTTATTTAGACATAAACAGAGAATCCCCTGGTTAAGCATTCAGAAGTAAAGAATAGCAGATAAAATCGGCTCAAGCTTCTAATTAGCACTGTGCTGAATTTTATAATCTATTTATTTTCGGCCATTCATTCGGGGAAGCTTGCAATGCTGCTTCAAAAATGTGTACTGTAGAAAAATGTGAACTTTAAAAATGCAGATTTTGGGGAAATTGCCCATGTTCATGCTTTAGTCAGTGGGAGAAAAGTACACATTTGGGTGCATACTTTTTTAAAAAAGGATATTCTAAATGTGCACCTTTCCTGTTTGAATGACAACCAGAGCTTGTGATCGGAAATGGAAATGAAGCGGACTGAGCTTCAAGGTGGAACTTAGAAACATTGATGAGTGTGAGCTTTGCTGATTCTCCCATCTCTAGCTCCAAGCTGCCACCAATGCAGACATGTTCCAAATCTATTAAGGATGATATAATCGGAAGAATTATGTAATCACAAAAATATGTATTTCTTTAGTAAACCTCTCAGAGTATCTTTAGATGAAGGTTGTCATTTGGTAGGTAAATGTCTTAACTAGCGAAGACAGAAGCTTCTGCCCTTGTTACAGATGTGTGAATCAGCAAAACCTGAGCTTGCCAAAGTTCTCCAAATGCCATCTGGAAGGTTGTTCTGACTTGAACCCATAACAGTTTGCAAGCTTTGTTTTTTCTTTCCATATGAACACCTATGCGGGCTTTTGTGCATGTTTTATTCCAGACGTATGCATCAATTGTGCATTGAAACTGATGCATTCTTCTTCCATTGATTAAAGCACGTTTCCCCCCCCCCCACTCCCCAATATGCAGTTTTTCATGTACATTTTTCAAATGCACTCATGCTGTCGAACACCTTTTTGGGAGTCCATGCATCACGTTGCAAGCTTGGAAATATATGGACCGAATGCAGGTTGTGCCTGACTCTGAGTTTGGTCTGAAGGTGCAAACTAGGGAAATCCTGATTAATAATAATAATAATAATAATAATAATCTGAACTGACTTTCTCATACATCAGTAGTCCTTGTACAGTATTAGAGCTGGCAAAACACCTGGATTCATAATAATTTCGTCCTCCAGTCTTGCTGTGCTTTATCTCAGTATTCGATATAAATCTTTACAGGAGGTGCCTGACCCCAAAAGAGATCCATTTTAGCTTGTTCCCCCCCCTCTTCTCTCTGTTGTGCATTAAACCTAGACACAACTCTGTATACACGGATTCTTGCTGTTCCAGTAGACCATTTATGGCAGCACTGTTTATGGGGTTGCATATAGATAGTGACTGAATTCGGATGACACAATAAGGAACTGGGTGGGGGGAAACAATCGTCAGTTGTATTGACTATCGTATCGTCCGAATGCTGCCATAGTCAACTCAGTGCTGATCCTAATCCACACCACAGTTGATTATTTATTGCCATGTTGTGTGGGGAGTACCCCCTAGATGAACAACTGTAAAGTTGATTATTATCCCACCATTGACTATCGTGTTGTCCAAATTCAGCCACTGTATGGCTGGGGGCTGATTGAATTACAGGGCATTATGTTAAATGCATTTTTTTTGTTTAATAGATAGTTCTTCTTAAAAACAAAAAAAAACAAAAAAACCAGCTGTATGAGTGTATGGAGGGGGTGATCATTATTGGTGCCAGTGGGGAATTTTCTCCCAATGCAAACAGAACCTTCAGCAGATTCAGAATTTTTCTCAGGGCTGCAGCAGGGGAGGAAAGGCATAACTCCCCTCCCCTTCATGCCACCTGGGATCTAGGGATGGGTGAAAATTTCATAGGGTCCATTTTTTCATAAGAACTTACCAACATTTTGACATTTCTTCATAAGCAGAATGGCAAGAATTTGAGATTGGAAACGTGTAGACACTTTGTTTTTTAGTACAATCTGCAAATGTCTTCATCACTGGCATGGAAAGAACTTGAGATTTTCTTTTCTTTTCTTTTTAAGTGATATTTGCATTACAGCACACACACACACACACACACACACACACACCACTAGCACATTAAATGCAAAGATGACTTTTTAGTTTGTCTCTGAGAAAAGAAATAATTCAACATTTCCTATACCCTAATTTCTCCTGACCCTAAGCATAGAGTTTTGCAACACATGAAGTCCTTCCTTTGAAACTCCTAAGACAAACTTCCTGGATTCCTAAAGGCTGCATTCGGCTTGTTGTATGGCCCAGTCTTCTCTCCTGAGAAAAGCAAGGGAAAGGAACAGGAAGCTTTGCACACCTTCATCTTAGGCAAGATCTACACTACTGCTTTATAACAGTTTTTAATGAAATTAACAACTGTTGGGGCCCATGATACATTCCATATGTTTTCAAACCACTTTCAAAGTGTTATATCCTGCTTGGTGTAGATCTGGCCCTATTCAGGCATTCTACATTTGGACACATTAACCATTAGTGTGCACTTCGCATGAAAAATCTGGGGGTCTGACAGACATCCGATGGACCTCCGATATCGCGGTATGGTTAGGGAGCGGTTTCAAAACCATTGGAAACCCTCGGTGCAGTTAGAAGACCATTCGGAGCCCCAAAGGGATCCGTAGGGATCTGAAGATATTTTAGGTGATGTGAGGGCTCATTTCATGTAGATGGATGACTGACTGAACACTTCCATATTAGGAAAACGCTGGGGGCTGAGGGAGGGGTAGTTTTGCAATCGATATCTGTGGCTAACCAATAGCCACAGTCTCCTCCCTGTCCTCTCTCAAATCATGTTGCTTAGGGGGAGGGATTGCAAATTATAAAAGAAAAATCCTGTAGCACTGCTCTTTCACAATGTGGCTGAGGCTGACTGAACATCCCGGAAATGGGAAAGTTCCATCAGCTTTCCCTAGCACCTTCCTATCTGAGGGCATTTTGAAGCCCCCTCTGCCCTTACCCTACCGGTCCAGTGTGGTCAGTAGCCTGCCTCTGGGCACTGGGGGCAGGAGCCTTGCCCATAGCACTGCTGCTGCTTCTGCCAGCCTCAGAGTGACTGCTGACTTGAAGGGGGTGCAGCCATTTAAGATCAAGCATACCTGGGATCCTCCACCACCAAGGAAAAATGATCTCAGGCACTAGACTTGCATTTTGAAGGAGAGGGTGTGGGTGGAGCCTCAAGACTAGGCTGACCAGATGGCTCGGGATTTCCCGGTCCTAACCGGGAATCCAGGGGCAAACCGGCCCAACCGGGGGGCGGGGGGGCAAACCGGGGTGGCGGGGGGTCACGCGGCGGTGCAGAAAGCGAGGAGCGGTGGTAGACCCGGTGGCGGTGGCGGCGGAGGAGCCCGGGAAGCGCCCGCCCCAGCAGGTAAGTGCCCCTTGCCTCGCGCCCCGCGCCTCGTGCTCCTTACCTGCTGGGGTGTCCCGTCTGCTTCCCTCCAGTGCTCGAATCTACTGAGAAACAGGCTTCGCGGCCTGTCCCTCAGTAGCGCGCCGGGTGATGACGTCATCACCTGGCGCGATACTGAGAGACAGGCCGTGAAGCCTGTTTCTCAGTAGATTCTGAGCACCGGAGGGAAGCGGACGGGACACCCCAGCAGGTAAGGAGCGCGAGGCGGGAAGGCGGCGCGAGCAGCGTGGGGCGAGCGGGGCGAGCGGGGCATGCGGGCGGCGCGGGCGTGTGGGCGCGCAGGCGGCGCAGCGCGGGCAGGGGGGCGGGCGCGCGGGCGGCGCAGCGTGGGCGGGGAGAGCAGGCGGGCCGTGCGGGGGGGCGGGCGCGCGGGCGCATGGGCGGCGCAGCGCGGGCAGGCGTCGCGGGGGGGCAGGCGCGTGGGCGCACGGGCGGGGGGGCGGGCACGCGGGGGGGTTGTTTTAGGTGGGGGGGCAGGGGGGACCAGGATTTTGGGTCTCAAAATCTGGTCACCCTACTCAAGACCACCCACACCCGACTTCTTCTCCTGCACTTCAGACAGACCAGCAGCAGCGTCTAATTTTGGCCGGGGGGGAGACTAGAAGAAACACCTCTCCCTCTCACAAACGCAGCCAGAGCCATCTTTCTTTGCTGGGTTTTCTTTTCTCTGTGTGTGTGTGTGTGTGTTCTTGTTCCACACATGGAGATAAGGGACTTCAATTTTTGTAGGACCTTTCTAGTTTCTGAAACTTCTGCAAGCTCTCTTGAGAGAAGATGAAGTGCATCTGAAGTGTGTGTGTATGGGGTATGTGTGTGTATGTGTGTGTATGGGGTGGGGAGGGGAATGGTTAGAGGTGGATTTTTTTTAAAAAAAAATCCTAACGATCACGGGATGAAGGGATCTGCATCCAACTTGTCATGGCTAAAACCCTATTTAAGAGCAAGCAGGGTGCCAAGTTTCATCTCTTTATCTTTAAAAATGACAATGTAAGCATTTTTATTAATTAATTCCCATTGACGATAATAGTGCAGTTCTCCGAAAACGGAGCGGTTTTCCACTGGGTAATCCGATGGTGCGGGGAGACAGAGCCATCCTGAAAATCGGGTTGGGGAATCGCCTCATCGGAGCTCCGTCTTGAATTTTGGGAAGGAGCAGACCCACTCTGCACATCCCTATTAACCATGCAAGGAGAGGGAGCATGCTAGCCTTGTCCCCGCTGTCATGTTATTTGTTGCCCCAGAAAAATCGGTGTTCTCAGTTGCATGGAGAGGCTCCATGAATAAAGAAGTCCATCCTCATCAGAAAGTCACCCTCCACGAATAGATGGTGACAGATGGGATGAGGGAGAGGGGTGGGACTAGGTACTCCCTCTCCTTATGTATTCATTGGCCTCAGCTGTAAATTATCTGAATATGGCTCTTTCATTTGCTCTTTCTTTCTGCAATTATTTCTTCAATATCCATGTCCATTGAAACACCGATTTTGTGTTTTGTTTAACAACAAAAATGCAACCCTTTAAAATAATTCATGAAGCCTTGCTACAAGTAATGGATGCTATTGCAGGAGAGGGGATTTGTGACTGCCACCAGGTCCAGCTAATCAGCACTCTGCCAGGTAGGGCAGTGGGAGGGAAGTGCTTTTGTAATTGTCACAGGGGGCAGCCAATCAGCAGTCTGCAAAGCCACCTTTTCCCCTGCAATTACAATGAACTGGTTGTTCTTGTACTTGATTCATTTCAGAAGTTTGTGTGTTTGTCCAAAAAGGGGAGGTAATATTGGATAAACTGGGGTGGCTCACCACTTAAGATATGTACATCCGTCTTGACCTGTAAACTGCCCAAATTGGTGTAAGCAAATAGAGGCACTACATATAAGCATAAGAAAATGCAAAGAAGTAAATATGATGCCTCAAGATTTTAATCACATAATTGCCATTTTTAAAATAGCCATAGAACTAAAGCAGGGATGAGGAATGGGTCACCAAATATTCTTGGTCTCTACCTCCCATCAGCTCCAACCAGCATGAATAACTTCAGCAACATCTGGAGGATCACAGGTGCCCCACCTGTTAACTAAACCAATGTTCTTGCAGGGTAACGTTATTTTTCAAGGAAGGAGTGTTGGATTGAACTGGCCAGTTACAAACATTTTCTTTGAAATGTTTAGCTCTAAATGGACTTGATGTCTGGGAATATATATAAAAGATAACCTGACATTTCAGGTTTAAAAATAAATTTTAAAAGTGGAGCATTGCTAGGCTGTCTGAGTATAAGCACGGGAGGGGAGACTTGAGCAGGTGGAACAGTTGAGAGAAACTGAAAAGTGTGTGTCCCATAGGAGGAGGCAGCGAAAGATCAATATTCTCTTATGGCTCAACATGGTCCGGATGTGGCATTGGATGACAAATTGCAAGTCAGGGGTCATTGCGTACAAGATGCACAGCTATCATTTCTAGAGCGTGCAGAGTGCACTTCTAGATAGGGAAACTATGTGTCCACTGCATGGTGTGGCAAATGTACCTGAAGAGCTGGTGAGTGTGATGGCTACATGTGTGGGTCATGAGCCAAGAAATCTCAGTCCAGCCATGAATTCATCAAGTAGACATCTTAGGTGTGCCTCAGCAGCCAGCCCCAACCCCAACCTACCCCCCCTCTCATTTGCAACACGAGGACAATAAATCACAAGTATTTCTATGAAGTACTAAGATAAAATAGGCAAAGAACACTCTTTAGTTCCCCATCTGCAACATGTGGATAATGGTACAAACTGTTCTTACAGGATTGTTCTGTGGATTACCAAGGCAAAGAATCTCAATTGCTTTGAACTTAGTAAAGAGTGATCCGTTATCATGTTTTGCCATGTAAACACCTGGTGGGAACTACACTTAGAGCCGGGTTCCTGTTGCATGCTGTGTAGTGGCTAAAGTGTTGGACTGGGAGTCCCCACTCAGCCATGGAAACCAACTGGGTGACTTCGGGCCAGTCACAGACTCTCAGCCCAGCCTATCTCACAGGGTTGTTGTTGTGAGGATAAAATGGAGAGGATGATTATGTAAGCTGCCTTGGGTTCCTTGGAGGAAAAAAAGGTGGGATATAAATGCAATAATAAATAAATACATGTTTACTCAAAAGCAAGCTCCATTGAATTCAACTGGACTTATTCCCAGGTAAGCAAGTATAGGAACACTGCCTTATTGTGCCATTTTGAACTGTTTTGCTTGTTTCTATTGTCACCATTTTGAATCAGAACAGTCACTTCCTTTGTTGTCAAAGGTTCTGGTGCACATATCATTCTCCTAATCGGAAACAGAATCTGCAGGAAAAACTGCATTGTGGTAAAGTGGCCCTGAATGTTCATATAACTCTGCATGAAGGAGTAGTAATTCCCCAACTTTCATAAATTTTCTCAGTGTGCCTGTGTTGCAAACGCCAAGTTTGGGCACACATGCGGTGCACACACATTAATAAATCAGATATGTAAATCACTTGCTAACTTAATGTTTCATGCAGTGTGAATCTCACTCAACAGCTTAGCACAGTGGTGCTTGCTTTCATGATGAGCAAAATGTTTCAAATAAGAGGCCTGTGCAGTGACAAGGAGCCTGCTCCCTTGGGTTAGAGTTCATGCATCTCTCTAGTAATCCACAGGATTGCAGACAATGCAATGGCAGGAACAGCAGCTTGAGTGACGGCCGTGTAAAACTCAGGACAAATCCGGCTGAGCACAGGTGAGAGAGTCCATATGAAGGCCTGCCCTGTGGCAGCGAAGGCCACACAAAGCAGCACTTCTCTGCCACCATGGCATTTGTGTGGCATGGTCCATCAGAGCTTTTCCATATGGTTTAAAAGTCTTCATTGTGAGCAAATTGAGCCTATGGTAGCCTCCTGTGACATGTTAGTTGGATTTTATGTATGGATAAAATTCAAGTTGGTTATGCTCTCCAGATTAATCTTCATGCATTCCTAGGGAATCCTGCAAGTCTTACTTTCCAAAAACAGGTGAGGATGTTTCTGTTTCAGAAAGGTGGGTTGTTGGTTTTGCCCAGGGGAGTAATACCTGTTGATGGTGCATTGTGCTCAGTGATTTTTAAAATTCATTTTAATATAGTTGCATGCTACTTAGGGATGTTGGAGAAATCTTCAACAGATTCAAATGACCTTGGATTCTTCTGAATCTGACCTTTAGGTTCAACAGTGGACTGGTTTTTTCCAAGTCCTGTGGATTTCGCAGGCTTGCAGACCAATTTTTCATTGGAGTGGAGGGGGGAATTGCACTAATTTGCATCAGTGTTCATCCACATTAACTAATGTGGCTTTGCACATTTGCACAAGCACGCATTAGTGCTAATGCGATTTAGCACAAGTGGAATGCCACTTCTAATTCCATCTAGAAGTGGATGATGGAACAAAAAGTGCCTGGCAATGAGCGTCATCAGATGAGTGTTTCATTGCATGCTCCTTACTGGACTCTCGTGGATTTTCCCTGGTCCTATTCACGACGTTGTCTGCCTCCCGTGTGTCTCCCACCCCTTCTAGCCTTCTTCCCATGACAAAAGAAGACCCCGGTAAGTCTGGTTTATTTTTAGAGATGGAACTTGCCATGATCTCCTGCTGTGTGCAGGAGAAGCAGCGCAATATGGGCCACATGAATGGGCCACATGGACGTTGTTTACTTCCTCTTTCTTCTCCATGAGGAAGAGGAAGTACTGAGCAACAAAAGTGAGGGCAGAGAAGCAACAGTAGGGAACCATGATTCCACCACCACCCGTCTGATGAAACTCAATGAATAAAACAGAATCAATGAAAATCCATACATCTCTAATCTTACAACATTTACAGTGCAATCCTATACATATCTACTAAGAAGTGAGTTCCATTGAATTCAATAGGACTTACTCCCAGGTAAACAAGTATAGGATTACAGCCTTACTGTGGTATTGCATTGTTTTGTTGGGTTCTGTTGTCACCATTTTGAAAGGTGTTCTGGAGGCATGGGACAGGATCTAGAAATGATCGGCTGGACAAAATATGATAACAGAAGAAATCTCTGCAAGGAACAGAGAGACAGAGAGCTACAACTTGCTTCTAGGGATGTTGCAGGTACCTGACTGGGACTGGGAGTCCACCCCTCCCGGAAACGTGCATCTTTACTGTTGCATGAATGGGGCCTTTATGGCCGCCATTTACGCAATGGGGAAATGACAAATTTTCTGGAATCTCCATTGTTGTGTACAATGGAGGCTCTGAACAAGGGCATATGGGCTCATGGTAGCATTGGATGCTCACTGAGCAAGAACAGAAGCTCATGCAGTGCCTTCGCAGAGACAACTCATAGCGACAGCAGGACAAGCATCTGACGAACTGGATGTGGGTGAGTTCACCTATCCCTACATGCTCTTATTAAATTGGGACTGTTAGGATTTTTTTTAATGTGATTCTAAAACCTTGAAACTCTTTTGTGCATTCATAAATATTGTCTGTATAGGATTACAAACTAAAAGAGACCATCTGTGAGGCTGGTTGTTTATTTATTTAGAAAGGTATATCCCAATTTTCTGGTGTTTATGCATCACTCAGCACACCCAAAAACAGTGAAAGCCACTGATAAGATGCAATCTTTTCGAAAATAATTGCAGAAAAACAGAGTTCCCTATCCTGGCTTATCTACTGTAATATCCTGTTTCCCATCTTACTAACTGGATGCCTATGTTAATTCTCAAAGAAGGACACTCAGAGTAAGCACATGCTGAGTGTTTAAATCTTGCTTGCAAAATATGTGAGCATACCCTGCTCAAAGCCTCGAAAGTGATCACGATCGTGTGTCCGCCATAAATGTTAGCCAATTTCCAGACATGTACCCGCCTTCGATTTGTTTGCTTTTGCACACATTTCTGAATGTGTGAAAAATTTCCCCTGTAGACTGAATCAGTTTGATTCAGTCTATGAAGGACATTTGCACGAATTAGGAAATTTGTGCAAATTTGGGGAGATTGGCACAAATTTCACATTTGATCGCTGTTCAAGTCGCACAATTTTCCCATTTGTGTAGTCGAGTGGCGTGATGAATTCAGAGAATTCTAGTGGTCTTGAACATCACCCATTTGCCCATCATGAATTCAGAGACACTCTGCCTTTGACACTGGAGGTAATAGATACCCCTCAGGACTCAGCCATTGATAGTCTTACACTCCCCCTGAAAGACTGTGTTCGCAGCTTGGGGTGCTCCTGGATCCATCGCTCCAAATGACAGCTCAGATAGATGCGACTGCCAGGAGTGCCTACTATCAGCTTCGGCTGATACGCCAGCTGCGCCCCTTCCTAGAGTTGGAAGACCTAAAATCAGTAGTGCACGCACTGGTAACTTCGAGGCTCAACTTCTGCAATGCGCTGTACATAGGGCTACCTCTGTGCCTAGTCCGGAAACTTCAATTAGTTCAAAATATGGCAGCCAGGTTGGTCACCGGTACATCTAGGGGTGACCACATAACACCAATCTTAAAATCTCTTCACTGGCTGCCAATCAGTTTCCGGGCGAAGTACAAAGTGTTGGTTATTACCTTTAAAGCCCTACATGGTTTGGGTCCAGGTTACCTACAGGATCGCCTTCTCCCATACAATCCGCCCCGCACGCTCAGGTCCTCTGGGAAGAATTTATTACAGTCAACAAGAACTAGACTGACAACCGTTACCCAGAGGACCTTCTCTTCTGCCACTCCCAGATTATGGAATGACCTGCCGGGAGAGATTCGCCAACTCACTAGTCTTCTGGAATTTAAAAGATCTATAAAGACTTATCTCTTCCGGCAGGCCTACCCAGATGAATTTTAAAGTGTTTTATTGGTGTTTTAATGATGTACTGGTTTTATCTGCTTTTAATCAGTTTTTGTATTTTGTGTTTGGTGTTGTTCCCCGCCTCGATCCGTTGGGAGAGACGGGTGATAAATAAATAAATATATTATTATTATTATTATTATTATTACTCCATGAATTTCCCTTCAAAGTTGATGTCCACCACCCCATCCTATGCCAATTACACTATTCATTGCTAATATCTGGCCACAGGAGAGAAGCAAGAATTTTCTGCAGCTCCATGTGAGTGAGCCCAGCAGCCTTTAGCTGGGTAGTGTTCATCTATCTATCTATAGCTCTGTTTTCAGCTCCTCCTTGGGAGTCAGCACAAGCAGCATCTCTTACCCTTTAGGAACTGAGTTTGTCTTCACTGCATCTTCTGCTTCTTAAACTTTTCTTTTCAACTCTCCCCCACCCTCAAAGTCTCCTGCTTCAGCATTCGTAAATTGTCCTACCATTCAACCTCAGGCAGATGCAAAGAACTCCTGCTGTGCCTTTTGCCCACATCGCTGTAATGACAGGCAGCTTTGGGGCTTCCTCTAACAGCAGGGGTAACTTTTCCAACCTGTCAAAATCGATTCTGCCAATAGGATTCTGGATGGGGGACAATGCTGCCCCCTTTCTTCATCCATCCAGATGGTGGTACCCTTCTCACATCATTGCTGCTACCTTGAATTCCTATGCATGCTCCCTGGGGCCGCTTTATCTGGGTCTCTGGACTGTGTCAGTTTCTTTACTGTGGGGTTGGCAGCTGTTATATCTTCCTCTCCTAAACATGGATGCCATCCCTTTTGTAGAATTAGGGAGGAGAAGAACTATGTGGCCTGACGCTGGAATACGGATGCATGAGAATTTCATTTTGCTTAGTTTTTGACCAGAACATGCCCCGTTCACACTCCCAAACATGAATGGATCGAGGGGGGGGGGGCAAAGCTCACATATTCCCAAGTTTGCAATTGCATTCCAAAAATGTGTTCATTAAAATCATGTGCATGCTAAAAATGTGCATTTTGAGAGAGAAAAATGTGCATTTTCATTCTTTAGTCAATAGTATGCATTTGCATGCATGCTTTAAAAATGCATGCCCAAATGTGTACTTTTCCCATTTTAACAACAACAACAACAACAACAACAGTTTTACATCTGTGATGGAAACAAGATGGACTGAGCTTCAGGGTGGAACTCAGAGAACCTTGATGAGCCTCACTGATGCTTCCATCAGTGGGACCTCTAGGACCATTCTTAGTACACTCATTCCTGTTTTTCATGCACTCCCCTGGTCACTCAAGTGGCCAAGGGTAGTCCATCAATGATCCTGTTTGCTTCTTTAGCAAGATGTTTCGATACTAAAAATTCCTCCAGTTGTCTGCATCCTTCTTGAAGTGTGGTGTCCAGAACTGGATACAATACTCAAGATGAGGCCTAACCAGTGCCAAATAGAGGGGAACCAATACTTCGTGCAATTTGGAAGCTTTACTTCTATTATCGCAGCTCAATTACCCCTCCCCCATGGCACATACAGAAGCCAACTGAACTGGCAGTTGAATCTTACTTCAACACTGGGAATGGGACAACATCCTTCATTGCACTGATGGCAAAAAGCTAGCTTAGGGGACAACGGGCAGGCTACGTAGCATACAGAGCTTTGTCCTCCAACACGTCACCATCATTCCTCGGCCATCAGCATCTGCTGCTTCAGGCAAGTGCTTCACTCTGCCGAAAGATGGACAAATAGTCTGACCTGCTGTAAAGCAGCTCTCTCTGATTGGATAGGGAGGGTGCTGACACCTGAAAGTATGCATTTGGTAATCATTTGCAGTAGGAGAAGCAGATGGAAATGTTTAGAGGCAAACATTTAACTCCCCACCTCCGTTCTCCCCCTTTTGCAGCCTGCTACTGAATATGCTCGTACCACCATGCATCACTTTGGTATTTATGTGTACATTTTGGATGCCTTCCTTCCATCCAGGAAGATGAACAAGTTTTTCCCCCCTTCAATTAACTGCTGCTGGGCCTGGCAGGAGGTTCTGTGATGTGACAAGGACTGCAATATGTAATAGAAAGGAGCATGGCAATGAAATCAGAGGAATGAGTGATCATCTGTAACCCAACCATTACGCCATCAGCTTTTACTGTATGTTTTGCCTGCCTAGGAGAACGATAGGCAACTATTTTGTTTTATATTGGCTTAATTCTTTGATTGAATTGGACTAATTTTTTTTTTAACAAGGGGGAAGGAAAAGCATAACGGCAGCTGTCTCATGACAACACTGAAAGTCGCAGCTGTCATTAAGTTGCCATGTCATTTACAGTTCTGTCTGGCTTTGTTTTCTCCATTCTGTACTCCCTTTCCATCATTGCAAATGAAACATCAGCCCATATCCTGCTATACCCCTGTGTAAGTAAGTACTGATTTCCTTTTCAGTCTAGCACAAATATCACACTGGCTCCCTGTACCCTGTGGAATAAAGCAAAACGCAACCTGAAGGATGTGTGTTCCCTTTCCCTCCCTCCTTTCTTATTTGGAGAGAACTCCCCCCCTCCTTTCACTGGTTAGTAATAACCATGAGCAACGGTGTTGATCCTCAATCCTGTCGGCCAGATCCTGCCCATCTGAAGACCCAATCTCGGCCTCTGAGATGCCCCAGGTGACCACACTACCTTCCCTAGACCCAACCCTTTCCCCTCGAAATCCCTAAGGTGTAGTAAGGTCTTTAAGGTAAAATATGCTGGCATTTTTCATCCACTCTTTTTCCTTCAGCCCCAACCACCATTGGAATATGGTCTCTGAAAGCTTCTCCCAAATTAAATTTGGCCTTCAGCATAGGGGTGTGCAAGGGGTGTGCCAGGTGTGCCCAGGCATACTCTATTCTCTCAAGCAATAAGCACCAAATCGAGGGGGCCATTGAGTAGGGATCCAGAATCAGCGGGAACAGCCCCCCAGCTACTCTGCTGCCATGTCAAAGAATCGCTGTCACTGAGAGAGCACCATTACTCCTGGCAGCAGGAATGAAAAGGAATCATTCTGCTGGGAGCCTCTCTGCTGGGACTAGGGCAACAGTATCTACAGCGTTTAATAAATGAATGAATAAAAATAATGTTCTTTATGACTGAATATTCAATAAATGTTTGTCTTTAAAAAATAAAAAAATCCCTGGGTGCACACCATAATGAAATGTGCCGTGCACACCTATGGCCCTCAGCCTGAGAAAGCTTCACAACCCATTGTTTAGAGTTACATTTCCACCAACGATAGCCCTGGCTCTCATGTGTGCTAGAACTGATAACCATGGTTAGAAATAAGTTTGGTAAATCAAGTTATGAGGGAACATAGCATTGCCAATGGTTAGTGTCAGAGCACATTTAATCTGTGGTTCATGACAATAGGGCACCATTGGCTGCCACCTCAACTTCCATTCAAATGTGTAATTCTTCTGTTATCATTGGACAATCATGCCATTAACAAGTGCTATATGCTTTCAGGCTCTGTCTCTCTCTCAAAGAGTCTGTTGGACCAGACTGAGATCCATTCATATTAGTTCACTTCACAAGCACTTTTCCAGGAAACTCCATTCCACTTTCCCTTCCCTGGTTTTCCATTTCCTTCCTCTAACTCAACATTCTTTGGCCACTGAGCATGCTCAGTCCTCATTGGAGCATTGGGGTGGGGGGATATTCCCCGCCTTAATCTTTTCTCTTGAAGATCCTCCACGACTGCTGATGTCTCCCTCTGGTTTGTGGACAGTGCTGTTTTCACTACATAAGGATCCACATTTGGAAAATGAGTTTGCCATCACTGTATAGGATGAGAGAACCAATGGTGCTATCTCCACACCCTTCATAATTTTTAACAACCTCTATCCTGTCCCCCCCTTCCCAGGTGTCATTTCTACAAAAGTCTATGATTGTTTAATGTTTCCGCCAAAGAAGTCAGTTAGTAGAAACAAATTATCTGGCATCTGAAATCACCACATTTGAGGCTCATCTGTTTCTCCAGTAATGAGCAGTCATGTCTTTAAGACGATATAGCTGGTGATTTTGGCTATTTCACCTCTTCTCATAGTAGAAGAACCATTTTTTTTAAAAAAAATCTTTACTGGGTGGGGTATCTCCTCTGTGTTCCTCTCTTTAAAAAAAGCAGGACCACTTCAGGTCACAATGGCTATATTCATAGGAAGCAGAGCTCCACATATGTGAGAAAGCAATGGTGAGAGAAAGGAGGAGAATGTGCCAACCTACCTCTCACTAATTCCAGGTTTTCAATTTTTCTATCCCAATCCCTTCCTGACTACTGGTCTCTGAATATGTTTTCTGTATTGGATCAGATGTCCTAGCCCTGAAATCGGAGCCATGTCCAGAGTTTTGATACCATGAAACTCTGAAGCGCTCTGTTTTTCCCAGTTCTCTGCATCTCCCGCCAAGTAGGGATGTGTATCGTATCGTTAAAATGTACGATAACAATACAATAAGGTCATTATCATGCATGTGTTTAATGAAGACGGTATGATAGAAAAACCTACGATAATCATCAGAGACGATAATTTTTGGGCGATCTTATCGTTTTATCGGACTGCCATATAAACTTCTGTATTTTAAAAGTTAGAGGCTTGAAACTTGGTCACAGTGCTTATGGGGTATGCCTAAGTATGTGTATGAAATTTGAGGTTGATCCTTCCAACCCTCAATTTTATATGATTTTTAAAAAATCGTTTCAGTTCTGACAGGTCTGAATGAATGCACGTGGCGAGCTGTCAATCTGTTCTGTCAGAACTGAAACGTTCTAATAAATTCATATAAAATCAAGGGTTGGAGAGATCGATCTCAAATTTGGCACATATGTATAGCAACATGTGCTACACATATGTGCCAAATTTGAGATCGATCCCTCCAACCCTCGATTTTATATGAATTTATTAAAGATCGTTTCAGTTCTGACAGATCAGAATGACAGCTCGCTACGTGCATTCATTCAAACCTGACAGAACGGAAATGATCTTTAACAAATTCATATAAAATCGAGGGTTGGAGGGATCGATCTCAAATCTCATGCACATACTTAGGCATACCCCATAAGCACTGTGACCAAGTTTCAAGCCTCTAACTTTTAAAATACAGAAGTTATAGGCATTTTTTCTTTAAAAATAGGGCTGCAAAAATATCGTTTTCTCACGATAATTATCGTGAAGACGATATGGTTCACCTACGATCTGAATGAAGATGATAGTTTTTTTGGTCCGACATGACGATAACGATAAACGACAATATTTTTTGGTGTGCACATCCCTACTGCCAAGTATCCCAAACTGCAAAGCTGCTCCTTAAGCAAAACAGCTTCTTTGGCATCTATATTTGATTATCTGAATGTCTTAAACATTGTGGAGATAGATATTTTCCTATCTTTTACTGATTTTTGAACTATGCTATGATATGCAAGCATGGCCACCATTCTTATCCTCTTTCTAAGAGATCTGTACATCTCCCCAGACAGTGTTACATGCTGCAATCTATTGGGGGGGGGGAGAAGATATACAATTAAAACTTGTTAAAGATAATTAAACTCAAATGAGAAGGGGGGAATCTGCTCCACTGCTTTGTTCATAATAATAACAGGTTCTGAACTATAATTAAATTCTTCCTTCCAATAATTGTATACATACAAAGGAATGTTCCAGATAGCAAAAGAATACAGTGATTAAAAATGATTAAGGAGCTGTTTGCAAAAGGAGAGATGAGCCAAAGAGGGTTGGAAGAGTTTTAGGTGTCTCAAAATATAAAGTACCAGCTGGGAACCAGATGGTGTTTGGCTACCTTAACCCAGTGTCTGAAATACCAGTAGATGCATCCAGAATGTGCCTTCTTTCCTTCAGCTAAAATATGCACCCATAGGAATAAACTGGCAATACAGAGAAAATTTCCTGACACCAAGATCTAGGGATGTGCACTGACCACCCGGATCGGATCGGATAGCGGATCGGAATCGGACCTGGGGGGTCGGATCGGATCGGATCGGATCGGAGGCTGGTCGGATCGGATCGGACCAGATGTCCGATCCGGATCGGACGCCATTTTGAATGCTTTTTCCCATAGCCAAGTATTGTTTTACAAAAACGCCTATAACTTTTTCATTTTTAAAGATAGAAGGATGAAACTTGGGCACATTGTAGACTGGTTAGGGGTAGTTATCTGTGAGAAATTTCAGAAAGATTGGTGCATGCATTTTGTGGCAATTAATTTTTTAATAAATACCCAGGAATGCCTATAACTTTGTCATTTTTAAAGTTACACACATGAAACTTTGCCACATTGTAGGGGGTACCTTGGGACCTATGTGTGTGAAATTTCAGAAACGTAGGTGCTTGTCTTGTGTGGCAATTAATTTTTAGAAAAATGGGTAGTAGTGGGGTAAATACAGTTACGCCTCCCATTTTTTTATTTTTGAAGATACAAACAGGAAACTTGGGCACATTACAGGTACCACTTGCCTTGATATGTGTGTGAAATTTCAGAAACATTGGAGCTTTCCTTGTGTGGCAATTAATTTTTGAAACAATGAGGAAAGAAACACCTATAACTTTGTCATTTTTAAAGTTACACACATGAAACTTTGCCACATTGTAGGTGGTACCTTGGGACCCATGTGTGTGAAATTTCAGAAACGTAGGTGCTTGCCTTGTGTGGCAATTAATTTTTTAATAAATACCCAGGAATGCCTATAACTTTGTCATTTTTAAAGTTACACACATGAAACTTTGCCACATTGTAGGCGGTACCTTGGGACCTATGTGTGTGAAATTTCGGAAACGTAGGTGCTTGCCTTGTGTGGCAATTAATTTTAGAAAAATGGGTAGTAGTGGGGTAAATACAGTTACGCCTCCCACTTTTTTATTTTTGAAGATACAGACAGGAAACATGGGCACATTACAGGTACCACTTGGCTTGATATGTGTGTAAAATTTCAGACAGCTGGGTCCAGGCATGTGGTGGCAAGGTATTTTTGAAACAATGAGGAAAGAAACGCCTATAACTTTTTTATTTTAAAAGTTAGAAGTCTGAACATTGCTCACTTTGTAGATGGGTTAGGGGTAGATATGTGTCAGAAATTTCAGAATTATAGGTCCAGGCATTTGATGGCTATGGAATTTTTAAATTACATGTTTCAAAAAAATTTCTACAGAGGCCAGGTCTTCCCCTCCCGCTTCCCGCGAAGAAAAGGAAACACTCTCTCGTCTCGATCCCTTTGATCCTTGCTAGTAGTATCCATTACAGGGCTCGTGTTTCCTTTCCTACTTTCACTTTTCAAGCAGAACGGCTGAGCCTAGCTGAGTTTTGCAGCCATGCGTGCAAGGAAGGATCACTCTGGTCTCGATCCCTTTGATCCTTGGTAGTATCCATCACAGGGCTCGTGTCTGCTTGAGTACAAAGTGAAAGCAGACACGAGCCCTGTAATGGATACTACCAAGGATCAAAGGGATCGAGACCAGAGTGATCCTTCCTTGCACGCATGGCTGCAAAACTCAGCTAGGCTCAGCCGTTCTGCTTGAAAAGTGAAAGTAGGAAAGGAAACACGAGCCCTGTAATGGATACTACTAGCAAGGTTCAAAGGGATCGAGACGAGAGAGTGTTTCCTTTTCTTCGCGGGAAGCGGGAGGGGAAGACCTGGCCTCTGTAGAAATTTTTTTGAAACATGTAATTTAAAAATTCCATAGCCATCAAATGCCTGGACCTATAATTCTGAAATTTCTGACACATATCTACCCCTAACCCATCTACAAAGTGAGCAATGTTCAGACTTCTAACTTTTAAAATAAAAAAGTTATAGGCGTTTCTTTCCTCATTGTTTCAAAAATACCTTGCCACCACATGCCTGGACCCAGCTGTCTGAAATTTTACACACATATCAAGTGAAGTGTTCCCTGTAATGTGCCCATGTTTCCTGTTTGTATCTTCAAAAATAAAAAAGTGGGAGGCGTAACTGTATTTACCCCACCACTACCCATTTTTCTAAAATTAATTGCCACACAAGGCAAGCACCTACGTTTCCGAAATTTCACACCCATAGGTCCCAAGGTACCGCCTACAATGTGGCAAAGTTTCATGTGTGTAACTTTAAAAATGACAAAGTTATAGGCATTCCTGGGTATTTATTAAAAAATTAATTGCCACACAAGGCAAGCACCTACGTTTCCGAAATTTCACACACATGGGTCCCAAGGTACCACCTACAATGTGGCAAAGTTTCATGTGTGTAACTTTAAAAATGACAAAGTTATAGGTGTTTCTTTCCTCATTGTTTCAAAAATTAATTGCCACACAAGGAAAGCTCCAATGTTTCTGAAATTTCACACACATATCAAGGCAAGTGGTACCTGTAATGTGCCCAAGTTTCCTGTTTGTATCTTCAAAAATAAAAAAATGGGAGGCGTAACTGTATTTACCCCACTACTACCCATTTTTCTAAAAATTAATTGCCACACAAGACAAGCACCTACGTTTCTGAAATTTCACACACATAGGTCCCAAGGTACCCCCTACAATGTGGCAAAGTTTCATGTGTGTAACTTTAAAAATGACAAAGTTATAGGCATTCCTGGGTATTTATTAAAAAATTAATTGCCACAAAATGCATGCACCAATCTTTCTGAAATTTCTCACAGATAACTACCCCTAACCAGTCTACAATGTGCCCAAGTTTCATCCTTCTATCTTTAAAAATGAAAAAGTTATAGGCGTTTTTGTAAAACAATACTTGGCTATGGGGAAAAGCATTCAAAATGGCGTCCGATCCGGATCGGACCTCATCGGATCGGATCGGATCGGATCGGAGGTTGTCCGGATCGGATCGGATCGGATCGGATTTTCCCGATTTTGGGTCGGATCGGATTCGGATCGTGGATCGGATCCGATCCGATGCACACCCCTACCAAGATCTATTAAATGATGGGATAGTCTCCCAGAAGCAGCGGTAGATGCCAAATTGCTTGGCACTTTTGAAACAAGATGGGACAAAGTGCTAGAAAATGCATGAGGGACTCTACCCTATTCATTTATGACAGACTTCCCCAATGTGGTGTTTGGGACAACAGCACCCATCATTCCTGACCATTGGCTATGCTGATGGGCTGATGAACTGGAGGGCACTAGTTTGGGAAAGCATGGTTTAGGATATGAATTAGAAAACCTTTTCCTATATAATGACATAGAATGCATCCCACCTAGGAATGTTGGAGAAATCCAGGAGTGATTCAAATGAGTTTGGATTTCTGTAAATTCAGCCTGCAGATTCTGCTTTTTCCTAGTCACACAGATTCCACAGACTTGCAGACCGGTTTTTCAAGCTTGGGGGAGGGATTTGCACAAATTTGTACTAGCGCTAATTCACATTAAATAATTTGGATTAGCACATTTGCATAAGTGTGCAAGTGTGCATTAGTGTGCATTAGTACTAATGCACACTTGTACTGATGGGCAGGTCTCACTCCTATCCCATTTCTATGGGGAGCTCTCACTGCTATCCCAGGGGAGATTGTAAAAGGGTCTACAGGAATTGAAAGTTGGAGGATGAAATGTAGGTATTATGGAATGTTTTTTTTGGGGGGGGGGGAACAGAAGAAAATAGAAGAGAGATGGAATTGGCTTTCTGCTTGAACCCCTAAAAGTCCTGAAGATGAACTCTCATCAGTCCCAGACAACGTGGCCAGCGGGCAAAGATTGCAGAAGTGGTAGGCCAAAACATCTTGAAGGGCATCAGATTGGGGAAGGTTGTGCTATGGGGTGGACAAACTTCAGGCTCGTTGAATTTAATTTGGATCTTTTGGGTAGGTTTCTCAAATGCCAAGATTCATGGACCAGAGTCAGATGCAAAAGACATACCCCTAGAATTAAAGAATAGGGTCACTTTGAGCACATTCTGAGTCAAGGAAATTATTCTCAGTTCCAGAGCTCACAGTCCTTTCTCATGAAAGTTCACTCCTGGTTATCCCAAGCTTTCCTCTCAATTTTGGTAGAAAACATCTAGTTTAGGAAGAGAAAGTCATTTTCTTTTTGCCAGTTGCTAAACAACTGAGATTCAAAAACCTTTGCCAATCTGCTGCAAATTACTCAGAGATCTACCAGTAGATTCCAATATCCTTTCTGTCAACCTTAGCCTATACTATATACCCCCAGCTATATAGTTAGAACACATCTGGGTGAGCCCTGACAACTAACCCTGATCCACTGCCCTTTAGCATTATACAGCACAGCAGGGAGAGTTTTCAGGAACCTCTATGAACCTCAAACAAATTCTACAAATCTCTTATTCCAGGCCGGTTTGAGTCTTGAACATGAATACTCGTCTTAAGGTCTGAAGATACACAGCAACCCTTTGCCCAAGGACCCCAGCTATGTTAGTATGTTTAGCAAAAACAACAAAAGAACCTTGTGGAACTTCCAAGATGCATTATATATGAATGCACATAGACGTATTTCTATGATGCCCTTTAGTCATATTCCCAGGGCGGTTTACAAAAAGAATAAAACTATTAAAATGCAAATGCAAAAAATAAAATATGTGCTAGCCTCAAAATTCTGAAAGCAGCATAGAACAGTGAGCAGGATTAAAATTGCATCTCAGAAGCTCAGGATTTATGTCTTTATTTTTAGTCTTCGCCTGGTGTCAATGGACAATAAAGTACATTCCAGGCAAACCTCTCTAGGAAGGGCATTTTGCAACCAGGACATCACCAGTGCAGAAGCCTTCTCTCATGGAGTCACCTACCTGACCTCAGCTCAGATGGCAGGTGCACCGGCAGGAGGCCCCCTACTGAAGTTCTTAATGTAGGAATAGGTACATATTGAGAGACAGGTGGACCTTCAAGATGTGAAGCACTTTAAATGTCAAAAGCAGCATTTTGAACTGTGCTATTAATTGTGGCATGAGCTTTCGTAGGCAAGACCCTACCTCCTTAGATGCCTGCTGCAATACATGCATCTAAAGTGCCACAGGACTTGTTGCTAAAATAAAACACTTTCTCCTACACTTACATCTGTTCACCAGGCATGGTTCTTGAAGAGAGATACTGTTTGACATCTTACAATATGTGTATAAATAATTTCCATACATATTTTGGGAGTTATACTGCATAATCCATGCAATGTCTTTTCAGATCCCTTGTTGAGCTACACCCTTTGACTCATGCATGACTGTGTTTGACTAAGACATAGATCATAGGCAGCTGCCTTATACAGAGACAGACTATTGGCCCATGTAGCTTAGTATTGTCTACGCTCATTGGCAGCAGCTCCCCTGGGTTTGAGACAGTGGTTTCCTCCTGGAAATGCCAGGGATTGAATCTGAGATGTGACCTCTCCCTGAGACAGGTGAGTCTCAACATGAGGATGGAAGGGTTCTGGTAGTACATCTTCTAGATTTCGTTCCACTTCATTGCCTCCCCTAAAAAGATTACCACACCAATGGCTGTTTGGATGACTTGAGTTTGTTGATAGAGGTGGGTGGTAATTCTTAAAGTTTGGTTTTAATAAAAATTTAATGAAATTTGAAAGAAAAACCTATGTACTTGAATGCTCTTTAAAAACTCATGTGTGGGAGAATCCAAAATGGATAGATCCATCCAACATTGCTCCTGAAGGTCTAGGTTTAGATCCTTGTGTATTCAACCATTTTAGTGCTTAATTAGGGTTGCCCTGTCTATTTCCTGGCAGGTTTATTATCTTTAATATCTATCTGGCTTGCAGGTACATCATGATCCTCTCTATGCTTGGAATAGCTGTATCTATTGAATTTGGTTGATGTAGATGAGTGAACATTTCAGTTCAGTTTTTGATAAGTTCTTCATATTCAGGAAAGAAAGAACTCTAGTTCTACATCTAGATCAGTATTGTCTATGCTGATTTACAGTAGGTCTCCAAGGTTTCAGACAAGTGGTTTCCAAAATAGAAAGTGTGCTCAATATTGACGTCTTGACACACACATACACACAAACATTTTGCATAACAAAGTGAAAATTTCACAGATCGTAATATCCATGCATTCAAGTGTGCCTTCCTGATCATAGGGAAACGTGTTGCTTGATGAGATTAACATTTCAAAAGTGTTTTAGTATGGAATGCCACTGGACTCCCTGGGAAGCCCTTGCTCCATTTGTTTAGTGAAAGGCACTGTGACTCACTCATTTGATGTGAAACAAGTGTACCGGGTTTCATCTCTCAAATGCTGGAGGACATATGCTCCTAAGGGGTAACCTTGGGAGAATGCTGTTATACATAATCACGCTTTGAAGTTGCACTTGCATTGTGTTTGTTTGTAGAGAAGAAAAAAAGAAATGAAGGCTTAAGGATGGTTGGCAACTAGTGGGAGTGAGAATGAAAGTGTGGCCATAGCTGAATGGGAAAATGCTGGTTCATTCATATGCCCGCATTCACCCATGATGCTTCTAGGCTTGAATGCACTCATCCTGGCCTTGGCATGCCCCAAGGTCCATTTTCCAGACTTGGGGCAGGGAAAGTGGAAGGTGGGGTTGGCACCATGCAGGATCTTGGTGAGCACAGCCCTATCCACCCTGTTTGTAGCAGGCTGAGAGTAGGGCACTGCACATCTTGATCATGCTTGCAAGCATTTGCAGGAAGGCATGTTTGCCTATGTGAGTGCTCCTGCTTGAGTATATGGAGCACTGTTACAAATTGTTAATCCTCAGAGACAGAAGATGTGTGTGTGTGTGTGTGTGTGTGTGTGTAGTAATGGTACTGAAAACTGAGTCCAGAATAGATGTCGTAGAAATTAGGGATGTGTATCGTATCATTAAAATGTCTGATAATTATACAATAAGGTTGTTATCGGACATCCGATTAATGATAACGATACGATAGAAAATCCTCCGATAAATATCTGATCTGAAATTTTTCAGCCCAATTATATTGATTTTTTTTGGGGGGGGGGATTACCAGACCGCCATATAAATTAACCTATAACTTCTGTATTTTCAAAGTTAGAGGCTTGAAACTTGGTCACAGTGCTTATGGGGTATGCCTAAGTATGTGTATGAAATTTGAGATCGATCCCTCCAATCCTCAATTTTATATGAATTTATTGAAGTTCGTGCAACTTTATTGACACAGCTGGTTGACCGGGCCTCCAGGCTGTCATCTTGTTGTCTGCTTTTTTTCCCATAGGCTTGCATTGGAGGAAATGCATGCATAGCTTTTTTATTTGAAATGATAATGACATGAAACTTGGAGAGCCAGGACTAGCAAGATCCAATCTGCAATGACCAAAAAGTTTCATGTCTCTATCTTTTTAAATTAAAAAGTTCTAGGGGGTCCCCCAAAAGCCCCATCCTCTGCTGTAACTTCTTCATTTTTAAAGATAAAAACTTGAAACTTGTGGGACATTGAAGATGAGATCTGGCTGGTCATTTATGAAAAAAAATCAGAGCAATTGCTCAAACCCTCGATTTTCTATGATTTTTTAAAGATTGTACTCGTTCTGAAAGCTGGCGAGCTGTCTTTCTGACCTGTCAGAATTTAAAAGTTCTTTAATAAATTCATATAAAATTGAGGGTTGGAGGGATCGATCTCAAATTTCATACACATACTTAGGCATACCGCATAAGCATTGTGACGAGGTTTCAAGCCTGTAACTTTGAAAATACAGAAGTTATAGGCATTTTTTCTTTTTAAAAAATCCAGCTCTATAGGGCACAATGGAGCTGCAAATTAAATATCAGATTTCTGATCATTATCGTGAAGACGATATGATTAACTGACGATATAATCTGATCTGATTTTTTTTTTTTTAAAAAAAAAAGTGATTTCTGATAACAATACGATACAATAATTTCGGGTGTGCACACCCCTAGTAGAAATCTGCAAAGGAATCAAATGAGCTTGGATTCCTATGAATCCAACTGATGGATTCAGCAGTGGACTGGCTTTTCCCAAGTCGCATGGATTCCATGGATTTGTGGACTGGTTTTTTAAAATTTATTTTCCAGAATTTTACCCAAAGCTAAAAATGCACATTTCCCCATAGCCAAAAACATTGGGGAGATTTGTGCATTTTGGGGAGAATTTGCACATTTTTGCAAGTACAAATTCAAACATGTGAATTTGCACAAATTCAGAATATGGGGGGTGGGAATCTGATTCTGCCATTGAGTGGACAATGGAATGAAAAGCACCTGACAATTTGCAATGCAGATGCAATGGGTTGTACAAAATCTGTGCATCCCTAGTCCAGAATGCCCAGCAGTGCAAGCAATAGGTATGCCACATTACAGAGCACAAATCACAAGAAAATCCAGCCAAAAGAATAAAAGATACAAGCAGGGTGTATGGTGATCCACTCCCAAACTGGTAATGAAGTAGCCACAGAATTTATGGATAGGGTTCATGAATACCTAAAGAAGGCCATTGTTTTCTGTAATGACCTAGCCATTGGCACTTCTAATGATCACAAAGTTGTGTGTGTATGTGTGTAGTGTCTTTCATACATTCATTGCATGAATGAGAACCATGCCTAAAACAGGGGTGTGGGACCCCACACAATTGGGTTTCTAGGACATAGGAAATTGCTACAAACATAGAGGTCTATGTGCATAGGTTTTTATCCTTGCAGATGTCCACTCCAAATGCCTGGACATCATGGGTGGGGCAAGCAGTGCCACACAACCTTGGGGGTCCTACAGGCTTGTTTTACATGCAGTGCCATATGTAAACTTGCCTGTATAGAATATACCCAGTGAGAATGGTCCTTCATGAAATGGGCTTTGAGCTTACACCACAATAAATTAGCCCATAAGGTATCACAAGGCCTTTTGCTAATAAAGCTGAAAGAAACCACATTTCTCACTCTTCCCCTAATTAATCCACAAAATCCATGGGCTTCTTGGTTAATAAATTATGTGTAGAACAGCATGAAATCATGGGATTGATGTGTCATGACCAGTTGTGAAGACCCTACAGAAACTGGGAAGGAAAAGTGTTAAAATGCACATTTGAAGAAGATCTATCATGAGGAATGATGGCAGGGCTCAGAAGAGGAGGGAAGACAGAAGTGCTTCTGGGGCCGGGCCTGCTGTGTATTAGCAAGCTGATGAAGCATGCAATCCCTGGAAACAGAGTTGAGTGGCACAGACAAGTTTTCTGCCCAGGCTCATGGAAGAATATCCTCCAGTTATTTTGGAATTCAGCTCTCATCAGTCCCAGCCAGCATGGCAAATGGTCAGGGATGATGGGAGCTGTATTCCAACACATCTGGAGAGCACCACATTAAAGAAAGGTTGTCCTATATAATATGGGGACTGGCTTAGTAAGAGTGCAGGACTGAAGAGAAATCCAATCACTGACTTCTGGACATAGTATAGAGGGAAAAAGCAGTAGGACAGTGCCTTGCTGAACTCCTTGGGTTGGATCCAAACTTTGCCATACGTAAAGTAGTTATTCATGAGTAGACCCATTGATTTCATGGGTCTAATCTAAACATGACTAAGTCTGGATCCAATCCCTTCTTTTTAGGCACCTTCTCTTGTCTCAGGTGGAGAACAATATCCACCATGTCCCCTATGTGGGTTGAAAAATCTACTCAAATTCTGACAGGCTTATTTACCTATGTGTCCAACAATATCAACATATGGGACATTTTGGGCACAGTAGTTCACACTGTGGTAACTTCCTTACTGGATTACTCTAATGTGTTGTACATGGGGCTGCTGTTGAAAATGACCCAAAAGCTTTAGTTTGTGAAGAATGTGGCAGCCAGAATTGCAACCATACATCCAGGGGGAATTATAGTACACTACTTCTGAAGGAGCTGTCTTGGCTTCCTATTTGCTTCTGAGCCCAGTTCAAGATGCTGGTGCTTACTTTTAAAGCCCTAAAAAGGCTTGGGATCCAAATATCTGCAGGAGCACCTCTCCCTATATCAGCCTGTCCATGATTTAAGATTATCGTGAGGAGCCCTTCCCCAAGAACGTCAGGGAAATAATGACCCTGTTCAGACGACACACTAAGCCATGGTGGTTAAGCATTTTGAGCTAAACATTATGGCTTAGCATATCATGTGAACCATTCCTAACCATGGTGGCTACATAACCACGGTTTAAACATGCTCACTAACCATTTGCTGCAAAAGGGTTAGCGGTGTAACCATGGCTTAGTGTGCCCTATTTTTCGGTTGTAGTGCCCCAATTATAGATTATCTTGCTCATTAAGATTCAGCTGGTGCCAACATTGCAATTGATTTGGCACCAACTCAAACCCTTTCTGTTTTCCCAGACATTTTAATCAATTGATTTTGTCAGTTCTGTTGTATTTACTGTCTTTATCATGATGTGGTTTTTTTTAGTGTTTTGATTGTATTACGTATGCTTTTCATTTCTATTTGTACATCGCCCTGCTATCTGCAATGACAAAGGACAGATTTAAAATGTTTTGAGAAATGAATAGATATACCATAACCTAATAGCATTGTCTTTTAGCTGTTGGTAAACAATACAAAGAACACAAATACGACACGAACTATGAAGACATTACAATTTCTGGGCCCAATCCACCCACAGTGTATCATTCTAAGACCTATTGATTTCAGTTATAGAGGGCTTCATTCTCACATTGAAATAAGCTGGAATAAAAAGTGCTTACTTTGAAAGTGCTCATTCCCTTTGTACCAAAAAGAGCAGCTGCAAAATGAAGTTGTAAAGGGGTCTACGGGAAACAAGAAGTTGTTAACAATTTTGATTTTAACGTCTCAGGATTTTGGCTTACTGGTGGGTTGTTGTTTTTTTTGTTTTTGCTACAAACAATTAGTGTCTGGACTCTACTCAATATACGTTTGGCTCAGTAAGTAAGGTCCAATTTTTATTCCTGTTATATTTTGTGCTCATTTTGTTAAGTTAATTCAGCCTTGCCCAACCTGATACATTCCTGATGATTTGAGCTACAAGCCCCAGGACTCCTGATCATTGGTGATGGTGGTCTGGGCTGATGGGAGTTGTAGTCTAAAACATCTGGAGTGCACAGGTTTGGGAAAAGCTGATTCAGTTTATATTTTCCAGTGTATCTGTTCCTATCTAAGTCATTTGCGTACTTTTGATGAAGTAGGTGATTTTCTGTGAAAGTTACGCATCCCAATAGATGCATTTCTAACTGAGACAAGATGGTGATATGCCCCCATCTCATTGATTTGTATCATTTGGCAGCTAGGGTTGTGATCCCTCAAAATACAGAAATTGTACTCTGGCCATCTTAACTAATAGCCTCTGATAAGTTTCCTACATGTGGTTATCTCCTCTTTTTTTAAAAAAAAAAAATAACAACAATCCATAAATGCCAGTGGCCCCTTATTCATTAACAATGTTTATTAACTGTCTGTTAACCTGTTTAGATATTTTTTTAAAGAAGGGGAAAAAAAGGCACCTGGCACCTAAGGGATGTAATTAGCTTTGAAATTTCCTAAGCCACTTTTCTCAGACCACAAAATCGATATTGTTCCCCCCCCGTCCCTTCTCCCTGTACTGCCAATTTTATCAGTGCATCTTGAAGAGAATGGGAAACATTACCAATGTGTTATACCAGACAACATCCAGCAATGCCGATAATGAAGAAACACTTGTAATTTGTTCCTCTTATCTGTGATCAAAAGATAATTAAAAAGAAAGAAAAGATAATTAAAAAGAAATTAACTTTGCTTTACTTTTAACTCCCATTTCTGTTGGCGATGCAAGAGGTTTCCAAAAGTGCCGATGCTTTTTTTCTGGCAAGAGAGAAATCTTCTTCAAACTGCTACAAACAGGATGAAATCCATTCTGTACGAACAAGAAGGCCACATGTTGTGGGCATAAAACACAGAAGTGACTGGATTCGTCAATGAATATGCTGAACTTGTAGGAGTATGGTTGAGCCCTCTTGGTCACCTCAGAATTGCCTCCTACACACTGCTTTGACACACCTGCAGTGCATGTGGTACAGCCATGCTGGGACTGTGCCCTACACATGAAGGTTCCCGCCAACAAGCCAAGCAGTGGTGAGGTAATGGTGGCATTTTCAGGGAGAAATAGCAAGTGTGAGGAAGGGGGCTTAAACCTTGCCTTACTTGCCACATTTTCTCTGTAAACCCTCCCCATTTCTTTTTCTACCAACTGGAGTTTCTGACAAATTTGCTGTTCCAGTGAGGAAAAACAGGCAAGGAAAACTGGCTGCGGGAAATCGGATGCGGAATAAAAGTAATAGGTGATGGGACAGCAACAAACAGAGGGTTGGAAATTTCATGATTGGTGCCAAAGTTGTATATCAGAGAGAAAGAGTCTTGTCTAGTATAGTTTCCCAAGGGAATATAGGGGTGTTCCCCCTCCTGAACTGCAGGCTGAATTTTGTCCCACTATACTTGATGATGAAGATGAAGATGATGATGATTTGTGAGAGGCCATGGCTAGATAGCCTTGCTATTCCACTTGAAAGTCATTGCAGGATTTCCAAAGCGGGTGGGAGCTGACTGCCACATGCAGCTAATGAGCCCAAGCCATAAAGGTACCAGGCACAGAAAGTGAGGGATAGTGGAAAGAAGAGAAGATTAGAAGTCCTGTGTGTGAAGTCATACAGCAGACAGGCAATTTTTGTTTGGAAAGATTAATTGAGCCTGGGACTATATATATCAGAAAACCATCAGGCTCATAATACGCCAGCTATCTCTTATTTACAAACAAGCTAGAAAAAATATTTAGCTTTCTCAGAGAGCTGAGAGAGACAAAACTATCTCTAGTTGGCATTATCTTTAAGAGCTTATCACATCATCATCATCATCATCATCATCATCATCACCATCATCATCGTGTACATTGGTACTCAAACTAAGGGCCTATCTACACACGCAGGATATAACACTTTGAAAACGTTTTGAAAAATGTATACGGAGTGTGTCCTGAGCCTCAACAGCTGTCACCACTGTTATAAACAGTTAAACCATTTTAAAGCAGTAGTGTAGATAGGCTCACAGTCACAGAGAAATGAGGGAGTCCTTTCAGACATGACTGATTCAACATGGTCCCATCTTCCTGAATCAAGGGAAGTGGGACCAGGGCACCCAGAGACTCAGGGGGCAGGGCTAGCATGCATGGTTCCATCCCTCTGTCCACTTTACGCCCTCACACATTCAGGCAAAAGCCTGAACAGAACTTGAGATGGAGTCTCATGTTTGGGGAAGTGGACAAAATATCATCCTGAGTCATTCACAGTCTTCTGACTTATGAGCCAGCCTTCAGACATCCTGATTGAATATGCCCAAAGGAACCTTAACGAAAAGAGTTCTTTTTTTAAACTGCTACTGTGTTATTTATTCATATAAATGAATAAAATGCCCTGGGGATCTCAAATCTCTGCCGTTATCGGAGAGCAGCATTCTCCATTGGAGCACCAGCTGCAGCTTCTTTTGTCTTTGAACTAAATGCAGCTGGGGGTTGAAGCTGCCTTTGGCAGAGTGGAAAAACGAACTGTTAAAAGATTTTAATTCTATGGACTTCCATGCTGCCACTATAAATTCAGTTCTGGCTGTCAGTGAATTAAAGTTTAGTGTTTAAATCCACAGGTTCCTCTGTGTAGAAAATGGATTCTTTGGATCCTTCTTAGGAAAAGGAATGCTACAGACTCCTCCACTATTTCCTGCACCTTTTGAAATCTTTGAAAGCTGTCCATGGGAGACCACTTCAACTTTTTTTAAAAAACACACACACGTGCATTGCCCTAACCTTGGGTTCCTAGTTAACACAGCCTCTGAATTAACCTATAGCTCCACTTTCCTTCTGTAAGAGAAACAAGTAAGTAAATTTAAAGATTTTATGCTTTGGGCTTGAAACAAGGGTCAAAATGAGGTGTGCTGTGGCTTGACCGCAAAACATGGGGTCAGCTGTTCAAAGAATGCAGCTCTTCGCGCAAGTCGGTCAAATATTCACACAGTCAAAATTCAGGGATAGTGAAGAAATGGAAAGAGTCCAGGATCATACCTGCTGCCTTCCTCTCCTTCCTTCTGTGCATTCATAGATCATTTGTGAACAAAGCTTATGTGATCATATCATCATCATCATCATTATCATCATCATCATCATCCGACTTTTCCTACATAGATGTGTTTAAAAGAACAATAAGCAATACAAGAACAGGAATGCATTATTAAAGCATTATTAGACTAATCAGTCTAATACTAATTCATTTCAAAATATAATACAACAATCCAAATAAAGAATTAACATTATAACATTTTAAAAACCATTAGAAAATAGACAGTATATCAGTCATTAAAACACTACCAATTGATACTATCTAGTAATGGTTCAAATATGTCAAGTCAGAGCATTCAAGCCAGGTCAGAAAAAAAGGAGGAACAGATTTTCAGGATGCCAATAATTTATTTTCACAAAGCAAAATACATTTCGGCCTGTACTTTGTTCAAAGGTCTTCCTCAAGAGGTTGTTAGAAGATAGTGTCTGCAGAATTTCCTCTAGCAAGATGATTGTCTCTTGTGATAATCTACGATGACTGACAATTATCTTGCTAGAGGAAATTCTGTAGACACTAACTTCTAACAATCCCCTGAGGAAGGCCTTTGAATAAAGTACAGGCCGAAACACGTCAGGCTTTGTGAAAATAAATTGTTTGCATCTTGAGAACCCATTTCTCCTTTTTTCGGTTTCCAAAAACCAGCCACACTTCAGTAGGACTTTATAAACACCCAGGCTGCACACCCCTTCAGATCATATCAGTCATCCAATTAACCAAACGGATTCCTTCTCTCACCTGGGCCAGATCTGCACCTTGTGTCAAATCATTATGAATGTGGAATAAAAAGCAGATGACACTATGAAAGTGGCATGTGGAATGTGGATTGTGCCCCAAGAGTTATCACTGCACTTCAGTACAGTGCACTTCAATGAAGCAATGATGTAGATCTCGCGCCCAGGAGACTCACTAGTGTATTCTCTTTCTCTCCTTCCCTCAAATGAAGATAGCATAGCATCCCTGACTTCACTCCACACCACAGCACCAATACCCGATCCTTTTCGAGCTGAGGGCTAGATTGTCACCCTGAAATGTTCCAGGAGCCATATGGAAGCACTGGGTGTTGCCAGAGCCCACAGTGGGCATAGCTACCACACTTTCACAATTCACACATATACCCTGTTCACACAGAAACACACAGACTGGTGGCTCCATTTTCGATGGGGCTGTGTAGCCATTCTGGGTTTGGGGGATAGTGTTCAGCACCTTGGATAGCTCCTTTAGAGTTCTGGCTGGTTCTGACTAAACCCAGAAAGTATTCCCAGCCACACCTGAATCAGAGGCACCCACCTCAACTGCCTATGGTGCCCTAAAGACTACTAAATATATTGTTTAAAATATTTATGATGATTGTTGTTTTTGTTTATTATTAGTGTCACATGTCTCTATGTTAGTTTTGCTGCAACAAATGAAAATAGCTACTCCTTTAGACATCCCTGCAGAGGGATTCCTAGGTTTCATAGAAGTCCCCAATTGTGGGGCGAATGTGACTATGAACAGACCTGTTATGCCTTCAGAATGAAGTACTCCTTGCTAATTTCTCTTGAAGACACCAGCTTAATTGCATTTTAAACAAATGGGCTGCTTTGCTGGCCAACTTTTAAATGAGATAACAGCAATGTTCACTCTCCAGCAGTGATGAGTGCCTTGCAGTAGATTCAAAACTCTGTTCAATAACAGGTTTAATCTCACACCAGCAGATTTACTGCAGAATAAACTGCCACTGAGCTCATAATTAGTAAAAAAAAAAAAAAAAATCCAGCCTACTAAATATTATTTCCAAAGCAGCAGGCTCTGTTTTAGTGGGAAATTTCCATCGTGTTCTTTGTGTGTTTTATTGATTTTATGTATGATATTGGGAATTCTTGCTATGATTTAAGATAATGGGCTTTATCGATCACTTAAGCAGTTGTTTAGCTACCCAGTAACGAAATGATGTTCCTATTCATGGAATATGTGAAGCAGACAGCAGGGAGACCTCAGTGCCTCACATCTTAATGTTTATTTATTTCTCTCCCCACACCCCCAATCATATTCACGGCTGGAAAACAGCAACAGCAAACATTTGTGTTTCAGAAACAATCTTCTCATAATTTTCTTTGTTGCAGCTATTAGTAGCCAATTGTCATTCCCTGAAACCCAGCTCAACAGATGTTCAAAGTATATTCTGTTTAGCTTGAAAACAAATATTAATGAGCTAATTGAACCAATTGAGAAAACAAAGATGGTGAGTGTTTATTCTGCAGAGCGGGAGGTCATGTCCTTTGTATTCTCCTCCCAGCCCCCATGAAAATAAAAGCTATATATTTAGGAACAGGTTGAATTTTAACCCAAGAGGGGGGATTGTTTTCAAAGAAGTTTCATGACCCTTCTCTAGATTGGGATGTGCAACATGGAAACATATTGGATAGGTGCTGGATTTTATAGAAAGAATCTGCAGAATTAGTTCATTTATTAATTGCACTAAGAAGTTAGATCCCTACTGAGCATTCTGGGACCAACTTTAGAAAGCGACAAGCAGATTTAGATATTCACACCATTAAGAAAATGCATTTCTAGCCTCTGTCCACTGTGGTGTCAATGAAAATGCAGATAGCTGTCCTGAATGATAATTTAAAAAATTGGCACGAACTACACTCATTTGTTTTTACAAGACAAAATGCAAGAAACAAGGTCCACATCTCAGACATATAAGTCCACGTTTTGGACATATCTTCTTTTGTCTTGAGGATGCTCCATCTTGGGGATAGAGAGATGTAACATGTGACTTGAGTGATCTCACAGATAATACTCAGCAACAGTTCATATGACTGGAACAGTACATTTTTTATTCTGATGCCCATCTAGGGCTGACGTGAAAGGTCTCTTGGGAACGTTTTGATGAAAATAAGCAGTTGTGGGAGGCAAACATTTCCATGAAACACCACTATCTCCCTTATTTGATACCAGTTTGTGTTTCATGATACTAGAGATGTACAAATTTTGTGAAATCCATTCTGTCTGCGTTTCATGCAATGTAAGGTGCATTTTGTTCCATCATCTGCTTATTGACAGAATTGCATTTTTCCAGTTGTATGAATTTTTGCACATCCGTACTTCCAAAAATGTAAAAATCCCCCCCAAGATGTGTAAATCCCCCCCATGCACACTTTCGTGTGTCAGAATATAGGGGAAATGCACATTTTTTTACTAGTTTATTATTATTATTGTATCTCTTTCTCACTCGTGGCAGTTTTTCTAGACGGACATGACAGGCTTTGCCAAGTCATGCTGTCTTTTACAGATTCAGGAATTTCCTGACAATTGAACATGTTTTAAGTATGACTGTTTTCTGGATGTTGGTGTGGATGTATTTTGGTAGGTTCAGTTTCTGAAGGTTTTCTGTATTATTTTTTGGTGTGATGCCGGTGACTGATGTGACTAACGGAATAATTGTGACCTTTTCCTGTTGCCATGGTTCTTTTGACTTCCGTAGCCAGTGGTGTATATTTGTCTCTCTTTTCTTCTTCTTATTGTTATTATTATTATTATTATTATTATTATTATTATACATATTTTTCTACAAGTAGATTTGTGTAAAATTCTGGAAAATTAAGAGGATTAGTTCACAAATCCATGGAATCGGTGTGACTTGGGAAAAGCCAGTCCACAGGGTCTCATCCAAACTCACTTTATTCCATTGAGGATTTCTCCAACATCCCTACATGATACTGGCAGTCATGATGACACTCCTACCCCCAGAGTGAGGACAGGGAGCCTTGCCCTCACTCTGATTGGCGTCATGCAAATGCTACATAATAATATGGCATTGTTGTAAAGCCAATCAGAATAGGGATAATAATTCCTACCTTCATTTAGAAAGTTAAGGACATAGCCATCAAGTGTTGGGATTTATGAAAGGACCAAGGCCACCTGCAGTACATTTGGCCCTTTTCATACACAACCCAACCACTGAAATGAAGCATCTAATTTTGCAGCAAATGAAAGTGTGGTAAATTAGGGGTGGAGAATTAAGTTTTTAAAATGGAAAATATTTTATTGGAATAATAATAATATGCATTGTTCAACACAAATATTACAACAGTGCAGAATCACAGTAGTGGATGACACTGTTGCCATTCCACCAGTGAAGCCACACTAACACAAATATCCCCAAGGAACATTGGGATTAGTGACAGTTGAATATACCCCAACAGAAATCCTCATTTGATCATCAAGTTACGAATTCCTTCATCCAATCTCAGACAAAAAATATCCATTGTTTCAAGATCCTCTGGCATTAACAAAGTGCATCTTGGGAACTGTAGCATAGCATCATAATAGGTCTCATGACATCATGCCTCACTATGTTATATTCTTCTCTCTTATTGGCTGATTTCATGTCCCCTACCATTTATCCTACAGTCAGTCTGGAGCCACTGGAGTCAGTGTGAGTGGTTGCATGTGGACAGTTCCTGAAGAGGCACCACAATCTGCCGAAGCCCAGATCTCCATGTCACCTGCCAGCCCCCCACCCCACCCAGGCTACACTGCTCTCATCCTGACATCTTCTTCCTTGGATTTCCTTTTTAGTATCTCTTCACAGTGCCACCCACCAGCACCCAGCTCTAAAGTAAAAATTTACTTACCAAACAAGAAAAAAAAAGTATGATATGAAAGAGAAATGGCCTCAATTGAATAGCAGGATACCACAAGAAAACCAAGTCACATGTTGAACAACCCTTTGTGATTGTTTCTTAAAGGTGATTGGTTTGTTGAAGGTTTACAAATCCAAACTTTTACACTGATTGGTTTGGAAAACTGTAACTAAAGGTTAGGTGACATCATTCCCCAAGCATGAGCATTACAAATGGGACATTTCCATTTCCTTCAGACAGTAAAGGGTTAAATCAACAAACCTTGGGATATGCACAGAAATGTCAGAGTTTAGATGCTTTCGTTATGCAGACTGTAGGTATTCGTAATTAGTTTCCGTTTAGTAGTGAAAATACCAGCGTTTGTTAGATTGTGATCCAAGCATGGTAGATAACAATGGATTCCACCAGTAGATTCTGCCAGGAGAGGGACAGGGGGAGTGCGACCTTGTTGATTCTCATGGACCTCTCAGTGGCTTTTGACACCATTGACCATGGTATCCTTCTGCCTAGGCTGTCTGGGCTGGGAGTTGGAGGCACTGCATTACAGTGGTTCTGCTCTTACTTGGATGGCTGATTCCAGAAGGTGGTGCTTGGGTATTGTTGCTCTGTGCTACGACACCGATGCCATGGGCTGCCACAGGGCTCTATAATATCCCCTATGCTGTTCAACATTTACAGGAAACTGCTGGGAGAGGTTATTCAGATATGTGGGTTGAGGTGTCATCAATATGAGGATGACACCCAGCTCTACCTCTCCTTTTCATCAAACCCATGTGAGTCAGTGATTGTTCTGAATCAGTGCCTGGACATGGTAATGGACTGGATGAGGGCCAACAAACTGAGACTCAATCCAGACAAGATGGAGGTACTGTTTGTGGGTGGTTCGTTTGTCCGGCTAGGTGATGTTAACCCTGTTCTGGAGGAGGTTGCAGTCCCCCTAAAGGATCGGATTCACAGTTTGGGGGTGCTCCTGGATCCAGAACTGTCACTTGAGGCACAGGTGGACTCAGTGGCAAGGAGACCTTTTATCAGCTTAGGCTGATATACCAACTGTGCCCTTTTCTGGACAGAGATAGCCTAGCTACAGTTATCCAAGCTCTGATAACCTCTCGTCTGGATTACTGCAATGTGTTATACATGGAGCTGCCTTTGAAAATGGTCCAGAAACTTCAACTGGTACAAAACAGGGCTGCCAGACTGTTAACGGGGACTAGCCAACAAGACCGTATTACACCAGTCCTTTTCCTGCTTCACTGGCTGCCGGTCCAGGTCCGGGCCCAATTCAAAGTGCTAGTATTAACATTCAAAGCCCTAAACGGTTTGGGGCCAAGTTATCTGAAGGAATGCCTACTCCCTTATGTACTTGCCCAGACCCTAAGATCATCCTCAGGGGTCCTTCTCCATGAGCCCCTGTCAAAGGAAGTGAGGCAGGTGGTTACCAGGAGAAGGGCCTTCTCTGCTGTGGCACCCCGGCTGTGGAATGAACTCCCTAGAGAGGTTCGCCTGGCTCCTACATTATACTCTTTTAGACACCAGGTGAAGATCTTTTTTTATTTTTTCAGTATCTAATTTTTAACTTTGCTGTTTTAAATTTGTATTTTAAATCTGTTTTGCTGCTTGGTCTTATCCTGCTTATGTTCTTATATTGTATTTTTATGCTATGTTTTTATACTGTTGTTATTTTATATTTTCAATAATTGTTACGATTACAATTTTTGTAAACCGTCCACAGAACTTCAGCTATTGGGAGGTATAAAAATGCAATAAAAAAATAAAAAATAATAAAAAAATAAAGGAATATTCTCATCTGAGTTCATATGGAAAAATTCATTGCTTTCCAAGTGAATAATGAATGTACTTGGGGAAAGTTTGCCCATTACTTGTTGTACTGTATGAACTGGCCCAATGGTACAAATATTTCTTTATTGCTTTTTTAAGAATACCTTTATATAGCAGTGATTTTTTTACCCCTTTCCACATTGGTTGTATATTTACATATATATATATATATATATATATATGTATGTGTGTGTGTGTGTGTGATTTTATACTATAACCCTAACTCTCATCCTTATATTTCTATTCATCCTAAACTTTATTGTAACCCAGTCTAAGCCTTAGGTTTGGGGTAGGCTAGAAATGCTAGAAGTTCAAAAAGAAATACATGGAATAGAAATATTGGCTCTATTTTAATATTTAATATAACACGAATCAATTTATTACAAGTTAATCAGCTGGCAGCTTTATTTCTCTCTTCTTGAGCTGTTCTCCTGCTAATAGTGAGAACTGAATCAACATGTCCAGGCTATCTCCTCTCCTTCATTGCTGGAAAATCTAAAAACGATCTTGTGTTAACACCATTTCTTTAGATACAGTATATAAGGGCTGCACAGGGACCCATTTGCTAGAGATTGACTGTTCTGGGGTGAGTTAATTGGTTGAGGAGATTAATAGTTACTCTAATATCTTGGCACAGCACATGTGTTAACATGTAGTGTAAAATACGTTAAGTAAATGCTACAATGAATTCATTAATTTTATGATAAATTTGCATGATATGCATGGTTAACCCCTACTTGAAACCCTTCCCCACCAATGTAAATACAGTGGGTCTGAAACGTACATGGGTTATTAAAATGTATTGGGAAATCATGTTTTTAAAAACGTTATTTAATAAGTTGTGGCTTATTTTCAGCTTCCCGAATGACATCCTAAACACCCTAAGTGAGTCAGGTTTGGGACTGCAGTGAACAGCAAAAGAGAAAAGATGAATCAAGAAATATGTGGTTAAAGTACCGGTTCAATGATTCTGGCTAAAGAAAACATTAGCAATACACAATGTAAGAGGTACATGTCAATTCTAACTTCACACGTACACTGATGGGGTTGGAGCTGGCAGTGGCTCACCAAAAAAGAATTGTTGGGATCATGGTGTATATCTCAATGATAATGTTCACCCAATGTGCAGCAGTTATGAAAAAGATGGATTCCATGTTGGGGATCATGAAGAAATGGATTGAAAATAAAACTGTATCATAATGCCTTTGTGATGCTTATCTTTGACCAATTTGCTGCTGCTCCTATCTCGCCTTTATTATTAGGCCCCACAGCTTTACAGCCCAGCAACCTGGCCTCAGACAAACTGCTTTATCCTCCTGCCACCAGTATCTTCCTTAGGTACACTTTAAAGACCACACCAGTTTGTTCAAATTCAACAAGATTTATTAACATAAGTGTATTATGGAAATAAGCTTATTAGTTACCTTAGTAGAACTGCATAATGGTTTCAAATACAAAGCTTAATGGTTTCTGTCAAAGTTCTTATATGTTTCAAACTGTTACTTCTGTAACTAACTGTTCTTACAGTTAAACTTCTCTCACAATATTAAATCAAACACTTCACTTTTCCTCAAATACTCCCTCTCAACCCTCCAAAACAACCCTGTCAGTTCTCTCTCTGACTGACACATATATACTCTACTCATTCTCCAGCTCCTCCCACTCTTACACATCTCACCAATCCAGGCACCCTAAACAACTAGCCAATCAACACTCACTTACCATTCAGGCACACAATCAGCCAATCATTCCATACTTACCCAGACCTATGATGCAAACAGTGAGTACATTTCGGCTTAGTCATTTACTTTACTTGTTATAATCTTTACTTTTTAAAGATATATAACTAAAAGCATATTCTAACAATAAACTTTGCAACATATTTACATTTTCAAACATTAGAACATCACAGCCTTATACAGATTTATACAAATCTTTGGAGCGAAGTAGAGTTGTGCACAAATGGCCTCTGAAAATTCTCCATCCTATTTGTCAGCAGAAAAATTGAGGGGACAAGTTTACTGAATTTAGTCAGGGGGAGGAGAAATTCTCCAACAGTTTTTCACAGATAGGGCTGATGATTGAGTTGTAGCACAGCTTCTTTCTTTTTTTCCTAAGGGTTTCTTTGGGGGGGGGGGGCTGTGTAGGAACTGCAGGTGACAACAGCATTTTGGCAGGCTGCCCCCCACAATGCAGGTGTGGGGGAGCAGTGTTGTATCTAGCTCCAGGGAAAGCATGACAAAAATATATAAAATTATGTATGGCTTTGAAAAAGTAGATCGAGGGAACTTCTCCTCCCTCTCTCATTAGAACCTAGAGTCATCCAATGAAGCAGAACATAAGCAGAGCCAAGCTACCACACCATCTAGTCCAGCATTCTGTTCACATCGTGGACAACCAGCTGTTGACCACAGGAATCCACAAGCAGGGCATGAGTGCAATGGCACCCTCCCATGTTCTCCAGCTTACTGCTTCTGCTACTGGAGGGAGCACATAGCTATCATGGCTAGTAACCCTGAACATATGTCTAACCCCCTTTTAAAGCTATCCAAATTGATAGCCATCACTACATCTTGTCATAGCAAATTCCATAGATGTACTATGCACTGTGTGCATAGCTATAGTGGGAAATTCAGGACAAGCAAAAGGACAGTACTTCATGGAGTGTATAGTCACCAACCTAGACAGCTCTAAAAGAGGATTAGACAAATTCATGGAGGATGAGGTTATCAGTGACTAATAGTCACGATGGCTATATGCTAGCTCCAGGATCGGAGGCAGTATGCCCCTGAATACAAGTTGCTGGAAAAATGAGTAGGAGGGCGCTGTTGCTCTTGTGGGCTTCCTGTAGGCATCTGGCTGGCCATGTGGAAACAGGAGGTTGGACTAGTTAGGCCATTGGCCTATCCCTAAAGCTCTTCTTATGTTCTAATGTTCTTATGTAAATCTTGCATGTCAATAGAAAGCAGCCTCCCCTGTATAAAAGTGTTCCATGTGAATCTCCATGTTCCATGTGAATTAGGCTGACCAGACAAAATCCAGGTCAGGGCTCATGTAACTTTAACAGTTGTAAAGAAAAGGGAATTTCAGCCAGTGTCATTTGTATGCAATTAGTTCCTGGTGAAATTCCCTCTTCATCACAACTGTTAAAGTTGCAGAGCCCTGCCTTCTTTTGTATATGGTCACTCTAGTATAGTGCCTGCACCTTTAACTGTTGTGATGAAGAGGGAATATCACCAGGAACTAATTGCATACAAATGACACTGGCTGAAATTCCCTTTTCTCTACAACTGTTAAAGTTACATGAGCCCTGACCTGGATTTTATCTGGTCAGCCTAATGTGAATCTCCAAAATTTGAAGGTCTGCCAGCAATGCCTGCTCAGTGTACCATTTCCTCGTGCAGTAGGATCGGCAAGCGATGCAATACTGGATAGCGGTGCCCCAGTTTTGGAAGGCCCTCCCAAAAGTCATCTATCAGCACCTCCACCCCAATCCCTTGAATACCTCTCCAGGAAACCTTTGTTATACAATTCTCCAGGCTCCAGGGTTTGGGTACAATTCCTATGGTCAACACAAATTTCCTTCAGGTTTTGTCTAGTAGCTGACTGGCAAGGCTATAGGAAATGGAAGCCACAATGTAGAAATCAGCCTGTATAGAAAGAGGAACAGGAAGATGCTGATGGGCAGATTAGCTAGTACGACTTGTCTCAACATCAGTTGCTGCAAGATTAATGCCATGAGGTGGCTAACACTTGTTCACAGTTGGGTATTCGCTAGTCTTTTTCTGCAGCTGCTGCCATGTGTGTTGACAGTTGTTTATTTGGCTTTGGCTAGATTGTTTTGGCTCTGCAGGAGTTTTCAGCTGCTCTCTCTGCTTTTCAGCCATTCATCATGTATTTGGTTTATTTCCATGCATTCTACTCATCCTCAGGCCTTCTTGGAAGAGTCAGAATTGGCTGGCAGTGTGGGAATTAACTAATTATGAAGACAACCAGTATTCCCTGTGGAGAAAACAATGTGCTGGTGGCCATTAACAGTGATGTACGGTTTTATGTCCCCTTGACCTGCATTTCCCAATACAACCAGTAGAAAATGTGTTAGGGCAAAACAGCAACTAACTGGGGAGGGGGGAAAGACAGACATGGGGGGGATATTCAGATTTACACTAAGTAGGTTAAAGGGTTACAGATGGTTATGTGAAAGAGCTCAAGGGACTCATAATAGAAAACAAAAGTGATTCCACCTGTGGGTCACCAGTTCAAATTCTGCCCACGCTGATCAGCGCTGTAATTGTTTAGTTTGAGGAGTGTTAGCTGGCCTAGTAAAATAGGTTGATGATCGAAGTCTCATAATAATCTAAGCGAGTGTTAGGGACCTGCAACACTGCTGTCGTAGTTGGTGGTCTCAGCTGAAAGACCAAATATTAAATAAGTCTACAGACTGGTGTTTCAATTGCTTGGGGGAGCATGAGTTTCTCCATCTGCCTCTCAGGGGAGGGAGAGAGTCAGTCCAAACTATAACCACAATGGACAAGTTATCTCTGAATACAAAACATTCATCTTCCAATATAGCCCACTTCCTGAATTCTAAGGTAGCAATTTAATTTCAGGGTGTGCACGTGTATGTGTGTGTGTAAGTCTATGAGTATGTTAAATCAATTAATAGAATGGACCTAGCACAAGGATTTTTTTCGACTTCGGGCAATGAGGGCTCAGTAAATCAATATAAAGGGGAATTTAAAGTAGCGAGTAGAAAGGGGAGCAGAGAAAGAGGGAAAGCGAAATATTAGGGCATTGGATAACAGTTGGGGAGGAATCAGAAAGGGTCAAAAGATTGTATAAGGGAGCTACAAGGAATGATGGTAAACATGTATTTCAGGCATGTAGAAAATTGGTGCTAAGAAAGTAATGAAGTAGGAGGAAACTAAGGAGAAATTATGACTACCAAAAATATAAATGGGCCCCTGCAACAAAATGTTGCAGTGTACAGTGTTTCTATTCAGAATTCCAGCCACTGTCTCACCACTGCTATTCCTTTCCCTCTCCTCCAATAGTCAGACAGCATTCAGCACCGGATACTGAGCATGCCCAGTACTCAATGCATTGAGTTTCCCCCCTGTTTTCAGAGGTGGAGGTGGGGGTGGGGTGGTCATGTTGGTGCCTAATCTTGGCTACATTAAAATCTTGGATTTCTCCATTGAATTCTATGGGCAGCTCTCACTTCTGTCCCTGGAGACATTTAAAATAGCTTCTCAGTATGAACCAGGAAATGGCCAATCCAGACAATAAGATGTACTGCCTACACTTTTTATCTCTGTGTACCTCTTCCTCTCTCCTCCTCCTCCAGCTATTCCATTTCTATTCCCACCTGGTTTTCTTCTTCTTTTCCCCTAGCCACTCCAGTTGTTAGTCTAATTGTTTTTTCCCCTCTCATGCCATCAACATTTCATCCCACTGAGTTATGATTGGGTCAGATGGATTCTCCCCTCCTTAGGTTTTTGTACCCCTGCAAACTTCAGGGGTACCATGAGTCTGCTCATAGCTCTGTCTTGTGCTTGGGTGGCATGGTTTTGGCTACTTTCATATGAGCACAGGGAATCTTGAGTAGGTATTATTTTATTTATTTATCCATTTATTTATCCATTTATTTATTCATTAGAAGGACAGATACATTTATATCCAGCTCCTCTCCTCAGAGAGCATTCAGAGCAGTTTTTATGAAAGAAAATACAATACTATTATCAGTTTTAAAAAAATACAGCTTAAAAACGCACACACAAGCTAACACAATTGTGGGGAGGGAGCACCGACCGATGAAGATAAGCACTTTTCAGGCATCCTCACCTCACATGAAATATGTGAGGGGAAAGCAGGAGCACACTCTCTAGCCCTAGCTGCTCCATCATGTCCGTGTTGTCACTAATATTCCCTCTGCTACTGTCCATTGGGAAGTTTGCAGCCTGCCCTACGTGTGAAGGCGCACTGTGTGCTTTCAAACCCTGAACATGTTTAGGCCATCAATACTTTCTCAGTCCCAAAACAGACATAGGTCAGGGGTGGCTATGGCAGTTAGGGCTGATGGGAGTTGTAGGCCAAAACGTTTGGAGTGCCACAATTTGCCCAACCCTGGTCCTGGTGATCCAGTTAGGGCACAAACCTATGCATGTTTAGAAAGAAAAGGAAGTCCTACAACTGCCAGGATTCCTCAGCCAGCACTCCTTACTACTAGATTTTTGGGCTGACTTGACTTGCAGACATGGATCTTTCCTATAATATGATTTTGATTACCAGAGCAACATGGCACTCCAAAGGGGGAAAGTGGCTCAAAGCTAGGCTGACCATCTGAAAAGGAGGACAGGGCTCATGTAATGTTAACAGTTGTAGAGAAAAGGGAATTCCAGCCAGTGTCATTTGTATGCAATTAGTTCCTGGTGAAATTCCCTCTTCCTCACAACCGTTAAAGGTACAGGCACTACACTAGAGTGACCATATACAAAAGAAGACAGGGCCCCTGCAGCTTTAACTGTTGTGATGAAGAGGGAATTTCACCAGGAACTAATTGCATACAAATGACACCAGCTGAAATTGCCTTTTCTCTACAACTGTTAAAGTTACAAGAGCCCTGTCCTCCTTTTCATATGGTCAGCCTACTCAAAGCAAACTCTCTTGTATTCTCCCATTTCAGTGGCCACTTTGTCCTTCCAGTTGCTTAGAGCTACGATCAAGCAAGAGCTAATCTGCCCCTTCTCAGTGGCCCGCTTTGTGTGTATTAAAAGAATACATTAATTACATGGAAGTTTGTAAAGGCCAAATACACTGTGTTCTTAGGAATCATAGTACAGCCAAGCCTACAACAACCATTAGAGTTCAGCTTGTGTCAGTGTTTATACTGCAAATCCCTTATTTCAAGGATTTACAGCTCGGCTGTAAAAATTCCTCAGGGATGAAATTTGGCAGATGAAGGCTAAGCTAGAAGTGGCCTCCCCCACCACTTTCTCATCTTTTCTTTCCTTTTAAATGAAAAGAATGCATTTTTAAAGGATAAACGTGAGAACAATAAATAATCTGGCTTTCAATTCTGCAAAATCTTCATATTTCAAAGTAATACTCCCTCCGCCCCATCCCATCCCACCCCACTCACGCACCACCATGAAGGTCTCATAGCAAATTGCCATGAATGAAAAACTAATGATCTCCGTCATTCTAGCTTTATCACTGAGGCTTCCTAAGTAGCAATATAGCTCAACAATAGAGACCCAGGGCATGTTCGGTGGCAGCAGCCAAAAGTAGGGATGTCAGAGGAAATCCAGGTGGGGTGGTGGAGCTTGACAAGTTTTTATCAGCTCAGTCCACAGGACTCCATTTCGGGTTCTAGTCCACAGCGATTCATGCTAGCTGGTGGATTTTCTGTCTTTGTGCAATGGAGAGGGTGATGGTAGGGGCAGCAGCAGGAACTGGGAGGGTTTCACCACAGTGGCTTGTTAACCACTCTGTGCATGCTGGCTCGATTTACATAATTATCCTCAATGGGTGCAGCTTCTCATGTTGTCCAAACCCAGCAAGGGTTTGTTGTAGGGTTGTGGTGTGGTTTGTTTACCACCCTAACAAGCAACCCTCACTGGGTTAAGATAACACAAGAAGCCACAGCAGGGGGCTTGAATCAGCAACCTGGTGCCTGCAGGCAGTGGGCTGCAGTGCTTCTGCAAACCAGGTGAAAACCAGGTGTGAGGATGGGAGGAGAATCCAGTGGTTTTAAGGGAGCTACATTTGAGCTACGGACATATATGGCATGAGTTCCACATGGGCTGCTGACTACATTGGCTCATGCCTTTATTGGTTTGATGAACTGGAGCTAAATCCAGATATGATGGAGGTTCTGTTGTGGTGGTGGTAGAGGGGTTCATCAAACTTGGGAGGTGGTATCCTATAAGTCCTGAGTGGGGTTGCTCTTCCCCTAAATGATTATTTTCATTTCTATACCACCCAATAGCCGAAGCTCTCTGGGCCGCTTACAACAATTCATAAGATAATAAAATACAGCATTAATATATATATACACAAAATTATTATCAGAGTCCCTCCACTTTTTGAAGTTAGACAGGTCGTGACTGGAGAGCAGACCTTCTCAGGTGTGGCCCCCCAGAAAATGGAATGGCCTCTCCAGGGAGGTTTGCTTCGTGGCAAATTTGATGTCTTATCTGTGCCAGACAAATGATTTTTCCATTTGCCCAGATTTTCCAATGATGGAAGCTGATTTTAACGGATCGTTTTATTGGTATCACTAGAGAGTGAGAGGGTGCATTAGGAATGTCTGGATTTTGAGGAATCCGTTCTGTGTGTGTTTCAAAGATAGCCAGGTGTTGTTTATTCCATCGTCCGCTCACAAACAAAAATGAATATGTTTTGGGGCTGCAGAAAAGTAGAGGGGGGAAATCTGCTATACGTTTTACAGCAATTTATATAATTTCTGTTAGTACGTAAGTTTCAGCATATTTCTCTGCTTCTACAAGCAGTGTTGTGTTACAAACATTTAGATCAGCATACAAACAATGGCCCAATCTACACCAAGCAGGCTATAGAACAATGAAAGCAGTATATAAAAGGGGTATGTAAAAGGCAGGAGCCACTCTACTGCTTTATAGCGGTATTGAAGTGCACTGACAACTGTTGGGGCCCATTGACACATACCATATACCGTTTTCATACTGTTTTCATAGTGCTATATCCTGTTTGGTATAGATCTGCCCAATAAGCAGAGTGCACAAAAAAGTATGCTGCAAAGAAGTTGAAGAAAGATCGGAGATGTATTAATATTTTTTTGATGGCAAACTTATTTGCATTTCTTTTAGAATGGCATATGTATAAGCATATTTTCCAGTAACTTTCATACTTTCCAACTACTAAATGTGTGTACATTTTGGGAAAGTTTAAAAAATGGTCTGAAAGTTCACAGGGCTCGAAGAGGCCAGTTCTCCTGGGCAGTGGCAGGTTGAATTAATAGAAATGCAACTCATTTTAACCCATCTCAGATTTCTCTGCTATCCCTAGTATGCATATATGTTTATAAAAGATGTACATGGTGCCCTTAATCAAAACTGATTCCAGAACAATTTGCAGCAACATAAAAGAACGGCTGTTAAAAATACAACACATGGGTACAAAACCATAAAAGGATAAAAACATCAGATACAAGACAGGCTGCACAAGTACATCATGGTCTTCTCCATGCTGAGAATCTCTCTGCTTCTTTAATTTGGCTGGGGCAGATGGGTGAGAATTTAATTCCACTATATAGGGATTTAGCAAAATTTGAAAAGTTCTTCCTACTCGGAAGAGAAAGAACTTGAGATTTAAAAAATCCAAAAGCAAGAGAAAAATGAAACTAACAGGTCCGTCTGTCCCAAAATGGAGCACAATTGCCAGTGCCTGGATGCAGCTTCAATTTGGGGAATGTGGGACCCTTCAGTGAGTTTTAGGGAGATATTCTTTCTCTGTGCAGAGCTCTACTATGGAGAAAATAATCAGTAAAAGAGACCCTCTAAAGCAGGGCAGGGCAGCCTGGAATCTGACTGCTTCTAGAGCAGCGGTGGTCAACTTGGTATTCTCTGAGGTATAGCTAAGCTGCTGTATGGTGCTGGATTATTGCTGCCGCCTTAAGCAAAACTCTGCACTTTCCTTCAGCGGGGTGGCGGCGGCTAATCCCAATGCAGAGATGGAGTTTTTGGCAACCATTTGCACACCAGGCGCACACACACCGCCCTCTGCCCAAGCGGATGGTGACCAATCAGTGGCCACCATCCACTACAACTCCGGAGCGATGATAAATGGTGAATGTGCCATGCTCAGCTTGTTCCGGGGAAAAAAGTTGGGTAAGTCTCCAACATTTTAAGTTGCAGCTTCGTGGGAAAGCTCCATGATGGCTGTGAGGTGGCTGCTGCTTCGTATAACTAATGCAGTGCCACTGTACACCCAGACCGTCTAGGCAGCCAGCCAGCCAGATGTTTTGGACTATAGCGCCCATGATTCATGACTATTGGCTGGGGATGATGGAAGTCATAGTCCAAATAGGGTATGTTTAGCCTTGAGAAGAGAAGACTGAGGGGAGACATGATAGCACTCTTCAAATACTTGAAAGGTTGTCACACAGAGGAGGGCCAGGATCTCTTCTCGATCAACCCAGAGTGCAGGACACAGAATAATGGGTTCAAGTTACATAAAGCCAGATTCCAGCTGGACATCAGGAAAAACCTCCTGACTGTTAGAGTAGTATGACAATGGAACCAATTACCTAGGGAGGATGTGGGCTCTCCCACACTACAGGCATTCAAGATGCAACTGGACAGCCATCTATCATGTTTGCTTTAAGGTGGATTCCTGCATTGAGCAGAGGGTTGGACTTGATGGCCTTGTAAGCCCCTTCCAACTCTACTATTCTATGATTCTATGAAATTATTGAAAGGGCACCAGGCTACCTAGCCTTGCTCTAAACAGTAACAATTAAAGGATTGCCAAAAAGAGCCAGTGCAGTTCATGGGAAGAATAAATGTTTGCAAAATATGCTCCCATCTTTCTTCACAATTCTACGCAGCCCTAGGACTGAAATAAAGGGAAGATTTTTTTTAAAAAAAAAAACCTTCACAAAATGATGGGGATTGCCCAGCATCACATTATTTCCCTTTGCTAGAGTGAGTTAAAAATAAATTTCAAAGGAGACATGAACACTTTTTGAGGGGTGGGGTGGCGAGGAAAATTACATCCCATCGAGCCTCCATACTTGTGCTAGTGCGCCCTTGCTATGCAGTGCAAATATTTCCCAGTGCAACTAGCTTTAGGATAGGCCATTTGCTTGCCATTTACCATACAGGCGCAATAGAACTCTTTCCCACCATATTTATAGGATATCAAGGAGCTTGAAAAATTGCAGAGAAGAACATCCAAAAAGAATTCAGGTCTTTAGCCTTTCCCCATGAGCGAGTTGGTTCATTGGTATGGCCAGAGTCAGCATTTATGATATACTCATCATCAAGTGACTAAACTAATGGCAAATGAAAAGGATATAATGACAGTTCTCTGTCACTAACACTTTCTTCCCAGGGAGTACTTAACTGTCTATTTATATATTTAGCTATTTTACTACCCATATCTTTGGGGACATTAAATGAGTAAAGCATCTGTACCTGAAAGGCCACAGCATGTGGAATTTACGAAGGAACCCTTGTGCCATGCTAGGAGGACAAAGAGAAGATGGACTCATCCAGATAAAAAATAATGGTATTTAGAGGCAGTTTGAAACTTTTTCTAAAGGTTATCAAGTCTCTTTTCCCCACAAGCTGCTGCTGGAATGTAACTGAAAATCACTTGCATGGATTTTTTTAAAATGAATATTGCATTCAGAAAGTAATAATGATTGCCCAAACTTCTCTCACTGACACTGTGGGTTCCCCCCACACACACACACACATACAGCTTTTTAAATATGAGATATTGCAAATTCCCTAAATGTTATGTGAATGGATAAGAGTTTCTTTTCAGGGCAATGGACCTCATTCTTTAAAGGTAAATGGAACTCAAACATTTGAACAGCAGACTTTTTAAGAAGAAAAGATGGTTTCTCTACCACAGTATTCTTGTTGATGGACCCTAAATTGACTCATCCCACGCTGTGGTGGCAATGCTTCAAAGCCAGAATGATATGGATTTGACCAAACACACTGTCCTTTCTCCACTCCCATGTGATCCTATTACCCATTTCACCATCTGATAATAGGAACTTTGCATGCTTCCAGGCACTGGGGGGTGGGGGCGATATAAAATACGTTGTATCAACAGCTGCTTGTCTTGTTCATCCCCTGTCTTGCCCTTGATCAGTTCCTTTCTCCTCCTCCTTCCTCCTCCTCCTTTCCTCTGCAACTGGCAACATGTGCTCTCTCCCTGAGAGAAGCAAGTACCCTTATTATTATTATTATTATTATTATTATTATTATTAGCATTTATGTACCACCCCATAGCTGAAGCTCTCTGGGCAGTTTACAAAAATCTTAAATCTCATATCTTAACTTACTCCTGCAGTCGGGCTTTAGGGGGTGCTTGAAGCTGAACAGTGTTAGATAGCCTTCTTTGGCAATATCTATAAAAGCACTAATAACATAAGCTGATTTGAACTTCTTCTAAAACTGGCCCTAGCCTGTGTTTATTCCCCATAATATTAAATGCTGTGATACCAAACTTCCAGACAAGACGGAGGTGCTTACTGTCAAAGGCCCCAACCTGGGTTTGGAGGTGTGTCAACCAGTTCTGGATGGGGTTACACTCCCCCTGAAAGGCTATGTTTGCAGCTTGGGGGTGCTCCTGGATCCGTCGCTCCAAATGACAGCCCAGATAGATGTGACAGCCTGGAGTGCATACTATCAGCTTTGGCTGATATGCCAGCTGTGCCCCTTCCTAGAGTTGAAAGACCTAAAGACGGTAGTGCATGTGCTGATAACTTCAAGGCTCGACTTCTGCAATGCGCTGTACATAGGGCTACCTCTGTGCCTAGTCCAGAAACTTCAACTAGTTCAAAATATGGCAGCCAGATTGGTCACCAGTACACCTAGGGGTGACCATATCACACCAGCTTTAAAATCACTCCACTGGCTGCCAATTAGTTTCTGGGCAAAGTACAGAGTGTTGGTTATTACCTTTAAAGCCCTACATTGTTTGGGTCCAGGTTACTTGCGGGATCGCCTTCTCCCATATAATCTGCCCCCACGCTCAGGTCCTCTGGGAAAATTTTACTACAGTCGGCCAAGATTAGGCTGACAACTGTTACCCAGAGGACCTTCTCTTCTGCCACTCCCAGACTGTGGAACGACCTGCCGGGAGAGATCTGCCAACTTACCAGTCTTCAAGAATTTAAGAGAGCTATAAAGACTGATCTCTTTTGGCAGGCCTACCCAGTCGAATTTATGTATTGTATATTGTATTTTATATTGTTGGTATTGATGTTGTTCCCGCTTTGATCCAGAAGGAGAGGCGGGTAAATAATAATAATAATAATAATAATAATAATAATTCCTTTATATAAAGCAATTCTGCTGTACGTCACACCAGACTTTCCAACACTGGGAAGGGGAGATAACTGGGAGGAAAGAACTCCTACAATTGACTCCACCCATTTAATTCCAGCCATATGTTACCATAGAGGCATGGGATGAGGTCATTTAAAAAGTAATCTCCCATACCTCTGTAGGACTGTTTAGATGCCCACTCATAGGGATGCAATGGTGGGGGTGGAGCCAGAGGCCTGCTCTCCATGTAATTATATTTGTCTGAAGTGAACAACCAATTAGAACTATAGTTAATGTGGGAAGGAGCTGAATTCCACCCTCGGCCCAACTAATCTTGTCAACTAGAAGGCTGACACAGTACTGCAGCCTTAGCACAAATTCAGGGGTGAGCAAATGGTTTGGCCCACAACTCCCATCATCCCTCACTACCATCTATGCTGGCTAGGCTGAGAGGAGGCTAGACTGAGAGGAGGCCACATGTTGCACTAATTCATTCATTAGCTGTCTCCTAAACTCACTTATTAGGGAGTAAATCCAACTGAACACTTCTTAGTGAACATGCTTAGGACTGCACTATTAATGACTTAGACGTTGAGTCTTGATTTAAGAAAAAAATCCCTATTCCATAACACAAAGGTACATAGAGCTGGTCAAACTCCCATGATACAGAATCTTGTGATTATTTATGGAATGAATTTATTACTATACTAGGTATCTTTGTCTTGAAGCTGCCCCCGCCATAGATAGCAAACCCCTCTGCCATTCAAACCAAGATGGAAGTAATTAAATTTAATCGAATGAGTCTTTATTTTGAAGTCACCCTCAATTTAAAGCCAGAGGGGGAAGTAATTAAATTTACTAGAAGGCATAAATTCTATATTGTACTCCTGTTAATTATTCTGGTTGTGAAATTTCATTGATGAACATCATCATTACCCTTTTACATCCTTTTGGATTGGGGGAAGGGGGAATAGCCGATCGTGTATATTGTGGATTGTTTTTTGAAACAATGAACTCACATGCTTAAGTCCAATTTACACATTGCATTTTCAGATGTGTGAAGATATCTCAAAATGTCTGGCAAATATTTGCTAGTCATACAGGTAGCCTTGCATGAAAGACAGGATTGATCATAGCACCTTATTGAGAGTACATTTAGTGACAAAGAATCTTTGAAGTGGCTTACCTGACTACACTTGTGTGAGGAACCCTATAGTCTCAATTTGGTTTAGATTAACAGAGAATTACAGCTCACACCAATACAATTAGCTCTAATGACGTGCATATGGAAACTACTTGGGCCATCTTATAACCATATTATATGGACTCTGTTAGTAGGGATTTAAGTCAAGTGGGTTGACCTTCCCTAGCTACCCCCCCAAAAAAATTCAAAGCCAAGCTACCTAGTTATCAGATCAGAGGGAGAGAAAGGGCATTAGCCATTGGATTAACCATCAAAAGATACTTTTGAAGGCATCTACCATCAGAGGAAGGTGATTTTCTACCATCTGAAGAGGGACTTTTGCATCCTGAAGGTTCAGTTGTCACCAACCACTAGGTGTTACTTACTATAAAGTGGGCCTGTTCAGACGACACTTCAGGCTCTGTGGTTAGCAAAACTGTGGTTCTCTGAGGTTAGCACTAACCACAAGCTATGCTGTGTCACACAACACTTTAAACCATGGTTAGAGCCGCTAACCCTGCAGCAGACAGTCTAACTGTGGTTAGTGTGTGAGCAGGGTTTAACAAAAGGCATTGCACAAGATGCCTTAAGCCCTGCTTCTTAACCAAAAGCCATAACCAGCAGGGTTTCAGGTGTCTTCTGACTAGGTAGACTATAAATGAGTTTAATACAATTTTTCATATATATAAAGAAGTAGTTGATAAGCACTTAAAATATGGCATACAGTTAAAATAATACAATAAAAACAATGCTCCAACAATCTTCACTGTTATGGCCAGATGCGTTTTGACACGTATGTCCTCCTCAGTGGCCACTTCACTATAAAATACATATATACGTTCATATTAGTGCCTTATATATACAAATAGGAATACTCCAAATCTATTGCAAAATGTATAATAAAATATAAGTCATATCATTTTTCAAGTAACATACCACAGTTGATTCAAAGCTGAATTGGCTTTTTCTTTTTGCTAATCTTGCATTCTGCTGCAGCTGACTAAAAGCTTTTTCAACAAATGTATGTAAGATAAAGAGTGTCACTCCTCTGCTGTGAGAGATGTCTGTAACAAACAGATACACATCCTTACCTTTCAGTATAATCAAAAAAATATTTTAAAGTCTTAAATCAAGTATGTCATTTACTTACTTACAGCATTTTTTGATATGGAGCACCCACCACTCCTGTGTGCGTTGGATAGCCAGCTGTATACACTGAGTGGGAGTGAAGCTTTTTAATGCAATACATCAGGTGTTAATCTTGCAAGTTTACAATTTACCCCCAATGAGATCTCATTACGGGCTCACAGAGTATTTCCCATTAACATATAATGAGGCACCTTGGTATGTAATAGATACCACCACTATTCCAAACATATATGCTCATTTGCAAATTATAGCATTTAAGATTTTAAAGCTATAATACAGGTAACCAATTACATTCTTCATTTAGACCCCTCGGCATCATCGTATTCAGCGTAAAAATCCAAAATATTTTTCTCCTTTTAAGTCTATTTTCCAGCACTTTTCCTGTCCCTGCTTGCCTTTCAATGACCCAAAATTTTACATCATTAACAGTATGTTTTAATTCATTAAAATGTTTCACTAATGGAACATTTATCTTCTGGTTCTTAACGCAACTTTATGTTCTCCAATTCTTAATTTAATATTTCTTGTAGTCATACCTACATATTGAAGATTGCATGGGCATTGAATGATATAAATCACCACCACTTGATTCACAATTGAACATATCTCTGGCTATACTGGCTATTATTGTGTGGATTAATGAAAGTTTTTGTTTGGACACAGTTAGTGCAGACACTACAGCGATTACAAGGGAAATTTCCCGAAGTCTTTGTATATGAGATACTAGATTGACGTTCCTCCCTAGTTTTCTTCATGGAGCTGTGAACAAGAAGATCTCTTAAATTTTTTCCCCTTTTATGAGCAAAGATTGGTCTCTGGTTACAGCCCGGTACGTCCATCAATCAGTCCCAATGTTTTAATACAGCAGTCCATCCATTATAGGTAACTATTATAGGCTGACCAGATAAAATCCAGGTCAGGGCTCAAGTAACTTTAACAGTTGTAGAGAAAAGGGAATTTCATCCAGTGTCATTTGTATGCAATTAGTTCCTGGTGAAATTCCCTCTTCATCACAACTGTTAAAGTTGCAGGGGCCCTGCCTTCTTTTGTATATGGTCACTCTAGTATAGTGCCTGTACCTTTAACTGGTCCAATTTAACTTTGTTTAGCTGTGTGTTTTGCCCTTAATGAGAGGCAGATTTCAATTTCGGCCAGTCTCCTACATGTTCAAAAATGGGATCAGCCATTGGTTCTCTATCCCAAAATGCATTACTTGGTGTAATCTGATATCTGCAACACCTACCAGTGATTCTGTGATCTCTATTTTGAGACTGGGTCTAAACTATAGCCATTTGGCCACACTATCTGGCTTAATTTGGGGACTCTTCTGCTCTTCTCCCATTCCCTGTTGTGATCACCTAGTCTGCTTAAGAGTTCTGAAGAACTTGAAAGCTTGCACAATCTTGTGTGGCATTTTGTTTTGTCCTAATAAAGGTATTCCTCATCTGTGACTTTTGTAAAAAGGAAAACTTCTCAATAGTTGTGAAGCATTTGACTATTTCACAAGTGAAGTTAAAGCAGGGTGTAAAATAGTTTCTTTCCCCCCTTGAGATAATATCATTTCTACTCTATCATAACGTTACTACACAAATGATCTATTTACAGAACAAAGGTTACATTTTACCAGAAACAGAACATTGTGGTATCAGGTTGCTGCGTGGTAATGGAACTCAAACATAGACTCCAGTGACATTTCTGAGGCTAGGCAGACTTCCTCCTTGCTTGTTGGCCTGTCCAACTGCATTTCAGTGAGTTCTGTTTTGCAGCAAATGAGGTGAAAATGCAGAGAAAAAGAAAGCAATCCTGTACACTATGGGGTTCATGTTACGAAAGGTGATCCTATGCATGGATCTAGGGGACATGGAAGAATTGACCATACCACCGGTTGGAACATAGGAAACTGTCTTATCAGAATCTTGGTCTTTTAAACAAAATCATGAATGACAAGAATGCCTTCTGTGACATCCGTTGGAAATTCTGTCATAAAAAGAAACATTTTTAAAGTGGTAAAGTGGCTTTTTCACATTTTGAAGTGAAACAACTGGGATCTTCCGCCACTAGACAGCATTGTCTCAGTGGAACTGAATGGAAAGGATGTATTCAATTCAAACCACATGGACAACCCTCTCCATCCATGTAATTTAGCCCTGAACAATTGGGCCAAAAAACAGGAAGCACAAACGCCCAGGTAGGCAATGCAATTTCCTCTTAATGTAAAGATGCCCTAAGTCTACCTTTACTTCTGTTATTGACCTGTGGAGCATTCACAGCTAAAAATATAGACTTTTAACCTTTAGGTGTGCAGTTGTTGGAAATAAAATCCTAAGTAGTTTGCCTCAAGGTGTTCTCTGGAGACTATACTTATTTTCACACATAAGATTGCCAATATCTGATGTTGAAAGAGGCTCATTGAATAGTTGCATAGCTAGGATAAATCTGACAGATATAATTTCTCTTATGAGTGGATCACAGTTCAGGGCTGTGAGAGACATGGGCCCTTTCCTGGTCATGTTGCAACTAAAGGAACCAGGTTACTGGGACTTGGGAATTAGTAAGCTTCTTCAGTTGCCTCAACATTGCCCCTCAGTGATATCCTGTAATGATAATTTTCCTTAATCTATACAATCAGTGAACATGGGCAAATGCGCCAGAAACAGAAAAGTAAATACAATCTCCTACTGATTGGTTTTTAAGATAACCTTTAAAGATTGCTTTTAATGGTTGTGTGGAAGAAGAATTTCAGCAAGCTCAGCTTTTCTCACCTCTGCACTCCAAACTGCAGGGGCCGTATTTTTCTCATCTGCACAACAGTTAGCAAGAGAAGAAGCTGCCTTCTACAAAGTACGGGTATTCCATTGTTTACACTGACTGACAGCAAGTTTCAGACAGGAGTCTTTCTCAGCCCTACTTGGAGATGCGAAGGGTTGAACGTGGGACCTTCCGCATACAATTCACATGCTCTGACATCACAAAAGGTACAGGTGTGCGTTACCTTATAGCATTTGGGCAGCTTACTAGTTGATTAAACACCTCACAAAATTAAGCTTGCAATTCTCCATATGAACAATTTTTTTATTGACTGCTTTGAAACATCATATGAAAGAACAAAACCATTTGGCCTTTGGTGACTGAATCCACCCATTTCTGGTCCAAGTCACATGGACCATTCATTCACCCCTTACATGCATTCATTCGTATATATATATATATATATATATATGTGTGTGTGTGTGTATATATATATATATATATATATAGTGTTGTTTCCGGAATAGTCTGTGAATTCTTATCTTTTAAATCTGCATAAACATTTGTATTTAAACCTTTGTTTAAATATGTGTTTTTTAAAATGTGCCCCAACCCACGCCCGGCGCGCCTGGGCGGGGAGGGGCTATTTGCGAGCGGGGCGAGCGGGGCGACAGAGGAAGGCAGCCATTGGCTGCCCGGGGTGGTGCCACTTGGGGGAGAAGGGGACAAGGCTATATATAGAGCCTCGCTCCCCTAGCGCCCCCTCTTCATTCTTCGGCTCCCTCCCGCCCTCCCCTGTTGGCAGTGTGGGTTCGCTGGCTGTCCGTTTGTAGGAGGCCGAGTAGGAATTTTTTGCTCACAATCTTAGAGGGTTATGAGTTTTTTCGCCTACTCCACACTGTGAGACAGGCTGGGTGTATTAACTAGGTTAATTGGATGCTTTGGTCACATTTGGCGGTTAGGTGCGGGCATCTCGAGGATGGGGAAATACTGGCGAGCATTCTCAGGCACCATTGGTGGTGTTGGGTAGTACCGGAGACCTATGGCAGGGAGTCTGGCGGCACCTGCTATGGGGTCAAAGGTTTACCTAGGAGGCCAACCCTACTCACTCCCTCGGAGCCTTGTGGCACGGTGACGGTGACAAAGGAAGGACTCCCTACCCCGAATGGGGGAACCCATGCGGTGGCGAGTTGCAGGGCACCACTGCAGGGGTTGAGAATGGGTTGCCCATTCCTAGATGATGGCATGAGGATGCCAAGGGACGAGATGCCCACATAGGAGTTCCCCACCTTTGCAGATCTTTAATAAATGTGGCCCATGTTTAAACCCATATATACTGTGTCGTCTCGTTATTTACTCGCCTCCGTACCGCAAGTGTTCTCTCTCAAAATAAGCACTTCTAAATGTATTTTGGTACATTTCAACTGCTGAGAATGGTGCTGCCATATGCAAAGAATTACAAAATGCAGTGGGTAGTTCAGTTTTCAACTACATGTTAGTCCAAGAGGTATGGATCAGGCCAGTTCATGCTAGAATTTGCAAAACTCAAAATTTTCAAATTCTATTTCTACCCTGTCCCAGATTTCAAATATTTTTTTTCAAAGGCTGTGAGATCGGATCCTGCCACTTGTCTATGGCATGGCAGAGCATTAAAGCAGTGGTGATCACTGTGCCATAGAATTGCTCTGTGATAGCTTCAGCTCAGCAATTGCTATTCTGAATCTGCTCTGAGCATGCCTCAAATTGAATGATAGTTATTAGATGAGATTTAGGGCAAGGGTAGGCACCCACAGTCACTGATGTGCCCCCAGATACCTTCTTTGGTGCCCAGTGAGACACCCTAGTCCTCCCATTTTTAAAAAGTTTACAACTTTTTAATATTTTCTTAATGGCACCAGGGATTGTTTCAAAGGAAAGTAAAGACTTCTTGTTGCTATTGTCTTAACTTCCCGTGAATGCCTCTGAGCAGGTTACTTGTCCTTTGTGACTCACTATGCCAACTCATGGTAGACATTTTATGGTTGCGCCCAAGGCAGTTTTTCATATGTCCAAATGTGCCCATGAGCCCAAAGGTTTACGTACCCATGGTCCAAGAGCATGGTCCTATAGCATGAGGAAAGCTAAGGAAATATGTACTGAATTAGAGAAGCATACGAGCCATGCAGCACTAGTAACACAGGAAGTACCAGGTCAGAGTATTCGTCCATCTAGTATTGGCTACTCTAGTGCTAGCTGAGGCTGTCTGCAGTCTCAGGTAGAGATATCTCCCATCACGTGTGAATCTTTTCACTGGGAGGTGCCATGGACTGACCCTGGAACCTTCTGTATGCAAAGCATGTTCTTCCTCTGAGCTACACTCCCTGCCATCTATAAGGCTAACATAGGGTTGTCTCCAGTTGTCCTTCTGCTGATGGAAGCAGTTCCATCAGTGGAACTGGGAAGGGGCAATTCTGCCCCTTCCCCACCAATGCTCCATTAAAATCTGCTCTTGAGATCTAGGAAACCTTCTGGAGTGCAGAAGGCTGCAGGGGGGAGAAAAAAGGGGAAACGTCCTCTTGCGCTAGAGGACATCCAATGGCATGATGTTGGATTTAACCCATAGAACGTAAATATAATAAAAAATATTAAAGGATAATGCGCAGGTGGCCTCAGTGGCACGGAGTACCTTCTACCAACTTCGGTTGGTGGCCCAGCTATGTCCCTATCTGGACAGGGATAACCTGGCTTCAGTTGTCCATGCTCAGGTAACCTCCAAGTTAGATTACTGCAATGCACTCTACGTGGGGCTGCCTTTGAAGGTGGTTCGGAAGCTGCAGCTTGTGCAAAATGCAGCGGCCAGATTGATAACTGGAACCAGTAGGTTCGAGCATATAAGACCTACTCTGGCCCGCTTGCATTGGCTGCCTGTATGTTTCCGAGCCCAATTCAAGGTGTTGGTTTTAACCTATAAAGCCTTACACGGCTTGGGACCACAATACCTGATGGAACGCCTTTCCCGACATGAACCTACCCAAACGCTACGTTCAACATCTAAGGCCCTCCTCCATGTGCCTACTCCAAGGGAAGCTCGGAGGTCAGCAACAAGAGAGAGGGCCTTCTCTGTGGTGGCCCCCCAATTGTGGAACGATCTCCCTGACAAGGCCCGCCTGGCGCCAACATTGTTATCTTTTCGGTGCCAGGTCAAGACTTTCCTCTTCTCTCAGGCATTTGGCAATCTCTGAGGAGCCTGGGTTTTTTTGTTTTGTTTTGTTTTTTTGTAGCTTTTTGAAGTGTTGTAGTGGTTTTAATTGTACAGATTGTGTGTATGTTGTATGTTTTTGCTGTTTTAATTTTTGTATATTGTTTTTAATTGTTTTTAATTCTACGTAAACCACCCAGAGAGCTTCGGCTATGGGGCGGTATACAAATGTAATAAATAAATAAATAAATAAAATGCAAAAATCCATGTAGCATTTGAAGATGAGTTTGCAAAGTTTTCTCAGTCAGAAGTCTTGTGCCGTTCCCCACCCTCATGCTATTCCATGATAAAGGAGGTGACTCAAATGTACATTTTAACAGGAATTGGGTATGAATTCCTGGCTGTGAGTCACAATAAAGAACAATGTCTTCTTCCTAGCAAGCCACATAGAATAATATAAACATCCTTCAGTTTATGAGACCGAAAAAGAAAATATTAATAACCCTTTGCATCTTAAGAAACAAGCTGCAACTTACATACAATGGCTAAGGTTTACAATCGAACTGATAAGAGGACTACCATGTTTCATAACTCATTGTTTGAGAGAATCAAATGCCGAAAATGGAGAAATTCACATGATAACTATATTTATTCCATTGTACTTTAGGAGAACCAAGTACTTGTCTCATTTTGTATATATTGATTTACTTTCATAAAGCCATTTCAACGATGTTAGATCTGGCCATGAACACACATCTTGATTTCACGTGGAACTGATAGGAGAAAAATTCAGCTGACAAAATGAATGTGAAATGCGGGTTTGTGAGGCAACCCAGAGAGCCATTAGACAATGCTGCCATGCAATACATATTCATTTCAATGGAAACAGAACAGGAATACTGTGACAGCCCCACTGAAATGAATGGGCTATGCTTAGTGGAGTACAGTCCTTCTTTGTATGCATGTGTGTCGGCGTGTTTGTATATTGCATTTGTTCGCCTATGACCTGCAGAAGAATTATTGCTCATTGTTAAACCACTGCTGCTGTAGTTTGGTTATTGTACTGAACTATATTTGAAACATGGAAGTGTGTGAGCACATTAAACATATATGACATTTATGTGAATAATGAAAACAGCCAGAGTTCAGCTCAAATATTTTTATGAGAGCTATAAACTTCTAGGCTTCAGGTTGTGCACTATTTTTTCTGATGTCCTGGAATGAGCCATTTTCCATGGTGGCTACATGTTGAATTTGCCATTCTCCTCCATAATGTGTGGTATGAAACTTACCTGTGTCCTGATGTCATCATGCTAGCTGTAAAAGTAAAATGTAGTGAAGTCAGGATGCCAGTAAGTTTCACTAGCCTTTACAAAGGAAGATGGGTTAACTTAAACATGGGATTGACCTTTTCAGCAATGGATCCACTTTCATAGTGATGTCTAATTTTGCCTAAAATAATGATAACTCTTCAAAGTGATGAGTTCATCAAAATCAAAACTGTTCCCCATGGGCTTTAGGCACATGGAAAAAAACTGAATGTATTAATTATATACACCAGGGCAGGATCGACACTACTGCTTTATAGAGGTATTGAAGTGCACTGACCACTGTTGGGGCCCATGACACATCTACACCAAGCAGGATATAACACTATGAAAGTGATATGAAAGTGGTATATGGCATGTATCCTGGGTCCCAACAGTTGTCAGTGCACTTCAATACTGCTATAAAGATCCTGCCTCCATATCCTGCTTTCATACCACTTTCATACTGCAATATCCTGCTTGGTGTAGATCTGGCCCAGAGTTGGCAACTTGTAGCCCTACAGATGTTTTGTCCTACAACCCCCATCACCCCTAGCTAGCATAGCCAATGATGAGGGATCATGCAGATTTTTCCTAAGAAGCCAACCACCACATATCTAGATGCAATACTCTATGCAATAATTAACATTAGGCAGGTGTATAGAGCTGCTGTCTAAAATTTAATTTAAGCATTCTTTCCTGAAATAACTGTTACAAGCTATTGCCAGAGATATATCGTAGGAAGGACTAATTGATATGGACACTGATGACCCTGAGGTTTGTAATTACCAGGCTCAGTCTACCAAATTCAGCTGCTCATAATGCTTGCTTGCATTATAAGATGAGCCTCATGCCCAGCCCCCTAAGTTTCTCAGTGGCTTTCTCCACCCCACCACCAAGGCTCTGGGGTTTCCAGGGCTTGCAAATACTTCCTGGAACTTTGCATCCCTTTTTGGAATATGTTCTGAGCTCTGAGCTGGGATTAATGGTTTAGGACATAGATTAAAACATTCAAAATGAGGTGCCACCAACTTCACAAGTCACCTAGAACTCCTGGAAACTTTCCCCCACCCTGTTTTTTTTTTTAATGAAGTTCACAACTGCTGACTCATATTAAAAACTATGAAACCATAGTCAATTTAGTTGTGACTTGTAACATATTCCTGTTGTTTTAAACTAACTGCTTCTATCCTCCTGGTTGCATCTTATACACAATACACAAGCATATGGAATCAAATATTTCGTAATTGCACATGCTGCATACAGATCGGACGGGATTCTCTATGAATTAGACTAGATTATTCTGTTCAAAATGGGATGCTGATTGGAATTTGAAGTCATTTCCTTCTTTTTAGGAGGGAATGGAGTCAAACACCATCTGTTTCCTGGTACACAATGCTCATGTAGGCCTTGACAAGACAAATATTTAATAACTTCCTTTTAAAAAAAAAATCCCCCCAAAAGGGAGATCTCCATCAATGCAACATCAGAGCTTTTTTAAAAAATCACAATCCGCATAGAACTGAACCAAAATACTCTCTCACACACATACACAAATCATGGGAAAAAATCAACCCCTTGAGTTTCAAGGTCATAATTATTAGGCTTAAGACCTAACTAGGTTATGGGAAATGAATGAAGTTCACTGATTCATATCATCATACTTTCCCCAAGTAACATCTGGTAAAAGAAATGCACGATATGGTGTCCTTGTGGTTAGCTTTTTCACACAGGCCCTGCAATGTCAAGTTAGGTCTTCAGGCAACCATCATTTTCAAGAATATGTACTGGGGGGGGGGGTCTGTTTTCAGTTATTTTATCACAAAGTCTTGTCCTGCAATCTGCTGCCCCAGTTTGCTAGAAAATAAATCAATGAAAGTAGGATAGAAGTAATCATTGAGTGAAATTCTCAGGCATCTCACTAAGTCCCCAAGGGACAGTTAAAGTGCTTCAAATTTTACTGATAAACTGGAATACCCAATTTGTTTCAAATCCTCACAGCCTAAAGACTCACAGTCAGTCTACACATCATGCTCACTCTGTGGAGGTTACTCGTGACATTCCCTGAGCAGTCAGTGCTTCACACAACAGCTCTACAGTAAGGAGCAGTATGTCATGTGCGTCTATCAGCAGATGAATTGTTGCTATTGTAAGCTGCCGTAAGGAACATCCTGTGACATTATAGAAGTGCACCGTTGTATAGGGCTGAGCCATATGTCACAGTGGCCTACATGCTATGGCTAGGGTGACCATGTGGAAAGGGAGGACAGGGCTCCTTGTATTGAAAAGTGAATTTCAGCAGGTGTCATTTGTATGCATGCAGCACCTGATAAAATTCCCTTTTCATCACTTAAAGCTGGAGGAGCCCTGCCCTCTTGACCAGATACAAAAGAGGGCAGGGCTCCTGCAGCTTTAACTGTTGTGATGAAGAGGGAATTTCACCAGGTGCTGCATGCATACAAATGACACCTGGTGAAATTCCCTTTTCAACACAACTGTTAAAGATACAGGAGCCCTGTCCTCCTTTCCATATGGTCACCCTAGCTATGGCCCCTGCATGAAGTAGTCAGCATGCAGAAGCTGTTCCAAGTAGTTTCCACCTGGTGAGCATCATATGTATAGCCACCCTCTGTCCAGCTTATAAGTGAAGCATTTTATATTTGTGCTGTGCCAAAAAAATGTTTCTTCCATTTTGGGCATTTTGTGGTGTGGGGAAATGATGAAAACTCTGGTGAAAGAGGCTGGGAGAGGTGAGACATTCTTCCTGAATGCCTGTTGGAAAGTCTCTAATAGGTATTCAGGAAGAACTGTCGGGCTCCTCCAAATGCCGGTTCTGGATTGTTGTTTTAAATTAAAAAATAGAAAGAAGAATCACCCACAACTGGCCACACTTAAAAAGATATGTGGAAACCTCCTCAAGGAGAAAATCTCCCCCCCCCCCAAGAGGCAGGGAGAGAAAAGTTTTCTGAAAATAGGGGGCGGGATTTGGCACAGCACTATTTTATACACCAGAATGTGCTATGGAAATGAGAACTGTCAAACATATAGTAGTTGAGAAATTTCCAAATCTCTCTCAACCATTATATGTTTGGAAGATATGAGAAAATATGAGTGTATATCTTAACAGATTAGCTGCGAGCATCACTCTAATTCAGGATTCAGACATGACTGATACACTGACAGTAGGGATGGGTGAATCAGCCCAGCTCTGATCCATGTCACTTATAAATCTGTCCCATCTCCATTTCTCCATTAATCTATTAATGACAGTTCTCTCGAAATCTGCATTTGAAATCCATTTCGGCATGTGTGTGTTTTTAGCTTATCACTATCACAACATTCAAGGAAGAGCTAAGTCCTGGTCCACACATTAGTCCAGGAGATTTCATTCCGTGACCTACAGCTTCAATACAGGTAGGCATCTTTCCAAAGTGACAGCAACCAATTTATATTGAAATTTGCGATGGATTCCTCAAGCATCCCTGACCAACAGCAAAATCCTAGGCATGTCTTTCCAGAGTCAGAGGATGGGTAAGAAATTCATTTGCACTATAATGTGCGAACTTTACCACATGTGCATTGCTGAATCTATACACAAACCAGAATGTTGGGATATTTGTTATGTAGTTTTCATTTACAGTGCATCAATTGCCCTGGTGAAAGTGCACTTCCCTGCCCCTCCTTCTAACAGCAGCCCTCTCCACAGTCAGGAGACCCTGCTGAATGGGTTAAGCTGTGGGGGAGCAGGGAGGGGGAAGGATATACCTTCCTTCCTCTTGCAGTTGGCAAATCCTGGATCTAGCTTTGTTAACTGCATCCCCGCTCCCAAATAAGCATCTTCTCCAAACAGATGTGGCCCCACAACTGTGGAACAAACTCCCACTGACGATATGCCATGCACCATCCTTACAGGATTTTAAGAAGGCCTTAAAAACAATTTAATTTACTATGGCCTTCTCATAATGGAATACTGTTTTACTGCTGTTGCCCTTGCTGTTTTATTACTTGCTGTTTTATTACTAGTTTTTAATGGTAGCTTTTATTGTTTCGATTGATATTTTACTTTCTATGTTTTTTTATTGCTTTTAACATGTATATTGTTTTATATATGGTTTTGAGCCGCCCTGGGAGTGCTTCTGCCCTGAAAGGCGGCGAAGAAATGTTTTAAATAAATAAATAAACCGATGCCAAAGTTTTGTGCCTGTTTTGTGCCACAAAACTTGAGTTCCCTGCTGCCATCCACAACTGCGTACTGATACATCACATGTGGGTTTGTAATTAACAGACAAAACACAACAACCTTGTCGTATCACCTCCAAACTTACAGCAAAGATTTTGTGCTAGCTCAATGCTGGCACAGCATTGAGAATGCTCAAAACAAAACAAAACAAAACAACAAACCACTATTTCGCCAGAAGCTATGCAAAATTTTGTGCTCTTTTCTGCCATTTCGTCCCACCACCGAAAGCATGAAAACGAGGTGACGCTATGGCCAGATCTACACCAGGAAATAACACTTTGAAAGTGGTTTCAAAACAGTATATAGAATGTGTCATGGGCCCCAACAGTTGTCAATACCATTATAACATGTTATAAAGCAGTAGTGTAGATACTGCCCTGGTGAAGGGAAACAAAGCAAAACAAAGACCCCACCACATTCTCGTATCTAATCTGAACCTATGCCAACGTTTTGAAAAGGGGTATGTCCTTTTCATGCTTTTGGTGGTGGCACAAAACTTGAGTTTTGAGGGCAAAAAAACCTGCACAAAACTGTGGCATCTGTTTGGAGGAAATGTAAGTTTGGGGGATTTGTAGATAACAGCCCCCTGGATCCAGCCCCCTGATGTGTTCATATTGGCTGTTCATAGGATATCCCTTGTTGAATCAGGATGATTCTGTTTGGATTCCCTCCCCTCATTCCTTCCCTTCCCAACAAGACTGAAGAAAAATTGTTAACACAATAAAACTAGCATGCTTTGGAAATTCTGTTGAGTTCATTTCCTTAATTTGCATTACATTTAACACATCAGAGCGATGTTCCAACCAATCTAAACATTTCTTTAAGGACTCTGACCAAAAATGGTGTGAGTACACAATATGAATGATGGGGGGGGGGGGGGGTAGGGGAGTGAATCACCATGATTAATCCTGTTAGGTGATACTAATTATTTTGTTTATGTGGTTTTTCTTTGGAATTAGTCATCATAGCAAACTAATGCATCAGGAACATTTGCTGGATGTTTGGCTTCATTAGAACAACAACAAAAAAGCACAATTGCATTATAATATAAATTCGACATGTAGTTTTCCTTCAAGGGATCTTCACTTTTTTGCTTTCAACAAATCCCTTAAAAGCTTTAGGGTTCTTAGGATACCAGGAGTCCATTTTCAGCAATTTTGTGATTTTCTACAGGGAATCTTAATTCAAACTCAACAGAACACTGAAAGAGATAGTGCTCTGGGCTATGTATCTTCTTCAAAGCTTCTTTGCATCAACATGAGATCCCAGGTGGATAGAAGCAAGATGTAAATAAAATGTCTTGCCTTGCAAATGAGAAGTAAATAAGACAAATCAGTGAACATTCCTAAACATTGTTCTGCTAAATGAGGAGGATTTCTCCCACACTGGCAGTGTTAGTTGAAGGTCTCCAGATCCATCAGATGGGGGTATATATGGTGCAGAGAATTCCACTGGAATACTGAAAAAACTTAGCAGTAAATTTAGTTCTAACTTGTGCCATGTCACTAAAGAGGGGGGGATTTCCAACTGAAGTTGGTTCTTGCTCCTCCCTCATTTCCTTTTATTCAGATTAACTTGGATGAACAAGAGTTGCTAATTTACTTTGAGTACAATGGCTAACTCAGGTCCCATTGATTTCAGTGTCTTTATTCAAAGTACAATTAAGTCTGGATTCACTGCTAAGTAGTTTTCTGAATGGTGAATGGCTATCCAACTCATCTCACAAGCTCTCCTATTCTTGCTCAACACCCTACTATTCTCTGTCATCTGTGGTATATGAAAAAGGAATATGCTCCACACCACAATGGTTGGCTTGAACACTCCTCACTGGAGCTATGTAATTTGGAAGTAGCTCTACACTAGAGGCTGCCACCAACAGTTCGTCCAAACCCCTCAAAGACAAAACATCTGAAAAATGACAAGGGGAGCTGAAGGCATTTTGAAAAGACTAGGGGCACATCCACACCAGCCATTTATCCCAGGGTCAGCTTGAGGTCGTCCCTGTGCATCCAAATGATGCACAGGGGTTCCCGGGGCCAACTTGGGATGACCTCTTAGTTGTCCCGGGATAACTGGGACTATTTTTATCATGTTTTTTCCCATGATCCTGGGACAACCCTGAGGACCGTGGGCTGTGTGGCACATGCTCCCAGGTCCTCTCTCCTCCCCGCAAGTACTGTGGCACAACAAACAGGCATGAAACTCTGTGGGAAGGGCTCCGTGCCCATTGGGGGTAAGGGGGTGAGCTTTTTTGCCATCACTGGGATGGCTGTCGGTGTTTTACAGTGCCAACTTATGACTTTTTTTCCTTTTTAAAACTTACTTGGGGGCTGGATTGCACACTTGCACAAATGTCTTTTGGGAGAAAAATGTAGTGCTGGAATGTCCCTCTTTACATCCGGAACAGAGTGCTGGCATTTAGATGCAGTGGGGTGATCCCAGAAGCAGGTAAGGCCAAGATCCTCCACCTACTCCCGGAAGGCCCATAAATGTAGATAAGCCCTAGAAGAATTACCATGGCAAGGTGGATGTGGATTGACAAAACAGGAAAGTAAGTCCCTCACCGCTAGCAGTTTGTGAATGGGAGACACAATGATTCAGAGCCTATGCCAGAGGTAGGCAACACGTGACCTATGGGGCCCTACCATCCTCCAGAGTAGCTACCACAACACCCTATTGTCTCCCACCCTACTTTTTGCTTTCAAAATATATGAGAAAAAGTCACAGTTTGCTACTGACATTCAGCAGCAAGTTACCATGGAGGCTTAGAATGGACACATTTAGGCCTCATCTACACCAAGCAGGATATTGCACTATGAAAGTGGTATATAAGAGGCAGGAGCCACACTACTGCTTTATAGTGGCATTGAAGTGCACTGACAACTGTTGGGGCCCGTTGACAGATACCATCTACTGCTTTCATACTGCTATATCCTGCTTGGTGTGGATCCTGCCTTTTATATACCGCTTTCATAGTGGAATATCCTGCTTGATGTAGATGAGGTCTTAGTTTGTTTGGTCCCCCCCTTTCTCCCTTTTCTTGGAGTATGGGATGGTGGTGGGAGGAATATGGTCCATGGCAGATCAGGGGGTGGGGTGGCCCCCAGACTGTCCATAGTTGCTACCCTTGACCTATTCCTTGTGAAATTCTGAAACTAACATATGTACAAGCTTATAACCAACACAATGCTTCATGGACCACACAAGTGTGCCTTTTTTTGTGCTGTCCCTCCGCTTTCTTGAAATGTACACTGCTCCATAGTCCACAGTGATTAGAAAGTGCCATTTCAATGTCACTTCCCTGGATCACACAAGCCAATGTAATATTCTTGTTTAATGTAGTCAATTCCATTCTTAACATTGACAAAGGTATTAAGATGTGAGCTTGCAACATGTGTCTAATAGAGTTCCACTGCAGCTGACTGAGAGTTTCTGGAGTCGCACAAATTACCTTCCTTTTATTCCTAAAGCCTTTTGGATACTCTCTAAGTCCCCCACCTGAAGTATTTAATCTGCTGAAATGGAAATTGTAATGATGACAGATATGTAGGATTTTGGCTTCCTTGCTGTGAGGGGGGAGGAATAAAAATGAGCTGGGTGCTGTGGGGAAAAAGCTCTTGTTTTAAGCATGCACTGCATTTTAGTAACCTTTTGAGATAATGGTGTGCAGAACATTGATTGTTCCTAACAGTTCCAGAATGATAAGTAAGTGTTAGTATGTGGAGTGTACCTACTGCCAGACCCTTAAAATGTGATCCCATTAGATAAGGTGGCCTGACATGTTGCTCTAAAAGGCGAGACAGTAGCGTCTTTGTGTGCAAATGCTCTAGTCATTTTTTAAAAAAATTCTGGATGAGAATTCTGTCTCAACTTGCCAAATGGTCAGAAGTTATCATCTTAAAGCATTCCTTAAAGATTTAGCTCTTGTTTTTTTAAATATATATATATTTAAATAACCTCTTCACTCAAAATGAAATGCACCTTTCATGGTTGGCTGTAATGGCAATAACTTTTTAAAGACTTGCAAATGGGATTCCAGAGCTTCTCTGTGTGGCTGTACATAATACATACATCCTGCTTTTCTGTCATGGCATTTTCTCAGGTTATTAATCACGATGAAGATAATGAGAAACTTTCAAGAATGACAGCAATTTTTTGGAGGTTCTATAGCTTTAAGCTGGACCCTACTAAAGGTAAATCAACCCCAGTAGATGTGCGACAAGCGCTTTTATGTGCGATCCTTGCATGTGCTCATTGGATAGTTCCCATGAATACTATCCAATCATTATTACTCAATGGCTATTCCCTACACCATAGCTTAAGAGTATGGCACTCTTTTTATTTAACTTATTATACTTTTTATTTTACTGATTATATTTTTATTTTATTTATTTATTCATTACATTTATATTCCGCCTTTTTTTCTCTCCAATGAACCCAAGGTGACATACATAATCCTCCTCCTCTCCATTTTATCCTCATAACAATAACCCTATGAAGTATGTCAGACTCAAAGTCACCCAGTGAGCTTTGATGGCCAAGAGGAAACTAGAACTCAGATCTCCTAACTCCCTGTCCAACACTCTAACCACTAAACCACACTGGCTCTCAAACACTTTTTTTTTTACTTCAGTATACAAAAGGATGCCAAAATATCCATGTATAGGAAAGATCCAAGTGTGTTGTTGTTGTTGTTTCTGCCGGAGGCATACAAACTTGGGCCCCTTTCACATACCTTCCATTATCCATCCAATGCATTTAATCCCATGATTTGTATTTACAGTGAGCATCTGCCTGTAAATCATGCCAGCAGAAGTACTGGTTTCCACTGTCCCTGGGTTATCCTCAATTTTTACCTCGGTTGATGGTAATGAAGTTGCAGCCTGGGCTGGGGTAAAGTATACCCTTTCCCCCTCTTATGCTTGGGCCTAGGTAAGGGCATTGATTTTATTGATGTTGTGTTTATATGTTAGGTGGCTGTAAGTAAGCAAGAACAGGCATACTACCCAAGACTTGTAAGAGATACTTATTATTTTCTTGGATGGACTATTAGATGAGCTGCTTTGGGCTGATTTTAGCTGGGAGCTCTAGATGACAATGGCCCTGTTCAGTAGACACCTTAAATCATGGCTTTAACCATGGTGAATAAGCCAAAAACCTTATTCAACATGGTTAAAGCCATGGTTAAAGGTGTCTTCTGAACAGGGCCAATACGTAGTGTACAGTTACTTTTTCTTTGAGTCTTTGCTGTAGTAGGTTTTTCCTGGGTTCCAGTCTGTCTTTGTTGACCTTATTTCTTTCCCTTTTACCCCTCTATACCTGTGTGTGTGCGTATGCTACAATGAATCAGTTCATCCATAAGAGCCTTTTTTTCCTGTAACCGGATAACAAGGCTAACCTCTAGAAAATGTCAAAGGATATTAATCACCTCACAATTTCATGGAGGTCTGTGTTATCACCAAGCGGCGGATGATGAAGGTGATTATCACTGTCTGTACTTGCTGCATTTCAGTTCCCTCTGACATCACTTTTTACAATCCAATCCCCAATTATCTGTAAAATATACAGATCTGGTTGGAGAGGTATTTCTGACTTTGGAAGGGATTTTCGAAGCCGTCTTATGTTTTCTGTGACACTTGCCTAGGGACCATCGGACTGCTGTCTTAGACTGGGTTCAGACAACACAATAACCAATGGTGGTTTAAATAGTTGACAGTTGGTTATTTTACCCACCATGAGCTATTGTGCTGTATGTAGGAAGTTTTTTTTTAACCAACAGTTGGTTATTTGGCCAAAATGACCAATGCAGAGTTGGCTGTGCAGAGTTGGCTATTTCAACCACCATTGGCTATCATGTTGTGTGGAGGGCACTGTTGGTTATTTCCTTGGCCACCGTTGGTTATTTCATCAGCCACAGAGTCACAAGGCAAGAGCTCTCAAAGCAGTGGCTGCTGCTCTAGTCCAGCTGACAGGATAGCTTTTCAGCAGCAGTGGCTTATGGAATAGAAGCGGGAGGACTGAGGGGGCAGAGAAGGTGGGGGATGAGTGAGTCAACTCAATGGCTGAATTCGGACGACACATTAAGCAACTGTGGGGGGGAACAATCGTCAGTTGTATTGACTATCATGTCATCCGAATGCTACCATAGTCAACTCAGCGCTGATCCTAATCCACACCACGGTTGATTATGTATTACCATGTTGTGTAGGGAGTACCCCCTAGATGAACAACTGTAAAGTTGTTTATTACCCCAACATTGACTATCGTATTGTCCGAATTCAGCCAATGTAGACTAATAGTGAATTTCTACTCCACACCACAGTTGATTATCTCATGTTGTGTGGGTCAAACCCCCTAGATAAACAACTCTTGAGTTTATTATTACCCCACCATTGACTATTGGGTTGTCTGAACACAGCCTTAGTCTTCTTTATTGTTTGTTAGACTTGTTTTTGGTGAAACAGACTAACATGGCTGGCCCTCTAGAAATTGTCAAAAGTGGCTTGTAGTGATGTGCATGTGCAATGAGGAAAAGAAGGGCACACAGGTTTGGTGTTTTGTTTTGTGGCTCCACAAAAAGCAAAAAGCTTAGAGATGACCTGAAAATACAAAAGGCTACATATAGGAAGTGGAAGGAAGGCCAGGCTACAAAAGAAGAGTACAAACAACAATCAGAGAAGTGCCGGAATGGTGTCAGGAAGGCTAAAGCTAAGAATGAGCTGAGGCTAGTGAGGGATGCTAAAGGCAATAGAAAGGCTTTCTTCAGATACATGAATAGTAAAAGTGAGGAAAGAAATGGTGGTTTAACTGCTTAATGAGGATGGCAAATTGGTAACAGATGACAAAAAAGGCCAAAGTGCTCAATTCCTACTTTGGCTCAGTCTTCTCCCAAAAGTGGGTCTTTGACCCCCCTGGAAAGAGTGAAGTACAAGCTGAGGGGGCAGGATTGCAGTTTGAGATTGATAAAAACAATGGTCAAGGAACACCTACTTTCTCTGAACGAATTCAAATCTCCAGGGCCCAATGAACTGCATCTTAGAGTAATAAAGGAGTTGGCAGAAGAACTCTCATAACCACTGTCTATTATCTTTATGAAATCATGGAAGACAGGTGAAGTGCCGGACGACTGGAGGATGGCTAATGTTGTCCCTATCTTCAAAAAGGGCAAAAAGGAGAAACCTGGGAACTACAGGCCAGTCAGTCTGACATCCATCCCTGGGAAAATTTTGGAGCAGATTATAAAGAAATCAATCTGTATGCACCTTGAAAACAATGCAATGATACTAGAAGTCAGCACTGATTTGTCAAGAACAAATCCTGTCAGACTAATCTGATCTCATTTTTTGATCAGGTAACCTCCCTTGTGGACTGTGGGAATGCTGTGGACATAATATAGCTTAACTTCAGCAAAGCTTTTGACAAAGTGCTCCATGACATTCTGATTAATAAACTAGCTAAAAGTGGGCTAGATGGAACAACTATTAGGTGGATCCACAGTTGGCTACAGAATCGGACTCAAAGAATGCTTATCAATGGTACCTTTTCACACTGGGGGAAAGTAACGAGTGGAGTACCGCAGGGCTCAGTCTTGGGCCCAATGCTCTTCAACATTTTTATTAATGATTTGGACGAGGAGGTGCAGGGAATGCTTATCAAATTTGCAGATGACACAAAATTGGGTGGAATCGCTAATACCCTGGAAGACAGAAACAAACCTGAAAGTGATTGTGATAGACTGGAGTGCTGGGCTGAAAACAACAGAATGAGATTTAATAGGGAGAAATGCCAAGTTCTACACCTAAGAAGAAGAAACCAAATGCACAGTTACAAGATGGCGGATACTTGGCTCAGCAATACGACAAGCAAGAAGGATCTTGGAATTGTTGTAGATCACAAGCTGAATATGAGCCAACAGTGTGATGTGGCTGCAAAAAAAGAAAATGCTATTTTGGGCTGCATTAATAGAAGTATAGATTCCAAATCACGTGAGGTACTGGTTCCCCTCTATTCGGCACTGGTTAGGCCCCATCTTGAGTATTGTGTCCAGTTCTGGGCACCACACTTCAAGAAGGATGCAGACAAGCTAGAGTGTGTTCAGAGGAAGGCAACAAGGATGATCAGGGGTCTGGAAACAAAGCCCTATGAGGAGAGATTGAAAGACCTATGCATGTTTGGCCTTGAGAAGAGAAGATTGAAGGGAGACATGATAGCACTCTTCAAATGCTTGAAAGGTTGTCAGAGGAGGGCCAGGATCTCTTCTCGATCAACCCAGAGTGCAGGACACGGAATAATGGGTTCAAGTTACAGTAAGCCAGATTCCGGCTGGACATCAGGAAAAATTTCCTGACTGTTAGAGCAATACAAAAACGGAACCAATTACCTAGGGAGGTCGTGGGCTCTCCCACAGTAGAGGCATTCAAGAGGCAGCTGGACAACCATCTGTCAGGGATGCTTTAAGATGGATTCCTGCACTGAGCAGGGGGTTGGGTTCCATGGCCTTATAGGTCCCTTCTACCTCTACTATTCTATGGTTCTGTGGTTCTATGTTCGTTTGTTTTTTTAAAAAATTACATTATGCTTACAAAAAGTTTTACAAAAATGAACAAATGAGCAATTCCCCCCTCCCCTGGTTATCATAGCTGTTACTTCTTTCACCCCTTCACAAAAGGCTAAGAGAATCCAGTTGTCAAACATTTCCATCTGTAACGCACTGGAAGCTTTCTTTTCTGTTTCATTTCATTTTGTTTAACTTTCCACATGTCTTACAAGCCAAGCCAATGGGGCCGATGGACCATTTAGTCAATGTGCTAATAACTTCCTCTGGCACCTGCAAATTTCCTCCTATCACTGAATCATGTAATTTGGAGAAATGATTTCAGAAGAGATAATGAATGGAAGATTTTAAGCTTGACATATAGATTGCTTTACTAATCCTGACTGTGCATTAACTTCTAGAAACAATGTCTGTTGGTGTCTAAATAATGCTTCTATGTGGAACAAGAAATCCATTTAAACAATATGACTAAATCACCACCTACTGTGCATATGATAAGCAAAACAGAAGGTGTATGCTATACCACTGGCCTAAATAGGCCAGCTTGATAGTGCTTTTAAATAGTAGAACTTCTTTCTGTTCTGATGGTTTTTTTGCCTGCTCTGGTTGTCTCAGCTTATGATATTCAGAGTATAATCTACCTGCTTACTTGGGAGTAAACTCCACTGAACTTAATTGGACTTATTTTTTGAATATACATTACATTGCATAGGGTTACATTGTCAATCAAATTTTCCATTTCTGTCTTCTTATATTCTCTCTGAGCTGTTCAGTACAGCCATATACAAGATTGCCCATTTGCTCTGCTCGTTCTCCTCTCTTTTATTAGAAAAGCCTGTTAGATTTGCTGCAATATCTTATCTGAACTGCAATTCCAGACCAATTTAGAAGACCCTGCTCTGGTGAAATGTCCATAAAACATTTTACCTTCCTTCAAAGTCGTTGCTGGAATTTCACAGGGGTTTCCAACCATCTCCATGTTGTGGCTGAAATTCATTGCAGGGGAAATTCAAGGTGAGTTTGGCGCATCCTGCTCAGTGAAGCATTCATAGGAAGTTCAAAGGAAAGAAAAAGATAAGATAATGGAAAATTCTCAATATAAGTGAATTTTTGCCATTCACACTCTTTGAAAAAAAAGAAAACCCTGCACCATGAACATTGCTGTATTTTGGGGGAAATCTGGCCTCTATGAGACTGAAACTGGATGGCCTTGCCCAGCGGTGTAGAACCTCAGGTCCAGAAGCCAAATATGGACCTCTGGGGTCCCAATCTCGACCTCGGGGTGCCCTAAAAAACTACGTTCCTTTTATCCAACCACGAAACATTTGGTAGCTTCCTGGCTTTGGAGCAGTTTTTCCTCCATTCCAAAATTTGGTCTGCCCCTTTTCCCTTCTGTCCAGCCCACCACTAGAATGTGGCCCTTGAGAGATTCTCCAAAATGGAATTTGGCTCACAAGATGAGTTCTACACCCCTGACCTAGTCCCTGGGATTTGACAGGAGATGCAATGTTTATCTTACCTTCTTGTCCTTGCGGTATAGATGTGTTAGTTCCACAAACAGCTTCCTTTCATAAATGACAGACACTCTGGCAGGATCTACACTGCTGCTTTAAAGTGCTTTAAAGTGGTTTATAACAGTACTGACAACTGTTGGGGCCCAGGACACACTCCAAAAACAGTTGTCACTACTGTTATAAACCGCTTTAAAGTGCTTTAACGCAGCAGTGTAGATCCGCCTACAACAATAAACTATGGGGTGGCTTTTAAACATCCTTCTCCTATGGTAAAGCTTTGTAGTGAACAGTACCCCACATGATTAACTTTCCATTCAGCCATGATCTGAGAAACTTTGGGTTGGATGGTCGCTTAAGCTGCAACCTCAAAAGTGGTATTTCATCTAGTTCTAAGCAAAGCAAATGGGGCACAGCTACCTTGCTCTTCCAAGCTTGACTCTAAAATTCTCTCAGTTACCCACCCCACACATGTTATCATATATCGATAGCTACATTGAGCACCAGGTTACTGTGATGGTCTTTAGCATCTGCTTCAAGTCGGCACTGTATCCCGTACCATATATGTAGCTTCCCACATCATACATGTATTTCACATACATCTCCCACCAGCCTCTTCTTCCTCCCATCTTTACAAAATTCAACTTTGCATTGTATACACTTTACCAATGCTAGCATAGTTACCGCTGTTGCAATGACAAGTTTGTACTAACGTTAGACAAAGGAAGGAGGCACGGTCTCCTTGTGCTGGCACTGGGAGCCCTGTCTCTGATAGGGATGGATGGATCTGTCAATCACGGTCGCACCAAAATTGTCAGCGTTTTTTGAGGTCCTGCTCATTCCGTCACATTTTTGCATACATTTACTAGACATCCATGCAGAAATTTGTACACATTTTTCATGACATATGCATTAATTAACCCCCTTAATGTATGCATGTTTATATGCATTTTTAATGTGTACATTTTGGGATGCATGCTCCCATCAACTAAAGCATGTTTGTATGCATATTGGAAATGTATGCATTTCTCTGTGCATTTTTCGTATGTGCACAGGTTGTCAAATGCAGCTTTTGTTTTGCGGAATGTATTCAAGTTCATAGATGTATAGTTTGACAACTTCAAATAGTGTTCAAGTGGTGTTCAAGTTTGTGCTCAGGCTTGGAAAGTGAGAATTGGATAAATCCATTTAAGGGGGGGGGGAAATTGACAGAGCAAATTTCTCACACAACCCTAGCCCCCGATATAATAGGCCATTGGTACAGAATATCCTTTGAAGAATATGAGCTACGGTGGCCTCCAAACATGACAGCAGTATGATGGCATGATCCCATGGAAAAGTCGCTCACATTTAAAGGGTAAGAGTTGTATCAAGGATTTGCCTTCCACAAGATGGTCGTGCCTGATTTTCGGGGATCCCTCAATTTTTCCACAGCATAGTTCACCCTATTCGGCAGGGTTTACCCTTTTTTTAGACTTGTGGGCACATTTGGGAATTTAAGAAACTGCTGTGGGCACTACCACAAAATACCTAATCTTCCTGTCATGTCTATAGATCTTAGGCTGCGACTTATTCAGCAAAAACTTTTGTTTCATGTCTATTGAACATCTATTTATTAAGAGATTGTCTAATTCAGCTAAATGTTTCTTTTAAGCATATGTTTTGGCAATGTCCAGTAGTTGCTTATTTTGGGGAGGAGGTTATTAGTTACACAAATAAATTTTGTACTGGAACAGTCTTTAATATTTTCTGATGTACACACTCTTTTAAGTTATTTCCTGGAAATTAACAAATGGTCAGAATAAATGGATTCTCTGCATTTTTCTGACTGCCAAAAGTTGGGTATTACACCACTGGACACTCACCTCCTATAGTGCAGTAGATTGAGGACTTCACAACACTTTCAATAGTTGAATGGGTGGCATATAGACACCACCTTCAAATAGATACATATTTGGATATTTGATCCACATTTGTTGAAGCCTATGTACAATTGCTAGAAAGTTGTATGTGTTCCATATATATCTATTATTATGGATATATACAAATCCATGTACATATATTTAAAAAGTGAGAAAAACATTTTAATTTTTTTAAAAAGTTTTGGAGCTGCCTGTGGGTGCCACATTGGAAACCCCATTGGAGGTGCCATTTTGAGGACCTCTGAACTATGTAGTATTTTTAGGAGGCTGGAGGGGCTGTTGTGGGAAGGAGGGAGCAGGAAAGTCAGCTTCCACTAGTGTAGTTGATCCAGCATAAATATGTTTCCAACCCAATGTGAATGTCTTTTTCTGTAGCACCCAAGGCCAAGAAAAAGCACCCAGCATTAAAATACAGCTGCTGCCCATGACAAGGAAATCATCTAGAGATCTCCTGTTCCAAGATGTTGCTATTCTTGATGGAGAGATCCCTCAAAAGTGCTTCAAAAAGTCCTCATCATCCTAGCTATTGGAAATGTCCAGATGGTGTCCACTCGGTAGAGATCCAATATGAACTGTTTATATTGTGGCTAATTGTGTTCAGTCTGATGGAGAATTAGGGTGGTGGGTTGAGGAATCCTCCAAGTGTTGGGAAATAATCCCAAATGTTTTGGCTTCAAAATGCATTTGAGGAAAATGAGGGGGTATTTTTGAGCAGGCTGCTGAGTTGTGCAAAAGCCTACTAAAAAGGGATGTGGCCCATCTGCAGCCTTACTTGACAGCCGGCAGCACAGAATGTGTAAAATTGCATGCCATAAGGGCTACCCTCTTCAAAAAGAGAGTCAAATCCATCTGGGGTAGGAGGATAAAAACTGTACTGAGGGAAGCAACGATGGCTCCATTCTTGTCAGTTGGAGTAGGTTATGAGTGACTGCAGGGTTTTCAGCCACCAGTCTCACAATGTAAATTTTTTATGCAGTGTGGTTAGTGGGTAGAAGCATCATTCTTGGAAATGTTCCCTGTGACTACAGTAAGCCGTGAGTTACAATCCATGCTTCCCAGAAAGCCACAGAGCCATAATTCTCAAGTACAATGCCCTTCACTATGATGGATAATCCACATTTCATTTTCATATTTTAAAAAGAAGACTTACCGTCCCTCATTGGCATTACCTGTACATAACACTCAATATTTGGAATGCAAGGGGGACTTCTCCAAAGGTACAATTTCTTCTGGGCAGAGTGATAGATGGCAAAGAGACACACGGTGTTTCTCCAACCCAGAACTGATATCACACATTCAGGTGTTATCATAGGAAAGTCTGGATGTGCAAAACAGCTACATTATTATATTTTTATTACATTTATATCCCACATTACATCCAAGGAGCATACATAGCTCCCACTCCACCCTCCCCCCCCCCGCACTTTATTCTCACAATGACCCTGTGAGGGATGCTATGCAGAGGGCTTTGATTGACATGATTGGCACAAATTTTTCCTAATGCTAATTGCCATGCAGGGGATTTTCACCAATAACATGGCTAGGGAACGAAGGCTTAATCCTCCTCTCCACACACTCTACATTCCTGAGGACAGCCGCAACATACACACACCTGGTATTTGTTCACGATTTTTTTAAAAAACAAATACACCATGGTATATTTGCTAATGAATCACATAAGTAGTATAAAAGGTAGTTAGTCCCTGGGAGACAAAGAATGATGGTCCCAAGATCACCCAGTGAGCTTCATGGTTGGGTGCATCTCCCTAGCCCTAGAATCATATAATCATAGAATAGTAGAATTGGAAGGGGCCTATAAGTAGGCTGACCATATGAAAAGGAGAGCAGGGATCCTGTAACTTTAACAGTTGTAGAGAAAAGGGAATGTCAGCCAGTGTCATTTGTATGCAATTAGTTCCTGGTGAAATTCCCTCTTCATCACAACTGTTAAAGTTGCAGGGGCCCTGCCTTCTTTTGTATATGGTCACTCTAGTATAGTGCCTGCAACTTTAACTGTTGTGATGAAGAGGCAATTTCACCAGGAACTAATTGCATACAAATGACACTGGCTGAATTTCCCTTTTCTCTACAACTGTTAAAGTTACAGGAGCCCTGTCCTCCTTTTCATATGGTCAGCCTACTATAAGGCCATCAAGTCCAACCTCGCTGCTCACTGTAGGAATCCACTTTAAAGCATACCTGACAGATGGCTGTCCAGCTTCATCATGAATGCCTCTAGTGTGGGAGAGCCCCCAACCTCCCTAGGTAATTGGTTCCTAATCTGACACTCCAATCACTACCTCAGACTGGGGCAGGATCTACAGTACTGCTTTATAATGATTTATAATGGTATTGGCAACTGTTGGGGTCCAGGACACACTCCATATGCAGTTTTCAAAATGTTTTCAAAGTGTCATATACTGCTTGGTGTAGATCTGGCCTGGTTCTCAAATATAGATAATAGATCATAGTTTACAGATTACCCATCATGCCAATGCATCCATGTTGTTATCATCTAAACCGAGTATACCCAAGCATCAGAGGAAGTGGGTTTATCATTTGTTAGCTAAAGGGCAACCATGTGTCTCACCTTATAGGGGACAGTCCTCTCTTAGAAGGTATCCTCATCAGTCCAGTCCAAGGGGGAAGTTGCCCTTCAACACTTAACATCTGGACAGTAGACTGGGCAGCTGTACAAGTCATCTGGTCACAGTCTTCCTTACTATGTTTTGAAGCATTGTACTGTTTAAATTATAGTATTTTTCCTAAATTTGCATCTGAGGGTATAAATTAGCATATGCAGTTTTTTATCCAAATGTGTGTCTTGTTTTATCCTCATTTTTGGTGATGCATAAGTGGCCACCTCAACCAGAATATGAACTATCCAGCTATCTAACTGTAACAGGGATTCAAAACATGAAAATGGTGAGCCCTTCAAACCAAAGCTGGAAACAAGTTCTACCCTACTTTCTTCAGGGGCCTCTTTGATCCATCTAGCCTGTCAGGACATAAATAAATAAAATGTTAGCAGAGAAATGCAGCAACCTCCCTTTGGACCTCTGCTGCAATGAACCTTCCAGATCCCTAAAATCCATTTTGTATCATCGTGAGGGATGTACGAATTTTGTGAAATCTTTGATGTTATGTCATCTGCTCATTGATAGAATTGAATTTTTTTAAGGAATGTGCAAGAATTTTGCTCCACTTGTGCTAGTGTGCACTTGCGCTGATGTACATTAGTGCAAAATCCCCCCCCCCCAGTAAAAAACAGTCCACAAGTCTGCAGAATCTGCAGGACTCAAAAAAAGCTTGTCCGCTGCAGAACCTGCAGGTTGGATTCATAGAAATCCAAACACATTTAAATCCATTGCACATTTCTCTGACATCCCTAATCAACACACAAGCCTTTTAAAAAAGAAAAAAATACAAAAGCTCTTAGGACATACTTCAGATGCCTCTTCCTTCCCCCTTTTGCTCCTTTATAATGAAGCTATTTGCCCTGCTATCTACCCCTTCATCATGTCCTTCACTGTGACTAGCAGGCACACTTCTCACACTTGCAGCAATGATGGCAGCTGTCTTGATGAAAGACTGTAAGCTATGGAGATAGGAGCAGGTCTGTCTAGGCTGACCATCTGAAAAGGAGGACAGGGCTCATATAACTTTAACAGTTGTAGAGAAAAGGGAATTTCAATCAGTCTCATTTGTATGCAATTAGTTCCTGGTGAAATTCCCTCGTCATCACAACTGTTAAAGGTGCAGGCACTATACTAGAGTGGCCATATACAATAGAAGGCAGGGCTCTGCAACTTTAATAGTTGCATACAAATGACACTGATTGAAATTCCCTTTTCTCTACAACTGTTAAAGTTATATGAGCCCTGTCCTCCTTTTCAGATGGTCAGTCTAGGTCTGTCCTCTTCCTCTTCCAAGACAATTCAGGTAGGGTTGTGCATCTACCATGGGTTCTTTAGTTCACTTTCCCACCTGGGCTCCCACCTCCCCTATGCCTTTGGTTCTTGATGGACATTTTGGTAGTTTGGCATGAATGCAGTGCTGCACGTGGAAACCAAAGTTGGAAAAGGCACCCAGTCTGTACTTGTAAACACATTAGAAATGAACTATAAGAGTGGGAAACAAACTTTCCATTTTGCTAGCACTGCGGATAAAACTCACTATAGAATAGAGCTATTAAGCAACACTGGAAAAAGGAAAGGGGAGATAAAAGGATGGCATTTGAAGGCAAAAGGCCCATGAAAAAAGCAAGTGCTGGAGGAAGTACATGCTTTCAAAATGCTAAAATGACCCTTTGAATAGACTGAAGTGCCAATGATATGGGGTCATATTCTAGGGCAGCTGTCCCGAAATCAATGTCCTTCAGACTACAACTCCCATCATTCTCAGCCAATGGGGCCAATCCATGTGAAATAACTCCCAAAGTGTCAATGTTTCACAGTCAGCATTTTGTGCAGGCAGTCCAGTATCAGACGTTGGGCAAACAAGCTCTTTATAAAAACTAATTAGACAGTAAAATATCAAATGGCAATTGTAAACATGATATGCACTTCATATGACATGATCCAGAAACAAAAATGTTAGGCATTGGTTTGTGAGGAGGGAGGGAAAAGACAATGCCATGCCTCAAATGGGCCTTAAATTTATGGGTTCATGATTATGTGACCCAGCTTGCAAGAAATAAAAGGAAGTTTATTTACTTGTTGCATTTATATTTTGCATTTCCTCCATAGCAGGAAAGGCAGAATATAAATTTCCTCCCTCCAAGTTAATCCTCACGACAACTCAGTAAAGTAGCTTAGGCTGAGAGAGTGAGCCTCGTGGCTGGTTGGGGGTTTGTAACTCACTTTAAACATACATTTCTACCAAACAGAACTGTTTCAGTAAAGACCACTCAACAGCCCCTTCACCCTACACTGTGCTGGTTGAGCCCACAAGTAGGGCGAAGGCAGAATCCAGGATGGTCCTGCTCTGAAATTCTTTTTTAGCCAGCAGGACTGAGAAAGGCCAACATTTCTCTTCATACTATTTTAACAATAGTAGAGCGTTTTAATGACAATTTCTGGCCAAATCGTGTATATTGTGATACAAGTGTGAAATTTGGTATGGTGGTATTTATGACTATGTGAATTAAAATTAGATATAGAGGCATCTCAGGAAATCATCGTAATGGCTGCCATCTTGGAAAATGGCTCCCAAACTCCAGTTTTCGCACAATAACTCTATTATTTGTACTCTCACAGAAAAGATGTCTCAGTACAAAATTAAAGAGCATAAAATTTGCTACAAAAAAACTCATTAACTATCTTTACATAGGAGCAACCCTCGTCGACATATAAAGGCTTTATTCCTACCCATTTGTCTGAGAAGTCAACAAGATGCACTATCTCACCCTCATTTCAATCTTGCACTTTGTGTTGCAAGCCTGAAACTTAAGATTTCGAACCTGGCAGAAGGTGTAAGTGGAAAGCTCTCCCCTGCTTGCCAAGGTTAGAGTCCTGCTTAAGTAAAGGAGGCCCCCTATGGGCAGAATTATAAAAGTGGGTAAAAGTAAAGCAGATTATTTCAGTAAAGCACTACAGATGCAGATTTAAAAACATTTGAATTAAAGTATCAGTGTAGAATCTATGCCCACAAAAATAATGTGTAAGACCACAGTGAGCAGAAATACAGTTAAAATTGTTTGTCTTCCTCTTACCGCAGATAAGCCTAGACAGATATAATCATAGCCATGCCATGGAACACCCATCACAAGCGTCTTTGGATTAATGCCAATGCAAATGTAATTGCCATATCTTAATTTAATATAAAATTAAAAAACTGCATCCATCTGATTCTTACTTCCATGCCTGCAGCTCCATTTGTAACATGAACAATTCAAAAGCTGTTGCGGCAGACATTCAAGAGACAACTACTACAAGTTGTTCACATGGTGTTGCCACTTTGTAGAAGAGTGTGTTCGTTATTTTCCCCAAACGTTTAATGTTTTGTTTTGCTTATTGAAAAGACAACCTACATGATAATAGGGTGTTAATAGATTTTCAGATGGCTACATGGCACGAGAACAAAGGTACGTGGTTGATATTTCTACTACTGCAGCTAACCAAACATGTGCCTTGGACTCTGTCATACATGACTTTAATGCATGCCGTCTCCAAGCAAGCTAAGTAAAAGATGCAGACTTATGCAAATTACCATAGTTTACCTAATTTTTCCCAATTGAGGGCTCTGGGGTTGCTGTATCCACTACAAATGGTCCAACCAATCACTTTTCATAGTCCAACACTGAGACTATTTCCTACCAGATAAGATTTGGTTTTATGGAGCATTGGCTCCTCCCGTGCAGTGCATCCACATTGGAGGCTGCTCATCGCAAGACATCACAAAATCACAGGAATCAGTGATCCCACCGTAGTTGTAGCTACAGTGGGATCACACCATTAGAGTAGAAGGGAAAAGCCCTGCTCCTCCCCCCCCAACACCAATGGGAGTTAAAGGTTTTGTTAATAGGGCCTTTAAAATCCCCGTCGGCAGGAGGGGGGTTAATGCAATTTCCCCAAGTGAGTTCCACCCGGACCTGCACTCTCTTTGTCATCAAAGGAACCATAGGGCAAAAATCTGCCAGGCACGCATCCAGCAACCTCAGGGCCCAAGCGGATTTTCACCCCGTCTCTACCTCCAGATAGAGCACGACAATATTTCCAGGTAAGTGTTCACACAGATTAACTCAGTCACACAAAATAAAACTTTATTTTTTACAAAGTGTTGTGTTAGTGCTATATTATTATTATTATTATTATTATTATTACATAGATGATTAATAAATACTCTAAGCCTGCCTCAATACCCCTCTAAATCCTCCCTCAAACTAAGACAATGCTTGACCAAACTCCAAACTCAACTATCTCAAAACTAATCTTCAAAAAAAACCCTCTTCTGACATCACTCACTCACCCCAGACAGAATAAGGGAAGCTGAAATATGCCAAGAGCGTCATCATTGTTCCATCCTGACCAGTATTGTCAACACTGACTCCTAGTGGCTTTCTTGGGTTTCAGGGAGAAGTTGCAACATTCCTCGAACCTGTTCAGAACACTGTGACACACAGCACGACACAAATTCTGGTCTGCATCAATGTCCATAAATGCTTCCGAGATGAACTCTTTTAATTTGTTCACTGTCAGGGGATTCCCCTCAAAAACCTTCTTCTTTACTATGCCCCCCAAAAAGAAGTCCATTGGTGTTAAGTTGGGTGAACGTGGCGGCTATTCGATGCTGCCACGTCATCCAATCCAATGCTGTGGGAAGATGTTGTCAAGATAGTCCCTTACTGCAGAAGCATAATGAGGAGGTGCCCCATCTTGTTGGAAGAGCAGTTCAGTGAAGTTAGCCCTGGTTCTGAGTTGTGGCACTACCACGTCACGTAACATGTTTAGGTAATTGTTACTATCCACAGTTGTATGGAAGAAAACTGGTCCTACAATACCTTCGCTGGACAGTGCACCCCACACTGTGACGCCTGGCTGGTTCAGTTGAGATGTGATAGTCAAATGAGGATTTTCATCTGCCCAAAACACACAGTTATGCCTGTTCACATGGCCTGACAACTTGAAAGAAGCTTCATCTGATCAGATGATCTTACCAAGAAGGTCTGGTTCATTAGAGATTTGGTTACACATCATCTCACAGAATTGCAACCGACGGTCTGGGTCGTCCTCCAGAAGACCATGTAACAGTCTTGGACAGTACGGCTTCAATTTCAATTTACGCATTAAGCGTTGCAAGGACGTTCTAGGTATGGATAGCTGCTTAGATGCACGTCGTGTGGACTTTTTCGGACTGTTCACAAATGTCAGAGCGACTCTCATCTCATTTTCCTCTGTCATAGACGTCCTAGGACACCCAGATTTCGGTGCATTAGCCACTGCACCTGTTGCTTCAAATTTATCTCTAAGACGATAAATTGTCAGATGTGTTGGTGGAGGAGTGTCAGATGCTTCTTGCCACACTGTGCACACCCGCTCGGCATTTTCAGTCTTCCAGTACTGTTTTAGAATCCACTTTCTTTGTTCTTGACTAAGTCTGCTACCATCATTCACAATATCAGTAAAAAATAAAAAACTAAACAACTGTACCTACTTTTGGGCCCCACTCCCCTCATTCTCCACACCTGTCACCACCTGTCACTCTTCCCAACTGTCATTCTGACTCCACCCATACATCTTCTACTCACACATTCTCTCCCCCTCCCATCAACATTCTAAACAACTGTATACCTACTTTTGGGCCACCCAGTATATTAGATTCCTTCATGGATTCAGGGAAATCTCCCGTTTATATGCAAGGCCTGAAGCTTACTGAGTACTTTGGAATATTATGTGAGGATCCAAACAGATTCTTAAAGGTACAAAACTTAATGTCCTAAAATGATAGAAGCCTTTACAGATAATTTTGTGGGGAATTTTAAAAAAAGTGATTTATCAATGGATTAGATTTAACTTCCACAATTAAGGTCCCTAATTATCATGTCTTATTTGCACACACTGGCAGAATCGTGAGACCATGGTGGTCTCAAAGAAGACCTTATCAGGGATCCCCTTTCACTAGGTCACTGTCATGGAGATTATAACTTTATCCTAAAAAGTTGGTAAACTGTCATGGAGATTATAACTTTATCCTAAATAAATACTTCAAAAAACCATTGCACAAGTTCCTCAGTTGAAGTTTTTCAAGCAGTAGCAAAAGGAAGTTAAAAATCCTCTCAAGCTCAGTAGGATTCAATTTAAATGCTATACATCTCAAAGAAAGCCACCAAAAGCAAAATACAGGTGCACACAGAGAAAATGCAATGAGTGGTCTCAACATCATTCATCTCAACAAAAACCTTCATTTATAGGGTAAAGAAGTGGCTGTCAAAAAGCATAGAAACACAGTTTATTGCTAGAATTTGGGTTACTGGGCCAAATTATTTAACCTCCCTAAATAATCTGATGTCATCAGATAATTTGTCCTCCCTACTGCTCCTTCTAATTCCAGATCGTGTGTGTGTGTGTGTGTGTGTGTGTGTGTTTAAAAGCACTGGTCGCAATGCAGATCATTGAGGAATTAACATCTTTTTCTTGTGAGATATGTCCATTTATTCCTACTTTTTGTTCTTTTGCTGATTACCTATCTATAACAGGAGATCTCCTCTTATCCCATGACTGCTAAGTTTGTTCAGGAGTTGTTCATGTAGGACTTTGTCAAAAACAACAACCTGGAAGTTCAAGTAAACAATGCCTACCAGATCACCCCTATCCAGATATTTGCTGACAGCCTCAAAGAACTCTAAAAGGTTAGTGAGGCAGGACTTTGCAGATGCCATGTGGATTCTTTTTCATTAGGATATTTCCTTCTGTAGGCCTCAGAATTTTATCTTTAATAACAGTTTTCGCCAATCTATCCTTAACATATTTTAAATTTACCAGCCTATAATTGCCTGGACCCCCCATGGAACCCTTTTAAAAAGTGGCATTACACTGGCAACTCTCTAATCCTCTGGTACATCTTAGCGACATTGTACAAATTCTGTTAAAAGATCAGCATTGTCACATTCCAGTTTTTAACGAACTCTTGGAGGGATTCGATCTGGACCTGGCACAGTTTGACACAATTGGCTTGTGCCAAACTGTGCCCACTGCTTTCGTGAAATTCTTCCTTCTCTGCAAAAAAAGCATTTTTGTTTGTTTATTGGTTTGTTTTTGTTTTTTGCCTGTTTCACAGGGAGTGGGAGAATTTCAAGGAATTCCATCCTCAAAATGCTTTCTTGAATCTGGTATTGTCTGTCTGCATTTCCTTTGGCAACTTTCTGTTCCTTTTTATTCTCCATTTTGGGCAACAGCTCCACTTTCAGAAAGAAGCCTTCTTTTCTCTAAGTTTCCTTGACACTGATTATTAACCATGTACAAATTCCTGGATATCACAAGAATTTATTAAACTATGGTAATGTATGTGCAGTTTTGGAGACATGCTGTGTATATACCTGTTTGTTTTGTTAGTTTTAAAACTTTGTGTGTGGCTATAGTAATAGGCCAGTAATTTTGTTACTGCGTATGGAGCCTTAAGCTGTTGTGGTTGCCATGGTTATGGTGGCTTGTGGATGGAGGCTTTAGGCTGTTTAGAATGTTTAGGGGGAGAAGTTACCTTTGTTTTGATTGGTCAGGTGGGTCAGCAAAGATCATTGGCAGTTGGGAGTTCCATGGAGAATATGATTGGCCAGAAACTTAAAAGCAAGCAAACAAGGTCAGGTAGAAGTGTCAGTTTGAAACAGTTATGAGTGAAAGACAGAGCAGGTTGAGAATACAGGTGGTTAGCTGAAGGGAGCAGTGCTTAGAGCTGTGAAACGAGAAAGCCAGATTGAGATTAACTCTTCTGGAGAGAGACCTGGAATCAGGTGTTGGTGGCTGTGAGGGACAGAAGGTCAGGCTGTGAAGTGGTGATATTTCAGGTAGGCAGCACCAGGAGTCAAAGGTCTGAGCAGACGGAGTTTCAGCAAGAGATCCTTGATACTGTATCATCATACCAAAAGCCAGAGGGAACAGGAGGAACTGAAGGCAGAGGAGGATTTCTGTACAGTATCCATTCCTAGTTGTGAGTGATTGGCTGGGATGGAATTTAGGGGAAATTGGATTGGTGGGCAGGGAGGAGGAGCTATTGAGAGCTTTGAATGACAGCTAAAGCCATGTGCATTCAGAGCTGTCAAGAAGTTGCACGATCTTTCAAAAATTCATATAAAACACAGGGGTGGAGGGATTGTTCTGAAATTTCAAACACATACTTAGGCATATCACATAAGCACTGTGGGCCACTTTCAAGTCTCTAACTTAAAAAATAGAAAAGTTATAAAACGAAGTATTAGGCAATAGACACATATGCTTTCCTTAAAGAACTTAAATGGGTCTAACTTTTTTAGTTTAAAAGATAGAGACATCAAACTTGTTCGACTTTACAGATTGGATGTTGCTAGTCCTGGCTCCCCAAGTTGCATGTCTCTATCTTTAAAAATAAAAAAGTTATACGGGGTCCTCCAAAAGCCCCACCCCTGCCCACTGTAACTTCGTTATTTTAAAAGTTTGAAACTTGAAAATTCTCCCCAGTGCAGCTTGTCTATTGTTAGTCATGTGTCAAAAAAGTTCAGAGCAATTGCTCAAACCCTCAATTTAATATGAATTCTAACAAGATCATTCTTGTTGACAGCTGATTGACCGGACCTCCCAATTGCATTCAAAGTATCACGATAGTTTAAAAAATTCACATAAAATACAGGTTTGGAGGGATTAATCTGAAATTTGGAACACATGTCTAGTACATGTTGCTACACATATGTGCCAAATTACAAGATGCAAGAATTCCAGTGGCAGATAAGTGGTGTGTGGTTGGGGTGGGGTGATGAGCAGTTCAGACATCGTATTCTGTGGCTATCCCCACCTGTTTGACAGTAGCTAGACATCTGCCAAACAACCCTTCCCTCTTGCCCCAGGTGCAGAGGCCTGGTGCAGCCAGAGGAATTGGAGCTTCATGGTGGTGGAGCTTTGGAGTGGAAGTCTGCATTCCAGGAGCTAAGTGTTTGCATCAGCTGGCATCTGGACGTCTGCTGATCAGCTCCATTTCCTTGTGCCAGGTACAAGAGGCAGGATTTCCAGTGGCAGAGAAGTGGAAATTGTTTGTGGTGGGGTGTTGAGCTGTGGAGACTATGCCCACCTATTTGACATTAACTAGACGTCTGCTAACCTACACTTCCTTCTCGCAGCAGCTGCAGAGGCCAAGGACAGCCAGAGGAAGGGAGCTACATGAAGTAGGTGGTGGGGAGCGGAGCTGCAGAGGTCTCCATTCCTGCAGCCACTGCTATGATTTTGCCGTCAGCTGGATGTCTGCTGATCAGCTCCATTTCCTTGCCCCAGGTAAAAGATGCAGGATTTCCAGTAGCAGAGGAATGGAGTCTGTTTGTGGCTATCCCCACCTGTTTGGCATTAGCTAGACATCTGACAAACAGCCATTCCTTCTTGCCCTAGGTGCAGAGGCTGGGGACAGCCAGAGGAAGAGAACTACATGGAGTTGATTGTGGGGAGCAGAGGAATGGAATTCTACATTCCTACAGCTACCCCCAGATTTTTCCCACAGGCTGGATGCCTGCGGATCAGCTCCTTTTCCTTGCGCCAGGTACAAGAGGCAGGACTTCCAGTGGCAGAGAAGTGCAGAGGCCTGGGGCAGCCAGAGGGAGGGAGCTGCATGGAGTTGGCGGTGGGGAGAGGAGCTGCAGAGGTCTGCATTCTGCAGCCACAGCCATATTTTTGCCCACAGCTGGACGTCTGCTGATCAGCTGCATTTCCTTGTGCCAGGTACAAGATGCAGGACTTCCTGTGGCAGAGAAGTGGAGTCTGTTTGGGGGTGGGGCGTTGAGCTGTGGACACCTCGTCTTCTCTGGCCATCCCCACCTGTTTGGCATTTGCCAGAAATCTGTCAAACATTCCTTCCTTCTTGTCCCAGGTGCAGAGGCCCGGAGCAGCCAGAGGAAATGGGAGCTTCATACAGTTAGTGCTGAGGTGTGGCGGTGCGGAGGTCTGCATTCCAGCAGCTACCCCTACATGTTTGCAGCAGTTGGATGTCTGCTGATCGCAGCATTTCCTTGCACCAGGTACAAAAGGTGGGACTTCTAGTAGCACATCATTGGAATGTGTTTGCGGTGGGGTGTTGAGCTGTGGAGACCTGGTCTTCTCTGGCTATCCCCACTGTTTGGCATTAGCTAGACATCTTCCAAACAGCTCTTCATTTTTGCCCCAGGTGCAGAGGCCCAGTGCAGCCAGAGGAATTGGAGCTTCATGGTGTTGGCCCTGTGGAGTGGAGGTCTGCATTCCAGCAGCTACCCTTACATGTTTGCATCAGCTGGATGTCTGCTTATCAGCTGCATTTCCTTGCCCCAGGTACAAAAGGCAGACATCATTGGAATGTGTTTGAGGTGGGGAGTCGAGCTGATGAGGTCCTCATTCTTCTGTGGCTATGTCCACCTGTTTGACATTCACTAGATTTCTGCCAATGTACCCTTCCTTCTCTCCCCAGGTGCAGAGTCCTGGGGCAGCCAGAGGAAATGAAGCTTCATGGTGTTGGCTCTGTGGAGTGGAGGTCTGCATTCCAGCAGCTACTCCTTCATATTTGCATCAGCTGGACATCTGGACGTCTGCTGATCAGCTGCATTTCCTTGCCCCAGGTACAAAAAGCTGGACTTCTGGTGGCACATCATTGGAATGTGTTTGCGGTGGGGTGTTGAACTCTGAACACCTCGTCTTCTCTGGCTATCCCCACCTGTTTGACATTAGCTAGACATCTGCCAATCTACCCTTCCTTCTCACCCCAGGTACAGATGCCTGGTGCAGCCAGAGGAAATGGGAGCTTCATGGAGTTGGTGGTGGGAATTGGAGCAGCAGATGTCTGCCTTCCTACAGCCATCGTCACATCTTTGCCCTCAGCTGGACATCTGCTGATCAGCTTCATTTCCTTGATCCAGGTACAAGAGGCAGGACTTCCAGTGGCAGAGAAGTGGAGTCTGTTTGGGGTGCGGTGTTGAGCTGTGTAGACTTCGTCTTATGCGGCCAGTCCACTCTTTGTCATTAGCTAGACTTCTGCCAAACAGCCCTTCCTTCTTGTATGTTATTTGTTGTTTTTGGATTGTGGCTTGTTTTATATTTTTAAAATGGTTTTATGGTTTTAATTTTTGTGAACCGCCCAGAGAGCTTCGGCTATAGGGCGGTATAAAAATGCAATAAATAAATAAATAAATTGCCCCAGGTGCAGAGGCCCGGTGCAGCCAAAGGAATTGGGAGCTTCATGGAGTTGGCGGTGGGGAGTGGAGGCATGGAGGTATGGAGGTCTGCATTTCAGCAGCTACCCCTACATGTTTGCATCAGCTGGACGTCTGCTGATGAGCTGCATTTCCTTGAGCCAGGTACAAAAGGCTGGACTTCTAGTGGGGCATCATTGGAATGTGTTTGTGGTGGGGTGTTGAGTTGTGGAGACAGTGTCTTCTCTGTCTATCCCCACCTCTTTGACATTAGCTAGACATTTGCCAAACAGCCCTTCCTTCTCGCCCCAGGTGCAGAAACCCGGTGCAGCCAGAGGAAATGGGAGCTTCATGAATTTGGCGTAGAGGAGTGGAGCTGCAGTGGTCTACATTCCTGCAGCCACTGCCATGTTTTTGCCCGAAGCTGGACGTCTGCTGATCAGCTGCATTTCCTTTCACCAGGTACAAGTTCCAGGTCTTCCAGTGGCAGAGAAGTGGAGTATGTTTGCGGTGGGGTATTGAATTGTGCAGTCCCGCTTCTTCTGTCACTATGCCCACCTGTTTGACATTAGCTTGACATCTGCCAAACAGCCCTTCCTTCTCGCCTCAGGTGCAGAGGCCCGGTGCAGCCCGAGGAAATGGGAGCTTCATGGAGTTGGCGGTGGGAATTGGAGCTGCAGATGTCTGCCTTCCTACAGCCATCGTCACGTCTTTGCCCTCAGCTGGACATCTGCTGTTCAGCTTCATTTCCTTGCTCCAGGTACAAGAGGCAGGACTTCCAGTGGCAGAGAAGTGAAGTCTGTTTGGGGTGCGGTGTTGAGCTGTGTAGACCTTGTCGTAGGCAGCCAGTACACTGTTTGTCATTAGCTAGACATCTGCCAAACAGCCCTTCCCTCTCGCCCCAGGTGCAGAGGCCCGGTGCAGCCAGAGGAAATGGGAGCTTCTTGAAGTTGGCGTTGAGGAGTGTAGCGGCTGGGGTCTACATTCCTGCAGCCACTGCCACGAGTTTTCTCACAGCTGGACATCTGCTGATTAGCTGCATTTCCTTGCATCAGGTACAAGTTCCAGGTCTTCCAGTGGCAGAGAAGTGGAGTATGTTTGCGGTGGGGTATTGAATTGTGCAGTCCCGCTTCTTCTGTCACTATGCCCACCTGTTTGACATTAGCTAGACATCTGCCAAACAGCCCTTCCTTCTCGTCCCAGGTGCAGAGGCCCGGTGCAGCCAGTGGAATTGGGAGCTTCATGGAGTTGGCGGTGGGGAGTGGAGGCATGGAAGTCTGCATTTCAGCAGCTACCCCTACATGTTTGCATCAGCTGGATGTCTGCTGAACAGCTGCATTTCCTTGCCCCAGGTACAAAAGGCTGGACTTCTACTGGCACATTATTGGAATGTGTTTGCGGTGGGGTGTTGAGCAGTGGAGACAGTGTCTTCTCTGTCTATCCCCACCTATTTGACATTAGCTAGACATTTGCCAAACAGCCCTTCCCTCTCGCCCCAGGTGCAGAGGCCCGGTGCAGCCAGAGGAAATGGGAGCTTCATGGAGTTGGTGGTGGGAATTGGAGCAGCAGATGTCTGCCTTCCTACAGCCATCGTCACGTCTTTGCCCTCAGCTGGACATCTGCTGATCAGCTTCATTTACTTGCTCCAGGTACAAGAGGCAGGACTTCCAGTGGCAGAGAAGTGGAGTCTGGGGCGTGGCTATGATCGAGTCAGGGTAGAGTCGTAGATCTTCTGAGCTCCCTAAAAAAGCTATGAATTAAGCACTAATTCCTTATCGTAAAGACTAATAAAAGGCATGAAATATTGTCTGGAAGTGAATAATTGCTGAGGGTGAGTTGGAAACGAGCAAGAGCTTGCTGGAGGTTCACTGCTGGTCGTGGCTGTAAAAGTGAAAGTAAATTTTTCGGACAATGGAGGAGGAGAGACGTCATTAATGAGGTAATTTATGGATTTATAATTGAAGATATAACCCAGCTTGCTTGACTTAAAGTATTAAAAGGCATTATATATAGGCTGGAAGTGAACAATCTTTGAAGGGGGATTTGAGAGCAGCAGAAATTGTTGATTGCTGGGTGTTCCGGCTGGATGCAAAAGGGAGAAGGAAGCGAGACGCCATTATTGGACTGATTTATGGACTATAATTGGCAGCTAGCCTGTTTTATGGCACACTTGGAGGGAGTTTGAGAAGAAATTAAGTTAACTCCCAGTGAATTTGAAGTCTTGGCTGCAAGGCAGAGACATAAGTAAGGGGCCTTCAGGCAAGAGGGAGGAAGGAAATTTATGAAGAAGCAGAGACGGCAGAAGCCCTCTATTTCCACCCCCGCCTGGGTAAGACCCGTAAAAGAGAGAGGATCAGATCGATTGTGGTATAGATTGGCCCGGGTTGATTCTCAAGAAATGCCAACTGGGAAAAAAATCTCCCGTTAAGGGCTCTGTTTCGCAAACTTCAGAGCCAGCTGCAATTCCAAAGATAGCCAGAGGAGGGCAGCCAGACCCAATGGAAGAATTAAAGGATGATATAAAAAACATGCTTATTGGATTGGAAGAACGCTTGGCGAAGCGCATCTCAGATACGCAGACTGAACTCATGACAGGTTTAAAGCAAGTGGTGATGGATGTTGGAGTGCTCCAGGCAGATACTAAAGTTTTGGCGGGAGTTTGTAAGAAACAGGAAGACCAGCTTTCTCAACATGAACTACGCCTTATCGCTATGGAGGATCGGGATAGACGGGCTAATATTCGCATTAGAAAATATCCAGAACAAGAAGGAGAGACTTTAAAAGATTTAAGAGATACAATTTTGACATGGATAAGAGTACAACTTCCAGATGAGGCCTGGCAGGAAGCTGATCTCGAACGGGTGCATAGAGTTGGTTCTAAGCGTAAAGGAGTGCTTCCAAGGGACATAATTGTTAAATTTGCAAATTATTATAAAAAAGAAAAAATTATGCAGGCAATCAGACGACAAGCTCAACCAAAGATTCAAGCAACAGCAATAGAAATCTATCAGGATTTATCGGCCCAGACCGTCCAGTGGAGGAAGAGCGTCAAAATTTGTACAGCAGCATTGAGGAAGAAATCGATAACCTACAACTGGGGATACCCAGTATTTTTGAGATTCTTCTGGCAAGGGAAGCAAGAAAGAATAACATAGTGCGAGCAGGGAATCGAGCTGTTGGAGAAGTTGGGCATAATCGATGCCAAGGATCTGGGAGAAATAGTCCAAGTGGAAGGAGCGGTTGGAGGTTCCAGAGATCAACTAGAAGGAGCGGTTGGAGGTTCCAGTCAATGAAAAGGGATTAGAGGGGGGAAAAAAAAGGAGGGGAAGATCGGACTTTGCTCTGTGGGTTGGGCCGTGTCCCCCCCCCGAAGAGTTCTAAAATAATTGGGACCAGAGCCCAGATGACTGGTGAGGAGGGGGGTAAAAATGGGGGTGTGGGGGGGGAAGGGTGGGGGGGTATGTGTATCACTGACCGAGACCAATTTAATGATGTGGCTGGAAGTAAGAAATGGAGAATAGATTGAGATGTGCAACTTTAAATGTTAAGGGGCTAGGAACGGTGGTTAAAAGACGAAGAATTGAAACATTGTTGAAAAGAAAAAAAATAGATATAATTTTTTTGCAGGAAACCCATCAGATAAAGGAGGGGGCTAATGAGTTAAGAATGAGGGAAGTAGGAGTTTATGAAAAGTCATTTGGTACTTCTAAAGCGAGAGGTGTGGCAATAATAATATCGAAGAAATGTGGTATTAATATTCAAAGTATAAAGAAAGATAAGAATGGTAGGATCCTTATAATTTACTGTACGTTGGAAGAGGAAGAATTTGTGCTGATAAATGTCTATGCTCCAAATGGGAAACAAATTGATTTTATTAAAGAAGTATTTAATATGGCGGGAGATTTAGGGAAAAAGAATATTGTGATGGCTGGAGATTTTAATATGGTACTAGATAAAGGGAAAGATAGAGATAATATAATAAGAGATAGTAGAGGAGAGGGTAAGACAGAATTAGCTAAATTAATGGAGAGGAAAGAATTAATGGATGTATGGAGAGTTGTAAAAGGGCAAGAAAGAAAATATACATTTTACTCACCTAGATTTAAGAGCTACTCAAGGATTGATTATATTTTTATATCAAAGAATATGGTACCTAAATTAACAGATTGTGATATTGGAGTAATTAAGATCACAGACCATGCTCTAGTGATGATGGATATCAAGTTAAAGAAGGATTATAAACAAGCAAAGAGATGGAGAATGGACGGAAGAGTTTTTAAAAATAAAAACATAGTGGATAAATTAAAAAAGGAAGTGCAGGAAATATGGCAGATAAATGAAAAAGGAGTTAATTCGCAAGGATTATTATGGGATACGATGAAAGCAGTAATAAGAGGGATCTGTATTAGGGAAATGTCCACACTTAAAAAGCAACAGGAAGTACTTAATAAAAAGGCTGAAGAAGAGATAAGGAGTTTAGAGGAGAGACTGAGACAGTCAAAAGATAAGCGATTATATGCTCTAATTCAGGCTAAAAAAAAGGAATTGGAGAAAGAAGAAATAGAACAGGTCCAAAAGAATTTATTATATTTAAAGAGAGATTTTTTTGAATTTAGTAATAGAAATTCCAGGTTGCTGGCTAGATCCACGCAGTCAGAGAAGGCTAAGAATATGATAGGGACAATAAGAGATAAGTTAGGAAATAGATGTAATGTAATGAAAGATAAATTAAGTATTTTTCAGGAATTTTATAAAGATTTATATACTTCAGAGGCGCTTTCACAAGAAAAGATTCGGGAATATGTAGAAAGGAATTGGAAAACAAGACTGGATGAACAAGATAGGGAGTGTATGGAAGCCTTGGTTACTGACAAAGAAATTGAGGGAATTATTGGAAAACTAAAAGGAGGTAAGTCTCCGGGGATTGATGGTCTGGGGCCGGAATTTTATAAAATATTTAAAGATATTTTAATACCTAGATTAAAAAAATTATATAACAATATAATAGAAGGAGGAATGACTCCGCCATCATGGGACCAGTCCATGGTTATGTTAATACAGAAGCCAGGCAAGGATTTGACGGATCCAGCATCTTATAGACCAATATCTTTAATAAATCAGGATGCAAAAATATTTTCAGCAATAATGGCTAAAAGAATGGGTACATTTATTTTTAAATATATTAAAAAAGATCAATGCGGATTTATTGTAGGTAGGAAAATGCCGAATTTAATTGGGAGAGTTATAAATATAATAAATATTATAAAAAACAGGAACTTAAAAGCAGGATTATTAGCTTTAGATATTTTCAAAGCCTTTGATTGCGTGGAATGGCGAGCGTTAAAAATAATATTAAAAACATTTGGGTTTGGACATAAATTTATGGGAGTGATTAACCAGATGTACAAAAATAATAAAGCGGAAATAATGGTTAAGGATGGGTTAACGCAACAAATAACACTAGCTCGAGGAACTAGGCAAGGATGTCCACTTTCACCGATTTTATTTCCAATAGTTATAGAAATTTTAGCAAATGTAATTAGGGAAGATGAAAGATTAAAGGGGATAGGAAGAAATTATAAGATTAAAGTGAATATGTTTGCGGATGATACGTTATTGACACTAGAAGATCCCCTAGAAAGTGGGGAGATGATTCAGAAACATTTGAGAGAATTTGGGGAAATTACAGGATTACAAGTTAATTGGGGGAAGTCAGAAATGATGTTGTATAATTATAATAAGGAAGAGATGGAGAAATGTAAAGCTAAGTTAGGATTAAGGCATAAAAATATAATACGATATTTAGGAGTTAATATAGATAAAGAATTAGAAAGAATAGAGGAACTTAATTTTGTAAGGTTAAGAAAAGAGGTAGGGGAGAAATTACAGATATATAGAAAATTAAAACATTCTTGGTTCGGTAGAATAGCGGTTATTAAAATGAAGATATTACCTAAGATTAATTTTTTGTTTAGAATGTTACCTATTAGAATTTCAGTAGCTGAGATTAAAAGTTGGCAAAACATGATTAATGCTTATTGTAATGGGGATAAAAGAGCTAGGATAAATAAGGGGTTATGGTATAAGGCTCAAAAGAAAGGAGGTTTAGGACTTCCGAATATTAAGAATTATTATATTGCTAATCAGTTAAGATATGTTATTCATGCTATTTTAGGGGAGCAAGATTTGGAATGGTTGGAATCGCAAACAGTAGAGATAGAATGTAAATTGCGAAATATATTTTTTACTAAAATGCAAAAGAAAGAATTGAAGGTACTGGACAACCCATTATTGGAAAATATATTAATGATCTGGGAGAAGTATAGAGGGAAATTGATACCAGGGGATTCTCCGCTCGCCCCAATTGTAGTAGTGGGAAACTTCCCAAAAGTATTAAAACCAGAGATAGAAGCGAGACTGAAAGAACAAGATATTATTAAACTAAGGAATTGGATGGAAAAGATGAAGGATAGTGAGCATATTAAAGATTTATTTAAAGGACAAAAGATAGCGTGGTTCAAGTGTTTGCAATTGGTAAAATGGACACAGGAATGGAGGTTAAAAAATAAGAAATGTAGAAATAATACTAGATTTGAAGATTTAATTGAACAATTAGGAAAAAAAGAAGAAGCCAGAGCTAAGAAAGGACTCACTAGTGAGATATATAAAATATTAATAAAGGAAGAATTTCAGGACTCACTTAAGGTTATAAAAGAGGTATGGGAAGAAGATGTAAGGGAAAAAATCAATGAAGATAATTGGGGGAGGATATGGAATGTAAGAATGTTAAAGTTACTATCGATTAGAATTAAGGAGAACTACTATAAGACAGTTTGGAGATGGTATTTAACACCTGTGAGATTTCACCAGATAGATAAAAAAGTGTCCAAGAATTGTTGGAGGGGGTGTCAGGAGGTTGGGACCTATTTTCATATGTGGTGGAGCTGTGAACAAGTACAAAAATTTTGGGAAAGGGTTTTTAAAGAAATAAGTGATATAATTGGAAGTAAATTGGAATTAAACCCAAAGTTAGCTCTACTAGCAATATGGGATAGTAGGAATAAGCATATAATAAATAGAGAATTGGTAAACAACCTCCTGGCACGCGTTAGAATAATGATTGCTAAAAATTGGAAAGGGCAACGAAGTTATATAATAGTAGATTGGTATAAAGAAATTTGGGATATAGCTTTGAATGATATGTTGACTTGTAAAATGAAAATAATGAGGGGAATGTCCAGTAAGAGTGATTTTGGAGAAATATGGACTCCCTTTTTGGATTATGTTTTAAGATCGGGAAAGGGACAATCGCCTTCAAAAGAATCATTAAAATTTTGGAAGGAGGATGAATGATTATGAGAAGGTCACGGTGGGGGGGGTGCACGGGGGAAGTCGAGGGTGGTAGTTGTTTTATATTATGTATTGTGTATGTTGTTTTGTTGAAATTAATAAAAATTATATAATAATAATAATAAAAATAACAACATTAAAATGAACATTGCTTGCACGTAAATCTGGAAGCAGCTGCCAGGTGGTGCGGGTCCACCACGGGACTGTGGGCTCCCCCTGGTGTCACTTAGTGTCTTCACTTTTGTTCCAGACTTTGTAGATTGAGGGCTTTATCACACCCACTATTTTTCCCCCGGGTTGCTTCTGCGGCTTCCCCCTCCGATTCATATTCGAGCTTAGCATTTTAAATCACATTTGGTCAGTATTGTTGCGATACCTCAGCTTGGCCTGTTGAACTTTGCCTGTTTCGGACTTTGCCCATTGAGGGATAAATCGAAACAGAAACTAAAACCTGCAACCTCAGGTCGAGAGAGCAGCAGGAGGGGGACAACGTCATGCAAACCCAGCAAAGCTGAGGTGGGTGTGCTTAAAACCGCCCATGTGATAACGACCTGAGAGAAATTTTGCCAGGAAGAGAAGTTTCTTTTGTAAAGGGGGAAATTTATCAGCAAACCACAAACAGGAAGCAGTCGAACTAGATTTGTGATTCTTGGTCCCTCCGCATTTGGTATCCAAAACCACGCCACTGTAAAGGGCTCCAGTTTGAAGTTGACACATAGCAAAAATGTGTTTTGATTTTAAAAGCAAGGAAGTCCACCTTGTCAAGTCTTAGTTTTCTCACATGAATTCTTCAATTGGTACTTTAAGAACATGTGAAACCATTTTGGGGAAATGTGAGAAAACAATAAGGTATAAACATCTTCGGAGAAGGCCTGTAGCTCAGGAGTTACGCACTTCTTTTCCATTCCAGGTTCAGTCCCTGTGATCTCCAGGTAGTGCTGGAAAAAGTTCTATCTGAAACCTTGTAGATCTGCTGTCAGTCCCTGTAGACTAGGGGGTGAGCAACATGCAGCTCGCAATGGCTGTTTGTGTGCCCCCCCACTGGTTGCCACTGTCCTCATGCTGCTGAAATCCCAGCGATTCTGCTGGGAAACATGGCATGTGGGGAACAGAATGGGGCTCCTGTTTGGCAGGCCGTCAGGAGTCCTATTCTGTTGGAAACAAGGCATGGACCTTGTTTCCTAGCAGACTCTCAGGGATTCCACTGTTGCAGCCACTTCCAGCAGTAGCACGGTCACTTTTGGCAGTGGGGAGGCAGGTGGCCCCCATAGGGTTCCCAGGAGTCAGTGTGCCCCATACAACCTGCCCGAGTTGATCACTCCTGGTCTGAATAATACGGAGAATATGGACCAATGATCTGACTCAGTATAAGGCAGTTTCCTCTGTTCCTAAACCAACATTACGTTTTCAACTAAACTGATAAAAACTAATTGCAATGTTACACATGAAATAAATTCTGAGGGGGAATCTACATGGAGTGTTGTTGCGTTAAAAATTGGTCAGATAAGAGTTTTAAATATTGTCGTAGTAAAACGTCTTAGGCCACATTACTGAGTACTCACATTACAGGAGAAAACTTCTTCCGTCTTTAAAGCGGTGTGTGCAGTCACACACTCTTCTGTCCTGTCTCTTTCTCTTTTGTTTTTACAGTGAGTTTAGGGCAAGGCATTGTGGGCGTTGTAGTTCAGTCACCACTTCCTCCTTTGTTCCTTTGTCATACCCTAGCGAGTATAGGGCTAGGCATTGTGGGTGTTGTAGTTCAGTCACCCACTTCCTCTTTCTTCCCCACCAATCAACTGCTAAGCATTTGGGCGCCGGTCAACGAAGCACTGCCCCCACGAATCACAAACGGTAAGGAAGGACACATTATTTTACTTAAAACGATTTATTAAAAGTGAAACCGTTGTATATAACTGAAGTGAGTTTTAAAAAACCTCAGATATACAACGTTATAGGGAGTGCGTCATGTGGCCCAAAGAGTTTTCATAACCCTTATAAAACGTTAAAAACCTAGCGTGTAGATTGCCCCTGATAGTAACTCTCAGATTGACTCAATTTGCAGAGGTATCTGTGGCCAAGCTCGGCAGTATACATGTACTGAAAAAGGTAAGCACATCAATTATGTTCTTTGATCTTGCCAATGGAAATGGTGACTGATTAACCAGAACAGTCTCTCTCTCTCTCTATCCCTTGCATGTCTTTGGACTGCTGTAAAACAGTGCATGGTGTTTTATGTGCAGCTTGGCAATGTGTTTTATCTGTTCTGAGTAAAAGATCACTGCCCTTTGCTTTCTTAGAATACATATTTTAAATCTAGGGAGAAGCACTACTTGGGGCAACGTAAAGTTCACAACAAACAGAATACTTCAGTCACAGTCCATTAAGACAATGGGCTGGTTAGCAAGTAACACTAACTAAGCCACTCTGGATGATAAGCCACGGTGATTTGGCTGATTGCTCGCCAACCCTCGTTACTCCCAACAGACCATCAGGTGAACTGTGGCTTTCTGTGGCTTGTTCCCCCCCTCAAGCTTCCAGCCCGCTCCCTACATGTATCCCAGTGTCCTTTGCAGCATAGCCCATCTAGTCTCTCATCGACCCCCCCCTGGTGGCCATGCTATTACCTCTCCAGGTCTAAAGCTTTTGCTGCTACATGTCAGATCTAAAAAAATACATATATGTTAAGGTATTTAAAACTAATTTTATTTGTTGACAAGAATATATTAAATGGAAAATTAATACATTGTAATTTAAAATACCACACATTTGAAAAAAATGTAAGTTGAATACTGCTCATTCTCATGAAGTCAGTTTGGTGTCAAGGCAGCCCACATGGCTACTGTTTGCTCTTGTGCTACAGAGCCGCCAGAGTAGTCAAGGCAATTTGCATTCCACATACCGATACCCCTCAAGCCATGCTCTTTCACATAGGCTGCCTTCAGAGAAATGCTCCTGGGATTGTCGAACCACACTTGATGAAAAGCACCATGTGAATCCTCCAAAAGAGTGAAACAAAGAGAATGTATTAACATGCTTCCCGAATTCTTTTCAAACCAAGGTCACAAGTTTAGGTTCTCATGTAGATTGGGGGGGAAAAACATGGAACTTTGTGGATTAGGGCTGCATTGAAAGTATCCACCAACCAACAGACACACCTGTGTTTGCTTACGTATGAAATAAGAAAGTCTAAAGCTTTAAAAAAGGCTTTGGTAATTGTTTGATTTGGTTCTTGGGCTTTTTTCACTTCTGTTTTATTATTGTTCTCTTGGTTTGAATGTATGTTTTTAATCTCGTACACTGCCCTGAAATTTTGTGGTGAAGGGCAGTACACACACAAAAAAGTTAAATAAATAAATGCTCACATCAGTTGATTTCCCCCCTTTGTTGAGCAATGGATAATATTTTTATTACTTTTTATCCTGCCTTTCCTCTAATGTGCTCAATGAAGAGTATATGGTGTTCTCATGCATTTTTATCTTTGCACTAATTCTGGGAGATAGGTCAGGCCAAGAGAAAATGACTGCTCCACAGTCATCTAGTGGAACTTCGTGGAGAAAGTTTTGCATTTGGATCTGAAAGAACTGGATTCAAGGTGTCCTTCTACCAAAGACTCCTTGCATTCCCTTGGCCCAATCATTTTCTCCCAGTCTTAACTAAGCATCAGAAAAACGGAACCAATGAGGACGTCACTATGACTCTGTTCAGATGAAAGGCTAAGCCATGGTGGTTAAGCATTTTGAGCTAAACATTATGGCCTAGCATGTCATGTGAACCAATCCTAACCATGGTGGCTACATAACCACAGTTTAAACATGTTCACTAACCATTTGCTGCAAAAGGGTTAGCAGTCTAACCACAGCTTAATGTATTGTCTGAACAGGCCAGTGTTATTATGAGGGCAAACACACAAAAACGGCAAAATCCTATGCAAATCTAACATGCACATAGAAACTATGTGGTAGCAGACAGAATACATTTGAGTTTGTATGAACATTAGCCTCTTTCTACAAATTACCATTTTTGTATATCAATGACTCACACAGAAAGCCAACTGAAATGGTCTGTAAATATTATTTTGTCAACACAATTGAAAGGTATTTGCCAGCTTTATAGGCACTCACTGATATGGGAAGGCCTGAATTTGCAGTGGTTTCAAACTTGATGTAATGTCCTAATCTAGCAGGCAAAAATGCTGACTTGAAAGTATGTTGTAATTGATCTTACCCTATTGGTTTTTTTTAAATCAATTTTAATGATGTTTTACTTGCCTTGGTTTTATTTTTTACAAGCTCTTTGATAAAAACTGTGTCTACCTTGTTCTCTTCCATATGTCTGAAGTACAATATCTACCTGAACCCCTCCTGCTGGGACGTGGTACCTTGCCACCATTATCCATGCTTGATTATGGTAACATATTAATTAAACAAAGTTTAGAAAACTCCACTGCTGCAAAATACAGCGACCAAGTCTAATTTAATTTGCTGGGTGTTCAGGTTTGTGTATTTTGTGCTTTTTAATTCTGCTTTTTAAGTTTTTCAGCAAAATCCTTTTACATGTCTTCTCAGAAGTAAATTTTATTGTGTTTAATGGGGCTTAATCCCAGGTAGATATGGATAAATGTAGTCCTTATTTGCTGCCTTTTTCTATAATTATAATTTTAGATTATAGTTTTTATGATATTTGTGTTGATATTTTATTAACTACCTTGGATGTTGATTGTGGGAGATTGTGGGCCCTCAATCAGATTTTTAAAATAAATAAATAAATAGCCAAAAAACACCCCACACACACACACACACACACGCACAAACGATACTATGATACTAGGAAGCAGCTTATACAGACTGGGCTGAAGTAGTTGGCTATAAGAGATCTGATACTTACTAATAAAATAAAAGTGAAACATAAAAAGACCATCTTTCCTGAATGTTTTAACCTTCTTCCACCTCTTCTGCTTTTCTATTACTATTTTCTTGGTTTGCTTTATTTGTTTTCTTAGTTCTTTGGCACATACAGATGAAAGAACATGACGATAGCTGGGTTTCATTTTGTGTTAGCCAGGCATGTAAAAGGGGGGATTATTTTGGGAGAGGGGGTCATTGGGGGGAGTGAGGGAATTATTAAAGGAGGCTAAGCCTATTATGTCTATAGGACTCTTTCTACACTCTGCCTTTGCTGCTTCATCCTACAAATAATGATAACACTCTTTCTCTCCCACCACCCCATGCCAAATTAATGGATTCGCACAACCGCCTAAAACACCCCCTCACAGTTTCATAGGGTAGCAAGATCCTTTTTTAAAAAAAAAATTACAATAGTGATTGTTTTTATTTTTAACTTTTTCATCTTATTTTTTCCCAACTGCTAAAAATGAAGATATGCTTAGATACTTTTGGTGTAGCAGCTTTCTGCTCCATTCCTAACATTGTAGAGGTGTTGTAATTATTGTTGGGGAAAAATTAGCAGACCAATCCTATATATGTCGACTCAGAAGTAAGTTTCATTCAGTTTAATGGGGCTTACTCCGAGGTATGCTGGTATAGGATTGCAGCCCAGTGCCAATTATATTTTTATAGTTCATAGATATACCACAGTACTATGTTATGCAATAAATTGTACAGTGTAGGGACTGTCTTATTTCTAATTGTTGTAAGCTACTCTTGGAGCCTTTTTCAGCTGAAGAGTGAGGTAAAAATGTTTTAAATAACTGAGTTTTTTGTTCCTTAAATAGTAAAGCAAGTTTAGATTCAATCAAAAAAATAAATATTACATATATTTCAATCCTCCCATCCCAATTTCTTGTTTTTCTCCTGGAAAAAAGGGGGAAGGATTTTTTCATGTTTTCAACATTTTTGCAAATTTACATCACTGACTAGGTTCATACAACAACCCATCATGGGTAACAAGCCACGGTGGGTTGTCATGTTGTTTGAATGCAGACCGTTTCCCGCAAAGTGGTTTGTTTGTGGGCAACAAGCCATCCTGAAATCCTGTGGCTTGTTCTAGGGGTTGTTTTACTCATGACAGGTTGGGGCAGCCAACCCATCATGGCTTGTAGGAAGTGGTGAGTGAGCAGCTCGGCAAGAGAAAAAAAAACCTGCCTCTCTTGTTGAACCATCTCAGCCATGAATGAGTAACAGCCCCTCCAATGGTGCCCAAGCCTATGAAGGGGCTGTCATTCATTCCCAAACTCCCCTCTTTTTTTGGTCCCCAACATTTGCACCAATGGGGCTGTGTATGTGTGTGTGTGTGTGTGTGTATATATATATAATCATCCCAGAAATATGCGCAGATGTCTTCCTTATTTTATCTTAATTTGCTTTCCCTGGTTTTTCGCAGTTGTGAAAGAACGCACTCACAGCTGTCAAACTATGCATCACCCTGTCTTGTTTATTACCTTGTATGTTTCAGCTGTCAAAGGAAACAAAGCCTCCTAGGAAATATACAAGTTAATTGACAAGAGGCGACTGCATATAGACTAGTTTCACAGCTGCGGACAGTTAGGTCAGGGAAAAGAGGACCAGATCGGTCCCTTAACATTATCCTCAAGCTTAGAAGTGCGGAACTGATCCTTGGGGATCCCCCTCTTCCATTGCACTCTTCCCTGAGTCTCCAGCAAGTGGTTTTTTTTTTAATTTTTTAAATATTTTTTTTATTAATTTCAACACAATAAACATACACAATATAAAACAAACTACAACCCTCAACAATCCCCCCGTGCACCCCCCCCCCGAGACCTCATAATCATTCTTCCTCCTTCCAAAATTTTAACGATTCTTTTGAAGGTGTTTGTCCCTTTCCCGATCTTAAAACATATTCCAAAAAGGGACTCCATATTTCTCCAAAATCACTCTTACTGGACATTCCCTTCTTTATTTTCATTTTACATGTCAACATATCATTCAAGGCCATATCCCAAATTTCTTTATACCAAACTTCTATTGTGTAGCTTCCTTGCCCTTTCCAATTTTTAGCAATGATTATTCTAACCGGTGCCAGGAGGTTGTTTACCAATTCTCTGTTAGTTATATGCTCATTCTCACTATCCCATATTGCTAGTAGAGCTAACTTTGGGTTTAATTCCACTTTACTTCCAATTATATCACTTATTTCTTTAAAAACCCTTTCCCAAAATTTTTGTACATATTCCAGCAAGTGGTTTTAAGAGTGATCTAAGGTCCTCTTTTTCTCAGCTCCCATCTGCAGTAACAGGGGGGCAATTTTTTTAAAAAAAGCCAGGGAAGGGAAAGGGGTCACGAACAGTACAGGGAGAGATCTGGATGGGCAGAGGAGTTCTGCTACATAGGATCCTGGGATTCCTAATTAAGGATTGAGGGGGAAGGAGAGGGAAAACAATCCGCGGCAAGCCCGATCATCTGTCAGGTGCAGAAGCTACTCACTGAGGGTTGTTCATGGAATAACCCACATTGGGTAGCTTGTCACCCACAATGGGTTGTCATGATGTGCGATGCTGCTCACTAGTTCTTACCAGCTAATGTCTGGTTGTATGGAGCATTAGCTCTTGTTATGCACTCTGTCCATACTTGACTCTGCTCATCGTAAGACATCAAGAACATGAAATCACAAGAATCAGCAATCCCAGTGTAGTTGTAACATCTTTTGTCTATACATTCCGGAGTCCAGGCGACATCAAAAGTTACCTGTGGTGGAAAGAAAAGTACACATCTCTCTCTGAATGACATTCTTAACATGGGTTTGCACAGATGCCTGTAAAATCAATGGTGATTTCAAAAGAGATTGAGCGGGTTCTCACGTCACATTAATTCACCCTTGAATAAGCTACAGTGGGTTCTTTGTTGGCAGAACAACCCAGGGTATACCTGACAGATGATCGGGTTTACCATAGCTTGTTCTCCCCATCATTCCCCCTCGGTCCTCCAGGAAGCTCCAGCATGTATTGGTGTCCTTCACAGCACAACCCGTCTTGTCGCCTTTCTTGGCCCCCTCTCCACTCCAATTGCTACTCCTTTTTGTTCATCACCATTCCCCCCCCCACAAAAGCTTTGGGAGTACGCAAATGGGATCGTATTTTTCTCTTTCATTTATTTTTCTGCCCCCCAGAATTGTGAAAATGAGTTTGTAATTTTTAACATTATTATGTTTCTCCAGCCTACCACAAATACGCAAGAGCACATTTGCAGCTGTCTGATATGTCTGGTCTTGCCTGGTCAATTTCCTTGTATGTTTCAGCTGTCAAAAGAAGCACCACTGTGGAGTAGGGAAGGCAACTGAGAAGGTGAAACTGTAGATGGGCTAATTTGTAGGGGTGTGCACGGACCCCCCGGATCGGATCGGGACCCGGATCGGGACCTCCAATTTTGTCACGGACCGGTTCGGACAAAATCGGAGGCCCCCCGGACCGGATCGAGTCCGATCCCGACCCAAAAATCGTAAATTTTTGGATCGGCCGCCATTTTTTTCCCCATAGACTTGCATTGCAATGCAAGTCTATGAGGAAAAATGGCGGCGGGTGGGTGAGGGGGGGCCTAACTCCCTCCCCCCCCGGGACCGTCCGCTGTGGACGGCCCCGGCAGGTAAGCCCCCTCCCCCGCGCTCCCTACCCCCCCTGGGGCCGTCCGCTTCCATCCGCTGGCGCCCGCGGGCGCCAGCGGATAGAAGCGGACGGCTCCGGGGGGGGGTAAGCCCCCTTCCCCGCCACTGCTTACCTTCTCAGCCCGTCCGCTCCCGTCCGGGGCTGGCGGCTACTACCAGCAGGCTCCGCGGCCTGCTCTAGAGTAGCGCGCCGGGTGATGACATCACCCGGCGCGCCACCCTAGAGCAGGCCGCGGAGCCTGCTGGTAGTTGTAGTCGCCGGCGCCGGACGGGAGCGGCCGGGCTGGGAAGGTAAGGGCCCCCCTCCCCCCCTCCGCACGCCCCCTCCTCCCCTCCACGCACCCCCTGCTTACCTTCGCGGCCCGTCCGCTCCCGTCCGGCGCCGGCGGCTACTACCAGCAGGCTCCGCAGCCTGCTCTAGAGTAGCGCGCCGGGTGATGACATCACCTGGCGCGCCACCCTAGAGCAGGCTGTGGAGCCTGCTGGTAGTAGTAGTCGCCGGCGCCGGACGGGAGCGGCCGGGCCGGGAAGGTAAGGGCCCCCCTCCCCCCTCCGCGCGCCCCCTCCTCCCCTCCACGCACCCCCTGCTTACCTTCTCGGCCCGTCCGCTCCCGTCTGGCGCCGGCGGCTACTACCAGCGGGCTCCACGGCCTGCTCTAGAGTAGCGCGCCGGGTGATGACATCACCCGGCGCGCCACCCTGGAGCAGGCCGCGGAGCCCGCTGGTAGTAGCTGCTAGTGCCGGACGGGAGCGGACGGGCCGAGAAGGTAAGCGCCCCCCTCCTCCCCCCCCCGCTGTCCACTTTCATCGGCGGGCGCCCGCTGGCGCCCGCCAATGGAAGCAGCGGTGGGCGCCAGCGGGCGCCCGCCGATCCACCGATCCGCCGAACCGGTTTGGAGCCTTTTCGGACCGGTTCGGATTGGATCGGCCGATCCAGCTGCGGGATCGGAAATCGGATAATTTATCCGATTTCCCACTGGACCGGACTCGGATCGTGGATCGGGTCCGATCCAGTGCACATCCCTACTAATTTGCACATTGTTGGTAAGGACTAGAAGAAGTAGGTGCACCTAAAGCGGGGTCGGAGGGAGAGAGATAACTCTGACTTAGGAATGTAACCCTCTCAGTTTTAGGCATTGAAGTAACACAGTCCCTAGTCCTATACTTCTGAACACAACCTAGACATTTGCTTGAGAAGGGGAGGAATAGAAGGAGATAATTTGGGGACAAGGGGCAAGGAACATGGAATGGAGAATGACCCTTCATCTGAAACACTTTTCTCTGCCTTTCAAGTTTTACAGACCTTTCCAAAATTATACAGTGGCCTTGGATCAGATGTAGAAGTGATACGTGCTTTTGTTCATATTCTGGGAAAGGCTAGTAATACAATTAATCATCAGCATTTTAGCATGTTTGAGTGTTAAAACCATGTAATTCTCTCAATTGTCCTTACAACAGTCCTGTGAGGCAAGCTGGTGTCATTTTTAGCACATTCCAGACCAGGAAGGGCCTGACTCAGAGACCACAGCTTTCTGACAGCCACCAAAATAACGTCATGGCTGAGACATCCTATTCAAACTGGAAACAACCTATTCAAATGAAACCATAACACTGCACCTTTTTTAAAAAAAATATCACAAAGCATGATTCTAAAAATGGTCTGAAAATGGGCAGGACTGGAATGTCTTCCCGAGTTTCTCATGTACTCAGCAAATTATTTAGATTCAAGATGTTATCCCACTAGAATGTCCTACAAATACAGTGAAAAGGGTTTAAAAAAACAAATACAAAATAAAACCACAGCAATGCCTTCCGTTTTTCTATGGCAAATTGATATACTTGAGCACATACAAATTTGTATTCATGGAATCCTACACAAACGCACACACACACACACACACACACACACACATCTTTATGGTAAAAGGCAAGATAGATGTTGAGTCAAAGCGATGACTTAATAATGAATAATAGCAGCTTTCTATGTTACACTAACACATACTGGAGCAAAAAGAATGACTTGTCTGTTTCTATTAGTTAGAAATGCCCTGTGATCCTTCCTCAATAATGATTTTGGATTGCATTCAGTACATTCCAACAAAACTTGCGTTGGTTTTTTATTCATTCTTTCAATTTGGGAAACTAAATATGCTTGGTTTCCCAGTTGCTTGAAATTTGGCACATCTTTCTATAGTTGCATCCCATAAAACATAAGCAAATAAAATCATTCCCATGAAGAGCTACTAAAGTATTGGGAAGTTTGAAAGGAAAACAAATTATACTAGGCTGTAACTCTTCCATTAAAGTAGGAATACTGCTTCATATGATGCAATTTTTGTAAACCGCCCAGAAAGCTTCGGCTATGGGGTGGTATATAAATGAAATAAAATAAATAAATAAATAAATAAATAATAAATTCAGATCATTTATTTTACCTAGCTAGTGAGGACTGTTATTTAAAGTGAACAGAATCAAAACACCTGCTGGAAGATCCAGCTCCACGAGGCAGGATGCTATCTCTCAGGCATTGTACAATCTCAGGCCCAGAGAGAGATAACAGCGGCCTCACTGTGGGGCAGCGGGCCACCACTGGCAGGCCACCCCTAATGGGACAACCCCAAAGGGAGAAATACCCCTTTGGTTTGCCCTTTTGGGATGCCACGAGGGTGCTATTTTTGCCCTCTTCATTTGCCCTTTTTCCTGTGTGTTTTTGTTTGTGTGTGTGTTAGGATGGCTTCTTCTGCTCAGAGTGAGAGTCTGTGGTGGTTTGAAGTAGGGGTGTGCATTGGATTGGGTCTGATCCATGATCCGAAGCTGATCTGACCGAAATCGGATAAAATTATCTGATTACGGTCCCGACTTCTGGATCGTCCGATCTCATCCAGACCGGTCCGGAAGGACCCAATCCGGTTCGGATAAAATTGGAGGATCGGACCTCCTCCTCCTCCTCGCGCTCTTTACCTGCTGGGGTTGTCTGCTGCCATCCACGGGTGCCCGTGGACGGCCCCGGCAGGTAAGGGGCGTGAGGAGGGAAGGGGCTTACCTGCCGAGGCCGTCCGCTGCCATCCACTGGCGCCCACGGGTGCCAGTGCACAGCAGCGGACGGCTCCAGCAGGTAAGAAGTGCGAGGGGGGAGGAGGGAGGCGGGCCCCACGTACCTGGCGGAGTGGCGGCTTCCCTCTGGTGCGTCGCTCTACTGAGAAACAGGCTTTGTGGCCTGTCCCTCAGTAGCACTCCGGGTGATGACATCATCACCCGGGCCGCTACTGACAGGCCGCGAAGCCTGTTCCTCAGTAGATCGACGCACCGGAGGGAAGCCGCCGCCCCGGCAGGTAAGAGTCCGAGGGGGAGGGGGGAGGACAGGGAGGGGGGAGTTAGGTCCCCACTCACCCCAGCCATAGGCTTGCATTGGGGGAAAGCTTTCTTTCCCCCAATGCAAGCCTATGGCCGATCCGAAAATCGGACTTCCGATTTTTGGATCAGGATTGGGTCCGATCCGATCCGAGGGACCTTCAATTTTGTCCTGAACGATCCAGGACAATCTCGGAGGTCCAAATCTGGGTCCCGATCCGATCCGGGGGGTCCCTGCACATCCCTAGTTTGAAGTATAAAATACTTTTATACTGCTAGTGGATTAGTTAGCCTGATATCCTTTTTGTGAGCAGTGGCTGGCTATTACCACAAGCTATCATCTATGATTGTGCTAGTTGGATGTGTACGATTGATTGGTTGAATGGAGTATCAAATTGAGCTACTTAATTGTTAAATTTTCACTAATAATTGTATTCTTGTATTTTGTTTGCTATTGTGTGTATTGTAGAGCATTATGTGTAAGGGAAAGGGAGCGGCAATATATATGTTGTGCAGGGCAGAGGGAGATATGGTGATGGCAGGCTAAAATGCCATTACAGGGGAAGAAGAAATAGATATTTAACACCCATCTTACCTTCCGGTTGCCCTGCTATCCCAGGGATCTTGGAGAATGAACCAGGCCACCCACAGAACCTCTCCTTGCTCCTATGCAATGCCACATCAGTTAAAAACAAAATAAATATCATCTATGACCTCCTTACAGATGAGGAGGCTGACCTGTCATGCTTCACAGAGACCTGGCTGGGAGATGACAGTGGCCTGACATGAGCCCAGGCCCTCCCAGCTGGGTACTGTGTTAGCGAGCAGGTGAGGAAAAGTGTGTGAGGGGGTGGAGTAGCTGTGGACTACAAAGACAATCTTAACCTGACCAGACTTCCTGTCTGGGAATTGAATTACATCGAGTGTGTATACCTGAGTCTGAAGACCAGGGATAGACTGGGGATTCTGTTAGTGTACCGGCCACCTCACTACTTATCTGATTCCCTGGCCAAGCTCACGGAACTGATCTCGGAGCTGGTGTTGGAGTTGCCCAGGCTTTTGGTCCTGGACGACTTCAACATCCCATTTGGGACCAGTTTGTCAGGTGCAGCTCGACAAACATGGGCCTATCCCAACTGGTCTCTGGACCCACACATTCAGCAGATCACACCCTCGATGCTGTTTTCAGTTCCGAACAGACAGATTTGTGGTCAGAGGTGATAAACACCTCTGTATTGTCATGGACAGACCATTTTCTGGTCAGGGTTAGTATCACGGCTACCACCCGCCCCTGCAGGGATGGTGGACCTATTAAGATAGTCTGCCCTCGAAGGCTGATGGATCCTCTTGGATTCCAGGAAGCCTTAGAGGGTTCTATGGCTGGTATTGTCAACGATCCTGTAGAAGCCCTGGTCAACGCATGGAATCAAGGTTTAACTAGGGCTACTGACATGATCACCCCCAAATATTCTCTCTGACCCGTTTCCAGTCGGGCACTCTGATATACAGAAGATCTCAGGGAATTGAAGCAGGAAGGACGATGACTGGAGCGCCAATGGTGGAAAACTGGACTGATATCCAACAAGACACAACATAGAGAACATCTTCGTTCCTATGGGGTGGCAATACGTGCAGCGAAGAAAGCTTTTTTTTCTTTGCACGCATTGCATCTGTGAATTCACATCCAGCAGAACTGTTCAGGGTGGTGAGGGGTTTAACCCAGACACCTTCCCCCTGAACCCAGTTTTAGAGCCTTCGGTAGTTCACTGTGATGCGTTTAATTATCATTTCACAGATAAATTCTCTCAGATAAAAGCTAATTTAGATGCCGTTGTTATAACAGAAGCTGACAATGAAGTGTCCAGCAACTCTGCAAGTAGGATTACACTGGCTCAGTTTCAGTTGGTGAGTACTGAGGATGTGGACAAGCTGCTTGGACGAGTAAGGAAGACAACTTGTCCTCTTGATCCCTGTCCTTCTTGGGCTTTAGGCATGCCAAGGAGGAGATGCAGTTAGACTACAACTACAGCATATTATTAAAGCATCTCTCAGGGAGGGGAATTTTCTACCATGTTTAAAAGAAGCAGTGATACGGCCACTACTAAAAAAAAAAAAAAAGCCCTCCCTGGACCCCCTGGAACTTAAAAATTACAGACCGGTATCAAATCTTCCGTTTTTGGGCAAGGTGATGGAGAGGGCAGTTGCCTTCCAATTCCAAGCAGTCTTGGATGATACAGGATTTCTAGACCCATTTCAAACCAGCTTCAGAGTGGGATACGGAGTTGAGACAGCTATAGACGCCTTAGTGGATGATCTACGCATGAGTATTGACAGGGGGAGTGTGTCCTGGCTGATACTTTTAGATCTCTCAGCGGCTTTCGATACCATCAACCATGGTATATTTGTGGAACGCCTGAGGGGTTTGGGACTCTGAGGCACTGTGCTCCTGTGGTTCCAGTCCTACCTCTCGGGTAGGTTCCAGATGGTGATGCTTGGGGATAGTTGCTCCTCAAAAAAGGAGCTGTTGTGTGGCATACCACAAGGCACCATCCTATCCCCAGTGCTGTTTAACATCTACATGAAACTGCTCGGAGAGCTCATCCGGAGGCATGGGACGGGGTGCTATCAGTATGCCGATGATGCCCAAATATATTTCTCTGTGCCTTCGATATAGCAACAGCTAAGGATAGCGTGTCTCCTCTGAATGAATGTTTGGAGGTGGTAATGGGCTGGATGAGGAAAAACAAACTGAAGCTGAATCTAGACAAGATGGAGGTGTTTCCTGTCAAGGGCTCTGACCTGGGTCTGGAGGTGTGTCAACCAGTTTTGGATGGTGCTACACTCCCCCTGAAAGACAGTGTTAGCAGCTTGGGGGTGCTCCTGGATCTGTTGCTCTAAATGACAGCCCAGATAAATACGACGGCCAGGAGTGCCTACTATCAGCTTTGGCTGTTGTGCCATTTGTGCTCTTTCTTAGAATTGGAAGACCTAAAGATGGTAGTGCATGCGCTTGTAACTTTGAGACTCAACTTCTGCAATGTGCTGTACATAGGGCTACCTCTGTGCCTAGTCCAGAAACTTCAATTAGTTCAAAATATGGCAGCCAGGTTGGTCACCAGTACACCTAGGGGTGACCATATTACACCAGCTTTAAAATCACTCCACTGGCTGCCAATTAGTTTCTGGGGGAAGTACAAAGTGTTGGTTATTACCTTTAAAGCCCTACATGGTTTGGGTCCAGGTTACCTGCAGGATTGCCTTCTTCCTTACAATCCTCCCTGCACACTAAGGTCCTCTGGGGTAGGGTGACCAGATAAAATCCAGGTCAGTGCTCATGTAACTTTAACAGTTGTAGAGAAAAGGGAATTTCAGCCAGTGTCATTTGTATGCAGTTAGTTCCTGATGAAATTCCCTCTTCATCACAACAGTTAAAGTTGCAGGAGCCCTGCCTTCTTTTGTATACGGTCACTCTAGTATAGTGCATGCACCTTTAACTTTTGCGATGAAGAGGGAATATCACCAGGAACTAATTGCATACAAATGACACTGGCTGAAATTCCCTTTTCTCTACAACTGTTAAAGTTACATGAGCCCTGACCTGGATTTTATCTGGTCAGCCTACTCTGGAGAGAACTAACTTTAGTCAGTCAAAACTAGGCTGACAACTGTTACCCAGAGGACCTTTTCTTCTGTCGCCCCCAGACTCTGGAATGGCCTGCCGGAGGAGATTCATCAATTTAACACTCTCTCTGAGTTTTAGGCAGCTATAAAAACTAGCCTCTTCCGGAAGGCCAACCCAGATGAACTTTAAAATGCATTGATTGTTTTATATACTCTTTTAATTAATTTATGTATTTGATCTATATTGTTATTGTACCAATGTTGTTCCCCGCCTCGATCCAAAGGGAGAGGCAGGTAAGAAATAAATGTATTATTATTTATAATTATTAAAAACAACAAGCTAAACAGTAGGTACAAATTGAACACATGGGCCTAGAGCTGTGCAAAAGCACTCTCTCAAAATTGGTGACTCTGGGGTGACACTGAATGCACATGAGGAGCAGGCTCCAACCCTTATCTATACACATTCAGTGTGCTGTATGATTGTTGATGTGGGTTTTCCAGTAAATTCTGGTAAAGAAAATGTCCCTTCCTTAATTTTATTTGAAAGGTTAATTTGAGCTGCAATATTTGCCTCTCTTACTGCAGCTTCAGAGCCCAATAGGACTGACAGTCAATTACGTTACCTAGGATTGCAGCAAAAAGGGCAACTGCTAAGGAGTTCCTGGTTTTCCATCATGACCTCTGCTCACTCATTTCTGCTACTGTTTATTTGATTGTTCCTTGCACTTATAGACTGCTCAACAACCAGGGTTCTCTGGGTGGTACACAAATAAATGAAAAAGACAAAATACAAAACAATAAACCATGATAAAAACTACACATTAAAAACAGGTTAAAAACAGCAGCAAAAGGCAAAAACAGTGAAGCACATAATACCAAAGCAAAACTCAGCAGCAGAATAAAAGTGAAAACATCTAAATGTACTTTTCAAAAAAGTTATCAAATGGATGCCAGCTGTCACCACAAAAATGAAGATGTGGACTTGGATTTTTTCTTTAAGTCACATGAGACATTGATGTATTTAGCATCCCCGCTCCACCCTAATTTCTGATAAACTTATGAAAGGTCTATGTTTCCTTAAGACCTGATCAGCAGCAGCAGAAGAAGCATTTTCAACTTAATTGATATCATCATTGATATCGTGGTTGTCACTGTTGACACCCTAGCAATAAAACAACTCCCTCTTACAAGCATAAATTCCTATCCAGGTTTGGAAAGACATGACCTAAGGCATGGGACATACTCTTTCATATATCAAGGACTCATGTTGCAATTCATTCCCTGAAAGAAGAAATCAGATTATTGCTTTGAACATGTTCTTTAAACAGGGATTCAGAGTCTAACAAGGAAAGAGCCATACTTAACCTTATTGTTGGCTAAAAAATGGTAAGGGAATGAAACAAATAGAAAGGTGGCATTTGTAAAAACATTTCCAAAAACAATCCTCCACTAAAACATGGCAGAGGAACAGCCAGCTGCTAGACACGTTGATTTGTCTGTCTGCCTCTCTTTGTCTGATTCTCTCTTCTTTTCTTTTTTTAACCCTACATACATTCACGCAATTATGAAACAGCATATCCTTTAGGCTACTTTTTAGTAGGCCTAGTAGGAAAACATACTAGTTTTGACCACCTTGGACCCAATAACCAACCACATGGATTTTAATGTTGTAGCCAACATTTTACTAGCAGAAAAAGTACAACAGGTGGTATCGTTCCATTAGCGCTTGCGTAGCCATTAGAAGGAGATGGAGATTTGTTTGTCTGTCATTGGAGTCAGTGGCTACTATTTCTTTCTTTCTTTTTTTTAACTGAACCCATCAGGGGAGTGGAACTTAGGGAGGAAATTGGTGGGAGGAAGGTTCAGCCTTGACTTCTTGGAGCACTGTGGTCGTGATATGAATCAGGCTGGTGTGTACTTAAATAAAACTATCATGAATAGCTCCATTATGTGTGATTAGCTGAACATTTAGTTTGGCCGTGACTTTTTATGCTGGCTTTGTATTGTTGATTTTTCCTGGTGTTCATTTTTTTTTCATTTGTGCTTTTATTGTATCACTTTTATCTGTTGCTGGAAGCCACTTTATGGGGACATTATCCTAAAAGGTGGGGAACACACACACACACACACTTAAGTCACAGTCCTTGGAAACCTGTCTGTTTCTGTACTTATAGTGAATGGACTGAAATCCTATATTTATCTGAATTTGCAGTTCAGTTTCCCAAGAAGTGGCAACAACCCCAGCCTAACAAGATTAAGGATTTTTTTTCTTCCCTTTGCTCATCCTTTTTGCTTTGTGGAATGTTCTGATAAAAATAACACATCAAATAAGGGAAATAAATATCATAAAATCCTATCAACTCTCACAAGATTATCTTTTTCTTAAAGGGTGACTTGCCTCTTTCTCCTGGGAAGCTTTACCACTTCTGTTGCTATTTCAGTTATCACCCATGTCCCATTGTATAGTTGGGCAACTTGAAAAATTAAACTAAAAAGCCAGGGTGTATCGGTTCAGAATTTAATCAAGCTGCAGTTGGAGGATAAAAGTATGGTGGGGGGAGCTACTGCACAGTGTTGCACCTGATGAGAAAAAAAAAGATGTTTGCATTCTAACACAGATGAAGGGATCTCCTAGATGTGTGTCTTCTATAGGCCACTTTTGGGAATGTTGTATGATTGCCATTGGGGATCAGTGTGGCCTCTGAAGTTTCAGAAAAAGAGTCAAGACTTTCATGGCCAACAAAGATGTACCAGTCGCTTTTGATTATTGAAATTGCAGGAAGCTGCAAAAGGTGATATCAAGAGTGGCTGATTTCCTGTAGAAAAGATGGTTAGGGCCAGAAGCCTCATTTCTCCAACCCAAGTTCAAAGGGATCTGTGATACTGTGTAATACACTTGGGGCTCTTTACATAGCTGGATTAAAAGCAGTGTAGAATGTTCTGTAGCCTCCCCTGCTTTATTATCAAAGACCAGGCACATTACTTCTACTCACATTTTTCCAGGTTAACCCTTGATCCATTTTTCTATGCAAAAGTTGCTTCGAACTTGCAAAAAGAACACATTCTCCTCTTAACTTGGGCTGCAATGCTCAAGACCTGACTGGTGTTTTCCTGCCCTCACCAGCAGCAGCCAATGATGTGGAGTGAGTAGAGATGAGTGAATTGTTCTCATCACGATTCTCTTTCTTCCAGTGCCAAGCGCAATCTGACTCGGGTCCTCACTGGATTGTGAGCCTTTTCCTCCCCTGCACACAAATTCATATTTCCGTGTGCATTTTTCGAACTGTTTGCATTTGTAAGCATTTTTTAAATGTACGCCTTTTCCCCATTGAGAAAGGTGGTTCTTTGCACATTTTTCAAATGCACACGTTCATTGTGTATTCATTTCAAATGTATCCACTGTTTTGTTACATTGTTTTCTTCCTGAATCTTAGTGTGAGCCTCAGAAATGTACAGATTTCATTAGTGGCATGCATTCTGTTCTGTGTTCAGTCTCAATCTCTCTGAGGCTGCCTCTACAAGAGAGGTTTAAAGCTCTTTCAAGGCGCTTAAAAAAATTTACCTCTACAAGAACGGAGCGCAAATCGGGCGTAGAGGCGCGTTATCTCTCCGATTATGCGCATTATCGAATGTGCGTTAAATCGCGAGTTTTATTTTGCTCCGGACGTTAAAGTGCATTTTGACTATGTGAATAAGCGCTTATGCGGATTAACTACTTGGAAAGCACATTTTGGTCATCCGTTAATGCGCTTCGCCGCCTCTCGCCGCCTCTCATGCAGAGGGATTAGGTGTACATGCGCTTCAGCGATTATGCACATAATCGCCTAACCGGGCGCAAAAGCGAATCCTTGTAGAGGGGACCTGAGACAACAAAGTATGATAATGTCAGGGAGTGAGCATACAAGTTACACAGGAAATGGGGAGGATATGGCCAGTAACTGCGTCTCACAATAGCAACTCCAGGAGCATCATCACACTGGAGGTTTAATGCACTTCTGCTGCGACTTTGATCCACTTTTTCAGCGCTGGACTGGCATGACGTCCCCATCGTGCTGTTCTCTCGCCCTGAGCGAGTCCAGCCCTGAAAAAGTGGATCAAAATCACGGCAAATGTGCATTAAACCTCATCTCATGTAACTCCATGTAGTATATCTGCACTTAAAGCTACAGGACTAGAGTCAATACATCTCGCTGCTTGCCCCCCAAAAGTACCTCACTTTGCTATGCACAAGGCATTTGTTTGGTCCACATTTTTAAGCATACCAACCCAATTTTCATGTTCCAGACTAAAACCCAATTGAGAAAACACGTATCCTTCAGTTTTTGCACTTCACTGAAATTTGCAGTACCGTTATCTGCTCAAAACGCATAACAAAATGCAGTTAAAAATGCATCACTCTGGTTAAACTACATACAAAAATGTGTATGTTGGGATAAACTGCATACAAAATACGTTGTGTACTTTGTGGAACAATGTGATATGATCAAAATAATGTGAATAATAATTCCTATTTTTTTAAAAAAATAATAATCACAGATTGCTGTGGAAACAGGAAGAAAAGATTTATGAATGAGCATATGTGGAACAGATATGGCCCTGGAAATAGACTGATCCATCCATCCTAACATTCTGCCATAGACAAAAACATTGGAACATTAAATGCTTTCAGGTGGGGGAGGAACAATATTGAAAAGCAAATTGTGCAGCTATGCATATCATAAGACAGATGTAAGTATACTGGCAAACTGGGAATGTATAAATCAGATTCTAGTTTCTGTGACTGTGGGATTAAGCTTTTTCCCTCCCCTCACCACCCTCAAATGTCCAAAGGTGCCAGAATAACAGTCTAAATGGTATCCCAAAGTGATGTTATGAATTCTTTACTTTCTAAGTGACTGTTAAAGTGCTGCATCAACTCAGAGCAAATCCAGAAACCAATATTACTTAATACCATGCAATAATGAAAACAAGATAGAGATATGATTTATGAAACTGACATTAAATCTTTATTGATCAGAGACTGATCCTAGCAAGTGAGTTAGGCAAGGGCATGGTAAAAGATATGTACAAATATGGAGATATGAGCAAGGAAAGTCTCTACAGGATTGGAGTGTCAAAATAGTGTGAGATGACATCATCCAGATGTTCCACAGATGTAAATTCCATAAACAAAAACCGAAAGGAACCTCCTCTCTTGTTACAGCAGCTAATAATTGTCTTCAAAGAATTTGTAAAAGGGGAGGAGTTACAAGACCATGTAATACCCCCCCCCCAAATTTCACATGGAAAATGTGAATAAATAGTTTAAAACCATGAAATGTCTTCAGCAAATCTCAGAGCAGAAACAATTTAAGATTTGTCTGAATAATTAAAATATAGGAATGCGTAGCTCTCAGAGGGGAAATAGTCTCTTCTTGTACGTTACAATCCTTGCTCTTTTTCAGATGCACAGTTTCTTGTACTGCATCCAGATTTCTTGCAGCATGACTAAAGATATGAAGTCTGGTTTTCTGCCCATGATTCTCTGGATATACCGGCTCGAGATGCATAACATTCCAGTGGAAACAATGCATATATTATAATCCCAAAACAATACATACCACTCGCAGAGCCAAGCCAGATGAAAATGTGTAACCTTGGAAACTCCATATGTGACCCTGCCAATTTCATAGGATCTGTAATCACCACAAAATAGCATGGTTTCCATGCCATGTCTCGACTTGTTAGCTGGCTTAATACAAAGTTTTATTTAGTTCTCTTTGGCTGTAATGCAAGATGTTGGATAAATGTGGGAAGCTAAGGGTTTTTGTATAGATGTGCATCGGATTCAGTCAAATTCCAAATTCAGAAAAATATCAGGCTGGTTTGGACTGATTTGGGTGTCCCAATCCAAGCATGGTTCCACTGAAGCAGACTAAAACTGAATCTGAACTCTGTTAAATATTTGGGATTTGGAGGGACAAAGAGATACAGGCCCCCTCTAGAAGAGGTCGCTTTTACGGCTGATTCTCCGAATATGCACATTAACTTACAGTTGAGAGGCGTGGAAGTGAATTATGCTTTAAAGTTGTTTAAATATGTTTAATAGCATTATCAATTAAGCATATAGCGATGCTCGAAATGGGAAATGTTGACGAAAGCACCGCCCTGTTTCCTGGTGGAACTGCCCCCTCAGTTTCCCGCTGTTTGTTAACCCTGCCCACCTGAATCTCCCGCCTTTGGTTATCTGGGTGACCTGCTGTTGGTCACCTGGTTTACCTCTTCCTTTGTGCTCGATCACCATTTGTAGTAGTCCCCCCCCCCAACTGCTCAGGAGTAAATGGAAATGCAAGCCTATGGCTTCAGACAGGCTCTTACGGGATATCTTGCCCACCCCTTTCTGATTCCTCCAGCCACGCCTGCTTCACAACCTCCTACTAGGCACATATGACGCTTCAAGGGCAAATTTTTGTGTAGCCTTTCTGTTACAATGTTGCATTTTGCACTGATGTCCCAGTTACATTCAAACTTCCCATTATTCTGCCTGTCTCCGGACACTGAGATGCCAGCACAGTTTGGTTCTGGAATGCCCAATGCAGAGCAGTCCAGAGGGCAACCTTGCCATCCCAGCAGGTCTTTGCATCACAGAGGTGGGTTACTGGGCAGGCGGGAGGACTGGGTGCTGCTCCCCAAAAAAACTTTGGCTGGCACTGATGTCTCTTTGTCCCCTCTTCCCCTGTCCCCTCTTCCACACAATAGTGTGGCTGCTGTTATTCCGCCTAGCTGTACTCAAGAGACAGAATGGTTGGTTGCAGCTGTGCCTCCACGGTACAGAGCACTCATTGTGTGTCCTTCAGCGTTGAATGAGGAGACTTTTTTTAAAATAATTTTTTAATTAATTTCAACACAATAAACATACACAATATAAAACAACTACAACCTTCAACAATCCCCCCGTGCACCCCCCCCCCCGAGACCTTCTCATAATCATTCTTCCTCCTTCCAAAATTTTAACGATTCTTTTGAAGGTGTTTGTCCCTTTCCCGATCTTAAAACATATTCCAAAAAGGGACTCCATATTTCTCCAAAATCACTCTTACTGGACATTCCCCTCTTTATTTTCATTTTACATGTCAACATATCATTCAAGGCCATATCCCAAATTTCTTTATACCAAACTTCTATTGTGTAGCTTCCTTGCCCTTTCCAATTTTTAGCAATGATTATTCTAACCGGTGCTAGGAGGTTGTTTACCAATTCTCTGTTAGTTATATGCTCATTCTCACTATCCCATATTGCTAGTAGAGCTAACTTTGGGTTTAATTCCACTTTACTTCCAATTATATCACTTATTTCTTTAAAAACCCTTTCCCAAAATTTTTGTACATGTTTACAGCTCCACCACATATGAAAATAGGTCCCAACCTCCTGACATCCCCTCCAACAATTCTTAGACACTTTTTTATCAATCTGGTGAAATCTTACAGGTGTTAGATACCATCTCCAAACTATCTTATAGTAATTCTCCTTAATTCTAATCGACAGTAACTTTAACATTCTTACTTTCCATATCCTCCCCCAGTTATCATCATTAATTTTTCCCTTTACATCTTCTTCCCAAACCTCTTTTATAACATTGTGAGTCCTGAAATTCCTCCTCTATCAATATTTTATATATCTCACTAGTCAGCCCTTTCTTAGCTCCCGCTTCTTCTTTTTTTCCTTTTAGTTCAATTAAATCTTCAAATCTAGTATTATTTCTACATTTCTTATTTTTCAACCTCCATTCCTGTGTCCATTTTCCCAATTGTAAACATTTGAACCATGCTATCTTTTGTCCTTTAAACAACTCTTTAATATGCTCACTATCCTTCATCTTTTCCATCCAATTCCTTAGCTTAATTATATCTTGATCTTTCAGTCTCGCTTCTATCTCTGCTTTTAATACTCTTGGGAAGTTTCCCACTACTACAACTGGGGCGAGTGGAGAGTCCCCTGGTATCAACTTCCCTCTAAACTTCTCCCAGATCTCTAATATATTTTCCAACAGTGGGTTGTCCAGTACCTTCAATTCTTTCCTTTGCATTTTAATAAAGAATATATTTCCCAATTTACAATCTACCTCTGCTGTTTGCGGTTCCAACCATTCCAAATCTTCCTCCCCTAAAATACCATTAATAAGATATCTTAACTGATTAGCAATATAATAATTCTTAATATTCGGAAGTCCTAAACCTCCTTTCTTTTGAGCCTTATACCATAACCCTTTATTTATCCTAGCTCTTTTATCCCCATTACAATAAGCATTAATCATATTTTGCCAATTTTTAATCTCCGCTACTGAAATTCTAATCGGTAACATTCTAAACAAAAAATTAACCTTAGGTAAAATCTTCATTTTAATAACCGCTATTCTACCAAACCAGGAATGTTTGAATTTTCTATATATCTGTAATTTCTCCCCTACCTCTTTTCTTAACCTTACAAAATTAAGTTCCTCTATTCTTTCTAAATGTTTATCTATATTAACTCCTAAATATCGTATTATATTTTTGTGCCTTAATCCTAACTTAGCTTTACAATTCTCCATCTCTTCCTTGTTATAATTATACAACATCATTTCTGACTTCCCCCAGTTAACTTGTAATCCCGTAATTTCCCCAAATTCTCTCAAATGCTTCTGAATGATCTCCCCACTTTCTAGGGGATCTTCTAGTGTCAATAATGTATCATCCGCAAACATGTTCACTTTAATCTTGTGGTTTCTTCCTATCCCCTTTAATCTTCCATCTTCCCTTATTACATTTGCTAAAATTTCTATCACTATTGCAAATAAGATCGGTGAAAGTGGACATCCTTGCCTAGTTCCTCGAGCTAGTGTTATTTGTTGCGTTAACCCATCATTAACCATTATTTCCGCTTTATTATTTTTATACAGCTGGTTAATCACTCCCATAAATTTATGTCCAAACCCAAATGTTTTTAATATAATTTTTAACGCTGGCCACTCCACGCAATCAAAGGCTTTGAATATATCCAATGCTAATAATCCTGCTTTTAAATTCCTTTTTTTTATATAATATTTATTATATTTATAACTCTCCCAATTAAATTCGGCATTTTCCTACCAAAGATAAATCCACATTGATCTTTTTTGATATATTTAAATATAAATGTACCCATTCTTTTAGCCATTATTGCTGTAAATATTTTTGCATCCTGGTTTATTAAAGATATTGGTCTATATGATACTGGATCCATCAAATCCTTACCTGGCTTCTGTATTAAAATAACCAAAGACTGATCCCACGATGGCGGAGTCATTCCTCCTTCTATTATATTATTATATAGTTTTTTTAATCTTGGTATTAAAATATCCTTAAATCTTTTATAAAATTCCGGCCCCAAACCATCAATCCCCGGAGATTTACCTCCTTTTAGTTTATCAACAATTCCCTCAATTTCTTTCTCAGTGACCAAGCCTTCCATACAATCTCTATCTTGCTCATCCAGTCTTATTTTCCAATTTCTTTCTACATATTCCTGAATCTTGTCTTGTGATACCGCGTATGATGTATATAATTCTTTGTAAAATTCCTGAAAAGTAATTAATTTATCTTTCATTAAATTACATCTATTCCCTAACTTATCTCTTATTGTCCCTATCATATTCTCAGCCTTCTCTGACTGCGTGGATCTGGCCAGCATCTTTGAATTTCTATTATTATATTCAAAAAAATCTCTCTTTAAATATAACAAATTCTTTTGAACTTGTTCTATATCTTCTTTCTCCAATTCCTTTTTTTTTGCTTGAATTTGGGCATATAACCGCTTATCTTTTGTCTCTCTTAATCTCTCCTCTAAACTCTTTATCTCTTCTTCAGCCTTTTTATAATGTACTTCCTGTTGCTTTTTAAGTGTGGACATTTCCCTAATACAAATCCCTCTTATTACCGCTTTCATAGTATCCCATAATAACCCCTGCGATTTAACCTCTTTTTCATTTATCTGCCATATTTCCTGCATTTCCTTTTTTATTTTATCCACTGTATTTTTATTTTTAAAAATTCTTCCATCCAGTCTCCATCTCTTTGCTTGTTTATAATCCTTCTTCATTTTGATATCCATCATCATTAATGCATGGTCTATGACCTTAATTACTCCAATATCGCAATCTATAAGTTTAGGTACCATATTCTTTGATATAAAAATAAAATCAATCCTTGAATAACTCTTAAATCTAGGTGAGTAGAAAGTATATTTTCTTTCTTCCCCTTTTAAAGCTCTCCATACATCCATTAATTCTTTCCGCTCCATTAATTTACCTAACTCCGTCTTCCCCTCCCCTCTAACATCTCTTATAATGTTATCCCTATCTTTCCCTTTATCAAGTACCATATTAAAATCTCCTGCCATCCCAATATTCTTTTTCCCCACTTCTCCCACCATATCAAATACTTCTTCAAAGAATTCAATTTGTTTCCCATTTGGAGCATAGACATTGATCAAAACAAATTCCTCCTCTTCCATCATGCAGTAGATTATAAGAATCCTTCCATTCTTATCTTTCTTTACACTTTGAATATTAATACCACATTTCTTCGATATTATTATTGCCACACCTCTCGCTTTAGAAGTACCAAATGACTTTTCATACACTCCCACATCCCTCATTCGTAACTCATTAACCCCCTCCTTTATTTGATGAGTTTCCTGCAAAAAAATTATATCTATTTTTTTTCTTTTTAACAACGTTTCTATTCTTCGCCTTTTAATAAGTGTTCCTAGCCCTTTAACATTTAAAGTTGCCATTCTTAATTTATTCTCCATTTCTTACTTTCACACATATCTTTAAGTTGGTCTCGCTCAGTGAAACACATACCCCCCCTTACCCTCCCCCCACATACACCCCCATTTTTACCCCCCTCCTCACCAGACATCTGGGCACTGGTCCCAATTATTTTAGAACTCTTCGGGGGGGGGGGAACCCGGCCCAACCTCCAGAGTAGAGTCCAATCCTCCCCTCCTTTTTATTTTTATTTTTTTCCTTCTAATCCCTTATCCTTGACTGGATCCTCCAACCGCGCCTTCTTCTTGCTCTATTTCTCCACCATCCTTGGCATCGATTATGCCCAGCTTCTCCAACAGCTCCATTCCTTGTTCCCACGATGTTATTCTTTCTTGCTTCCCTTTCCACATAAATCTCAAAAACACTGGATATCCCCAGCTGTAAGTTATCGATTTCATCCTCAATGCTGCTGTACACATTTTGACACTCTTCCTCCACTGCACGGTCTGAGGCGATAAATCCTGGTATATTTGGACTGCTGTTGCTTGAATCATTGGTTGACCTTGTCATCTAATTGCTTGCATAAGCTTTTCTTTTTTATAATAATTAGCAAATTTGACAATTATGTCTCTTGGAAGCATACCTTTCCGCTTAAATCCAACTCTATGAGCCCTCTCAACATCCGGCAATTCCCAAGTCTCGTCTGGAACCTGAAGTCTTATCCATGTCAAAATTGTATCTCTTAAATCTTTTGGGGTCTCTCCTTCTTGTTCCCCATAATCTCTTATGCGAATGTTTGCACGTCGATCTCGATCCTCAATGGCTATTAAGCGTAAGTCATGTTGAGACAGCTGCTCTTCCTGCTTCTTACAAACTCCAGTCAAAGCTTTAGTCTCTGTCTGCAGCACCTCAACATCCTTCACCACTTGCTTTAAACCCGCCATTAACTCAGTTTGTGTATCATTAATACGTTTTGCTAACCTTTCCTCAAGATCCACCAACTCAAGCCTGAACATTTTTTTAATATCTTCCTTTAGTTCATACATTGGGTCTGGCTGACCTCCTCTGGTGATCTTTCGAATTACAGCCAGCTCTGTTGCTTGTGACGCAGCTCCTTTAACCGGGGACGTTTTCTTGCTAGGCTGGTTATCTGGCATGTTTTGGGTCTCCAAACGTGTCAATCTCTGCCAAGTTCTGTCCGATCCACGCTCTTTAGAGGGTCTAACCCAGGCGGGGGTGGATAAAGGGGGCCTCTTCTCCCATTGTTTCCTGTTTTTGCTCATAAGATATTACCCCCCCCCCCCCCGTCTGCCTGGTGACTCCCTCTTTGCTCTTACGGCAGCCAGCCAGCACTATACTTCAGCTTTTTCTGGGGATTAACGTTCTTTCTCTTCACATATATTCACATATATTTTATCTCTGTCTCTCCCCCAGTACGCTGTCAGCCAGCCAGCCCGCCTTGTATCTTCAATTATAAGTCCATAAATTACCTTCACTAATGGCCGCTCCTCGTCTTCGTCCTCGTCTCCTCCAGTTTCAGTTTCACTGCCAAGATAAACACCACCGCGATTCCACTCTCACTCAAATGTTTTAGTACTACTTCCAGTCAATATTTCATGCCTTTCATTAGCTCGCCAACCACTCCAAGATAAGGAATTAGTGCTTAATTCAATGCTTTTTTAAAGAGCTCGGGTGATCTACGACTCTACCCCATTCACGATCCGTATTGTCCAGCATGCCAACCGCCAGTGCCGTTAGAATGATCGGGCAGGGACCCCATTTCCATGTATTTCCGACATGCGCTGTACCTTTCTGATTACTCCACCCATTAGGGTGACCAGATTTTGAGGATCAAAATCCCGGAACCCCCCCCCGCCACCCCACCCACCCAAAACAAACCCCCCCACACTATATATCATTTTAATAACAGTTGTCCTCAAACTAAGGGAGATAAATGAATCCTTTTTTAAGCCCCCAAACTAGAAACGTGCTCGTCCACAAAGCACCCTGCACCAATTCATCTGGAATTTGGCAGACTCTATCCCCTAAGAAAGGGGTAATGATTCCTTCAAAGCTGGGTGAGGAGTCGTTGTCATTCTCCTTGTTGTTAAAAGGACTTTAAACAACAACAAAAACCAAATTAAAAATGCCTCACTCAGCATTCAGGCACTGAGCAGGCAGCAGCACTGGAAAGAACCCCAAGGGAGGAAACCATAGTTAAATCCATTAGGGGGCTTTCCAGGAAGCACAAGCAGCCAAGGAAGCTACAAAGTAGGAGTGTGCGCTCCGCCCCAGAATTATCTGATAACCGTGAACATCCGCTATGCATTCGATCTTCCAGAGCAGGGATTGGCTGTTTCTAAATCAATCGAATCATTTCAGAGCGGAGAAGTGCCCAAACAGGGCTTCTAACGTCTCCTAAATTATTCGACCATTTTGTGTGTGTGGTGTGTCTAATGGAAAATCTCCCAATAAGGAACATGGGGTGATAGGGTGGGGTAGTTTTGATAATTAATATTGGCATCTGTGGCTAACCAATTAGGAATTGCCACAGCGCAATTCCTAATTGCGCTGTCTGTGACCATGTTCAGTTCTCCTCCAATCACAGTGTTTGGGGGAGGGAATGCCGGTCCTTGATTCCACAAGACCAAGATCCTTGTGCTTCTCGGTCTTGCGGTGTTTGTTTTGGAGAGAGAGAGAGAGAGAGAGCACAGTGAGATAGAGTTTGTTGTAAAGTGAGATACTATTGAATTTATTTTGGAGAGAGAGATTTACGAGATCTTCTGTTGCATTGCAGAGATTTGTGTTGTTGTTTTCCTCTGATTCTCATTTCAAAATAGGAAAGACACTCTTCCAGGTTAAGGTCCTGAAGCTTCTTCCCCCCCAAATGTGCCTGCCTGTCACGTCTTACAGGGCTAGGTTGCACAATTATTATTATTATTATTATTATTATTATTATTATTATTATCCCCTTCACGGTTTGATGTGCTGTAGCTCTCCTTCCTCCCAGCAGCACTTGGCTTCAAACTGACAAGTGTCTTCTTGTACTTGTATGTTTGTGTGTTTTAGGGTTGTGCAGTGCATACAAGCAGTACACAATTAATAAAGCACACTTTGGTAACATTCCAGCATGAGGCATAGGAAACACTGCTGCTGGTGGTTCTGGCCTGGGGGGGGAGAGATAGGGAGTGCAGAGTCAGGGCTGGTTGCGTGTTTCTGCTCGGACTCATAGAAGTCAGCCACAGTGTGAAAGTGCTGCTGGGCTGGCATTGTGAGTGAGTAAGCCTCTACACCTGAGTCAGGTAGGCTAGTTAAACTATTACTCCTGTTGGCTGGCTGGGCTTCCAGTGGGGTGGGAATCAGGGCCATGCAGAGCTGGTAATATGCCCAGGCCAGATGGGAAGTGCGTGCCCCCATTTCAAAAAAGGAGGACAACATGGCTGCCCTAAGGGAGCGTGCCCACCAACATGTCCGTTCTACCTTCATATTGAACCTGTTCTACAACACCTCAAGGCACATATATCCCTGCCCCACATGCAGCATGGCCCTCTGGAGCTTGTAGTCTGACCGTGGTATTCACGACGAACGGCTTCTGCACTGTTTCCGCAAGGCGGGCTCCTCACTTCTCGATGGGCCGCTTACACTATGGGAGTAGTAGCGTAAGCTAGGGAGGACCTCCTCGTCGGAGTGCCCCCTCAAAATCGTGGGCCCCGGGCCAACTGCCCCCACTGCCCCCCCCCTGCACAGCCCTGGGGCTCATTGCCGTTGTCCTCCTCCTCTTCCTCCTAAAAGCCACATAGTTTCCTACGGGGAAGCTGAATTCCTATTGGAGAGGGTGAGGTCACATGGTCTCTAACAGGCATTCAGCTAAAAGTGACAGGCTCTTCAAAGCGCTGGCGGGAGGGGGATGATTTCTTTTTTAAAAAAACTAACAAATAGGAAAAAGGGTCCTCAGCAATCAGCTACACTTAAAAAAGATATGTGGAAACCCTGTCCCCCTCCCCAAGGAGAAAATTCTCCAAATTCCCCCTCTTGCAAAAGAAGCAAAACAAAACAAAACCAATGCATCTTCCACAGGGAGGGAAAAAGTTCCTGAAAATAAGAGGTAGAATTTGGCAAAGCGCTAAAACAGATTCAGGACAATGCTAGATTTTAGTCAGGATTAGAATTCTAAAACCTCACTTAGTCTTACTTTGAGATCAGTTGCCACATAGCTAACAATTAGGGTGGGACCACAGAGAAAAACACTTCCCCATATTTGAAGATTGCTCTTCCGTAATGCATGTTTTTGTCTTTTATGTTTCCCTGAAGCTATTACTATGTTTCCCATATGACTGACTTGAAACATACAACTTCTGAAGTGTTAGTTTTGGAAAAGCAGATTTTATCTTAAATTCTTTGGTTCATAGCGTCATCCTGCTCTGGTTTCAAGAGCAGCAAAAATACACAGCATGGGCTGGCAAGCAGAAAGCTTGGAACACGTGGGAAAAACTTTACTGTTTCAAAAACTTAATGGCTTTAATATCCATGCAGAGGAAATTGCACCCGCCCCCCAACAAAAAGCCTCCGCAATCTCCCTTCACAGAGTATCATCCAGGAAACTCTGGTTTATTTTGGAAAGATTCAAAGCTCTACAGACATTATCAAGGTTTGAACTTGTGGTTTTGCAGGCTCTTAACTGTTACCAACCCCGTTCTTAACCTATTAAGCCAGGACTTCCCAAACTTTTGTAAGATGAGCCCATCCACAGGAAAACATAACCAATCATGATTCATCTTCAGCAGAGTTAAGGCTAAAACCTTTCCCTTATGTTAGTGATGTCTTGCACTGCATTGGAATATCGTTCCGTTCCATTTTTGCTTTAAGGGATGACTTCTTGGTCTTGGGTATTAAGAAAATGGTTAAAAGATTCTCCAAATCTAAACAGGAAAGAAACCATTGACACTAATAGTCTAGGATCAGGGAGATTCGAGGAACACTGGAGATCTATCTCATTGTCTGGGATATGGCCAACTGGTGGGCTCTCTTGCTGGAGAAAGATGAGGAATGGGTGGAAATGATCCTGCTGTGGAACACCAGGTCAGGGGATAATCTACAGGGCAGCAGAATCAGAAACATTTCCTGTTTATATCCAGATTTTCTTGAAATTGCATTGGTCCACCAGTGGCATACGAAGCAAGAAAAGCAGAGTATGCAGGACTTGAAACTTCAGAGTTGGGTGGGCAGAACCATGAAGGATAACTGAATTCATCAAACCTGGAAGTGCAGTTCAGCAAATGGGGTGGGGGTGGGGGCTTGTTTCCTGCCCTTGTCCAAGCTCCCCTACTGCTGTTGTAGTCCTATGAATTGGCAGTTCAGGCTAGATATTCACCGGGAAAGCAACTACTTCACAAGTATGAGTGGAAAAGGTAGGTTAGATACCCTACCTGGGGAAAGCTACAACTCCGCTATTCTGGAGGCTATTTTTTATTATTATTCTGGTTATACTTTTATATTGTGTTTTTATATCGTGGTTTAAGTTTTACATTTTAAATTGGACTTTATGGTTTCAATTTTTGTGAACTGCCCAGAGAACTTCAGCTATTGGATGGAATAGAAATGCAATTAAAAAAAATAGTGCAGGAGCATTTTTATGTATGGGAAATGGGGGTTAGTCACTCTGAATGGGGAAAGCTACAGATGTGCAATTGTGGAGGGTAGGAATAGTGGTGCAGCACTTTTATGTATGGGAAATGGAGGCTAGTTAGTTCCACTGACTGGTGACAGTGGGGGGGGAAAGAGAGATTTGGGGGAAGAAGTGGCCCCACCCTTTGATAATGTCACGCCAGGTCTCAGGTACATCACAGAGGCATGTCCATGATATAATGCAGAGGGACAGGGCACACTGCAGTAGAACCGCCTGGGAGCTACTTTAAGGTCCCCTCTACAAGATTTTGCTTTGACGCCCAGTTGCCCGATTATGGGCATATATGGAGAAGCGCATTTACTCCTAATACCTATTCACGAGAGGTGGTGAAGCGCATTACGGGCTATATGAAATAGGGGTGTGCATCGGATCGGATCCGATCCACGATCCGAATCCGATCCGCCCCAAAAATCGGAAAATCCGATCCGATCCGATCCGATCCGATACACCATCCGATCCGATCCGATCCGATCCGGCGAGGTCCGATCCGGATCGGATCGGATCGGCGGATCGGACGCCATTTTAAATGCGTTTTTCCCATAGCAAAGTATTGTTGTTTTACAAAAACGCCTATAACTTTTTCATTTTTAACGACAGAAGGATGAAACTTGGGCACATTGTACACTGGTTAGGGATAGGTATCTGTGAGAAATTTCAGAAAGATTGGTGCATGCAGTTTGTGGCAATTAATTTTTTAATAAATAACATGGAATGCCTATAACTCGGTCATTTTTAAAGTTACACACATGAAACTTTGCCACATTGTAGGTGGAACCTTGGGACCCACGTGTGTGAAATCCCAGAACCGTGGGTGCTTGCCTGGTGTGGCAATGAATTTTTGAAAAATGGGTAGTAGTGGGGTAAATGCAGTTATGCCTCCCATGTTTTTATTTTTAAAGATACAAACAGGACACTTCGGCACATTACAGGGAACACTTCCCTTGATATGTGTGTAAAATTTCAGACAGCTAGCTCCAGGCATGTGTTGGCAATGAATTGTTGAAAATTGGGTAGCAGTGGGGTAAAATACAGTTTTGCCTCCCATTTTTTTATTTTCAAAGATACAAACGGGAAACTTTGGCACATTGCAGGGAACACTTCACTTCAAATGTGTGTGAAATTTCCGGAAGCTAGGTGCAACATTTTAGTGGGAAACGAACGTTTATTCATGGCATTTCACATGGGATTTATGGGTTGGTTTTAAGAGCTACAAACCTCTAACTCGCTCACATGGCACAGGACCTATGCCCGCTCAAACGCTGGAAATTTAACAAACTTTGGTGCAATGCTTTAGTGGGAAAACAAAGGTTTATGCATGGCATTTCACATGGGATTTATGGGTTGGTTTTAAGAGCTACAAACCTCTAACTCGCTCACATGGCACAGGACCTATGCCCGCTCAAACGCTGGAAATTTAACAAACTTTGGTGCAATGCTTTAGTGGGAAAACAAAGGTTTATGCATGGCATTTCACATGGGATTTATGGGTTGGTTTTAAGAGCTACAAACCTCTAACTCGCTCACATGGCACAGGACCTATGCCCGCTCAAACGCTGGAAATTTAACAAACTTTGGTGCAATGCTTTAGTGGGAAAACAAAGGTTAAACTTTATTATTTTAAACCTTCAGGAAAGGGAGGGGGAGGCTGTGTTTGTGTGTGTGTGTTTGACAGCTTGATCCGCCAATTGTGCTTTAGAATACATGACTGAATCACCCAATCCTGTGAAGACTTTCTTCAGCCTCCAATCGCAATGCTGGAGGAGGGCACCAGTATATATTCTCTCAGCCCTGCCCTTCTGGCTCTTTGTGGGTTGAACGTGGAGGAGATTAGGGAGTGTTTTGGAGCTGTGTTGGAGAGACTGTATTGATTTGATTGCATTTGGAGGTGGTTTTGAGGAGTTTCTGATCTTTTACTTCAGCTTTTCTTGTTCTCTCTCTTGGCTTTCCTTTCTCTCTTGCCTTTCCTTTCTTAGATAGCACGTTTGTTTGTCTGTGAGTTCAGTTTGTCTTTGCAGTGAGTGTGTTTGTTTGTTCTACTTTCGCTTTCTGAAAAAAACCCAAAAAAATAATAAAAAAATATTTCTATCCTCTCTCTCTCTCTCTCTCTCTCTCTGTGTGTGTGTGTGTGTGTGCGCGCTTGTGAGTGAGTGTGTGTTGCTGGGCTGTGTAGCCTGCTGCTACAAACACAAAAAAAGTCAGCAAAGCACACACTTACACAAAAATAAATAATAATAAAAATAAAATGAAGCGTGGCACTCAAAGGGGGGGTGCTCCCAAGGCAGCATTTGGGAGAGGCCGCTCTGGGCATGGCGCTGCTGCTGCTGCTGCTGGGACCAGCAGCAGGCAGCCTACTTCCACACCCCCAGTTAAACTGAGGCGTTCTCCACTGGGGCAGCAGAAGCAGGCAGAGGCAACTCAAAGTAGTGCCTGCAGGGCACTCTTTCAGCAACATGAGGCAGGTGCTGGGAGCAGCAGTGGGCATGAAGAAGGAGCACTATATTATCCAGCTCCTTCTTTGGTGGGTGAGCCTGTGAACCCGCTGACTGATCTTTTCCCAGATCTTGTGGAAGTCAGCGAGGTTCAGAGTGAGAAGGAGGACTCTGATGTGGGGCAAGAGGAAGAGCAGGCAGCACCAGAGACTTACTCTCCACAATCCGTCCTCTCTTCCACTCATTCCCTTGCTCCTGAGGTGACACCACAGAGCGAAGGCGCCGGCAGGCCGTCTGTGTCACCCCAGAAGCGACAGGCAAGCAAGGTGTGGGACCACTTTGAGGTGGCAGTGGATTCCCGCTTTGCTGTCTGTCGCCACTGCAAGATGTCAGTGAGCAGGGGAAAAATGCCAGGCCACTTCACCACCACGAACCTCACCCGCCACATGCAGAGGCACCACCAGTCTGTTTTGCTTGGGACCGAGGCGGGCACCTCGCAGCAGACTGGTGCTAGCGGCAAGGGCAAGCAGAAGGCTCCTGCAACTTCTGCCAGCTCTCGACCTCCCATCCCCAAGAGGCTTCGCCAGGCCACCATGGAAGAGATGGGGTGGGGGAAGTATGGAGCCACAAGGTGGCGTTTTCCAGCGCCCAACCAGATCACCAATTGCATCGGTGAGATGGTGGCGTTGGATGACCAGCCATTCAGCCTCGTCGAGAACGCAGGCTTCAAGAGGCTGATGGCTCTTGTGGTTCCATACTACAAGCCGCCGTGTCGCACCACCCTGAGCAGGCGTGTGGTGCCCTCCCTGTACCAGGCATGCAGGGAGTTAGTTCTGGGTCGTCTGTGCCAGGCAGAGGCACAGAAGGTGCACTTCACTTCGGACATCTGGTCCAGCGAAGGAGGAGTGCACGCTTACCTGTCCCTGACGGCTCACTGGTGGGGAGCCTCAGGGCAGGAAGCACCCAGGACTTCTGGGACTGGGAAGGAGGGCTGCCGCTGGGCCCTCCTTCATACCGCAGTCATGGACCAGTCCCACACGGCGGAGGAGATTACGGAGGCCATGAACCGCATGGTGGCAGGGTGGCTGGGCGGGCACCAGCACACCCGCGGTTACATGGTCACGGACGGGGGAGCCAATATGCTGAAGGCGGTGCGCGATGGCGGATTTGAGGGCATCCGCTGCATCGCGCACGTCTTCAACCTGGTCGTGAGGGATGGCCTTGGAGGCAGCAAGGCCCCTCTCCCTCCCCAAATCCGTAATCTCCTAGAGAGCTGCAGGAAGGTGGCTGGGCATTTCCACCACAGCGTGAAGGGCAGTCGGTTGCTGCGGGAGAAGCAGCAGGAGCTGGGACTTCCGCAGCACCGGCTAGTGCAGGACGTGGCAACACGTTGGAACTCCACCTACCACATGCTCGAGCGTATGGTGGAGCAACAGCGTGTTGTCCACGAGATGTTCAGGGTCGGGGACATTGGCATCCAGGCCCCACTGTCCAGGCAGCAGTGGGAGGCCATGTCCCAGCTTCTGGTGGTCCTCAAGCCGTTCCTTGAGGCCACCGAGACCCTGAGCAGCAGCACTGCCCTTCTCAGCCAGGTGCTCCCCGTGGCCAGGCATCTCCAGAATCAGATGGGCGAGTTTCTGGAGGCCGGGGATGCCGTCACCGGCAGGCGCTTCCTGCCAGAGGTGCGGGAAGTGGTGACGAGGCTGAGGGAAAGCCTATCCCGCCGGGTCCAGCCTCTCTACAACGAGAGGCAGTACATGTTGGCCACCATGTGCGACCCGCGCATCAAGGATGGGTTATGTGGGCAGACTTCCCGGGCAGGTTGGGTGGAAATGCTGGTGACGGACGTTCGGGCGGCCCGGGATGCCAGGATTGGGCAGGCAGAGGAGGAGCCCACCGAAGCCCAGGCGCTAAGTCCGCTGAGCACCACCAGCAGCGGCGGCACCAGCACCACCACACCCAGCAGGGGGACAGGCCAGGGGTTTTGGGACAAGGCTTTGCAGGCTGCGGTTGGGCATAGAGGCACTCAACCCAGCCGCCGCCAGGATGACGCTGCAGCAGCAGTGCAGCGTTACCTGGCGGAGCAGATGGAGGACGGCTCCATCGAACCCCTGGCCTACTGGTCATCTCGGCGCCAGATGTGGCCTGATCTGGCGCGGGTGGCCATGGACAGAATCAGCTGCCCACCGTCCAGCGTTCCAAGCGAGCGGGTGTTTTCCATGGCGGGCGACGTGGTCACACCCCACCGCTCTCGCTTGGACGCTGAGATTGTGGAGCAGCTGGTCTTCCTCAAGGTCAATCTGCCCCTGCTGGGATACCCCACCCTCATGCCCGCGGGGGAGTAATTGGCAGGCACCCCCCATCCATCCCACACCTTTGGGCAGGCACCGGCAGGCCCTTGATTTTTTAATTCTTATTTTCGGTTAATTAATTTTCTTTACTTTAATTTACTGGCTGTGTTGTTTACAGCTCAGTAACTCAACTCTGAACGATGGATCCCGAAGGGATCTAGTTTCTTCTCCTAGCCTCTTACATTGAGGGGATGCACAAGCATCTCACACATTCTATGTTGTTTGACTTGAACCAATGTGCTTGCACGTGTGCCTCTGAAATTGGACTCCGATGGCTCCCTCCAGGCCTTCTGTAAGGTCCCACACTTCCATGGGCGTTTCTTCTTGTAAGACCACGTCAGAGGCTCATGAGAACTTTGGATAAGAAGAAGGCTTAATTTTATCGCCAAGGAACGCATGCACCTCTCTGACTATGAACGAAGGACGCGATAGGATTCCTCTTCCAGGCTCCTACATTGAGTGGATGACAAGCAGCATCCCACACTGTTTCTGACTGTGTCTTTTGGACTTATGTGGCAGCCTTGCAGGGCTGTCACTGTGTGTTGTGTTTATTTTGGCTATATGATTTAAAAAACTGCCTGCCCGCCTGCCCGCCTGCTAGGTTGCCGCCATTGTGAAGTAGCCGGAATGCGTGGGCTGGTCTCACGGTTCTATTGCTTACTTGTGCAATGCGCAAGCGCCTGGCATCATGCCCGCCTCTGCCTCTGCCTCTGCCTGCCTGCCTGCCCGCCTGCTAGGTTGCCGCCATTGTGAAGTAGCCGGAATGCGTGGGCTGGTCTCACGGTTCTATTGCTTACTTGTGCAATGCGCAAGCGCCTGGCATCATGCCCGCCTCTGCCTCTGCCTCTGCCTGCCTGCCTGCCCGCCTGCTAGGTTGCCGCCATTGTGAAGTAGCCGGAATGCGTGGGCTGGTCTCACGGTTCTATTGCTTACTTGTGCAATGCGCAAGCGCCTGGCATCATGCCCGCCTCTGCCTCTGCCTCTGCCTGCCTGCCTGCCTGCCCGCCTGCCCGCCTGCTAGGTTGCCGCCATTGTGAAGTAGCCGGAATGCGTGGGCTGGTCTCACGGTTCTATTGCTTACTTGTGCAATGCGCAAGCGCCTGGCATCATGCCCGCCTCTGCCTCTGCCTCTGCCTGCCTGCCTGCCCGCCTGCTAGGTTGCCGCCATTGTGAAGTAGCCGGAATGCGTGGGCTGGTCTCACGGTTCTATTGCTTACTTGTGCAATGTGCAAGCGCCTGGCATCATGCCCGCCTCTGCCTGCCCGCCCGCCTGCCTGCCTGGAGGTGCCCATGCAGCTGTGACTTTGCCTCTGCCAGTGGGACTTTGCCTCTGCCACTGGGACTTTGCCTGGAGGACCCTGTGCCAACGTGACTTTGCCTGGAGGAGCCTATGCCACTGGGACTTTGCCTGGAGGACCCTGTGCCAATGTGACTTTGCCTGGAGGGAGCTGTGCCAAACTGTGACTTTGCCTGGAGGACCCTGTGCCAACGTGACTTTGCCTGGAGGGAGCTGTGCCAAACTGTGACTTTGCCTGGAGGACCCTGTGCCAATGTGACTTTGCCTGGAGGACCCTGTGCCAACGTGACTTTGCCTGGAGGGAGCTGTGCCAAACTGTGACTTTGCCTGGAGGACCCTGTGCCAATGTGACTTTGCCTGGAGGACCCTGTGCCAATGTGACTTTGCCTGGAGGGAGCTGTGCCAAACTGTGACTTTGCCTGGAGGACCCTGTGCCAATGTGACTTTGCCTGGAGGACCCTGTGCCAATGTGACTTTGCCTGGAGGGAGCTGTGCCAAACTGTGACTTTGCCTGGAGGACCCTGTGCCAATGTGACTTTGCCTGGAGGGAGCTGTGCCAAACTGTGACTTTGCCTGGAGGACCCTGTGCCAATGTGACTTTGCCTGGAGTAGCCTATGCCACTGGGACTTTGCCTGGAGGAGCCTGTGCCACTGGGACTTTGCCTGGAGGAGCCTATGCCACTGGGACTTTGCCTGGAGGACCCTGTGCCAATGTGACTTTGCCTGGAGGGAGCTGTGCCAAACTGTGACTTTGCCTGGAGGACCCTGTGCCAACGTGACTTTGCCTGGAGGGAGCTGTGCCAAACTGTGACTTTGCCTGGAGGACCCTGTGCCAATGTGACTTTGCCTGGAGGACCCTGTGCCAACGTGACTTTGCCTGGAGGGAGCTGTGCCAAACTGTGACTTTGCCTGGAGGACCCTGTGCCAATGTGACTTTGCCTGGAGGACCCTGTGCCAATGTGACTTTGCCTGGAGGGAGCTGTGCCAAACTGTGACTTTGCCTGGAGGACCCTGTGCCAATGTGACTTTGCCTGGAGGACCCTGTGCCAATGTGACTTTGCCTGGAGGGAGCTGTGCCAAACTGTGACTTTGCCTGGAGGACCCTGTGCCAATGTGACTTTGCCTGGAGGGAGCTGTGCCAAACTGTGACTTTGCCTGGAGGACCCTGTGCCAATGTGACTTTGCCTGGAGGACCCTGTGCCAATGTGACTTTGCCTGGAGGGAGCTGTGCCAAACTGTGACTTTGCCTGGAGGACCCTGTGCCAATGTGACTTTGCCTGGAGGGAGCTGTGCCAAACTGTGACTTTGCCTGGAGGACCCTGTGCCAATGTGACTTTGCCTGGAGTAGCCTATGCCACTGGGACTTTGCCTGGAGGAGCCTGTGCCACTGGGACTTTGCCTGGAGGAGCCTATGCCACTGGGACTTTGCCTGGAGGACCCTGTGCCAATGTGACTTTGCCTGGAGGGAGCTGTGCCAAACTGTGACTTTGCCTGGAGGACCCTGTGCCAACGTGACTTTGCCTGGAGGGAGCTGTGCCAAACTGTGACTTTGCCTGGAGGACCCTGTGCCAATGTGACTTTGCCTGGAGGACCCTGTGCCAACGTGACTTTGCCTGGAGGGAGCTGTGCCAAACTGTGACTTTGCCTGGAGGACCCTGTGCCAATGTGACTTTGCCTGGAGGACCCTGTGCCAATGTGACTTTGCCTGGAGGGAGCTGTGCCAAACTGTGACTTTGCCTGGAGGACCCTGTGCCAATGTGACTTTGCCTGGAGGACCCTGTGCCAATGTGACTTTGCCTGGAGGGAGCTGTGCCAAACTGTGACTTTGCCTGGAGGACCCTGTGCCAATGTGACTTTGCCTGGAGGGAGCTGTGCCAAACTGTGACTTTGCCTGGAGGACCCTGTGCCAATGTGACTTTGCCTGGAGTAGCCTATGCCACTGGGACTTTGCCTGGAGGAGCCTGTGCCACTGGGACTTTGCCTGGAGGAGCCTATGTGCCACTGGAGTCCTCCGATCCACAGCCGCCGCACGAATAAGGTAAGTGTGTGCACTGTGCAGTCAACGCAGGGACACCTGAGAGTGTCCAGAAGTGGGGCAGTGTGAGATCTTACTTCCGAGTAAGCAAGCAGACTGCCCATCTGCCCCAGCCACGGCCGCATGGAGGTGGCCCCTCGATTCACGTCGCCCCTACGACTCAGGTAAGAGTGCAGGCAGAGTGGCCATATAGAAAAGAAGGCAGGGCCCCTGCACCTTTAACTGTTGTGATGAAGAGGGAATCTCAGCAGGAACTAATTCCATACAAATGACACTGGCAGAAATTCCCTTTTCTCTACAACTGCTGAAGTTAGGAACCCTGACCTGGATTTGATCTGGTCAGCCTAACGTAGGGTGCTATTAGGAGTGAATGAATAACCCAAGGACAAAAGAAATGGTGATTCTCTAATGATCCGGTAAGCTGTGTCCTGCCAGACACAAAAGGATAGCCAATCCCTCTAACAATGGGCTCAGAAGAGTGATTTAGAAAGGGAGGGGTGCAGGAGAAAGAGGATTGCATCACAAACAAGAGAAGTGTGCCGGTGGGAGACTAGTTACTAGGACTTGTTTGTATTAATTAATACAAATCTTTATTTATTTTCCTTTCTTCTTTTGCAGTATAAAAGTATTTATGTAATATTCATTATCCCCCTCCTCTTCTTTTGCAGCCTATGGCACTCTCACTGCCACAGTGCCCGGGAAAGGAGAGACTTTGCCCATTACATGCCAGCCTGCCCGCCCGCTGCTGATGCCGCCTGCCGCCTTCCAGATCGTTCCTGCGAGGCGGGCCAGCCGCCTTTCTTGCACAAGCCATGGGACTAGGGTTCCTCCAGGAGAATCTCACCGAGTCCTCAACGCCCTCAGGACTATGGTAAGTGTTCTGTGAATGGGGGGGGGCACCTTCCACCTAACTGAAGGTTGGCTGTCTGCCTGCTAACTCAGGACCGGGCACATGCCAGTCTTGGGTGGGAGGGAGCCAGTGGTGGAAAAGTATCATTTTTCTCATATTCTCCCCCCCCCCCTTCTTCTTTTGCAGCCTATGGAACTCTTTGCCACAGTGCCCAGGAGAGACGGTAATGCAGACTGCCCACCTGCCCGTCACTGCCCGCCTGGAAGTGGCATCTTATCAACAACGCGCCCTCAGGAGGACTACGGTAAGTGTTCTGTGAATGGGGGGGGGCACCTTCCACCTAACTGAAGGTTGGCTGTCTGCCTGCTAACTTCCGAGTGAGCAGGCAGCCCCGTGTGCCTGCTGGGGCGTGGGCACTCAGGACCGGGCACATGCCAGTCTTGGGTGGGAGGGAGCCAGTGGTGGAAAAGTATCATTTTTCTCATATTCTCCCCCCCCCCTTCTTCTTTTGCAGCCTATGGAACTCTTTGCCACAGTGCCCAGGAGAGACGGTAATGCAGACTGCCCACCTGCCCGTCACTGCCCGCCTGGAAGTGGCATCTTATCAACAACGCGCCCTCAGGAGGACTACGGTAAGTGTTCTGTGAATGGGGGGGGGGCACCTTCCACCTAACTGAAGGTTGGCTGTCTGCCTGCTAACTTCCGAGTGAGCAGGCAGCCCCGTGTGCCTGCTGGGGCGTGGGCACTCAGGACCAGGCACATGCCAGTCTTGGGTGGGAGGGAGCCAGTGGTGGAAAAGTATCATTTTTCTCATATTCTCCCCCCCCCCTTCTTCTTTTGCAGCCTATGGAACTCTTTGCCACAGTGCCCAGGAGAGACGGTAATGCAGACTGCCCACCTGCCCGTCACTGCCCGCCTGGAAGTGGCATCTTATCAACAACGCGCCCTCAGGAGGACTACGGTAAGTGTTCTGTGAATGGGGGGGGGCACCTTCCACCTAACTGAAGGTTGGCTGTCTGCCTGCTAACTTCCGAGTGAGCAGGCAGCCCCGTGTGCCTGCTGGGGCGTGGGCACTCAGGACCGGGCACATGCCAGTCTTGGGTGGGAGGGAGCCAGTGGTGGAAAAGTATCATTTTTCTCATATTCTCCCCCCCCTTCTTCTTTTGCAGCCTATGGAACTCTTTGCCACAGTGCCCAGGAGAGACGGTAATGCAGACTGCCCACCTGCCCGTCACTGCCCGCCTGGAAGTGGCATCTTATCAACAACGCGCCCTCAGGAGGACTACGGTAAGTGTTCTGTGAATGGGGGGGGGGCACCTTCCACCTAACTGAAGGTTGGCTGTCTGCCTGCTAACTTCCGAGTGAGCAGGCAGCCCCGTGTGCCTGCTGGGGCGTGGGCACTCAGGACCGGGCACATGCCAGTCTTGGGTGGGAGGGAGCCAGTGGTGGAAAAGTATCATTTTTCTCATATTCTCCCCCCCCCCTTCTTCTTTTGCAGCCTATGGAACTCTTTGCCACAGTGCCCAGGAGAGACGGTAATGCAGACTGCCCACCTGCCCGTCACTGCCCGCCTGGAAGTGGCATCTTATCAACAACGCGCCCTCAGGAGGACTACGGTAAGTGTTCTGTGAATGGGGGGGGCACCTTCCACCTAACTGAAGGTTGGCTGTCTGCCTGCTAACTTCCGAGTGAGCAGGCAGCCCCGTGTGCCTGCTGGGGCGTGGGCACTCAGGAAGGGCAATCCTGGGTGGAAGGGAGCTGGTTGTGTTGAAGTGGTCAACTAATATTCATTCTTTTTTCCCCCCCTTCTTCTTTTGCAGCCTATGGCACTCTCACTGCCACAGTGCCCGGGAAAGGAGAGACTTTGCCCATTAAATGCCAGCCTGCCCGCCCGCTGCTGATGCCGCCTGCCGCCTTCCAGATCCTTCCTGCAAAGAGAGCAAGCCGCCCTCCTCGCACAAGCCATGGGACTTGGCATTCGCCCTCAAGGAGAATGTCACCCAGTCCCCAATGCCGCTGTTGGACTTTGCCCATTAAATGCCAGCCTGCCCGCCCGCTGCTGATGCCACCTGCCGCCTCCCAGATCCTTCCTGCAAAGAGAGCAAGCCGCCCTCCTCGCACAAGCCATGGGACTTGGCATTCGCCCTCAAGGAGAATGTCACCCAGTCCCCAATGCCGCTGTTGGACTTTGCCCATTAAATGCCAGCCTGCCCGCCCGCTGCTGATGCCGCCTGCCGCCTCCCAGATCCATCCTGCAAAGAGAGCAAGCCGCCCTCCTCGCACAAGCCATGGGACTTGGCATTCGCCCTCAAGGAGAATGTCACCCAGTCCCCAATGCCGCTGTTGGACTTTGCCCATTAAATGCCAGCCTGCCCGCCCGCTGCTGATGCCGCCTGCCGCCTTCCAGATCCTTCCTGCAAAGAGAGCAAGCCGCCCTCCTCGCACAAGCCATGGGACTTGGCATTCGCCCTCAAGGAGAATGTCACCCAGTCCCCAATGCCGCTGTTGGACTTTGCCCATTAAATGCCAGCCTGCCTGCCCGCCTTCCAGATTCTGCTGTGGAAGGAGAAATAAATAATACTAGGTGCTGCAAGAGACCATGTGGATTGGCTCTACATCAAAGCAGCCTTCTGGTTTAGAATTACATAGTACACAAGAAAAGAACAATCACTTATCCTGCAAGATCCCTTCCCAGGCTAGGATCTGAATAATAGCTATTAGCTAGGATCTGAATAGCTATTACCTGGGATTAGCTACTAGTGCATTTGGTAGCATTCCTGCAACCAACACCTGTCTTGTCATGTAAATGTATGGGTCCCTAAAGCAATTTACAATCACTTTACATTTTACAAATGAATAAGTGAAACTTTCTTCCCTCATTACCAATCCACACCAGGCAGGCAATGTCCCCTTCCTGAAGGTTTAAAATAATAAAGTTTAACCTTTGTTTTCCCACTAAAGCATTGCACCAAAGTTTGTTAAATTTCCAGCGTTTGAGCGGGCATAGGTCCTGTGCCATGTGAGCGAGTTAGAGGTTTGTAGCTCTTAAAACCAACCCATAAATCCCATGTGAAATGCCATGCATAAACCTTTGTTTTCCCACTAAAGCATTGCACCAAAGTTTGTTAAATTTCCAGCGTTTGAGCGGGCATAGGTCCTGTGCCATGTGAGCGAGTTAGAGGTTTGTAGCTCTTAAAACCAACCCATAAATCCCATGTGAAATGCCATGCATAAACCTTTGTTTTCCCACTAAAGCATTGCACCAAAGTTTGTTAAATTTCCAGCGTTTGAGCGGGCATAGGTCCTGTGCCATGTGAGCGAGTTAGAGGTTTGTAGCTCTTAAAACCAACCCATAAATCCCATGTGAAATGCCATGAATAAACGTTCGTTTCCCACTAAAATGTTGCACCTAGCTTCCGGAAATTTCACACACATTTGAAGTGAAGTGTTCCCTGCAATGTGCCAAAGTTTCCCGTTTGTATCTTTGAAAATAAAAAAATGGGAGGCAAAACTGTATTTTACCCCACTGCTACCCAATTTTCAACAATTCATTGCCAACACATGCCTGGAGCTAGCTGTCTGAAATTTTACACACATATCAAGGGAAGTGTTCCCTGTAATGTGCCGAAGTGTCCTGTTTGTATCTTTAAAAATAAAAACATGGGAGGCATAACTGCATTTACCCCACTACTACCCATTTTTCAAAAATTCATTGCCACACCAGGCAAGCACCCACGGTTCTGGGATTTCACACACGTGGGTCCCAAGGTTCCACCTACAATGTGGCAAAGTTTCATGTGTGTAACTTTAAAAATGACCGAGTTATAGGCATTCCATGTTATTTATTAAAAAATTAATTGCCACAAACTGCATGCACCAATCTTTCTGAAATTTCTCACAGATACCTATCCCTAACCAGTGTACAATGTGCCCAAGTTTCATCCTTCTGTCATTAAAAATGAAAAAGTTATAGGCGTTTTTGTAAAACAATAATTTGCTATAGGAAAAAGCATTCAAAATGGCGTCCGATCCGGATCGGAAAATCCGATCCGCGGATCGGAATCGGATCCGATCCGATCCGACACACGATCCGATCCGATCCGATCCGACCCCCCAGGTCCGATTCCGATCCGCTATCCGATCCGATCCGGGGGGTCAGTGCACATCCCTAATATGAAACACACTTTAAATTTGTTTACATGCGGAGTATCGCATGTTTATATGGCCATAAGGCACTTTAACTCCTGTGGCAAATTACAACTCGCTATTTAACGCACATTCGATAATGCGCATAAGCGGAGATAAAAAGCGCCTCAACCCCCGATTTGCGCTCCACTCTTGTAGAGGTTAAATTTGTAATGCAGCTTGAAAGAGCTTTAAATCACTCTTGTAGAGGCACCCTAAGTTTAAAAAATTGAGTAAAAGGACTTTCAGAAAATGCAGCTTTTCAAGAGGGAAGCTGCTGGTTGGCTACGGATTGGCCACAACATCATGTTTCACAAAGGAACTCAAACTGCTCTCCCTCCACCCTCAATTGCTAGTGTAGATATCCCCAGGATCCTGACTGGATGTATTCTCTTTCTTGCCTCACACTCTGGTTGCTAAGCAGAATAATGGAGTGAGTAGGAATTCACGTCAGAGTTCTCTCATCTTTTTGTTGACCATCTTTTTTCCTTACAGCTTTGGGCAATGTAATATTTTAAACGCCAGCAATGGACTAATGTTGTCACTACGGTTACCACCTTTCTGAAGAGAAAGGCCTTGTTTCATTCCTCATAGGTATTAGGCTTTGCACAATATGAATTTTTGCTATATGATCTAGACTAGAAATATATTTGTTTGCTTTGTTACTCCAGAATTTGGCTTCTAAAAACACAAACAAAACTGCACCCGCACCCATTGCCCAACTTGTAAGGCATTTAGCATATCTGTAAGAACTCTGATCCCCACCAACCATAGGTGTTCATGAAGGGAAATGACCTACCGAATGAAGACCCATGGTATTATCACAACATCATAGAATATAGAATTGAAAGGGAATTTGGAAGTCACCTAGTGCAACTCCTGATTAGCAGCCCTGTCAGATGGGTGCTCAGCCTTTGCTTAAATGCCTCCCATGAAAGCAAGGCTTGGAGGGAGTCTTTTGACTGTGAAACAACTCTTGCCTTTAGGAAGTTTCTCCTAATGTTTAATGAAACCTGCTTTCAATTTCCACCCATTAATTCTAGCCCTGCCCTCTGGAGGAACAGAGAAGAAAACTACTTTATCTTCTATGTGGCAATCCTTCAAATATTTAAGTCAACTATCATGTCTCCCTTAATTATATCTCCTCCAGGCTTAACCTGTGCAGCTTTTTCAATCATTCCTTATAAGATAGTGTTCCAAACTCTTGGTCACTCTCCTCTGAATCTGCTTTAGAGCCATGATGTCAGGACCTAATCAGCTAGATCCATAATGGTCTGCAGAGGTCAGAAAAAGGTTGGTGAGTCCCAGAGCAGCTTAGATAATTCAACTTTTGTTTAGACTTTTTTAAAAAAAGTGAGGAAGAAAAATTATTCAAGATGACTTAATTGAAAACTACCCTGCGCATATATTCACCTTCAACATAAGTAGTGTACTTCATTATGTTTTGTAATTGTGTTTTTATGTTGTGCACCACTTTAGCATATTCCTATACTATAAATTGATTGATCGATCGATCGATCGATCGAATTATAGATGAAAGATAAATAGAAGTACTGAGGGGATGTGGGTGCTCATGCAAGCCTTGCCCCCATGTCCCCACATGCCTGGTTGCTTTAAAGATCATCACAAAGACCTGAAAGAGGTTTACAGTATGTTCAGCTGAATTCATTTACTAGGGTGACCAGATAAAATCCAGGTCAGGGCTCATGTAACTTTAACAGTTGTAGAGAAAAGGGAATTTCAGCCAGTGTCATTTGTATATAATTCGTTCCTGGTGAAATTCCCTCTTCATCACAACAATTAAAGGTGCAGGCACTATACTAGAGTGACCATATACAAAAGAAGGCAGGGCCCCTGCAACTTTAACTGGTGTGATGAAGAGGGAATTTCACCAGGAACTAATTGCATACAAATGACACTGGTTGAAATTCCCTTTTCTCTACAATTGTTAAAGTTACATGAGCCCTGACCTGGATTTTATCTGGTCACCCTACATTTACAACTTTACCCAGAATTGGGAACCCTAATAAGGCAGGATTCCCAAATGTGGAGAGCTTTGTAAGCATATTCAGCTGAATGTGCATATAGCCCCCTTCCTCCATAAAATAAAATAAAAAAAACTTACTATTGTTTAATATAGAGCCTCTGGGAAAGGCAAGCAGACACACTCCTGTTTTAATTTATTTTATGAAGCTGACAACATCTCCTGTCATGTAGCAGGGCGGGCCTGAGAAGATGTGCTGCCAGGATTTGCTGTCTCACGCCCACAACTCAAGATGCTGAGTAGCCAAGCCTGACAGAAAATCCTAGAAATCCTGGAAATCCTGGAAATAAAAATTAAAAAATAATAAATAAACAGGTAACTATTTGCTGGCCTCTTTCATGAAACCAAGGATCAACTGCCTGAGGCAGGTACTTTAGTCTGCCTAACAGAAGGGCTGGGCCTAGGAGTGAAATAAAAAAAAAGCTGAACAGTCACTCACCACATGAATGTCCAGACCTAACTTGAGCCTAGGAATGTTGCATTTCACTTTTGTCTATCATCTATTTATCTATCTCTCTATCTCTCTCTCTCTCTATCTCTAACTCTCTATCTCTCTATCTCTCTGACTGAATTCGGATGACACAACAAGCAACTGGGGGGATGAAACAATCGTCAGTTGTATTGACTATCGGGTCGTCCGAATGCTGCCATAGTCAACTAACGCTGATCCTAATCCACACCACAGTTGATTATTTATTACCATGTTGTGTGGGGAGTACCCCCTAGATGAACAACTGTAAAGTTGATTATTACCCCACCATTGACTATCATGTTGTCCGAATTCAGCCATAATCTCTCTATGTGCCTGTTCAGACAACACGCTAAGCCATAGGTAGGCCTCTAACCCTTTTGCAGAAAATGGTTAGTGAGCATGTTTGAACCATAGTTATGTAGCCACCATGGTTAGGAAAGGTTCACACGACACCTTAAGTCATGGTTCACTCGACATACTAAACCTTAATGTTCAGCTCAAAATGCTTAACCACCATGGCTTAGTGTGTCATCTGAAAAGGGTCTATCTATCACCTATCATTTACAAAATGTGTACCCCGCCTTTCAGTATTTCTGGTTCCAGGATGTCTAACATAACAAATAATAAAATAGCATATAAAAACAACCACTACAAAAAGAATCATCAAAACCACCAGGGCAATAAAAAAATATAGGAGCAGCAAGAGAGTACCCAATAAAAATGATTTAAAAAAAAAAGACCACTAGAGTTTGGCATATGGAAACAGTGTTTCTCCCCAAATCCATTTGTTCCACTCCCTTCCACTTCAGAGTCAATCTCCCTGCTCAGAAAAAAAGAGCATGTGGTGTGGCCCTTCTGGGAGACAACGAAGTGCATGATTAGCAGCCACAAGCGATGGTTCTGAGGCCAAATTGCTCCATTTCAGACTGCCGGGAGGTGGGGGAATCAAACGATATTCTGCTCCATCAAAAAAAAAAATTATCTCCCTGTCACACATGCAAAACTTATCTTAGATGTCACACCAAGAGATTTGTGACCCAGCCTTCTCCCTCACAGGCTCATTTTGAATGGGCATGGGGGCTTTTGTTTTTACACGAGGAAGCCTTCAAATCTTCAGCCTGCCACCTGTAATCTCTCAAGTCCAGCAAAAACAAAGCCAGCACATGAAGCTGCTAATTCCTGCTCTGGGACAACCGACCTCACTTTGCCCATTGTGCAAATGATGGGCACAGTTTGCGCACTGAGGTTTTCCTCAAAATAAAAATGACATGGCCATAGGGTCTTCTTCTTTAAGTGTTTGCTTTCTATATCATACAGGGGAGCATTCTACATGTGGGGAAAGCCCGGCGATGGCTGTGCATCTGTGCCCCATTGGTTAGGCAACGCAGGCACCAATTCAGAGGCACCATGGGGGCTTCCCCATGATGCTGAGTTTTGAAAAAGTCTGGGATTTACCCCTCCTTTTTTCAAAGGGAGCGAAGTCAACACTGCTTCCATTGTGTAACGTCACTCAACAGCCAATCCGGGACCAACCCGGGGGTGGAGCCTGGTGGAAGGTGACCAACGATTGGTTGTTTTCCACCAGGAAGAGGTGGAAGTGGCTCCAGGACCCTGATGGCCACCCAGAAACCCCATGCCTCAGCATTGGGATTACCTAATGCCACCCCAGGAGAGGGAAAGTGCAGGGTTGAGGAGGGAGGTGGCTCCAACCTGGCACTGTGAAGACAGCTCGAGGGAGTTTTTTCTACATGAGGCAGGCTGCAAACATATTCTCCATTGAGTACCACAAAAACATGCATATGTGAACCTCCTATGCATTTTGACATGGTGCACTCCCAGTAGAATTGTACCACACTTTTTTTTATGAAGATATAGGTTGCCACATAGAGCCAATCTACACTGAAACTTTGAAACGTAGTGTTGTGGTTTCGAGGACGCGCTGGGGCACACGACACACGTTGTGTTACGTTTTTAATCAACTGTATTTTGCGCCGTTGAATAACAATCTATAACGTTTTATTTCTGAAATAAATCATATTACAAATGATAATGTGTTCTTACGTACCATTTCAGTGCTGTTGCAATCAAACCTCCAGTATCCAATCGCAATCGTGGGGGCGTGTTTTTTTCTGGCGCCCAAATCCTTGTGGACGTTGCAGTTTCGTTCCCTACTCACCCTTGTAACATGATTAGTGGAACGGAAGTTAAGGACAACAGGTTCCCTGGGGGAAACTATTAAAAGGGACAGCTCAGTCTTTCTGGGGAGTGTACCAGCAGTTTCAGTTTCAGTTTAAATAAAGCTTTGTTTGTAGGACTAGCTGTGGCTGCATCTTCTGTTTACCACATAAACAACCCTCTGGTATTTTTCTTTGCAAAGACTCTGTCTTTATAGTTTCAATATGTAATTTCTTCTGGCTTTCATAGTGGACTCAGGATAGAGAGGAAGTGAAAGGCAGGGGGCAGAACGAGGAAGTGAGCGTGTCTACAATGGGGCGAAGAAGCAACACTAGAGAAAGAAACGAAGAAAATGTCCAGTGTGCCCTTACTATACGAATGGAAAACGGAGAAAAATATTGCCTAAAACAGTAAGGACAACTTTGTGTGGCTAGTTTCATTTTAAAACGCAACAAAAAACATCATGATGATGTAGATTTCGAAATGTTACAACAGCATGTGTAGATTTGCCCTTAGTGCTGATAAACCCATCCCAGTTTTTACTGCCAAATCTCAGGCATATGTGGTGGGATTCAGGGTACTTGTGAGCCAGCAGTTGTGCAACCTCTGTCGAGAATGCAAACACTTCAGAGTGGGAGAAACTGAAGCTGGCGGTTTCATGATCCAGGCCCATGGCTTTGAGTGCTTAGAACTTAAAATTTGGCTTTGAATCCCTGTGGATTCAGCCATGTTGTTGTACTCAATTAGAGCTTTTTCTGGCTTCTCATCATTAACAGCTGCATGCCATGCAGGCCGGCTGCCATACAAGGAAGAGCTGTATCTATTGGATTTAGGTGTTCTAAATGGGTGAGAATTTTGTTCAGTTTGTTGTTTGATATGAACTCAATAAAATCCACAGATTTGTTCATAAACAGGCCAGAAAGATCTTGAGATTTTAAAAAAAAATGTGGGAGAAAGTGATATAGACAGGTTCATCCCTCCCTCCTGAGAGCAGTTGCAATATCTCCTAGGGAGTTGCACTTTCTTGGACTTTGCATGATTCCAGATGCCATGTATGCCTGAGGTTTACCAGAGTTAGGCTGCATGCCATACTGTCGTGGGGTTTGAGTGGTCACGAAGTTGGGGGTTGTGGATCAGGCTTCATGATACATCAGATAATAACATAAATAAAGGCTCCCTGAGACAGTCATAGTCATTTTGGATCATCAAAGTTCACCAAAAAGGACTGTCAAATCTGCAAACCAAATTCTAATATTATCATACAAGGGAACCTTCAAGCTCAACAAAAACACTATACACTATGTTTAGTCCATTGTACTGAAAATATGCAGCAATACAATATGCAAAAAAAAGCAAACTCAATTTTGAAACAGTTAGGAACAATCAGTCCTTTCTCTTGGCAGAGTGGGGGGAAATGCCTACATAAAAGTCTAATTTAACCTAATATCATAATATACCCATGCATTTGCTCTGGTGCCTTCGAAGTGGTTAGTTTTTGTCTGCTGATAGAAGATTTGAATTTCCCCCATGTTCTACTCAAATGCTAGCATTTTAATGGGAATATTCCCTGGTCTTTTTCTTTTTGCCAAAATAAAAAAAAATGTATAAAGATTCTGATTCATACACAGTTTAGAGTAGCCCTTAATGCTAACCCAGTTTGACAAATCTTCATGTCAGCCTCGACTGTGAATGGCCAAAGGCCAAGCGATTGTCAAATGGATTTTGGCACTGGATTAAAAATTTATTCTATTTCTATTTCCTTTCTCTTATGCCAGACAGACATTCTCTGCAGAGTGCAAATACAGCTAGTTGGCACTACAAAGTGGTGTTTTGCTGGGTTCTGGATGGTGGACCACTGGGTTGGCAGGGTGGGGCAAGAATGGTTTGAAAAGCCATGCTACAGAACTTTGTTTGAAAACATTTTCAAATAATGATGCCTTCTCTCAATTGCAAACAATGTCTGCACATATCCCTCTTTCTTGAGTCTTTTAGAAGTATGCTTATTTCTAGTATTTCAAGGAGAAGGAAGAGAGAAGACCTCTTGGCTTATAAAGTCATTTTGTTTTCTTATTTCATAGTGAATTCCTTGGCAAGTCGAAGCAGAAACAATTCTGGCAACCACAGGAGGTTGCACCTTTCTCAGTCAATACTCATGTAGCGGATGTAAGAATGTTTTGTGAAACTCACCGATACATTTTAATACAACGAGACATTGAAAGAGGGGGAAAAGGGGGTGCTTTTACTGTCAAATGACTTTATCTCTTCCACAGGAAGCAGCCAACTTGGATGTCGGGTAGAAATTGGCCAATTAAACTTGAATGACCAACGACTAGCTGAACTGGAAATGTCTTTCAGTTGAGGAAGAGATATAAAATATACGGATATTTGTCAGCTGAAAGATGTATTTACTCTTACAGGAAGGAAAACCAGAAATTAAATCTGTCACTAAAGCTGCCTAGCTTGGAAACATGTATAAAAAAGGTCGCTCTCCCCAAATCAAATGGACTGAATAGAAACTTCCATTCTGGACTAATTACTTCCTATGTCAAAGCACTATTGGGGCTTTGAACGGTAGCTGGCCAGCCAACAGTGGTGATTCAGAGTTGAAAGGCTAAAAGCCACCTGCATTTTCTATGGTATCATAGAAATTGCAGTTGGCTCTTATCTCTCTTTCTCTCTCTCTCTCTGTCTCTCTCTCTCTCTCTCTCTCTCTCTCCCTCTCACATGCCTTGTATGTTCAATCCATGACATCACCTGTTAAAAAAGGGCTTAGGTAGCAGCTAATGGCAAAGAATTAGGTCTGAAACTCTGGAGACTAGATGCCACTCAGGACATGAGATATAATCTAAAAAAATCCTTGTCCACTTTTAAGGCGAGACCCCTCTATCTCCTCTCAGACGGGGAGATCCAAAACTCCCTATGGCCCCTGGGACATCCTCCCAGGGACCAAAGGCTCATGACCTCAAGGATACAAATGTAAGTTGGACAACACATTCCTGAGCAGGCAGGGGGAATAACTTGATACCAAGATGTCATTTTTGGAGGTAGACCTGTTTTTCTTAAAACCCGTAGTACTCTCCATACAGGCTGAGTGGAAGATAATAAGTATGAGGAGTCCAGAGCTGCAGCTAGGTAATTTTAGACTAAGATTAAGGGTGCAGTCCTATGCATGTTTAGACAGGGGGAAAAAAGTCCTCCAACTTTCCGCATTCCCCAGCCAGCCATTTCATTTATTATCTTTCTATTCTGCCCAATAGCCAAAGCTCTCTGGACCTTTTACAAAGATCAAAAACCTTTTTAAAAAACCTTTTTGTGCATAATATAATAACAGTTTAACTATGCATATAAACAGATGGCCAACACACCTACACACACATCTATACAAATAATATCCCATGACCTGATTGAAAACCTGTCATATGCCTGGGATTAGAGGAAGGTGCCAAAAAAACAATGGTGTTGGCGGTAGGTGAGTCTCACTGGGGAAATAATTCCATAATTGGGAGCTGCCACCAAGTAGGCCCTCTCCATTGTTGCCACCCTCTGAGCCACCCTCACCTTAGACAATGACCACAGTGTATAGGTAGCTTCATGCTGGGAGAGGCATTATGTCAGTCCTGAGCCATGTGAAGTCAAAATGTCAGTCCAGATGCAACCATCACATGCCACTCACTGGGTGTTCATTTGCCCCCCTCCCCCTTGAGCTGTGTAGCTCTAGATCAAAGCTCTGAGGTCCAGTCCTAACTGCACCAATGGAAGGGTCAGGAATTCAAACTGATGGTGAGAATTGTCTGGGCTTTTTCTTTTAAAACACTCCACATATCAGGGCTTACAGTAAAAGCCTCCTAGCCCTTGCACTAGGATCCTCAGGCATGGAACCACATGCAGTCCGTGACATGTGCTAAGTGCTTTTTTGTGGTCTTTATAAGGTGGCCGTCACATTCAAATATGCCTTCAAATAATAATAATAATAATAATAATAATAATAATAATAATATAATACATCCCCATTCATAAAGCCATAGTAAAAGCAGATAAAAATTACACCCCACTCAACCTAACACTACAAAATGAAAACCAAACTCAACCACTCACACTCGCAGAGAAAAAATAAAAATTGGCACAAAAAGACTTCATGGGAAGCACTACAACATAATACAGAACCCACAAATAAACAAAGAACAATCATACGAATGGCTCAGGAAGGGTGAGCTATTTCCAGAAACAGAATGATTCCTAATAGCTATACAGGATCAAGTTATAGCAACCAAGAACTACCAAAATACATCATAAAAGATAACAGTGTAACAACAGACCTATGCAGGAAATGCCATCAATTCAAAGAAACAATAGACCTCTCTTCTAACTCCAGTTGTAGTATTGGAAAACTTCCCAGGGAATTTAAAGAAAGAGTTGGAAGGGGGATTGAGGGGTCAGAAAATTATTAAGTTGAAATATTGGTTGAAAAGAATGATTAATAAGGAGCAAATAGAAGGGATATTAAGAGGACAAAAGATATCTTGGTTCAAATGTATACAATTGGAACAATGGACACAGGATTGGAAAAAAAATAAGGATTGTAGAGATAATACTAGATTTGAAGATTTAATAGAATCAAGAGAAAAGAAGGGAAAATAAAAGCAAAAAAGGTATGGTTAGTGGAATTTATAAAATTCTGATAGAGGATGGTGACCAACGAGATTCTCTTAAAACGATATGGGAAGATGATTTAAAGGAACAAATTAGTGATTATAACTGGGGGAGGATTTGAGATGCAAGAATGCTAAAGTTATTATCAGTCAGGATAAAAGAGAATTATTGCAAAATAATTTGGAGATGGTATTTAACACCAGTAAGATTACATCAGATAGACAAGAAAATCTCAAAGAACTGTTGGAGGGAATGTCAGGAGGTTGGAACATATTTTCATATATGGTGGACTTGTGACCATGTACACAAATTTTGGAAAAGGGTGTTTAAAGAAATAAGTGAAATAATGGGAAGTATTGTGGAACCAAGTCCAAAATTGGTTTACTTTCAATATGGGATAAAGGAATTGGGAATCCAAATATGGGGGAATTGATTAACAACCTCCTGACACCCACTAGATTAATGATAGCTAAGGCTTGGAAAATGCAAGGGAATTATACAATAGAAGAATGATATAAAGAAACATGGGATATTGCGCTTAATGATAAATTAACATGTAATTTAAAAGTGAAGAGGGGATTATCCAGGAAGAATGATTTTGAAAGTATATGGGGCCCATTTTTGGAATTTGTATTAATAAAGGGGAAAGGCTGTACACCTTTAAAAGATTCTTTACAATTTTGGGAAAATGTATAATATAAATGAATAAATGAAGGTCTCATTGGGTTAGGGGAGCACGGGGGGTTGTTAAGGATTTGTTAGTATTGTATTTTATGTTGTGATCATGTTGTATTTTATGTTGAAAATAAAAAAAATTATAAAAAAGAAAAAAAGAAAAAGAAACAATAGACCATATAACAGGAGGATGTAAAATTCTGGCAGGAATGGACTATACGGACAGACACAATACAGCTGCAAAAATAATTCACCAACAAGTGGCCATCAAATTCAACCTTATCAAACAACCTACACCATACTATACATAATCACCCAAAACATTTCTTGGAAAATGCAGATCATAAAATATACTGGGACAGAACAATTCATACAGACAAGACAATACCTTGCAACCGACCAGACATAACGTTCATAGACAAAAAAGAAAAACACACATACCTCATCAACATAGCAATACCGAATGACAAAAATGTTGAAAAGGAAAGAGAAAAGAGAGACAAATATACACCATTGGCCATGGAAGTCAAAGAACTATGGCAACAGGAAAAGGTCACAATTATTACATTAGTCACATCAGTCATCGGCATCACATCAAAAAAATATACAGAAAACCTACAGAAACTGGGCCTACCAGAATACATCCATACCAACATCCAGAAATCAGTCATAATTAAAACATGCTTAATCGTCAGGAAATTCCTGAATCTGTAAAAGACAGCATGGCTTGGAAATACGATGGTGATGATTATCATCATCATCATCATCATCATCATCATCATCCTCAAATTCATGGGGTTGGGGAGAATGGGCCAGTTCCCCCCCCCCATCTATTTCCTGCCCCCAGGGGCTAAGTGTCCAATGTACCAGACATAATAGCAGCAAACGAGCTTTGTCCACAATACTTTGTTATGTTACCAGACACATGCACTTGAGGAGATGTGGAATTGAGGCTGGAGTAGCAGCACCCAATATAAGCAGTAGCATAGACTATAGGGATGGGAGGGAAAGTAGAAGCTCAGTGAACCACTTCTGATCCTGATGTAGCCAGTAGACCACAGAACAGAGTTCTAAATCTACATTATCCTTGAAGGCTTAGTATCCGTGGCTTCTTCTGTCAAATATAGCTGGATGTTTGGGAAGAGTCATCTGGCTCTGGCCCTTGACAGAGGAAACTCTTTATTTGGCTCAGTCCAAGCAGGAAAAGAATACACTGGACTTACTCCACTAGGATGCAATCTAAGAGAGCACTGATGTCCAGTGGCTGCTTCTTCCCAACTCTTACCAATGTAGTGCAAGTAACCATCACTGCAATGAAGATGGTTATTTTTACACTATTGTTTGGAAGCGTTGGCTGGACTACAAAATACTACCAATAATGGCATTACACCTGGCAGGAGTCAATTTTAAGCCTGATCCTTGATGCTTGAGTGCAATGTTTCCAATCCTGCATTTTGAATGAGGAATGCTAACCAAAATTGTAAAACAAATCAGAACCTGAGCCAACCTTTCCTTTTTACAAGACTCTCAAGGCATTCAAAATGCCATCCAGCTTCTCTGAGTTTTACAAATACTCTCCTGTTTTCTGAAGATCACATATTTTGTGTAGGTCGCTCTTTAATTTGAACAGCTCAAGCAACCTATAAAACACAGTTAAGGCACACTGTTGTTATAAATCTTGACAACACGAAGATCTGTAACCTTTAGTTTTATTTTTACTGCTTGTACAAATTGAAAAACTTTATTCAAATGTCAAATTCTCCAAACAGCCCCTTGCAAGAAGAAAACCCAGGCATACCACTGCATGGCATACACCACAGATATGCTTTTTCAACATATTGCTTCATGTGAGGGATAGCATAGTAGCCAAGACATCAACAAGAATATAGATATGCCTGCCAATTTAGAGATTCCAAAGTACACGAAGATTTTGAGTTGTCATGCATCTTGCTTTTTATCATAATCTATATTGAAAATAAAGCAGGAACAAGAAACGTTACTGGGCAGAGCACTCCTGCTTGAAGGGTAAGAGTGCTCCCATCTCAGAGCTCCTGCATACTGAAAGCCCTGTCAGGCTCTCGCCAGCAAGGCAGGAGGACTGTCATTCTTCTGTGTTTGTTCCAGTTCCAGGAGTGGGGGGATGGCAAGCATTGGAGGGGATATTTTTTATCCCAGCTCTGAGATCTGCCCATCCCATGCCTTTGATCTGCTTCCATCTTACTTCTCCCGATGTTGGAGCTACAGGAGATAAGGGCTGTGGAAGTTTCCATAGTGATTGAGAAGGGAGATCTGATACATCCTATGGCCTCTGGGATGCCACGCCCACCTGGGGCCATGGTATTGCAGCCTAAATATATTAAATCCCAATTGCATGCTTAAATTCACATTTTAAGTAAAACTGTTAATGGCTGATTGTATAAACAATTGTGTCATAACAAAGACAACAGTAAATATTCTCTCATTTTGATATCTGCCTCAACATCAGCACAGTTTATGCAACGGGGGACAGAATATACATTCACTTGGCCAAATATTCATGTGGGTTTTTTTTTTCAATTCTGTTCACTACCCTTTTGTTACCTCTTGGCTGCTGCTTCTTCCTGGAACCATTATTCATATTATTATTTTTTGCTCTCACTATCTTCAATCTCATTTGCCCATGCTGTTGTTTCATCTGATTTCTTAGAAAGCCCTAAATTATTTTGTTTGTGTCCCCCTGTGATGTAATTATTCCAGATGTAGCATTATGATGTTATTGCTAAAATCATGTTGGGTGCCACAGCCAATTAGGTTGACAAATCAGTGTGGACAAATGAGGTTAAGGGTAGTGAAGGAAAAGAAGGAGAATACTTCTCCAAGAACACTACCATCACAACACAAAATATGACCCCAATGAGTCTGCACCTTTTAACATTCATGAAAATGACCACAAAATAGACAGCAGTTTTGGTTCAACCCTACTCATGACTTCAACTATCACATAATAGCTTGGCTGTGTGAAATGGCCATTGCAGATTACCTACTGTATATAGGACTTTTCATCACTTCCAGGACAAAAGATGAGCACATCTCTATATCTATAATTATTTGATTTTTTTCACAGCACTAGAGTATTTTAAAGTTCTCACTTTAAAATGTTTTTTGCACTGTTTCTAACTACTTGGAAGTACCATCAAAGTGGAAGCAACCAAGCAAACACATTTTGAAATGACAGCTCTATGCAGAAGCTCTGGAGTTTAAATGAAAATATGTATTTTGAGGTACTCTGCGATATCCATCCCTTTCCAATAAAATCTTCCAAAAATCTGCTCTCAGTTAATGTGGAAGCCTCTTGAGCGAACTTCAAAATGGGAGGTGTCAGTTGGATTAAGCAATGGAGCCCAAACATGCATTTGTAAACAAACTGCAGTAGTACCAATAGGTTTTTAACTAACCCGTGTTTTGACTTCACAGCAGAGAGTACGTGCTTGCTAGCCGAATTGGGTTTTATAAGCTCTCCTTGTTGCAACTATTACTAAGCCATAAATAATATTTAACACTCTAAGGCAATCCCCAGGCCCACTGGATTTTGTTCGTCTGATTCTGGCACAGTTCAGATGGCTTGGCAGCATCTGCCCAAACTACGCCAAGAACCAGAACAGCAGAAGGGGTTGCAGGTCAAGGCTGTGATTCATTGGCAGCATTGAGCAAAGTCTAAACACACTGCCTGCCTGCCTGCCTCCATTACGCTTGGAATGGGCTTGCACTGTCAATCGTTATTTCCAGGCGCACCAGGCTCGTCTGAAGTGTAAAATATATGCTAGGGGGATTCGCATTTCTCTCCATCGCAGGCTGAGTAATGTGATGCCTTGCTGACTACAGTCCAAATTGTTACAGTAGTCTGAACTGAATGCTACCTTGTTCCGGAATTCAGCTGAAATCTGCACCAGAGGAAGAGTTGCCAGGAAAGGTGGTGTTAGCTTGCTTCTTTTTTATTTCTATTTTGTAGGAGCACATTTTGGTTTCTGTACAACATTTAAGATATGAATCTATCTTAGACAACTGTGGCTGTTCACTTACCGTCCACTCAACAGCCTTCTTCTGACAAATCAAAGACCAATTCACTTGGAGCAAAAATAGAAGCTAAAAAGAAACCATGTTTCTTTACTATCTAGTACATTTAAAAAATTCTTCTTTCATGGAACTCAACATGGCATTCATGGGCTTCCCAGATGGTCTGTCGTGCCGGCACTGACCACATCCAAACAGCTTAGCTTTAGCAAGGTGGCTGAATTAGGTGCCCTCAAACCATGCCCTGCTCCATCAATCATCCAAATTGCTATGTGACCAGCAAAGAGGTGAGTGGCTCCAAGGCATGGTCTGAGATACAATATATCCATGTTGTATCCCTGCCCTTCATCATTGGTCACCACTTAAAGGTGCATGAATGCATGAGCTGCATATCATAAAGAAACTCATATGCACATTAACTGAATGCATGAACTGCACATCATAAAGGGACTCGTATGCACATTCATTTGAGTGCATGAGCTACACATCATAAAGGGACTCATATGAGCATAAGTTTTCATCCAAGTTTAATAAATGCTACAATACTGGAAAATAAGAAGTGCATTCCTTAAACTCCAAAAATTATTTATCTCCATAGCTTAAAAGAGTATGCAATTAATTCATGCTTTCAGAGGGTTGGCGGGTTGGTTGGTTTGCTTTATTTTAGTATTTATCAGTGGAAAGTCAAGCTGCATTGTCATTGATGGACAGCATTTTTTGACATGTAGATCCTTTTTGAGTTCCTACTGAAAAGTTCACTGTGGCCTTTATTTAGATTTAATTATCACCACTCAAGATTAATACCTCATTTTATTGCACTAATGCAACCTTAATGCTAGATGTAAATTTGGTATGATAACAGCATGTACCTAGCTGTTTTAATTAATCTGTCTAACCTGAACATGCTGCTTCTAATTTATAAAGATCAATCTTTGAACTACCCTTAGAATGCTCATATTGTCTGCTCCACTACATGAATGTGCTTCCCATTCCACTGGATATATGGACTAAATCCACCCTTAAAGGTGGCCTAAAAACATTTTAAAATAGATTTAAAACAACAACGCCCTGTAACATGAAGATGGAGAACATTTAGTTCCTGGAAATACAGTGAGCTCACATGGGTTCACATGGTAAATAACCTACCAGGGATCAATATTATCTTCATGAGTAGCATACTGTAGATGGAAGTTGATTAGAAGGTTAATATCACCCTGTCTAACAGCTGCAATTTCTTCAGTTTGGAATTTACTGCTTCCAGTGGAATGTATGTTTCAGATTTCCTCAAAGTTTGTACTGCTGTATAGGAATGGTGCAAGCGTCCAGCTGAGTCCATCATTCTTACAGATGGTGTGAGGGTGGACCCACGTCTGAGCGCTCATGAGCTCCCACAAGAGTTTGCGTGTCAGTGCATCCTGGGAAAGCATGCTACCTGGAGCCTCCAGAAACTCTGTGATTCCCCCAGGCATGCTCATGACAGTGGGCACTTTCCCCTCCTCGCATTTCCCCCACTGCTCCAATCAGGCCTTAAAGACCCTCTTAACGCAAGGCTACCTTGTGTTAAGAGGGCCTTTAAGGTCATGATTGGAGCAGTTGGGGGGGGCTGGAAAGTGTGCTTTTTGGAGCTTCCAGAAAGTGTGCAATTCTGCCAGGCATGCTAATGGTGGCTACCATTAGCATGGCTGGAGGAAATGTGCACTTTCCAGAAGCTCTGGAAAGTGTGCATCCCTCCCCCCCATTGACTCAGGGGGAAAGGAAACACGTGATTTCTGAAGTGTCCAGAAATTGCATATTTCCCCTCTCCACGCTAATGGTGGGTGGTTGCTGCCATTAGCATGGAGAGGGGAAGGGTGGGCAGTTGTTGAGGGCTCAGGGGGCTTGCAAGCCTCCTGTGTGCTTGGCAGGGGCTCGCTCAGCCCGGCTCATTGGAGCAGACAGCATGAATGGGATGGGGGGGGGGGTTGAACGTTCATGGAGCAGACCATGCCAGGTCTGTAAAACCCTACTGCTGTATTTGGAAGGAACCAAAAGACAATCTTGTTAAACATACGGATATTGGAGAAATCCACACTGGATTCAAACTAGTAAAGGTTTCTATGACTCCAACCTGTGTATTTCATACCGGACCAGTTTTGCTGTGGATTTGCAGACTATTTTGTCACTTGGGTTGGGGATTTGTGCTAATTTGCATTAGTGCTAGTGCAGATTAAGGCATTAGCAGTGATTCACATTAATAAATGCAGATGAATTTAATTGCATAAATTAGTGCTAATGCGCATCAATGAAAGTAGAAAAAAATTATTCTGACAATCAGCGGATGATGGAATGAAAGATGCCTGGCAATCCATGAAACACAGGTGGAACAGGTTTAACAAAATCCATACATCCCTAGTTGAACCCTGTTCCTCAAGACCCACCAACCATACTCCACCTCCTGGCCAATCTGTTTAATCCAGACCACAGTGCTCCTTAAATAGCTGCAAATGAGACCATACCATCAGGCACAGAGGAGTGGAATTGCCCTCTCACCCAGCAGAATCATATAGAGCAGGAGAAATGGGTAGGCTGACCATATGAAAAGGAGGACAGGGCTCATGTAACTTTAACAGTTGAAGAGAAAAGGGAATTTCAGCTGGTGTCATTTGTATGCAATTAGTCCCTGGTGATATTCCCTCTTCATCACAACGGTTAAAGTTGAAGGCACTATACTAGAGTGACCATATACAAAAGAAGGCAGGGCCCCTGCATCTTTAACTGTTGTGATGAAGAGGGAATTTCACCAGGAACTAATTGCATACAAATGACACTGGCTCAAATTCCCTTTTCTCTACAACTGTTAAAGTTACATGAGCCCTGTCCTCCTTTTCATATGGTCAGCCTAGAAATGGGGATCTGTAGAACAGAGGTGAGCAAAGAGAGGTCCTCCAGATGTTTTGACCTACAACTTCCATCTTCCCTTTCCATTGGCTATGCTGACTAGAGTTGATGGGAGTTATAGGCCAAAGCATGTGGATGGTAAAAGCTGACCTCCCTTGCCATAGAAGATGACTACTCTTCTCTAGAAATTTATGACATGGTGTTGGCAGGTCCATTGGAAGAGGCACATCAAAGCTCCCTGGTTCACTCACTTCCATAGAACACATGACCACCAATTCTTGCAGAAAAGTATATTTATTACTCAAAAGGCAACACGAAATATAATATAAACTTAGAAGCTAGGGCAAGTCTTCAGGAAAGTTCCTTGTAATGAAATCTCTTGAGGGTTGTGAGCCTCAGCTTGCACTCTGGTAATTGCCTCTGTTTGCCCATTCTTCCATAGCTGTTGGGGAAATTAGCACTAGGAGTTGTTCACTGGTGTGTCCCCCCCCCATCTTTCAGGGAACAGGGGTCCTGGTGAGCTGGAGGCATGGCATACTAGGCTGGGGTCATCATCATTCTTCCCCATGCACTGCTGTGACTATTCCAAATAGAACCTTTGGGCACATTTGCAGCTGGAGGAAGAGAACAGACACAAAAGAAGCCCACCATATTTGTGGGGTAAGGGATTTCTCCCCATACACCTTTGTTCTGTTTTCAAACTTTTTTCCTGATGGGAAAAAGCAGTGACAACACTTCTGGGAATCTCCAGGGACATCACACCCACAATGCATCTGAAATTAATTAGCTTCTTTCCAGGTGCATTATTGAGGGGAAAAACATGGTTGTTTCTGCTGCCACACCCACCTCCAAGGATGCAATGTCATGACATGCCATCTTTCTTCAGAGGTGTTATGGGGTGCAATTGTCCCATATTATTAGGAGCACAGTTGCTTCTTTCCCATGGTTGCAAACTAACTTTTTGAAAAGAACAAAGAAAAAACTCTCTCTCCAAAGAAACTCCAATCACCATAAACTAGTAGGTTTTGAATTTTCTTTTTTGTTCCTGCTTTTTTTCTTCTCGTCTTGCATCATTTGTTTGTAATAAAATACTTCTTTAATTTGGAGTTTGGGAAGTGATTTGAGATCAAATTCAAGGGAAAGAGCATGTTTATCTTATCTGGCCTAGATGCTACCAAAGGAGATAAGGATGTAGGGAAAGTTGGCTGATTGCCCATCTCCTCCCAGGAGCATAATAACTCCCCAAATGGTTGCATGGTTATATTAAATTTGTGTATGTATTTATTACATTGGGTAATATTTTGTATTTTTTTAGTTTGACTTATTAGAGATCACACTAATTAGATTTTGTGAATATCCTGTTCCTGGCTGGTTTCTTGGAAGTGAATTTGGTGGGGAAATATCCCAAGCTCACTTTTGGATGGGGAGGTGTGATGTGGAGTTTCAGCATCAATTTACTTGTGGGTAGTTTTTGGCCAGGGCAGCAGCTTCCTGTTAGATTCTGGAAGAATGTACAAGCTCTTAGAGGTATTTCATCTGGTTGAACCAGATAGGTCATTCTCCTTTAAGCGGGCCCTGTGGTGTATCATTCCTTTAAGAGAATTGTAGGAAATTCTCATCTAGTGTATGTGGAAGTCAAACTAGCAAAGGCTCCCTCAGTGCTTAGTAGTCCTGAGAGTGTTTGTTGAGACCTTCTATGTATGTGAGCCTTGTGTTTCTGCTCTGGAGCTTGCTTTGACCCTTCCTTTAGACATGGCAGGTATATTTTATCGAAAGAGGTTTTAGCCACTCATACAATGTAATTCTGATGGCCAACTTGTGAAATAAATAGTTCTGATACCTGGGCAAAGCCCGGAGGTGGATCTGAAGAAAATGATGACAGTCTTGGAGGAAGTCTATGGAATGACACTTCCAGGCCGGCAGGTGGGTCACCAGTGGTGGAGCCTCATGCAACAACTATTGGTTTGCCTATTTCATATTCTCACTAGACCTTTGCCACCAAGCCTGATATAATTCCCCCTACAGGCCATTTTTGTTAGGATTGCTGACTTGCAGGTACAAAGACGAGTACTTCTCCCAGCCTGCAGCATGCATTCTCCAGGATTCTCTAGTATATATTCTACTGCTGGAATTGCAGGTTATGTTCTGTTTAATATAATAGGACTTGGCCAGTCAGCTTTCTTTGGAATGTTACTGTTTCCATAAGACAGGCACAAGAGATTCAATGACTGGATTCACAATGACTGGCCTCTCAAGTAATTTGAATAGGTTTGGAGCAATAAAGAAAAATTTGCTAAGGGCTTTTTCAGGGTAGAGATCAGCAAATTGTAGAGGTTCTCCAATTTCCACCTGGCAGCTTGTTCCAACTCATGTCCATATCAGATTATGAACTTTGTTGGGGTGGGGGGAGCTTATTCACGCACACACACACACGATCTATGGCCAGATCTACACCAAGCAGGATATAGTGGTATGAAAGCAGTATGAAAGCAGTATATAAAATGCAGGAGCCACACCAAGAAGGATATGGTATGTGTCAGTGGGCCCCAACAGTTGTCAGTGCACTTCAGTACCACTATAAAAGTAGCAGTGTGGCTTTTCTTTTAATGGGAAAATGACCAGAAGGAGCGGGAGGCACAGAAAAGGTGGATAGCATCGTGAAAAGGACTCATGAAAATCCGTGACTGCCGAGTAACAAGCGTCTATAAAACGCTTGTCTGATGATGCCAAAAGATTGCAAGGTGAAGAACCTGAAAGTGTTGTGAGCTGAGGTGACATCTATTCAGGACTCATTTTGCATCTCTGACAAATTAAATAACTTCATAACAGCCCCTCTCTTCTGAGTGAGTGAAAAATAAATTGAACCAAAGTACTTTAGTGACATTGATTCCCCGGCACTTTACTAATTACCTCCCTCTATTTCTCTGTGTTTAAGTCATTTCTGTGATAACTTCTTCAGGTACCCCCTCCTCCAAGTTAGATATCTCAGCCTGTTTACCACACTCACTGCAATGCCCAAGACAGTTGATTGGATGGTATCAATTTTTCTGAATGATTCCTGTAAGCAATGATTTTGGAGGATGTGCATGTTGGAATTCATCCCACACAGACTCTCAAATTTAACAGGATATGACAACCTCATTCATTTATTACATGCCAGGGAAGTAATAAAAAATGACCTCAAATTTTTGCCCCCAATTTTATGTTTTCAATTGATGAAGGCCTCAATATTTCTTTTTTCAGTGCTAAGAACTGAGCAAAACACTTCAGTTTTTCAGCAATGTTCAACTGTAAATTAAGTGAATCAATGACTTCAACTTTCCTAGATGCTTTCTGCAGAGGCAAAGACCCACTCGAAAGCATTGTGCATTTCTCCTGGAGCATATAATTTATAACAATAGTCATACAGTGTGCAAAACACTTTTGAGCTCATTAGAAATATTTATGTTATTTTATTTAAGCCATTTTTTTGTTATTATTCAGGCTTTCAGCACACATGCTCCCTGGATGACTAACAAACTCAAAGTTAAAATAACAATAGAAATCAAACAAATCCAATGGCAATAATAACAATCTAAACCACAACAACACTGAGTATATATATATATATATATATACACACATATATACATAACAACCAGGTAAAAACCAAGATTAACTTAATACTTTGAAAGCTGCATAAAATTAAAGAGGTGCCAGAGAAAGTCATAAATGTCCATAGCAAATGTGAGCCTTCATAGGAGAGACATTTCGAATGTGAGGCACCACCCATCAAAAAAGTCCATTTCCCTAGTCATCTCACTAATAGTATCAGAAAGCCTTCAAGGCTTTGGAACATGATTGTAATGAACATGGTGAACTTTGGGGGGCCAAGTAGTCCTTCAGGTCTCAAACTGAAGATGACTTTAAGGTAAGCACCAGAGAAATTGTGTTAAGAAACAGACAGACAGACAGGGGAGCTGTTGAGGAACTGGTGAGATACATTTCCCATTACCGTTCCCCACTAGTAGCTTAGTTGTACCCTATTGGATAACCTGGTTCCTAAGCAGTACTCCTTAGAAGCAGCTATTCCTTAGATGTTCCTTAAATCAGGAACAGGCAATCTATGACCCTCCAGATTTTGTTGGGCAAAAACTTCCATAGACCAGACTGGTTGGGATTGAAAGAAACATCTGGAATGTCACCAATTGCCCACCACTGCCTTAAATAGTCCCCCTGAATGAAAGTTCATTGTTGGTCTGACATAGTTAAAAAAGAAGAAGAAATCACTGCTTCCGATAACTGCTGTGGAATTTCACAGTTCCTTCCTCTAAACTTGCACGCCTGGAGGGGTTCACGTTTTCATCTGATATCCAACTTAATTGTACCTCAACACATGGAAAGCACATTTCCTCGCTGATTGACAGGCTCTGAAAGATTGTCACTTATAAAGTGCATCACTAGCATTCTTAAGTCTGGCAGTGTACACAATTTGTGAATACCTTAGATTTCCCCCCTTCCCTAAAAGCGGTCCGAAAAGTGGCACTTTCCTTTATCAAATGACAGAAAGGAATGTACTAGATATTCTTCGGTTGGCTTAGGACCACAACTGAGGCATTTGAAATATCATTTTATATCCTCCCACACCTGGCAGGATCAAGCGTTTAAGGGGAAATTTCTAAGTGATTTTTTCACAACACAAAACTATTTGACTTATCACTGATCAGGTGTATAAAAATGAACAAGGCAATTTAGAAGTGGATCAGGAGAAGTGGACATATTTTTGTTCCTGCTAATAATTTTACATTGGCGTAGATCCTAAGATAAGGAAACGTAAGGAAGTTCATGGAGGGAAATGGTTCCTGTTCCCTCCACCCTCTACAGCCACCTGCACCCCCTCCATAGCCTCTCTGGATGTTTTTGGGGCCTTTCTGAGCAATGTGGAATAGGGTGCAGGCTCTGTTGGGGTGCAAGGATCTGCCAAATTTTGAAATACTGTTGACTAACCCACATAATGATTGCCCTAACACAAAGACTGATCACTGAAGACCTATTCAGGCATGTTGTTGTTTAAATTCATGCATTGCTTCTCACTGCAAAAAGCAAGCTCAAAGTGTCTTATGCACAGAAAACACAAAATCAATGCAAACCATAAACAGCATAATAATACAAATAAATTTGACACCACAAAACCATTTAAAAACAACACTGTACAAAAAGTGCTGATCCTCAATACACAAATCTCCCCCTCACAGGTAGTAATGGCTGAACTCACCCCTCTTTGTGCTGCGTGCTGCTCGTTAGGCCCTCGCCGACCGCCTTAACCTATTTGATGTGTGCAGTGAGCCTCCAGGCAGTGGCAGGTGCCCAGTGACTGGTGCATGCCTGCTCTGTCACATTTTGTGTAACAATGGTGGCTCTGCTTTTTTTTGTAAATGTCCATTTATGCAAATGGCGGCTGTAAATCCTGTAATCTTGCATTAAAAAAAAGGCCAAACTGCCATTTTTATGCAAAATGATGGCTCAGTAGACCAGCAGAGACCACAGTGCTTGCTTGAATTGCAGCGCACCAGCGAGGCAAACTTGGCAGTCGGCGGACTGTAGTCTGAGCAGCTCAGCTGGGACATCCCTACTCGCAGTCTAGAATGAGTGCCACAAAAGCGGCCCACAACAATTAGGCCACAGCTAATGTCCAAATGCCTGGGGAAAGAAGTACGTCTTTGCCTGGTGCCGACAAGGTGTCAGTGCCAGGTGAGTTTCTCTGGGAGAAGCATTTTGTTCACACCTTGCCCCATCCTGTGTCATCTCTGTGTACGACTCAGATGTCTGCAAAGACAAAGGCTTTGCATATTCAACAGTACACACAAAGGTTTCTAGATGATCTGGAATCCTGCATGATCTCCATATCAGGGCTTACGGAAGTTACCATTTTGGGGGAAAGGGGCTAACTATCTAAAAACGGTACCTGTTCATAAGCCTTGCTTCACATTTACATGTGCCCATATCAATGCATTGCCACCTGCCATGTTAGAGACAGGAGATTCAATATGGATTCTTCATTGCAACCTTGTAGTCCCTGCAGTTCAGGGGATTTAGAGCCGATCTACACTGTAGCTTGGAACGTTTTAAATAGTATTTTAAAACGCTGTAAATAGACGTGTTTTAAAACATCTTAGGCCACATTACTGAATACTCATGTTACAGGAGAAAATTTCTACAGTCTTCAAAGCGGTGTGTGCAGTCTCACACTCTTCTGTCCATCTCTTTCTGTTTCGTTTTTTCAATGAGTTTGGGGCTAAGCATTGTGGGTGCTGTAGTTCACTCGCCCACTTCCTCCTTAGCCTCTCTTTCTTCCCCACCAATCAACGCCTAAGCATTTGGATGCCGGAAAACGAAGCACCGCCCCCATGAATCACAAACAGTAAGGATGGACACATTATTTTACTTAAAATGATTTATTAAAAGTAAAAATATATATATATAGCTGAAGTGAGTTTTAAAAAACCACGGGTATACATCGTTAAAGGGAGTGTGTTATGTGGCTCAAACAGTTTTCGTAACCCTTATGAAATGTTACAAAGCTAGAGTGTAGATCAGCTCTTACTCTAATGCATGTTTTATTATATTGCAATTTCTATCGGGATATTAGGAAAGCACTGATTGTGCCTTTATTATCTAAGTTCCTGGCAGAGACAATCTGTTTTATGTATCTAGTTGACACCATTCCTGTAATTACTGGAAAAATTGCTAAGATTCCCCCCCCCCCGTTGCAGTTAAGTTGAGAGCTCAGCGAACCTATGTCTGATTCACACAGCGTGGATGATACACTGTTCTGTGTGTGTGTGTATGTTGCAGCTCTAAATATTTCTGAAAATATATCTTATATACCTTGCTTTTTCAATCTGGGCACAGACAGCAAGAAACAGATTTGACTTTATCTGTGGTGGTGTCCGTGCATACAGCTAAGGGGTGGAGCGAGTTGGTGTGCACCACGTCAAGTTGTGTGTGGCATATGTGTGTTTGTTGTTAAGAGGTCACCTCCTCCTTCTCACTTGGTTTCTAGGCACAGGCCGCACTGGAAATCCCCACTAGTTAAATCCACAAGAGGACTTTCCCAGAAGTACAAGCACCCAGGAGAATGGGATTTAAGTTGGAAAAGAAAGAGCATATGTACACACACCTTAACCATCGTCTTACTGTAAGACAAGCCCTTAAGCACTGCACAGTAAAGCCAGATCTACACCAAGCAGGATATAACACATTGAAAGCGGTTTGAAAATGGTATATGGAATGTGGCCTGGCCCCCAAGAGTTGTCAATACTGTTATAAATCATTATAAAGCAGTAGTGTAGATCCTGCAATAGAGAACAATCCTATGCCCCCTTTGGAGGGACATAATATTTTTCAGTTTCTGAAGTCTGAGGTGGGAACCAGGGCTCTGATCTTGGAACCCAGAACCACCCTGAACCACCCAACACGCAATGGGTTCTCACATTAGCTTGTTTGAGATAACTAAGAGCCTATCTACACTACTGCTTTAAAATGGTTTATAACAGTTTTAAACCAGTTAACCATTATTAACCGGTTTAAAACTGTTATAAACCATTTTAAAGCAGTAGTGTAGATAGGCTCTAAAACAAAATGCATAGTTAACAAGCCTCCCAGCAGAAAATATGCTGTGTTAAGACAACAACATAACCCACCCTGCAGAGAATGCACTGCATTAGCCCACCCTGTAGAAAATGCACTGTGTTCAGACAACTTAATAACCCATGGCAGGTTAGCATATTGTGTGAACCCAGATGCTGAAGAGGTGATTTTCATTTCTTTCACAGAGATCTCTGAAAGTTGGCCAAAAAAAGGAGCTCCTGAGGCTGTTATTAAAAAATCATGAAAATTACCTTTTTTCAGTTCAGTCCCTTTTTTTTATCAACTGGCAGTTCTGTCCAAACTACCTCAAAATGTGTTTTCTTTACATTCTATATAATTAAAAATATCAGTCTTCCAACTATAGTCGTCTAACTATAAGGCAACTCAATTTAAGAGCTCTTTTGTTTTGTGAGTGTGTATAAAGTATTAATTAATTAATCTAGCCTAACTGTGTGCTGAGATGGCATAAAATAAAAATATACCACTACTCTAAGAAGGAACTGCTATGTGCAATAACTGTATTGGGTGTTTTTTTTTTTTCTCTGATTCCTGTACAGAAAAAAATGTGACCTTCTGGCTCTGTTGTAAGGAACAGGGGACTAAAGGAAGATCAAGTGATTACTGGACTAGTGACCTAGCTTCCAGACTCGCACCATTAAGTGCCTCAGCTGTCCCTTAACAAGGATGCATTCAGAACAGCCTTACAATGGTTCTATTGATTTTTATGGCTAAGTCTTTAAAAAGATGGAATATAAAGAAAGTTAAATGATTCATATGCTTATAAAAATGAATCTGAAGCCATTTCTTTCTTGTTCTTTTTTCTAAATCCAAATCTCCTGCTGGTGCTGTTGGTAGTGAGTTTTCTAAAGTGTCAGATGACAGTCAAAGATACCTGGAATGATAGGCAAAAGAGAAGAAGTAAGGCTTTCCTCATCTCTACAAGTCAGGTAGACAATAGCCTGCCAGTGAATGTGGATTTTCTGGACTGCTCTTTTCACTCGAATATAAAAGGGTTAACTGTTTGTACTTTGACATTTTTCATTCTTTGTCTCCTCGAGTAGTTGTATAAAATGTTCCTGTTCACATTTAACACAAGAGAGCTGAAATCATCTTTCAGCTTTGAAACGCTTCGCTTTATTGATTGGATGTAAAAGGCTTCGTCTACATTGCAGCTTTGATTTTGTTTGCAGAAGACTGTGCACCTGTTCACACTTCTTGGCCCATGATCAAATATGGCCCATGTTGGCCATAATTTTTTTAGGTTTGGCCAGCTTGATCATCCTGGCCTCCATTTTAAAGGGGCAACACTCCATTTTAGCAGCTTGCAAAGACAGATCAAAAAGCAACTTGCATTGTCTTTGTTTCACCCTGTCTAACATTGAGCCAAGAACTGGAGGGAACTGGTTGAATTCCTCTAGAGAAGTATTTGGTGGAAATACTGTCCTTCCTGAAATTCCAATATCTTTGCCTAAGGCTGTTCATGGGCCTGAATAATTCATGTTCTTTATTGGGGAATAATTGCCACACCATACTTTATTTTCATAATATATGTCTTGGGCTATAGAAGCATCCTGACTGCTCCTCAACCAATATATTTATGAGCTTATTTTGGATCACCATTAAAACTTCAGTCTAGGGCCAGATCTACACCAAGCAGGACAGAACACTGTGAGCCTATCTACACTACTGCTTTAAAACGGTTTAAAATGGTTAAAACCGTTTATAACAGTAGTGACAACTGTTGGGGCCCAGGACATACTCCATATACAGTTTTCAAAACGTTTTCAAAGTGTTGTATCCTTCGTGTGTAGATAGGCTCCTTCTCACTACCACCATTGTCTGGGTCAGAGCAAGAAGCAGGTGAACAAGCAGGGGCTCTTCTACACCTGCAGCCCTTTGGGGAGTGGGGGGGGGCAATCATGGAGTTTTCCACTGCCGAGATCGTCCCTCAGGGGCCACACGCCAGTGAGTTATCCCGGAAGTAAAGAGGAATGTTCCAGGGTGCCATTTTTTTTAAAAAAAGAAGAGGCATTTGCGTAGTTGTGCGGGCATGATCCTGCATGAAGGTACAGTTTTTTAAAAACACACACACAGCAAACTTGGTGCTGGAAGAAACTGAGAGCCTTCCCAAAGATGGTGAAAATGCTCCCCCTTCACCCCCTATGCCCACGGACTCCCCCTGCACAGCTCCATGCCCATTTCCTGAGCCCCTCTACTCGTGGGGAAGAGGGAGGATCCCAGGAGAGAGACCCACACACACCCCGCAGAGCTCAGGATGGTCCCAAAACAACAGGGAAATTCGGGGGGAAAAGCAGTCCCAGCTATCCCGGGAGAACTGAGTGCTCATCCCCAGTTCACCCTGGGATCAGCTGTGTGTCATGACCTCTTGACCACCTCTTGATAAATGGCAGGTGCAGACACAGCCCAGGTTGCAATGGTGGAGAGGAGGAACAACTTGTCAGTAGGCTCCTGTTCGGGTATGGGCCCTTGGCAGGTTCCCAACCATGCCTATCCTTGACACCAACCCTGACTTCACATCTATACATAAATCCTTAGTAAGGGAGCTAGATGTAAGCATAAAATTAAAGAGATTGTTCTTGTTTGAGTTGATGTTATATTGAATGCTTTTGGCCCCAGTTTTCTTGGTGTGTAGACAAACCAAGTGGAGACTCTACCAGTCAGCTATATTCTTGTAGCCAATTTTGTAGGGAAATGTGAGACTTCTTGTTCCACAGTGGAGTGGGGGGGTCCAAAACTGTTATTTCAGGAGGGGGTACTGGGATTCCTATGGTACTGGATATGCTGCAAGAATAAATGTCACATTTCCCAACATTCTCACTTGAATGTGTTATCACTTGGAAAGATGTTTGCCTCCTTTTATATCTATTGTGATTTTGACTGTATCAGGGAGTCCCTATTAGTTTAGTAATAAGCAGTACAATTGTCCTTGGTGCTGTTGCCATTTTCTGAACGTTTACAGTTCTGTATGCAACATTTCCGTAAAGGCTGAATGTTCTCCTGTTCCACCAAGACCTGGTTCGCCTTATTGGTTAAGAGGCTGAGCAACAATCTTCCCGCTTTTGCGAACTCACGTGGTGGCCTTAGGTAAGCCACAGTTTCTTAGCCTCCACCCCACCATCTGAAATATGGAGATAATTCTACTGATTCACTTTGCAGGGTTGTTGCAAAAGTTGCAACTATAGATGATGCTTGTAAAATGCTATAAACAGGGTTACACGAATGGCAAATGTTATCATTACTACCAGTCTATGACAAGACTTCTCATCTAATTCTTTGAGCCAGGGTGGGCAACATATGGGCCCTCCCATCGTCCTTTACCATTGACTCTGCTGGCTAGGGCTGATGGGAGTTGTACACCAAAACGTCTAGAGAACCACAAATTGCCCACAAAAACAGTGAATGTGGCAAGGGATTGGCTGGAGAGGTGATGGAAGTTCTAGTATGATGCATCCAAAGGGCTTCTGGTGGGGGAAGGTTGCCTTCCCATTTCTTTGACATTTTCCTTTTTTTAAAATAAAAAAAAAGAAAAAACAGTTGATGGGGTACTTTGTAATTCCCTTGTCTGGTGTTTTTGTGTGTATTTCCCGGAGTAGCTTTTAAAAGGCCTAAGCAGGTGCACATATTCATGTCCTGCTACTTCTGGCTCTTCCTTCCTTCCGTTCTTCCCTCCCACGCATGACTGAAATTCCTCAGGGGAGTTATTTATTTATTTATTTTGTGTATGCTTTGTTGTTGTATGTTTTTGTATATTTCTCATTGTTGTGAGATGTCTTGAGTCTTTTCTGAGAAAAGTGTCTAAGAAATGTAAATAATAATAATAATAATAATAATAATAATAATAATAATGTGTGCATTGATGGTATATAATATAAACAGCCAGATGGCTATCAATGAGGCTAGCCTTTTCTATAATATTATACTATAGGCTATGAATCTGTACCAGTGTTGTATCCCTGAGCACAGATCCATCGTCAGTAGTGGGGAAATAAGGGGGCAACCTCATTGTGGAGGAATAGCCAAATGTCTAAAGAGCATGCCTCTTATTGTCTGAACAGGCTCTTAGAGAGGAAACATGCTGCTTGTCTAATAAGGACTGCATGTCGTAGTTAGAATTTTCTCACTAATTGCCAATCCCATTTGCCAGCAGCTTGCAAAGGGAAACTAAGACCGTCAAAGTTTAAAAAGCCAAAGAAAAATCTCACCAAGCTAGTAATGAGGGGGCAGAGAAGTAGACAGATAGTTTTACAGTCACACTTACAAAAAGCATTTTGACACTTCCCAATGGCTTCTGAATGATCAGCGAGAGGATGCAGAAGGAGATCTTCAGCACAGAACCACACTTTGCAAAAAGGCTGGGGTGACTACTTACACATTGCCCTAGAGAAAGAAATGCATCACCAGAAAAGAGCACAAAGGCATATATGTGTATGACATTTGGATGTGCTAATTTATATGCATAGACACATATTTAGGGGGGAATACTATAATATAAATAAAAATACAGTACATCTCATCATAGTGGGCAAGACTGAGGGGATTGCTTGTCCATGTACACACCCACAGGTCACAGAAATTCACACCTGCTGCTGTTTGCTTGTTTGCTGCTTTAATTCCAGATGGCAGTTATTTCCTCCTCCCCCTCCCATCACCAGGTGCTCAGTGTGGATGGGCAACTTGAACTCACCTCCCTTATGGTTCTTTGACTTCAAACCAGACTTCGAACCATCCCATCGGATAGAGGATTGCCCTCTGTAAAACAGAACATATGGCCACCCGAACCTGGGCCTCAAATTGTGTGTTCATTAAAGCCCATTTCGCTTATATGAATATTTCAAAAGATTGGCAGTAATTGGCAGTAATTCTGTTGTGCATTTGCCTGTATTCCAAAGTTTTGAATCTTTACTGCATACACTCTGGAGAAGACTACTAAAATATATCCTTCATAACCACAAATTTTAAATAGGTAAGAAGAAGCTCAAATCGCTGGTGCAGAAACAGCAGGAAATCAACCTACCTAACAGATCTCTTTTGCTAGGTAAATGTTGTGCTATTTGATGAACCAAATACCAGTTTGATGTGCCCAGTGCTTATGCTGGTAAAGTGAAAGATTAAATACCTTGGAACTAAGTTAATCTCAGCCTAATGGCTTTTGAAAGAATATCAAGGAAATGTTGGCTTTACTGATGAGCTGAAACCACAAAGAGGATTTCCCTTAGCTCTGCATCACACCTGCATACTCAACTGTTTACAAGACTATCTAGAGGTAACCTAAGAGCTAGTGTGGTGTAGTGGTTAGAAGGCTGAGACCTAGGGAGGTTATGGGCTTTCCCACACTAGAGGTATTCAAGAGGCAGCTGGACAGCCACCTGTCAGGTATGCTTTAAGGTAGATTCCTGCATTGAGCAGGGGGTTGGACTTGATGGCCTTGTAGGCGGCTTACAAATCTACTATTCTATGATTCTATGTCTCAGCTACAAAGTGCACCCAGCCAGAAAGCTTCCTGGGTGACCTGGGGCTAGTCACTATCTTTCACCCTACCCCACCTCACAGGATTGTTGTGAGGATAAAATGAGGGCCAAAACAATGCATGTTGCTCCTGGTGGAAGGGCAGGAGAGCCAGTGTGGTTTAGTGGTCAGAGCATTGGACTGGGACTCAGGAGATCTAGGTTCTAGTCCCCACTCAGTCATGAAGCTCACTGCACAGCTTTGGCCTAGTCAATAACTCTCAGCCTAGCCTAGCTCACAGGGTTACTATGAAGACAAAATGGGAAGGAGGATGACCACGTAAGACATCTTAGGTTCCTTGCTAGAGGGTGAAAAGGGCAGGATATAAAAGTAAAATAAAACAACTAACAAATAAATTTGTGTGAATGTACTCACTAGGGGTGTGCACACCAAAAAATATCGTTGTTTATCGTTATCATCATTTCAGACCAAAAAAATTATCGTCTTCATTCATATCGTAGGTGAACCGTATCATCTTCACGATAATTATAGTGAAAAAACAATATTTTTGCAGCCCTATTTTTAAAGAAAAAATGCCTATAACTTCTGTATTTTAAAAGTTAGAGGCTTGAAACCTGGTCACAGTGCTTATGGGGTATGCTTAAGTATGTGTATGAAATTTGAGATCGATCCCTCCAACCCTCGATTTTATATTATTTTTTTAAAGATCGTTTCCGTTCTGACAGGTCTGAATGAATGCACGTGGTGAGCTGTCATTCTGATCTGTCAGAACGGAAACAATCTTTAAAAAAATCATATGAATTCGAGGGTTGGAGGGATCGATCTCAAATTTCATACACATACTTAGGCATACCCCATAAGCACTGTGACCAAGTTTCAAGCCTCTAACTTTTAGATACAGAAGTTATAGGTATATTTATATGGCAGTCCAATAAAACGATAAAATCGCCCAAACATTATTGTCTCCGATGATTATCGTAGGTTTTTCTATCGTATCGTCATCGTTAAACACATCGTTTTAACACATCGTTTTAATGATACGATACACTTCCTTAGTACTCACAGATCAATCTCCTAAAAATATTGGTCTTCAGAAGAGTCAGTTCATACATGCAAGTCATGAGAAGTCGAGTAGTAATCAGGTGTTGTGCAGGCATGTGTGAACTGAGTCTCCCACTACCTGAGACCTTGCCTCTTCCTCCTCCTCCAAGCTGCATAGCCTCCTATGGGGAACTTGCTCCAATGTGCCCGACTGACAGTGGGGGAGGGGTGTCTCCACACCGTCCTGCAAGCCTCCTGTCCTCTCTGAGGATGAGTCAAAATTAAAAGAAAAGAAACCCCATGTAGGCAGTCAAAAAAAGGCAAAGGGGTGGAACCAGGGAAAGGTTTAATAAAAAGTTATTGTAAAAATGAAGGTACCAATGCATTTTGGACACAGTGTTGTCCGTCAGGGTAATTCTGGAGTCTTGTGAAATTGTTTTGACTCCAAAATTACCCTGAAGGTCAACACTGTGTCCGAAACGCATTGGTACCTTCATTTTTACAATAACTTTTCATTAAATCTTGCCCTGGTTCCACCCCTTTGCCTTTGCCTTTTTTTTTTACTCTCTGAGGATGGGCAAGCTGTGTGCTACTGTTAATATATATTTACTTATTTATTATTGCACTAAGCACTTTTATCCCACTGCTACATTCCCCTCTCCCTCCACATACAGATCAAGGCACGAGAGGTGCCTGAGAGGGCATTTGAGTTCGGGCTTTAAAAATTCCCTATAAATCACTGCATGCAGGGATCTACTCCAACTTGGCATATCTAAAGCCCTCTTTAAATGCTGTCACAATGCCAATTTTTATTTGTTTATCTTTAAAACTGATGGCGCTGTGAGCATTTCTGTTAATTCCCATTGATGAGAATATACCGGTTACCCAAAAAGTGGGCGTTTTTTCACCAAACTATCTGGCAGAGTGGAGAGAGGGACCCACTCCAGAAATAGGGGTAGAGAAATGCCTGAACAGAGCTCCACCCTGAATTTCAGGGCAGAGAAGACCTGCTCTGCACACCCCTACTATGCACGTATACGGAAGAGCGAAGATCTGCAGAATTTGATGGGGCTTTTTTCCCCCAAGCCAATTAACCTTTACTCCCGCTGAAAGAGGGTGGAAGTGAAGTAAAGTGCTTGCCAAACATGCCTACTCAGAAGTAACTCATCCTCATCCATTGTACTTCAATGAGCCCGGGAGTGAGGCGAGAGGTAGAGAGCAAGCCTCCACCCATTCACTGCCCCGCACCTACACAGTTCATGACTCATGGGACTCCAACCACCCAACCCCCAACTAATGTGGCTTCAGGTGCCATTTGGCCCATGCAAGTGGTCTTCTTTAAAAAAATGTATACACAGGTTTACTGGCTACCATCTGCTGCTGGAGAAGCAAACCTGAATTGCTGAAAATCCAGTTTTAAATGAAAATGCATCACAATGCATCTCCATGTGGGTAGGCCCCCATTTGCTAATGGTGCTGCAAAATTGGAGGTGGGGCATCTCATTCCAGACATCAGTAAAATGGAATGTATGAATTTACACGGCAGGTGAGGCAATTGCAAATCTAGAACAGAGAGAGAGAGATGGCTAGAACTCTTATCTCTGTTTTTACTTGCCAGAAGTATATATTACTTGCATTTATTACTTGAAGTATTTTCTCATTCAAATTTGTGCTATATAAGCATCCTACACGTATCAAAGGTTTTTTTCTTTTTTATTAAAGTCATTTTGAAAAGTAAACACAATGAGTAATAAACCTAGCAACAAGATTTCATATTGTGCTGATACAAGTGTGACCTGGAGCAAAAGGTTGCAGTGCTTTGTTAGTGTTTCAGTTAGCCAGCCATGCCCTTCTCCGCAATCTTCCATTCCATTAGCCTCCCACCCAGTTTTCCATTTCCTTTCACCAAACAGGCAGTCAGCCACTGAGCACGCTCAGCCCTCATTGAGTTATTTGTGTTTCCTCCTCTTAGGACTTTTTAATACAGATTGTATTTCTGCACACTTCTGGATAATGGGAATTATTTAGCAATGATGTTAGAAAGGAAATTTAGCAGAGAGAGAAAAACAAAAGGCAGAACAGAATGAGCATTTACTAGGGGTGTGCACGGACCCCCCGGATCGGATCGGGACCCGGATCGGGACCTCCAATTTTGTCCCGGACCGGTTCGGACAAAATCGGAGGCCCCCCGGACCGGATCGAGTCCGATCCCGACCCAAAAAGCGTAAATTTTTGGTTCGGCCGCCATTTTTTTCCCCATAGACTTGCATTGCAATGCAAGTCTATGAGGAAAAAATGGCGGCGGGTGGCTGAGGGGGGCCTAACTCCCTCCCCCCCCCCCGGGGCCGTCCGCTGTGGACGGCCCCGGCAGGTAAGCCCCCTCCCCCGCGCTCCCTACCCCCCCTGGGGCCGCCCGCTTCCATCCGCTGGCGCCCGCGGGCGCCAGCGGATAGAAGCGGACGGCTCCGGGGGGGGTAAGCCCCCTTCCCCGCCACTGCTTACCTTCTCGGCCCGTCCGCTCCCGTCCGGCGCCGGCAGCTACTACCAGCGGGCTCCGCGGCCTACTCTCGAGTAGCGCGCCGGGTGATGACATCACCCGGCGCGCCACCCTGGAGCAGGCCGCGGAGCCTGCTGGTAGTAGTAGGCGCCGGCGCCGGGACGGGAGCCGCCGGGACGGGAAGGTAAGGGCCCCCCTCCCCCCTCCGCGCGCCCCCTCCTCCCCTCCACGCACCCCCTGCTTACCTTCCCGGCCCGGCGGCTCCCGTCCGGCGCCGGCGCCTACTACTACCAGCAGTCTCCGCGGCCTGCTCTAGAGTAGCGCGCCGGGTGATGACATCACCCGGCGCGCCACCCTAGAGCAGGCCGCGGAGCCTGCTGGTAGTAGTAGGCGCCGGCGCCGGGACGGGAGCCGCCGGGACGGGAAGGTAAGGGCCCCCCTCCCCCCTCCGCGCGCCCCCTCCTCCCCTCCACGCACCCCCTGCTTACCTTCCCGGCCCGGCAGCTCCCGTCCGGCACCGGCGCCTACTACTACCAGCAGGCTCCGCGGCCTGCTCTAGAGTAGCGCGCCGGGTGATGACATCACCCGGCGCGCCACCCTAGAGCAGGCCGCGGAGCCTGCTGGTAGTAGTAGGCGCCGGCGCCGGGACGGGAGCCGCCGGGATGGGAAGGTAAGGGCCCCCCTCCCCCCTCCGCGCGCCCCCTCCTCCCCTCCACGCACCCCCTGCTTACCTTCCCGGCCCGGCGGCTCCCGTCCGGCACCGGTGCCTACTACTACCAGCAGGCTCTGCGGCCTGCTCTAGAGTAGCGCGCCGGGTGATGACATCACCCGGTGCGCCACCCTAGAGCAGGCCGCGGAGCCTGCTGGTAGTAGTAGGCGCCGGCGCCGGGACGGGAGCCACCGGGACGGGAAGGTAAGGGCCCCCCTCCCCCCTCCGCGCGCCCCCTCCTCCCCTCCACGCACCCCCTGCTTACCTTCCCGGCCCGGCGGCTCCCGTCCGGCGCCGGCGCCTACTACTACCAGCAGGCTCCGCGGCCTGCTCTAGAGTAGCGCGCCGGGTGATGACATCACCCGGCGCGCCACCCTAGAGCAGGCCGCGGAGCCTGCTGGTAGTAGTAGGCGCCGGCGCCGGGACGGGAGCCGCCGGGACGGGAAGGTAAGGGCCCCCCTCCCCCCTCCGCGCGCCCCCTCCTCCCCTCCACGCACCCCCTGCTTACCTTCCCGGCCCGGCAGCTCCCGTCCGGCGCCGGTGCCTACTACTACCAGCAGGCTCCGCGGCCTGCTCTAGAGTAGCGCGCCGGGTGATGACATCACCCGGAGCGCCACCCTAGAGCAGGCCGCGGAGCCTGCTGGTAGTAGTAGGTGCCGGTGCCGGGACGGGAGCCGCCGGGACGGGAAGGTAAGGGCCCCCCTCCCCCCTCCGCGCGCCCCCTCCTCCCCTCCACGCACCCCCTGCTTACCTTCCCGGCCCGGCGGCTCCCGGCCGGCGCCGGCGCCTACTACTACCAGCAGGCTCCGCGGCCTGCTCTAGAGTAGCGCGCCGGGTGATGACATCACCCGGAGCGCCACCCTAGAGCAGGCCGCGGAGCCTGCTGGTAGTAGTAGGCGCCGGCGCCGGGACGGGAGCCGCCGGGACGGGAAGGTAAGGGCCCCCCTCCCCCCTCCGCGCGCCCCCTCCTCCCCTCCACGCACCCCCTGCTTACCTTCCCGGCACGGCGGCTCCCGGCCGGCGCCGGCGCCTACTACTACCAGCAGGCTCCGCGGCCTGCTCTAGAGTAGCGCGCCGGGTGATGACATCACCCGGCGCGCCACCCTAGAGCAGGCCGCGGAGCCTGCTGGTAGTAGTAGGCGCCGGGACGGGAGCCGCCGGGACGGGAAGGTAAGGGCCCCCCTCCCCCCTCTGCGCGCCCCCTCCTCCCCTCCACGCACCCCCTGCTTACCTTCTCGGCCCGTCCACTCCCGTCCGGGGCCGGCGGCTACCACCAGCAGGCTCCGCGGCCTGCTCTAGAGTAGCGCGCCGGGTGATGACATCACCCGGCGCGCCACCCTAGAGCAGGCCGCGGAGCCTGCTGGTAGTAGTAGGCGCCGGGACGGGAGCCGCCGGGACGGGAAGGTAAGGGCCCCCCTCCCCCCTCTGCGCGCCCCCTCCTCCCCTCCACGCACCCCCTGCTTACCTTCTCGGCCCGTCCGCTCCCGTCCGGGGCCGGCGGCTACCACCAGCAGGCTCCGCGGCCTGCTCTAGAGTAGCGCGCCGGGTGATGACATCACCCGGCGCGCCACCCTAGAGCAGGCCGCGGAGCCCGCTGGTAGTAGCTGCTAGTGCCGGACGGGAGCGGACGGGCCGAGAAGGTAAGCACCCCCCTCCTCCCCCCCCCCCCCGCTGTCCACTTTCATCGGCGGGCGCCCGCTGGCGCCCACCAATAGAAGCGGCAGTGGGCGCCAGTGGGCACCTGCCGATCCGCCGATCCGCCGAACCGGTTCGGAGCCTTTTCGGACCGGTTCGGATTGGATCGGCCGATCCAGCTGCGGGATCGGAAATCAGATAATTTATCCGATTTCCCACTGGACCGGACTCGGATCGTGGATCGGGTCCGATGCAGTGCACATCCCTAGCATTTACCAGTCCCGCATGCACACAAGGCTAAATAAAGGAGAACACACTCTTCTTTAGTGAAGGAAAGACAAAATGGTGTATTCACAATATTCTTGCATAAAAGTGCAGGTACAGCATCGAGTTTCAAACAAAGCCCACTCCTCTGTGTTCTATAACACCGGCAGGACAGAGAGCAAACACATGTGCTCCCAGCAATGGAGGAGGTCAGACAGAGAGAGGAAAGGAAGAGGAGGAGCAGGAAACCACACTGTAGGCTATAGATCCTAAGGCAGCTATGCCCCCAGATTCCTATGTATATTAACTAGCTAAAGGCTCCCTTCTAGCAGCTTGTGGGTGACATTGCAATGTTCCCAACACAGGATTTCCCCAAGTCAGCTGAGGTCTTCTTCCTCCGTGGGAAGCGATGCCATTTTGGCTACATCAGCAAAGGCATGTGGCTGAATACTGGAAATAGCGGGAATAGTAGTAGGTGCACTTTTTAAAAAAACATTTATATAATAAAAGAAGTAGGCTGCCTATAACAACTTACTTCTAGGAAGCCTCATTGAAACAACAGAACATATTTCTGAGTAGACATGTATACGATCATGCTGTTAGTAGTTTTTTTTTTTTAAAAAAAGCCCTCCTTGGGCGGACTTTTGCCCTGAAAGGCAGCGAAGAAATGTTTTAAATAAACAAACATACCTGTAGGGCAGATCAGCTCTGTTCCTCCCATGCCCATCCACAGACCCTCCAAATAAATTATTAGAAAAATCAAAAGAGGTCATGGCAGAAAGCATGATATGACTAACAAGAGCATGGAGATCCCTTACCCCAGGTCTGTAACCTGGGAGTGCTTGAATAAGTAGTGCTGTGCTGAAAATTGCAGCCATTCCATTTTTGGCATTTCATGGGGAGGGGGGGGACAAATATTCAGGCAAAAGAGGCTGGGAAAGGTGAGAATTTTCTACTTGGGGAGGGGAACAGGTTTTCCACATACCTTTTTAAATGTAATCAGTTGTTCAGGGGTCTTCTTTCTTTTTATTATTATTATTTAAAAAAAAAAAACACCCCCGCCATTGTCAGGAACCCAGGAGCACTTACTGGATGTGTATTGGAGAGGGTGATGTCACATGGTCTCCAATAGGCATTCAGGAAGAACTGCTATGCTTATCTAAATGCTGGAAGAAGGGGATGGGTTCTTTTGAAAAACTAAAAATCAGGAAGAAGGTTTGTCAGCAATCAGCTACACTTAAAACAGGTATGTGGAAACCCTGATCCTTGGCCCCAAGGAGAACATTCTCTGAATTCCCCCCCTCCCCCGCAAAAGAGGCAGAAAAAACAATACCTCTTTCACAGGAAGAGAGAAAGTTCCCGAAAATAGAGGGCAGGTTTCAGCCCAGCACTGGGTATAAATCAAGGCAGAGACAGTGCTTGGTTAGATACATCAATAGTCCAACATAGAAAACATCTTCAAAAAGGTGTATTTCAGGTGTCATAAACTTGGTAACAGTCTACAATTAGCAGCATACAGAACAAACACTGAACAAATAAACCTTTCTCTCCCCATCCCACCGCTTTGCACCCAGGCAACCTTCCAAAAGAGTTCATAATTCTATAGAAAAAGCAACTTTTGTCAATTCTTTTTTTCTTTAAAGACTTCTGAAATAAATTGGTTTCCCATTCCCCTTTTAGTGACTTAATGTCTGTGCCATAAAATATAGAGTATATGAATTGGAGCCAAGCTAATAATGCTGTTGAAAAGTTAGTCTTTTTTTTTTAACCGTTCTATGACTTTAAACGACAGATGCAACTTTGTCTCAGCATTGTGTATCTATACAGATGTGGGTGCACTCACACAAAAATCTGAGAGGGGGGAAAGAAGTAACTCAAATTTATGATATAGAAAATTCCATGTATTTTCCCCCCAAAATACTCCCCCCCCCACTATCAAGATGCTTTTGTTGCGTTCCAAGGCCAATCACACACAAGTGAAACTCACGGAGTGCAGCTGGTCTCAACTTCCAGATGAATAGCTCAGCCAGCTGCAATGCAAAACCATGACTTCATCTGGTTTCCAGGGTCTTGCATAAGACTGCCGTTCTTGTTTGGAGACTGTTTTTAATCCATTAAGCCTTTTAATATCTAAATATAAAAATAAAGCTCCACTATATCAGCACTATTTGAAAACTTGTTGCCAGGTTGATGACTGAAAGCGTTGGCTTTTCAGAATGACTTTAATAAAGAATGTAAAAAAAGAAAAGAAAAACTCTCTTTGACGTGTGTAGGATGCTTATACAGGATGGATTTGAAAAGAACTTTAAGTAGGAAAGAGTCTTAAGAGTGCCAAGTAGCCGTCTAAGTATTACACGTGGGTGCATAATGTACTTTTAAAATCTACCTTTGCCTTCCACTTCAAGTGTTATTAATAAATGTTATCAATTTAAAGGGAAACAAACAAATAGATGTGAGAAACCATAAGTGTTCTACATGAACATGAGAGTTTGGAGAAGGAGATAGCTTAGGCGGGCAGCTGAAAGCAATTTGTGTTGTGCAACAATCACAAAGTGAGGTTGAAAACAGTCATTACTTTAAATCTGTGACTAGCAGCCACATCTTTTTCTTTCTTTGGCCTCATCTACAAGAATTCGCCTTTATGCCTGGTTAGGTGATTATGCGCATATTCGCAGAAGCGCATTTACGCCTAATACCTCTGTACGAGAGCCGGCGAAGCGCATTACTGGACGACCGAAACGCGATTTAAACTGTTGACATGCGGAGAATCGCTTGTTCACATAGTCAAAATGCGCTTGAACGGCCGGAGCAAAATAAAACTCGCTATTTAACGCGCATTCGATAATGCGCATAATCGGAGAGAAAACGCGCCTCTACGCCCCATTTGCGCTCCGTTCTTGTGGAGGTAATTTTTTAATGCACCTTGAAAGAGCTTTAAATGCCTCTTGTAGAGGCAGGCTTTCTTTAATTTTTACTCTAGAGTAGATGCAGGGGACATGATCCAGATTGGAACTCCAGTGGGGACTTTTAAGATTTGGGTCAGGGGCCCTGTGCCTGCTCTAGAGTAAAAATGAAAAGAAGACGTATCTGCTAGGGGCTGCCTTCATGGCAACAAAATCTGTGGTTTCCATTACCCGATGTGGCATTGGGTAATCCTGACGCCAAGGAGAGAGTGCAGGGTTTCCGGTGGTCATTTGGGTACTGGAGCCCCCACCCCTTACCCTCTTCCTGGTGAAAGGCAACCAATCGCTGGTCACCTTCCACCAGAACCGCCCCTCGAATCGGAAGAGCCGTACTGACCTCGCTCCCACTGAAAAAGTTGGGGTAACTCCCTGCCTTTTTCAAACTGCAACTTCACGGGAAAGCCCCACAATAGCTGGAAATCTGTGGCTGCATCATATAACAGATGCAGTGCCAATTCACAGCCCCCATGAGGCTTTCCTCACGAATAGGGAGCCCCCTAGATGCACATTTAAAGCAATGTTGTTTGAACCTTGACTTATAAACAGTTTGTATGTTCAGCAGATTGACAGCACAATCCAATGCATGGCATAACTACTCCTTACTCAGTAGTAAGCCCTACTTGCTTCCAGCTAAATGTATATACAAGACTGCAGCCTTAGACATGCATAAGATTGCACAGCTAAGCGTTACCTGTACATTACCTGGAACGTAAAATCTGTATTCAGGCATTCAGAAAGGGGTTTAAATAACTTGACCTGTTCAAACAGCAGAGGGGATGTCAATGTGATTGAGCTATGGGACATTTCATTGAACGAAGGTGGCATTTAGATAGACTTGTACTGAAATGCAACTATTTAGGAAGCACACTGCCTAATGCCCTCTAGAAGTTCTGGACTTCCCCATCAGCCCCAGTCATCATGACCAATGCTTAGGAAACCTGGGAGTTATAGTCCAAAGCAACTGGAGGCCACCAGGTTGGAGTAAAGGCTGATACAGAGAAAAAAGGGATAAATAATGGCTGTAGTTTCTTTGCCCATGAATAGTTGCATTCATACTTTCAAAAACCAAGTTCTTTCTAGACTGCTCTATATTAAAAAATATGTGGACCATATGGCATCATGAGAAATATATGTCCCTAGAACTTATTATTTTATATGTGCTCATTTATAGATCAGCTGCCCAATGGATCTGTGATGTCTTTAGTGCAATCAGATTTTTTTTAATGGACTTGTTACCAAGATAAGTACTTTGCAGTGCTCTAAATTTTGGCAGCGGGTTTCATATAATCATTAAGGGAACAGTGAAAGGATATAATCAGGCAGATTTTAGAGGACTTGGAGGTAGAAAATGTTGGAACAGTAAAACTCAGTGAAGGTGGGGATGGGTTTCACATTAGTGTGAATGTGCAGTTAAGACTTACAATGCCATTATTCTTAATGGGGCTGTGCAGTGTGATCTAATCATATCTGTCATAAATCTGTTATCTGTTAATGCTTATGCCAGCTTATTCTGCCCTATTTACTTTGATTTCAGTCCATAGAACATTAAGAAAAAGAACTCTGAAATTGCAGCAGGGACCTTCAGTATGTATAAAATAATTGCTCAAGTTTTTAGGGAACTTATTTGTAAATTGGTAGAAGAAATTGCGGATGGAGATGTCGCTGCTATCCCTGAAGATCAGAGCAGAACAATGTGCAAACTTTGTGTGCTACAAATTAACGCAATGTTAGGTATCCTGGTGATAATTTTTTTAAAAAAAACAACTTGAAGGGCAAAGCAACCCAGCAAATGGACTATGAACTGCTTATAAAGTTAATGATGGAGTTTGTCTCCAATGCACTGTGCAGTACAAAATAACATCATTGGTCCATTAACTTCGTGGGAGTCTGATGAAGGTTCCATAGCACTACGTTCCCTTTAATTGCAAATGTTACCTAAAACAAATTCACCCATATAGGCGTAGCTGAAAAGGTGACTGCTTTGGAACATAGCAACTCGAATGGTATTCTATATAGTCCCTTGATAAAACATTTTATAGGACAATTTACAAATCTATGAAATTACACAAATTACTGACCTGGTTGTTTGAAATTCTGATATCATAGAAGCCATTTCAGCATCATTGGATCATAACTTGGCACAGGATTTATTTAGGTCCAGGCAAAACTTCCAGATGTGATGCCTCCTTGGAACTTTGACGGCCAATTCTTGACTGGGGATTTCAAAATAACATTATGATTGTGTGGTTGGCTCTCATATGATCCATATAATAATGTGGTTTGGCTCATATGCAGCCAGAACCATCCATGTGAGTCAGCTCTTACCTTCTCATTATTATTGACCCAAAATGGAGACTTAAAAGGGAAAGGCACCAGCTTTACCAATAAATCAGGCTGAAATGTGGTTGATTTATAAAATGTGTTAGTGTGTGTATGTGTGTATTGTTGTTGTTATTGTTTTTTTTAAAAAAAAATCTGTCATCTTAAGAACCCAAACACTTTTTTTTAAAAAAAAAAGAAAGTTATCACTTGACCTTCATATGTCTGTCAAGGAAACTAAACAATTTGAAATAATCAAAATGTCAATTTTCTGCAACAGTTTTAACATCTGCAACATTTGCAAACATGAATATTGAACTTCAAATTGAACTCTTAATTGGCATTGTTTTTTCTTCAGCCAATTGATCCATTGGGATATTATTAATATCTATTTACATGATCAGGATTTTTAAAAGGATGCTACCTGCAGCTGTTAAATCTACAGAATTGCCATGTAATTAGTTCAAAATGAAAATTTTCAACATGGATGAAGATGTTGCAAACAAATCATGAGTAAAAGTTCATGTATAAAATTACTATGGAGTATTATGTTTTATAACTAATATTTTATTATTAATCAATTAATTAATACTATTTTAGTAATATAATGCTAAAAATGGGATGACCAATAGGCTGGGACAATTTCTGACAAGTCCCTCCTCACTGAGTTTTTCAGTAATCTGGAACAGCTTAAATTCACAAATGCTGAAACATCTAGAAGCTCCAATCCATTAAATATGAGAAATTCATTTCAGCTTGTTTTTGATCAGGTTTTACCCAGTTTGTGCCTTCTGGAATGAACACTGACTTGGACACAATCTGCGGTCAAAATCCATATATTTCTGAGCTTGCATTGTGATACATGGACCTCCCAAAAATGTGCCGCTGTGATGCTGAGAAACCTGTTATTATGTAGCCAAGATGAACAACAGAATTGGGTCTCTGGAATTTGAAAATTTCAGAAGGACAAATTGACCCTGACACTACTTGGAGTGCTAATAAAATAAAGTAAAGCCTGAATCCGAGATTTTGCAGAACCAAATACAGCACTGTATAACTGCCTGAAATTATCCCCAGTGAAATCTTGTTCCAGAAATGGATTACTGACAATGCCAAAGATGTAAGCTGTGCAAATACCCTTCCTCAGTTCCCACAGCAATGTTGTACATTGAATCTTGTTGATGTACAAGCAAGTTATATAGTATTATTGGAGTGGCTGATTCCACAGTTCACATTGGGCTTTGTGCTGAAAAATTCCCCAATGACTAAGCAGAACTTCTATGGTGATAGGTGAACAAAACTTGCCCTAACTGATTATTTAAATAAAGAGTTGCATGTAGATCTGTGTGATACTATGGACAGAGAGAAGGGTTAGCTGCAAACAGCAAATTTCAAAATCCTATCTACACAGATTCCTTCTGCGTCTGGGCCAAACTGTATGTTACCATGATAATACAGCTGCCACTATCCTGTGTCTTCATCAGTCTCTCCCTGGTAATACTTAGTTTAAAAAGACATGTGACATGACATCAGTGTTTCCCACTTCTCTTCATTGGCTGCTACTTGCAAGGGCTGGGGAAACATTGAAAGCAATGATGTCATTCTACACATCTGCTTTATCTAAACATTTTGTGGGAAACATGGAAGAGGTGTGCAGTGGACATGACCATGCCTTCATGGGAGTGGGTGAGTTGGGCCCAATCATGCTCTGGATGACAGGGCACTACACCATCCTACAAAATGACTGTGGTATCTCCAAACCTCTATGATAAGGGGTTCTGCTCCTATGTGGTGCTTCCTGTTTTGCTTACAGGCTTGTGGCTGCTGCTACTGCTGCTGCTGGTGAACCTGATATCTGAAGATGCCCTAAAGCAAGAGTGGGCAACGTAGGAAGAGGCGTGCTGGATCAGGCCAATGGTACTTCTAGTTCAATCTGTTCACACAGTGGCCAACCAGCTGGCCAAATGCAACAGTAACCGGTGTACATAGGCATATTGCCTCTGATACTGGAGGTAGCATATATTCATCATGAACTCCTTGCACACCTTGCCAGTGGCAATTCATCAGCACCAAATAATCTTTCCGTAGGTCTGTGCCTTGCTAAAGTTAGAACCATGTTGCATTTGGTTCTAAGATAGCTTCCTACAACTGAGCCATAAAATTTATTTTTCGTCCAGCACATTAAAAAAAAACTTAATCTAAATGCAGAAGTCTCAAAATACAAAGAATGTTTGTTGTGTGTGGGAAGAACATGACACTTCAATTTTTGTTATTTTTTTGTCAGTGGATTTTTCTTCCATCGCTTAACTGCAAGTAAAAGCATTATTATTTTCATGGTAGCTGCAGAAGAAATAATAGTATGTAATGTTGCAATATACAGAAAGTGACAGTAGGTGATGAGCAGCCTGTAACCTAGGCAACAAAGTCTTCTTTTTTAACTAGCAGTTTAAAGGGAAATTTTAGTGATTGTGAGCTGGCTGAGATAAAGGAAGACACTGAAATCTTGGCTACGTGTTACACTCATCATGTGGGAAATGGCTAAGTCAGGCTATGATCATTGAAGATTCTAAAGACTGCCCTGTAGAAAGGGCAGTGAAAGAAAAGTAGAGGGGATTTTAGATCTGGCCACCTGTTTCCACCCATTGTTTATCCATCCATGTCTTTGCTTTAGCAACTAATTTTTCCTGGCATTTGGGAGTAGGAGGAAGAGGGGCAATTAGCTGCTTAAGAGAAATAAATTAAACGTAGATAAATGACACTTGGAGAAAAATACAACCGTAACCTCTACAATCCCTTCCAGCTTTTACTGCCTTAGTTCAGGGAAGTCTTCTCCAAGCTCCCACCTCAATGGGGGTGGGAGAAAGTGGTGGTTTGGGGTATCTCCAGTCAGTGCTCTTAAGTTTCTCTTTTACTTGTATTTATAAATACATTTATATCACTGCATTTTTAGCCCTAAAGAGCCCCCAAAGTGCTTACAGTAATCAAAATTATGTTACAATTAATTAAAACAGGAGGGTATATATATATATATATATATATATATATAAGCCCAGGATGCTTTTCTTCTTCAAGGTTACCCAATAGATCAGTTTGGGGCAAGGTGTGTGTGAATATATTCTATATTCAAGTCTTTATCACAAGGAACCATCACCTTCATTTCTTGAGAAGGTGGGAAGAAGCAAACTTTCATCCACATAACGGCATCATGTATTCAAAGCACTTTTACTTCACTCTTCCACCTGAAAGTCTACCAGAGTCAATAAAAATAAGACAGAAAACATTGGGGTCTGCTTTTAAATAAAGTATCTTCGGGGTTTTGCAAGACATTCTAACTTGTGTCACCCTTTATCAATTTATCTAAAATTGAAGCAACCATTTTGATGGGAGCAATTCAACCTCAAAATAAGCCAGCCCAGTACACATTTACATGGACATAAAGCCCATTGACTTGCAGTTTGTACCCAAAAAGAATATTGTTTGAATCATAGCCTTTAGCTCTTTATTATTTGCTCAAATCTGATTGCTTTTCAAGACACACCTAGGTCTTTCTAGATTGCAATATTTGTCCAAAATCTGCTGGCTCTTGCTCTGTTTCAATAGCACCATGCCAAAATAAGAGGATGTGATTTCCAAGTTGCAATTGATCATAACTGAGGTAAAACTTTGTATTAACTTACTTGTCTACATGTTTTGACACATTTAAAACACATTCCTTAACTAAAAGCTAAGTCCTACATTTTTCTGCAAGGCATGACTCAAATCTGAACATATAACATTTCCCCCTTATTTAATGCTTGTATTTCATGGGTTCTTTAAAAAACAAAAAAACAAAAAAACAAAAAAACAACTTCTTCGTAATCTTTCATTGATGAAATTGCAATTTTAAGCACATTTGGATGGAGTTAAATAAATGGGCATTTATGTATCCCCACTTCAATAAGGGTGTTTTCTGTTCTTTAAACACACACACACACACACACACACACACACCACATTAGATGCTAGACATATATACAAACTTCCCAAAATGCGTAGTCCCGTTGTAGATTGGCTACATTCTGCTTCAGACAAAACAAAACTAAACTTGATTTGGGAAAACCCTTTCATTACTGATCCACAAAAATGATCTTAGCCTTCTTTCAGAGTTAATTATGTGTCTTTCATTACCTTGCACCATGTGTTTCTGCCTTCAATCAATAAGTTACTCAAAGCAGACGGTATTGCTAAATTATATGTAAATGTTAGAGTCCAACCTTAGATCCACAGCATGGTGAACAAGGCTCTGTTTTGTTCACCTAAACAAATCCAGGCTCATATCTATAGGGGGTTATGGTTTGGATCAGACTTACCATTTAAGAGGGAGGAAAAATCTTTCCTGTCTGTTCCTAAAGAATGACTCCCAGCCACCTGAATTCTGGAACTGCTACAAACATGAGGTAGTAAATGATCCGGCAACATTCAGGATTGCTACATGTCATCATGTCATTATGAGCACCACTCAACCAGCTCAATGTTGTTTGGTTTTTTAAAAGCATTTCAGTGTGGATTGCACATTTAATACTGATTTCACAGTTGACAAAAGGCAGAGCATAGCTTTTTTTTCAGTCATAAAATTGCACATATTTTAAAAATATTATGCCTCGAAGAGTATTTTAAGTGCTCTTTATAGATTTACATTATTTGCTCCCAGTTCATACCCCAAAGAAAATGTTTGCATAACAAGGGATGGAGGTAGGTGAGGAGAGGTAGGCATGAGTGCTGTTGGTACATAATTCCTCAGCCCTGTGACACCAGCTAAATCACAGCATTTGACCAAGGAAATGTTTAACCTGCCTTATTTTGGTTTTTATAACTACGAGTGATCACTTCAAGTTTGAAGCCCATGTTTGTTTGTTTTAATTTCTCCTTTCTTGAAGATATATGTAGTGATAAAACACGGTCCTGGGGATATGATATTTATTAATAAGTGTTTCTGTGCAATCCTGAGTGCAAATTAATATTCTCTCATATATATTCATATATATATATATATATATATATATATATATATGAAGAGAGACCCCCATTTTTAAAAGCTGCTATTATCTAGGAAAGACCAAAATAGAATTCATTTTTCAGCATTACAGGTTAGAAAACAATCTTCCAATTTAATATCTTTCTTTAAGAACAAAAAGGGGGTGAGAGAGAAACAGAGAAAGAAAAGAAAGATCACCTCTCTCTTAGTTCTGTCAGTGAAAGTCTCACCTTACCAGCCCACCGCCATAGGCTAATAGCCTGGAACAAAGCTCATACTCAGAAATGTCAAACATAATGAAAAAGGAAAAATCAGAAGAGGGAAAGTTGACCATAGGTGTTCCTCTGGGGCCTAGTCTTGCATGCTCTACAGGTCTATGTACAGCAGCCACACCTCGGCATGGTGAGCCAAACTGCTATCCAGTGCTACTGTGGTGTCATCCATCAAAAGAAAACTGCCTGATAAACAGCAGAGTGTCAGGGCTTTTTGCTAGCCCAAGATAACAGTTTTATTACTGAAACTCGGCTGGAAACCTTTCCTTTCCTTTTCCCTTAACAGCCTTAAAAAAAAAAAAGTATTGAAAAGTGGGGACCGCCAGCCATTATGAAAGCTTCTGCAGTAGGAAGAAGCACCTATGTGCCTTCTCTCATTTCAACAACAATAATTGTAATACTACTGATAGTAATGGGACAGGTGGGGGAACTTCAACATATATCTGTGAGATATGGGGAATGCAGTAGAGATGATGAAGAAAAGCACAGCTAGGAAGCAAAGATTATTACAGCAGGAAGGCGGCAATACAAAAAGAACTATGATGTTGCATCATTGCTTTTATTTTTAACTCACTCTTCTTGGTTCTTCAGAATCACCTCTGACCCCCACCGGTTTGTTTTGTTTTGTTTCTTTTTTAATAATCCAGGACTTATTTTATATTTGACTTTATAGGCCTGTAAAAACCAAAACGAGAAGTTGAATTATGGCCCAAACCAGATTCTGGGTGGATTCAAAGCCTATGGGCTAGACTTATGCATGTGTTTTTTCTAGGGTGACCAGACAACCGGAAACCCCCGGACAAGTCTGGAAAACGGCGGCAAAATTGGGGTCCAGGGGGAAAAACTCATTTTTGCCCCCAAATCCAGAAAGCTTGCCTCCCCCTCTGCCTGTCTAGGCTCCTGCTGGGTTGCTGCCATCATGACGACCCACGAGGAGCCTAGACCACTGCTCAAGAGAGGCTGGAAAAGGCCTGTTTCATTACTTCCATAATCGGCCCTTCCTAGCTCTGCCCACGATACATATAGGCTCCTTGAGGTTTGTCACCATCGCGATGGCCCCCAAGGAGCCCGTACGTAGCATGGGTGGAGCTAGGAAGGGCTGATTACAGAAGTAATGAAATGGGCCTTTTCTAGCTTCTCCGGAGCGGCGGTCTGGGCTCTTCGTGGGTCGTCATGATGGCGGCGACCCAGCAGGAGCCTAAACCACCCCAGGCGTGTCCTCCACGTTGGCCGTTGGGCTCAGATCCAAATCCTCCAGCCCCATCATGCAGGGAGGGAGATGGATCCAGCTGGCTGTGCGAAGGAGAGCCCTCCCTCTCCTCCTTCCTCTTCTCCCTCCCCTTCCCTCCCATCATCTACCTCCCCAGCTGATCCAGAGCAGCTGCCCCCCTACAGACTTTGGGCTGGAGCGCGCGCATGAGTGTAAAAAAGGGATAAAAAGTGAGTCTGACTCTCCATTGTTCTTTTTTCCCTCTTTCTCCGGGCATATAAAAGTGGTGCGGTGCGGCGCATGGAAGTGTCAACTTGAGTAGCTCAGGCGATGGCAGCACAACTCCGTGATGGGATGTGCGTGAGTGTGTGTGTTTGATTGTGGCGGAGCTGCTGCAGAAAGCCCCCCCCCCATTCTCGCCAAGATTGCCTGAAGTTTGGAACAGGGCAAGCGGGGAAAAATAAAACAAGCTCAACTCCGATCAACCCGCGTGCGCCCTTGCCAAGTTTGGAAGCAAAGCGAAAGCAGGGCTAGAAGCGTGGCACGGGGAGGGGGGTGCTGCTGCTGCTGATGTTGCTACCATTTCAGGGATTGTAGCCAGAGGCAAAGCAAGGTGGTGTTGACCAATGCTTAAGCCTCATTTATCTCTGCCTCGTGCTATAAGTTAAATCAATACATTTATCCATCTTGATTCAGATTCATGGTGCTTTCCCAAATCATAATTTTTAATAGCACCATATAGGCACAGTTGATGTGATTCTGGTGACTGATGCGACTAGCAGAATAATTGAAACTTTTTCCTGTTGCCATAGTTCTTTAACTTCCATAGTTAGTGGTGTATATTTCTCTCTCTTTTCTTCTTCCTTTAATGCAACATTTTTGTTAATAGGTATTGGTATGTCAATGGGGTAGGTTTTTTTGTTTGTTTGTTTGTTTGTTTATGACTCTTGTATCTGGTCAATTACAAAGTATTGTCTTGTCCAGAATTGTTCTGTCCCAGCAAGATAATATGAGTGCATAGCGTGGCTTGGCTTAACTTGTTTGAGTGTGTTTGGACCTCCTAGGCTCTAAAAGCGTCTTTCTGGAGAGCACCTGCTGGTTTCATGACCCTCGAGGCCAGGTTCTGGTGAGTGCATAGATCTCCTTGACAGGAGGGGCTTGCACTAGCTAGAGTAAGGTGAACAGATGTGAAGAGGCTGTGATCCTATATTCATTTATCTGGGAGTAAGCTTTATTGAAATCAATGGGAGTTATTTCTGTTGTTTCTTTTGGCAGTTTTCTTTGGGTCCCTGATTGGGATTTCTGTTCTCTGCACAGTGAGGTAGTGTAAATTCAGGAGATATTTGGATCAAAGGAGGGAAAGATCCTTGTCTAGCATTGTGATAATGGGCACCCGTTCTTGCCTTTCTTTGTATTGCTATTGACCATGGCATTGTGTACATGGCTAATGAACCAGAAGTATCATGACAATTTCTTAGATTAGTTTCTCACTGATAAACCAGAAGTTTATTTATTTATTTATTTATTACATTTGTATACCGCCCCATAGCCGAAGCTCTCTGGGCGGTTTACATAGGATTAAAAACAATTAAAAACAATATACAAAAATTAAAACAGCAAAAACATACAACATACACACAATCTATACATTTAAAAACCACATCAACACTTCAAAAACTACAAAAACAAAGCAAAACAAAACAAACCCAGGCTCCTGAAATATTGCCAAATGCCTGAGAGAAGAGGAAAGTCTTGACCTGGCGCCGAAAAGATAACAATGTTGGCGCCAGGCGGGCCTTGACACAAGCTAAGATGTGCTAGTGAGAACTGCAGATAAACCGGTACTGCAACAAGCCTTTAGTCCATTTTGTTCCATGGCTAATGTTTGCAGGGTAATCATATTTTATACACTTTCTGAATGCTAGGTTGCCAGTTTGTTGTACTAGTTTTTTCTGCACTTGTCAACTGCTTCATTTGTTCAGCAGTAGCAGTATGCTGAATCTGTGAGTACGGATATGAGAAAGGTGATGGGGAAAGAGTGTTAAATGTAAGGAAAGGTGAGACTATGGTCATCCAGTGAAGGATTTGCAGTCAGAAAAGATATTTGAAGGAAGGGGAGACTGTATTACACAGAATATAGCAAAAGCTTCAAAGTACAGCAAAAGCTACAAAAGCAGGAGTGAGTGAAGTTAATTTCAGATACATTGAATTTCTCACTTGTTCTTTATTTCAGTAATTTTAACATTAAGATATTATGTAGAACAGTTTGTCTTAATTGTGTGCTGTGAAATCAGACATGTGACCAAGGCTATGTTCAGGTGGGCACACCCCCTTGGGGGCTAAGCATGTTGGTGGGCATGTCCCCTTAGGGCAGCCATTTTGTCCTCCTTTTTGGTTTCCAAAATATGGTCACCCTATTTAAACCCATGCTTGCCCATTTGCCTGTGAAGCAGGGATGATGGGCTTTGTAGGAAATTAACATCCATAAAACCAAAGTAGGACACATGCTAAAAGAAGCATGCCTGAGTTTAGTTTAACCAAAAATTAATACCTTTAGATCAAAAGAGGACAAGAGATGGGGGAATGGTATTTCCAAAGAAAACAGGTGGTGGGGAGGTTTAACCCTTTCCTCCTTGAGTGTGCTGAGCCCAATCTGAATTGGGTCACAGTGTAGTTGCACTGCAGTAAAACAAACCAACAGCCTCAACTCCACCAATCGGAATGAATAGTTTGGCCCACAAAGGTTCATGAAGTTAGCAATACAGCAGGATTAGGAAATATGGATGGTTTGTAATCAGGTTTTGCCAGACAAAGAACATAGGAACATAGGAAGCTGCCTTATATTGAGCCAGATCCTTGGTCTATCTAGCCCAGTATTGTCGACACCGACTGGCAGCGGCTCTCCATGGTTTCAGGCAGGATTCTTTCCTTGCCCTACCTGGAGAAGCCAGGGCTCAAACCTGAGACCTTCTGCTTGAAAACAGGTGCTCTATCACACTGAGCTCTGGTCCCTCCCATATTAGGGTGACCAGATAAAATCCAGGTCAGGGCTCCTGTAACTTGTAGAGAAAAGGGAATTTCAGCCAGTGTCATTTGTATGCAGTTAGTTCCTGGTGAAATTCCCTCCTCATCACAACAGTGAAAGTTGCAGGGGCCCTGCCTTCTTTTGTATCTGGTCACTCTAGTATAGTGCCTGCACCTTTAACTGTTGTGATGAAGAGGGAATGTCACCAGGAACTAATTGCATACAAATGAAACTGGCTGAAATGTCCTTTTCTCTACAACTGTTAAAGTTACAGGAGCCCTGACCTGGATTTTATCTGGTCACCCTATCCCATATGTCATCTAGTGGGTGAAACAGGGTCAGATCTACACCAAGCAGGATATAACATTTTGAAAATGTTTTGAAAACGGTAAAATGTGTCCTGGGCCTGAACAATTGTAAAAACCGTTATAGACCATTAGAAAGCAATAGTGTCGATCCTGCCCAGGAGTACATGAATGTAGCAAGAGTACGATCCTTTTGGTGTGGAGATTTGGGGACAAAGGCCATTGGGAGCAAGTGATAAAGGAGAGGAAAGGATAGAGCACTCCAAAAATGAAACGAACAGCCACAAGTAGCACATCCAGTTTATAAATTTTACAGATTTAAACATTTTAAAAAAATCAAACGTTCAAATTACTTTGAATTTTAGAATTTTAAAATCTATAAAAATTATAAACTGGATGTGCTACTTGTGGCTGTTTGTTTCATTTTTGGAGTGCTGTATCATGTGCATTGCATCATTTGTATATCAGTTGGTTCGATAGGGATAGATGTGACGAGGTGGAATCAAAGGGGTACCATAATCAGTTACATCACACACATCATGTAGAAGTGCAAAACTAAAAAAGGAAAAGGGAAGATACTGGGAGCAGTTCTTCCTGCTAGGAGTCACCTTTGCTCTCAGAAAGCTGTAACGTATGAGCCGTTTTCTTGTAAGCCTGTAAGTTGTGCCTTCATGTCCTGTTCTGAACTTGGTTAACAAGTACTGTAGTGATCATCATTTTATAAAGGTCCTGAACTGATTTGCCTTTTGACAGTAAAACCTATAAAATGCATCATTATGTGTGTTTGGTTTTTCAACAACTATGCTCTTCAAGCCCAAGAGCAGATGGCAATCAGGAACCTAGTTTTCTCCAGTGGGGTGGAGTGGTTGTACCTGCCTCAAGCCGGGACTGGATATTTTAAGGGTCCACAACTATATTTAACTAGCAAAGTGATATATTATTATTATTATTATTATTATTATTGTTATTGTTATTGTTATTGTTATTATTATTTATTCCACTTATATACCGCCCCACAGCCGAAGCTCTCTGGGCAGTTTACACAAATAAAAAACATTGAACGTTAAAAAAGCACCGATATACAAAATTTAAAACCATAAAAAGCATAAAAACAAGTTATAATTACAATATCCTTTAAAAACAACAATTCTGGGTCAAAGAACAACAACAACAACAACAACAACACAAAACCCTCAACATATGCTGTTAAATGCCTGGGAGAAGAGGAAAGTCTTGACCTGGTGCCAAAAAGATAACAATGTTGGCGCCAGGCGAGCCTCGTCGGGGAGATCATTCCAGAATTGGGGGGCCACCACTGAAAAGGCCCTCTCCCTTGTTGCCACCCTCCGTGCTTCCCTTGGAGTAGGCAACCGGAGGAAGACCTTAGATGTGGATCGTAGTGTACGGGTAGGTTCATGTCCTACAGTCTACTGTTTATATCAAAATTCACACACAAGAGAGAGGAGGGAAATCCACACCCTCCTTCACCATAGCCCAAAATTCCCAGCTAAAGTGAAGCCATGTAAGCCATTTTTCCTCAGCTGGTCGATTTCTGGGATTGGGGTAGGGCTGAGGAAAAAGGCTTGAAGCAGATGAACTCAAAAGGTCAGAATGAGAGGAGTGAGTTTCTCTCCTCCGTGTGTAAAATAAAACACACCCACTCTCCACTCCGGCTTATAGACAAACAGGCAAGCACATGTTTCATTAAAACTCACATGTCTAGTTTGGCCCAGTTCTTAGTGAAATGGGAGGTTTATCAGCGTCTGCAGCACTTGACAGAAGTTTTTGCTGACATCAAATGCTGGGAGTCTACTTTAACTTTTAACAGCAAAGGGGCAGTTGGGCGAGGGGAGGTGAACATTCTCTCTCCTGCCTTATCTCCCACAATCCATTGCTCAAAGCACCTTTCTCCCAGCTCAGCTGAAAGAAACAACTCCACATCATTCCAATTCAGCTCTTGAGTTCAAGCAACCTGCTGAGGGGAGGTGCACCAGAGGCTAGCTGGTTTCCCTACAATTACCTTGCACAGCACAGAAATATGTTAACTATTGATTGCTGCTACTACTACTAAAAAAATTAAAAGGATATGAAATCATCATTTTTTTCTTTTCTAACTCCACGGCAACCTCAAGCTAATTATTACACAGGTTCATATCTTTACTATTTATTAATGATCCTATTATCAACTTTATTGCGGCCAACAGGCCAGAAAATCAGATAAACAGTAAGTAGCATTTATACAGTATGTTTGATTCACGGGTACATTAAATTTTTATAAATGTGTGCATTTCTCCTAATACATGTGTTTTTGGACGTATTTTTTCCTAATACAGACTTCTTCTTCTTCTTCTTCTTCTTCTTCTTCTTCTTCTTCTTCTTCTTCTTGCAGTCATCTTAATATAATGCCTTTTAACATTATTCTCCTGAAAATACACATTTGTGTGTGCATCCCCCCCCCCCCCAATATGTACATTTTTGACTCGGAAACTCTATTGCAAAATTCAGAAAAACTAAGTTTGAGTTCATGTATTGGTTCAAAGTCTGGATTTAGATAAGTTTGCGTTAAAATGAAAATAGAACAAATTTCACCCCATCGCTACATACAGTGCAGAGAGTGCTCACTCCACCCCCACCCCCAATTGCTGTGCAGATGCATACAAAAAGCTTAATCAATACCAACGTCACTTAGATGAGGAATATGAACAATACCAAGCAGACACTTTGCAGCTGATGGCTATGACAATACCATGAACCATCTCTTTAAAATGTCTATGTGTTGTTCTGGTGGAGAGTTTGTAATGGTTTTACTCCATTTAAGTATTCCCCTTGGAAACTATGTAGGATCAAGTCTCAGTATCTTCACAAAACCTTGCTTGATCTTCTTTTGAAAGTAGACTATTAACAGCAAATAGGGGGTCACCTTAGAGCTTTTGTTTATTTGCATATTTTAATAAGAAATTCCGTTTCAGATTTCTTATTAGTGTTATACATCCACAGTACTGGGATGGAATCTAAGCTGTCTAGTGACTTGTTGCTCGATAATGCAGTTCTTCATGCATCTGTAGTAGATCATTATGCATTCAGTTTTGGAATGGCTCATTGGTTTACCGGCTGCCAAATCGCCTCAGCCATATGTTGAGTCCAGTTCTGCGTTCCTAGGTATAGTAGAGAAGTCAGATTTTTTCTTCTTCTTCTTCTTCTTCTTCTTCTTCTTCTTCTTCTTCTTCTTCTTCTTCTTTTCTGTGTCTCCTCCTCCTCCTCCTCCTCCTTTGCTCTTTCTAGGGAAGGAAACGTTGTGTTTTGTTAGAAAACCTATTCAATCTCACTCATGCTTATTCAGCCTTGTACTACATTTTGTGCCTTAAAAACTTGCATCTTTTACAACCCTATAATAATAATAATAACAACAATTTATTTCTTACCCGCCTCTCCGTCTGGATCGAGGCGGGGAACAACAACATGATAAAATACATAAAACTGATTAAAACATGACACATATGATTAAAACTGCATAAAAATCCTAAAACATCCTTAAAACATTCTAAAATTCCACTGGATATGCCTGCCGGAAGAGAACATTCTTTATGGCTTTCTTAAATTCTAAAAGACTGTTAAGTTGACGAGTCTCCTCCGGCAGATCATTCCACAGTCTGGGAGCGGCAGAAGAGAAGGTCCTCTGGGTAACGGTTGTCAGCCTAGTCTTGGCCGACTGCAGTAAGTTCTTCCCAGAGGACCTGAGCGTGCGGGGCGGATTGTATGGGAGAAGGCGATCCCGCAGGTAACCTGGACCCAAACCATGTAGGGCTTTAAAGGTAATAACCAACACTTTATACTTCGCCCGGAAACTAATTGGCAGCCAGTGGAGCGATTTTAAAGTTATATATAATTTTATATAAAGTTATTATAGTTACTCCAGTTATAGTTACTCCATTTACTTTCTCAGTTTAGAAAAGGTTGCAATTTTATTCCAACATCTGTCTCTTTTCCTATTGCAGCTTAGCATAGTACCTCTCTCTGAGCAATTTCTCATTATGGGTTTTGTTTTTGTTTTTTTAAAGGCAGGGAGATGGTGCAGAAGGCCTGGACTTTACTTGCTATCATTGGGTGACATCCACCCACCCCCATTCCTCATCGAGCTGCTGCAACAGCTTAATATTTTCAACACAGTTAGTTGAGATAAGGTCAAGCCCAAAATATTTGATGAACTGCAGACGTAGAAAGTATGTATTATAAATACTCTACTAGTTCTATCTTTCCTGTGTTCACTCAGAGGAATGAGACAGTTACTTCTAATATGAAGTGAAATCTCTGGGAATAAACCTGATGCCCACTCTTTTCTTTCTTCAGAGACATCTCTGATGACCCAACCAACTCCATCATTTACTCCATCACCAGCCACTGATTACTTCTGACATCAGCTGAGTTCTTGTGTTTATACTTCAGACTGTATGAACCATTCAGAAGAGCTCCTTGTCTAAGGTTGGAGTCAGATGACAGATTACTAGTTTTGAAATTGTGGAACAATGGGAAGTAATACCTCCAAGAAAAAAAACTATGTGGCCTAGATTTTGTACAGCAGTCTTACAACAATTCTTCATTTTGGACTATCAGTCATGAGTGTACTGCCTTAAAGGAAGAGGTAAAACCAAAGCACTTTTACTCTGAGGCAGCCTTCCTGGTGCCCTCCAGATGTTTTGGACTTCAACTCCCCTCATCCCCAGCTAACACGGCCAATAGTCAGGAATGTTGGAAGTTCTAGTGCAAAATGTTTGGACGACACCAGGTTAGGGAAGGCTGTTCTAGCGTATTCCTCCTAAAGGCAGTGTGATTACCCTGAAATAAGTAACTTTATAAGCTGTAATCTCAGGTGACCCTATGTAAAGGAGGGCAGGGCTCCTGTATCTTCAACAGTTGCATAGAAAAAGGAATTTCAACAGGTGTCATTCGTATGCATGCAGCACCTGGTGAAATTCCCTCTTCATTAAAATAGCCAAAGCTGCAGGAGCCCTGCCCTCTTTTGTATCGATTTAAGTGGGCAAAGTTTCTGCAGCTTTAACTGTTGTGATGAAGAGGGAATTTCACCAGGTGCTGAAATTTCACCCACTGAAATTCCCTTTTCTATACAACTGTTAAAGCTACAGGAGCCCTGTCCTCATTTTCATATGGCCACCCTACTGTCATCCTAATCTCTAAAGATCTATATTCTATTATTGATCTTCATGAGATAAGGGGGGGATCAACTGTAATTTCCAGGTTTTCTCACAACCAATTGAATAGATTCCCATTATTTGAGCAATTTACCCCACCTTATTTTTGGGTCTCATTATATTTATTATCTGTAATGTTTAATTAGACAGGCCCATGTAAAATTATGGAGTCTTCCAGGAAAGTAAATTTTATTCCATATCTAATAATTAAATCACAAGGGCCAATGAGCCCTAGTCAATTTCAGGTCATTATTAAGAACTCTTTGGATACTTCATGGAGACAGCTGGAAGGGTAATCAGTATAATTTATCAGTAACCCAGTTAATGGCTGGCTTGTTTCCCTTTCTTGTGCTTTCTTTTGTGAATCCTTTTTTGGGTTGGTGAGTTGGGATGGGAAGGACACAAGAAAATACTCCTGGTCGAATCCTGATAAATCAATGATTTAGTGCAGTTAGTTACACTTACTTAATGCAGTTAATGCAAGGAGTTGGTAACAGGTTCCTTGTATTTACTTCTATATTCCCACATCAGCTGTTAAAGAACATTCTCATTTTCCACATCAAAGCCACAGGAGCCATTTCAGAGCACAAACTGAGCAGACTGAATGCCAAAAGCCTGAAGTGAATAAGCATCCGAATGGTGCTTGTTTAGCTTTGCCCATAGGATTTACATTTACCCGATTGAAGGTCCTCGAGTAATTTAACTGCTTTCCCCAGTACTGCAGAAAGAAAGGCTGTTCTGTTCTGTTTCTTGCCTCTTAAAATTGCATGTCCAAAGCAAAATTCTTTCAATTAAGTGCCATCCAGTGGATCAGAATAATCAGGAGAACTGCAAAACTTTAAGGAACCAAACCCATTAAGACTATAAAATAACCTTTCCCAAACTGGCAACCTCCAGATGTGTTGGACTACAATCCCCAGTATCCCCACCCTGAATAGCTAGCTCGGAGACACTGAAAGTTGTAGTCGTATACATCTAGAGGTTGCCAGGTTGGGCAGGCCTGCTATAAAACAACTAGAGTAGGGCCTAAAGCAAGGAGCCAGACCTGAATGTTTCTGAAATGAGGGTGTAGAAAAGGATGTGTAAGTAGCCCAGTCCAAAGCCAGTAAAATCAGAGTACTTAAACTGGGGAGAGAGAATATAATCCAAATTGTTGGACTGGGGCCTGAAGGCCTGAAGTTATGCATGCAAGTCGTCTTTACTGTCAGGACCTTTCTAGATGTAAGGAGAAAAAAGTATATTTGTGTAGTGTTATTGTCAAGAACACCATTTTCTTTTTGTGTCCTAGCAGCTGGAAGCTTCCATTTTGCAAGGCTGAAGCTGTGCGTAGAGGATACACCACCTGTGTGTGTGTTATGTTGCGATTCTCTAGCCCCAAGGTCAGAAGAAAGCCCAGTTAGTTGGACTGAGTGATCTCAGTTGCATTCCTGCAGGAACTTTCACCCCACTTTATGGGTCTGACAAAACTATTCTAGCCAGCCTGAGATTGGCTAACAGGGATCACTTTATAGTTGCCAGGAGCTTGAGCATATAAATGGAGGGGGGGGGATCAAAGCTGCCCATTGTTTTTGTTTTCATCTTTGTTCTGCCTTTGCTTTGGACTCCAAGTATCTCCATTCAGGCCCTTTCCTATTGGAAGACCTGTGCTTAGGTATGTATAGGCATGTTTAGGTGGTTTTGTGATTTTTGCCTTGAATAGGGTGACCAGATTTTGGAAAGCAAAATCCAGGTCCAAAATGGCCACCCCACCAAAGCAGCCCCCCCCCAAACATAAAATTAAAAATTAAAAAGGCCGCCTGCCATGCCCAACAAGCAGACACCCCTGCCACCCCCAACCGGAAACACCCCCCCACCAAGCCACCCTCCCCCCATAACCCAGCCCGGCCCTACCGGGTCCTCCACTGCCACCGCCGATCTCCTCCACTGCCGCGTGACCCCCTGCAGCTCCCTCACCCTTCTTGCCCTGCTCCTGGGCTCCCTGGAGGTACCTGAGAAACAGCTACAGCAGCAGCATGCTAAGGAGGAGGAAGAGCCTGCTTTAAAATGCGATCGCTGCTCCCGGCCTCGGCAGGAAACAAGTGCTCAGCGTTAGGGAGCGTCAACAAATTCCTTGTCTGGTGGCTAACTGCTTTAGCCACCAGACAAGGAATTTGTTGACGCTCCCTAACGCTGAGCACTTCTTTCCTGCCGAGGCAGGGAGCAGTGGGCAGGAAAGAAGTGCTCAGCGTTAGGGAGTGTCAACAAATTCCTTGTCTGGTGGCTAAAGCAGTTAGCCACCAGACAAGGAATTTGTTGACACTTCCTAATGCTCAGCACTTGTTTCCTGCTGAGGCTGGGGAGCTGCGCTGGCAGGAAAAAAGTGCTCAGCGTTAGGGAGTGTCAACAAATTCCTTGTCTGGTGGCTAAAGCAGTTAGCCACCAGACAAGGAATTTGTTGACGTTCCCTAACACTGAGCACTTCTTTCTTGCTGAGGTGGAGCAGCGGGCAGGAAAGAAGTGCTCAGCATTAGGGAGCGTCAACAAATTCCTTGTCTGGTGGCTAAAGCAGTTAGCTTTAGCCACCAGACAAGGAATTTGTTGACGCTCCCTAATGCTGAGCACTTGTTTCTTGCGGAGGCAAGGGAGCAGCGTGGGCATTTTAGGGCGGGAGGAGAGCTGATCCTTTGCCCGGTTTGCCCCCGCAGTCCCCCTGTCAGCCCGGATTGCCCCAGTTTTCCCGGTTAGGACCGGGAAATCCAGGGCGATCTGGTCACCCTAGTGAAGTATTGTTTCCAAACAATACTCTGGTTCTTGTGTGGCCTTTATTTCCTTCTCCCCTTTCCCAATAAACTTACTACCTCTTAAAGCTGGTTGTCTATGTTTCATTCTAAATTGCCTCAGTGCTCAATCCAGAGTCTTCCTCCTGGGCAGGATCTACACCACTGCTTTATAATGGTATATAGTGGTATTGACAACTGTTGAGGCCCAGGACATGTTCCATATACCGTTTTCAAACCTCTTTCAAAGTGTTATATCCTGCTTGGCCATGGTTGATGCTACTTTTAAGGTTTCAGGCCTAAGCCTTAGAAACAGAAGGTGCAAGTTTGAGTCCCTATTTCATATGCCTTTGAGAGTCCCCTGGCTCAGGCTGAGTTGGAAATAAGGGATGGTGGCAGTCTAACATCCAGGGCTGGTATTCTGTCTGAGCAGCCTTTTGTCCCTGCCAACACTGCTGAGAGTTTGGGCAACCCTCTTTCGCCCTTTACAATTATATCTGTGCTATGACCAGTCCCAATTCTAGCGCTACTTACAAGGTTTATATGGGACTGACATACATTAGCTACGTATATAATGGTGCCCCCCTCCCCTGATCTTTCTTTTATCTCTTCCATTTTAATGCCATTTCCAAATATATGTGCAATCTTGTAATCATAAACAGTACTTGAGTACAATGATGGAAGCTATACTAAGGAACTCACCAAATAGTTGAGCTTATGGTAAAAATATTTCTTATCCTCATTCTTCCATAAAAAGGAAACAGTTTCCTACCACTCCCATCACCCCCACTCTCTCTCCTTTTAAAATTTGGCACAGCATGATCTCAGCTGCAGCACTAGTCATTTGGTGAAACAACAACCCATCTCACCAAGTATGTATTTAAAACCCTTATCTTTATTTGGGCATTTCTACATCCTGCTCTCTGCATGGAGTAGATGTATTAAATCACGAATGCAACCTTCTTGCATTTAGAACCGTTCTCTGCTTTCTAAATAGGGCCTGAAGCATAAAGGGCTTTGAATCCCGAATGACCACTGCATTTGTTACTGCGGTTTGCCACAATTTTATCCGTCACCTCCTCGAATTCCATAGATGTTGTTTTAGCCTGCATCTCAAGGTTTCATTTCAAGGATAACAATTGGGGTTATCACACACACACACACACACACACACACCAGTAGCATTTTTTTTGTTTTTGCTTTGCCACTTTGAAATTGGCAGGAGTCTATTCAAAGAAGTGCTCCCTAGCCTTCATTAGGCAACTATGATACTTGTAGACTCTGGGCACGCAGCCAGGGGAAATCAATTGGTGAAATATTCAAAGCTAAAGGTGCAACTATCTCCTTTACATTCACATATGCCAGGCAAGGCTGCTATGGCCTACAGTGACAAGAAATGGGGTGCAGTGTCTGTGTTTGTTACCTTCTTCGTTCTCAAATATTTGAATACCTGGGGTGTGGGGGGGTGTTTAAAAATATATAGATTACATTATACTTTCCCTGAGGTGTATTGTGGTCTGTGTTCAAAGCCTTCATGCAAAATGTGGTTTTGGATTGATGCCTCAGCTAATAGTCTGAGAGAACTACAGAAAAGATGTGCAGAGAAGAGATTTGCCATTAAGTGGACTGTACTTCAGAACAGACTTGTCAGATGATTTACACTAAAACTCCCCTCATCCCTGACCATCATCCATGCTGTCTGGGGTTGATGGGTATTGTAGTCAAAGACATGTGGAGGGCAGCAGGTTGGGAAGACTGATTCCCCAGTCTATGGTTAGACAGCTTACAAGAACTATCTATTGTTATTCCTAAAACAGAAGTGATATGAATTGTATGAACAGCCATCAGGGGGATGTGAGAGAGAGCAGAATTGGGACCACAGGGAAATCAGCGTCCCCCTGCTATGACCCTGTCAAAAAAAATTCTCCCCTCTCCACAAATTTACTATAAGCCTTGGCAGAGGAATTTCCTTTGGTGCTCATTGGCAGGTACCAGAAAGAGACACACATTTCTTAATTGATTAGAATGGCATTAACAACAAACAACAAAAGCAATTACAGAATATGCAACAATCTTGTCTTTATTTGATATGCAAAGGGACATAGGAGGCTGACTATAAAGCCCCCTTCGAAATGCACTTACCTGTGCCCTTATGTCATCTGATTGCTTCTTCAATTAGAAGTTCAGAAGGTGGCCATGAGAGATGAGGCTTTCTTGGTTGTGGCCCCCCCAGCTTTGGAATGCTGTCCCTAGGGAGGTCCATGTGCTTCCTACCTTACTGTCTTCTCAATGCCAAGCCAAGTCCTTTCTGTTTTCCCAGAGCATTTCTATACCAAAGAAAATCCCTGCACTTTACTGGGGCTTTCTGCTTCCATTTTCATCGCTCAATCAGGACATGCTCCCTTTATACGCCCTGCCCTTCCCCTGTCCCCTTTTTCTCCTTTATCCTTGATTTTCATTTATACAGCTAGAAGATGGCACTGTAGTCTGCCTCATCTTATTGTGGGATTTTCTCTCTTCAGGCTTAAATGGAAAATGGGTCTTTTTGTTACTAGTTTATTTTCATTTCAAACTGGAAAGTACAAGAGAGGCACTGGAGGTTGACAGCGTCATGTAAAGGACCCGCAAACTTCCATGAGCATGTAATAAATTTTTCATGTAGAGACTCTCCCAGGCTTTTAAAAATTCATTTTAGTCCCTGTGGTTTGGTCTAAACTACTGTTCTTGTCAGTTGCTTTAGCCTTTGCAGTGCTGGTGTGGGACTGCTACACTTTTTGTCAGTGCTGCTTTTTAATTGTGTTACTGTGCTTTGTTGTGTTTTAATCAGCACAGCGCCTAGAGAGACTTTGTCTGTGAAGCGTTTGAAAAATTAATAAATAATAAATAAATCTTTGGGTTTTTTTCCCCAGGGTTATTGTTCTGAATTCTGTTCACAGCCGACTGTGCCTCACTTAGATTTCCAATATAAACACAATATTTGGATTGCTTTCAAAGTAATAATGCCCCAAAGCTAAATTTAATATAGAAAAACTGTTGTGTGCAAGTCAGCGCAAGGAGCTAGAAAATGTTTATTGCTTGGCGGAATGACCATAAGTTGCTAGATCAATGTCCCCCACCCCCACCCCATAGCACTGGATCAGTTGCAGCAGTTCTGATGAGTGTCATTTTTAAGTTCTGTCTTGTAAGGAATTGACTACAGCATTAGTTCTTTTTATGAGTGACACAGTGCCTGTGAGGAATGCTGAGCATCATATCAGTGAATTTAATGGCCAGAGATTAAAGTTTTTTGAATGGAATGTTAAACTGAGCAGGAACACATTGCAAATAATGTGAAGGGCGTTCATTAGCCTGCACTTTCCATTTCCAACACTTGCAGGATCTACAGGAAATACAGATCCAGTGTTTACCAGATAAGGATTAATTCCTGAGTCCTCTTCCTGCAAATAAGTGCTTATTGGTCATGATCCTCATTTTAGCTCTTTCCTAAGAATGTCATCAATGTGCTATGCAGAGGAGGATGGGATATCATGCAGTGTTGGGGACAGAGATGTGGTGCAACCTTCTATGAATAGAGGTATTAGCATTCACAGTGTCATACCTTTGTTGTACATAACAATTTGTGCACCACTTTGCCAATAAAATCAATCTTATCCATGCCATCTGGGATGCCATAGTTGATACAGGTCCAGTGGAGGTAATTTTGGCTCCTGCTTGTCCACTTAAAATGGACACTTTTTCATTTGTACACCACAATCACTGGTCAATTATAGTTATACTAGGTGGGACACCATCAGGGAAAGCCTGCATGAAGAAGTGGGGAAGACATCTAAAAATCCAACCTAAGGATGACTGCCTCATGCCCGCCTTTCTCATCCTCATAATGTCATCATTTTTTTTTTCAGCAGCTACAGAACTTGGGCTCAAAGTGAATCATTTCCCATCCAGCCATCTTCTCCCCAAAGGAAAAACATTTTTCCAGAGAAGGCCAACTTGGTTTATTTGTGTGTGTTTTTACTTCGTGCAGTAAGTTGAATGCCTTCAGAGGGTTTTTTTTCACAGAAAAATGAATGAAAAGAACAAGAATAGAAAAGTGAATGAAACTAGCTCTTTAACAGTTAAATACCACAGGACTCAGTCACACACACACACACACACATCACCAGCTTTTTCACTAATAGCTCATATTAACACATTCCTTTAAGATATTTTCTGGATAGAATGCTTTTCCCCCTTAGTTACAAAATCAGTCAGGTATTTGCTTTCAGCCATTGTAAAATAAGCTATGTAATTGTAGTGGGATACAATACACACAGGAGCTTGTGCGACAATAAATTTGTTGGTCACTAAGGTGCTAGGGGACTTTGTTGTTATTATTGCTATTTTGCAACAGGAGATTCAAAGAACTACCCTGTTTTGTCTAAAAATCACATCCATGTAGTTTCACTGATTTGGCTTTTGTTTGCACCAAGCCTTCAGTGACATATTTACGAAGATAATGGCTTATTAAAACAACTTGTGCCAGATCTACACCAAGCAGGATATAACACTTTGAAAGTGGCTTGAAAATGGCATATGGATCATGTCCTGGCCCCCAACAATTGCTAATACCATTATAAAGCAGTAGTGTAGATCCTGCCTTGGCCAAAGTTAAACTGATGTTAATAGCCATGGTAAATAAATCACTTGCACATGGCGTCTGTAGTGGCTGCCTCCATAATGGGACTCAGCTCCTCCTCACTGCTGATCCCATTGCAAGTTCTTTTGCCTTCTCCCCCTGGGCCTGTACAACTGGCCAGAAGGCAAAGCAAGAAAGATGCTGCTCTACATCTAGGGATGGACGAATCTATCAATTTCAGTTTTTCTCAGTTTCTCATTTTCTCAAAGCTTAAGGTCAGTTCATACAAACTTTGCAATTTTTCCAAACGTAAGTTTTGCTCCACTCAAATTTTGTGTGTTGGGGGGGGGTTGTTTAGGCTGACCATATGAAAAGGAGGACAGGGCTCATGTAACTTTAACTGTTGTAGAGAAAAGGGAATTTCAGCCAGTGTCATTTGTATGCAATTAGTTCCTGGTGAAATTCCCTCTTCATCACAACAGTTAAAGTTGCAGGCACAATACTGGAGTGACCATATACAAAAGAAGGCAGGGCCCCTGCAACTTTAACAGTTGTGATAAAGAGGGAATTTCACCAGGAACTAATTGCATACAAATGACACTGGCTGAAATTCCCTTTTCTCTACAACTGTTAAAGTTACATGAGCCCTGTCCTCCTTTTCATATGGTCAGCCTAGGTTTGCTGGCTTTGCTAAGAGCCTATCTACACAGTCCCTTGGAACATTTTAAATAGTATTTTAAAACATTCCAAATAGGTGCATTCTAAAACATCTTAGGCCACATTACTGAGTACTCACCTTACAGGAGAAAAATTCTTCAGTCTTTAAAGCAGTGTGTGCGGTCACACACTCTTCTGCCCCATTTCTTTCTGTTTTGTTTTTACAATAAGTTTAGGGCAAGGCATTGTGGGTGTTGTAGTTCAGTCATCCACTTCCTCCTTAGTTCCTCTGTCATTCCCTAGCTTTCAATAAGTATAGGGCTAAGCATTGTGGGTGTTGTAGTTTACTCGCCCACTTCCTCCTTAGCCCCTCTTTCTTCCCCACCAATCAACGGCTAAGCATTTGGGCACAAAGCACTGCCCCCATGAATCACAAATGGTAAGGAAGGACACATTATTTTACTTAAAATGATTTATTAAAAGTGAAACTGTTGTATATAGCTGAAGTGAGTTTTTAAAAACCTCGAGTATACAACGTTAAAGGGAGTGCGTCATGTGGCCCAAAGAGTTTTCATAAACCTTAAAAAACGTTAAAAACCTAGTGTGTAGATCGGCTCTAAGTTTGCATGGAAATCCATAGGCAATTCTGCATGTATGTCTTCTAATACATGAATTTTTCTATGCAATTTTGTTTTATAGGCACATGTTTTTCAAGCAGTTTTTTCCCTAACATAATGCCTTTTTTTAATGCTATTTTCACACTGGAAAATTTGGAGAAATGTGAGTTTCGGAACATAACTCGGTTCATTTTTTGTGTTGGTTTGACTATACAAAATTAGGTAATGTCATATTAAACTAGGCTGACCATATGAAAAGGAGGACAGGGCTCATGTAACTTTAACAGTTGCAGAGAAAAGGGAATTTCAGCCGGTGTCATTTGTATGCAATTAGTTCCTGGTGACATTCCCTCTTCATCACAACAGTTAAAGTTGCAGGCACTATACTAGAGTGACCATATACAAAAGAAGGCAGGGCCCCTGCAGCTTTAACTGTTGTAATGAAGAGGGAATTTCACCAGATACAAATTGCATACAAATGATACTGGCTGAAATTCCCTTTTCTCTACAACGGTTAAAGTTACATGAGCCCTGTCCTCCTTTTCATATGGTCAGCCTAATTAAACTGTGAACCAAATGAATTTCTCTCCCATTGCTATCAATCTCCTTCTTGCATGCTCAAAGAGAGCAGGTGAACAGGCCATGACAGCAAAGAGGAAGAGCATCAGTACCGGTAGACTCTGGGAGTTCACAGTGACAACCCTGCAGGAATGTAGACCTTAGCCCCACAAAGCATTATACTCACAATACAATGTCCATTCTGCACTCACTCTCATGAAGGCTTATGGAAGAAACATTCAGCTAGAGCTAAAGTTAAGCATTTTAATGCCCCATTCCTCTGAATTGTCCATTTAAGCAGACACTTAAATATTTTCTCTTGAAATAAACTTGGCTCAAAAGTGCTTAACTTTGACGGCGCTGCACCCATTATGCTGATGATATGCACTGGAGGTGATGGGAAACTAGAGCAGGCGTTGCTGAGAGATTTAGCGCAGGGAAGAAAAGAAAAGCCTTCTGTGCCATGAATATTGATTTTTCGTTTTTAAATAGAGAACCAAGATGAGGCAAGATTAGAAAAGTGCAGTTTTAATGAGGAAGTGACTCCGTCAGTGCACCGGCGGCTGCGCAAGCTTCATAAATTTCATGTGGGGTTAAACAGAAGGTGTTCTGTGAAGCCGTTGAGTTATTGAGAGTCATCATGCCAGGGATAGCAATAATCAGTTTCATCTGACCCACCACTTCAGAGGGCTGGGAATTCAGAGCCTCGGTAAACAGAGCCTGTCAGTACATTTCTTGGAGATAATTCACAAGAGACGAGCATTTCACAAACTTTTCCCCCCATGGTGGGGACAACAGACTCATAAAGATATTAAGTAAAGAGACATCTGTCAGATACACCTGATTGCAGTCATTTGACCTTCACCCATGGGCTGATCCTCTGGTTCTACCTTCACCACCACCACCACCACCATTCACTGTCCCAGTTGCCCCAGTCCTTCATCCCTTTCTGGGTTCGCTACTCCATAATCCACCTGTGATTGCTTCAGCCTGCTGCTGCTTCTCTTACACTGCTGTCAGGGCTCTTGGAAGCCTAAGTACAAGTAGCATTTCTGGCATGATGTACAGCATTTTTCGGACATTTTTCACAGCAGGTCCCATCCATGATATGATGTGGCTTCTTCCTGCTGCTAAAGGCACAAAGGATATTTCTCCAGTGGTGGCACACACAGATATGCTCCAGTGTTGCAACACACAGCCGTGCTCTGTTAGGATGGGGATGTATAAATAAAAAATAAATAATTATTTCCTTGCTCCTGGATGTCATCTTCATTTTGCCAAGGCCTATGGTTTGAAGAGTCTTTTTTAAGAGTGCTGATGCAATTGTGGCAGAGAACAATGCTTCTGTAAAGGAAGAGACTGCAGAGTTGGTTTTTTCTCAGCTCTCTAAATTCTGCCAGACAAACAGAAATCTGAGGCAGTTGCTGTGGAATATGTCAATACATCAGAATCTGATCCCTCTCTCTTCTCACTAAAGAAATACTTATTCCAGGATGGAGGGGGAAATCTCACATATGTCAGTGGTTTAATCTTCAATAACAACACACACAGCATATTTCAGTGTAAAACACATTGTTATGTCTCACTAAAATGTCAGTATTTGAAACTTAAGAACTAGGATGCATGCCATGATGTGACAGTCATTCTAAAAAAAAAAGTACCGTACACATGTCTTAAATCTAAAAAGCTTTCACATAATGGGCAAATATTGACTCAGTTTGCACTAAGCCACCATGGGTTAATTAACCCATGGGGCTCTGCAGGGTGTGCCAGCCACCATTCTAAATATTTCGGTGTTGACTGTAGCTTTTCTTGTCATATGAACCCGGGCTGCATGGATTATGCAAGGGTTAAACAACCCTCAGATAACCTTAGAACTCATGTGCTAACTGACCCTTTGTAACAGCACAATTCCATACATCTCTACTCAGAACGCAGTAGGTCCCACTGAATTAATTGGATTAAATGGGACTTTCTCCCAGGAAAGTGGGTATGGAGCACTTTTAGACATTTAAAGAACATCAGGAAGGGCACATTTTCTATTTGATAGTCTCTGCTTTTATCTCCATTGAACAAATTAGTGTGTGAATACTGTTACAAGACCTCTGGTCTGGGGCCAACTGTCGCACAAGATAATCAAAGCTTATTAAGAGGCACATTACTTGCTGTACACTGCAACTTCAACAAAGCTTTTTTTAAAAAATGTGTTTAACTAGAGCTGCAAGCTTTTATCAGTTTAATTAGTAGATTAATCAACCCATTTGAATTGGTGAGGGCACATTCTAATTTTAGCCTTTGTTTATTGTAGGCTTGAACGCCCAGTGACCCATCAAGCTGAACACTGTGAGTCATGCATGTTGACTTTCTGGGATTCAGGGAAACTCCTATTTTTGTTGCTAATTTTGGATTTCAAAAATGAAGGGATTGACAAGCTCTTGGTATAGATCACTTCATATGTTTTTTTGGGGATCGGAAGTTATGCCAGCCTAGTTTATTATTGTCTTACACTTCTCTCTGTATCTTCAAAAGCACTTCTATTGAGTTGTAGTAAATATAGCTCTACTTAATCAAATGTTATTGATTAACTGGTTAATAGAAAGAATGATTAAGAATGGAACATTCTTCAATTAGTTGGCAGAGCAACCCTTGAACATTTCTCCTAAACTGGTTCTTTAAGGAGTCAGATCAGCACAGCAAAGAACCAAACTGCTTCTGTTCTGACTGAGGTGAGGCTCTCCCTATGCCCTGCATTGGTGGGTTTGCCATTGATTGAAAAATGTGCACCCATTTTTTATTGTCACCAAATTAAGAAACTATTTTGAAAGTCAGACTATGTTTTCTTTCTGTATTAAGCAATTAAAAACACAATCCTATAAGATCGACTCAGATGAAACCACCATTGAACTCAATGGGACTGACACCTGAGTAGACATGTATAATATTATGCTATCAAGCAGTCTCACAGGTATTGCATAGTGCAGGGATGGGGGAATGTTGTTACTGGACTGCACTTCCCAGCATTCCTCAGTATTGGCCATGTTGGCTGTTTCCCACCACTGACACAGTGCTAACTATGGGTGAATGTTTGCATGCCAATAGTAATGGTGTGTGTGTTTTTCTGCATTTTTTTCTAAGAGTTTTATTAATTGCCATTCCATATAACTTGCTAATGTCCTGTGCAAAAGATCAGTTGTGGTTTTCCAGATCAATGGAAAAACAGGCTGCCACTCTCAAAATTAGATTAGGCAGTTAGTAATTTAAGGCTTCATTAGATTGGGCATCAAATAACATGGGTAGTGTAACTTTGCTAGCTGGCATGTCATCTGATCTGAACTGCAAAGAAAGTTTACAGCAAAGCAAGGCAGCAAAATCTTTCCCTTATAGAACTTGGCAGATGATGATATAAAAGCTACTGAAGAAAGACAGGGAAGAATGACTTCACAAATGCAAATATTATTTATTCATTTCAGAAAATTGCTGCTTCACCTTTCAGCCTCCCGAATAGGCCCTCAAGGCGGCTTCTAGATTAAAAATACAAATTTAAAATGAGATAAAACCAGAAATGCATCCTCATCTAGTATAAATGCCTCTAGTTTCCAAATCCCAGTCTACAGAGAAATACAATATTGATGACCGTCCAATAAAATGCCAGTCTTTTGATATTCCATGAAATTAGAAAGCAAGACACATCTAATTTAATTTAATTTAATTTCTATCTTAAAAGAAAATGGCATTGAACTGGAATTCCAACAATTCTCTATTTTTGCTACTGAAATTGTTCACGTTCTACTTTACTAAAAGTTGAAGCAAGTTTTGAATCTAACTGGGTTGGATAGTCACCTGAAGACATTTTCACGGCACCATTCATCCTCTGCAAAAGTGTGTGGGAATATTGGCAACTTTCGTGGGTGGGCAAAATTGAAGAACTATTTGGTGGGATTGGGCTTAGCCTTAAAGATCTCCTCCTCCTCCTCCTCCTCCTCCTCCTCCTCCTCCTCTAAAAAGAAAAAAAAAAGCTTTCCCACCAGCAGTCAGGTAAATTCCTATTGTAAGCAGGGAGACTATGTCCCATGGGACTGAGACTATGTCAAAGTGTACATCAATGCTGAGGTAGGGATATCCGTCACTGGAAAATCTGTTCTATTCAAGCCCAACTGATGTCTACAATGTCCCAGCCATCCGGTAAGTGGTGGGGGACAGAATTGGATTTCTTTTTCAGATTCCGGGGGGGGGGGGGAATTAAAATGCTGATTGTGCGCAACTACGCAGCCTTTCAAATCCACCATTGCTTGCTATTTAGCCAAGCAGCATGTTCCCCTCTTGTTACTATTTTTGTCAGCTTCATCCTCTCTGCATAACTTTGTTCAGCCCAGCAGAGCATATTCCATTCTTGTCAAACAACTTGCCAATTTCCCTGCACCCCCCGCCCTTGCTCAGGAAATGATTTGACAGCTGTCAGTGTGAAACATACACAAATTACCCACTGACAGCTTGGGAAAAGGGGAGCAGATCACCCCCTGAGCAAGCTGATCTTCAGGGTTTGAAGTGTTGGAATGAAACTTGGGGATTTCCCACTTCATAAAGGGCCATTTCTGCAACATTAGAGGCCTCAATTTCAGAAATGGCCCTTTACAGTCGCCATTGTGAGCGACATTAGATATACGAAAATCTAGAGCTCCCATTTTGCATTAAAATGGCAGCTTGCATTGGAGGAGCGAGGTTCTTGCACAGGTGGGTGACAGCAGCATACCAATCTGTTTCATTCTGTGCTTGCCAAACGTTTTGGAGACCAGGGGCTCATCTACACCTAAGGGTGTAGCGGGAGGGAGGGGTGAGGATCGCGGACTTACCTGCTTCTGCGATCCTTCCCCAGTGTCTAGACAGCCACGCGACGTCCCGGAAGGGAAGAGGGACGTCGTGGCTGCCATTGTTTTTAAAGAAGAGGAGCCATGTGCGATGGGAAAGGTAAGAAAAACACTCCCCGTTAAACCCCGCACACCCGCCCACACCCACCATCCTGGGGATGGCAAAATTGCTATCCCCCATCCCATGGACACAGAGCCATCCCACGCTTCTCTGTGCCCGTTTCATGTCCCGGGAGCACACGGCACACCAGCTGCAGTCCTCGGGATGGTCCCGGGACCACGGAAAAACCAGGATGTCCTCAGCTTCCGTTATCCCGGGATCATCCCTGTGTTGTCCCCGGTTGATCCCAGGATCCCCTGTGTGTCATATAGATGCACAGGGACGACCTAGGGATGAACCCGGGATAAATGCCTGGGATAGACATGGCCCAGGTCTCCTTCTTCAAGGACTGCTTCCACTGTTTGTATCAATATCAACTGCAACAACTGACTGTTAAGCTGACTCTTCCAGCTCTCAAAAGCCCGAAGTGGCAGGAGTAGCTGTTTCGGTATCAGTAATGACAACGCAGAAGCAGCACAGCAGCTCAGGCTCACTGGGGGTGGCCGGAGGTTTTAGCCTCCTCCTCCTTCATCGACTCTATAGCAGTCTCTTCCCCACCCCACAGATCTTGCTGTAGGATTGCTGGGATGTGATGGCAAAGTTAAAGTCTCACCCACTACAGTTTGGATGTGTGTGTGTGTGTGTGTGTGTGTGTGTGTGCATGCGTTCATATGTGCCTCTGTGTGTGTGTGCATGTAGGCATGTGTGTGTCTGTCTGCAAGTGCAACTGGGGATGTATCAGGGAAATATAAGAGATTCATTTCAGTTCCTTTTTGACCAGGATTTACCCAGTTCGCACCTTTTGGACCAAACACAGACTTGGATCTGCAGTGGAAGTCCATACATTTCTGAGCATTCTTTTGATTTGCGGACCAAAGGAAATGCTCTCAATAGCATGTGTACATTTGAAAAATGCGCACAAATACACTTTAATTGGTGGGCGAAGAATGCATATATTTCCGAGATGTGTACAATTGATGCACACGTTGGGAAAATAAATACACATGAAAATATGCACGGATTTTCGTGTGGAAAGAAAAAAAAGCAAAACTTGCAATCTGATATGGACTCAAGACCAAGCAAGGTTCAAGCTGGAATTTGGAGAACTTGGCATGCCCAGTTTTTGCTGATTCCTAAATCCTTATCAACACCAGGTGTGGCCTTTGGAACTGAAAAATTGCATACCGCTGGTCTAATGAGTTGACCTTTATTTTTAGAAACCCTGTTACGCCTTTCCCGTTCTCATGCCTTCCATTTTTCTTAGCTTTTGACCATATTTTAGATCCATTCAGCTCATAATGAGCCAGAGGATCCTTTTATGAGTGATTTTGCTGTCATCAAGGAGACTGCTTGTGGAGTAAGGGGTCGTTTTATTTCTAGCTTGGCTCAGCAATGAGCTTAAAGCATATGACTATCTCTGAGCACCAGAGGAGCCCAGCTGATTTCACATCTGTCTTGTATTTATACCATGTATAACTGAGGCCTTGTACAAGGATGAGGATGCTGCCCTCAAACTACTGTACAAAAAAGAAGAAATCTTTGTGAGGCCACGACTGAAGTCACTTTATATTCGCTGCTACAGCTGCACCGCATGGTTATTTTCCTATGTTGCCCTTTGGCTCATGCAGCTGTGTCTCTTGCATTATCATAACAACTAATATTCCTTGTCCAAGGTGATTCATGTAAAAAAAAAAAAAAAAAGTAAGGATGTACTCCCTCCCTAAAGAGCAGCTACATCATAATAAATCTGATCTTAAGTAGTGATTGGAATGGGGTTTTCTTTTAAAGTTCAGCAATATATGCTCTAAACCTATCATCGACCTTAGGCAGAGAAGAGGCTGATAAATTTCGCTAGCTAAAATCCACTTGAGAAAGAAGGGTTAAGTTCTGATAGCTTTGGTTATAAGGAAGAACTTTCTCAGTCTTGGGGTGCAATGCTATGCATGTTAAGACAGAGAAAAGTCCTACAATACCCAGCATTCCCCCAGCCAGCCATTTTTCTGGCTGGCTGTCAGAATGCTGGTTGTAGGATTTCTCACCCTCTAAACATGCATAGGATTGCACCCTTAATTGTTATTTTAACATGTGAGTGTGCTGGGGACCCTGAGCTCTTCAATCATAGAACCATCGGAGACTGGCATTGTGGGTATAATGATGTGCACAGAGGATCCCAGTAGAGCTCAATCGAAGCCTGTATCCCGCTACCTAGAGGCACCACCAGGTTCAGGGTGGACCCAGGCAAGGGGCTTTCACCAGTAGAGGTTGGTGGCTCCTAGTTTGGTGGGGCCATGAATCCATTCTGGGTTTCAGTCACAACTCTAAAGGAGCCATCCAAGGTGCTGAAGCCTATCCCCAAAATAGATTCAGCATCTTGGATGGCTCCTTCAAATTCTGGCTGGTTCTGACTAAAACCAAGAATGGATTCACAGCCCCACTGAAATTGACAACACCAGCCTCCACTGGTTTTCTCCCTACATCTCCCCTCTCTCTATGCCCCCTTGCCTGGTTGTGTTTGTTTGTTTGTTACCTAGTAGCAGTGGGAGCAGCTCTGGCTGTGTCAGCTCTACCTCCTCCTTCTCCCACTGCTGGGGGGGGGGGAGAGCATAGTGGTGGACAGTGGGTCAAGGCTGCAGTCCTACCATGCACTATTTTAAATTAAAGCATTTTCCTTTCCTTTAAAAAATAATAAAAAAATATTTGGGGGGGGATGAAATTTCAACAAAATATTTTTAGAAAGAAAGAAAGAAAGATTATTTCCCCCCTCCCCCTCCCTGTCTTAGTTTGAGTAGGAGACACTCGAATCAATCAGACGCTGCCTTTGTGGGTGTGCAGCCAATGAGGGAAATAGAAAAGCGAGGGGATCCTTCTCATGGCTCCAGTGCCCTCATTGGTTGCCCCAGTCCCCCAAAGGCAGCATCTGATTGGTTCAGATCGCTGCTACTCACATTTAAGAAAGGCAAATATATTTCTAATTTAAAATGGCATGTTATGGGGATGCAGCCTTTGATGCATGTCATGGGTTGTTTTCGGGGTCTCCGGAAATTTGATCATAGATCTGTGTGCCGCACTGTCTGGCCCTAGTAGCACTACTGTAACCATCCCATCTTTCCTTCAAGCATACTGGCAGACAGATAGGGGGTATTTTTTTTTAATTATTATTATTATTATTATTATTATTATTATTATTGTTATTATTATTTATAACCTGCCTCTCCCTCTGGATTGAGGCGGGGTACAACAACGAATATAAAACACAAAAATCACAAAATAATTGAGATATTAAAAACAAATAAAAACCAATACATCATTAAAAACATCTTAAAATTCAACTGGATAGGCCTGCCAGAAGAGAGCAGTCTTCATGACTCTCTTAAATTCATGAAGATTGCTAATTTGTCTAATCTCCTCCGGCAGACCATTCCACAGTCTGGGAGTGGTAGAAGAGAAGGTCCTCTGGGTAACACTCGTCAGCCTAGTTCTGGCTGATTTGAGTAAGCTCTTCCCAGAGGACCTGAGTGTGCAGGGCGGATTATACGGGAGAAGGCGATCCTGCAGGTAACCTGGACCCAAACCATGTAGGGCTTTAAAGGTAATAACCAAAACTTTATACTTCGCCCGGAAGTTTCTGTATGCCTTTCATTTCCCCATCCAGCCCGCTTCTAATAGGGCGCCCTGGTATACAGAAGACCTCAGGGAGTTAAAGCGGAAAGGACGACAACTGGAGCGCCGATGGCAGAAAACTCGACTTATATCCGACAAGACACGACATAGAGAACATCTTTGTTTCTATGGAGTGGCAATACGTGCAACGAAGAAAGCTTTCTTCTCTGCACGCATTGCGTCTGCGAATTCACATCCAGCAGAACTGTTCAGGGTGGTGAGGGGTCTAACTCAGGCTCCTTCCCCCCTGAATCCGATTTTAGAGCCTTCGGTAGTTCGCTGTGATGCTTTTAACGATCATTTCTCAGATAAAATCTCTCGGATAAGAGCCGACTTAGATGCCATTGTTATAGCAGAGGCTGACAGTGGAGTGTCCAGTGACTCCGCGAGTAGGATTACACTTGATCAGTTTCAGTTGGTGAGTACCGAGGATGTGGACAAGGTACTTGGATGTGTGAGGAAGACGACTTGCCCTCTTGATCCCTGTCCTTCCTGGCTGGTCGTCCAGGGAGGAGATGCAGTTAGATCACATCTACAACATATTATTAATGCATCTCTCAGGGAGGGGAGCTTTCCATCATGTTTAAAAGAGGCAGTGGTAAGGCCGCTTCTAAAAAAGCCCTCTCTGGATCCCCTGGACCTTAATAACTACAGGCCAGTATCAAATCTTCCATTTTTGGGCAAGGTGATTGAGAGAGTGATTGCCTTTCAACTCCAGGCAGTCTTGGATGACACTGATTTTCTAGACCCATTTCAAACTGGCTTCAGGGCAGGATACGGAGTTGAGACTGCTTTGGTCGCCTTAGTAGATGATCTACGCCTTAGTATCGACAGGGGGAGTGTGTCCCTGCTGGTACTCCTGTACCTATCAGCGGCTTTCGATACCATCGACCATGGTATCCTTCTGGAGCTCCTGGGGGAATTGGGAATCAGGGGCACTGTGCTTCAGTGGTTCCGATCCTATCTCTTGGGCAGGTTCCAGATGGTGATGCTTGGGGATAGCTGCTCTTCAAAAAAGGAGTTGCTATGTGGTGTACCACAATGTGCCATCCTTTCCCCAATGATGGAGGCATGGGGCGGGGTGCTATCAATATGCTGATGACACCCAAATATATTTCTCTATGCCTTCAACAACATTGTCAGCTAAGGATAGTGTGTCTCCTCTGAACGAATGCTTGGAGGCGGTAATGGGCTGGATGAGGAAAAACAAACTGAAGCTGAATCCAGACAAGACGGAGGTGCTTGCTGTCAAAGGCCCCAACCTGGGTTTGGAGGTGTGTCAACCAGTTCTGGAAGACTGTGTTCACAGCTTGGGGGTACTCCTGGATCTGTCGCTCCAGATGACAGCTCAGATTGATGCGACGGCCAGGAGTGCCTACTATCAGCTTCGGCTGATACGCCAGCTGCGCCCCTTCCTAGAGTTGGAAGACCTAAAGACGGTAGTGTACGCGCTGGTGCTGTACATAGGGCTACCTTTGTGCCTAGTCCGGAAACTTCAACTTGTTCAAAATATGGTAGCCAGGTTGGTCACTGGTACACCTAGGGGTGACCACATTACACCAGTTTTAAAATCACTTCACTGGCTGCCGGTCAGTTTCCGGGCAAAGTATAAAGTGTTGGTTATTACCTTTAAAGCCCTACATGGTTTGGGCCCAGGCTACCTACAGGATCGCCTTCTCCCATACAATCCGTCCCACACTCTTAGGTCCTCTGGGAAGAACGTACTCAAGCCAGCCAGAACTAGGCTGGCGAGTGTTACCCAGAGGACCTTCTCTTCTATGGCTCCCAGACAATGGAATGGTCTGCAGGAGGAGGTTAGACAAATTGGCAGTCTTCATGAATTCAAGAGAGTCATGAAGACTGTTCTCTTCCGGCAGGCCTATCTGGATGAATTTTAAATGTTTTAATGATGTGTTTCTCTTGTTTTTAAATTTTTTTAACTTTGTCATGCTTGTATTTGCATTGTGTTCCCCACCTCGATCCGTAGGGAGAGGCGGGTTATAAATAAATATTATTATTATTATTATTATTATTATTATTAAGGTCTCCTTCTCTTTTAAGTATGAAATATTTGTGCTCTGATGTATGAGGAACTTTGGCCAAAAAGAACGAGAGGAGAGCTCCCAGTCTTCCTAATGCCCCCTTCCTCTCCCTCTGCATGCTCCCTCTGCATGCTCCCAGCTGATGGGCTGGTAGGGTCTTGAGCCCTGTTGGGATTCTCTCATGTGCTGTGGTATATCAAAGTAGGAATGCAGTGGAGTGAAGTCTGGCACTTTTGCAGGAAGTTTTTAAAAAGTTTTTTTTAAGTTTGATCGCTGAGCTGGCTGTCAAACTTAAAGTAAAACCCTAAAAATCAAAGGATGAACAGATCTGCTTCAAACTTGGCATGGCTAAAGCCCTACTTCGGAGCTATCACGGTGCCATGTTTCATCTCTTTATCTTTAAAGATGACAGAGATGTAAGCATTTTGGTTAATTCCCATAGACTATAATAGAGCGGTTATCCAAAAACGGAACGGAGCTCCGATGAGGCAAATCTCTGCTCTGTGGGTATTCGACAGTTTTGAAACTATCCCCTTTCCATTCTGAAAACTCAGACCTTTGTCGGAGCTTCATCGGAGTTTTGGGGCAGCGCACATACCCCATATATAAACACATATTGGATCAAAACAGCTGCCCATACGTTTTGGACTGTCCTTGGTTGTGGGCATGTCTCTAGGAGTTCTCGTGACAAGCTTCTGTGCTTCAGAATTTGCCACTAGGGGGCTGTCTATATACAATGAAAGCCCCGGGATGGATGCACGGTGGTGCTGAGTTGATTATACAACACAGCAGTCACCTCGCAGCTATTACAGGGCTTTCCCTTGAAGCTGCACAGCAAAAAAGTCAGGGACTTTTTCCATCATCATCATCATTATTTGTGTACCGCCAAATAGTCGAAGCTCTCTGGGTGGTTCACAAAAATTACAAACGACAAATAAAAACATAATATAAAAACTTTAACGTACAAATTTAAAAGCAATTTAAAAAGCTAAAACAGTTACAATAAGATACTCAACACTGTTTTTTAAAAAATGGACGTAAATGCCCCAGCAAATGCCGTCAGATGCCTGACAGTAGAAGACAATCTTAACCTTGCACTGAAAAGATGACCATGTTGATGCCAGGCAGACCTCAGTGGGGAGAGCATTCCATAATTGGGGGACACTATTGAGAAGATCTCCTCCCTTGTTGCCACCTTCTGAGCCTGTCTCAGAGGAGGCATTTGGAAGAAGGCCTCAGATGTTGATCGCAGTGTACAGGTAGGTTTATATCAGGAGAGGCAGTTCCAAGCCATGGAACTATAACCTTGAATCAGGCTCAGAAACATACAGGCAGCCAATGCACCTGGCCAGCTGAGCTTCAAGCAGCAGAGAACTCTGAAGCTATGGACTTGCTCCTTTGGGGGAAGTTCAGCCCCATCCTGAACAGCATGTTCACCATCTATCTGGTCAGAAGAGCCACTCAGTAACAGTATCTCAGTCTTGTTTATTAACCCTCATCCAGTCCATTGAACTCCCTTCATTATTTTTTGATTACCTGAGATATAGTAATGATCACATGTGGTCTGACATAGGTGGGAAGAAATGACTGCCCCCTTTCCTTGTTAGAATACCCAACCGGCAATAGTTCAAACCCACTGGAGGGGGAAATGCCTGGTTGAAAAGCTACTAAATGGTTAACGCATATAGGGAGTTGGGGAACTGGTTTAGGTTTTGTCTACTTACATTAGCTTTTTTTTTTAGTTGCAAGAAGAAGATGCCTGTAGATATAAAGTTAAGTTCCTGTTTAAAGCTTGCAGTTGTCTTCTCTCTCAAGTGTGGTCAGACGAAACTTACTGTGCAACATCCTTAAATACTGCACATGAGAAATTCAGATGCATCCTGCAGCCTCTACATTCTCCACATAAAACATATTTTGTAATGTGGGCATTCACATAAACTCCTATAGGTGCATATGCCTCATCCCTGCGATCCTCCAGCTCAAAAAAGAAGTAGCAAAAGCTAGCTGTGTGCATATCAATATACATATATGCCATGTGCCACAAATTGCATTATAGACTCAGTGGGGCTCTCATATGTCAGATGAATACTATACCAATTTTTAAAATGCTTAAAATATTGCTAAATACTAGTTCAACCAGAATTTGTTGTTATTTTGCTTTCTTCCTTTTCTTTTTTCTTTTACCCTCCTTGGATAGTACTGATATGGTTACTAATGGTCTGACCTAATCATTCATAATATTAATGGTGAAATTTGAATTGTATACATTTCATTGCCTCACAGAATGCAAACCCTCATTTGAGCATTCATCCAAGTAAACAAATATAATTATATCTTGTTTACAATTCACTAATAGAGATTTAAAATACACTGATAATTAAAAATGGATAAAATAATAGTCCTGTCTACTTTGATATTGTGTTCTAGTAGACAGTTGAAATGTAGACAAAGCATTACAATTTCCTACCAGACAAAAGAAATTAGAGAACACTAGGCTTGGAACCATTTTAAGAATAGCAACTCTTGTTAGTAGACAGTGGGATTAAAGGACTGTAATAGGATCAATGCCACAGATCCCAACAAAGAAACAGGAAGATGGGGAAACGAAAAAGGAACTTTATACAACACGATAAGAGAGGTATGCATAGATAATGAGATTGTGATGATGGCTGATAACCTGCCCATAACTACTCATGTGAAAAAAAAACTTCTGTCAGGGGAAAAATAGCTATTATACTTTTCTGTTTCCAGCTTCATATTAGGAGCAACGGACAATGTAAACCTGAACAATGTACAGCTACTGTAAATGACATCACTAAACAAAGAAGATTTGATATGCACACCAACATAAAATTATCAGAATAACTTACACACACATTTCCATATAACAAATGCATACTATAAATGGTTTAATCTATTAAGGATGTATGGATTTTGTTAAACCTGTTCCGCCTGTGTTGTGCGGATTATCAGGCATTTTCGTACTGTTATCCTCTCATTGCCAGAACTGGATTTATTATTTATTTAGGAATTTTACACAAATTTCTTGTGTACATGTTCCTGTGTTTAACTGTGCACTTGTGCTAATGTACAAGTCCACATTTATGGCACTGCATCTTGGCACACCAGTACACTGGTACAAATGTACATTTCTGCAACAACAACCCCTAAAAAGTTTTAAATTAAAAAAAAAAACAGTCTCCAAGTCCGCGGAATCCACAACACTCAGAAACAGACAGTCCGCTGCAGAATCTGCAGATCAGATTCAAAGAAGTCTAAACTCAGTAGTGGATTTCTCCAACATCCCTATAGTCTATCTAGTTCAGCCTTCCCCAACCTGATGTGTTGGACTACAAATCCCACGATGGTGATAGGAGTTAAGTTCTTTATTACATCTATATTCCACTTTTCTACTATAAATAGGACTCAAAGTGGCTCTACTCCAACACAAGTGTACGATGTGTAGTCCAAACCATCTGGATTTTAAGTATATTTTATTTATTTAAAATTATTTTTAACCTGCCTTTCAAAAACATTCCAGATTGGAATGGATCCAAGTTCTCATCATCATCCAACACTACCTGGAGCTGAGACGCCACTATGTAAACCCGACACGTTGTCCGTGAATCTCAGACTTGAGACTGGGCAATGAGGATCATCAGATGGGAAAATCACGGTTCCCTACTGGCACTTCTCCCTCCCCCCTACTTCTGTCACACAATACTTCCTCTTTCTTCACAGAGAAGGAGGAAGTAAACAAAGACCACATGGCTCATTAAGCGAACATTTTTATTTTGCTGCTTTTCTTGCACACAGAAGAAGATCACGGCACGTTTGGCTTCTAAAAATAAATCAGACTTACCGGGGTCTGATTTTGTGATGGAAAGAAGGCCAGAGAGAGTGGGAGATGCATGGGTGGCAGACAGCATCATCTAAAGGACCCGCGAAAAAACATGAGTGGGCAGTAACATGAGTGTGATAAAACACTCATCTGTTGATGCTCAATAATGATCAGAAACTGTTATAATCTAGAATAGGTTTCTTCAATAGTGATCTCACCACTGCTTCATTTGCACAAGTAGGGGATACTTCAGTTCCCTCATTAATCACTTCCAAGGTCCGAATACCAAGCCCAGCCCTGACTGATTTCACATAGCAGAATGGGCAAGTACCCAGAGAACAAGTGGTGGACTTCCACTGCCCATGTCCAAACCGGGCATTACACGGGTTTCCATGTTACTTTCTGTGTTTGCTCAGGCAGAATGAATTAACATTGAACTATCCCCTTAAGTACAACTCCACCTTAAGTCCAGAGCCCCCACCCTTTCTTCTTTTATCTGCACTCACTGAGAGTGAACATCTTTGCATCCCCAAGATACATCCCTCAGATTCGGATGTGTCCACTGGCCAAATTCACACATCTACAAGCCCTTTCTTACACTTTGATTTCAACATTTGCCTTTCAACTTTCTTGAAGGATACTACTATCGTTTTTCAAAAAAACTAAATCAGCCTTCCCTAGTGCTGTCCCAAACATTTCCCCCACATTTTTTTCCGACTATTCTAATTCAATTTGATAGAAAAGAGATGGTTTTTGAAAAGGAATTCAGTAGTGAAGAATAATTTGGATAAATTCCTCATCAACAAACACACCCCCAACAAAGGAAAAAGCAAGGGGGAGGGATAGTCCTGACTTTCTCCACGCCAAAATACTTCGTAACAAGGGGCATGATGAAAGCAGGACAGGGACGACTTCATGCGAGTAACTCGCGGCAAAACCACATACAAGGCAGAGCAAGTGTGCAGTAAATCGCTGGTGTGATGGAGCTCAAAGTAAGCTTAAAAACATCACAAATATAAATGAAAAAACACCCTGAGCATGAGCCAGATCAGTGGAAACTTCTTTCATACAGCCTATCTAGACTACTGCTTTAAAACAGTTTATAACAGTTTTTAAATGGTTAATAACCGTTATTAACCGGTTTAAAACTGTTATAAACCATTTTAAAGCAGTAGTGTAGATAGGCTCATAGTAAAAGAAACCTTTCAGGAAACTGGAAGACAAATATAGGCACAGTGCTAACTCCACTTCTTCTCTGGAGCTTGACACACTCTGGCTGAATTCGGACAACACAATAGTCAATGGTGGGGTAATAATCAACTTTACAGTTGTTCAACTAGGGGGTACTCCCCACACAACATGGTAATAAATAATCAACCGTGGTGTGGATTAGGATCAGCGCTGAGTTGACTATGGCAGCATTCGGAACCACACGATAGTCAATACAACTGACGATTGTCCCCCCCCCCCCAGTTGCTTATTGTGTCGTCCGAATTCAGCCATTGTCTCCTCTCACTCCTGCATTGTGGTGGACGTAAAATGGGGGCCAGGCTGCCAACAAAGTTGGTGCTGTTGCCACTTACAGTGGCAACACAAAAATGCTCAAAAACCATTGGGGAAAAAAGAAGAAGAAAAGTTGTGCTATAACTCCTGCCAATGTTGAGCCCTACCTGTAAGCAACCTTTGAGAATGTCTCCTCTCTCTGGAGAAATTCTGTGAAATGCTTCCCCCGCACACACACAGTTTCTGTGCCCACAAATAGGGTGAAGAATTTTGAAAGGCCATTTGCGCACAGCTCCAGCTTTCCCCACTCCGGTGCCCAATCAGAGGTGTTGAACTGCAGCTTCCATCATCTTCAGCCAATGACCATGCTGCTTGGGAATGGTGGGAATTGTAGTCCAACACCTCTGGAGGGCTGCGGATTGGGAAAGGCTGTTGGAGAACAATGTCTTCATATTTGCAGAGCCCTGTTATTTGAAAACTTGGCACCAGCATTTTCATTGCACTGTATCTGCTGTTGCTGGAAAGACAGCCACTGAGAATTTAAGATTGTGTTTAAACATATTGTAGATGGTTCATTCAAAACAGTATATCATTTGTCAAATCAGGAAATATGCTAAATTTGCTAATCTTGGAACAGAATCTGTTCCAAAAGTATATATTTGCACTGATATTCACCAGTGTTTCATATATGTTATTATTTGCAACCCCATGCCATCTAGGGTATTCTGTATATAGGCCAGGTATACATTGAATTATTATTATTATTATTATTATTATTATTATCATTATCAACAACAACAACAACAAATAATAATAATACACTTTGCTCCTGTATTTTATGTTTTTAGGCCTTATGAGCTCAGGGTTTGTTTGTTGTTATTAAACAGCCAATCCAAAACTAACTCCAGGTCTATCAAAAGTCAGCCCTATACATTTAAATGGGTCTTACTCCCAGGTAAATGTGTACACGATTGCAACTCAAATTCTAGATAGCTTCCTTTTTTTATTTCCGTGACCTCTCTGGACAAGCAACCTTGTGGTATTACAAATATCTGTATCTGTTAGGAATAATAAGCAATCATATAAAAGTCAGTCTGACATGAAAAATGAACGAAGAAAGTAGAACAGCCATGTTGCAAAGAAAAAATTAATCATTTCAAATGTCATTCCTCAGTGTCATCTAAAGAAATTTAGCAATCTTATCTACAGGCACATCTTTCTCAAATGCCTGCTAATATAAGCCTATCATTCCGCTCTTCACCTTTTTGAACAGAGTCTTGAGGAAACATGTCTTGAAAATGATGGCACTTATCAAAACTCAGCAATGTGGGTGATTCACTGCTGTACATACAAGAGACAACTTCATATTCAAATGGGAACAGTGGTTGGAAACCTCGAATCACTTATTTTCAGAAGTCCCTCTGAAACCACTCAAACACTTCTGGAGTTTACTGATTTAATTTTCTGGCCTCAGAGTTATTCTATTTACAGGTATGATTTTAAACATAAGCTTTGAATGACAAAAAAACAAAAGCTCTACAGCCATAAATGGTTGCGACACAATAAAACATCAGAACACCCCTAGTTGTTCAAATGTGTTTGTTACAAATGATATGTCTGTGCTTGAAAATTAAACATTACTTGCCACTGACCTTCTTAACTTCTGCCAGTTCAACGAACCAGTTTCCTTGTGCTACAATATCTGGAGACGAGATTATAATAAATGGCTTCATTGCACTCTTACAAGGTCAGGATGTATTAAGCTCAAGCTGAGATACAATGGCATAAAAATAAGGGGTGAGAGGGAGGGAACCCTCAGACAGAAGTCAAATGTTTTAAATATGGGAGAAGAGGCTTGAGACCAGGAGGTAAGGTTCTTGGTCAGAGGAATGCCAATAATAAGTCCCTGCTTTTCCCTCGTAAGCTCCTCATTCTTCTGCTGATCTTAGGGCACAAGATAGCAAGACCAACTGGCACAATTCCCCCTACCTTACTTGCCAAACACTAAAGTAGAAACAGTCCCTGAGCTTCTTTAAAGGAGCAATTTATAGCATGCTCGTGACTGGCCACTCATGGAGGTTTGCAGGTCGATTTCATGATGTTGTCAACAGCCCAGATGTCTCCCAAGCTTCCCCCTCCCATCCCGTTTTCAAAATGATTGTAGATAAGATGGAATAAACCCTTAGTGGTGCAAAATCAGCAGGGTGTAAAGCTGTCATTGCTCTATGAACTTACCATGGAAGGACTTTTCATGTCTGCGCTTGAGAGAGAAGAGGGTAAAATGCCTTCCTGCAACAAAGGGAGACAGATCTGATCCCCCACCCCACCTAGAGCACCCCTTTAAGATCAATGGGGCTTCCTCCCAAGTAAGTGTGCTGAGGGTTGTGCTTACAGCACAATCTTACATCTACTCAAAAGTAAGTCCTGGCTTTCCTGGGAGCTGTGAAGAAACAGACAAAAACAAGACTCCACCCCACTCCTTTGCACACATGCCAGGGAGGAAGAGAGGCACTCCCTCGATCCAAGCCATATGTCTGCCATATAAAGAAGCCCATCCTAATACCGCAAAGAACCTGAAAGCAGAAAGGCATGGTAAGAATGTGGGGTTTTGTGGGTGTTTGCTTAATATAGAGACACCCCTGATTCTTCCTCATGCAAGCTCAATTTGCTGCTTTTCTCACAGACAGAAGGATAAGTAGCACAGTCTCACAATTTCCCATGCCCTCAGTCTTCACAGTTCCCCATGCCCTGCCAACTAAATACCATGACATATTCCCCCCTTTGCCTTAGCATGAAATCTTTGAAGCATAGGACTGGATAAGTCTACCTTTATATCACTGAAAGATCGCTGGAAATTATGGATTGGGTCCAGATATATAACAGTAGTTATAACAGGAGCACCGTTCTCTACAAACATTGCACAAGCAGTAACGTAACATGCACAGCTCAAAATCTGGCCTTGAAGAGGGCACATATTGGGTGGTATAAATATAGGGTGAAGTACATTGCATGACACATTGCAAAGCACTCACATAACCCAGTATGCTGGATCAGGATGCTATGCATTTACAGAGCAGTACCTCACAACAGGAAAAAGGCCGCTGCACATATGCAACACATCTTCCGCTCACATAGGACAGAATCTGGATCCATCATGGCAAGATTTGTTTTATTGACAAGTGTAAAGCAAATCCAGTTTAGAAGTAGTGAGATCCCAAAAAACAGGGAATGATGTGATCAGTAAGAGCACCCGTTTGAGTCCGGGAATCCAATGGACTCCCTGGCAGCCATCCCCTGGACCAGCTGGGTGCACGCAGCGCAAGCCTGGACTCATGTTCGAGCGTTCGCGAGGCCCCTACAAGTGCTCAGCAGCTGTTCACCCCCTCTGCCAAAATTGTGCACTCCCCCCCACTGCGTCAATGACTTCCAGTCCAACTTGGGCTTCACCCAAGACTGCTTCCAGTCCAGCTAAAAACTCACAACTCTCTCAGCCTCTCTATCTCTTTTCAGATTTAAACATGCAAAATTGCCTTTCTGTCACAGATTTGCACCCTACAGAGCACTGTTCTCAGATGCCAACTTTGCCAACAGATTTGTCATTCTTGGATACTTGTCTAGTTACTGGATCCTATTCAGGAAATATCGACTGATCGCTTCTGAGTACTGGTAAGCAGTCACCTCAACCAAGGACGGTTGCTTAAATGTTATAATGATGTGAAACTAAGAGTTCAATAGAAAGCATGTTTACTCAGAGGGTGCTATTGCACTCCTGTGCTGCTTGTGGGCTTCCCCAGTCATCTGGTTTGACGCCATAAAAACAGAATTCTGGACTAGAGAGGCCGTTGGTCTGAACCAGCAGGACTATTTTTAGAAGTAAGCCTTCTGAGTTCAAGGAGACTTACTCTCTAGTAAATGTTCTTTTAAGGTTGCAGCCTTAGTCTCTAGTTTTCCTCCTGGCAGCTCTTTATTCTGCTTAGTGAAAAATTAGTGAGATCACTCAGTGACTCCAAAATTCTACACAAGGCATTGGTTTCCACATACCTCTGCAAATCACACCCTCAGGTAGAATGCGGAGCTCATAGAGGTGACATAGGGTGACCATATGAAAATGAGGACAGGACTCCTGTTTCTTTAACAGTTGCATAGAAAAGGGAATTTCAGCAGGTGTCATTTGTATGCATACCACACCTGATGAAATTCCATCTTTATCATAATAGTTAAAGCTGCAGGAGCCCTGCTTTCTTTTGTATCTGGTCAAGAGGATGGGGCTCCTGCAGCTTTAACTGTTGTGATGAAGAGGGAATTTCACCAGGTGCAGCATGCATACAAATAACACCTGCTGAAATTCCCTTTTCTATGCAACTGTTAAAGATGCAGGAGCCCTGTCCTCTTTTTCATATGGTCACCCTATAGAGGTGGGAACTCATGAGTAGGGTGACCATATGAAAAGGAAGACAAGGCTTCTGTATCTTTAATGGTTGTTTTGAAAAGGGAATTTTGGCAGGTGTCATTTGTATACATGCAGCACCTGGTGAAATTTCCTCTTCATCACAACAGTTAAAGCTGCAGACGGCCTGCGTAGCGTGATCAGATACAAAAGACGGCATAAAAATGACACCTGCTGAAATTCCGTTAAAGATACAGAAGCCCTGTTCTCATTTCCATATGGTCACACTACTCATGAGGTGGTTCTCTAGAAGCAGCCATCTTCCATCATTGAGCATTGCTGCATGGCCAAAGACTATTAGGGCTCAATCCTCTGCATGTTTAGACAGAAAAAGTCCTACAACTCCCATGCTGTGGTTGTAGGACTTTTTTCCCATCTAAACATGCATAAGATTGCACCTTTAATAACTTTACTGAAATGCCTCGTTATCCAGAAGCATGATGGCTGTTATGCAGATGCAGCTGTTGAGTGGTCAGCAGTACCCAGCATGGGTGACTGGCATCATGGAGAACACTTGCACTAGTCATTGCTAGCCACTCAAGAAGCCCTGCAGCTGTGCAATGGCTCACAGACCTCTGCTGCCTTGTGATGCCCTCTGAGAAGTGTACTAAGTCTTCTCCTTCATGCATCAGCATTCAGCTGTAGACACCAGTGATTTCAGGAGCCACTACTGTATCAGAGACGCGGAAGTGTTAGTGAGAACGGGCTCTTTCAAATGGAAGCATTTAATTTATTTAATTTAGCAGCTAATTATTACAGTCTGACTAGTCTCAGTGCAAAAATTATTTATCTGCCTAAATAAATCCTTCTGAACATTCTCCTAGTTTTTGTCCAATGTAATTTGAAATGTGTAGCCTATTAAATTAAAATCTGTGGGAGTGCAGTACAAGTTCTTTAAATGGCTGTCGCTAAACCGCATTAGAACAGCCTCAGTATGTTATGTGTGTGTTTTTCTCAAGCAAGAAATCATCAGCTTGTAGAATTACTCATTATAATCCTATTTGTGTTTATTAAAGATCACCAGAAGCACTCACAAAAATATCTGAAGTAATAGTCGGAATGCTGCTTGCAGAAGCCTTTGTCTTGCAGCCAAATCTCATAAACATGGCATTATTAGTATTGACCATTAATTTGTACTGCATCAATTGAATTCTGCAGCAGCTTAGAGATAATACTAAACTTCCCCTAGGCAAGATCTATAAGCAGACAATTATATCCACTTCATATGCATAATTGATGTTGTGTATGTGATAACAAAGGATGAAATTATTGAAGCAGGCTCTGAGAACAACAGTGGGCGAAGGATGCCGCCTTCTCCTTCTCACTCATTTTACGCTAGTTCGAAATTTCCAGCTAGCGGTGGTAGCTAAGAAGGAAGGCATCTTAACAGGATTGCCTTCCTTCTTTTCCCATCAAAATTAGATCTCAGCCTTTCTTTGGGGTTGATTGCCATGGTGACATTAGCAGCAGCTTGGCGGAAACACCGATTTCAAGTACTCAAAACATAGCTATATATTAAGGATAGCGGAGAAATCTGCAATGGATTCAAATGAATTTGGATTGCTAAGGATCCAACCTGTGGATTCTGCAGCAGACTGACTTATTCGAATCATGCAGATTCCACAGAAAAATTGCACAGAAACCACTGTCGATGGGAGAAAAATGGGTACATTTTTAAAATGCATGCATTGATGCATACATTTGAGGACATGCACACATTAATACACATTTTTTTTGTGTACGAACAAAAACGAAGCTTGCAATCTGATACGTACAAGAGTTGGAATGGGGGTCAAGGTGTACATCAGAGAATCTCGAACTCAGTTTTGTACACCCCTAAGCCAAATCTGGGCTTATTACCCTTCCTAGTTCCTCCGGGGGGGGGGGGCTGTTTAAGCAACAATACTTCATTAGGAGATACTAGCTTGTTTGTATGCATATGATATTTACATGATGAAGTCTCAGGAATTGTACTAATGTAAATGGCTTTTGTTGAGACTCCTCCATCAGTGTTTTGACCATTTTTCCCCTTTGGAAGATGAATTTTAGAAAGCAAAGAGGCAACCCAGCAAGCATCAAACCCAGTATGTGCAAAAAAAAGAAAGAAAAAAAGAGAGAGATTCTCAGGTTTTATCAAAATGTGGACAGTACACAGATGTTTCCTCTTTCCCTCTACAATCCTTACTCTCACACAGAGTTGGTTTTTGAATTTACTTAACTCCTCACCTCAGTGGCATGATTTCTTCATTATGCTCTACCCCTGCTGGCACTGTGTTTATTTAAAGGTTATTGTTCCATGGTGGCATTTCAAGAACTTCCTCTTCTGCCTTCTGACCTTGAATGCTGCCATTCTGTACATTTAATGAGGGTGCATTTGTGAGAAATCTCGTTGCCTCCTGGAATGTTTTATATTGCCTGAAGAATATTGCCTGATATACTGGTGGTAAGAGCTGTTCAACAGTGGAAGCGACTGTCATGGGAAGTGGTGGGTTCGTCTTTGAGCATAGGCTGGATGGCCATCTGTCAGGGGTTCTGTAACCATAGCCTGCATTACAAACCCTGCACTGAGCAAGGGGGTAGACTAGATGGCCTCCATCACCCCTTCCATCTCAATGCCCTGCTGGTAAAGGCTTTTGGTTAAGCCCTGCTGGTAAAGGTTTTTGGTTAAGCAACAGGGTTTAAGGTGTCATGTGCAATGCATTTTGCTAAACCCTGCTCACTAACCACAGTCAGTCTGTCTGCAGCAGGGTTAACAGCTCTAACTGTGGCTGAAATGTTGTGTGCAACGGCACAGCTAGTGGTTAGTGCTAGCCCCAGAGAACCACAATTCTTTTAACCACACAGTCTGAAGTGTTGTCTGAACAGGCCCTATGATTCTATTATGAGAATGGTAAAGGTCATCACTGACATAGATGGTTCTAATAATAATAATAATAAATAATAATAATACTAGGAGCATTTTTTCTGATCCTTTCCACACAGTCTAATATCTTGTCCTTGTTCAATTAGTAACTGCCTTAGGATTTGCAGTCAGGAAGGGGAGGGAGGGGCTTTTGTTTGGTGGTAGCATAAGAGCCAATGTAGTGGTTAGAATGTTGGACTGGGACTTGGGAGGTCTAGGTTCTAGTCCACACTTGATCATGAAGCTCAGTAGCTGACTTTGGGACAGTCACTGACTCTCAGCCTAATGTACCTCACACGGTTGTTGTGGGGATAAAATGCAGAGGAGGGGGTGGAGTACCATGGAAGCCATCTTGGATTCCTTGGAAAAAAAATAGAGAATTATTATTGTTATTATTATTAATAATAATATTATTATTATTAAATGAAAAAAAGTAAACTCTTTTCTTAAGAATCACGAGACAAACTGGATTTTGAGTGTTACCAAATGGTATATGTGATTGTAATATAGAACCTTACTGGACCAGCATGATACAGTCATATTGTATACCTTGATCTCTTCTGATTATATATGAGAAATTCCTTTTTGGACTAAGTAAGCACAGCTATTTTCCTTCCCGATAATTAGCACCGGATCCAAATTTGGATGAGTGCTTTCATGCCGAGCCAGCATCTGGTGTCCCAAACCAAACCTAGATTATGATGCTCCATATGGGAAGAGTGAGCCATGGGGGACCTTTTGAGCAGAGGTTTTCACAAGCTAAATGAAAGATTTAGGATTTAATTTCACTTCAAAGGAGATGTGCCGACAGGAACACATCCTTTCCTTATGCTATTGGTGGACAAAATCGAGGTTACAACTAAGGAAGAATGTGGGCTCTGGCTGAAACTTCTGTGGCATTTTAAAAAGATGCTGTTTGGCAGTGCCAGAGAGTGGGGGGTGGGAATGTTGCCACCATTGGGACAGATGAGACACAACAAAGACATGCGGAAGCATCAAAGACAACCCAAAATCAGAGGAAAATAAATGAAAGATCCGTGTGAAAACATCTGCTTCCGTGCCTCAGAGTGGAATTGGCACATATGGAGCCCCAGAAAGTTGGCAACCAGGCAACCAGGCTTTACATATGGGCAATTTAATTGATGATGATGACGACAACAAAGAGGAGGAGGAGGAGGAGGAGGAGGAGGAGGAGGAGGAGGAGGAGGAGGAGGGAAGAATGTCTTGGTAGATCAGGACAAAGATTTTTTTTGTCTAACGCTCTGCCCACTAATAGCTGACAGATATACACTTTGAGGGCAAAACTACACATTACAATAGATGTGTGATTTCCACTTGGCATCAATAGCAGCTTTCATGGTTTCTGGAGCAAATGGCATCTTCGTGGGTGATTTCTGTTACAACCATGGAATGGGGTAAATAGTTAACATCTCCTCTGTGGTCCTGATCCAGATTTCCCCTGCAACTACTGTTCTATTCTTTCTTTCTCTTTTAAAAGCAAGGACAAACATGTTCAATATAATGGACAGAATCCAGTAGGGAACTCATGCCTCTGCTGATGCTCTTGCACCTCGTTGATTCAGTTGCAGACGCGGTGAGTCTCACTGGTGGTATTGCGTGAGTGGGACCCACCACCGTGTGCGACAGTAATTTATTGCTTCTCAGGGGAGCCCTGCAGTGAGCGGAAAGCCTTGTTCCTTGATTGGGGTAGGTCAGCAGTACTCCCTTACGTGAGCTCCACTGACCTGTTCCATTCCAGAAATTTTCGCTTGTTTCCAGTTGCCCTGGAAAAGAGCACTAAACCTTGGTGAGGGGTAAGGGAATAGCAGGGGCATTAGTGCCCCATTGGATTCCACCCGGTGTGTAGTTTGGCCCAACCAGTAGAGAATGAGGCAGCCATCTGCTGACCCATACCCAAAGAAGTACCATTTCTCAGAGTCCGTAGTGACTTGCCTATGTGTTCCATTTGTCCAGTTGGTCCAGCAGAGGATGGTAGCAGGTATTCAAATGTATCTTTACAATCCTTGCCAAGTGTTGCTTTTGGACAGGGCCCTTAACACAATGGTCGAGCACATGTTAAATACCCAGCAAACTCGGTTTAAGAAGCTGACATCATATAGGTGGGAAAGTACAAGGGTTGCCAACTGACCAGGAGAAAATTAACTATATTAGCTTTTTTTTTTTTTCATATTTTCATATTTTCAAATCAGTTCCTATGAAAGAAGGGTCAAGATCATCCCCCCACTTCAGCACGTATAACATGTTTTTGTACTGACCTATGTCTCCAAATCAAGGGCTTTGCCAAAACCTGCATAGAGGTTGCGGAGTTGGCATTTAATGTGAACTTATCTAATTTTGCATTTTTGAATCAATCTGTGAACTGAAATACAGTTATCCTTTGAAATTCGCAATGCTTCAAATTTTGTAGTGGAGTTCTTCAACCCCCCCAAATGGGTTCAAACTGCATGTGTTCGGGGAAATAATGTTAAAAATGCATTAAATTAGGAAAATTGCTTGAAAAAAAAATGTAAATTAGGAAAACACAAAAATTAGTGTATTTGGAGAAATGTGTACAAAACTGCTAATGGATTTTCATGTGAACTTTTTAAAAAAACACAACAGTCAGGATAAATCAGGCTTATGACAGGAGAAATTCTCAGAGTTCGAGACAAACTAAGCTTAAATACACATTTTCCCCCAAATTTTGTAATCAAACGGATCCAGAGAAGCATGAATGGCATTCAGCTTGTACAGCAGTTTTCATGCTTTCTTCTACTCCTACAGCATCTTGCACACACCTACATACACAGACACACATGTACGCACGCACACCAAAAAGCCATATCAGTATGAAAGGAGACTTTCTGGAATGGTGTGAGATAGCAAAAGGAGAATCAGCAGAAATTTGGGGGTGGTTACATGAGAATTCCCTTCCACTTATTTAAGAAGCTCTTTGGAACCCAGTCACTATCTCCAAATATGGAGATTTTATTCATAGCTGTTTATTATTATTATTATTATTATTATTATTATTATTATTATTAAGATTTATATATCATATTCAACACAAAACAGGAAACATAAACTGTAATATCATGAAAACAACAATAAAATATAACAATAAGACAGCACAGTAATAGAAATGTTAATTGGTAATGAAAATGCACACACGCTACTGTGTGCTACATAGGTCCCCTCTACAACCGGTTGCCCGATTATGCGCATATATATGCACATTTTAGTCGGGTTTCAGGCCTGGTTTTGGTATGGAAACAGCCTTGGTCCCCCTGTATGATGACCTATGTCGAGAGAAAGACAGGGGGAGTGTGACTCCGTTGATTCTCCTTGATCTCTCAACGGCTTTCGATACCATTGACCATGGTATCCTTCTGGGACGACTGGCTGAGTTGGGGTGGGAGGCACTGCATTGCAGTGGTTCTGCTCCTACTTGGCGGGTTGGCTCCAGAAACTGGTGCTTGGGGGACATTGCTCGGCCCCGTGGATTCTCCAGTATGGGGTTCCGCAGGGGTCAGTCTTGTCCCCCATGCTGTTCAACATCTACATGAAACCATTGAGTGCAGTCATCCGGAGTTTTGGAGTGCGCTGTCATCAGTAATCTGATGACATGCAGCTCTATTTCTCCTTTTCATCTGCATCAGGTGAGGCTGTGGATGTGCTGAACCAGTGCCTGGCTGCGACAATGGACTGGATGAGGGCTAATAAACTGAAACTCAATCCAGACAAAACTGAGACACTGTTAGTGGGTGGTTCCGCTGACCGGATGGAGGGTGTTCAACCTGTTCTGGATGGGGTTGCAGTCCCCTTGAAGGAATGGGTTCGTAGCTTGGGGGTTCTCCTAGAACCATCTCTGTCACTTGAGGCAGTTGGTGGCCCAGCTACGCCCCTATCTGGACAGGGATAACCTGGCTTCAGTTGTCCATGCTATGGTAACCTCCAAGTTAGATTACTGCCATGCACTCTACGTGGGGCTGCCTTTGAGATGGTTTGGAAGCTGCAGTTTATGCAAAATGCAGCGGCCAGATTGATAACCGGAACCAGTAGGTTCGAGCATATAAGACTTACTCTGGCCCGCTTGCATTGGCTGCCTATATGTTTCCGAGCCTGATTCAAGGTGCTGGTTTTAATCTATAAAGCCTTACATGGCTTGGGACCACAATACCTGATGGAATGCCTTTCCCGACATGAACCTATCCGAACACTACGTTCAACATCTAAGGCCCTCCTCCAAGTACCTACTCCGAGGGAAGCTCAGAGGTCAGCAACAAGAGAGAGGGCCTTTCTGTGGTGGCCCCCCAACTGTGGAACGATCTCCCTGACGAGGCCCGCCTGGCGCCAACATTGTTATCTTTTCGGCGCCAGGTCAAGACTTTCCTCTTCTCTCAGGCATTTGGCAATATCTGAGGAGCCTGGGTTTGTTTTGTTATTTTGTAGTTTTTTGGAGTGTTGTAGTGGTTTAAAATGTACAGATTGTGTGTATGTTGTATGTTTTTGCTGTTTTAATTTTTTATATTGTTTTTAATTGTTATTAATCCTATGTAAACCGCCCAGAGAGCTTCGGCTATGGGGCGGTATACAAATGTAGTAAATAAATAAATAAATATACGGAGAAGTGCATTTACTCCCAATACCTATTAACGAGAGGCGGTGAAGCGCATTACGGGCTATATGAAACACTCTTTAAAGTTGTTTACATGCAGAGAATCGCATGTTTACATGGCCATAAGGCACTTTAACTGCTGTGGTAAATTTTAAGTCGCTATTTAACGTGCATTCGATAATGCGAATAATCAGACGGAAAAAGCGCCTCAACCCCCGATTTGCGCTCCGCTCTTGTAGAGGTAAAATTTGTAATGCACCTTGAAAGAGCTTTAAATCGCTTTTGTACAGGAACCCTTACACACTTTAGGAAAAGCCTGTGTCACACTTCAGGGAAAGCCTTTATGAAGAGATAGGGGCCTGTCTATTGACAATTGCTAATGCTGTACTACAAAGGATTCCAGCCACGCCTGGCATGTGGGCGTGGAGAAGAAGTTGCGGGTGGAGATGAAAAGAGGACACATGGAGGCATGCCATTGGCTGCCTCCAAATTCGAACCAGCAGGGAAGGGAGGGGCCCGCGCCCATATAAGGGGCTGAGGAGCCTCCCCACCACATTCTTCTCAGTTTTGCTCAGCTTCAGGGTGATGCAGCACACTAGGAGAGAGGGAGCTGGGAAGAAGAACGAGCAGCGAGGGACTCAAGAAAACTTGAGCCAGACAATGACTCCACAGCCCTTGTTGCAGACTCACTGATAACGCTCATTTAGGCCCAGGGGGCCTCAGGTCAAAAGCGGGCAGGCTGCTCAGCAGTCAGCTGCTGGGTTTTCAGCTGCAGTCCGTTGAGCAGCAAGCGAACGCCAGTTCAAGGCTTGTCTGGGGGGGTCATGGGTGCAGGGGCTTAGGTAAATCATTCAGCGCAGCTGCGCTGCAATGAGTAGTGGGTGGCAAGGAGCCTGGATGCCCACGTGGCACAGGATACAAAGGGGGTGGTGGAAATCAACTGGGAAGGGCCTTCATAGGGAGAGGCTGTGGTGGAAGCTTGGAACTCACGCTTGGGAAGCTGAAGGTTCCAAGTTTGTTCCCCAGTAACACCTGCCTAAAACCCTAGAGAGCCGTTTGAGCAGAGGCACCCACCTTCTCCATCAAAGAAAATTGTATCACGAGGCTATTTCTGATTTGATGCTGAATGGGGAGGGTGGGTGGGGGAATTGGTAAAGTAGTTGACTCCAGGGGAGAGACGTAAGGGGTAAACAGGACTGGGTTAGTCTTTGCTCATTCTTACCTTACTGTTCATAATTATTAAGGACACTTTTGTGCTTTAAGCATTGTTGTTGTTGTTATTGTTGTTGTAATTATTAGCAGGTTTTTAGGATTAGTATATAAGAAGTTCATTTGGATAACTGAGTAGAATAATTATAGTTATAGTTGGTATCAGTAGTACATTAGAATAATGCCACCCAAAAAAGGAGTGGGTGGGAAGAAAGGGAAAGGTAAGGCTACTAGACAGCCGCCCAAAAGATCAAGACTTCAACAGCGGGTGGACACCACCAGACTAGGAAAATAAGCTGGATCAGTTTCTGCTTTCTGTTTCAGCATGCTTGGATGCAATAGAGGCATCATCCAGTACTCAATCAGCACAATCGGAGCGTGCGGTCCCAGCTGAGAAGCCACTTAGAGCAGAAGCGGTGACAATAATGGGAGGACAAACAGATTCCACTCTCCCACCTATGCAGAATACCGATACAGCAATATCTGGAAGCCCAACTGTGATTAGGACAGCAGGTGAGATCATTAATAATACAACACAAACACACAGTTTCAGTTGGGAAAACGCACATCCCTGGGGATGGTATCTTTGGCTGGCTGGGATGGGATGGCCTGCAATGAACATGGGGGGAAATATCAATATTGGACAAGGGAATACTCAGCCCAGGTCGTTGTGTACACAACAGGACAGGCACGGAGACAATAGGAACATAATACAACAAGTACCTCAGCTGGTTACTCCTGTCACAGAGGCTCCTAGCGACTTCACAGGAAAACAGTTCTACTGTCGCACAGATATCACCATCAGTGGCGTCTGCATGTGCAGTGGGGTGGCAGGGTCCAGCCGGAGCTGTGGTATCTAAAAATACTGATGCAGCATCAAACATTAGTGACCCACTTGCTGGAGTTAGCAGAGACGCAATGCCTACAGGGAGCACTGCTGCTCCTTTAGGTTATCACCTTTTACAAGTGGCCTGACGCTACCCATGGCAGGTGGTGGGCATCAGGAGTAAGGATAGGGTTGGTGACCATTCTTAGGCACCATTATGGTGATTGGTGACATCCAAGGCCCTCAGCTGGGAGTCGTGCGGCACCAGCTGAAGGGATAGGAGTTGCCTCTGAGGCCAACCGTATTCACCCACTCAGAGTTGTGCAACATGAGGGGAGGTGGCATCGGAAGGCCTACCTACCCAAAAGGGAATCAGGGTGGGTGCCGAGTCAGTGGCGGTGCCCAGATTGATATGAATGGTTTGCCCGATCCCGTTGACGGCCAAGACGTTGGCCAAAGATAGGATGCCCGCTTAGGCCTCCATCATTCTTCGCAGAATAGGAGAAATAAATAAACGTGGCCCTGTTTAAAACCAACTTATTGTGTCGTCTCTTTATTCCATCTTCCGCTCCTGCAAATGCTCCTGAGGCAAAATGTTGCTGAGCATGTGGCACCTTCAAAAATGCTCCATCTGATGAGGGCAGAGGATTAATGTTAAAATTTAGTAACCCTCAGGAATGGGCTGGCTAAAAGACCATAACTATAACAACAATAAAGGTCTCTGGCCTAAGGATTTCATCACATTCATGAAGGAAGCATTATGGCAGGAGACATCACAGCCCCTGTGCTTTGAAGATGGCGTGGAGAGGAATTGAAATAAACAGAGGTGGAGGAAATGTCCAAAGTGATGGAACAGAATATATTTGGAAGATATTAACTCTCTCTCTCTCTCTCTCTCTCTCTCTCTCTCTCTCTCTTTCTTGGCCTTGAATGTTTTCAAAATCTCTCACATTAAAAAAGCCTGTATTTTCAACATAAACCAGATATATCCAAAAGCCATCAGGTAGCAGAGCAGGCTCGAATCTCAGCACGCCTCCTGCGGAGATAATCAATAATACAAGGGCTTCCTAGGGTTCACATTGATATACAAATTAACAATGCTTAAGAGCTTGTCTACACAGAATTTTAAGCAGTTAATCAGCTTGTGTTTTCAGTAACAGGGCTTACTTAAAGTTCAACCCAGTTGCTTATCCTTTTTTCCCATTCTGGGAGTTAACTTCATGTGGCGCTCCAATGTGGTCGGTTATTTTTTTTTTTAAAAAAAGGAAAGCGGTAGGGGCATTTTAAGCATGAGTGTGGGGATGCTCAATCTTTTCCCCCACTTGCTGCCTCACCATCTGAAAGTATTCCCTCCCCAAACTTGGCTTTTCTTCCTCTGGTGTTCAAAATACAAGTCAACATTAATTTTGAACGCCAGCAGAGAATGAAGCTGCAGGGGGTTGCAATTTGGAGCAGAGATATGGTAGGCAGGAACAGATTATGGCCAGATCTACACCAAGCAGGTTATAGCCATATGAAAGTGGTATGAAAGCGGTATATAAGAGGACGGAGCCACACTACTGCTTTATAGTGGTATTGAAGTGCACTGACAACTGTTGGGGCCCATTGACACATATCATATACCGCTATATCCTGCTTGGTACGTCTCCCGCCTGTTATATACCACTTTCATACCACTATACCCTGCTTGGTGTAGATCTGGACTAAGTCAGGAGGGGGGAAATGTGTGGCCCTCCAAATACTGTTACATTATAACTCCCACCTAGGGCAGTTGGGAGTTGCTGTCCAGCATCTAGAGTGACACAGTTTCCCCTGATCTAGGTTAAGTACTATTCCACCATCTCTCCATTCAAAATCCCACCCAACTGCTTTTTCCCCCTTTTATTTATTTATTTATTTTTTAAAGGGTCTGACTTTTTGACATCCATTTTCTCATCATGTGTAGCCTCTACAGTGAAGCCACTCATTCAGGGCTAGTTGTAAGACAGTAGAGTTAACTTCAACTTTTCAGAACTCTGTAGATGATTTAGAGAGCCATCCTACCTCTCCACGGGCTGAAGAATGGAGGCCTCCAATACCGAAGGGTTCTTGCGTGTCTAACGGCCCACTGAACTGCTGCTGCTAGGGTGGATGGCGTGACAGAGGCCATTTGCACCTCTCCATCCTCCTTTACAGCATTTTTCATTAGACGGACCTCTGAGCCCATCTAATGGAGTCATTTTGCTGGGGGCAGGGCCAGGAATGACAGGGAGACTGCTGGATCCAGCAGCTTCATGTAGTTAACAGCTGTACTGTCTAACTTCAAAGTCAGTTGCTAAGTCAGCTGCTGTGATGCCGTCCTCGCATCACTATAGACACATCAGGCTGTGAGGGAGCCAGCAACTCCATCCTGAAGTCCAGCATCTGCAACCCTATTATCCAAACCAGAACTCCCTGAACAAGAAGCAGGATGCAAGTGTTTCAGCTTTGCTGGATGGATCCAATATTCACTCTCAGCGAAAATTGACTCCTCACTCAGAGCGTATAAGGTGACTTCTTTAACAGCAGAATTTCCTGTGGAGGGCTATTGGCCCACAGGAAAAGTCAACTGGGGTGGACAGAGCCAGAGTAGATGATGGACAGAGTTTACAGCATAGCACAGTTCCCCCTCTCTGTGTGCCACACAAAATGGAACTTAACAAACCACACCCCAGTGGGGCAGTCCAAAGACCAAGTACCTCCTGGAGAAGCAGGTGATGCTCAATTTAGCTGACACCTGGCTGCCCACCCTAGCCATACTGGATGAGTTCCCCCTTCCTTTTCCAACTCTGTTCTAAGTCCTAACTCCTTGGAGCCCAGTATCTCCTCTCTTTCCCAACACACACTCAAACTCCTCCTCAGGAGCTTTTTCAAGTCAATGGCACTTAGAAATGGCAGTTCCCACACCTTCAATTCACTCCCCCTTCAGTTTGCTCTCTGCAACAATTGTGTGTCTTATGCCTTTTTCTTCCCACTTCAAATAGGATTCCAGCCGCTTGCAAAGTTACAGTGTAATGAGGCTTGCTCACTTGTATGAGCAGTATACGTCCCTGTTATTTCCACATATCAGCTCCTGTCCGAAGCTGGGTGGGACAGTTCTCCATTCTCAAGTGGTGTTCCTCTCAGAGAGATGGCCCCATCATGCCCTGGGGGAATTAGAAAGTCAGTACACATACTCCCCCTCCCCAAGACAATACGCTAAAACTTCCCTTACTCCTCTACAGTTTAGAGCTGTGCAGAATGATAGTAATGTTGCAGGAGAAGCGAGCTATCGACGCCAAACCCAGCTGCTCTAGACAATACAGCAGGCACTCTTCCCCTCTGGTATGTTTATGCAACTGTATGCTTTATATGCCGGAAATAAAAATTGGAAACGCAGCCAGTGCAAATCACCCAGCATGGGTGCCATTGATCCCCCTGGACAAAGGCATTGATCAACAGTGCTATTTGTTCCTATAATATGTCAGGCTATATGTAGATTTGCTTTTCAAGAGCACACACTAGCAAAACACATTACAACAGATGAATGAATACACAGCCATCATCACAGTATGAGCAGTAGGAAAGCTCTCACTTCAAACAAAGGCAATTACTAATGTTAATTATATTCATTCTTCTTTACCCAACTTAAATTTCAGCAATTTTGGCAGCGCTGGGTTCAGGATGTATTGTTGGGGTACAACGATTTAGCTCTTAGGAAGCGTCACCCAGAGTAAGGAAAGCGCATAAGATCTTTATTGGCAAGCTGCTTCTCCGATGCATTTTGCCAAAATCTTACTTGTCACGATATCAATGGAGATGATAATGTAATACTTACTGCTATACCAAGGACAGAAACAGTGCTTTTTTAAAAAAAAAATGTACACTTGTGCTTGAGCTCAAAAATAAATGTTTATGTCCACATTTAATACCCTGGCAACTGTTTCAACATTGAGGCCAAGTATGTGACAATTATATCACAGATGTTGAAAATGGCCACCCATTATCAGGTCACGGCTGATGGGAGAAATTATTTTTAACTTTAGATCAGTAAACTAAAGCTAAACTGAAATATCCAGCAAAGCTTTTTTCAGTTATTTTGTGGGGCAAAAATAACCCCTGATCATAGATTTGATCTTTGGGTACACACAAAATTATGGTCAGGGGGGATGTCTTACATTTAAATATGAGATGCTGAGGAGTTTTTCTTTTCTTTTTCTTAACATTTTTTAAAAAATCCTTGCCTTGTTGTTCCCATGGGGCATTCTATTGAGGAAATTGGAGTACCACTGAGCCCCCTCCCCTGGTAGCAAGGGCTTTTTATTCTTGTTAAGAAAGTTAAAAGGAGAGGGAACTCTTGGGGCTCATCTACACCAGCAGCCCTTTGGGGAGTGGGGAGGGACGATCACAGAGTTTTCCACTTCCAGGGTCATCCCTCAGGGGCCACATGCCAGTGAATTGTTCTGGAAGTAAAGAGGGATGTTCTGGGGTGCCATTGTTTTTTGGGGGGTTAAAAGAGGAGACATTTGCACAATTGCACAGGTGTGGTCCTGCATGAAGGAATGATTATTTTTTTAAAAAAAAAAATACAACAAACTTGGCACTAGAAATGCCAAGCACCATTCCAAAGATGGCAAAAATGCTCTCCCCCTCCCCCTGATGCCCATGGACTCCCCACACACAGCTCCGTGCCCATTTCCTGAGCCCCACTATTTGTGGGGAAGAGGGAAGACCCTGAGAGGAAGAGGCACACCACCCGCAGAACTCAGGATGGTCCCGAGATGGCAGGAAAAAAACAGGAAAAAAGCAGTCCCAGCTATCCTGGGAGAACTGAGTGCTCGTCCCTGGTTCACCCCAGGATCAGCTGTGTGTCATTTGGTTGCACAGGGATGACCTCTTGACCACCCCGGGATAAATGGCAGGTGTAGACAAGCCCTTGGTCTCATATTTAACAGGTAAGCCGCCTCCCACAAAATGTCTTAGGGTTTCTTTAGATTGAAGTAAATTGTGTTTGCTTACCATCCTTCTTCTCTTTCCCAATTATAATGAGCTGAATTACATCAGAGGAGAGAGGTGACCACATAGCCTGCAATTGAAAACTTCCCTATTCGGATAATTGAATGGGACAGCACCCTCAAGTGGGTATTTTGTAGCACAACTTTGGCTGCACACATAAGGAAATCTTGAGCTATTTCAGAAGAATCGGACTATCCAAGGGTTTTTAAACATAATAACTTGGGGAAGGAGGGAGACGTGCAGGAGGCTCACAACATCATCAAAATGACCCACAAACTTCCATGAGTGGCCAGTCACAAGCATGCTATAAATTGCTTGCTTAAAAAAGTCCTTAGAATCCATGTGTCTCCCCAAAAGTTACCATTTGCAAGGACCAAAGGGGGAACACTGTGTGTGTAAGTGTGTGTGTGCGTGCATGCGTGCGTGCGTGCATGAGAGAGAGAGAGAGAGAGAGAGAGAGAGAGAGAGAGAGAGAGAGAATGGTGTGGAGAATGTGGATAGGTCATCCAATGAAGCTGACTGGTGGGAGATTCAGGACAAATAAAAGGAACTACTTCTTCACACAGCACATAGTTAAACTATGGAATTCACTACCACAAGATGTAGTGATGGCCACCAATTTGGATGGCTTTAAAAGGGGGGTTGATAAATTCCTGGAGGAGAAAGCTATCAATGGCTACTAGCCCTGATGGCTATGTGCCACCTCCAGTATCCGAGGCAGTAAGCCTGTGTGCACCACTTGCTGGGGAACATAGATGGGAGAGTGCTGTTGCACTCATGTCTTGCTTGTGGGTCCCTGGTCGACAACTGGTTGGCCACTATGTGAACAGAATGCTGGACCAGATGGACCCTCGGTCTGATCCAGCATGGCACTTATGTTCTTATGCTCTTAGAGACAGAGACAGACAGACAGAGAGAGAGAGACTCACCCCAGTACTACTGTGAGGGCTGTTTGTTGATTAAGAATATATAAGTAAATATATATATATATATATATATATATATATATATATATAATGAACAAGTCCATGTTGATATGATTCATCACTGCGTGGTATATGAGGACTGGATGAATTGTGGAAAGTTGCATTTTTTAATCCTATGTAACTGGTAGATACATTATACAGATACATTATATCAGGGGTGGAGAACCTCGGAAGGTCCAGGGGTCATTTTGCCACCTCCTATGCCCCCATGAGTGCCAAAATCAAGGGTATTTTTTTTAAAAAAAAATACATTCAGAGCTACTATGGATCACCAAAGGGTCAAAAGAAGTTTGTCTACAAGCTACTTTTAAATGTTTTGGCATTCCATAGCAGCTCCATCTGCCATTTTGTTCAAAGCATTTTTAAAAAATAGAGACAGAGAGTCCCCTGAATTTCAGAGGATGGTAGCGGCTGCACTGGGGGGCTGTAGGGGCCGCATTCAGCCCACGATCCACCTGTTGCCCACTCTTGCATTATATGCTCTCTAAGAACTTGGCATGACCATCTTGGATTTTATGCCAAAGTGTCATTTAAGCCAAGAGATAGGCAAACTCTCCCTGGCTCACACCAAATTGGTTTGGAAATGAGCTGAATCATTTCCCCACACGATGAGCAAACAGTTTGGCTAATTTCTGAACTACTAGAACTAATTTCCCAGATTTTCCAGGCACAATTGTTCAAAGTGGGGATAAGCCATAAAGTCATCTCCAGCTTGGATTTTAATTCTTATTCAAGGGCTGCTATTGCTCACTTCTCATTTGATGGGGGCATTGCCAAACCTCTGGACCTTATCCCAGTGAATGTCAGTGCCATCTCTATTCAAGATGGCTGTAGCCATGGGGCTAAGCTTGGATAAAAGATTTTTGAACCCTAATCAGGATTTACAAGGTTTCTTTGGTGTATTGACGGTGACAAGATTAATTTAGTTGGCTAGCCTCCATCTAATGATATACGTAACTGGCCAAACTCTAATGCTATACATTCTGCAGGGCTTCTAACCAGACCCTTAATAGAACTCTCCCCACCCTGTTCCATTTCTCCAATAGCACCAATATGTGTGTCTAAGGGTACCCAGAGGAAACCTACAGAAAACATAAAGGAAAGGGGAACTAGGAGTGAAGGAGCTCTATTAATGGCAGTAGGAGACTTAGAGGTTTTTAGCTCCTCCTTCTCAGTCAAGGTGTAGAGGAAATGGGAGTAGTTTGTGAACCTGAATGATAGACAGTCACTTTTCATTAGTCACTACAATGCACTAAGTACAAAAAGAGCTCAGCAATTGTCAAAGAGTTAAGATAAATTATAAGAGGACAGATGTTGAAGTAAAATCTACTTGAAAAATAATCCTCTCCCTTTTTTTTTGCGAAGAGGAAGATATGGAGTAAAATTTGTTTTATCTGCAAAGAAAAGAATTATGGTACAGGATTTTTTTAGGTCAGTACAAAGGCTCCAGACAATTATTCTACCATTTCACAAACTGAATGGGGGATAGAATTGATTGAGGAAGTTCCCATTATTTTAATACAACCCGTCCATACAAGCACTAAGGAAGGAAACACTAAGGATTCTGATAAGCCTGAAAGCCTCTATTGACTTACAAGGTGATAGGGGGCTACTACAGCTCCAGACTACAGTAATATCCTTTCCTGAAACCCATCATGTCAGAGAAAACTTAGATGGAGACATAGAAGAACTCAGAAGAACCTGCCCCCCCCATCTCATTTAGCTCTTGTCATTCCTGAAAACTGCCTCACCAACCCCCACCCACTAAACAGACTCTTTGCCATTTCTGATTTTGCATGCTGGGGTGCAAAACCTGGAGAATCATGGAAGACATAGTTCCCCCATGAGCTATTGCAATTGCAGTAGCTCTTGGGAGAACTACCTGTCCCATGGTTTGCCAAGCTTTACACCCAAGCACATCAGATTTATGCAGGGGGTGAGAGGGAAGTCTCTTTCCTCTCCTTGTGTGCTGCTGCTGCCCCCATTGCTGCATGACAGGTAAGTAAAGAGAAGGTAGAATGTGTTCTGGGGGGGGTGCAGGGTCAGGGAAGGCTTTGGGGTATGGTAAGGGATAGTGGTAACTGAGGTCCATTTTTCTGTGCCCTTGAATTGGCTTGGAAAAAATATCAAAGTTTTTCTGATTATTATTTTTGGGGATGAAATTGGATCATTTCCGAGTTAGATAGTTTTGTAGTGTCTGCCCATTTCCACTATGAACTAGAATCCCTTAGAAGTCTCTCACTATCTTCACTGGGGAACCGAAAATGATGTATTGAGCAAGTATTGAGCTTACTCTCATGTGTAACTAGAAATAGCTTTTAGTCAGATTGAGCATTGCATTCTCCACATTGGTGGACCAGAAAATGATATAGCATCTGCTTGTGCCGTGGTTATGAGAAACCAGAAATTGCTGCACATCTCCTGGAGCACTACCTACTCCAACACACAAGCATCCATAGATCATCTTGTTTTCCACGTGTGGGAGGGGACAATGTATTATGTGTTTATGCCATGCTTAAGTATAATTGGGTGTGTAAACAGAAGCACAATAAATAAAGAAAAAAAAGCTCTTCACAGTGATTTACTAAACACGTGTTTTTGATTATATTTATTTCTTTCAATTAGCAAATGCATCTTGTTCTTGTTTTTAGAAAAATGGGGACGTGTACTCTCCTTCACCCAAAAATCAATTTCACATAAATTATATTTAATGTTAATTTAATTATAAAACCTGAGCACACCATATTGAACATTTATGATCTATGGTACACATGTCTCTGCAGAACTAAAGAGAGAGCCTATTAAATGCTTGGTCACCTTCAATAAGTGTTATTATCAATTATATCCTTAATTATTATGATCTGTCAAGATAAGTTCTATGAGTGAGTACAAGGCAGGGTTGAGGGGTTATATTTCTGTGTCATTAATTTTAAACTTGAGCAAATGAGAAAGTGTTTGGGAAATTGTGCTTTGATTCTGCCTTTTCCCCTTAAATGATTAATCTGAAAGGATTAGAGTGGGGGGAGAGAGAGAGAGAGAGACAGAGAGAGAGACAGAGAGAGAGAGTGGTCTAGTGGATAGTGCAAGAATCATCAACTCGGCTTAGTGTCTGGCAGGGTTTTATTGCATGAAACTCATGCAATAAATATACCCTGCAGGTATTAGAGATAAAGAGTTGATGTTTTCTCCATGTGAAGGATGTGTACACTTAAAATTGCACCACATTCCCTATCATGCATTTTTCTATTTTAGCGCCTCTGTTAACTACAGGTCATGTCTACAACGGGGATTTTTCCCAGGGTTGTCCCTGCGTCATTCCTGTGTGTCCAAATGACACACAGGCGATCCCGGGAGCAGGCAGGGATGAGCCCTCCATTTTCACGTGATAACTGGTTGCCCAGTTATCCTGATTTTCCCTGCGGTCCCGGGACAATCCCAAGGATCGCAAATGATGTGGGCGCCAGTCTCGGCTTCTTCCCTCCTCTTCACAAGTAGCAGGGGTCAGCAAGAGGTAAGGGGCCAGTCTGGGTGGAGTCCAGGAACATTGGACATGGAGTGGGAGCGGGGTCAGGAAGATTTTTTTTAAAAAAACTTACATTTCTGGAGGAGTGCAATTGCACTCCCAGCTCCAGTTGCTTTTTAAAAAAATGGTGGGTGCAACGTCCCTCTTCCCTTCTGGGATGTCACACTTCTGTTTAGACACTGGGGATGATCACGGAATGCTAGCAGATCCTTGTAGGAATTGCATCCTTTTGGATTGCTTATATTGGATTTACTCTTAATATCTTGTACTGTAATGCAATATACAGGGCTTAATGCAAATGGTATTGGGATATTTGATGTGGGTCCTTAAGAAATGTGTCAGGTACATAACATTTCCTTTAGTGATAAGAAGCATGTTCTCATTTTATAGATCGAAATGTTTAACATTCTGCCAGCATGCAATCCATGACTTACATTTGTATCACAGGTTTTCTTGGGTATTTAGCTTAGAGGTCAAGTATCACTGCCACCATCAGAACTTTCTTTAGATCCAGATGTTCTTGGGTGTACAGAGTTGCCTCTGATCTACCTACAGCTCTAATAAATACTTCAGTTCCTTCCACAAAGTCTTCCAATTGGCTTTCAGAAGCAATCCTTACCAGAGCATATGCAGAAATGATTGTACAACATGTTATGCTTTCAGGCAGCTTAACAACTGAAGATTAAAGTATATATGGCTGAATTCGGACAACACGATAGTCAATGGTGGGGTAATAATCAACTTTACAGTTGTTCATCTAGGGGGTACTCCCCACACAACATGGTAATAAATAATCAACTGTGGTGTGGATTAGGATCAGCACTGAGTTGACTATGGCAGCATTCGGATGACACAATAGTCAATACAACTGACGATTGTTTCCCCCCACCCAGTTGCTTATTGTGTCGTCCGAATTCAGCCTATAAGAACTATTGCTTAATGAGAATCTCCCATACAAGTTGTGAAGAAATGTGGCGCTGGTGGGGGAAACAAACATAAAGATTGTATTTTATAGGTTTTGTCAAAATTGAAGTGCAACTTGGGCAGGATCTACACTACTGCTTCAAAACGGTTTATAACAGTAGTGACAACTGTTGGCACCCATGACACACTCCATATACAGTTTTTAAACTATTTTCAAAGTGTTATATCTTGCTTGGTGTATAAGAAATGTTTCTTTTGTATAATAAATGTTTTGCTCCTGAGCATAATTTCAGACTTGGTTACTTTGGCATTTGGAAATCCATCGCTAGGTTTCGGGCCTGCCTAATAGTGATCTATTCAGAGGGAGAAGCCAAGGTGTTCTCCTTTCAATATGTTTCTGCTATTTTCTATTAAGATGAATCGCTGAACCCATTACAAGTTTTGAGAAGATGCTGAAGAATACACAAAGGGTTTTTAAGAGGCTTTCAGATCGTAGTCATCAAAGAAGTCTCATGGCTGCATGGAAGAAAAGATGTAGGATGCTGATGCTATTGTATGCAGCATCTCTTCCTGTAAAAACTTTGGTTATTATGCATTATATAGATGTAATAATTGTTATCTCTTTAGATGGTACTTAGCCCCACAGAAAATTGTTCAAAACTGCCTGCAGGGTCCCTCCAGGTGAGAACCCTGATCTGCCGCCCCTCCTGAAACACTGCTTGAGCAGTGGATTCACCCTGGCTCACGGGAGGGCCAGCCCTGAGATCAGCTTATGTAACTCAGTAATGTCATTGAACTCAATAGTTTGTATATGTTAACACCACTGGATGTTTGGTGGATACAAACATATAACTTTTTGTATTTCCCCATATCCAAGAGCCGTCTCGTAAATAATGTCTATCCTTGGCTATAGTTGGAAAGATCTATGTTTGCAGTCCATACAAGATTAGGTAGAATATGTAGGTGTGCTGACAATATTAACTAGACACTATAACGCATGATGACATAGTTGTTTCAATTCATGCTTAATGATAATTGAATTATCAAACCTGAACGTACCATACTGAGCATTTAAAATCCTCATGTTTCTCTGAGTTAAAGCAAGAGGAAGAGAGAAAAGCTATTAAATGCTTGGTCACTTTCAATAAGTGCTATTATCAATTTTAGTGAGTGGTTATTATTACTATTATTATTATTATTATTATTATTATTATTATTCAAGTTCTGCACAGTGAATAGAGCGCCTTCATGCCATTAATATGTATATGCATATTCCAGTATATGAAAAAGTAGCTATGCATGCAAGAGCTTATTTTTAAATATTTATAACTCAGATGTTTCCATTAAAAATAAATAATAAATCTGGTTTGTATTATAAGTTGAAAGACTGGGGGAAAATATTTAAAAGTGCTTTGAAATCAGTGGACTTGAAAAGCCATCCATAACACACAAAGCACTTTTTAAATACTAGGCGACGTCTTTTGATAATGTGTCATTTTTCAAAGCCTGAGACAGATTATAAGATACATTGTGGTGCACCTTGTATTGCTGCACCCTAAAAAGTGAGCTGCATGCTAAGAGGGAGTTTTCCATATTTAAATAAACATTGCAAATGTAGTTTACAGGCAGCATCCTATGCTGCTTGACCACTGGAAGGATCCACTGCTGATGCAACAGGAAACTAGAAGTCCTTAAAGCAACCCAAAATGAGTGGAAGCAGTTGTTTCAGGAACAGGGCAGGTTGGCGGAGCTCATAGAAGGGAGCTCCACTGACCTGTCCCAATCTGGAAATGAATGTTTCCGCTTCTTTCTGGGATTTCTTTACAAAGCACTACCTCCCCACTGCATCAGCGGTGGATCCCACTGGTGCAACACAGGCGTCATCTACACCAAGCAGGATATAGCACTATGAAAGCGGTATATAAAAGGCAGGAGCCACACCAAGCAGCAAAAACTGGAGGCTGCAATTGTGAATGAACCTGCAAAAGAGTACCGTTGGCACACAGCTGCCATACTAGTGACTGTATGTCACCAAAGATACATAGAATATATACACTCTATGTAATTTGAAACAATAATGTATGCTGTGATATACACATACACGTCAGAAGTGAAGCTGCTATCTTAAAACAAGGGAATATTAAGATTGCAATTTGGCAGATGAAGGGCAAGCCCTAATCATAAATAAGAGAGTGGTTCTCCTCCAATAAACCCTCCTTGTTCCCATACATATGGCAAAGAAGATGCATTATAATACCCGACGAAGAGGATTTCTTGAAACAGGAGTATTCATCCAGAGTCCTGTTGTAATAATAGCTTAGAAGTACTTGTTTTATTAGTGAAAATAGCTTAGAAGCATTTGTTATATTAGGGGTGTTAACCCAATTGGGACATACTGAATTATCCTTGTTGTATATATAAGTGATTAAGTTGTGAGCATTTCATTGTTTGCTGATTGCTGGTTTAATTGGTGTAATCTACAACAGGTGATCCTGAGTGTGTTCAGATTGGTGTGTGCATTATTCACCCAGAAAATGTATTTAACAGTATGTATGTGATTAAATAACTTACTATTGTAAAAGATTTTATTGCTCTGTGTATGTGTATATCACAGCATACGTTATTGTTTCAAATTACATAGAGAGTATATTTTCTATGTTGTTTATTTGGTGGCATACAGTCACTAGTACGGCGGTTGGGTGCTAACGGCACTCGTTTGCAAGGCCACACCAAGCAAGACATAGCGGTATGAAAGCGGTATATGGTATCTGTCAATAGTGCCCCAACAGTTGTCAGTGCAGTGAAAGCACAGTGGTCTCATTAGATACTGCCCCTATATATACAAATTAGGGATGCATGAGAAATTCGTTTTTGTTCGCATCATCCCATTCAAAATCCCAAATGCAAACAGGAGCACCTTCTTTTGTTAAGAAGTGCTCACAAATCCCTAATTTCTTTATGCTTTTAGTCAATGAGGGAATGTGTGCACTTCTGAAAAACACTCACAGAAATGTGCATTTTTCCTATTGGAATAATCCTACAAACAGATCAAAAACGAACGAAGGGAGTGAGCTGAAATGACCATTGAAATACTCTTTGGAGAATTTAGGTGAACTTGAAAATCACTGGTTCTTCCATCCCCGATACAAGAGAGTGCCTTACTATGACATAAGAAAGAAGAGATATTGAATTATAAAGTCTTGGGGATCTATCCAGATCATACGGACACCAATTCCAGGGATGCTGAGGTTAACAGTGGGTGCAAATGTGTATTTAGGGCAGTTTCAGAATTGGATGACAGCAGGTTAGGTACACCAATATAGAGTAATGGCTAGATTAGATTCTGCTCTGTGTTCAAGCCACCTCTGATGGTAGCACATAATTCCGCATAAGATTTCTTCTTTCACGAAATGTGTAAGGCCTAGATGCACCTTCTGTGAATAGTTAGATATTAACTTAGAGCATGACATACAAGCCCTGTAAGCATTAGGGAGATAACACCAAGAGCAACTGTCCTTTGTAATTTTCTGGCACCAACACACACACATGACTTCAGGTTTATTCCTTTACTTTTCTTAGCCTGGAGACTGAAAGATTTGGTGTTATTTTTCTCTCTGTGTGGTGCATCCCACCACACAGCGTTGACGTGCTTGCAAAGAGGGCTGCAGCATCTATTTTTAATAATGTGCCTCCACTACTGTGAGAGCAACAAGCAAGTCTGTGGCTGCATTGCACTGATGTTGTAAACAGAGAAATTACTAAATATGATATACCCCATGAGTCTATTTGTGGGGTGGAGCACCATGCAGAGAAAGGGGGGGGGGAGACCTAAGCACAAGTCCAAAGCCACCTAAAAATATCCTAAAACTTCAGAGGAAATTTCAATTCCTATTCCCTTTGTCACCTAAGTCCTAGTTATGACCTTGCCAATAGTAATATGGAATCATCCCTCTAACCTTCAGAATACACTGAACAATTTTATGCACAGGACTTTGCGCATCATCTTTACATATGCCTAATGCTAGGAATCTCAAAGTGATCTTTGTCTTCAGGTACATCCATAGAACATGCCTGGTATACCCAAGAATACAGAGAAAGGAAAATGGACTCTTTCCTCTTTCTTTATGCAAGTTAATATAATGGATACTAATTTGGTGACCACATGCAAATTCATCGACGTAGCAACTGAGAAATCATGTGTGCTAGTGTCATAGTCAATAACTAAGTGCCGTCCTTGAACAAGTGGCTTTGATTTTCATTCAAATTCCAGGTATTAAGTTGGGTAGGGAGTGTAACTCATAGGAATGCTTCACTGTATTGAAATTGCTTCTTGAGAAACAGCCCACCTGCTAGTACCTTATATAGCAGTGATTTTTGTGATGTTCTACTGTTTGTAGTTGTAAATATATTGCAAAGTTTATCGTTTGTGATATGCATGTGTTTATATCTTTAAAAAGAAGTAAGAATAATAACAGGTAAAGTAACTAACTAAACCGAAATGTACTTAGTGTTTATAGTTAAAGGTCTAGGTAAGTATGAAGTGCTTGGATTGGCTGCTGTGTGCCTAAATAGAAAGTGAGTGCTGATTGGCTAGTTGTTTAGAGTGCCTGGATTGGTTGGTTGTGTAAGAGTGGGAGGAGCTAGAGAGCAAGTAGAGTGTATATATGATTTTGGCAGAGAAAAGCTGACAGGAGAGGGTTGGAAGTTTATGTACATATGCAGGAGAAAACACTTTGAAAATGTTTTGAAAACTATATGGAGTGTGTCCTGGGCCCCAACAGTTCTCAAAACTGTTATAAACTGTTTGAAACTGTTTGAAACTGTTTTAAAGCAGTAGTGTAGATAGGCTGACAGTTTTGAGAACTGTTGGAGCCCAGGACACATTCCATATACAGTTTTCAAAATGTTTTCAAAGTGTTTTATCCTGTGTGTGTAGATAAGCTCTCTGATAAGATTTTAGAGCATAGATTAAATGAAGAACAGTTTATAAATGTATAAGAGTTCTGACTGAAACCATTAAGCATTGAAACCTTGTAACCAATATGCAATTGAACTGAAGTAACCATTAAGCTTGTTGACATGCAATTTCTTATTAATCAATTCTTGTTAATTCTAGGGGTGTGCATCGGATCGGATCCGATCCACGATCCGAATCCGATCCGACCCAAAATTGGGAAAATCCGATCCGATCCGATCCGATCCGGCCAACCTCCGATCCGATCCGATCCGATCCGATGAGGTCCGATCCGGATCGGACGCCATTTTGAATGCTTTTTCCCATAGCCAAGTATTGTTTTACAAAAACGCCTATAACTTTTTCATTTTTAAAGATAGAAGGATGAAACTTGGGCACATTGTAGACTGGTTAGGGGTAGTTATCTGTGAGAAATTTCAGAAAGATTGGTGCATGCATTTTGTGGCAATTAATTTTTTAATAAATACCCAGGAATGCCTATAACTTTGTCATTTTTAAAGTTACACACATGAAACTTTGCCACATTGTAGGGGGTACCTTGGGACCTATGTGTGTGAAATTTCAGAAACGTAGGTGCTTGTCTTGTGTGGCAATTAATTTTTAGAAAAATGGGTAGTAGTGGGGTAAATACAGTTACGCCTCCCATTTTTTTATTTTTGAAGATACAAACAGGAAACTTGGGCACATTACAGGTACCACTTGCCTTGATATGTGTGTGAAATTTCAGAAACATTGGAGCTTTCCTTGTGTGGCAATTAATTTTTGAAACAATGAGGAAAGAAACACCTATAACTTTGTCATTTTTAAAGTTACACACATGAAACTTTGCCACATTGTAGGTGGTACCTTGGGACCCATGTGTGTGAAATTTCGGAAACGTAGGTGCTTGCCTTGTGTGGCAATTAATTTTTTAATAAATACCCAGGAATGCCTATAACTTTGTCATTTTTAAAGTTACACACATGAAACTTTGCCACATTGTAGGCGGTACCTTGGGACCTATGGGTGTGAAATTTCGGAAACGTAGGTGCTTGCCTTGTGTGGCAATTAATTTTAGAAAAATGGGTAGTGGTGGGGTAAATACAGTTACGCCTCCCACTTTTTTATTTTTGAAGATACAAACAGGAAACATGGGCACATTACAGGTACCACTTGGCTTGATATGTGTGTAAAATTTCAGACAGCTGGGTCCAGGCATGTGGTGGCAAGGTATTTTTGAAACAATGAGGAAAGAAACGCCTATAACTTTTTTATTTTAAAAGTCAGAAGTCTGAACATTGCTCACTTTGTAGATGGGTTAGGGGTAGATATGTGTCAGAAATTTCAGAATTATAGGTCCAGGCATTTGATGGCTATGGAATTTTTAAATTACATGTTTCAAAAAAATTTCTACAGAGGCCAGGTCTTCCCCTCCCGCTTCCCGCGAAGAAAAGGAAACACTCTCTCGTCTCGATCCCTTTGATCCTTGCTAGTAGTATCCATTACAGGGCTCGTGTTTCCTTTCCTACTTTCACTTTTCAAGCAGAACGGCTGAGCCTAGCTGAGTTTTGCAGCCATGCGTGCAAGGAAGGATCACTCTGGTCTCGATCCCTTTGATCCTTGGTAGTATCCATTACAGGGCTCGTGTCTGCTTTCACTTTGTACTCAAGCAGACACGAGCCCTGTAATGGATACTACCAAGGATCAAAGGGATCGAGACCAGAGTGATCCTTCCTTGCACGCATGGCTGCAAAACTCAGCTAGGCTCAGCCGTTCTGCTTGAAAAGTGAAAGTAGGAAAGGAAACACGAGCCCTGTAATGGATACTACTAGCAAGGATCAAAGGGATCGAGACGAGAGAGTGTTTCCTTTTCTTCGCGGGAAGCGGGAGGGGAAGACCTGGCCTCTGTAGAAATTTTTTTGAAACATGTAATTTAAAAATTCCATAGCCATCAAATGCCTGGACCTATAATTCTGAAATTTCTGACACATATCTACCCCTAACCCATCTACAAAGTGAGCAATGTTCAGACTTCTAACTTTTAAAATAAAAAAGTTATAGGCGTTTCTTTCCTCATTGTTTCAAAAATACCTTGCCACCACATGCCTGGACCCAGCTGTCTGAAATTTTACACACATATCAAGCCAAGTGGTACCTGTAATGTGCCCATGTTTCCTGTTTGTATCTTCAAAAATAAAAAAGTGGGAGGCGTAACTGTATTTACCCCACCACTACCCATTTTTCTAAAATTAATTGCCACACAAGGCAAGCACCTACGTTTCCGAAATTTCACACACATAGGTCCCAAGGTACCGCCTACAATGTGGCAAAGTTTCATGTGTGTAACTTTAAAAATGACAAAGTTATAGGCATTCCTGGGTATTTATTAAAAAATTAATTGCCACACAAGGCAAGCACCTATGTTTCTGAAATTTCACACACATAGGTCCCAAGGTACCACCTACAATGTGGCAAAGTTTCATGTGTGTAACTTTAAAAATGACAAAGTTATAGGTGTTTCTTTCCTCATTGTTTCAAAAATTAATTGCCACACAAGGAAAGCTCCAATGTTTCTGAAATTTCACACACATATCAAGGCAAGTGGTACCTGTAATGTGCCCATGTTTCCTGTTTGTATCTTCAAAAATAAAAAAATGGGAGGCGTAACTGTATTTACCCCACTACTACCCATTTTTCTAAAAATTAATTGCCACACAAGACAAGCACCTACGTTTCTGAAATTTCACACACATAGGTCCCAAGGTACCCCCTACAATGTGGCAAAGTTTCATGTGTGTAACTTTAAAAATGACAAAGTTATAGGCATTCCTGGGTATTTATTAAAAAATTAATTGCCACAAAATGCATGCACCAATCTTTCTGAAATTTCTCACAGATAACTACCCCTAACCAGTCTACAATGTGCCCAAGTTTCATCCTTCTATCTTTAAAAATGAAAAAGTTATAGGCGTTTTTGTAAAACAATACTTGGCTATGGGAAAAAGCATTCAAAATGGCGTCCGATCCGGATCGGACATCTGGTCCGATCCGATCCGACCAGCCTCCGATCCGATCCGATCCGATCCGACCCCCCAGGTCCGATTCCGATCCGCTATCCGATCCGATCCGGGGGGTCAGTGCACATCCCTAGTTAATTCCATCTCCTGGTGTGGTCTGTGGTTGTACCTGAGAAGGTACTGGTGGCAGTGGAACAAAGAAGTTATCTGGAGGCCAGGTTGCTGGGCTGTAGTGCTGTGGGGCCTAAATAGTAAAAGCAAGACAGGGGTGGCAGCAGCAAGTGGTCGAGGATAATCTCACAATCTTCACTATTTTTTTAAGCAAGAGTCACTTTGGCACTACTGCTTTGAAACGGTTTATAACAATTTTGACAACTGTTGGGGCTCAGGACACACTCAATATAGTTTTCAAAATGTTTTCAAAGTGTCATATCCTGCTTGGTGTAGATCGGGCCTTTGTCTCTGTGTATCACCACCATGGCCACTTGGGGGCCTTTCCTGGGCAAGGGGAAGCTCACCTCTTTCCCCCACCCATCAAGTGGCAAAACTGTGAAACAGATTCAGCAGGAGACTTTTCCCCCCTCCACCCTGTCCAAGCAAGGCCCCATTGGTCAATCTCAGAGCCACCGGGCAGGCCAATTCCTCACTTGGTCCTTAGACTGGACCAAGTCTGAGAGAATGTTCTGCTGTACTCAGTGGTGTAAAATCTTCCAGGCAAAGTCCATGTTGCTTGCTTGCTCTCTCTGTCTCTCTCTCTCATTCATGTTCATTTTCCCATTCATGCTCATTCTCTCTCTCTCTCTCACACACACACACACACACACACACTCAAATACGACTCTACCACTGCAGCTAGCCATTCATATTTGTTTGTGTCTCCTGTACTCCTCCCAAACCGCAGCTAATTGATCCTACATTCTCCTCTTCCACACCCTTTAGCCACCTCACCTTATAGTTGACAAGTGATGGGCCTTCTGACTTCCCACCATTGAAGCATTTTTCATTAGCCCAGATCACAGCAGCTGGCCCACCACTAAAGCAAACAACAACGTGAAGCTGAGAGTGAGCAGTTACTTCACAACGAGAAAGAGAGGCACAGAGCTGCAATTGAGGTAATTGGGAGCCATCAATGGCCTATAGGTCTTGCATTGAAGTCCAGTATTTTAGCAAGCTCAGTTTCCCAAGTGTAGCTCATTACATAGCCAAACTAACACCATTCATGCACAAGAGAGAGGTACCAGCAGGCTTGGGAAACCCCCAAGGTTGGTAGAAATGCAAACAAGCTTTAGAGAGAGAAAAAACATAAAGGGGGGTGGGCAAAAGCTTAATGAGGACTGACCATGGAATGATAAAATGATAATTAACTGGGGGGGATTAGTCAGAAAACCAAGGGCAATGGTGAATGGAATGGAGTACCACTGGCTGGCTGGCTGACTAGGAGCCTACACTGGAGCACTCCTCACTGCAATATAGTGTTGCAGAACTCCCTCGTTTTCAAAAGTAGATCTGGAATGAGTTTGATGCTCCTGTAATACCCAGTCTAAGAGGAGCAGCAGGGAAGATGTTTGCAAAGAGCAATCTCCAGAAATGCTTACCAAATGAAGAGAATTCTGACCAGCAAGTTGTTTGCAATATGGGAATGGCTCATAACTCCCTGTCTTGTCCCCACAAGCCTCCTCCCCAGTATCACAGCTTCCACTGGCCTCTATATATCATGTGCTGTAAGATCTTTCACATCACCTTTGGTTAGCTACAGGCATGTTTGTGATGGCTTGCTTGCAGTTATGTTGCATGGTTACAAGGCCAGGTTCACTGCTCAGTTATAGCAGTGTGAAACATGGCTCATTTTAAATCAAGCCATGGTGTTGAGCTATCATGTTGTACCTTCCCTTTGGGGTCACTGACCCACTTGGCTGATTTTAATTCTTTTCCCCCTTACAAGGGCAACGTTTTGTTGTGCCGTCCAATCTATCTAATGGAGCGAAAGGGACAGCAGGCCTCTGTCTATCACAGTTCAGAAAGTGTCAGGTTTGTGATCTGCTAACATCTGATTCCTCAGTTTACACTTTTGCTTATCCGTCTCCTTTGCCCAGCAACAGCCACACGTACCCCCCCTTTTCTGTTTTCCCAGCCAACTCAAGTGCTTCCATGCTTTAGTGAGCTGAACAACGTTATGTTTAATTAGAACAATCGCCTACTATATCATTAGTCAGGCAGGCACTTCAATGAGGCTTTAGTCTATAGGAGGACCTCTGGGTCAATGTCGCAGCGATCACCGCAAATCTGTACATTTTCTGCTGTGTAGGAAAAACAATGTTTTGTACTATTTAATCAGGGAAAATGCTTCACACTGTGGTTATTTGCTGAAGTTCTGGAAAATGGGCCATCTCCCTAAGGAGCTTTTCTTGAGTTCGAAGGGAGTTTTTGTGCAAACCCGGCTGGACAAGCACTTATTTTCATTTAGAAAATCAAGACAGTAATTAAAATACATTGGAACTGTATTTGAAGTGCATCTCCTGTCCCACTGCTAACACAAGAGCTCAAAGCAGCGGCTATTTGGATGGAAACCAATGGAATATTGTCATAGTTTTTTGGAAAGTAGATGGCATGGCATAGATTAGGGTGGGTGACTCATGGCCCTCCAGATGTTTTGCCTACAACTCCCATGAACCCTCACCACTGGCTATGCCAGCTGGGGCTGATGGGAATTGTAGGCCAAAACATCTGGGGGCCACACATGGTCCACCTCTGGCATAAATGCTAAGATTCAAATAACTTATGGAGATCCACCATTCTTTCCTCCACAGCAGCCTGAGCAAGCTACAAATCTGACGGGAGCCAGCTGTATTGACAGAGGGCATTTGATCCTCCTCAACCCCGTCCTGGGAAACTCAACATTAATTGCCCTCCCCATACAGATTTTTCAGCCACAGGGAGAAAGATACAGGATTCCGATAGCTTCTCTGTAACATACCTTCCAGCAAGGAACTTGGCATGGGTGATTTTGAGATTTTTTGAAATAATTTAAAGGGGGGAATTAAGCAGAATATCTTTCTCCTCTTCTTCCACTTAGATGTAGCCTACATACAAGCACAGGAATGAAGAGGACTGCTATATGTCAGAGGTCGAGGACATATTTTTCATGGAGAAAGTTGCATGCTCAACCCCTGGCATATCCAGTTAAAAGAATCAGGTAGCAGATGCTGGGAAAAGCCTCTCTCTGCCTGAGGTCATGGAGAGACACTGCCAGTCAAGGTGGTAGACAATTGTAGATTAAATCATTCATGAGAAAATGGTGCTGAGGTTTTCTCGTTTTCTTTTCCCCTCCCCATCCCCTTTTCCTTTTGTGCTATGCCTCGGTTCTATTGATTTGTCAGTCACTCTAGGAGCCTTTCTGGCTGAAGAGTGGAGGTATAATGCTTATACACAAACACACACACACTGTAAAGATCCTATTTATCAGGGAACTCTGCGTAACGTGTCATTTGAGCATCAGAGAGTGAGAGCTGTGAGGCAGGAAGTCCCCATTTCAAATCCTACCTCAGACATAAACTCAATGGATGGCCTTAGGCAAGCTGCTGTTTTGTGTTTCCCAGCTGTACTCTGGGGGTATTATTAATACCAGCCTTCTTTGCAGGGTGAAGAGAGCCCTTTGTTAAGTACAAGTGCAACAACGTGAAGTGCTCTGAACACTTAGGACAAGCTCTATATACTATGAATTATGATGATGATGACGATGATTATAACATAACTCAAAAATGAGCAGGAATGTCTAGAAATCTAATTTGAGTGTTTTGTGTTTTTTTTCTCTCTCTTCATGATGCCCTTTTGAAGTTGCAGCATCCGGACTTGCTGTGGGGGGGGGGGGGGAATGGCTATCAGAGACTATGTAGGCCACATTTCAACCTGGAGTGAATGTGACAGTTGAGTTATTGCAGACATTGCTGTAATAACAACATTACCATCCAGAATGGATGAATGCGTTGAATGGGCTCTACACAGGAACTCAGATTGCTTGTTTGCAATTCAGAAAGCCCAGCTTGAGCTCCAGACACCAGTGAAATGGCTTGTAACTGTGCAATGATGTCCCGGAGTGGGCTGGGGTATCAGGGAACCACTTGCTAAAATTCTGTCTCCAACAACAACAAAGAATATTTTTTAATCATTTTTTTTAATGCCATAAAGTCATCTTCGGGATTTGATGAGCAAACAGCTTTGCCTTCAGGATAAAAGCAATTACAATGATCTTATCAAGTGGCATTCATATCTGAGAAGCCACTAGCCAGAATTGCCACCTTTTTTGCTCTATCGTATACTGTGAGGATATAATTAGAATATACAATATGATATTAGAGCATAATAAGATAATGCTACATCTGTCTCCCTTTCTTTCTCTTATCTCCCTCTCTCACACATACACACAATTTCTCTCTTCAAATCGCCCACGCTTGGAGATGATTTCAGAAGGCGCAGTATATTTTTCAAGGACAAAGTCTATGTCGCCAGCCCAAGGGCACTTGATAAACATTTGCCCGGTGCTGTCAACGCACTCTTTGACAGTGGTGGTGTGAAAGCACAACTCTGAATTTGTTTGTGTTGGATGAGGATGTTGTGTTTTCTCTCCCCACTTATTTGCCCCTGGGGTCTGGAGCCTATTTCAGCTTAAATATGAAGGTGAGATACTGGTTGTATTTGGGTGGCGAAATAATGGTGGTTTACCAACTGAGAGGATGATATTGAATTAAGTGGAATACAACAAATATGAGGCAATGCTTCTTCATTTTAGCAGGGCATGTGGCAATGTGGTACTTGTGCACTATTCCAAGTTTGAAATATTATCTTAATCAGGAGGCAGTAGTATTATGATTGGACCCAAGACAGAAAGTATATTGTCATTTTTTTTTTCAATACAGGGACCTTTCTGATGATTATTCTAATGTGATTAATTTATGTGCCTTACAGATCACTCAAGGCAATGGGTGCTTAAGGCCTTAACATCCATGTTTATGTGGAATTATTGTTATTTATTATTATATTGTCATTATTATTTGTATTTTTATGCCACCTCATAGCCAAGGCTCTCTGGGTGGTTTACAAAAATTAACAACATTAAAATACAGAATACAGAGTTTAAAAGCCATTTAGATAAAACACACAAACAATATACACAAAGACAACACATATCTAAAAATCAACCTTGATGAGTCAACCACTCTCAAAACTTAATTTGTGCCAGAATTTACCAAGGCTTAGCTCTTGAACCTCTATGGAACATATGAAGTAGAAGTAAAATAGACGGTGCTTGTGAATGTGTATGGCATGTCTATCATTCACCACAGCCAGCCTTCTATGTACCTGAGATTATTTATAATCAATATATTAATCATTTTTGCACATCGGAATCAGGGAATTATAAGTGATATTACCCTGCAGAAGAGGCTAGGCTGAGGAAGAGGCCCAGTTCATACACTTTCAGCGCAATCCTATGCATGTCTACTCAGAAGTCAGTCCCATTGAGGTCAACGAGGCTTTCTCCCATGGAAGTGGGGATAGAATTGCAGCCTTAGTAATCAGTGCTTCGATTTGAATATTGGGAGAATGGCCTCTCTACCACACAGCCAAACTAACGTGTGAATAGGGTAGCTAAATGGCCTACTTTACAGGAGATAGTCCTCTATTTTAAGGGCTATCAGAAGAGAGTTGTCTATTTGAAAGTGTCGTCTGTGAAGAGCTGTCCAACCCAAATCCATTTAAAGATAAAGATCCAGAAGAAGGAGTACTTGGAGTTGCCCATCAACTGTTAGCGCCTGGACAGGAAACTGAGCAGGCACACAAGTCACCTGATCATAGTCTCTCCCCTTGTGAGATGTATTGTATTTCTGTTTAAGTTATACAAATATTTTCCAAATTTGTATATATACATCTAAATAAGCCTTTGGATTTTTTTTTAATATATATATACAAAGCTGTATCCTCTGTTGTCCTTTTTCTTGGAGTCTCAGTGATGCATTTCATTATATTTCAATATCCATTCATTCATTGCAGTGAAGCAAGTGCCCCATGCCAAGGACCAGCTATGCATTGACTCCATCTTCTCCCTGTATTCCGAGGAGAGGGAGAGCCTATCCACGCTACTGCTTTAAAATGGTTTATAACAGTTTTAAACCGGTTAATAACCGGTTTAAAACTGTTATAAACCGTTATAAAGCAGTAGTGTCAATAGGCTCAGAATTTCACAAACCAGGACATCACGTGTATGGGCCTCTATGTGGAACCCAAACTCTACCGCAGAACATGGGTTTCCATGGAGGAGAGGAAGAGAGCATGCTTATGCCTTCACTATACAAACTGGAACACCAGCCTAATCATTGCCTGGGCTGAGCTATGGTGACAGGTAAGGCTCTCCAATTACCTTTGGTGATATGCAGCATTTGAAAACAGGGCTTCCAGTTTTGGAAATTAACTGGTAATCGCAGCATCAGACTTCATATTCGTTTGTTCGTTACATTTATGTCTCACCTTTTCTTCTGAGGACCCCAAGGTGGCATACATGATCCTCCTCATTTTTATCCTCACAACACCTCTGTGAAATAGCTTATGCTGAGAATCAGTAGCTGGCCCCAAAGTTACCCAGTGAGCTTCATGGCTGGGTTGGAACTGAATCCGGATCTCCCCAGTCCTAGTTCAAAGCTCTAACCACTACACAACTCTGGCTGTTTTCACAGTTTTTCATACCCCCCCTTTTTTTAAAATGATCACTACATCTCTTGGCTGATATATTTTTACAAACAATTCCACAAAAACCCTATTCTGTTTATTAAAAGGTCGTCCTTCCTCCCAGACACTTCACTTGTTTTGGATTTTCAGAATGGAGTTGGAGCATAAACAAAGACAGTAGGAAAACAGCCAAATAGATCAGCTTACTGTAAATGTTCTGCTGGAAGTGGGGAAGGGAGAGAACAAATATCAAAAAGCAGGCATTTAAGTTACATACTTGCCCTAGGCAGGTCTAACATGCATGCTGAGTCACTGCTACTATCATAAACACCACACTGCAGGAAACCACTCACACTACCCATGACCAAAACAGTCTTGTCTTTCCAACATTCTCAGTATAATTGGTCTAATGAACTCATGCAGCATTAGAAATTTTTTTCCAGCATACAGTAGTAATTCACTACTAAAAGTGACTCGTGGCATACAATAAGGCCCTGTGTTTTCATCCTATTAGGAAACCATTTCATCACTACCTGGGTAGTAATGCAGTATATGGAGAAAATGACAGGCGCTTGCAGGTGAGCTCATTTCTGCTCATGAATGTTCAAGTTCACAGTCCTTGAGAGAATCCTGTCTTTCAATATTTTTGCTTCTGCAGCCTCTCACTGAATTTAAGGCAAGAAGAAGAAGAAGAAGGAGGAGGAGGAGGAGGAGGAGGAGGAGGAGGAGGAGGAGGAGGAGGAGGAGAAGAAGAAGAAGAAGAAGAAGAAGAAGAAGAAGAAGAAGAAGAAGAAGAAGAAGAAGAAGAAGAAGAAGATGATACACCACAGGCTATGGAAGTTCAAGAATTATGGCAACAATAAAAAGTTACAATTTTTCCGTTAGTTATATCAGTCACATCATTATTATTTTTTACAGAAAACCTTCAGAAACAAGGCCTACCAAAATACATCCACACCAACATCTAGAAAGCAGTCTCAGAGCCTATCTAGTACACTACTGCTTTAAAATGTTTTTAAAAAGTTTTAAAAGGTTTATAACAGTAGTGACAACTGTTGGGGCCCAGGACACACTCCATATACAGTTTTCAAAATGTTTTCAAAGTGTTTTATCCTGCTTGTGTAGATAGGCTCCTACTTAAAATATGTTCAATAGTCAGGAAATATCTGAATCAGTAAGACAGCTTGATTTGACAAAGCCCATCATGTTCATCTAGAAAAACCACCATGAGTGAGAAAAGAGAAAATAATAACAACAACAACAACAATAATAATACAAATGACAATGCCTTCAAAGGTTTTCATTTTTGTTTGTAAAAGAATCACAAATCTGAATTTTAAATTATTTTAAAGGGGGTCTTTCCTAGGTGACTGTGTAAATCATATTACAGGCAGTACATTTGGTAGGTGAAAGTGGATATTGTTCACATTTCATAAGAAATGGAAAGAGAAGAAGGCAAGTGAGGATTACGCCAGGTGTCTGCTGCTGATCCTCCCCCGCCATCTAGCACCAACTGCTCCGTTGTTAGGAACTGGATAGCAGGCAAAGGTAACACCACCCTGTGGGAAGGAATCCAAGAAAGAGAGAGAGGGAGAGAGAGAAGGAGGGAGAAAACAGGAGGTGAAGTCAGCATTTTGTTTTAAATGCATGGCTTTTCATGTATTCATGGTATTGTATTATTATTGAGACACACATCGATAACTGCAGTTGAAACCCTAAACAAAAGCATTAAATAACGGACTAAACAAATTGTTATTTATTTATTGGAAGTATTTTTTCCTACCACACTTTAATCATATTCCCAGGATGGTTTACAATAGGGATAAAATAATTCTGATGTAAATACGGGGTTGGGGGAAAAGCAAATAAAAGAAGCTAAATGTCGTATAGTCAGACAAGCAGCATTAAAAAGTCTGCAGGAAAATGCAAAGATCTTTGCCTGGCACCAAAAGCAGGTGGCAGGTGGGGTCAGTATTTTTCATCTGGGGAGAGGGCTACAAGTGAGAAGATCCTCTCTTTGGTAGGCACCAACCTCACATCAGATGATGGGGCATCTGCAGGAGATCCTCCAGTGAAGATCTTAATGAGCAAAATCCAACATCATGAGCATGTATTTCTGCTCACATAACAAGACGTTCCTTTTCTGTCCTACCCAATGCAGTCCCCATTTCCCCCCATATCTCCTCTACAGCATCCACTAGATTTTGAGGACATGTAGAGGGCTGTGCAGGAAAGGGAAATGTCCCCTCCCTATTACATTGATGAAAGCTGTTACATCAGAGGGAGGGGTTAATTGGATACAATCCTTTATATGGATAATCTATAGTAAATACATAATACATTCATACACAAGATGACTTCAGACATTACACTGAATTAATGAAGTTTTGCAAGTGACGTCCACGTCCACTTTTAAAACTACTACTGTAATAGCCTAAGCCAGACTACAGGTCTACAGCTCTCCCACCATCCTTCACCTTTGGCCATGCAGGCTGGTTTTGATGGGACTGGAGGCCTAACATCTAGGGGGAACCACAGATCCCCCACACTTGTCTTAAGTGAGAGTTGGATATTTCCCCTTACGTGTTACATTTGTACACTCCTGAGACAAAGCCCTTGATGTCAGGACTGAATATGAAATAAGGCTTGTTATGGAAACCATGATCGATCCCTGGAGCATATGAAATAATGACCCAGAAAAGAATAGACTTTGAGTGTCATCACACGGCGGGAAATCATGTTTCATTACCGTCGCTTCTCCACACTTCCTCATTCTTCCTGGGGGGAAAGAGGAAGTAAACAAAGACCACGTGGCCCATTCAGGGGGTGTTTGTATCGTGCCACCATTTCCTGCACACAGCAGGAAATGGCGGCACATTCCATTTGAAAAAAGAGTTGGATTAAAAGGGGTCTATTTTGAGATGGAAAAACAAGTAGAAGGAGCGGGAGGCAGACGTTGGGCAGAAGCGGGCAGTAGCGGGCAGTACTTCTGAGATTTTGATTTGCCTTTAGTTCACTTCAACAATTTCATTCAACAACTAACTTCCAAATAAGATCAGGACAAAGTCTTTGTGTCCCTCATGTGACCGTAATCACCACTAATCAACAAAGCACAGGTTACTACTAGCCAAATTCAATAGTCCTAATTGCTTTGTTGACTTCCCCCCCCCCCCTGTGATTCATTACATCTACCCTGGTTCTCTCTTAGGAAACTCTGAACTGTTTGCATGAGGTTCCAAAGGCATATGAAGCCTCTTCATACCAAGCAGTATCAAATGGGGACCACCCGCAAGTGGCCCGCCCTGCCAATCCTGTTGGGCAAGTGGTGCCAACCACATGTACAGTGGTGATTTAGTGCTTCTGGGGGCAACCCGAAATTGGCAAAACTGCTCATTTCTGGAACAAGTCAGGTCCATGGAGCTTGCAAAAGGGAGCTCAACCAATCTGCCCTGTTCCAGAAAAGTGGGTTTCCGCTTGTTTTGGGGCTTGCCCCCAGAAGTGGTAAATCTTCATGTGGGTTCTCCTTGTGCAACGGAATTGGCAGGACTGGCTACTCACAGAATGGAGACAGTAGTGGTCCCTAATTATGGATGAGCAGAGTTGGATACTGCCCACTTTGTCAGACCGTTGGGCTACCTAGCCCACTGTTGTCTCCACTTAACGCAATGTATACATCTTCCCATTTTAACAGGGAAAGCACAAAAGAAATCCTCAAGCAGTGCAGAACCCTCCCACTCCCTGCGTCAGTTCTTAGTCATCTGACCTCATTTAATTCCATTGAGGATTTCTCCAGCATCCCTATGCTCAAATAATAGTGTGTGTGACACTCAAGAGGAGTTAAAAACTGCTGCCCCATTGCCCTGGTGATGCGGACACATTCCCCAAGAGGGCAAAATGAAGATGTCTTTTGGGGGCAGGAGAATGAGCAAAGGGGACCTGAGACAAGAGTGATTTTATTTATTTATTTATTTATTTATTTATTTATTTATTGCATTTTTATACCACCCAATAGCCAGAGCTCTCGGGGAAGTTTACAAGAATTGAAACCATAAAAACCATTCAAAACATAAAATGACAGTATAAAAACATAATTTAAAATACAGTATAAAAGCACAACCAGGATAAAAACCGAGCAGCCACGCAGAAATTAATACAGATTTAAAATACAAATTTAAACAGCAAGGTCAAAAATCAAACTGAAGAACTGTTAAAATACTGTGAGAATAAAATACTGTGAAGAACTGTTAAAATACTGGTGTCTAAAGGAGTATAAAGGTAAACCTCTCTGGAGAGCTCATTCCACAGCCAGGGTGCCACAGCAGAGAAGGCCCTCCTCCTGGTAGCCACCTACCTCACTTCCTTTGGCATGGGATCACGGAGAAGGAACCCCGAGGATCATCTTAGGGTCTGGGCCTAAGCCGTTTAGGGCTTTGAATGTTGATACCAGCACTTTGAATCGGGCCCAGATTTAAATGCTGGCAGGTAAAGGCCAGTGAGAATAGATTTATAACTCAGCCATCTAGGCTAGAGTTGAGATGCTGGGAGGAGGAGTAGGTCTGATGGAGGTATAGCTTGCCTCCCTCTGGATCTAAGGCCCAAACAAGGGCAGTGGATAATTCTTGGTTGATTTTAATACTGTATTAGTTTTTATATGCTTTTAATCAGTTTTGTGTATTTTATATTGTCTGTATGATGTTGTTCCCTGCCTCAATCTGGAGGGAGAGGCAGGTAAGAAATAAATAGATGATGATGATGATTGCAACAGCCAGCTTTTGTCTCACATGACAGTTGTTTAGTTATTTACAAACAGTACCTCAAGCTAAGAGCCCCCCTAGAAAACCTAAGACAATATAATCCTACATTCAGGGATCCATGCGAAATACTTCTGAAGCCCCAACTATGCACAAAAGACTGTTATAATATAAGCCCTCCTTTCCTTCCATGCCTTCAATCAGTGTGTGGAAGGGAATGGGACCAGTCCTGCCTTTGACCTACACACATCCACATGATTCTCCGCCAACCTCAGTGCATTAGATAGACAAGAAAACCTACGAAGCCAGTCAAGATTCCCAATCATGTGTGCAGTTGTATGCTTGTTGGGCCAATTTTTATGTTCCACCCCTAAGTGCAAAGGTTAAGGTCAAGGTGGGCAGCCACACACAAATCAGATGCTGGGGCTGGCAGATGGAATCCAACCACCCTCTATGCAATTGACTGTGGAAAGGAATATGAGGCTTATGATGTATTTCTGAGCATTATGGATCCTGAGGTGTGTGAGTGCGTGTGTGTGGTTTGGCATAGGTGACGCTAGAGCACTTTGCAGCATTCAAAGAAGGACTCTGAAAAACGGTGGCCTTAAGCTGGTATCTAATTCATTCTCATAGCCAGCCATTTGTCAGGCTTACGTACCTTTGTCATAAGTATTAAAAAGGCAATGGAAGGCAAAGCACTCTCTGCAACTTTGTGTCTGTTTTTACTTCAAATGTTAGTTTAATATGATCCAGCTTCCCCTAAAAAGGCCGTTGAGGATACTGCCATTAGATAAATGGCCATCATCAATTTATGCAGTAAGTGGACCAATTGATCTCTGAGGTAGCAGTAAATCACCGGCTGTATACTGAAGATAATATACGTTTATTTGGTCTTCTGCTCTCCTTTCCTTTCTTACAGACTTCCTGTGACAATAGGGCTGGATTAATCATTATACTATGGATGCAACAGTGTTGATACACCTGCTGTGAGGAAATTATCTGGGAGCATTCTGGCATGAAGAGTGTACTTGTCTTACTACCTGTAAAATTCTCCACAGACTGGGCCATGGTAGCGAAGAGCACATCCGTTTCTTTTACCAGAAGAACAAGAAACACCTGTTGTTGTTTTTTACAGTCTCAACACTTAAAGGAGGCTGTCATGTTTTACTTTCCTGTCTATTCTTCCATAATAGTAATAATAAAAATAAAAAACCAACTGATTTTAAGAGCTATGAAACACCCTATTACTCTAGGCATCTTGCTGGGTTATGGAGTGGAACTGTACATTCGTTTTACAGTTGTGAAAAATCTTGAATGGTTAAAAAATACTACACATTATTATAAGAAACAAAAAAATCTTTTGGTATATTATTTGAGGATGTAATGGATTTGATCGGTTTCTTTGCAATGATGTATTTTAGGGACCTTGGCCAAGATTCACCATTATTTTAGATATGGAGCAGTATATAAATATTGTAAATAAATAAATAAATAAGATTCAAAGAGCTATTTTAGGTTGGCACAAAGGCTTCAGCATGCCTAGCAGGATCTTTGGTATTTTATCTTTAAGCTGTATACAGCTACCCTGCCATATGAAAGTCTAATTAGGAGAGTGCCCTTGTTTCAAAATTGGTTTGTCTTGTGCGTTGCGGAAGGTCTAACTACAAGTTACCCAGCTTTTTACATCGTGGATCTCATCAGGGTTCTGTCTGCATTTCACAGATTGTCAGGTGCCTCTTCTTCTGTCGTCCTCTCATTATTGGAATCATTTTTTTTCTACTTTCCCAAATTTAGACAAATTTGCATTTGTAAAAATTTGCACTTGTGAAAATGTGCAAATCCCCCCAAATGCACACGCATGCACACACACACACACATTTTTATGCTTTAGCTTCTGGGGAAATGCACATTTTTGGTGATGGGGGGGTTAATGTATTTTTCTATGATTACATTTGTGTAAAATTTCAGAAAGTTTTAAAATAATGATATGGAAGTCAACAGAATCTGTGCAACTTGGCAAAAGCCAGTCCACTGCATGATCCACTGGCCAGAGTCATGGAAATCCAAACTCATTTGATTCTGTTGTGGATTTCTCCCACTTCCGTAATACCAAGTTTGGCAAAATGTGTCCAAAACTGCCATGTGCATCCAAACTGGGCTACCTACCCAATGGCATGTTTGATTCTTTACCATGTGGCTGAGATTTCAAATAAGTACCAATGAAAAATACTCATATTCTGCTCACAAGGAGCAGAATGGCCATGTTCTATGTCACAGGTGCAGAACCTCAAACCTGTCAGCCACATCTGGCCCTGCTGGGGTCCCAATCCATCCCCCATGGTTCCCCCAATGGCCCCACCTCCTTCACCTGGTTTCACTCCCTTCCCCTTGACTACCAATCATTTGGTGATTTCCTGGCTTTGGCTCAGTTTTTTCTCCGTTCTAAAATGTTGAAATGCCTTCTCTCCTTAGACTTAGTTGCTGGCAGTATAAGACCTATGCTGGTGATTTTGTGGTTTTGGCCCCACCCCTTTCACCTTCAGCCCTGCACACCCCAAAAGCTTCTCTAAGAAGGAATTTGGCTCTGGGATCAAAAGTGGTTCTGCATCCCAGTTCTATGTACTGTGGCAGATTTGAAGTGTAATCAGAACTTTAAAAAAGAGTTCCACTTTATCTGGGCAGCTATGGCTAGTTCTCACTCCTTCATACAAGAAAATATCCATACATATAGAAAACAATTTCTTCCTGATCTGCTAGCTTTCAATAAGCTAGGGGGGTTCCTAAGGAGGGACATGGAGAAAGCAATCCTATGGTCCCCAGGAGAGCATCCCAGGGACCTTAGGATTGCTCATAAAACCCCCTATGAGGTCCCTTCTGTCTGGGGTTTGGGAACAAAAGAGCATCTGAGATTTGATGACTCACACAAAAACAGTGCTGTGAATTGGGTCCATCCATCCAAGGCAGGTGTCAGGCCATCCATGAAGCCAGAATACATGGTATATAAACAGTCTGGCTGTTCCTTTGACAGTTGGCAGTCTAGTACAGGGCATGAGATGGGCCATCTTAAAAAAATAAAATAAAATCCACCACTATTTGAATAATGGACTGATCAGTTTCTGGCTGTAGTCCATAGGGCCCACTTCAGTACTGGGGCTGCACCCTGACAGTATCTTATCCAAGCACTGACCTGATACAGATAGACTTACCTACACCAAATGGCTCCCTCATGTGCCTTCAGGTCTCAGCCTATGCCTTTGTTTTGTTTTGTGAAATCACGTAAACACTGTTGCACATATCTGTGAAGTCTATCCCTTTATCTCAGCAATCTCTTCAGCAGAAAGGACAAAATGAAGACATGAAATGGTTAGGATGTTGATTTTTGAATGAGGCAACGAAAAACCATTCATTCTCAGTGGCTGATATCATGAATGTATAGCAGAACTAGGAAACTATCGCAGACCTTGCCTGGAATGTCTGCTTTTTGAATTTATTTATTCAAACTATGTTAATTTAAATTCATTTTGCAGACTGACTACATATATTTTTTCTGTAATACAGTTTAGATTTTCCTGGTGCTGCGTATATGAATTAACATATAAATTTGCTAGCTTTTATTGATGGGCCGGTACAGTGAAAACACACCATTATTGTTGCAAAGATCCTCTAGAACATGAAGAACTTCTATATGTTGAAGTGTTTGTAAAGCTATCGTTGCACATTTATTTGCAGCAGCAATTTGCTACCGTTCCTTGAAGCTGCAACTATGCCTCCAAAAACTTCCAACATCTCTTCCATCTTATTCCTCCTTTCTTCTAAAGGTGAATGGAAAGACTGGTTATGTTTCCATCATGAGCTCACTTCAAAGAATGATAATAAATAGAGGCAGAATGGAATTATGTGGTGTGGATCCTATTAAATTCTGCAGCTGGGATTTTAATTGATCCCTGGCAGTAGTTTGGAACTGAATTCTGATTTTATAGCTTTAATGATCGTGGCAGAAAGCTGGTGTGATAAATGTCTTCAACTTCTTGAAAGATGAAAAAGGAAGCCTTTTAACCTTCCTTCACTTTTTTCATCCAATCCCACACCAGAGGCCACTGCTTCTGATTTTATACCATTACCATATTTAAGGTGCAGCCATATTGGTTCCCGCTGCAATACAGTTCAATCAACCCAGCATATTTGACTGGTTCAGATGTAATGGGATGCCATGGTTTTCCAACTTCCTCTTTTATGTACCAGAAAGGGGCTACCAAAATCATAGAATCATAGAATAGTAGAGTTGGAAGGGGCCTATAAGTAGGGTGACCAGATAAAATCCAGGTCAGGGCTCATGTAACTTTAACAGTTGTAGAGAAAAGGGAATTTCAGCCAGTGTCATTTGTATGCAATTAGTTCCTGGTGAAATTCCCTCTTCATCACAACAGCTAAAGGTGCATGCACTATACTAGAGTGACCAAATACAAAAGAAGGCAGGGCCCCTGCAACTTTAACTGTTGTGATGAAGAGGGAATTTCACCAGGAACTAATTGCATACAAATAACACTGGCTGAAATTCCCTTTTCTCTACAACTGTTAAAGTTACATGAGCCCTGACCTGGATTTTATCTGGTCACCCTACTATAAGGCCATCGAGTCCAACCCCCTGCACAATGCAGGAATTTACCTTAAAGCATCCCTGACAGATGGAAGTCCAGCTGCCTCTTGAATGCCTCTAATGTGGGAGAGCCCACCACCTCCCTAGGTAATTGGTTCCATTGTCGTATTGCTCTAACAGTCAGGAAGTTTTTCCTGATATCCAGCCGGAACTTGAGCCCATTATTCCATGTCCTGCATTCTGGGTTGATCAAGAAGAGATCCTGGCCCTCCTCTGCGTGACAACCTTTCAAGTATTTGAAGAGTGCTATCATGTCTCCCTTCAATCTTCTCTTCTCCAGGCTAAACATGCCTAGTTCTTTCAATCTCTCCTCACAGGGCTTTGTTTCCAGACCCCTAATTATCCTCATTGCTCTCCTCTGAACACGCTCCAGATTGTCTGCATCCTTCTTGAAGTGTGGTGCCCAGAACTGGATGCAATACTCAAGATGGGACCTAAAAAGTGCTGAATAGAGGGGAACCAGTACCTAGCGTGATTTGGAAGCTATACTTCTATTAATCCAGCCCAAAATAGCATTTTCTTTTTTTGCAGCCACATCACACTGTTGGCTCATATTCAGCTTGTGATCTACAGCAATTCCAAGATCCTTCTCGCTTGTTGTATTGATTAGCCAAGTATCCCCCATCTTGTAACTGTGCATTTGGTTTCTTTTTCCTAGGTGTAGGACTTGGCATTTATCCCTATTAAATTTCATTCTGTTGTTTTCAGCCTAGCGCTCCACTCTATCAAGACCTCTTTAGAGTTTGTTTCTGTCTTCCAGGGTATTAGCGATCCCACCCAATTTTGTGTCGTCTGCAAATTTGATAAGCATTCCCTGCACCTCCTTGTCCAAATCATTAACAAAAATGTTGAAGAGCACTGGGCCCAGGACTGAGCCCTGTGGTACCCCACTCGTTACCTCCCCCCAGTGTGAAAAGGTACCATTTATAAGCACTCTTTGAGTCCGATTCTGTAGCCAACTGTGGATCCACCTAATAGTTGTTCCATCTAGCCCACTTTTCACTAGTTTGTTAATCATAATGTCCCGTGGCACTTTGTCAAAAGCTTTGCTGAAGTCAAGATATACTATATGCCCAGCATTCCCACAGTCCACAAGGGAGGTTACCTGATCAAAAAATGAGATCAGATTAGTCTGACAGGATTTGTTCTTGACAAATCCATGCTGGCTTCTAGTATTCACTGCATTGATCAAGGGACTGGAGCAACCTCCCTATGTGGAAAGGTTACAAAGTCTGAGACTGTTCAGCTTTGAGGGGGGAGTACGGAGCAGGGACATGGGAGGTGTGTACAAAATTATGCATGGTGTGTGGAGAAAGTGGATAGGGAGATGTTTTCTCCCTTTCCCACAATACTAGAACTCCGGGTCGTCCCATGAAGCTGAATGGTTAGAGATTCAGGGAAAATAAAGGAAGTGCTTCTTCACACAGCGCAGAGTTTAACTATGGAATTCATTACCTCAAGATGTAGTGATGACCCCCAACTTGGATAGTTTATGGCTATAAATGACTACTATATTACTGCATATAGCTATTACATGATGGCTATATATTACCTCCTATATTGGAAGTAATATGGCTCTGTTTACTAGTTGCTGGGGAGGGTGCTATGGCACTTAAGTCCTACCTGAGGGCTTCCCACAGGCAGCTGCTTGGCCATTGTGCTGCATAGGCATTTCGTCTGAATCAGCATAGCTCTTCTTATATTCGTACCAGAGGAGGAGATCAGAAGCATCCCCTTTTATGTTCAACTAACCATTCTTCCCCATGATATCCAAACACAGGGAGCTGTGGTTTGTTTCAGCTAGGGTTTCAGAACAAGTCAGGAGCTGAAACTATTATGTGATCCTGGGACCGATCTACACGAAGCAGGAGACAACATTTTGAAAACGTTTTGAAAACTGTATATGGAGTGTGTCCTGGGCCCCAACAGTTGTCACTACTGTGATAAACCGTTGTAAAATGTTTTAAACCGTTTTAAAGCAGTAGTGTAGATCCTGCCCTGGTTTGCTTTCCCTTACCATGGTTTAAACAAACAACAGTTTAATGGATTTGGGCATCATGGGGAAATGTGGTTTGTTGAAAATCAGAAGTGAAAGCTTCCAATCTCCTGTTTGTGGCAGAAAGGGAAAATATGAGCACAAGGCATGCTGCAGATTGTTCCCATTACTAATAAAATGTTTACATGTAAACACACATTAAACATAAATCCGTCATTAAATTAGAGAGTAAACATTTGCCTTCTCGCCCCTGCTCTTCTGAATGATAAGATCTCTAGGTTTGTGACAGAAACTGCTGACCCCATGTGGGGAAGTGCATAACTGCAACCCTTCCGTGAAGTATTTGGAACTGCAAGCACTGCCCCCTGTGGTGAATCACTGACCTGCTAGTGGTTCTGCTCAGTAGTAGGCTGACCATATGAAAAGGAGAAAAGGGCTCCTGGATCTTTAACAGTTGTATTGAAAAGGGAATTTCAGCAGATGTCATTTTTCACCAGGCAGCACCAGATGAAATTCCCTCCTCACAACACTTAAAGTTGCAGGAGCCCTGCCGTCTTTTGTATCTGTTCAAGCTAGGCAGGGCTCCTGCAACTTTAAGTGTTGTGATGAAGAGGGAATTTCATCAGGTGCTGCCTGGTGAAAAATGACACCTGCAGAAATCCCCTTTTTAATCCGACTGTTAAAGATACAGGAGCCCTATCCCCCTTTTCATATGGTCGCCCTACTCAGCAGGAACCTCCAGGCCTAGACTGACTCCACCCACCCTGGCTGGCCATTGGAACCCTTTGCTCTCTAATCCTGACTGCTCTTTGCTCGTGACTCCTGACTGGTTCTCTACCCCTGCCTTCTTACCCTGATTGCTGTGTGGTCCTGGCTTGTTCTCTGATCCTGCCTAGCTGTAAGCCTCTGGTCGAGATTGCTCTTTGGGTCTGCTGCTCATGGTCCTGCCACGATAATTGTTGTTGGTTTTTTTGGAAATTTTTACTGCTATAAAATTGCCTGACCTTCAAGGCCTATATTATAGAATAGTTTTCATCCCACTCAAACCTTACAGACCTTTGGCACTGCTGAGCTTTTTTGTAAATAGCTGGAAATGGAATTAAAACAAAATTTCTAATGCTATTGAGGTCCTACAGGGAGACCAGCCAGACCACCAGGAAAGCCTCTCACTAGGCCAGAATGGATCAGGGGACATAACCTGATGCCAGTAAAACCTTTCAGGTCAGGTTTGGTCTGAGTGACTAGAAGACCCTGATCCTTCTGGCAACAGATTTTCTACACACTTGCATTGCTTGCCTCTCCCCGGTGTTACCTTGCCCATTGCTTGACAGTGAGCTGAGCTAGAGAGGCTGATGCTTTCTATTAGAAATATTGGCCTACAGCACAGTAAATGTCACGCCAAAGTGTTATGTCTCGGAACCAGAAAATAGAATCTGCAGCCCACTTCATGTGTTAATCCTGTAGTGAAGTAGGAAATGTGATACCTAAAACGCCCCAGACAAAATCTTGTCTAAATGTCTCTTGAAAACCTCCAGTAAAAGAAATGTCATAGTATTTTTAGGCAACATATTTCATTGACCTGCTCTTGCTGTCAAGTTTTTTCCCCTTCATCTTCAAGCTAAATCCATAGAATTGTGCAGATGTTATTTGGCCATTTGTTCCCCTACATGACTTCAGAAATGAGAATGGCTGCATTCGGACAACACATTAAGCAACTGGGGGTGGGGGGGGAACAATCGTCAGTTGTGTTGCTTATTGTGTTGTGTGGAGGGTAACATGCCGCTCACAAACTACTGACGGTATGCTATTCTGCCCAAATAAGCAACTGAGAGAAGCAACTGGCTTGCAAGTTGTTTAGCTCGAAGGCAGTTGTTTAAAGTGTTGTGTGGAGGGATAAGTGTGTTAATGGCGTGTGGTGAGTGGGTTAAAACACAAGCCCATAGAGGCAGGCGGCAAGAGTGACCAAAGCGACAGCTGCGACTCTGCTACAACTGGAGCAACTTGCAGAGGCTGCTGGGATAGAACTGGGAGGACTGAGGGAGGAGGGAGGGTGGGAAGAGGGGTGAGGGCTGTGTCAGTCAAATGCCGGGTTGACTATTAGTCCACTCAACGCCAGCCCCAACCACCCACAGTTGTGTAGGAATATGTTTTGTGGGGAATACCCACAAAACAACCAACTGTGAGTTGGCTACTCAACCCACCATTGACTAATGTGTTGTCCGAATGCAGCCAGTGAGAGTGAGTGAGTCCTCATCTACAAGAATTCGCCTTTATGCCTGGTTAGGCGATTATGCGCATATTCGCAGAAGCGCATTTACACCTAATACCTCTGTACGAGAGGCAGCGAAGCGCATTACTGGACGACCGAAACGCGATTTAAACTGTTGACATGCGGAGAATCGCTTGTTCACATAGTCAAAATGCGCTTTAACGGCCGGAGCAAAATAAAACTCGCTATTTAACGCGCATTCGATAATGTGCATAATCGGAGAGAAAACGCGCCTCTACGCCCAATTTGCGCTCCGTTCTTGTAGAGGTAAAAATTTTAATGCGCCTTGAAAGAGCTTTAAATGCCTCTTGTAGAGGCAGCATGAGAGAGAGAGAGAGAGATTGGGGACTCTGTTTTTTACTGGATTCCTGATCATGTGGACAAATATACAGTTTGACTGTGTAGATGTTCTGTGTAGATGTCACACTGAATACATGGGAGGGGGATAGAGCAAACAGGTGCTCCCCCCTGGTTCTTTCTACACAGAAGCAGTAGCTGAAATCCAGTGTTGTGTGAGTGTAAGTCTGCTCATGCAATGGGACTTCCTCCCTCTCTTCTCCAGGGACTGAATGGGGGAGGGGGAACTGCCCCTCTCCCAGTTCACTGACGGAAACAGTTCTGTCAGCAGAAAAACTGCATTGTGTTTCACCCAATGTCTATACGGTCCTGCAGTTAGCCCCTGGTCTCTGTTCTTCTAGATACTATATTGTCAGGTTAAACTGATGGTTCTTTCCCTCTTTTATATGTCATTTGTAGTGGTAGATACAACTGCTTTCATTCCCCATTCCCAATTTCCATTTCTCTTGGAACAGTATTGTTGGAGTCAAGCTTTTTCACATACAATTCATGTGCTAAGACCTTTACCAGCTCTGGTGCTCTTTTGAGGATCTGTGAGGGTCTTCAGACGAGTGTTTTATTGTACACTCGGTACTTGCCACTCATGGTTTTTCACAGGTGCTTTTGATGATGCCATCTGCCTCCCGTGCCTCTCTCACTCCTTCTGGTCTTCTTTCTATGACAAAATAAGACCCCAGTAAATCACATTTTGGGGGGAAGCGAAATGTGCCGCCATTTCCTGCTGTGTGCAGGAATAGCAGCATGATAAAAACGCCAACTAAATGGGGCAAGTGGTCATTGTTTACTTCCTCTTTCTTCCCCGTGTGAAGAAACAGGACGTATCATGGGACAGAAGGGGGGAAGGGGTGGTAGGGAAATGTGATTCCCCCCCATCTGATGATGCTCTGTATCAATTTATCATCAGTATTTGGTTCTTTGGAAACCACGACTGAACACAATGCATCCGATTTTTGTAGAAACTATCAGAAATGTGGTGGGGGGAAATAGTGCGGAAAGATTTGTTGAGGCTCATGTCATTTAGTTTCCCTGGGTATCCTTTTGAGGAATATGCTCATTGATCTGAATTTCTGCATTCTCAGTCATTTGCTGCTGCTGCTCCTCTGCTGCTTATAGCTTTGAAAAATGAAGAGAAATGAGTTGTGTCATTGATACTGACAGTGTCAGACAGAGGACTGTCGTCAAATTAAGAAGGGCCATTCTCAAGAATGAAAGATCCATGGCTGTCAGTGTTCACTCTGCTCCTCCCCATTTCATTGTGACGAAGTGCCCCGTTGAAATCTTACGTAACTAAAGTAGCATGAAATTATCTCTCCTGCATCGGTCACAACTAAAGGATTTGTGATAAATATCTGCTGAGAAAAATGGACCTGATGGGATATAATGGAAGGTGTGAGGAGACTGTCATTTCCTAAATTAATCTATACTTAAAAGTTTCAAGAGCTGCCAATTGATAAACCCAAAAAAAGAAGACATGACTTTCTGCATCACGGCTATCATATTCATATGATTTATCAGGAAAGACATATAAACATTGACAAATATTGCAGGCAGTCATGTTGAGCAAGTAGGAAAATATCCAGGGGAGAAGTCTATGATACTACCTTGATTACGAGATCCTACTAAAATGGCAAAATAGCTATTATGTATCAGACAACTCTTTCTTTGGCTTAATGTTCAACAAAACGAGAAAGAAAACAGTGGGAGGAGAAAAAAATGTTGCTTATGGAGGGTATGGGGATACCATCGTCCATTACATTGTAATGGGCGGTGGTTTCCCCCATGTCCTTCATAAGCAACAGTTTTAGGGTAGTGGCTTTGGGTGTTCTTGGTGGATGGATTAAGTCAATTTGTACTTTGAGCAGAAGATCACCAGATGTAAAATGAAAAACTGTATCCCTACCGCTGGTCCAAGGCATTTTTGTTGCCTGAAGCACAGCCCAAATTCCACCCCCTTTGCTAGGGCCAACACTTTACAAAGTTTTCCTGCACCATTCAGATCCCTGCCTTCATCAATCACCTAACGGTGTTGTCTGCAGGTCATGTATATATTACTTTAAGGATGTAACTAGCAACTTTGCCTTTTTTCCCCTTTTGTCTTCAATAGTAAGGAAAGGGGACTCAATCCAGTTTGAGGAGCTAGTATGGGGCTTGTGGGTGGGGGGATCTTTAACCCTTCTCCCCCTGCAGTCATATTCCAAATTGGGGGCCCAAATCTGCAATTTGCAATTTCCATTTGCATTAAGTTATCCATTGAAACAAACATCATTTTGGAGCATTCTAAATTGCAGGTAGGGGAAGGCTGATCTGGATCAGTGGGAAGCAATGGGTTAAAGACCCCTGGCACCCATGCTAGGCTCCTCTGCACTTTTGAGTAAAACAACAACAACAACAACAATAACATGGGCATAACTGCCAGCTATATCTAGTAGGATGTAGTTTGACCCTATTGAATGACCTGGTCAGCTCAGCCTGTTGAAGTTGTTCCAAAGAAAAGTACTGTCATTCCATTTCTACATTTAAAAAATGTAAATGAAGAGATTACAGCATGTCTACAATAAATCAGGAAACAACCTTCCTGAACACCAACTCTCCTATGCTGTAACCTTTGCTCCATCTTAAATACAAGAGCTGTTGTACACTTCAGGTTGGGGTTATACATGTCACTTGCTCATACATTGCACTTTTGCTCTCCCAACCTTTTTCAGGCTCAGCGGCCATGCTATGGTTCTTGCACCCAATCAAATCTTTCCAAAGCTATGCCCACAGCCGCCTGGTTTTCCAAAAAATAAAGGGGGGGGGGGGAGAGCCATCCAGAGTATTTACTGTTTTTTTCTTCTGAGTTGACTAAAGGACGAGTGTTAAAGGTCAAAACAAAACACAGTCAATATTTTTGTGGGGAGGTTATTCCATGACAGCTCCCTTGATAGAACTATTAGTAAGTAGGTTGTGGACTTCAGCCTGAGTAAATCAAAGTAATCCAAACGACTGGAATCTTCAACTGAAAACCTTGCTGCAGGCATACCTGCCTTGGCAAGTTCTGAAGTGGATTACTGCAGTACTTAAAGATAGTTGAAAAAACTGCAGGCAGGCTTTGAAGGCAAATCTATTTACACTAGTTTCCATGTTCAATTCAAGATGGTGATTTTGTCATTGAAACTCATAGGTAGTCTGGCTCCAGACTATGAAGGAATGGCTCTTTCCACATGAACCTACATGCACTTTGGGGAGGGGCTGTAGCTCAGTGGTAGAGTATCTGCTTTGCATGCAGAAGGTCCTTGGTTCAATCCTTGGCATCCCCAGGTAGGGCTGGAAAAATTCCTGCCAGAAACCCTGGAGAGCCACTGTCAGTCAGTGTTGACAATATTGGGCAAGATGGACTAAGGGTCTGACTATGGCCCTTTCTACACCTATGACTGTAGAGGGTGGAAGGGAGGGACGATCCCAGAGTTGCCAGCTTCTGGGATCGTCACTCTTTTGCAAATGAGTGTGATGTCTCGGAAGGAAGCAGACATCGCGCCCGCCCTCTTTTTTAAAAATCATGGAGGAGGGGGCACAATCGAGCTCCAGCACAGAAGGTTAGGGTTTTTTTTAAAAAAAAAATCAGGCCCCCAACTCCCTCCCTGCCATCCCAAGGGTGGCAAAATTGCTGCCACCCCCTCCCCTGATGGGCATGGAGCTGCGTGATGCAGCTCCATGCCTGCTTCTGGTGCCCACTTACTCGCGAGTCAGTGGGCACCAGGCGGGATGGCTGCCCACACCTCCCACGGGAAGAAATCGGGTTTTCCCAGGGATTTGGATGCATAGGGACCACCCGGAGCTATCCCACAAAAAAAGGCCGGTGTAGAAATGGCCTCAGTATAAGGCAGCTTCCTCTGTTCCTATGTACCTTGAGATCCTCTAAAAAGGCCTAACTAGATATCCACCACCAGAGGTTACATTGTCATGCCAAGGAAGCCATGCCTTTTCAGTGGTGACACTTTCACTGGAACTCCCTTCTTACAGAAGGATTGTAAGAAGGTTCAATCTCTCCTGGGTTTTAAGACATTGTTTAAGGCTATACTCTTCTGGAAAGCATTTGGGTAGCATGGAAAGCGTAAGACTGCTGCAACAGGGAATTTTCACTTGGGCATGCCAGTGTTATTTTCTACTGATTGCTTTAAATGGTCTGATGTTTTGGGAGCTGCCCTGGAGCCTGGAAGGAAGGAAGGAAGGAAGGAAGGAAGGATCCATCCAAATGATTGTATATAAATACAATAAATAAAGAAATGCACAAGCATCAAAACATTTCCTTAGGCATCCAACTGAATGGCTGTTCCAAACGGGGTTTTGTGGTGAAAATCATTGCACCCATACAAGAAGCTGCTGTACACAAACGGCTGGGCATGTAGAGCACCCCACATACCATTGTATTTGAAGAGGCCACAGACAGGTGAGTAGCTGCATGTAAGAATCAGGCCTAAGTTAGTGCAACAGGGTGACAGAAAAATGGAGATAGAAAAGTTGTGAGCCTATCTAAAGATGATGCTCCATTAGGATAAATTTTATTTATTTATTTATTTATTTAAGTGGAAATGCTCCATTTATTAATTTTACAATCATTCAGAAATCTACATTCTTGACATTCAGAAATATCTATCTTTTAAATGGCATTATTACTATTGATATTTATGGTTTTGGGTTGCACTCATAGTTACATAGGAAGACGTTGAACCAGGTTTACAAGTATACAAATTTGCAGTAAATACCTGTGAACAAGAATTTCAAGATATCCCAGCACAATTTCAACTCACCATATCCATAATCTGCAAGAGTCCACTTACTGTGATGTCTAAGGGCCAAACTAAACATTCTTCAAATCGTACGTGGTATAGATATGCGTGATTGGATTATTTACTTCAGTCAGTGTAAGCATGTATGGCCCCAATTTGGATCAAGACCATAATGCCAGAGGAGAGAGATTTAGAGCATCATCACATCGGGGGGGGGGGTGTTTCTTTATTGTCATTTCTCCACTCATGCTTTTGTCCCTCATTACTTCCCCTTTTGAAAGAGGAAGTAAACAACGTGCATGTGGCCCATTCAGTGGGCCATATTGATCACGCTGCTTCTGCTGCACACAGCAGGAGACAGTGGCCCTTTCTACACCAAAGGGTGTACAGGGAGGGCCTGGGGAAGGGATCCCAGACTTACTTGCTTCTGGGATCATCGCCCACTTTCTATACAGGAGTGTGACGTTCCGGAAGCAAACAGGACGTTGTGCTTATCGCAACCACCATTTTTTATTTTATTTTATTTTTTACGTTACAGGACAGAGCTGGGAGCACACTTGCACTCCATTGGAAAAGTAAGTAAAAACAAAATCCCCCCCCCAAATCGCAGCCCTTACCCCCCACTCAGCCATCCCATGGATGGCGAAAATGAAGGCCCCCTCTCCACTGATGGACACAAAGCCATGCTGCATGGCTCCATGCCCATTTCTGGTGCCATGCTTACTCATGAGTAAGCAGGCACCAGGCGGGATGGACCCCTCCCACGGTCTCAGGAAGGTTCCAAGACCACTGGAAGATTTGGGTTTTCCCAGGGTTTGTTTATCCCTGGGAAAACCCGTGCCTATTCCCCCTGCCCCTGCGAGTCCCTGTGCGTGATTTGGATGCACAAGGAACACACAGGGACAACCCCGGGGGAAAAGGCCGATGTAGAAATGGCCAGTGGCAAGTTCCATCTCAAAAATAATTCGAATTTACCGGGGTCTTTTTTTTGTCGCGTGAAGAGGTCTAGAAGGGATGGGAAGCATGCAGGACACAGATGACATTGTGAATAAGACCTGCGGAAATCCATGAGTGCCCAGTAACGAGTGTGAAATAAAAGGCTCGTCTGATGACACCCTTAATTTCCCCCCTTCCATCTTTGTCCCAAAATTCCAGCTCCCTGTGGGGGGTGAGTTTAAAACAACAACAACACTCCATTTGAGTCAATGGAGCACTTTTTTTCTTTTTTAACCCCACCCCCTTGTGGAAGAGGTTGAATCCCCCCCAAGCACCACAGTTCCAATCCAAAGTGGGGCCTAATGCGCTTACACAGAGCTAAAGAAAGCTAGCATATATGGGTCCATTACACATAATAGACAGAACTTTTTGTCTAGCCCTAACAGGTCAACGCCTTGACTTAAATGTGTGCCTTTTAAGACATAATGCCAGTGATTTAGGCCTGATGAAACGGGACTGACTTTTGATCTGCTTTACGTGTCCTGTTGAAGGATGCAAAATACACATGAAGCTTAATTCGTATGGATGAAGAACAGGGCAAGATGATAGGCCTGGTTTGTTTGTTTTTGAAAGCAAGACATTGTTAAAGTATCTCATTATCTGGACATTTGTCAGATACCAGATTTTTATAATAAGCTTCAAAGATGGAGAAAAACCAAGAGCTAAGATAGAAGCTTTTCAGGAGCTCTGACTCAGGCCCTTTATATCCTGTGTGCTTTGACCAGTAATCTCTGCATGACCATGACAGTTGAAATAAAGCCACATTCTCTCACTTGCAATATAATATGAAACTCACTGTGTTTTATTATCTTTAATTCTGTTTTAAACCATTTATATATCCGACACTTCACAGAATTCTGCCTCAATGTGCTTTAGAGCAAGAGATGGCACAAAAACACCTCCCAAATTTTGAATTTCTTTCAACTAAAATAAAATGGATCCCGAATCTGACCCAAATTCATTCCTGAGGGCAGGCCAAGGAGGAGGGGTTACGGCTTGAAACGTTCATTTACACTTTACCTTCCAAATGTATTTCTAATCTCAGCAGCCATTTAAACAGCATTTAGGCATGAAGCAAATCCTTGATCACTTCCAGATAGGAGGCTGAAAGAAAAGACCACCTGTTCATACTACAGTTACCTGACAAATTCACAGCATTCAACACTTTTGTCTTCCATCCATCAACCAACCTGTCAAGAGCTTTTTGATTGTGCTGGGCAAATGCAAAGCCATAAAGATCCTCACATCTCCAGGCTGCCTGAGCAGTATAATGCTTAACAAATTAGGAATCAAATTACAACTTACTTTTAATGCATAATATCATGCAGCTCTGTTTGTTCTTTTGTCCTGCTCAAAAGTAAGCACAGCGGACCCAATCCTGATCACCACCCTAGTATGGGGAGTAGGGAGCTTCAACCTTCTGCCCCCATGGTGGTCCTGATCTGTATCAGGGAGGGGCGCTCACATTTTATATGGGGAAAAAAGCCTCAATTGAAATGAATGGAGCGATTATGAAGGATTGTGATTCATTTCGACTCCAACATAGATTGGAAGGAAGAGGGGAACACACACACGGAAAGAAAACTAGCCAGAGTATAGCAAGTCATTGGCACTTTCCTTCACTATAGTCTTTTTAAGTATAATATATTTAAACAACAGTGGTAGGCATGCCAGATTGATGAATACATCCTGTTTTGCTATTTAGGAGGCACACTTTCTATGTTAAAAACATATGTGGGTCTAGAGAGCAAACCTCTCACAAAGACTTACACTCCCATTATATCTATCCCATCAGCTGGAGGGTAGGAAAGTGAAATACATTATCTGGGGATTATTCTTCACAATTCCAGGAACCAGTCTAAATGCAGACAAAACTTCTAGTAACATGAAAGAATTTGTTTTCTGAATATTCATTTTTTAATACTGTAGGATTCTTTAGGCCTGTTTTGGAGAAGATCCCAAGCTTCCTGTACAGTCTTCACTTCTGAAAAGAGGTCACACTTTAAACAGCAGACAAACTTCCTGGATACACACAATAGCCTGTGGGGGGATTAGCCTCGGGAGTGTGGTTTATGATGTCATGTGAACTCAGCCAGGGTGGCTTGTTGTCAGGGGTAACAAGCCACCCAGAACCCCTCAATACCCCATGGCTAGCCACAATTGTGTGAACCATGTCAGTATGCCTCCCAGCAACTGCTATACTGAGAACACTTGTTAGGAGTTTCTCTCCTTATATCGGACTTCCCCAACTTGGTGCTACCCATACATTATGGATTAAAAATTCAATAATCCCTGACTATTGGCCATGCTAGTTGGATTGATGGGAGTTGTAGTCCAAGAAATCTGGAGGACACCAGATAGGGGAAGTCTGTCTTACGTTTTCCATTGTATCTTCGATTCTGTTCTAAGTCCCTGTTTCAAGTACCAACTCCCTAGGCAAGGTTAGAAATGTCATGGCAAGAAGCAAGGCCCTTTTATCAGTTGCCCCAAGGCTTGGAATAAACCTCCTCCTGAGGTCCATAATTCTCCTCTACCCACCTTTCAAAGAGTGAAAGCCATTTCCTTCCATTAAATGGCTAGTTTGTTTGCTCAGAGCTGTTTTCTTTGCAGGATTTGGGAGCAGAGGCATTTAATTATCTTATCGCTTTTCATTTTTGTGCATTGCCTTAAGCATCTGAAAAGGCATATGACCCATTACTTAAACAAACAAAGAAACAAATAAATAAGGCTTGAACTGGAAACACATTTCTGCAACAGTTATGCACTAAGATCTGCATGATCATGGATTTGGGTATCCTTTTTAATTGTTACAAATACTCAAACTCATCTGTTGCATGCACTATAAAATGGGCGCTGAGGTGAAGGCCTTAAAAGACAGTAACTGTGCAATATTAGTCACTCTGAAGTAGGATGCGGAACATTTTTGTTAGTTTCACATTTTAATGTGAATTTATCTGATTTTGCACTATCAATCCAGTACATAAACTGAAACTCAGTTATACTTCAAAATTTGCACTTCTCTGAATTTTGGAGCAGAGTTCTCCAATCCAAAAAATGTGTATTTTAGGAGAAGCGCACTAATAAATGTAAATACTAGCTGCAAAGGAAGCCAACTACATTTCTCAGAATGGTTTAATACAGCCCTGGATGATTGGTTGTCTTTTCCCTACAGTGAAATTTAAAGTGATTGTGGTGCCCACCTTTCCCAAGCAAAATATCTGACAAATTTCACAGCAAGCTAATGGCGTTTATATGGGACTTGCAAAGTTTCTTTGTGGGATTGTGTTGAAATATACAAGAGACATATTGGGTTCACTCATTGCAATGGAAACTAAGTGGTCTTGAACAGCAAACCTGAACTTCCCAGTATACAGCAAAACAACATTTTTTACACAGGTATATTTTCAACAGTAGGTAATTTTGGAGATAACAAACGAATCAGAGCGATAACTAATGAATCAGAGAGCCTTGAGTTCAATTGGAATAGCTGACATGGCATTTGTGAATATGCTTCTTTGCTACGATGACTGACAGTTCTCTGTTATGTGCATAAAATCACCTATTTCTATAAATGCTGACTTCGTTGTCAGGAGCAGTTTCGCCATTCTTTTTAGCCTTGTGTCATGTAAGATTCCTTTTGGGTGTCTGCTTTTTAAAAATAAAATAAAAAGCACCCCCCCCCCCAAACCAGTCATAATCCATTTGATTTTCTTTCTTCCCAAAGGAAAAACTTTTGACAGATGATAAATAGCAACTGCTGACAATCATCAATGTGAAGCTATCATGCTTTTTACATTAAATACAAAAACAGAGTTGTGAAGTCACTAGGGATAAGACTTTTGACACATAAGAGACAAATATATAATCCTCAGAACTAAATCACTGTTGCGATCTAAGCAACTGCAACAAAGCACAGCTGCTTTTAGCATCGCACAAAGTCAAACTAAAACTAACTTTGATAGCTGGGACTTTATGCATGATCCAGCCCAGTATTCCATGCTGTGAAATTTTTTGCATACTGTTAAGCACAGAAGTGTTATTGAATGCTTATAAACTTCAGATAAACAGAAATACTTTTTGGTAAAGTGTCTTTTGCTTTAAGCCAACGTAAGAGACCAGACATATGAAGTTGACCTGTTTGAATCTTCTTTAACAAATAAGAAATCCATAGAACATTTGTTTAGAGTTGTAAATGCTTCCTTTTTTCTTGTTCATCCTTTCTTTTTTATTTGTTATGTTTTATATGGAAAAGGACAAAGACAGAAAATGGAAATAAAATACAGGGACACTCTTCTTAGCTTTTTGCACTGAGAAAAAGTAGCTGCAAATTGAAGAGACCAAAATGGCAATAGTTTTCTTATATTTCTCGAAAAAGGAATAGTGTTTAAAGATAAGGATGTAAATTTTAGAATGCTGGGATTTTGGAAACAAATCATACTTGCTTTTTAAATGAGTACTTTTGGTTCCTCTGTTCTTACAGCTTGAACTTGATGCTATTGTTATGCATACTTGTGGCTGTTGACAGCAATTGAAAATCAAGGTGTACTAAAAAAAAATCAAGGTGTACTCTAAGCATGGGAGTGATGACAGGAAGCAACTGAGTAGGGCAGAGGAGTCAACAGGAAACAACTGAGTAGGGCAGACAGATCAAGAACAATGATTTACATTACAATGTGTTTGCAGTTAAAGGGCCAAAAGAAACATGAAGATAACCACACAACTAACATTTGTTTAGTAGAATCATAGATTTGGAGAGATCGTGTGAGCTATTGAGAATATGTCTTTACCCTTTTCTGTGTGACAACCCTTCAGGTATATCAAGAGTGCTATCAGGTGCTCCCCCAGTCTTCTCTCCTCCAGGCTACACACACTTAGTTCCATCAACTTTGCCTCAAATTACTTGTTTTCTATACCACTAGCTATATCTGTTATCCTCCTCTGAAGCCATTCCAAGTTGTCTTAAGATGTGGTGCCCAGAACTGGACATGGTATAGAAGAATAGGTAACTAATTCAGAATAAAGTGGAATACTAGTTCTCATGACCTAGAAATCATAGTTTGACTAATGAAGCCCCAAAATTCACTGGCCATTTTTTTTGTATGTGGTGGTGGGTTGTTGTTTTCTACAGCCTTATCATGCCTTGACTCATGTTTACCGTGTGATCAGCTACAATCCTGACAACTTTTCCTCTAATTTACCTTCAGGCTACTGTCTCTACCCTGCCACAGAATTTAGTTTAAAGCCCTCTTGATTAGGTTCACCAAACACATTTTCCCAATCCTCGTGAGGTGCAGCCCAGTTCGTGCCTTCATTAAGGAAGCTTAGACCTTGGGCAGTATCCAACAGTGTCCTTGCACTAGCAGGAATGTCCGCTAGTGCAGCAAGAAGTGCAACCAGAAACTAGTCCAAGCTCGTGCTTCCAGAATGGCACAAGTCAGTAAAACTAGTGGGCCCTTTCTACACCACGGAGTATAGAGGGAGGGCAAGAGGACGATCCCAGACTTACCTGCTTCTGGGATCATCCTCTTCCTTCTTTTGCTTCCTCCCAGGCACGACGAGCTCGTTGTGTCCACCATTTTGTTTTTCTGGGGCCCCGAGGAGAGCGCACGAGCACTCCTGCGCTCAGGTAAGTCTTTTTTTAAAAAAACTGCACAATCGGCCCCCCACTCCCCTCTCTGCCCTCCCAGGGGTGGCGAATCTGGTGCCACCCCCTCCCCTGATGGGCACGGAGCCACACGGTGTGGCTCCGTGCCCATTTCTGCTGCCGTGCTTATTCCCAAGTAAGCACAGCAGCAGCCAGGATGGGCGGCCACCTCTCCCGTAGTCCCGAGATCTTCCCGGGACCGCGGTAAAATTGGGATTTTCCAGGGATCCTTTATCTCTGGCCAATCCCATGCCCATCCCCCCCTGCACCCCTGAGAGTCCCTGTGTAGAAATGCCTGTGTAGAAAAGGCCATGGAAAGGACTTTGAGGGAATCTGAGAGGGCTTGATACATCTTGGCTACCTATCCATCACATCCTGCATCCTTGCGTCAGGGAGACAACATTCTTCATGAATTAACAGATCTAACTAGCACAAAGCTCCTTCTCTACCTTTTCTTGAAGATGGTGGCTGAGTCACTTCTGTCCTTGAAGGCTGGGAGATGTCCCACCTAGCGTAACCGAGTGTAGTTGTCATCTTATTTTCAATAAATAAATAGCAGCTGGGAAGGGGGGTGGAAGCATGATCCAGATTGAGACCATAACAGGATGGGGAGAGGGATTGAACTATTTTCCACTGCCACAGGCACAATATGGATTGGAGGTCCTCAGCTCTTTTTAGACCCAGGTGGGAACCTTCTGTTGGAACAATGGGAACTTTCCTCCTGGTGCAAATAGAAGCTGTGGGAGGGGGTTGACAATCTGGATTGGGACAACAATGGGAGCAAAGGGTTAGATCCACTCTCTACCAGTCCTCACTATGCTCTCGGTGTAGACTGCAAGGGGTGAGGCTGCTTATTCTTAAACAAAAAGCAGCCACTAAACTTCCAGTGGTATGATGATAATCACATCTACTTTGACCTTAGGGTTATCTCCTAAAGTATGGCCTTCTTTTGAATGCACTGGTAAACAGGTGGTCAGCACCAACATCACCCATAGCTCCAAAAGATGGACAAGCCCTTCTTGCCTCAATAGAGTTTCAGCAACAGCACCATTTACGTAAGTGAGATACTATGGTGTGTGAGAGATGTAGAGGTGCCCTGTGCAAGGATCTATGGTCATTTGTTTGTTTAGTTAGCCAGTTCTATTTGTAGCTCACATCACTCTGAGAGCCTGAAGTGGGTAGCAAAACTTGAAAAACAAAAGCACATAAATGACTACTAAAATCATGGTACATCCACACCATGCACATTAAAACGTGCTGAGAATAATGAAGTCATTATATGACCTGCGTGGTTTAAAGTGTTCACATGCCATAGAATCCATCACATCCCTAAGTGCACATTCATATAATGCTTACCGTCTCCCCTCTCCCTAATTCCGGTACTTCAGTATCCAAAATGACGTTATGAATGAGATTATTAGAATTTATTTCAAAGGAGATGTACTGATATTTCAGAAACAAGCTCTTAATTAGTATTTTGTCTGATATCAATGGAGGGAGAAAGGCAGGTTTAAGTTGTTTGTTTCACAGGGGGGAGGAATAATATAACTATTTGAATTTGACATGTCATGCTTATCTATGGCAACAGCAGACATACAGAAAAAAAACAAGAATAAAATGATGGGAAAGAAATGAGAATTACAAGAGGTATTTCTAGCCTCTTCGTATGAAACATTGATTAGAATTCTAAAGATTGGGGTGCCAATGGTTTTGGGCCCATGGGCCCATTTGGAATTTTGAGAACATGCTGGGGGCACAGCCACCCTGGGTCGCCCCCCCCCCCTGCACTCGCAATTAGCCAGGCTATTGGCCTGGCTCATAATAGAAAAGGCAAGTTTTGGGGGAAGCATGTGGTAGGGTTGAACTCCCACACTCCCTTGCAAGTATGCCCTCTTCCTAATACAGGGTCTCACTTTGGATGGCAGGTGGGGGTCCATTTTTGACTGCTCCTCAAAAAAAAAAAAACACCCCTCCCTTGCAAATAGAAGACTAGAAGCACAACAGGCAAAAAGATTCTATCTCAGCTAGGGATGGGAGGACCAGTGATCATCAAACTTGCCAAGATTCTCCAAAACTACGAAGCTCATTTCAGCTCACTCCTATTTGGATTTTAAATATATTCCAGTCTGTATATTTTGGCAATCAGAACACCACTTTAATGCACAGACAGACCTAAAACATAGGACAAAGCTGAAATTGGGGATTAATCTTCATAAATACATTTGCCAGTAGTGAAAAGCAATCCCTTTTCTCAGGGACTGGCATGAAAGGTGATAAACGTGTTCACAGTAGGGATGTGCACTGACCCCCCGAATCGGATCGGATAGCGGATCGGAATCGGACCTGGGGGGTCGGATCGGATCGGATCGGATCGGAGGCTGGTCGGATCGGATCGGACCAGATGTCCGATCCGGATCGGACGCCATTTTGAATGCTTTTTCCCATAGCCAAGTATTGTTTTACAAAAACGCCTATAACTTTTTCATTTTTAAAGATAGAAGGATGAAACTTGGGCACATTGTAGACTGGTTAGGGGTAGTTATCTGTGAGAAATTTCAGAAAGATTGGTGCATGCATTTTGTGGCAATTAATTTTTTAATAAATACCCAGGAATGCCTATAACTTTGTCATTTTTAAAGTTACACACATGAAACTTTGCCACATTGTAGGGGGTACCTTGGGACCTATGTGTGTGAAATTTCAGAAACGTAGGTCCTTGTCTTGTGTGGCAATTAATTTTTAGAAAAATGGGTAGTAGTGGGGTAAATACAGTTACGCCTCCCATTTTTTTATTTTTGAAGATACAAACAGGAAACATGGGCACATTACAGGTACCACTTGGCTTGATATGTGTGTAAAATTTCAGACAGCTGGGTCCAGGCATGTGGTGGCAAGGTATTTTTGAAACAATGAGGAAAGAAACGCCTATAACTTTTTTATTTTAAAAGTTAGAAGTCTGAACATTGCTCACTTTGTAGATGGGTTAGGGGTAGATATGTGTCAGAAATTTCAGAATTATAGGTCCAGGCATTTGATGGCTATGGAATTTTTAAATTACATGTTTCAAAAAAATTTCTACAGAGGCCAGGTCTTCCCCTCCCGCTTCCCGCGAAGAAAAGGAAACACTCTCTCGTCTCGATCCCTTTGATCCTTGCTAGTAGTATCCATTACAGGGCTCGTGTTTCCTTTCCTACTTTCACTTTTCAAGCAGAACGGCTGAGCCTAGCTGAGTTTTGCAGCCATGCGTGCAAGGAAGGATCACTCTGGTCTCGATCCCTTTGATCCTTGGTAGTATCCATTACAGGGCTCGTGTCTGCTTTCACTTTGTACTCAAGCAGACACGAGCCCTGTAATGGATACTACCAAGGATCAAAGGGATCGAGACCAGAGTGATCCTTCCTTGCACGCATGGCTGCAAAACTCAGCTAGGCTCAGCCGTTCTGCTTGAAAAGTGAAAGTAGGAAAGGAAACACGAGCCCTGTAATGGATACTACTAGCAAGGATCAAAGGGATCGAGACGAGAGAGTGTTTCCTTTTCTTCGCGGGAAGCGGGAGGGGAAGACCTGGCCTCTGTAGAAATTTTTTTGAAACATGTAATTTAAAAATTCCATAGCCATCAAATGCCTGGACCTATAATTCTGAAATTTCTGACACATATCTACCCCTAACCCATCTACAAAGTGAGCAATGTTCAGACTTCTAACTTTTAAAATAAAAAAGTTATAGGCGTTTCTTTCCTCATTGTTTCAAAAATACCTTGCCACCACATGCCTGGACCCAGCTGTCTGAAATTTTACACACATATCAAGCCAAGTGGTACCTGTAATGTGCCCATGTTTCCTGTTTGTATCTTCAAAAATAAAAAAGTGGGAGGCGTAACTGTATTTACCCCACCACTACCCATTTTTCTAAAATTAATTGCCACACAAGGCAAGCACCTACGTTTCCGAAATTTCACACACATAGGTCCCAAGGTACCGCCTACAATGTGGCAAAGTTTCATGTGTGTAACTTTAAAAATGACAAAGTTATAGGCATTCCTGGGTATTTATTAAAAAATTAATTGCCACACAAGGCAAGCACCTATGTTTCTGAAATTTCACACACATAGGTCCCAAGGTACCACCTACAATGTGGCAAAGTTTCATGTGTGTAACTTTAAAAATGACAAAGTTATAGGTGTTTCTTTCCTCATTGTTTCAAAAATTAATTGCCACACAAGGAAAGCTCCAATGTTTCTGAAATTTCACACACATATCAAGGCAAGTGGTACCTGTAATGTGCCCAAGTTTCCTGTTTGTATCTTCAAAAATAAAAAAATGGGAGGCGTAACTGTATTTACCCCACTACTACCCATTTTTCTAAAAATTAATTGCCACACAAGACAAGGACCTACGTTTCTGAAATTTCACACACATAGGTCCCAAGGTACCCCCTACAATGTGGCAAAGTTTCATGTGTGTAACTTTAAAAATGACAAAGTTATAGGCATTCCTGGGTATTTATTAAAAAATTAATTGCCACAAAATGCATGCACCAATCTTTCTGAAATTTCTCACAGATAACTACCCCTAACCAGTCTACAATGTGCCCAAGTTTCATCCTTCTATCTTTAAAAATGAAAAAGTTATAGGCGTTTTTGTAAAACAATACTTGGCTATGGGAAAAAGCATTCAAAATGGCGTCCGATCCAGATCGGACCTCATCGGATCGGATCGGATCGGATCGGAGGTTGGCCGGATCGGATCGGATCGGATCAGATTTTCCCGATTTTGGGTCGGATCGGATTCGGATCGTGGATCGGATCCGATCCGATGCACACCCCTAGTTCACAGTTCAAAGTCACAATTCTACATAGCCAGTCAGATCTGACAACAATGTTGCTTAATCAATTCAGAGTGATAGCATTGCCCTCACTCTTAATTGGCTTCATTTGCTCTCATACAGCCACATTTGATTGTCTACATGGTGTCATAGCTTCGTCTTGCTTACTATAGCTTTTATGTCTTTATGTTTCACAATGTTTAGTTGAATGCCATTCTGAATGTCCTTGGACTAACCGAATGAGTAATAAATATTACACATGTAATAAATATATAAATAAGAAAATGACCCTTGATTGGCTGGGATCTGTCCAGGATCAAGAAGAAGCCCTTTAACAAATGTGCTGAAGCAGTGGCACAGAAGAGGGGGGAAATCGGCTGGAAACAGCCACAAAAGAATGGAAAAGGTACATATAATGCTTTTCCCCACTAGGAAACATTTTATGCCTCACCAAGAAGCATTTTTTTTCCTTCCCAGATAATGAAAAAGGCGAACATTTATGCAACCCTATTAAATAATCTCCTTCTGGCATTTATGCTTTCCTTTGCTTCTAACCACTGCAGATCATACCTTAAATAGTTTTAACATACCAAATCTTTGCTTCCTTTACCATATCCCTGTTCATTATTGTTCTTTAATTTAGACAGGCTGTAGGATTATTTTTTGGTCCCTCATCTCATTACCTTTATTTCTTTGCATGGAAATGCACAAACTACTTAGCATCCCCTAAGCTTAATTCTATCCAAATCATTATGACTTTGTTTGCTCTGTTCCTCTGTATTTACTACCTCTCCGTTCTGTGCCATCAGCAGATTTAGCCTTTTAGAAAAAAAAAGAAAAAGATGTCTTTCGCAAGGTCACTGCTGCACAAGCCAAATAAGAAGATTCCATGTGTGAACATTTATAATACCGCACTATGTTATTTAAGGGTCTGTCTGCATCTTAGTTTCTTATGCTCTTTTACCAGCACTTTGGTAATAAACCAGAACTGCTGGAAGCATCTCTAGAAAATGGCAGGGACTTCTTCTCTTGGGACAATCTGAGGACTGGTGCCGGGGGTTGGCATTGTAGGGCACTTGCTGAGGCCCACACCACAGTAGAGGGGCCAGTGCCAATTCCTGGACCCTCCAGACTCTGCTGCTTTCTTCCTTATTGTTCACCTTCCCTTCTGAGTGAGCAAGAAAGGAGGGAGAGTAACAAGGATGTTGTGTCTACGTCCAACTCCCTGCTTCAAAGGAATGATATCTCAGATTCCGACTCAGAACCTGGGGATGGAATGCAGGAAATGGAGGAGTTACTGCAAGATGAAGTAATAGAGCCCTTTCCCACGGCAGGGGGGGAAGTAAATCCTCAAGGCAATAACGACCTTAACCAGGGAGAGAGTACTTTCTCTTCTGGGACAAAGGAGTTTAGGAATGCAGTGACGAGGCGTAGGACAAAGAGGAGGGACTTCAAACTCAAAACCGCCCGCCGCTCAGAGAGGCTAGCAAACAGGGCACTACAGACTAATTTGTCCTAATGAAATGACTCTGTTCTCTTTTCTCTCTAAGTAAGCTCAACTGCATGCCTAGGGGCTACAAAGCCTTTTGATAACCTTGTTTTCCTTGTTTTGCTGGAGGAGGGAGAACGATCGTTTTTGTGTATAATAAAGGATTTGTATCTTTCCCTTCAAGAGGTCTGTTTATTGTTCGCACCCCTTTTGTTAGAACTTACAGAGTCACGACAGCTTGAGCTTACTTAGAGAATTTTTTTTTCTCGTCCTTCGTCTGCAAGATGGAAGCGGCTCTTGATCAAATAACCCGTGAGAACCAAGCTCTCCAAGACCAGGTGAATCAATTGGCTGGGGCGATTGCTACATTACAAGCCGCGCCGCAGCAGCAGGCGCCCCCCCCCCCCCCAGTGCCTCCACGTCGGAAATGCCCTATTAGTCTTCCGGAGAAGTTTGATGGAGATAAGAAGCTTTTTACTGCTTTTCGCGCTCAGGCAGAGCTCTACATGCGTTTGAGGGCTGACGATTTTCCGACCGACCAGATGCAGGTTGGATTTCTCATTAGTCTACTCTCCGGGGCGGCTGCGAAATGGGCGTCTGCTCTCCTCATTGCAAATAGCCCCTTATTGACCAATTACCAAAATTTTGTAACTTCTATGGCGACCTTTTTTGGGGATTCTCTTCGAACGGAGACTGCAACCAGAGAAATCCGCCGTCTACGCCAGGGAAAGGATTCTGCTGCTGTCTACATTACCAACTTTCAGCTACTAATACAGGACTTACAATGGAATGATGCTGCCTATAAGGCCCAGTTTATGGAAGGCCTCAACGACGATATCTTAGATGAATTGGCGCGGTCTCCGCTCCCGGCGACTTTGGCAGAGCTTACCGCTTCCTGCTTGCGTATAGATGCTCGCTTGGAGGGTCGCAGAGATGCCAGACGCGCAGCGGTCGGCCGGCCCATACCTCCTCCTATACCTCCTAGGGCTTTTCCTCCTCCTCAGCGTTCTCCTCCTGTTGCAACTGATGAAGTTCCCATGCAAATCGGGGCCACACACTCCTTGATTTCCCCAGTCGAAAGGACCCGCCGGCGTGCGGAAGGATTATGTTTCAAGTGTGGAAGAAAGGGGCATTATGTGAAATCCTGCAGATCCCCAGTGTGGAAGACAGAACCTACTCCTTTGACAACTTCTGCTCCTCAGGCATGACTAGACCGAACCCCAAGTCTCATGGGGGTCTGTAATCAGGAGGTCCCAGCAACGACTGGGGTAAGTCTTTCACACGTGTCTCCCTCATCCCACCTCGTCCTTCCTGTACGTCTGCACACCTCTCATTGGTTGGGTGGAGATTTTTTGGCCTTACTAGACTCAGGGGCGACCACGAATTTTATGGATGTCCAATTTGCCAACCGCTATGATGTGCCTACTCAGCCCCTGCCCCGTCCCCTGTATGTGGAGACAATAGATGGCCGTCCGCTCCTGTCAGGAGCGATAACCCAAATTACTTCTCCCATCACTGTATGTTCCCAAGGGCATGAGGAACAATTACAATTCCATCTTGCTAAGATGCCTCAGTACCCACTTGTACTGGGTATGTCCTGGCTCACCAAACACAACCCCCAAATCTCGTGGGAACATCACCAAGTTCTTTTTACGTCTCCTTATTGTCGCCAGCACTGTTTTCCGGGGTCCTCCCTTCCAATTGCTCAGGATCTGACTCCTCCGCTCCCAGTTTTAGCAGCTTCCAGCCACCTCGGCTCCTCCACCCTTACTGCTCTCCCAGAGAAATATGCCGCCTTTCGTGATGTTTTTGACAAGACTGAAGCGGATCAGCTACCCCCCCACCGGCCATATGACTGTACTATAGATCTCATCCCGGGGGCCCCCATCCCTGTGGGAAAGCTGTATCCGATGTCAGGCCCTGAGTTGGAAGCCCTTAGGGAATTCCTGGACACAAATTTAAGGCGCGGTTTCATCCGCCCTTCGAGCTCCCCTGCTGGGGCGTCTTCCTTTTTTGTAAAAAAGGCCTCTGGAGATCTCCGTCTTGTCCACGACTACAGGAAGTTAAATTTGGCCACGATCCGTGACACATACCCCCTCCCCCTCATCCCGGAGATGTTAGAGCGTTTGGGACAAGCTTCGATTTTCACTAAATTGGACCTAAGGGGCGCTTATAATTTGGTCCGTATCCGTAAGGGAGATGAATGGAAAAGTGCCTTTTTGACACGGTATGGCGCTTTTGAATATTTGGTCATGAGTTACGGCCTCGTCAATGCTCCAGCCACATTTTGTCGTCTCATGCATGACATTTTTAGGGATTTTTTGGACAAGTTCTTAATTATTTATCTGGATGATCTGCTTATCTTTTCTCGAGATCCCCAAGAACACCAGCTTCATGTAGAAGCCGTCCTGCAACGTCTTCGGGAGAACCATCTCTTTGCTAATTTGGAGAAGTGTGCTTTCGATTTGTCTACATTGGACTTTTTGGGTTATCAGATTTCCACACATGGCATTAAGATGGATCCCGCCAAAGTACAGGCAGTTTTGTCCTGGCAACCCCCAAGGTCCAGGAAGGATTTACAAAAATTTCTGGGATTTGCCAATTTCTATAGAAAATTTTTACCTAACTATGCTAACCTTACTGCCCCCTTGTCTGACTTGCTCAGGGGCAAACGTGCTACCTTTCGCTGGCCTCCCTCCGCTCAAGAGGCTTTTGACAAACTAAAACATTTGTTCAGCTCAGAACCCCTCCTCCACCATCCCAATCCACAAAAACCTTTTGTTGTGCAAACTGATGCTTCCGATGTAGCCTTGGGAGCAATCCTTTTACAACCGGGCGGGAAGAAAGGAGCCCTGCTGCCCTGTGCTTATCATTCTCGAAAATTGACTGCTTCAGAAAAGAACTACACCATTTGGGAAAAGGAGCTTCTAGCCATAAAATCTGCGTTGGAAACCTGGAGACACCTCTTAGAAGGGGCCCTCCACCCAGTGGAAATTAGGACCGATCACCGCAATTTAGTTTATTTACAAACAGCTCGAGCTATGAATCAAAGACAAGCTAGATGGTCGTGGTTTTTCTCGCGCTTTAATTTAAAAATATGCCATGTCCATGCTTCTGAAAATCAACAAGCAGATGCGCTTTCCCGCAAGCCGGAATACTTTGCAGAGGGAGAGGAGACACCACTACCTCCGCCAATTCTTCCTCCTCAAACTTTGGCCGCGGTGGGGGACTTACATTCCTGGCAAGATGAACTCCGTCGTGAACAAGCTCAAGATCCCTTTGTACGCCGCAAAGTGACTCAGCTTGGATTGCAGGAAGGGGCTGCCCCATCCTCCTTATTTTCGTTGCGTGACGGTCTCCTACATCACAGACACCAACTCTATGTCCCCTCAAAAACTCTAAGGGAAAAGATCCTTCGCCAATGCCATGATTCCTGCACAGCTGGACACTTTGGAATTTTCAAGACCTTAAAAGCTGTAACCCGAGACTTTTGGTGGCCTCAAGTACAAAATCATGTCACCTCCTATGTAGCCTCCTGTGATACCTGTCAACGAGCAAAAACTGTCCCAGGTAAACCCACGGGTTTACTTCATCCATTGCCTACGCCTGCGGGACCCTGGAAAGTACTCTCCCTGGATTTTATTACTGATTTGCCTTCATCACAAGGCAAAACCACCATCCTGGTGGTTGTGGATTTATTTTCTAAAATGGCTCATTTTATTCCTTGTACGGGTCTACCCTCGGCCAAGGACACTGCTAAACTCTTTGTCACGCATGTTTTCCGTTTACATGGTTGGCCAGAGGGATTAGTCTCCGATCGTGGCGTTCAGTTTACTGCCCATTTTTGGAGGGAATTGTTAGAACTACTGCACATAGAACTTCGACTTTCTTCTGCTCATCATCCTCAGACGGACGGACAAACGGAACGTACTAATGCTACCTTAGAACAATACCTCCGTTGCTATGTGAACTACCAACAAGACAATTGGGTTGATCTCTTGCCTTTAGCTGAATTTGCCTATAACAATGCCTGCCACTCCACTACAAACCAATCCCCATTCTTTGTCAACTACGGATATCACCCCAGAACTTTCCCATCTTCTCTCGGCTCAGCTACAGTTCCTGCCGCTGATATGTTCTTGGAAGAGCTACACACTCTACATAACATTCTTCGAGACCAGATTGAACAGGCTAAACTTTCTTACAAGATAGCGGCAGACCGACACCGGTGCCTGGGGCCTTCTTTATCTGTTGGAGATTGGGTTTGGTTGTCTACTCGACATTTTCCTTCACGAATGTTATGCAAAAAACTTGCTCCCCGCCGCACGGGTCCCTTTCAAATTATAGCCCAGATTAACCCAGTTGCTTTCAAGTTAGCTCTTCCTCCTTCACTAAGAATTCACCCAGTTTTCCACAAGTCTTTGCTCTCTCCGCTCATAACAGGAGACCCTCATCGTTCAAATTTGGTTCCTCCCCCTCCGGTCTTGGTGGAGGGAGAGGAAGAGTTTGAAATAGCTGGCATTTTAGACTCCCGTTGTTTCCGAGGAAAGATTCAATACTTAATTGACTGGAAGGGTTATGGTCCTGAAGAACGTTCCTGGGAACCTTTAGAAAATTTGCATGCCCCCCTATTAGTCCGTGAATTTCACCAACGTTATCCCCATAAACCTGCCCCGGGTTTAGGACGCTTTTCTCCTGGGGGGAAGCGTTATGGGAGAGGGGATGGTGTTGTGTCTACGTCCAACTCCCTGCTTCAAAGGAATGATATCTCAGATTCCGACTCAGAACCTGGGGATGGAATGCAGGAAATGGAGGAGTTACTGCAAGATGAAGTAATAGAGCCCTTTCCCACGGCAGGGGGGGAAGTAAATCCTCAAGGCAATAACGACCTTAACCAGGGAGAGAGTACTTTCTCTTCTGGGACAAAGGAGTTTAGGAATGCAGTGACGAGGCGTAGGACAAAGAGGAGGGACTTCAAACTCAAAACCGCCCGCCGCTCAGAGAGGCTAGCAAACAGGGCACTACAGACTAATTTGTCCTAATGAAATGACTCTGTTCTCTTTTCTCTCTAAGTAAGCTCAACTGCATGCCTAGGGGCTACAAAGCCTTTTGATAACCTTGTTTTCCTTGTTTTGCTGGAGGAGGGAGAACGATCGTTTTTGTGTATAATAAAGGATTTGTATCTTTCCCTTCAAGAGGTCTGTTTATTGTTCGCACCCCTTTTGTTAGAACTTACAGAGTCACGACAAAGGAGAAGGAGCAGTCACCTCTACTTGCCTTGTTCTATGCCTATGTACACCAGTTGCTGGGGAGCATGGGTGGGAGGGTGCTGTTGCACTGTGTCCTGCTTGTGGTTCCTTGGTCAAGAGCTGGTTGGCCACCAAGAGTGCTGGACTAGATGGACTCTTGATTTGATCCAGCATGGCTCTTCTTATGTTCTTACTTGGTGCTGGTTAAGCCCAAAGGGGAGGGCAAATGAATGGACAGCAGCAGTGAGATCAAGGTTAAGGTCAAAGGGTCCACTTATGGAGGGGCCCACTGAGAACATCATTCTGATACTTCTCCCCAAAAAGAAAATTGGAGTTGGCCCTGGGCAACCCCATGCCAATACCACAAAGCCGGCTGAGCAATTGTTTCGCCTAACATCGCTTCCACACAGTCCCTAATATCAGAACCATGGGACATCAATGTAGACTCATGCCTTCTCTCTTCAACCCTGCCACCACTCCTGGGATTCAGTGAACTGAATCAGCATCTCTGCCAAACCATACTAAACCTTCTGCTGATGCCCCTCATTTGGGCCAGGTGCAGGCAGGGGGATGGGTAGCTGAAAGGGGACTGTGATATTATTTCCCAGGATACACATTCACATTCCAAGCTCATGGATGCCTGCAAAAGACTGAGCTGACTGCGACAGCCAGAAGGCTACAACATATGGCAGGGATCAAAAGAGAGTTTGTATTCGGTACAAGGGATCTACCTAAGCGGTGCTACCCCTCCCAAAGGCCAAGAAAAAGACATTGATCATTTGGAAATGATTGTATCTAAATTCACCCAGATGTTGCCATTTCTTCGCATTTTGTGCTGCACTTCAGAAGCAGAATAGGCTGGTGCAAACATAGATGCAGCATCGCTGTGGATTTGTGCATGCTCTGCTGGCTTTCCTGCCATTTGCCCAGGTGTTATTGATGACACAATACATTAATATGGGCAGGGCAGGGCAGAGTGGGGGCCAGTGGGGCCAGGGGCCATGATTTTGAGGGGGCACTCTGATGAGGAGGTCCCCCCCTAGCTTGACTGACATTCAGAGTGAAGTGCTTCTTCTTAAAAGAATTTTTGAAGAAAATTTATGGCGAAATATTGAACTTGGGATTGGGCAATGTGTTCCCAAATGTCCTCATCGCATTGCGCATTTTTCTGACCTTGCCAGCAACAGTGGCCTCTAAGGGGAGAAGCTTCAGTGTCCTAAAACGTATCAAGTCATACTTTTGGTCCACAACAATGCAAAAACGTTTGAATGGACTAGCAGTTTTGAACATTAACAGCGACAAGGCAAAGTTGCTTGATTTTTCTGTTGTTATTGATGAATTTGCCCGAAGAAAAGCACGTAAAGCATTTCTGAATGTGAAGAAGTGATGTCTTACATCTTGAATAAAAGTGCTTCCCATTACCTTTTTTTTATAAACCGTTCTAGTTCATATATGTATTTAGCAGTGAATCAGTGCCACTGATTAAAAAAGACTTAATGAGCAGTTTGGAATGGGGGGCACACACTTCCCATCTGGCCTGGGCATATTACCAGCTCTGCACGGCCCTGAATATGGTGAGGATTCATCGAAGAGGGCCCATAGGTAGAGCATGTGCTTTAGATGTATGTAGTCCCAGGGTTCAAGCCTGGAAATTTCCAATTAAAGGAGGTGAAAGACCTCTGCCTGGAACCTTGGACTACTACTGCCTCTTCGAGTAGGCAATATTTGACTAGATGGACTCAGTAGTGGGCATGTCAGATGTTCATATGTTTTGCCTGGTGTCGTGACACTATTCAGTCTATGACTTGTCCTGTGAAAAACAGAGTTCTCCTTCGCGTTGCTATCAAGCAGAGGATCCCTTATACAAGTAATGATAAGTCACTGCCAAAGGAGGCGAGGGGAATGGATTTGGCATATATATATTAGGGATGTGCACTGACCCCCCGGATCGGATCGGATAGCGGATCGGAATCGGACCTGGGGGGTCGGATCGGATCGGATCGGATCGGAGGCTGGTCGGATCGGATCGGACCAGATGTCCGATCCGGATCGGACGCCATTTTGAATGCTTTTTCCCATAGCCAAGTATTGTTTTACAAAAACGCCTATAACTTTTTCATTTTTAAAGATAGAAGGATGAAACTTGGGCACATTGTAGACTGGTTAGGGGTAGTTATCTGTGAGAAATTTCAGAAAGATTGGTGCATGCATTTTGTGGCAATTAATTTTTTAATAAATACCCAGGAATGCCTATAACTTTGTCATTTTTAAAGTTACACACATGAAACTTTGCCACATTGTAGGGGGTACCTTGGGACCTATGTGTGTGAAATTTCAGAAACGTAGGTGCTTGTCTTGTGTGGCAATTAATTTTTAGAAAAATGGGTAGTAGTGGGGTAAATACAGTTACGCCTCCCATTTTTTTATTTTTGAAGATACAAACAGGAAACTTGGGCACATTACAGGTACCACTTGCCTTGATATGTGTGTGAAATTTCAGAAACATTGGAGCTTTCCTTGTGTGGCAATTAATTTTTGAAACAATGAGGAAAGAAACACCTATAACTTTGTCATTTTTAAAGTTACACACATGAAACTTTGCCACATTGTAGGTGGTACCTTGGGACCCATGTGTGTGAAATTTCGGAAACGTAGGTGCTTGCCTTGTGTGGCAATTAATTTTTTAATAAATACCCAGGAATGCCTATAACTTTGTCATTTTTAAAGTTACACACATGAAACTTTGCCACATTGTAGGCGGTACCTTGGGACCTATGGGTGTGAAATTTCGGAAACGTAGGTGCTTGCCTTGTGTGGCAATTAATTTTAGAAAAATGGGTAGTGGTGGGGTAAATACAGTTACGCCTCCCACTTTTTTATTTTTGAAGATACAAACAGGAAACATGGGCACATTACAGGTACCACTTGGCTTGATATGTGTGTAAAATTTCAGACAGCTGGGTCCAGGCATGTGGTGGCAAGGTATTTTTGAAACAATGAGGAAAGAAACGCCTATAACTTTTTTATTTTAAAAGTTAGAAGTCTGAACATTGCTCACTTTGTAGATGGGTTAGGGGTAGATATGTGTCAGAAATTTCAGAATGATAGGTCCAGGCATTTGATGGCTATGGAATTTTTAAATTACATGTTTCAAAAAAATTTCTACAGAGGCCAGGTCTTCCCCTCCCGCTTCCCGCGAAGAAAAGGAAACACTCTCTCGTCTCGATCCCTTTGATCCTTGCTAGTAGTATCCATTACAGGGCTCGTGTTTCCTTTCCTACTTTCACTTTTCAAGCAGAACGGCTGAGCCTAGCTGAGTTTTGCAGCCATGCGTGCAAGGAAGGATCACTCTGGTCTCGATCCCTTTGATCCTTGGTAGTATCCATTACAGGGCTCGTGTCTGCTTGAGTACAAAGTGAAAGCAGACACGAGCCCTGTAATGGATACTACCAAGGATCAAAGGGATCGAGACCAGAGTGATCCTTCCTTGCACGCATGGCTGCAAAACTCAGCTAGGCTCAGCCGTTCTGCTTGAAAAGTGAAAGTAGGAAAGGAAACACGAGCCCTGTAATGGATACTACTAGCAACTTCAAAGGGATCGAGACGAGAGAGTGTTTCCTTTTCTTCGCGGGAAGCGGGAGGGGAAGACCTGGCCTCTGTAGAAATTTTTTTGAAACATGTAATTTAAAAATTCCATAGCCATCAAATGCCTGGACCTATCATTCTGAAATTTCTGACACATATCTACCCCTAACCCATCTACAAAGTGAGCAATGTTCAGACTTCTAACTTTTAAAATAAAAAAGTTATAGGCGTTTCTTTCCTCATTGTTTCAAAAATACCTTGCCACCACATGCCTGGACCCAGCTGTCTGAAATTTTACACACATATCAAGCCAAGTGGTACCTGTAATGTGCCCATGTTTCCTGTTTGTATCTTCAAAAATAAAAAAGTGGGAGGCGTAACTGTATTTACCCCACCACTACCCATTTTTCTAAAATTAATTGCCACACAAGGCAAGCACCTACGTTTCCGAAATTTCACACCCATAGGTCCCAAGGTACCGCCTACAATGTGGCAAAGTTTCATGTGTGTAACTTTAAAAATGACAAAGTTATAGGCATTCCTGGGTATTTATTAAAAAATTAATTGCCACACAAGGCAAGCACCTACGTTTCCGAAATTTCACACACATGGGTCCCAAGGTACCACCTACAATGTGGCAAAGTTTCATGTGTGTAACTTTAAAAATGACAAAGTTATAGGTGTTTCTTTCCTCATTGTTTCAAAAATTAATTGCCACACAAGGAAAGCTCCAATGTTTCTGAAATTTCACACACATATCAAGGCAAGTGGTACCTGTAATGTGCCCAAGTTTCCTGTTTGTATCTTCAAAAATAAAAAAATGGGAGGCGTAACTGTATTTACCCCACTACTACCCATTTTTCTAAAAATTAATTGCCACACAAGACAAGCACCTACGTTTCTGAAATTTCACACACATAGGTCCCAAGGTACCCCCTACAATGTTGCAAAGTTTCATGTGTGTAACTTTAAAAATGACAAAGTTATAGGCATTCCTGGGTATTTATTAAAAAATTAATTGCCACAAAATGCATGCACCAATCTTTCTGAAATTTCTCACAGATAACTACCCCTAACCAGTCTACAATGTGCCCAAGTTTCATCCTTCTATCTTTAAAAATGAAAAAGTTATAGGCGTTTTTGTAAAACAATACTTGGCTATGGGAAAAAGCATTCAAAATGGCGTCCGATCCGGATCGGACCTCATCGGATCGGATCGGATCGGAGGTTGTCCGGATCGGATCGGATCGGATCGGATTTTCCCGATTTTGGGTCGGATCGGATTCGGATCGTGGATCGGATCCGATCCGATGCACACCCCTAATATATATCTACATCCATATGCCCTTATACATGAAGCAGGCAGACAAGTAAAGAGACAGCATGGCTATTGAGGGGCAGCAGGAGGTTCATTTAGCTGAAAGCGAAATGAATTCTTTGTCTAAGTGTTCCCAAAAGAAGGGGAAGACAACATTCCAGAGACTGCAATACATTCTCCTTGGGGAAATGTGAAATGTTAAAAGGTTTTACCATCATACTAGAGCAGATAATTAGGCAATTATGACTATTAACTTTGACAGAGCACCAGGCTTAAATGCATTACATGCCAGCATTCTGTAGGAAATACCAAGGGAAATAGTAAGATCTTGGGTGAATAATTCTGTGAGCGCCTTTATGACAGGTTAGCACCAGAGGACTAAACGGTGTGAAAATAATACCCACATTTGGGAAAGGAGCCAAGAATGATCCTGGAAAACTATGGGCCAGTAATCCTGAATTTGGCATTAATTCTTCCAAACATTTATGAGAAACGTGGTTGAAAATAATTAACACAACGGAAAAGAACAAAGTACAGTCACCATACAATCAATTCTGGAGTCTCAGTCTTAATTCTAAAGCTACCCTGAGGGCCTTAGTGGAAGGTCATGTGGCAAGGATATACATTTCAGAAATAAATAAAAATAAGATGAATGTATCAGGATGCAAAATGTAAGGGTTACTAACTGTTTGCTGTGCTGGATTCCATTGCATATGTGGAACTCCTTGCCCCAAGAGGTTAGATTAGCCTCCCTCAACTTGGTGCTCTCATCAGCCCCAGTCAGTATGGCCAATGGTCAGGACTGCTGGGAACTGTATTCCAAAACAACTGGAGGAAACCAAATTGAGTGAGATGGGGTTAGATCATCTTCCTCTTTATTTTTGTTCTGCCAGTATTCAAAGATTTCCCCTTTTCAAGAAGCCTTTGATAATGTATGAGTTATTGTTTCTTGTATGACTTTCTCCATTCTTTTAATGCTGTCTTTAGTGTTGTGAATGAGATGTGGTTTGTTATCTACTTTGAATGACTGGCTTGTTATTATTTTGTCTCCTTTTCCCATTTGCTTTGCTGTTTTATGTTTCGATAGCCACTTTGAGCATCTCCATTGGAAGGGAAATGCAAAACAGATGTTTGATTATCCATTAAAAAAATGAAATAATGACTACTCCTACTATTCATTTTTGAGCCACTTTTTCTGCTCAAAGCAGCTTACAAAAGAAACAAATACAATCATAATAAAAAGCAAAAAAAACAAACATAAAATTGTTTCTGCCTGTGTGTGTGTGAGAGAGAATATCACTAGCGTCAGGAATGCCTGGCACTAGATCCTGGCTGAATCCAAACCTACACTTGATTTAAGCACTGGAAGGCTGTGAAATCAGAATTGCCATTGAGAAGAAGCTAGGAGTATCCCAAGAACCACCAGTGAGCCCATGGATGTATGGGCACCAAAGATTACCAATCAGAATAAGTAAGTGTCCAGCTCAACTCTCAGCACTCCTGCCCATTGGTGTTAGAGGAATGAGGTGCTTTCAATACAGGGTTCTTCAGCCTTCAGGCAGAGATGGTGGAGAGCAATCCAAATGGCACACCCCGTTCATAAAACAAGACAACTAACATTGTCTTTTAATGGCCTTTTAATGGTATGGTGGAGTGTCTCACTTGCCTAAACACCCTCATTCCTGGGACTCTGTCTCAGAATGAAGAAGATAAATGAAAATGAGCAGAATATGGAAACCTTTCATGAAGGCCCTGGGTGAAACCCTATTCTTGCCCGGCAAGCCCACACACGAGTGCACTAAGTATTCATCCATGTTTTGAGGTCTTCTAGAGATCTGTTGAAGCTAAGAGTGAAGTGTTTGTGTGCGCAGGGAGGTTATTTAGGTACGTCACCTTCTTTTGTGATCTTTCACAGGTCTGACGGTTTACCAAAGGAGACAGAGAATGCTGCAGACTGTAAAGCAGCTTGATCCCCAGGTCTTCACAGCCCCATTGATTTGGTGAGCTAGCATGAAGGGGGGGGGGGAATGCTTGTGGTAGCTTGGATCAAAATTCTGGACCGAACATGAATAAGTAGCTGTTGAGAGTGATAGTATGTAGGGATCTAGGGATTTTGTTAAATTCATTCTGTCTGTGTTTCATGGATTGGCAAGGTATCTTTCACTCCATTGTCCCTTCATTGATGGAAACAGATGATTTTTTTTTTTTTCAGGGATGTTCGAGAATTTTATTCCACATTAGCACTAATGTACGCTTGTGCTAATGCTCATTAAAGCATGTGCAAATTTGTAAAATGCCCTCCAAAGGTTTTTTTTTTTTTAAAGAAAAGAAGAAAAAGCAATCCACAGAATCCACGCAAATTGGTAAAACCCATTCGGTTGCGGAATCTGCAGGTCAGATTCCTAAAAGTCTGAACTCATTTGAGTCCAATGCAGACCTCTCCAACGTACCTAATAGTACGTAAGGAATGTTTTTCATACAACCTCAAAAGTACTTAGTATCCCTGTGCTGCATTTCATGTGGATTGTCCCTTCTATCAGCAACACAGCTTTAATTATTCTGGCCCAAGGAATAAACTATCAGTGATAATGACTGGCATATATGCACCTTTTGAGGCATTTTTCCATTATTTTAGAAACATAAGTAGACAGTAGGATTCATCCATTTCCTCTAGGCTAGATAGTACTTAAAGCAATGCATCAGATTGTCCCCCTGGCTTCAAGATACACGATCACTATTGACGATGAAACAAAATACCGACTCTGGAATGCAGGATTATGTTATGGAGCTATTTAAATTAGGCGAATGTTGACTGAACAGTGAGGTATGTGAATGCATTCTCATTCCAAGGTGAGGAAAACACGTTTTTACAAGTTTCCGAAAAAGCCAATCATTTTTCTTTTCACCTTGAGTTTTTGTGAGGAAATGAAAAAAGCGTTCAGTTTTCACAGTTGGAAGAGAATTATTTTTGCATGGAAATATTTGTAAGGTGCAAATCAATTTTTGGACAGCTGCATGCAGCACACACAACAGCCTGTGATTTTTCAGCCAGCTGCATCCACAGTGCACAGATGTTTTTGGGGAACTTTAGTGTGAAACTCAGGGGGAGGGAACAGACATACACACTCACACACGCAGGGATTCTTATGCATATAGATAGTCATGAGTCAAGGTTGTGTGAGGGTATAGTCATTTATTTCCCAGAATGTGTTCATAAACTGAGAATAAAATCAGTTATTCCCCAAATGGTTTAGTAGACAGGTGGAGAAAAGGCAGATTGGGATCTATTACTTGATTTGCAGTAGATTTCCAAGGATTTGTGACTCCTAGAGCCTATCTACACACGCAGGATAAAACACTTTGAAAATATTTTGAAAACTGTATATGGAGTGTGTCCTGGGCTCCAACAGTTCTCAAAACTGTTATAAACCGTTTTAAACCATTTTAAAGCAGTAGTGTAGATAAGCTCCTAATAGTTTACAACAGAAAGTAAAACTGAAATTTAAAAGGGGAAAAAACTCTAGTATGGCTGGTAGAACTCTGTATACAACCTCGTACACTTATCACTTAACTTCAGTGTTCCTCACCTGTGAAATAGGAGCATATATGTATTGCCTTTGACTAGGTGTTGTATTGTGTTAGAATCCCCAATCGATAGTAACTCAAGATGTAGATTTGTATTTGTATATTCAGAGGATATATGTAGTGCAGTAAGTAATTGATTGCACCTCCCCAACAATTGCAACTTTCTCTGATTAGTGGACCTTGAGATTCTAATACAAAACGATTAGGTTGATCAGACCTAGGCACACTTAGAGTAGAGCCATTGAAATCAACGAGATTTAAGTTAGTCGTGACTAACTTAAGTTCCATAAGGGGGAGGCTACACCAGCCATTTATTGCAGGATTGTATCGCTGTCATCGCTAACAGAGCACATGAAGTTCACCTGCTCCCATGGTGATCTAGGCTCCATCTCTGTTTTCCTGGAATATCCCTGACTGCTTTTGTTATGTTTTTTTTCCAGCTGTCTCACTTCCATTCCAAAGTACATGTGCAGTGTGCCCTCTTTGCGAGGTCATTGCTGTCCGTCCCGAGTTCTGGGCTCAGCGAACAGCCAATCAGCTGGGAGTGGCATGGGCATGGGTATCGGAGGTGTGCGGGAGTGGAGCTGTCTGCCATTGCCACATGTTTTGGAGGGGTATGAGTGTGTTTTACTGCTAAGTGTGTGTTGTTGTTTTAATACAAACCTATCTCTGCGCAGGAGCGCATATTCCGTGGAGTTCCTATCCCCCATGTGTTACTGCAGCTCTGCACTCATGCGCATCCCTCACGAGTCATCAAAAAAATCTCTGCCCCATAGCTATCTGCCTAGCCCCGCCCACTTCTACCGATACACATGCGGAAGCGCCGTAACAGGGCGCATGTGCACCCACAATGGCACTCCTGTAATTGTGGTAAAGATCAGTCGCATTTGCCCTGTGAGTGGTGATCGCGAAAGCCAGGAGCATTCAGAAACATCCCTTTTCCGTAGCGAAAGGGCTGCAGGTGTAGATTAGCCCTAAATCTGGATTCAACCCAATGCAGATTCCACAAGCCTGAAGTCTGCCCACCCCTGGTTTAGCACAGTTAAGGATTTAGCTATGGGATTATAGTAACGGTGCTCTGTTACAGTAATGCTGATCATTTGAAGCTGGAACAAAATGATAGTTTCATTGGTTATGAAGTGTGATTCTCACACTTTGGCAGGATCTACAGTACAGCTTTATAACAGTCTATAACAGTATTGACAACGGTTGGGGCCCATGGCAAATTCCATGTACCATTTTCAAACAGTTATATCCTGTTTGGTGTCAATCTGGCCCTTTCAACCTTGCCCCCCCCCCCCCAGTCTTCCTACACTTTCTGTCTTTCAGAACCTGACTCACCAACAATAAACCAACCCCATGCTAACCATCTGGCTGTTGACAATGTAGTTCAAGGCACTCCTATCCCTGCAAATTTCATCCAATTAAAAAGTTATTGGCAGTTCCCCCTTTCCTTTTTTTAAAAAAATCAAAATATAAAGATGAGGAGCACTGTGGCCTATTTTTCGGCAACTTTTTTGGCAGTCTAATGCTCTCCTAAGGGAATTAGAAAATCCATCTACCTCTGACAAACAGGAAATTAAAAAAAAAATCCATTGTAGTCAAGGAGAGGCACAAAGCCTCAGATTTCTGTACCTAGATTCGGATTCAGCACGAGAGGCGAAGTGGATGGCCTCTGAGGCCCCCTCCACAAGAATGCGCCTTTGCGCCTGGTTCCGCGATTATGCGCATTATCGCGGAGGCGCATTTACTCACAATCCCTCTGCACGGGAGGCGGCGGGAAGCGGCGAAGCGCATTAAAAGATGCCCAAAAAGCGCTTTCCAGGTAGTTAATGCGCATAATCGCTTGTTCACACAGCGAAAATGCGCTTTAACGGCCGGAGCAAAATAAAAGTCGCTATTTAACGCGCGTTCGAAAATGCGCATTATCGGGGAGATAACGCGCCTGTACGCCCGTTTTGCGCTCCGCTCGTGTGTAGGTAAAATTTATAATGAGCCTTCAAGGCTCATTAAACGCCCCGTGTGGAGGAGGCCTGAATCTGTCTGAGCAGAATCAGGTTGGTGTACACCTCTACTGGACATGCTGCTGCTTGTGGACTTTCTAAAACTCTGAACAATAATCATTTCTTTACACCTCATTATGTGACCCAATATTGGCAATACATTGATTGCATTGTTTAAGCATAACTCTAGTGATGGGGGAATCTGTTTCTTTGCAGGTTGGTACAACAGCTATTGTACTTCTCAGTATTACAGCTGACGTGCATCACTTTGGAGAGATCATTACCCTGTACCTCATTTGCTGCTTTCCTCTGGAGAAAAAAATATTTTGAAATGGGCAAGTGAAAGGAATGTAGGAAGTTTTAATTATTTATTATCTTGCTGTGTGAGTGAGAGGGATAGTAATCAGGGAGAGGAAAGAAAGAAAGAAAGAAAGAAAGAAAGAAAGAAAGAAAGAAAGAAAGAAAGAAAAAGGGAGGGAGGGAGAGAAAGAAAATATAGCAAAACTTCTATTAATCTACAAGTTACTATATGCTTATAAAACTATTTGTTTTGTTGTGAAACACACTATTAAAATGAAATGCTTATATAAATATCTGTACTTCATTCTTTGGATAAGTAATATACTGCAGCAACAGTTCCATTTAGGCTTGGGTCTTGTTTCCAGATGCTCTGCTAATCAGCTCTTGCTTAGCATTCTCCTTTTTTCCTTAGGAACAAGCATATTTTATTTACTGTATTCATGTCACCTTTACAAATAAGATTCAACATACTGCTGCAGAGGTGTGAATATTTACCCCTCAAAAGCTGCAAATCTTAATGAATAAGCTTGGTGCACCTTGCCATCTAATCTTCTATTCCAATTTAAGGATCATCATTTCTTTTAATAGCACTACAACTTTATATACCTTTATTCCCCCAACACCAAAGTCCACAGAGAATATGTATGCTTTCTAACATGTCTTAATAATAAAGTGGTTTCACTAGGTGGCAGAGTTTTTATTTTATTTTATGTTGATTTAAAATGTCTGTATCCTTCCTCCATCGCATCCGAGATGGCTTACAATAATTAAAAACAAGCAATCATAAATTCATAAAACAGTTTCAGTAGATCTGCTTTAGCATTCAGTGTCATTCTTCTTGAAACATGGGGGGGGGGGGGTCATTTGCTTTTTGGGCCATCAAAAATGATCAGTCAACCCCAAGACCTATAGGTTCCTATACTCCCTCATTACCCCCAACATGCCCGTGACAGAAACTATGCCCACCCAAGAGATGACATGGGTTATTCCCTCTCACTGGAAACAATGGAAGGGGGAAAATAAAAAATGACCACCTTCCCAACCTCCAGACCTTAAAAATGGTGGGATCTCTTCTCCAGATCTCCCTACCATGACCACAACTCATAGGATTGATCTGTAAATAATCTAAGTTAAGCATTAATCCTAGTCAAATGATACTTACATATAAAGTAATCACGAGTTGAAGGGAGGATGGGACTGTGCTGCTGGTCCTGCCACCAATCTTACCCATGCCCACTAGGATCACCCACTGAAGTCTGCAGATTTGGCACAGATGTCCGACGAGGAAATCTGCAATGTGAACAGTTGTTCACAGGTAAGCTTTTCTTTCCAGACATCCATGTTCAACATGCTAGCGTCATGATGCAGGGTTGATTGGTGTGCACAAAATATCATGGAATGAGCAGTGCAGATCTGAAGTCATGGAGGTGGGATGAGTGGTCATGGGGTGAGCAGTCATGGAGGATGAATGGTCCCCCTCTAATTCATGATTGCCCTACATGGTAGCATCATGAGAAAAGGGCTTCAAGTTTAGCTTAATATATGAAGTGCACAATCCTGTGTATGTTTAGACAGAAAAAAGTCCTACAACTCTAAACATGCATAGGATTGCACCCTTAGAGAGAATAAACTAACTTGATCAAATCGTGATTTGTAGCGAAAATCTCAGGCTATGACATAGCTGATGAAATGAGGGTATCCGTGCAGTATATTTTGGTAGACTGACAGTGTGGTATTAAGCTTTGAAGGTGTGGGATAGGAGAAGTGGATGCATGAGAAAATTGGAATGACAGAAGGGAGACAGTTGATCCAAAAACATATATATGAAGATATATACCTGTTACTAGTTTCTTCTTCTTGTTATCACTAGCCAACTTCAGTGTCACACATGAGACTAAAACAAAGTCAAAATGGGAGTGCTAGAAGAAAGATGAAGAAGAGGGGAGAAAAGGAAGAAGACAGGGGTAGAAACAAAGAAGTCTAAAGACAAAACACTGTCAGTTTGGAACCACCGCATTTGACAGCACATGTGACAGCCTTGCTAAATTCTATTAACCTGTTTGTTCAGTAGAAATAATTTCCATATGACAGATGAAGAAAAAATTATTATATTTCTCACACTCATCCATCATCCCACTAAAGTGGATTTGTGGCCAGGCAATTTTTTTATAACAATTTTGCTACATTGCTCTGTTTTACATTGAAACCGCCATGGTCTTCGTTCAATTTCTCTCTTTTTTCATAGCCACAAACTTTTTTTTTTTTTTGCCAACTCAAATATCTGCAGCATCTCTATTTAATTGTCTCTCCCTCCTGGCTATGTTGTCGTCTTATTAGTTTTCATAACTCTGCCTTACTTTGGGGAGATACTTACAAGAAAGTACTTGCATTTGTTATACCAACAAGAAACAAAAAAAAATACATTTATATATGTCAGACTCATACAGGCCAAGGGCTACTGGACACGTATTAAAAGTTAATTTTAATCAGTTATCAGAAATGAATGTAACCCCCTTAGTTGATGTCACTGGTGGTGGGGAGGGCAATGTCTGAAGACAGTATCTAAGGCTACATATGCAAGCATGAATGTATGCAGTGTTTTTGGCAAACTTCGATTCCCCACGGGAATCGATGAAAAATGAAGGTGTCTGGGTTTTTCATTGTTTTCCCTATTGAAAAATCCTAGCCTAGAGTCCATTATCAGTTGTTGGATGAAATAAGTGATGTAGAAGACTTTAGTTGATTATATCTGTACCTGCCATTAGTTCTTTGCAGTGTTGGGGCTAGAATAATAAATGTCCTAAAGAATCCAGTGCCTGTCTGGGAAAATGTAATACATTTTCCAAAAAAAAACAAAAAACAATTTCCATGTAATGTTGTTAGATTGCTTCTGCATTAAAATGTGTAAGTTAATACAGCTGCATGGGTGTCGTAATATATGCCACTCTAAAGCCACCTACAAGTTAATAATCTATCACCAATTCCTCCGCATCTCTTGGGTATCCAACTCATTAATTATTTCTCCCCTGAAATATGTAGGTTACTTGCCTGCTGTCTTTTATTATTACTTTTCTAACAATAGCTTACAAATGGTTGTCTAGAGAAGTTGGGGGGGATGAGAAAAAATGAGTGAGAAACATTAAAACCTAGGAGGCAGAAGTGGAGAAGAGATGTAGCTTCTAAAGTTTGAAATGTAAACATTACATTCTGCAGCCAACTATAAGGAAACTATGCAACCAGGCGGAAAGAATAAACTGGGCTAGAATACACACATAGATATATCTGGCAATAAATTGGTGGGAAAAATAGAATGATGCCCTCCAGAAGTTTGGACTTCAACTCCCATCAGCCCCAGCCAGTATGGAATGCTGGGAATTGTTGTCCAAAACATCTGGAGGGCACCAGACTTAAGGAAAGCTGCTCTAATTTGTGTGAGTGCCATTCCTGTGCACTTCTAAAAATGTTAATGACAGGTGTGAGGGAACCAAGCAGGTTCAGGTCCAAGTCCTTCTAAACCACCACCCACCAATCAGCAGACCTTCTCCCTGAGTTCCCACAGATTCCCTTCTCTGTACCTAACTTGCAACCCCTTAACTGACATTTCCCAACTGTTCTTTTCTACCTACCTAGAATCCACAGCTAATTAGAATTTAATTCCAGGCCACATCTATAAATATTCAAAGCAATTGTCTCTCTCCCACTTCTGATTGTCACTAAACAACTTATACACAGGCCTTTATAGCCTCTCAGATCCCACACAAAGTAAACATTACAGAACACTAAGAGATATTGTTATTGAACTGACTGCGGTTTCCAAACCTTTTTTTAGAGGCACTCACATGGATGCATTACAGTAGAGAACATTAGAATAAGGATCTCTGAGGCCACTGCAAGTGTTTACAGAATCAAATCTATCTATCTATCTATCTATCTATCTATCTATCTATCTATCTATCAGCAGTATTTACGTGCCACTTCTCAAAATGGTATCCCAAAATGGTATACAAAAGAATAAACAAATAAACAAACAAAAACCACACATACAATAGTATCATGAGGTAAGTACAAAGATAGCTCATGGCTGGGGGAAAGCCAAAGCAAGCACATACATACTCAATAAATTCCTCAAACATGCCATCATTGAGGTCTAACATATTCGGGAAGGATCTTTCCACAGGATGGGCACCACTGCAGAGAAGCCCATCTTCACTTTACCACCAAATGAAAATCCATAGCCTGTGGCATGGACAACAGGGCCAGTCCTGAAAATCACTCCTGAAAATCATAGAAGGCTATCAATGGCTACTAGTCTTGATGGCTAAGTGCAACCTCCAGTATCAGAGGCAGTAAGCCTGTATACGCTAGTTGTTGGGGAACCTGCCCTGCATGTGGGTCCCTGGTTGACAGCTGGTTGGCCACTATGTGAACAGAGTGCTGGACTAGATTGACCCTTGGTCTGATTTCAGCATGGCTCGTCTTATGTTCTTATAGTGGCCTGGGAGGTTGGTATGGGGGGGGGGGGGAGACATTCCTTGAGGTAACCTGGTCACCACTATTGTTCCCTTTGGGACAAATACTATTTAGCTAGTACTAATCTATCTGTGAAAATCTTCCCATTCTCAGAAGCAAATTTCAAAAACATTTTTTTGCAAAGCAGGCTAATGGAGCTTTTGATCTTTTTTTCAGGTATTTCCTTTCCTACTCTTGCTGAACCTCCAGGATATAGTTCTAACAGAAAGCTTTTCTATGATAAACTGGCCTCTACTAACCCAACTTTCCAGGCAGCTGTTGATTAGAAGAAAATTCATACTAAAATCATAACTTTATGAATTCTTTTCATCTTAAGGTTCTAGTTTGGCACAACTTAGCATATACTCAGATGAAGGGTCAGATCTTGAAGGCTCGCTGGCAAAAAACCAAAAACATGTAGCCTCCATTTCACAAACATTTCCACCATTTTGTTGGCAGACTGACACTAATGCAATAATGAACAACGCTTGAATGAGGAAAAATGGGCTTACATGTGGCTGAAATTGTGGATCTCATATATGATGTGGGTCTTATATTTGAAATAGTGCACCAAAACTGTACACAATAGTTTCACGCCTTGATTCTAGTATAGTTTATCTCAGTTATCATGTGTCTTTTATTACAGTTGGTTGTTAACCATGACAGAGCTGTAAGACAGTCCTCAAAACAACATGTTTATTGTTCAAGATGTCAACATCCACTAATCATTTTGCTTCTAAGTATATGGCGAAGTAACTTGCAAATAAAATTGTGCAATAATAATTCTGTCAATTCCTGTATTTGATAGAATTCTTTGTTCCATCTAAGACATCCTCTACTCTCCTGGACTTTTCTTCAGAAATACTCAAAGGGCATCATAACGTGCTTATATTTGGTGCACCTGATCTTCCTCATATGTTGGCACTGGCCAATTGCCCGGCTTGCCACCATCTGCTGCTGTTGTCAGTAGCGACTCATCATTAAGGGTGTGAGGGAGCCACTGTCCCTCCCACCCCATCTGCCTCTCCCATGCTTGTGCATAAGGAACCCAGAAAGTTTCATCTCTAACTTTCCACTCCAGATTATATAGCTTAAATTTAAAGTTGCTTAGGAACAGACTAATTTATGGGTTTTTTTAAATCTCATCCTACGCAGTTTAACAAGATCAAACAGAAAAAGTCCAGTTCACGTTTAGAACTCTTGATTCAAACTTCAAATGTTCTGTTCAGCCTAATATTGGGGTATATACCATCTATGTGGGTGATTATACCATATCAGAAATTCTGGATGTTATGTGCTGCCATGAAACCCAACCTACAAGCCTCCACAGCTGCCCCACCACATATGAAAATACAGGATATAGGGACTATTGTACCTGGCAATCAAAAAATGAATAGTAATTGAATAGGTATGACACTAAATTTAATATCTGGCTTAATTCTTTGATTCCTGCTCCTTTTTACTCCAGTGTAAAATGTAACTTGCTCTCATTTCACCTTTCATCTCTTTCTCCTTCCTCTTTGTCCCTGTCTCTGTCTGCACCCCTGCCCCACTCTGCCTCCACACTGTCTCTCACTAACCATCTTTTTCACTTCTATATTTGCTGGGATTGGTTTATGAGAAAGGGAAATCTCTCAGAAGTTTGTTTTCATTAATCAGATTAACAAAAATGTCTCAATAAACTTTCTATCATCATACAAAAAAGAAGAAATGGATCGCTTTAAGATAAATCATGTCATTTACTAGTTGAGCTCACCTCTATTTTCAAAATTACTATTATTGTCTCTTTTCTCCATCATGGCGTTTTTTTCTAGATGGACATGACAGGCTTTGCCAGTTCATGCTGTCTTTTACTGATTCAGGAAATAATAATAATAATAATAATAATAATAATAATAATAATAATACAAAGTCAGATATTATGTGTGATGAAAGATGCACAAGTTTATTTTGGGACGTTTTGCCATGTCAAGTAGTATTAAATATGCAGGCTCTAATACAATAACAACGGGTGTGTATTAATGAATAATATTGTTAAGAAAGAGAAGTGCATCTCCATTTTGCTGCCAGCTTGTAAATATACCCAGAGTAAGAAATTCTCAAAATTATTTTTTTAGAAAACTGAAATTAATCAAAATTTGCCAAAAAATTAAGTTACAAATTCTATGTTTCATATAATATAGCTCCATAATAGTATTTTTTGGTTAGGCTAGCTTCTGATTTTGGACACAGTTTGTCCACATGTCTTCTAAGGAACTTTGGTCAGCAAATAGTACTTGTAGGAGCTGCAGTCCTGTAAGAATGATACATTCTGTTCTAGACATTGTCTGGTCTAGAAAATTAACCTCTACTTATCTCTCCATTCCAGGAGCATTCAAGTGTGCCAAGTTTAAAACAGTGTCAGCAGTGTAGATATTGGAGATTTGCATATCAGCAAAGTTCAAGTTCATCCGAGTTCTCTGAATTCCACCTTGAAGCTCATTCTGGCTCGTATTTGTATCAGATTGAGAGCTTTCTGTTATGTTTTCTTTTTTCTTTTGTTCATTTCACATGAGAATGTGTGTGCATTTTCATGAGTTTTTTTTACCAAATCTATGCATCAATTGTGGACAATTTATGAATTGTACACATTTTCCTCCCATTGATTAAAGCATGTCTGTGCACATTTTTCAAAAGTATACTTTCGTGTGTGCATTCTTAAAATGTATGCATTTTTTCAAACACTTTTGAGAATTGCATCTCAAGCTTGGAAATGTATGGACTTTGAGCACAGATTATGTTCAAGTCCATGTTCAGTTCTGTTGAGTTGCGAACTGGGTAAATTCTGATCAAAAATAAACTGAAACAATTTTTTTCATACATCCCTGTTAGACATCTATTCACTCTGGATCCAGACAGTGTAAGGTTTAGAACTTAGCAGTGTAGGAAATGCACATTTCTGTGCATTTTTAAACATCTGGATAGACTCAAATCTAAGAGGAGAAAACCATGTATTCTATAAAAGTTTTATGGTGTCCCTTCTGCCTAAATAACTATCATAGGCTGCAAACAATTTATTTCATGATCTATACGAAAGACCATCAGATGCCTTGTTCTGTCACGTTTTCAAAATTTGTAAGTGACATTTGTTCAAAGGGAGAATATCAAAGTGTTCTTTTCAAGCCCTGAGAAAGGACTAAACTTCAAGAATAATTTTGAACGTTTTATAAAGCCTTGAAGTGGGCCCAGGAGTTCTGTATGCTTAAAACCAACTCCTATAGTTCAGACGGATTTCGACGATTTAACATGATAATAAAAATGTCTTTCAACCTCAAAGATTAAATAAAACACTTTTTGTTTCTGTCTTGGTCTGGAACAAATATAAACCTTAATGCCATATGCTGCTATTTGGGGGCATGTTAAATTTTAAGCACTGTATTCTGCTTTGACTTTCAAGCATTTAATTATGAAGATAACATTTGTAGCTATGGTTAGCTCATTCCGATATACAGAATTGGTACAAGTGACAGACAATATACAAAACAGATGCAAGTGACTCATACATGCTTTGGGGATGGGGAATGACTTTAAGTGTTGCATCCTCCCCTACAGAGAGATGTGTGTCCAGTATAGGACAACTATGTAAAGAGGTGACTGACAACACAATCCTATACCTGTCTACTCAGAAGCAAGCCCTACTAACTTCAATTGAACTTACTCCCAGGTAAGTGTGGATGTGTATGAGATTGCTGTCTGACTTACTCATTAACTCTCTTTTTTCGTTCCTAGGAAATGTTGAAAGTAGCTGAAACAGTAGCTGGAAACTTAGAAGATCAATCACACCTTCTTGTTATCAGATATGACTGTAATAAAGGGAGGTTTGAGCTAGCAAGAAAAACACCAACCAGTGTGCAAGCTTGACCGCCACCCCCCCAAAAAAACCGTTTTGATTGGACTTAAATGATATCACCTGACCTACTTTGGCCTTTTGGTCTAAAGAGGCTGGCCTATTGAAATAAAGTAACTTTTCCCTCTGGCAATTCCCTTTGGCCAGATCTTGGTGGGGGCCCTTGGGATGATGCTCCTCAAATGATCAGATCAAGGCCCAGGGTTGTTTAACCCCTTGAAGGGGATAATATACATATTGGAAATGCATTAACAGTGATAGTACAGCACTGTGATAGGAGAGTGAAAAGCAAATTTACATTCAACTCTTCCCCATAGAGAAAACAATGGCTGCTGTACCAGTTATGTGGCCTGCCTTACTTGACCTGTGCATAGAATTGCTCTACTGCATCTTTACTTTTCTTGTTACACTTCAACTTTCCTGAGCCCTTTCCACATTACTGGAAGCAGCCTTCTTAATTTTTCTTCCTAAACAGGCTACACAGGTATAGCTATGGAGGTTTCCTGTTGTGATTCTCACATGTACAGCCACGATATCTAGACAAAAAGTGTAGAGTAGTGATTAATGAATTAGACTAGACCTGGAGAGACCCAGGTTCAAATCCTCACTCAGCTATGAAGCTTACTTGGTGGCTCAACACTAATTCTCAGCGGCCCCATTCAGAAGATACCTTAAACCATTCCTTTAACCACAGGGAATAAGGCAAAAAGCACATCTCTACTATATAGGGGGAGATGATCTTTCAGGTAACCTGGTCCCATTTATTTTATTGTGGTTATTATTATTTTAATTGTTTTTATCTTGCAACTTGAAGGTTTGTTTTTAAGGAAGCCAGAGGAGGAGGAGGAAGCATAGCTAATATAGCAAACATCAAAACAGACGTGGGAGCCTGATGTGGATGTGCCTCATTTCCAAGAGATAAAAAACAAAACTACAATTTTATTTGAATGTTTTATCCTAAAAACCCTTAGCTGGGAATAAGTCTCACTGAACACATCTGAGTGGATGAGCATAGGATTGAACTCTTAAACTCTATATTCTCCCTCTGTTTTAGATTGCACTGAAAACCCATTCTTGATTTTTTAAGAGAAAACATAATGATCAAAAAAGTATGGGTAGATTATAGAGATGATGATTATTATTATTAGTAGTAGTATTCCAGAGAAGGTGCTTTGAAGGAGTTTGAAACTGATGTAGGGTGAAATGTGGCAACCCTTTCAAAATCCATCTTGGAAATCTGATGACAGATTTTTGAAGTTATTCCAGAAGCATGAAATGGAACCAGCAGAGCAGCTATGTCCCAGCAAAGTTATGTGTCAGTGGGGCTAAACCATTATTGTTCTTCTTACATTTGGGAACCATTACCATGTTCGAATTCTAATACCATCTTCAAGGCTTGGATGTCATTTCCCAGTCTTCACATTCAAAAGATAAATCCCATCTAAATGATACTGTTTCAAGTACCTGCCTTCAGAGTACAATGACAAAATGTGTTGCGAATAGGAATCTGTGGAGTAGTTAACGTAGGTTGGGTGGCTTCAACGAGGAGATCAGATGGGGAGAATGAACAGGGCCCTCCATCAGAGAAAGAGTGTGGCAGAGCTAGAAATGACAGTCAAACATAAAGCCGCTCGCTCTTTGCCAGACGGCTCCAGCAGAAATGTTAGAGGCAGCAGGGTGACAGGCAGAACGTGTATGCAAATTGCCCAATTAGGTGTAACCTGCTATTGAAGAAACATTTGCAAAGGCAACCAAAAAATAATAATAAAAAAAATACAACAGAAAACCATTCTGCAACCCTGCAATGTCAATTTAAAATTTGTCCCAGATTATAAATATAGAAGACTTTTTGTTAGTTTGTATGCTGAGAATTATCAGGATCCCATGAAATATGCAGTTCTAAAAATGTCAGGTACCCTGTATACATAATAATAAGGGTGTGACAAGCAGGAGTTCTGGTAAAGAATAAATGCTTCCCCCCTGACTCCAGTCACATACGAAAGGTCAAGGTTTCCATATACGTAAATCAGAAGTCCGTATCCTATGCTAATCCACAGGGATCTGAACTTTCAAGGAGCCAAGTGCCTTCTATGGCATGCTGAGCACACTGAATTCACGTTGATTATAGGCGGGTGCCACTGGGACTTGAAAACACGCACATCTTATTCTATCAACTGCCAAGTGGAATGTCTATTTTTTCCCCTCTCTCATTTATTTTTGCATTTGTCCCCTGCATGGGAGAGTTAAATCATTTTTAATAGCATAACCATTAGCAAGAGACTGATGCAGGGCTGTAATCAGCACCTGGGATTGTTGGGCAGCTGCCAAGACCCCAGTACCTCAGCAGGGCCCGCTACTGATGCTGATCTGCCCTGGCATTCTGAGCATCAGCCGGTGGTGAACCTGGGACATTGTGGGAAATAAAAAAGATGGCTAGACCCAGCCACCCAGCATTACATCAAGCAGTGACACCCACCTACTTAAGCTCATCAGGGCCCATTGACAGAGAAGGGGCCCATCAAAGAACCGTTTGCCCAGGGCCCCATCAAACCTGGAGCTGGCCCCGGACTAATGTATATGCACACACTATGCCTAATATTTTCTGTTTCATTCTAACTCTTCTGTAGCACCTTTCATCACAACATTTGAGCACTTTCCATATTGAGATTATGAATACAGTGCTGAACCCAGATTTTGAAGGGCCCTCAGGCAAGACACCCTCAATGACACCTGCAAGATATATACACACACACATATCACAGGCCCCTCCCTCAGGGAGTCTACTTTCTTACCACCATTGTCATCAGCTCCTTTTGCTCCTCCTCTTCTTTCTCCTCATTGCTACCACTTGTTTGCTCCACAGGCAGAAAGCCAGAAAGCAAGTTAGCAATGGTACCTACTGCTTCTCCTTACCACCACTGTTGTCTGGAGCAAAGCAAATGGAGGTGAACGAGCAGCTTGCAATGGTGAAGAGGAAGAGCCACTCTAGCCTGTGGGCCCATGGCAGGTGCTCAACCATGCCTACACTTCCCACAGGAGAGCATTCCAGACTTGGAGTGTCACCACCATTGGCCTTCTCTGTTGTACCTACATAATGCATTTCTCCTATTGATGGCATATGGAGAAGGGTCTCCTATGCGTTCCTAATAAACAGGCAGGTTGGTATAAGAGGAGGCACTCCTTCAGTTAGGATGTTCAAACCATCACCCCTCAGACGTTGGAGGGGCATGGCACCTGGAGGCCATGTCCTCCTGATACATGTTCTGGCTGTGAGCTCCTGCTAGCTGGAAGGGCACAACTCCATCACAAATTCCTTAAAAGTATGAAGGGGTTCGTCTGAACCCCTCTCATATAAAACATTGTGTTCATAAAAATAGGTGTTATATATTCCTCATTAAAAGGACTCAATTCTTCTCCCCAGAGGTTATTTTACAACATACATATTTATTAGATGGAAAGAACCATGAGATATTTCAACAAGTCTTCTATTTCTTCTGTACTCCCTTTTTGCCAACAGTTTCACTCATAAATGACCAAATCTGGAATGTTTATTCCCCTTTTCCCTCTTACTTATATTCTCTATCTCTTCATATGGCAAAAGATTCTATCTCCTATTATTAAATCACTAGAAGAATGTGTAAGACCATTGGATCATTGTCTTCTGCGTGCTACAAAAAACAAAATTGGAATGTTCCATTATTCATTTTATTATGTTTTTCCCTAGAGAATTCTTATTTTGTAGAATGTTGTGATTGATGTTACCTTTATCAATGGTCTCTGCTAAGCCTGGACAGATCAGATGACACATTTTTGGCATAAGGTATGGATGGAAATATGCCATTAGCCTTCACCCATTAACATCAGCAATAACACTTATTTCTGATGCAACAGCTCTATTTTCCATACAAATACATCACATAATATGATCAGACTACAATACCCACTGAATGAAGTGAAAACCAGATCAAAAGGCCATGTTAGTCCTAGGAATAATCTACCACAGGACTGACCCACATGAGAATATACTAGAGCACCACTAGGTGAACACCTATAGTTTTAGTTGAGACCACTCAAACATATAATCAGTGATCTACAACCTATCTTGGACAATGACTCTTTCCTCTCCCAGGCCTTGTGTCATAGGCCTATCCGTGCTTACAAACAGCTGCCCAACCTAAAGAGGATACTCATCAGCTACAACAGCCCTTGCAACAGAGATACAGACACAGAAAACAGATTTTATGGCCGACACAGTTGCTAACTCTTTTCCCCATCTCCTCTGGCGACACTATTACAGGACCTAATAACACCACCCTCAACACCCTTCTCATCTTCCAGTGTGCTATACGCCATCATTTGCCAACAATGCCCTACTGCATCTTTCATAGAACAAACATGCAAACAACAACAACAACAAATCAACACAGATCTGACATTAAGAATGGCAATGTTCAGAAACCATTGGGAGAACATTTCAACCTCCCAGATCACTCTGCCAATAACCTTAAGGTGACCATTCTTGAACAAAGGAATTTCAAGGACAGATATCAATGTAAAATTTCTGAAGTACAATTCATCCGGAGATTCAACTCTTATTTCCTGGGGTTTGAATAAGGATAACTTTTGCTTATTTAGCACACCACATATGTTAATTGGTTCACCATTGAAATGATGTATGTGTTATCATACAACATTTTGCGAATGACAACTGTTAAGGTAATTATCACTGTCTCATTTCTGCATTTCAATTCTCTCTGACAACACAGTCTACATCTCCCATCCCTGCCCAGCATGTGTATTTACATCTGCCAATTTGAGGTTAATACTACAAGCATCTGATGAAGTGGACAGTGTCCATGAAAGGTTATGCCAGAATACATTTGTTAGTCCATACGACTCATTCTTGTTTTCAGATAATATGAAACATCGTAGTATCGTCAAAGGCAGATTATGCTTGAAGGCTGAACATCTTTGAAGTGAATCCTTATTATAATGAATGAATGTTACAAATCCTCACTTAGGCTGCAATCCTGTACACATTTACCTGGCAGTAAACCCTATTGAATCAATGGGACTTATTTCTGAATAGACATACGATTGTACTGCATAACACCTGCAAAATGGTGAGCCCCGCCAAGTTTTCTCCCAGATATATCATCACATGTGAAGCTGTCCTTGCCATAATGTGGTCCTATCTATAGGTTAAATTCAGTAGCAGGTTTTGGATGCTGTGAAATGGTGAGGTAGTCATATACATACTTGGTGATGTTTCACTGGCTGAATTCGGAGAACACATTAAGCAACTGGGGGGGTGGAGAAACAATTGTCAGTTGTGTTGCTTATTGTGTTTTGTGGACGGTAACTACTGATGGTATGCTATTCTGCCCAAATAAGCAACTGAGAGAAGCAACTGGCTTGCAAGTTGTTTAGCTCGAAGGCAGTTGTTTAAAGTGTTGTGTGGAGGGGTGAGTGGGTTAATGGCGTGTGATGAGTGGGTTAAAACACAAGCCCATAGAGGCAGGCGACAAGAGCGACCAAAGTGGCTGCTGCCACTCTGCTACAACTGGTGCAACTTGCAGAGGCTGCTGGGATAGAACTGGGAAGCCTGAGGGAGGAGGGAGGGTGGGGAGAGAGGTGGGGCTGTGTCAGTCAAATGCTGGGTCCACTTAACGCCAGCCCCAACCACCCACAGTTGTGTAGGAATATGTTGTGTGGGGAGTACACACAAAATAACCAACTGTGAGTTGGCTACTCAACTCACCACTGGCTGAATTCGGATGACACAATAAGCAACTGGGGGTGGGGTGAACAATTGTCAGTTGTATTGACTATCGTGTCGTCCGAATGCTGCCATAGTCAACTCAGCGCTGATCCTAATCCACCCCACAGTTGATTATTTATTACCATGTTGTGTGGGGAGTACCCCCTAGATGAACAACTGTAAAGTTGATTATTACCCCACCATTGACTAATGTGTTGTCCAAATTCAACCATTGACTAATGTGTTGTCCGAATTCAGCCAATGTCTACAAGTCTAAGAGTATCCTTAAGATTGCTGTCCTATACACATATACCTGGGAGTAAGTCCCATTAAATTCAATGGGGTTTTCTTCTAAGCAGACATCTATAGTAGTGCACTGTAACCATGAAATTTCATGCAGCATCCAAATGCAGGTAAAGCCCAGAATGCAACTCATTCTAAGAATCACAGCACCAAGATCTATTTACTCAATGTAAGTATAACACAATAAATCTGAGCTAACCTCATAGTGGAACAATATTCTGACTGGCTCAGAGGCAAATACAAGATAGTCTGAAACCTGGTAGGTTAAGTGATCAGTGCTTTCTAGAGGATTGCGTGCAGCATGCATTTAAGTGTGCATTTATTTTCTATTTGTTAAATCATAGTCCTTTATTGGATAAATTGAATGGTTTGGATATAGCATCATCTGTAATTAATTGGTATGCTTGCTACTTAAGAGGGCACATACAACTTGTGTTATTAAATGGTGTCATGTCAGATTTAATGGATGTCATTATAGGAGTACCTCGGGGATCCATCCTTGGACCATTGTTATTTACGATCTTTATAAATGAACTGACAAGTCGGCATTCTGAGTGCAGCGTTCATTTTTATGCTGATGACACAGTCCTGTGCAGGCATTTCTAGTCATTAACTGAACTTGAAGCTGACCTGCTTAGGGATTTCAAACATTCAGCATTACTTTGGTGTCATGTGGGTTGTTAAGGAAGACAAGACAATGACATTAGCAATGTCCGGTCTGTAAAAGTTCAGGCCTGTTGGCTTAAAAATTCTTTTCTGTCTAATGTTTTTGTATATAAGAGAGCTGCATAAGAAATTCCCCCAGACTGTAATGTCCTGATAAGTTTCTTACAAGACCTATTTCTAGTGGGTAGCAGAGATGCAGGGATTCACCAACCTTCCAAGCCATTCTACTGTGCCTTCTCTTAGCTTCAGTCAAAGCTCCTCCTATTTGTTCCAGCCCACTATAGGAATCAGAATTCTGCACTAAATGGGACAAGTGACTTAAGTTGATAAATTGCAAGGCCTTGTGTGGGGGGGATAGTGGTTAGGGTGTTGGGCTGGGACTTGGAAGACCAGGGTTCAAATTCACACTCAACTATGAAGCCCAGTGAGTGCCCTTGGGCCAATCACTATCTCTCAGCTTAACCTATCTCACATGGTTGTTGTGTGTGTGAAGAGCCATATATTGGGGATTCAACCTGGGACCAGCGGCTCATATTTCTGTGGGACAGCTATCCAATGTGCTGAACCCATTTGGGGGATAGGATCCAACACTTTGGATAGTTCCTTTAAAGTTCTGACTGAGGCCGTTTCTAAACCAGGCTGTTTTCCTGGGATGGCCCCCGGCTGGTCCCTGGGCACCAATGGTGTGTACTTCTGGGATTGCCCTCCCCCCCTATGCACTGATGGTGTGTATTAGGTACTTCCGGGATCACCCTCCCTCCCTCCCTCTCTCTACACCCCTATGGTGTAGAAAGGGCCTGGTTCTGACTGAAACCCAGAAGGGATTCACTTCCCAGCTGAATTAGGAGACACCAGCTCCATTGTCTGGGACCCTCTGCATACAAAGCAGGAGCTTAACCACTCTTCCATTACCTTCTGCTTTGTAGACCATGGAGGTTTGCTGCTGAAATAGGACACCTCTCCTTATCTTGGGGGAAAGGGGAATTGTTGGGACATACATGTCTCTGTCACTTTTTCATTTGTTCTAATAGTAAATGTAAATTCCTATCAAATTACCTTTGCAGGGCAAATCTGCAAAATGTTTGACCAAATTTGTGAAACGGTGAGTTTTCATTTAAGATGTGAAACCTCTGTCATATAGCTCTGAATTATACAGGGCTAGATAGTAGAAGAAAGTTATGTAAATCAGAGTACACATCTGATTTACCTCTTTGAAGAGTGGAAAAAATGATCCAGTGAAATAAGTCTGTTCAAATAGGCAGTCCTATAGGTGCTAAGTTAATAGGAATAGCAAAACTATTATTCATAGCATGGTTTGTTTGTTTGTTTGTTTGTTTACAGTGTTCTTGCCTGCTCCTCTCAAAAAAATACGCAAAGCAGCATACAACATTAAATAATACAACAATCCCATGCAACATTAAATAAGATGACAATCCCATGAGATAAAGGCAGCAACACAATAAAACTTACAACCATTCTAAGAGCAATTCAAAATTGAAATCCAACTAAAACTGAAAAAGGAGGAGGAGGAGGAGGGAGGAGGAGGAAGAAGAGGACTAAGCCTCCAATGCATTTAGAGTAGTGCAGGTGGTAACAATAGTACTGGAACTCTCTGTAATAAAAAATAAAATGGATTATCTTTTCCTTCGAAAATGAAATTCATGCGGTTGATTCTGCATGTGTGCATAAAAGAAAATCACAGCCTGAGCTTTTGCAGATTTAAGCATACCTACGCACAATTATTTATTTCTTTTCTTTCCCCACCCCCCCACCCCCATATATTAGGAAACAAGCCAGTTTTTCCCATTAATTTGATGGAGAAACATCCAGTATTCCATTTGGGATCAATAACACAAGGTGCTTCAAGGGAAAGAAAGATGAGGAACATTGCACTCCAATATGTGCTTACTCTGATGTGAGTTCCATTGGACTTACTCCCAGGTAAGGAAACCCAATTAGACTGCACTACCAATCATTTTCATTCTGAATCTCAAATGGCTAGAAAATAGGTTGCTTTATTCTTTTTCTTCCACACTAAATCGCATAATAGCTCACAAGGATGGCCTACACAGTTGTTTAAAGAACAACTGCACTTGTATCAGTAAGGTTATTGTAGCTATATGGTTTGTTGTTATGAGTTTTTCTGTATTTCTATTACTTTTATGCTAATCTTAAAGATAATAGTATAATTTGTTTTAGTATTACAGAGGTATTTGCTGGAACCACTATAAAGAGTCTGGAAGCATCTTTCTCAGTCCTTAAGCCCAACGCGAAGATTACATGAGGGGCTCCACGTCTATTTGCTGGATATTATAATCCATATTCATTGAAAAGGTCTGAGTTGCATTGAATTCTGTTCTGAGGAAAGGACTCCTTTGCTGTCCTAGTTTCTACTTAATGTATTGACCCCTTTATCTGAACAGCATGTTTCTTCCCACTATTAGCATCTTTTAATTATTTATGGCATATTTGCTTGCTTTCCGTATTGTTTAAAATCCATTGCCCAAATAACTGTCTTTATTTTGGTAGTTGGTTTACTGTTGTTTTCTCCACCACTCATCTGTGGGCAGTCCAATAAACATTATGGATTTGCTAGCTGCATAAGCACAAACCAACCAAAATGGAGGGAAGCACACTAATTCACAATGCAGCAGTTGGTAGTGTTTGATGCTGTCTGGTACTACCACAAAGAGTAACTCAATATTAACAGTTGATATTGTGGTTTCTAGTAATGGGCGAACTTACCCTAGGTGAATAAGTTATTTCTAGGATAATAACTAAGGCCCTTTCTACACCATAGGGGTGTAGAGGGAGGGAGGAAGGGCAATCCCGGAAGTACCTAATACACACCACCGGCGCACAGGTATCTGCCTGGGACCATCCCAGGCAAACAGCCTGGTGTGGAATGGGCCAAACTCTCTCATGTAAGCTAAGAAAAGAGTTTTCTCTTATGGTTCACATAAACGAGCTTGTGCACACACACAATGTCAAAGTGCATCTTGGGAACTGTAATTTGGAAATATGTAGTTCATCATGATGTTATACATCACATTATGTACCCCCTTCCTGACTGGTTTTTTCAGATGGCCTTTCACAGAAACACAGCCACCAGCAGCAGTAAGTGAAGACATATCTACTTACTGGTCAAAATATAAGGAAGTATAGTACAAATAGCAACAACCCAAATCCAATCAGTAGTGAGTAAGAGAAAGATGTAACATCATCAAAGTTTACTGTAAACAAGAAAATGGTTAAATCCAACCAACTCAGAACATTTATTTATTTATTTAGTGTTACATTTATATCTCACCTTCCTTTATTTGTAGAAATAGTGTTGTTTAGATACAGACTGGGCTTGTTTAGAAGCTAGTGATCAATCCTGAATGAATCTAATAGTGGATTCATAAAATGCCAATCCAGGATAGTTATAATTGTGAGCATTGCTGAAAATTCCATTTTCATCATTTCTTAGGGGGGGGGGGGGACAAAAACTCAGGCAAAAGAGGCTGGGAGCAGTGAGAATTTTGGAGAATTTTCTCCTTGCAGAGGGGAATGGGTTTTCCACATACCTTTTAAATGTAGCCAGTTGCTGAGGGGTCTTCTTTCTTTTAATGTTTTTTTTAAAAAAAACAACACCCCTGCATTTTCATGAACCCAGGAATGCTTTATTGGATGCTTATTGGAGAGGGTGAGATCACATGGACTCCAATAGGCATTCACTTAGAACTGCTGGGCTCATCCAAATGCTGGAGGAAGGGGGTGTTGTTGTTGTTTTGAAAAACTAAAAAAATAGGAAGAGCGGCCGTCAGCTACAAGCCATACTTAAAAAACGAATGTGGAAATCCTGTCTCCCTCCGCAAGGAGAAAGTTCTCCAATCCCCCCCGTGAAAGAGGCAGGGGAAAAAATGCCTCTTTCACAGTCAGAGAGAAAGTTCCAAAAAATAGGGGGCAGGTTTTGGCCCAGAACTATTACAAACGCCTGTAGTAATTTGGTGTTTGGCTTTTGTAATTAGGCTGGCACTTTTTCAATGTTAAGGATGGGGTTGGAAAATTGATAAGAGCAGTGTCTTTAGTTCCATTCATTATGGATAGGCTGGCCATATGAAAAGGAGGACAGGGCTCATGTAACTTTAACAGTTGTAGAGAAAAGGGAATTTCAGCCGGTGTTATTTGTATGCAATTAGTTCCTGGTGAAATTTCCTCTTCATCACAACAGTTAAAGTTGCAGGCACTATACTAGAGTGACCATATACAAAAGAAGGCAGGGCCTCTGCAACTTTAACTGTTGTGATGAAGAGGGAATTGCACCAGGAACTAATTGCATACAAATGACACTGGCTGAAATTCCCTTTTCTCTACAACTGTTAAAGTTACATGAGCCCTGTCCTCCTTTTCATATGGTCAGCCTAATTATGGAGGCATATCAAAAACAAACATTCCCCATTACTTCAAAGTCGTTATAGCTGGTATTGTATATCTCAGTGATTATGCTATTCTCCTAAGTTTATGAGCCTATCTACACTACAGCTTTAAAACAGTTTATAACAGTTTTGAGAACTGTTGAGGCTTAGGACACACTCCATATACAGTTTTCAAAACGTTTTCAAAGTGTTTTATCCTGTGTATGTAGATAGGCTCGGTGTTGGTGTTTTAAGTCAAATCCAAGGAGAAAATTATTATATGTTCTTTGATACATAGAATAGCAGCTAAAGAACCATGAGTCCAAGTGGACCTAAACTGTCTTGTCCAGCAATAAACTTCCCATAATAACAAGCAGCCATTTTATCCATACAATGTCCCTGGAACGGAAACTTTGTTTGCTACTGGGAGTGGTGAAGCAGCAGTGGCTGCTGCTTTGGAGTTGCTTGGGATGCCTATCTACACACACAGGATAAAACACTTTGAAAACGTTTTGAAAACTGTATATGGAGTGTGTCCTGGGCCCCAACAGTTCTCAAAATTGTCAGCCTATCTACAGTACTACTTTAAAATGGTTTAAAACAGTTTATAACCGTTTTGAGAACTGTTGGGGCCCAGGACACACTCCATATACAGTTTTCAAAATGTTTTCAAAGTGTTTTATCCTGTGTGTGTAAATAGGCTCGCTGCCTCTTGTCCACCCCAGTGACCCCAACCTATTTGCTGCTAATGGTGGCAATAGAGCAGCAATCCCAGCTGCATGGTGAACACTGGCGGAAGAGGCTACAGCCTCTTCCCTCCCTGGCCTGATTGCTGCTTTACCACCATTATTAGCAGTAAAGCAGTGATCCCACCAGTGCACCACACTGCCTGTCTGTCGCAGAGGCTGGGGTCTTGGTATGCCGCCAGGGGCTGCTTCCAGCTTGTGGGCCATGCTTTTTGCATTCTTGGCTTAAAGCATGGGTGAGCAAACTTAGAGGATCCAGTGGCTAATTTCCCACCCCTGAATCCCACTGTGGCTAGATGCCCCCCCCCACACACACACACCAAAATGCCGCTGAAATTTGGTGGCAGTTTAGCAGTGTCAAAACAGCCATATTTTCGTGTTTAAACAAGGCAAACAAGATGTGAGTGCTTTTTATAGGATCAAAATGTGGTTTTCTTGTTGCTGCTGCTGCCACACCACCAGAATTCAGAAGAAATTCAGCAGTGGTGATTTGGGTGGAGGCAGGGGCTGCCGAAAACAAAACAAAAAGCCAAAGGGCCTCGTGCAGCCTGCTGCCATATATTACCTACCCTGCTATATATTGCCTACCCGACTTTGGTTTAAGTTTAATGCCACGAGTGCCAACAAATCTGAACTCAAGTAATAGAAGAAAACAAAGTGAACAGTAACTACTATGAGTCACATATTCCTCAAATTATTTTGCCAGTTATTGGGGAAGGGGGAGGGAGGACAACAATGAGAAATTGATCTAAATAGTGACTGGCAATAACCACCTCACAAGTCAAAGAAAATGGGCCTTTTTTTGCTACGGTTTTCGATATTGTAAAACCTGTAGAGATTGGAAAGGAGGAGACATGCACAATACTTTTACTGAAATAAAACAGCAGTGTGTTTTATGACATTGCCACCTCACTGATGGAGAGAGTAAAACAGAAACATTACAGGGCACGGCCATTGTGATGGACTTTTGGGAAGCATCAGCAGTCGTGAGTTTGAGACCAGTACTAAAGTCAGAATGGGTGGGGGGTGAGAGAAAGATGTTGAACCTTCACCTTGCTGCATATTTGGAATACAATTGAAACCACTTCTTCACTATGGAATCAGTCAATAGAAAATGGAGCTGTTATACGGAGGCTTTTCTCTGACAAAAATGCCTTTCTGAGCCAGCAGCAAAGGCAAGACAAACGCAAACCAGGGAAATGGTTTCCCTAGCAATGATCCTCGCATGTGTTAAGCACCCAGCTCAAATGCATTATGCTAGCTAGACAAAGAATGAGTACTGAACAACCTAGCCTATTGCTTGTAGGTTGACAAAAAGCCTTTACGTTTCTTTCATGGAAAATACTCCACAACAGATGGCTCTTCTTTGAAGGAGCTGGCCCGTTACCAAAGAATATTTCGTTTTGAGACAGTTGGAAGTAAGATTCTCAAATATTGGCTCCGTCCAGGGAACAGAACAAGATGATCTAAGGGAAGTGCCCAAAATCCTAAGATGGGACTCCCCACCCACACCCACTCCATGGCTCTTCCAGGCAATTTCTACCACTATCACCATTAAACATAGGCCGTATCCAAGAATCAGCAGTGCCAGATGAGTTGCATCTACCAGTCAGTCGTCTAGCTATTTATGAACTGAGGTATGATTCAAGCATAGCTGGGTAAATATTATGTGCCAACAGTATGTGGTGGATCATCACAGTAGCAGTGGAACATGAATGCCTTTCTTTGTCAATATATGTTCAATGGACTGTATGCCCATAGGATCCTACCCAATAATGTGATCCCACTTTTGCGCCACCATATCTGGAAACCGTTGATTTTAAATACCACCTTTGTGCCATACAAATGTCACTGTATAAAAACATTTACCTTAATTCCTTATCCCTTCATTTTCCACTGTCCCTATTCAATACTTAATAATCACAATCTGATGAATAGCAATTTTCCTCTCCCTGTAGCTTTTGGGAGCCTATGGTGCACTGCATAGAGGTGTCCCCAGACAAGACAGCTGAAAAAGTTTCAGAAGGGTAGGTGTGGAGGCTATGGAGTTATGAGGATTGCGAACACATTTAAAACTCTCTCTTTTTTCACAATAAAGCCTGATGAGATTGGAAGAATGGCTATCTCATTGTCCCATCTTTGCTTTCTCCCGGAGCATAGTGATTGGAGACCCCTGGTAGATGTACCCTATGATTAGAAAGTGGATCTTAGGCTGACCAGATAAAATCCAGGTCAGGGCTCCTGTAACTTTAACAGTTGTAGAGAAAAGGGAATTTCAGCCAGTGTCCTTTGTATGCAATTAGTTCCTGGTGAAATTCCCTCTTCATCACAACAGTTAAAGTTGCAGGGGCCCTACCTTCTTTTGTATATGGTCACTCTAGTAAAGTGCATGCAACTTTAACTGTTGTGATGAAGAGGGAATATCACCAGGAACTAATTGCATACAAATGACACTGGCTGAAATTCCCTTTTCTCTACAACTGTTAAAGTTACATGAGCCCTGACCTGGATTTTATCTGGTCACCCTAGTGGATCTTTCAGTCAATCAACCCATCCTCCATCCCTCTCCCCCACCCCACCAGCATTACAAGAAAGAAAGCAAAATACACTACTTTTGGAGACACTGTTTGCCTTTCTGAAGTTAAATTATGACCAAAGCCTCATGCAGGGTCCAGATTCAGTTCAGGTCACTTCGGAAGGAAACCTACTTCACCTTGGAAACCACCCAAAATGGTCCAAATGGATCCAATTTGGACAGGGTTTCAGGCTTTGGCTGAGTCAAATACACACCTTAATACTGAGCTGCTAGTTGCTGGCATATATTTATGAGCCGTTGAGAGTAAAGATAATGTTTGTTAACTGGCCTGTCACAACCTGACCTTTTTGATTCTCCTCTCCAGTATATAAACACCTGGGACAACTGTAAACCTGCTGAGGCCATAACTGCTTTCTTGGCAATGCAAAGTAACAGCTTTACTGGCAGTTAGCAAGCTGCCAAATCTAGGGCTCATTTACAAAGTAAGTGTTAGGCCTCAGTTAGAGGTAACCTTTTTACCTCTCACAGTAAATCACTTGTAATCACAACACTGCTATATTACATAACACTCTTATTTATAAATTTTGCACAACATTTTAACTTTTACCTCAGAATACTCTGTTTCACCACAATAAGGAAGTGAGAGATTGTCTTTCTTTATTTCTTTCTTTTAAGGTGGCTTACAAAACAAAACAATGCAAAAGCATAATAAAATCATATTAAATATAAATTAATAATTGCATATAAAATCCATTTCTAATAAAATGCAATTGTAAAACATCTACCAGCGGCAACTATGGTTAAAACTTTCAGTTAAGCCAGGGAGAACAGATGAGTTTTTAAAATCCTCTTTAAAGCAGCCACAGGTGGAACCAGCCATATGTTTCGTGGGAGGTAGGGATCACTACACAGATGTAGGCAGGTCTTCAAATAACCTGGACTCAAAGTATTTAGCGATTTAAAGGTCAAAACCAACACTTTGAATTGGGCTGAGAAACAAACTGGCAACCAGTGTACAGGACTGCTGTCTAACCATCTAGCCCCAAAGAGGATGCAAGCAGCCACATTCTCTACTAGCTGAAGTTTCTGAGTCATCTTCAAAGAGTGCATTACAATTAGTCTAGGCTGCATATAACCAGGGAATGCATAACTGAGGCCATGTCCACTATACCGTACAGATGATGTACCAACCAAAGTTGATAAAAGATGGTAGGATTGCAGCTGATGTATCAACCAAAGTTGATAAAAGATGAATCCTGGCTGCTACACTACCTGTGCTTCCACACACGAGTTCAGGAGGACCCTCAAGCTATGAATTTGATTCCTCAGATGAGCGCAACCCCATCCACTGCCAGTTGAATCCCTCTAACCAGATCAGAAGATTTCCCCCACTGAAAGTACTTCCATCTTATCCAGATTAGGCTTCAGCTTGTTCCCCTTCATCCATCACAACACTGCCTCTAAACATGTATTAAGGAGTTCTACGGCCTCCGTTGGATTAATAGATGGAAAAGAAAAGTAGAGGTGAATGTCATCCTTAAATTGTTAACACTGCAGCCAAAACCTCTTCTACTAATGGTTTCATGTGGATGTTATCAACGAGGTGGGCAAGATGGGACCTTGAGGTACACCACAGGCCAAAGTCCACAGGGAAAAACAGAGGTCCCCCAGCACCAACTTCTGAGATTGACGGTCCATGTAGGATTGAGGCTACCATAGCATTGGGGACCCCAAACTCAACTCAGCCTGGCAACTCAGAAATACATCATGGTTTGGTTGATGGAATCAAAAGCCAATGAGAGGTCCAGGAGAACTAACAAGGTTGCACTGCTCTTGTTCATTTCTCAATGTAAGTCATCCATCAGGCTGACCAATGTTGTTCCTGTCCCCAAAACAAGCCTGATGTCAAGTTTGAATAAAGCTATCTGAGGTGACCTGAGCAATGCAAGCCTCCAGAGATGAAGAAGTTTTCATGTCAGGAACTGGTGATCTGAGGATGTTAGAGACGAATACATGACACTACCCGAAGATCAACCATAAACCTCAGGGCATGAACTACATTGCAAGGATGTATTTTTATACGAAAAGGCCAGACAGGGTCAGGTAGTACTCCCTGCATTGTATCTTCATTTCAAAAGCCAACTCAATAAGATAATTCACATCTTACCTAAGCAGCATGGGTGCAAATTCACTATGGTTTCATTCCATAATGCTCAGGTAATATATCAGACAAGGAAATCCTAAGGAAAAACAGGTCACTTGGGAAGCTACTGAAGCTGGCCCCAATTGTTTGCTGTCCAACTGTGGGTGAAATAACAAAGGTTACATTGTGACATATGGTGACCTGAAATTAACAGGAAGACACACTAGGTCATTGCAATAATGGATCACATTATTGCAACGTGAACCCCACAGACTCATAAGGAATGATTACAAAACCCAGATGGTTTTCAATGTGAACATTCATTCATCTCTGGTATGTATTTTTGCAATGGCGAGATACGAATTACAATCTTTGCTTAGCATGTTTAGAAAATGCATTTCGATAATGTGAGCATATAGGTTGCTAATAATGAGATGTGTTCTCATTACTAAATCCTCCTCAAATCTTGATCCAATTGTCCTGTGAGGGGCTGCAAGCCTCATTCTGCTATGATAGCCGCTGTCTCCTCTAACTTCGGCACAGAGCCCAGTGTAAGAGAATCAACTGTCTTACTGTCATTGTTTAATGTTTCCTTCTTAAAATTGGGCTCTGGGGACCCTGCTGACTCTGAGCTGTTTCATTCTGAAAGCCCATATCCAGTGCCGCACAGGGTCAGAGTGGCCATTCCTCTTCAGCTGGTGATAGTACTGGGTGAGAGGAAAGCTATTATGCGTGCTGTATTACACTCGTTCTTTGTCACTGGAGGTCTTCTGAACGCCAAAGGAATGTTGCTAGAGGCAATAACAGCTTGGGTTAGAACTATTTTGAGGCACTAGGTCACAACAATGAATTGGCCTCTGTGCATTTATCTAGTATGATCAAAGTATTAATATTCATAACTTCAGGTGTTTATCTTTCCAACACAGCCTTTCTTATAAAAGATACTGGAGGGAGAACATTATCCCCTTGGTGGGTAGAAAGACCTATTCACTATCATTTTCTCTCACTACTGAGACTTCAACAGAGCTGCTCAAATGAATTTTAGGGAAATGATTAGCTACCCGGTTAGAATTACTAGCATATTTGATCTGTGTTTTGAGCTGAACCATGGCTAAATACTTGGCTTTTCATTGAAATGTTTCAAAAGATAACAGCAGCCATTTGCATTAACCTGTTACTTAATCTTTTGTAGCTCTTTGTAATGCAATTTGCTGACTACCTGAGTTGCGGTGTATTTCTTCAAGGTAGCAATGCAACTGCAAGGTGGATAAAAGCCTGTTCTAATGCCCATAAAGGCTTGGAACAGTAGGGATGTGCAAATCAATTTTAACAACATAAGAACTAAACCAAGCCATTGCTTAAAATAATGAACTGAAAGGGTTTCGTGGATTTATGTTGGGAAGTATATAAGAAGTATATAGGCATCTCGGAATAACTTACACTCCAGGCAAGGGCTGAAAATACTACCAGCTCTACAGGCAACAGAAGACTCATATAAGACTTTACACAGTCCACTGGCCTTTGAGAAAAGTTCAAGGAAATACCAGAATGCAAAAATCCTGTTTATTGTATTTAACTATGTAGTGCTCTTAAAAAGACCAAGACTTCTTTGATTGTATCTAGATACGGGGGAGGTTCTTATTTTAATTTTTATATATCTTGCATGTGCTCACACTTGAATTGTAGAAGTCCAGAGATGTATGAAAACTTAATTTCAGTTCACTATTTTTTTATCAGAACGTACGCAGTTTGCACCAACTGGAACCAACCTTAGAACCAAACATAATTTAGAATTGAAGCCCATACATTGCCGAGCTTATGATGCAATCCACAGAACAAAAGAAGGGTTCAAAAAATGTGCACATTTGAAAAAAAAAATGTGCATGGAAAAATGTGTACTTTTGAAAAATGCTCAAAAAACATGCTTTTAGCAATGAGAGAAAAAAGTATATTTCAAAATGCACAGAACTGCTGTGCACATTTGGGAAAATATGCATGAAACATGCAAAAATTGTAGGGGAACCCAAAGCTCACAATCTGATCTTGACGCAATTCAGATCGAGCTTCAAGGTGGAATTCAAAGAACTTTGACAATCTTGAACGTTGCTGATTTGCAATTCCTACACAAGTCACACTTTTCTCAGTGATGCCTGCCAATGGGTGGGGAGGGGAGGGGAGGTCAGGATAGGATGTTTCTTATGGCCTGTACAGCCCCAGCTCAGAGCCGATCTATACTACTGCTTTATAACGGTTTATAACAGTTTTAAACCGGTTAATAACCATTATTAACCAGTTTAAAACTGTTATAAACTGTTATAAAGCAGTAGTGTAGATTGGCTCTCTGTCTCCGGCAGCACGCTTCCTCTACATGGGCTCAAAGGCCCATCTAGAGGGGAAAAGTGGGGAGGAAGAGAAGTGAAAATCACCTCTGCTGCTCCTCCCACCCTGCTGTCAGCAGCCTGGCTGCACATTGGATACTTGGAATCCTCTGAGATTGGAGGCTTACGTCCAGCAAAGGCCCAACCCATAGCGTTGTGTCCTTCATATTTTTTTCTCAAAAAATCCCTACAGAGCAACTGTTGCCTTCCCCCCACCACATTGAAAAGTGACAATGATGTGGAGGGAGGGGGTTAGCCCTTTTCTACCATGTCATTTTCCTGGGGGAAACACCCCAACCCCCTCTGTTATATTTGCCCTGGAAAGGAAACTGCTATTTGCAGGGCACAGAGGGAAAAGCTGCCTTGCAATTTAGGATGCTTCATAGCATTGTTTGTTCTAAGCAGCCTCCTGGAACCCTACTCTACATCCCTCCCAAAGCCCTGACCTCATTTTGTTAAATAGATAAATGCCATCTTTCTAGAAGTGTTGGGTGTGGGTGGGTAATTACCATCAAGGGCATCTTGTCTCCTAACCCAACTCAAATGTTGACAGAAAGTAGCAGATATAGGAAGCATCTCACTTCCACGTCCATGTGGTATCTGTGTAGGCACAATACTAGTAGTTTGACAAGTGGGCCCCCATTAAGTTTCATGGGAATTTCAGGTGGAACCCTCCTCTCATGCACTGGACATGGACAGTTTCCAGGTGAGAGTGTTCTTCGCTGCACTCACTCTCATTCTCTTTAACAATCGAACCGGTCATGGAATATAGTAGGGCTGTGTTGAGTAGGCTGACTAGATAAAATCCAGGTCAGGGCTCATGTAACTTTAACAGTTGTAGAGAAAAGGGAATTTCAGCCAGTGTCATTTGTATGCAATTCGTTCCTGGTGCAATTCCCTCTTCATCACAACTGTTAAAGTTGCAGGAGCCCTGCCTTCTTTTGTATAAGGTCACTCTAGTATAGTGCCTGAAACTTTAACTGTTATAATAATAATAATAATAACGATTTATTTCTTACCCGCCTCTCCGTCTAGATCGAGGCGGGGAACAACATGATAAAATACATAAAACTAATTAAAACATGACAAATATTATTAAAACTGCATTAAAACATCCTAAAACATCCTAAAAACATTCTAAAAATTACACTGGATATGCCTCCGGAAGAGAACAGTCTTTATAGCTTTCTTAAATTCTAAAAGACTGTTAAGTTGACGAGTCTCCTCCGGCAGGTCATTCCACAGTCTGGGAGCGGCAGAAGAGAAGGTCCTCTGGGTAACAGTTGTCAGCCTAGTCTTGGCCGACCGCAGTAAGTTCTTCCCAGAGGACCTGAGCATGTGGGGCGGATTGTACGGGAGAAGGCGATCCCGAAGGTAACCTGGACCCAAACCATGTAGGGCTTTAAAGGTAATGACCAACACTTTATACTTCGCCCGGAAACTAATTGGCAGCCAGTGGAGCGATTTTAAAGCTGGCGTAATATGGTCACTCCTAGATGTACCGGTGACCAACCTGGCTGCCATATTTTGAACTAGTTGAAGTTTCCGGACTAGGCACAAAGGTAGCCCTATGTACAGCACATTGCAGAAGTCGAGCCTCGAAGTTACCAGCGCGTGCACTACCATCTTTAGGTCTTCCAACTCTAGGAAGGGGCGCAGCTGGCGTATCAGCCGAAGCTGATAGTAGGCACTCCTGGCCGTCGCATCTATCTGGGCTGTCATTTGGAGCGACGGATCCAGGAGCACCCCCAAGCTGCGAACACAGTCTTTCAGGGGGAGTGTAACCCCATCCAGAACCGGTTGACACACCTCCAAACCCAGGTTGCGGCCTTTGACAGCAAGCACCTCCATCTTGTCTGGATTCAGCTTCAGTTTGTTTTTCCTCATCCAGCCCATTACCGCCTCCAAGCATTCATTCAGAGGAGACACACTATCCTTAGCTGACGATGTTATCGAAGGCATAGAGAAATATATTTGGGTGTCATCAGCATACTGATAGCACCCCGCCCCATGCCTCCGGATGATCTCTCCCAGCGGTTTCATATAAATGTTAAACAGCATTGGGGAAAGGATGGCACCTTGCGGTACGCCACACAGCAGCTCCTTCTTTGCAGAGCAGCTATCCCCAAGCATCACCATCTGGAACCTGCCCGAGAGGTAGGACCGGAACCACTGAAGCACAGTGCCCCCGATTCCCAATCCCCTCAGGCGTTCCAGAAGGATACCATGGTCGATGGTATCGAATGCCGCTGAGAGGTCCAAAAGTACCAACAGGGACACACTCCCCCTGTCAATACCCAGGCATAGATCATCCGCTAAGGCGACCATAGCAGTCTCAACTCCGTATCCCGCCCTGAAGCCAGTTTGAAATGGGTCTAGAAAATCAGTGTCATCCAAGACTACCTGGAGTTGAAAGGCAACCGCCCTCTCGATCACCTTGCCCAAGAATGGAAGGTTTGATACCGGTCTGTAGTTATTAAAGTCCAGGGGCTCCAGGGAGGGCTTCTTTAGAAGCGGCCGTACCACCGCTTCTTTTAAACATGATGGAAAACTCCCCTCCCTGAGAGATGCATTAATAATATTTTGTAATTGCGATCTAACCACATCTCCTCCCTGGATGACCAGCCATGAAGGACAGGGATCGAGAGGGCAAGTCGTCCCCCTCACTCGTCCAAGCAGCTTGTCCACAGCCTCGGTACTCACCAACTGAAACCGATCCAGTATAATTCTACTCGCGGAGTCACTGGACACTCCATCGTCAGCCTCTGCTATAACGACGGCATCTAAGTCAGCTATTATACGAGAGATTTTATCTGCGAAATGATCATTAAAGGCATTGCAGCGAACCGCCGAAGGCTCTAAAATCGGATTCAGGGGGGAAGGTGCCCAGGTTAGACCCCTCACCACCCTGAACAGTTCCGCTGGACGCGAATTCGCAGACGCAATGCGCGCAGAGAAGAAAGCTTTCTTCGCTGCACGTATTGCCACCCCATAGGAACGAAGATGTTCTCTATGCCGTGTCTTGTCGGATAGAAGTCGAGTTTTCTGCCATCGGCGCTCCAGTCGTCGTCCTTTCCGCTTCAACTCCCTGAGGTCTAACCAGGGCGCCCTGTTAGAAGCGGGTCGGAGAGGACGTTTGGGGGCGATCGTGTCGATAGCCCTAGTTAGGTCTCGATTCCATCTATCAACCAGGGCTTCTACAGGATCGTCGACGATACCAGCCATAAAACCTTCCAAGGCTTTCTGGAATCCAGCAGGATCCATCAGCCTTCGAGGGCGGACCATCTTAATAGGTCCACCACCCCCGCAGGGGCGGGTGGTAGCCGTGATACTAACCCTAACCAGAAAATGGTCTGTCCATGACAACACGGAGGTATTCATTGTGATGAAGAGGGAATATCACCAGGAACTAATTGCATACAAATGACACTGGCTTAAATTCTCTTTTCTCTACAACTGTCTCAAGCCATTTGGTGCACTTTTAAGGATAATTTTAGTAGTCTATGGCCTAATCTGCACCAAGCAGGATATTGCACTATAAAAGTGAAATGAAAGCAGTATATAAAAGACAGGAGCTACACCAAGCAGGATTTAACGATATGAAAGCGGTATATGGTATGTGTCGATGGGCCCCAACAGTTGTCAGCGCACTTCAATATCACTACAAAGCAGTAGTGTGGCTCCTGCCTTTTACATACTGCTTTCATAGTGCAATATCCTGCTTGGTGTAGATGAGGCTTATGAGTCACTGCAGTCCCTTTTCTTTGCTTTTGTTGCTATCCATTTTTTATCTTTATATTTGAACACCAACAGTTCAGTCAGGGAAAAACAGGAGCAAAGAGGAGAGAAGCAATGGAAAGAGCAGTCACTTCCAATGGTTTCATTTTGCATAAGGGCTGGCACATGTGGCGTATACCACAATGTGGCGTATGCCATTACAAATCTGCAGGGAGAGATGTTCAGCTTTTTGATTCAGTCTAAAGCTGGCACTGAAAGGATTATTTAATCTTGCCATGTAATTGGCCTCTGCACAACTGAACATGTTTGATATGAAATTTGGCTTTACTTTGTTGGGCTGACAGTTTCCCACTCATATGAACAAATCACAAAAAGCACATTAAACAACACAAAATTTGCACCAGGCTTTGGGGCATGAATATGTTAAATGCAGCTCTAGAATTAACTAACAATTTAACCTATTTGTACTCACAGTGGGTTGTATCCAACATAAGTCCTATTTAGAGTAGATCCATTGAAATAAATGGGACATAAGTTGGATTAACATTGGATACAACCCAGTGTTTATAGAAAACAGCATTAGATGTCACATTTTTTATCAATATTTTGGTCTAGTCTTACTCAAAATCCAGAGAGGGAATGAATTAAAGTTTTTTTTGTTTCCGGGCGAAGCATAAAGTGTTGGTTATTACCTTTAAAGCCCTACATGGTTTGGGCCCAGGCTACCTGCGGAATCGCCTTCTCCTGTACAATCCGCCCCGCACACTTAGGTCCTCTGGGAAGAACTTACTCAAGCCAGCCAGAACTAGGCTGGTGAGTGTTACCCAGTGGACCTTCTCTTCCATCGCTCCCAGACTATGGAATGGTCTGCCGGAGGAGATTAGACAAATTAGCAGTCTTCATGAATTTAAGAGAGTCATGAAGACTGCTCTCTTCCGGCAGGCCTATCCGGATGAATTTTAAGATGTTTTAATGATGTATTTTTTCTTGTTTTTAAAATGTTTAACTGTTTGTGATTCTTGTGTTTTATATTGTGTTCTCCGCCTCGAACCGAAGGGAGAGGCGGGTTATAAATTATTATTATTATTATTATTATTATTATTATTATTATTATTTCTTAAGGACATGCTTCTTAAAACAGTGATTGTGATCCTGAGATCTTCATTCTCTTAAATATGACAACAATGATCTATGCACGAATGCAGGAATTTAGTAAATGGTAGCCCTTTAAAGGAGAGTAAGGAGAACCACCAATTCATGCAACACAGCTATACTTCGGAGCCTCTAGATTATGGCCTGTGTCCACACTGCATGAGACCTTGCAATGCTTTGAAGAAGTGTAGTCCTGTTTCTATTGAAACGCTGACTTTTCCTTCACAGGAAGCTACTGAGATGGATCATTGGTCGATCTAGCTCAGTACTGTCTGCTCTGACTTGCAGGCAGAGTATTATGATTGTATTTATTAAATTTGTAAGCTGCTTTGACTGATTTTTAGCAGAAATGTAGAATACCAATGAGCAATAGTACTAGATGTTGTTGTATGTCTCTGTACAGGTACCCCAAATCCCTATACTTACTACAAAGAAAGAGGGAGAGGAGAGGAAAGTAGTTACTTGGCAGGTTGAGTACCCTGAAAATGGTATTTCTTTGTGTCTGATGAGATTGTCATTTACCCTCTATAGTTAAGTCTGTTGCATCACACAGTCTTATGTTTATCTAGAAAAACAAGTACAATTAAGGGAGATATAAATACAAAAGGTATTTTCCCCTTGGCTTAGAAGTCATGGCTCTTCCATGTACCTCCTCCTTTGCACCCTCAGCTTGGAGCTTGTGTGCATCAGCTGGAATCCCCCTTGCCCCAAAGGGGAAGGTCCTCTCTGGCTGTTCTTCCATGCACCTTCATCAGAGGTGGTCCACTTCTCTTCTGTGGGCATCCTCTGCTTACCCTGCATCTCCCTTTTCCATGGTCTGCAGGATGAGGTAGCCTTTATCCAGGACCATGTCCTTGTTTTGCATTATTGGCCCCACCCCTTTCAATTGCCCTTGATATTTTGGCAACCACAGCCTTGCCCCTGCCTTGTCGGGTAATGTTAGCAAAGTTCAGGTAATTTATTTTTCTTTTTATTTATACTAAAAGTCTATCTTGCTTTTTCTTCCAGTGGAGAAGCTCAAAGCAGGCAAAGCAACAACAACAACAACAACAACAACAACAACAACAGATGAAATAGCAATAATCCAATCATGAAAGGTAAATAACAACACACATCTCAACACTAAAAACAACATTAAAAAGAATCAAGAGAGCCAGAACTAACAAGAAACAATCACTTAAACAGCTTCAAAGGTTTCTTGAAATGCTACTGAACACAAATAAAGAGGAAGACATTGCATTCTAACCTTTTAGGGCAGGGAGACCCATATATGGACTACTGCTTCACCACCTTTCACCACCACTAAACACACCTCCAAAGGCACTGGCATGCACAAGAGGGCCACATCAGCTGGTCTTAAATGATTGGCAGATTCATCTGGGAGAAGACATTCTTTCAATCAGGTCCTAAGCTTGGGGCTTTAAAGCTAATAACCAGTGCCTTGGATTGCACCCAGAGAATAAACAACAGCCAGCGCAACTAATACAGTGCAGCAAGCAGTGAATGTTATTCATAAATAGGGAAGCAAGCTCATCCAAAACAAGCTGAACACCAAAACCAGGTTCAACAATTGACAGTTTTCTGGATGAAGCTTCACTTTGTTTGTCCATGTCCAATCTATCACTTGTTCTCAGGACCATCACTGGAATTAGATAAAAATGAGAGACAGGACTTATTACAGCCACCTTACCCCAGATTTCATTCAGATGTATTGGTAATCAGAATTATTTCAACAATCTCCGTATGTCTTTCCAGTTACCAAACAAAGATATGATACTACAATCCCATAACTATGAACTGATTATGATTTTGCTTCCTCATTGTCCAGGAATAGGAAGATAGCAGATGACTGGATCATTTACAGATGATGAGGGTCTGACTGTCTGGCCAGGCTTAGGCTAGTCTTCGGAGAGCCATTTGCACTGTTAACTCATCATTTGAGTGTCAACATTAATGTGCCTGCCGCACTATCTGTACTAGCAATTGCTGCAGGGGTTGGCTTCTGAATGCTCTGAAGCTTCATTGTCTGACAAATTAGAGGAGGTAATACAATCTAAAAATGTTGAACTATGACTCCATCTCAGAAGATGACCCTGACTTTATCACCCCACCTCCCCCCATAGCCAGACCTGGACACATTTTTCATAGCGGGCATTACGACTTCAGCAGCTTAATAGCAGTAGAAAGACATAATGGCTGAGTCCACGGCAGCTGCCTTTAAGAGAGACCTTTACAAAGTGTTGTGACGTAGCTTGGGGTGGGGGACAAGGGAATGTGTGGGGCAAGGGGGGAAATTGTGCCTTTCACATAAAAGCTGTCTTTACTTTGAACTAGAAAAGCTGGATTCTAAATTGCAACCATTTTCAACAGACTCATGTGTTCCTTATAAGTTCCAAGATTTTTCAGTCAAGGTTATTTATTCCACAGAGAGAGCAGTAATGTAGAAAACCAGCGTATCTACATGAAATGTCACTGGAGTTTTCTGAACAACTTAGCATTGCTTTCAAATGTCTCTCTTCACAGACTACACAACGTGTGACTTAATGAGCCAAACACAGCTCACCAAACAGGTTTTGTGGACTACCAAACGCTTTGACCAACCCCTTGCCTTCCATTTAAAAAGCTCTGGGAGCCCCACCATAAATGCCTACTTGCTTCTTTCAGCTTCTTGGGTCTCCTGTTGTGCAGATCTGTGATATTCTTTGCCTACCTAACAATCTTTAAGGGGGGCATCTGATAAAGTGACCATAGGGAATGGAGGACAGGGCTCCTGTATCTTTAACAGTTGCATAGAAAAGGAAATTTTAGCAGGTGACATTTGTATGCATGCAGCACCTGGTGAAACTCCCTGTTCAACACAACAGTTAAAGCTGTAGGAGCTATACTAGGGTGACCAGATACAAAAGAAGGCAGGGGCAGGGCTCCTGCATCTTTAACTGTTATGATGAAGATGGAATTTCAGCAGGTGCCACATGCATACAAATGACACCTGCTGAAATTCCCTTTTCTATATAACTATTAAAGATACGGGAGCCCTTTTCTCTTTTTCATATGGCTACCCTACATCTTTACTATCAGAGCAATTTCATTCTTCTTTTACATCAGCCCTCCCCTATCTAGTAGCCTCCAGATGTGTTAGACTGCAACTCACATAATTCCCAGCAAGCATGGTCAATTGAAGTTGCAGTCCAAAACATCTGGAGGATGCCAGGTTAGGAAAGACTGCCTTAGATGATGAAAAGCTTCCTAGAATATTCATGGGATAATGATGAACTCATTTTACAACAACCAAGGGATCCAAGGAGGGTTATCGGAACAAAATCTGCAATGGATTTGAATGAGATTGGATTTCTGTGAATACATGTTGATTCCGCAGAAGCCTGTTTTTTTCCATGGATTCCATGGATTTGTGGACCAGTTTTTATTTTTGGAGAGAATTTGCACTAATGCACATTTGCAAATTAATGAAATTCTTGTACAAAATCCCTGATTTCAATCAATGAGTGGAAGACAGAACAAAAGACACTCGAGAAGCCATGAAACACAGACGGAATGGATTTAACAAAATCCATACATCCCTCAGTCCAACTGCATGTAAGGCTAAATGCATCCTTAGCAACTCTATCATTATTTTAAAGCATTAATACTATACATGGGGAGGTGGTTTTCATCAAGACTCCAGTGCACAGGGAGAAGTTTGACCTCTTCCCAACTATGATCCTGATAAAAATCTCCACTTAATGTTAGGGGGAAAGTAATCAATGGTGCCAATGGAAGCTTCCCCCCCCCTTCAGTGGTGGTGGGGGGGGGTCATCAGTTCATGGCTGAGGAGGGAAGGGTTAAACTTTCTTTTTCTAATTGCTGTGGTCCAGAGATCGGGAGAGGGATTTGTTTAAAGTGTTCAGCTGGCGGTTTTGCAGCAGAGGCGCTCTGTCCCCCCTCCCTCCCTGATATGATGATAGGCTGGACAGAGGGAGGGAGAAGGCAGTGGAGGGGGCAGAGAGTGGCGAGCAGCCTCCGACGAGAAGGGGCAGCTGCTCATAAACCGAATGGTCATTGGTCACATTACAAAAAGGAGCTGGAGCTCTGAAGAAATTAACAGAGGCTATAACTTTGATGGACGGCTGGATTGCACCCCACTTGTTTAGAGGTAACCCCGTCAGTGCGAAGTGAAGGAGGCGTAAATCACTTGTCTAGTGGCACCCACTGTCTAGAGGCCATAGGATTTCTCTCTTAATGTAGTTTCATGTGCACTCTTTCACATTTTGCAGTGGAGGAAGCAAAAACAAGTTTTGCAGTGAAGTTCAAAGGACCACTTTGGATGCACTCAAGATTAAATTGCAAAACAGCCATGCATTTACAAGCATTTGTTGTTGCTACTTTTCATGCCTCAGAACAATTGTTATTAACTTTTTGTATAGAACGTTTTGTGCCTTTAGCATACATGCCTACAATATATAGAACTTTTGTGCCTTTGGCATACATACCTCATTGATTTCAGTGGATCTAAGGTAGGGTGACCAGATAAAATCCAGGTCAAGGCTCATGTAACTTTAACAGTTGTAGAGCAAAGGGAATTTCAGCCAGTGTCATTTGTATGCAATTAGTTCCTGGTGCGATTCCCTCTTCATCACAACAGTTAAAGTTGCAGGGGCCCTGCCTTCTTTTGTATATGGTCACTCTAGTATAGTGCCTGCAACTTTAACTGTTGTGATGAAGAGGGAATTTCACCAGGAACGAATTGCATACAAATGACACTGGCTGAAATTCCCTTTTCTCTACAACTGTTAAAGTTACATGAGCCCTGACCTGGATTTTATCTGGTCACCCTAATCTAAGGGCCAAATTAGATATTACTTTTTTGTTATTTATTTACTCTAGGGTAAGTGCAGGGGGGCATATTGATTGGGACATTGGTGCTGGGGGCAGGGGAATTTTTGTTAAAGTAGATATGCTCAAAAGTTTTGTTTGGTCCACACGTTCCCAAGTGAACCCATCTGGTTCGCACCTCCTGGCCTAATATGTGGATTAGAATATAGTTATTCTTCAAATTTCCCTGAATGTTGTGCAGCAATTGTTACTTCAAAAATGTACTAACCTCAATACAGAAATGTGTATTCTAAGATAAGATACATTTAGAGATGTGTACTTTGAGGGGAAATATGTTTAGGAATGTATGTTTTATGAGAACATGTGTTAAAGATAGGAGAGGAGCTCTTTTCCCTGTACATTCAGATTCACTTCTGGAAATGGGACAGAAGGGACTTATGGATGAAAGTGACATGGAATGGAAATAGATTAGAAACCTAAATTAATTAATTACAAAATGTGAGCCAGCTAGGGGCAACAACACAAAATCTATACAAAATATGTTATGGAACTAAAAGTATTACTCATAGAGCATTAAATGTTTGATGTATAACCCAGCCTGCTGTGCTGCTGAGAGAATGGAAATGTTAAAAATTCAAAATGGCTGCCAAAATCACTACATCTCAATTAAAACTGAAATACATGCATCATTTTGTAATCAAAAAGAAATTGCCAGAGTTCGTATTCTTTTTTCTTTCTTTTTTTAATTCTCATTATTTAAGCAAGGCTTCCACAGTTAGAACTTTAAAGAAGCTTTCTTGTCTTTTATAATTTCCTTGATTCTGCTCATTAAGCACATATTCACTTAGACATGTTGCTATCTTTCTTATTCTTTGGTATATATTCTGTCTGAGATTCTGGTTCACCTAAATATCTTCCAAACGACCTGAAGAGATTCTACTTTCCTGGTTCTTGCGTTCAGACCAAGGGTAGTTCAGCATTCAGTTCACACAGTGGCCAACCAGTTGTTGAGGGGAGTCCCACAAGCAGGACATAATTGCAACAGCACCCTCCCACCCATGTTCCCCACTAACTGGTGTAGATAGGCAAAGTACCTTTTAAAGCCATCCAAAGCACTTTTTTTAGGGTGACCAGATAAAATCCAGGTCAGGGCTCATGTAACTTTAACAGTTGTAGAGCAAAGGGAATTTCAGCCAGTGTCATTTGTATGCAATTAGTTCCTGGTGCGATTCCCTCTTCATCACAACAGTTAAAGTTGCAGGGGCCCTGCCTTCTTTTGTATATGGTCACTCTAGTATAGTGCCTGCAACTTTAACTGTTGTGATGAAGAGGGAATTTCACCAGGAACTAATTGTATACAAATGATCCTGGCTGAAATTCCGTTTTCTCTACAACTGTTAAAGTTACATGAGCCCTGACCTGGATTTTATCTGGTCACCCTAACTTTTTTCCAACTCTGCAATATCTTTTTTTGGGGTGAGATGACCAGAAATGTACACAGTATTCTAAGTGTGGCTGTATCATAGATTTATATAAGGGCAGTATGATATTGGCAGTTTTATTCTCAATTCCTTTCATAACTATGCCTAACATGGAGTTTGTCCTTTTTTTACAGCAGCATCACACCGGCTTGTCCTCTTTTGAAACTAAATGTGCCCATGTTGGACTTTCTGAGCAGCTTTCAACTTTACATGTATGTTGGAATTGAGAGCACTGTGTGATCGCTGTTCCCAGCAGTTTGACAATGCTTACATTTCAGAACCAAACTAGACAAGACCCCATTCAGACAATTGCCATGATATGAATAGCTTTTAAATATAAATATCAGGATGCAGCAAGTGGCAATGGGTTAAAGTCCCCCTAAAGTCTCCCTCTCACCCATGTTAACGGTGTCTCATCTAGTTTGGCCCTCATTCCAAGAGCTAGAACCATTCAGGATTGAATCAAGGATGGCCTTCCATCTAGTCAATTCTACAAAGAATTGTACTAAAACACATTTATCCCATCAAATTGTTTAAATTTTTGTTGTAGCCTGAATGTACATCTAGCCAGACACTGTGTGAGGGTAGTTGAAATCACCTATTCTACCATTTTCTCTTTTGACTGCTTTCCTGATTTCTTTCTCCATCTCAAGGTAACCCTCAGCATTTCTTTTGGGGTGGGAAGAGTATGTCACAAGTACTATTATACTACTTCCAGAAGGCATATATATTTTAGGCACAGTAATTCTGTGCAGGAATTTGTTCTTCTGAGGTTTTCAAGTTTATAGGACTCTATGCTCTCCTTGACATATACATCACAGCCAAACCCAAGCTCCCTTCCACATACAGTTCATAGGCTTTATATCCAGGGATAACCATATCCTATTGATTATTTTCTCTCTAGCTTTTTGTGCCAGCAAAACCTGGGTTCACAAATGTATTCAGAATCGTTTTCATGGTGGCTGAGGTGAATCCATTTACAAACCTTCATGGCAAATTAAGCTCTATTGTCATTCTGCAGCCATCTGATCCCAGAAAGGGTCAAGGACAAGAAACCATAACTGTATAAAATAATGGATGCAAGTAGATAACTCGTGCGTGATTCAGAGATATAATTCACCTGAAGAAGGATAGTGCAGCTAAGTGTAGACCCACACTCTAAAATAAAAGGCACTTAGACTTGTTTTTGTTGTTTTCCATAGCAGGTTGCAATTTTCTTAAATAGTCTGTTCTATGTGATCATTCCCCAGTCTCGATATATTACATGTTGCGGTACAGCTTGAAGTGGGCTGGGCTGAGTTGTTTGTGATTACAGCTTTCAGTAGCTACTTTTTGGCTGTGTGAATGGATGCTGATAATTGAAAACTTGTTCATTGGCATCATTTGTTGGACTTTATTTAATCACAGTGTCTCCTTGGGAACTGGTTCTTTATCCTTTTGGAAGCTGGCTTTTTAGACAGGCTGTGTGTGTGTGTGTGTGTGAGAGAGAGAGAGAGAGGGAGAGAGAGAGAGAGAGGGAGAGAAAGAAAGAAAGAGAGAGAGAGAGATTGCATTTTTGTATTTGTATTTGGCATCAGGGAGGTCCAGAGGTCCAGTTCCAAGAAAAGAGATTTGTAATTTAGACACATGTGTCTAGTCAATAGCTATCTTGTCCCCGGGCAAAGCTTAGAACTACTCACTTGGTGTTCCAAGGAGTAAGTCCCTCATGCTGGATAAGTAGCCATATGAAAGAATGCAGTCTTCATTTTTTACAATGGATTGGGCATTGGCCATCTGCTCAACAGAACCACCCAAAACACAGACCACCCTACACTTCAGGCAGGCAATCTGGCTTCTTCTTCTTTAATTCTGTGGAGTTTGATCAGTGCTGCTCTGTTTATCAAAGTGGACCCTTGTTAATTGCTTACATTTCTATTTGATCAAGTCTATATACAGTCTATACTGCTTTGGCTTCTAATTTGATTATCTCCTTTTCATCTTCTGCCTGCCTGCTATTTTAGACTCACTCTCCATTAGCCCTGAGAGGAAAGAATGATCACAGAGCTGCACACTCCCCTTCCTTAGGTCTTTCCTGACTCTGTCATTTTATAAACATGTGTACATGCAATGCTCACAGTTCTAACTCTTACATCCCTATCACTTGGTGTGTGCATTTTTAAAGACTCCAGGTATCCCCTCTCCATACCTAGTGAGCAGACAAAGTAATAGTTTAATGGTTTCTGTATATAAATAGTTACACATGACCACACTGGGACTAGTGCAAACATATATAAAATAAAGCTATCCAGTAGCAGTGGAGGGGAACACATTTTCTATAGTTGGCTCTGTGTCATTCACAGTTTCATTCAACCAGTTTTAGAGCATCGTCACACTGGAGGCTTAAGGTACCTCTGCCACAACTTTGATCCAGTTTTTCAGGGCTGGACTAGCATGACGTCGTCCCTGTCGTGCTGTTCTCTTGCCCTGAGTGAGTCCAGCTCTGAAAATGTGGATCAAAGTCGCGGCAGATGTGCATTAAACCTCCAGTGTGATGACGCTCTGTGACAAAGAAACAGTGATGGGGAAAGCTGCATTTTTAAAATATCTACTTGGCAAGTAGCCACTAAAGGGAGTAAAGTTTTTCTCGCACAATGTGATCGAAGGTCTACAGGGTTGGCATTGCAGGTCACCATCATGGGGCAACGGCCAAGGCCCATGACTCAGTAGGGGGCCTACTACCAACCCCTGGAGAATTCTGGTCCTCCTCCTCCCTATTCTTGCCCATTCATCTGCTCTATCCAAGTGAATTACCCATGACAGCAATGAGAAGCAGCAGCCGTAATGTGTGGTGTGGATTGAACCTTGTTGACAGGTCCATTGGTAGAGGCTCAACAAAGGTCCCTTGCTCACTTACGTCCATATCATGTGACCACTCATTCTTGCAGAAACATATTCATTACTGAAAAGGTGTCAAGTTACATCACTGAGAGCCATCATAAAATTGAGAATAAATCAAGAAACTAGAAACATTCTTCCGGAAAATTACTTGTTACAAAGTCTCTTGAAGGTTGTGATCCTTGGCTTGAACTCAGGTTAGCTCTCTCCTACTTCCATCTCTGTTGGGGAAATTAGCCCTATGTCCAGGAGTTCTTTTTCCTGAACCTCACCCTGCTGTATTTCCTTGAGGAGGATATCTTTAACAATGCTCTGACACCTCCACTGAAGACCCATCTATTTCACTTCCACAGGATTGTGACAGGAAGTGTCTTTTCCCCAGGAGCTTACTCTATCTGGATATGAACATGTCCTTCTGCTAAATGTCCTTTCACCTGCACCCCGTGTTTCTGTTTCTTCCTGCCAGGTAAGCATAAGTTTTCCACTTCTTTCTCTCTGTTCCCCTTTCTAGCCCCTGGTGGCTCTTATTCCTCTTCTGAAGTTACCATCAGCTGACAGAATTAGGCTATAGGTTGAGATGCCTCTTTCACCTTATCTCATTCTCCTCCCTCTGCTTGCCTGTTGTTCTGTAAAGTGCTATGCACACCGATGGCACTACATAACAAATATTAAATTGTCTATTTTATTTACTCATAGAAAAATGATGAAAGGGCAAAGCCAATCAGTGCAAGAAAATGAATTCAAGGTCAGCCAGGTGAGAACTGTGAATAATGATCTCAGTAATGGCTTCCAAATGCCTGCTCTCATTCTAGTTAACCAGTGCCTGGTCCTTTGAGTTTCAGGTGCCAGGTTAAAAAAAATTGTTTTTTTTTAATTTGCCCAGTCCTTTTAATCCCATTGATGTTATTTTATTCCTTCTTCTTTTCAGTGTCTTTAAAAAAATGATGACATTGTTTTACTGCTTTGCTGGTTTTCTTGTCTTCATTTAGTTTATTCTTAGGTCCCCTCTACAAGGATTCGCTTTTGCGCCCGGTTAGGCGATTATGCGCATAATCGCTGAAGCGCATTTACACCTAATACCTCTGCACGAGAGGCGGTGAGAGGCGGTGAAGCGCATTAACGGATGACCAAAATGCGCTTTACAAGTAGTTAATGCGCATAAGCGCTTATTCACATAGTCAAAATGCGCTTTAACGGCCGGAGGAAAATAAAACTCGCTATTTAACGCGCATTCGATAATGCGCATAATCGGAGAGATAACGCGCCTCTACGCCTGATTTGCGCTCCGTTCTTGTAGAGGTAAATTTTTTTAAGCGCCTTGAAAGAGCTTTAAACCTCTCTTGTAGAGGCAGCCTTACTTACTGAGGGTTTAAAAATATTTTAACAGTTTTATATTATTTGTACCCTCCTTCAAACTTTTTTGTAATGAGACAGGATAGAAATATATCCAAACAATCTGTATAGGTCTATGTCCATAAGAAATATTCTCTAGATAACAGCGATGAGGTTAAATCATTCTGAGGCCTCCTCCACACGGGGCGTTTAATGAGCCTTGAAGGCTCATTATAAATTTTACCTACACACGAGCGGAGCGCAAAACGGGCGTACAGGCGCGTTATCTCCCCGATAATGCGCATTTTCGAACGCGCGTTAAATAGCGACTTTTATTTTGCTCCGGCCGTTAAAGCGCATTTTCGCTGTGTGAACAAGCGATTATGCGCATTAACTACCTGGAAAGTGCTTTTTGGGCATCTTTTAATGCGCTTCGCCGCTTCCCGCCGCCTCCCGTGCAGAGGGATTGTGAGTAAATGCGCCTCTGCGATAATGCGCATAATCGCGGAACCAGGCGCAAAGGCGCATTCTTGTGGAGGGGGCCTGAGATAAGTTTCCATGACAAACTGGATCTGGAAATCAACTTCCAGATCCTCATGTTGGTTGACATATGTCTTGAGGCTTTTCATAGAACTGTAGAATCATAGAGTTAGAAGGGGCCATGTTCTGATCTGAAGGATAAGATGGCATTTCCCAGTCCACATTCAGAAGCTGACTGGACTGGCAGTTGATTCTTACTTCAATACTGCCGATGGGATAATGTCCTCCACCACACCTAAGACAACAGGCTAGTTTAGGAAGCCCAGGACAGATTGTGTGGCATACACAGCTCTTTCCTCCAACAGAAGGGAGCAGCTGGAAAGTTCATGAGTTACAGCTGGGAGGCTGCTATAGCTCTCCCCCCTCCCCCACAGCTGCTGCTTGAGGCAGTTGCCTCATTCTGCAAAATGGCAAGGTCAGCCCTGCTTGTAGACTATCTAGCCCAACTAGCTTGCAGGCTATCTAGCTCAGTACAGGAAATCCAGAGCTAGAGCATCCCAACAGGTAGTTGTCCAACCTCTGCTTGAAAATATCCAGTGAGGAAGAGCCCACCATCCCTCTAGGTCATTGATTCCATTGTCAAATTGCTTTTACTGCTAAGACATTCCTCCAAATATTTAACCAAAATTTACCCTTCTGTAACACAAGCCCATTAAATTTAGTCCCAGCCTCTGCAGAGGGGCAGCAAGTGTTTTTCCCTCATCTGTGTGACAGACCCACAGGTATTTGAAGAGTGCTACCATGTCCCCCACCCTTCAGTATTCTCTTCTCCAGGCTAAACATACCCAGTTCCTTCACTTTTCCTCATAAGACTTTGCTTTCCATACCACTTACCATCTTTGTTGCCCACTTCTGAACCCATTCAAATTTGTCTACATCCTTTTTAGGTACAGCATCCACTTTGAGAGAGGCTGCTACCTGGAGAAGCCTGAAAATTATCTTCACCTTCCAGTCTCTGCATCTTTCTTCAGTTGATTTTGCTCCAACTTCTGTCCTGAGGATTTTTACAAGTGTCGGGAATGAACTACATATGACATTGAATGTATCAACTGGGAAGTTGATCACTTTGGGGATTGCAGCAGACATGGAGGGTGAATTTAACCCAGTGAAGGAAATTTAACACTTTCTTCCCCTGCTGTGACCTTGGGGAAAATCCTTCCTCTGAAGCTGCTATTTGCATTGGGAGGGAATTCTTGATTGACAGCAACGGGGCATTTCCTCCAAATGAAAACACCAGGTTCAGAAAAGGGAATCTCCTCTGGCCCACAGCAGCAGAGAGAAGGGTTATATTCCCCTTCAATGTATGCTGTGATCCTGATAATTCTATCTCTGGGTGCCTCTACAAGAGCGATTTAAAGCTCTTTCAAGGCGCATTAGGAAATTTACCTCTACAAGAGCGGAGCGCAAATCAGGGGCTCAGGCACGTTTTCTCTCCGATTATTCGCATTTTCGAATGAGCGTTAATTAGCGAGTTTTAATTTACGACAGGAGTAAGAGCGCCTTATGTCCATGTAAACAACTTTCTGAGGAGGCGCATTAATGATCAGGGGGTTGGACTGTGGTCGTAATTACATGCATAGAACTGCCCCTTCGCTGAGAAAACCTCCCACTTTTTGGTTTAGTTTCCTTTCCTCTCTCCTCCTGGCAACTTCCTCCTTGTACTCTGTCTCTCTGGATGGAAGCTCCAAGAAGAGGTGACCCAATGTGAACCAAAAATAAAGTTTCTTTGAAGTACCCTGATGAAATATTTTTAACATGGAGACACGGGACCAGATGGAGGTGGTTTTATGAGACGTAAAGGGGGTAGGAAGGATGTGCGGATGTGCGTATAATTAGCCATCAGCAGACATAACTTCCCCTCGCTTCTTGCTGGGTTCCTGAGCTGAGTTGTGTGTGTGTGTGTATGTTTTACAATTGTTGAGCTCGCTGGGAAGTGGAGGGGGAAGGAACGAAGCAGCATCCCCCAGTCTGTTTTGGTGTGTGTGTGCGAGGCACATTCCCATTTACTCCTGAGGAGGTCATGGCAATCGGGCGAAGGAGGGGAGAAGACAGGTAGCCGAACATATTAATCAGCTCATTCCTTTCAGGTAACCTAGGAAACTAAAGGCGGGAGATTCTGGTGGGCAAGGAGGATAAAGGGAGGGAACCGGTTTGGGGAGTTTCTCTGGGACAAAGCGCATTACTTTCAGCAACATTTGCATGCGATTCTCAGCATGTCAAAAACTTTAAAATGCTTTTCATACAGCCCGTAATGCGCTTCAATGCCTCCCATGTATAGGGATTAGGCGTAAAAGCGATTGAGAGAAGATGCGCATAATCGGGGAACCAGGCGTCAAACCGAAATCTTGTAGAGGGGGTCTCTCTCTCTCTCTCTCTCTCTCTCTCTCACACACACACACACACACACACAGAGTTGAGGCTATTTGCCCTTTTTCTGTCTATTAAATGCAAGAACACCTTTAATGTCTAGTTGAACTAATTTGGATCCCACAAAATCCCTCACTTGTTTAGCTGAAGCAGGAATCCCAAAGTTTACCTCAGGATTTTGCTTCTGGGGCAAATCTAGGTCATTCATTTTAGATGTATAGATGGGTAAAACAGACGATGGTAAAACTTGAAGAAAATCTTATAGGAAAACAAAACAAAGAGCACACAAATTGCATGTGTAGTTGAAAGGGGAAAAAAAGATAAAATTCTCCTGAGAAAGAAGAATAAAACCAACAATACTCAGCAAAGGAACCCCATATATAAAAGTACCAATAACTAGACCACAGAGAGGACTAACTTTTAAGAGAGTTAGAGTAAATAGATTATAGATAAAAAGAATTAAGAGGCATAGGAGCTTTACAAATAGTGTTTCTTTTCCTCTCTCTCTCTCTCTCTCTCTCTCTCTCTCTTCAAATACAAACTGGTTTGCTATTACTTTGAATGGAATCCCTACTGATATTTAGCCTGTGGTTTATTTTCCCATCCACAGATATTTGCTTCATTTTTTTAAAGGAGCATAGGCAATTTTGTATCACTTAGTATCCTGCAGTGAATTATCCCTTGATCCAGTGGCAGCCTGCAATAGATTTGAACAGATCAGTATCCAGAGAACAAAAAGGTCCATACAAAGAAAGGAGCACTTTCTTCAAAGAATATTTCTTACTAATAACGCTTGATCATGTTTGCATAGTTTATGGCTTCCAAAACCGTCACTGAACCAATGGCTTTGCAACTGAGAGTCAGATCAACTTTGGTAAACATATTAATATTATGTTTGCAACATTTGACTTGACATGGAGAATCTACCAAGTAGTGTTCAGGATCCCCAACCTTTTTGGGGTTGTGGATGCATTTGAAACATTGAGAAAGTGTCAAGGACACTCATAAAGTGGCTGCCTTGAGAGGGGGGGGTCCTTGTTCCTAAAATGGCTGCCATTGTGGGCATGGCCAGTCACAAAACACTCATTTCCCAGAAACCAAACTGGTGAGACTAAAAAAAAAGTAACTTGCCCAAGAACTTAAGGTCCTGGGCGACTTCAACATCCCATTTGAGGCCAGTTTGTCAGGTGCAGCTTGGGAGTTCATGGCATCCATGACAACCATGGGCCTATCCCAATTGGTCTCTGGGCCCACACATTCAGCAGGTCACACCCTCGATGCTGTTTTCAGTTCCAAACAGATGGATCTATGGGCGGAGGTGACAAATGCCTCTGCATTGTCATGGACAGACCATTTTCTGGTCAGGGTTACTATCACGGCTACCACCTGCCACTGCAGGGGTGGCGGACTTATTAAGATGGTTTGTCCTCGATTCTGGAAAGCCTTGGAGGGTTCTATGGCTGGTATCTTCAACGATCCTGTTGAAGTCCTGGTTAACAGATGGAATCAAGATCTAACTAGGGCTATTGACACGATCGCTCCCAAACGTCCTCTCCAACCCACTTCTAACCGGGCACCCTGGTGTACAGATAGTCTCAGGGAGTTGAAGGGGAAAGGACGATGACTGGAGTGGCGATGGTGGAAAACTTGACTTATATCTCACAAAACAATATAGAGAACATCTTTGTTCCTATGGGGTGGCAATACGTGCAGCGATGAACGCTTTCTTCTCTGCACTCATTGCGTCTGTAAATTCACGTCCAGCAGAACTGTTCAGGGTGGTGAGGGTTCTAACGCAGACACCTTCCCCCTGAACCCAACTTTAGAGCCTATGTGTCGTGACTCTGGCTAACTCTCTAAAGTTCTTGCTCACGACTTCAGGTACACTGACACACAACAATAACAGTGAGATTTCTTTTATTGTAATCACACGGAATTCAAAGCATAACGGTTTCATTTCTGCAAACACACACTTGAAGCTGAAGACGGACCACACAGCTTTCAGGTAGAACGGCTTAATGAGAACAGCACTCACTCAGGGACTGACATTTAGAGATTAACTCTAGTCCTTAGAGGGCAGGAGCGGCCACGCTGCACTGGAATCCTCTGGAACATAGAGAGACTCTAGGATTAGGCCTCCTAACAGTAGTATATCGGTCAACTGGCAACTAAATCTTCACTCAGCCTGTCAGGGAACGCTGAGCTGACCACGGAAGCCAGAAGCCAGGGAATGAACCTCTTCGACCTAGGGAGCCTTCCCAATTCACGTAGCTTTAGCTCTGAGGAAGGTCCTCTCACAGGTCTCACACACACACGAGTTTCAGAACAGCAACGATCAGCTTCTGCCTCCCTCTGCCCGTAACTTTGGCTCCATGGAGGGAGACAGCAAGCTATAGAACACGAATCTAGAACAGTAATCTCAAGTCCAAATCTATGAAAAGCCACAGTGCACTTTTCATGGCAGAGTTCTTTAGAAGTAACAAGTCCAAACAGCAACAGAACATGTATAGAGTGCATCTCACAATTCCAAATCAGATAGTAACTCACAGCAGCAGCAGAGCAGCAAGAGGATAGACGAGATAATTCCTAGCAAAGGAATTACTCTCAGGACAAAGGCAATATAGTGTGGAGGCTGGGCAATTCTAAGCTACTTTGATAGACAGGGCTTCAGGCCTGTAATCTAAACTCACGTGCCAACAGGGCGGCACGGTTCAACCTCTTCTGATGATGCCACAGTGTGAGGAAGATAGCCCCCACCTTTGCAAAGCATAGTTTAATTCCCAGAGAACGTTCAAGGCCTTCGGCCTACCATTTGAGATAAGCACATACCAGAGAAGCAGAGATACATTTTCTCATGACAAATTGCCAAGTCTTCAGTCCACAATTCACAGGGCCAGCCCTGTGAATTGTCTATGAAGCACCTGACACCCAACACTATGGTAGTTCACTGTGATGCCTTTAATGATCATTTCACAGCTAAAAATCTCTTGGATAAGAGCCCACTTAGATGTACTCATTATCGCAGAGGCTGACAATGGAGTGTCCAGCGACTCCGTGAGTAGGATTACACTGGATCAGATTCAGTTGGTGAGTACCGAGGACATTGACAAGCTGCTTGAACAAGTGAGGAGGGTGACATCCCTGTCCTTCTTGGCTAGTCATCCAGGGAGGAGATGCAGTTAGATCACAGTTACAATATATTATTACTGCATCTCTCAGGGAGGGGAGTTTTTCATCATGTTTAAAAGAAGCGGTGGTACGCCCACTTCTAAAAAAGCCCTCCCTGGATCCCCTGGACCTTAATAACTACAGACCAGTATCAAATCTTCAATTTTTGGGCAAGGTGTTTGAGAGGGCAGTTGCCTTCCGACTCCAAGCAGTTTTGGATGACACTGACTTTATAGACCCATTTCAAACTGGCTTCAGAGCGGGATACGGAGTTGAGACTGCTATGGTCGCCATAGCAGATGATCTACGCCTGAGTATTGACAGGGGGAGTGTGTCCCTGTTGGTACTTCTGGACCTCTCATCAGCTTTCGATACCATCGACCATGGTATCCTTCTGGAACGCCTGAGGGGATTGGGAATCGGGGGCACTGTGCTTCAGTGGTTCTGGTCCTACCTCTCGGGCAGGTTCCAGATGGTGATGCGTGGGGATAGCTGCTCTTCAAAGAAGGAGCTGCTATGTGGTGTACCACAAGGTGCCATCCTTTCCCCAATGCTGTTTAACATTTATATGAAACCGCTGGGAGAGATCATCCGGAGGCATGGGGCGGGGTGCTATCAGTATGTTGATGACACCCAAATATATTTCTCTATACCTTCGATAACAGCATCAGCTAAGGATAGTGTGTCTCCTCTGAATGAATGCTTGGCGGCGGTAATGGTCTGGATGAGGAAAAACAAACTGAAGCTGAATCCAGACAAGACGGAGATGTTTGCTGTCAACCTGGGTTTGGAGGTGTGTCAACCAGTTCTAGATGGGGTTGCACTCCCCTGAAAGACTGTGTTCGCAGCTTGGGAATACTCCTGAACCTGTCGCTCCAAATGACAGCCCAGATAGATGCAACGGCCAGGAGTGCCTCCTATCAGCTTTGGCTTATACGCCAGCTGTGTCCCTTCCTAGAGTTGGAAGACCTAAAGATGGTAATGCACACACTGGTAACTTTGAGGCTCGACTTCTGCAATGCACTGTAATTGGAGCTACCTTTGTGCCTAGTCCAGAAACTTTAACTTGTTCAAAATATGGCAGCCAGGTTGGTCACCGGTACACCTAGGGGTGACCATATTACACCAATTTTAAAATCTCTGCACTGGCTTCCAATTACTTTCCAGGCGAAGTACAAAGTGTTGGTTATTACCTTTAAAGCCCTACATGGTTTGGGTCCATTTTACCTGCAGGATCGCCTTCTCCCATACAATCCGCCCCACATGCTCAGGTCCTCTGGGAAGAACCTACTTCAGTCAGCGAAAACTAGGTTGACAGGTATTACACAGAGGACCTTCTCTTCTGCCGCTCCCAGACTGTGGAATGGCCTGCCAGAGGAGACTCATCAACATAACAGTCTTTTAGAATTTAAGAAAGCTATGAAGACGAATCTCTTCCGGCAGGCATATCCAGTGGAATTTTGGAATGTTTTTAGGATGTTTTATTGCTATTTTAATAATGTGTACCATGTTTTTAATCAGTTTTATCTATTTTATCATATTTTATATTTACTGTTGTTCCCCGCCTTTATCCAAATGGAGAGGCAGGTAAGAAAAAATATTATTATTATTATTATTATTATTATTATTATTATTATTATTAGGCAGGGGTGGGGTATGGACTCTAAAACACAAAACTATTCTTTTGAACACAATAAAAATGGCACTAGAGGGCATCACTTTGCTTTGCAGCATGCAACTCAGCCAGCGCCCCCCCCCACTTGTCCCAGTCCAACCCTTTCATCTCCTGATTCCTCCCTCTCCCCAAGGTTGCTTTTACCCGCAAAGTTCCCAAACAATTTCATCTATGGTTAAATCCTAATTTTTCCATGAAAACACTATCATGCATCCGGTACTGCATGTGGTGGCTCACATGAGTCGACCCTGCATATTAAAGTTTGCCTCATTTCTGCAACATTTCAAGGAGTTGAAGGGGCCCCACACCTTTTTTTTATTGCACATGGGCAGAGATAGTGGAGATCCAACTTGGGAAGTGGGGTGGCAGTGGGAGCAGGAAGGAAGGCCTTGAGAATTGGGTTGATGCAGGATGGGTGGGGTGGGTGCAGGGAAGCAGCTAAGGATTGACACTGAATTAAGAATTGTGGGGAGCCAACAGAGACAGAAGAAGACACCCCTACCATGAAGTGGGCCAATCGGAGACAAGCTGGTGGTGTAATGGCAGTGCGAGGGATGGCAATATGCCACAAAGGAAGTTGGCCTACTTGCCCAGCCAGATAGGAGGACTATGGGGAAGGAGGGGCAAGGCAGAAAAAACTACACTCTGTAGCTTATTTGCAAAATAACCTACTGTGCACAGCCACCATGGGTTAAGGTGATGTATGAATTATCTTATTATCTTAAATCTTAAATCTTAAGCCAGACCAGACACTTTTCTTTTGAAACAGCATTTGTCTCCCAAATGTCATTATCGTTAGTAGTGGCAGCAACAGTGTTTCCATGTACCCTGCAGCTGAAATTGCATTATAGGTTAATAGCCAACTTGCTTGATAGCAGTGCTGCATCTTGATTCCTAAGGCATGACTAAATGCAAGGAAGGGTGCTGTACATGTCTCCCTGGAGCTCTGCCTAACCAATGAAAATGGGACTGTATATAGAGGTGCCACTGTGATGCAGGAGAAGCAATATCTGTGTAAATAAGGATGATGGGAAATGATGATGATGATGATGATAAGAGATGCCATTATTTAAATAAAGAGGAACTAACTTCTTATTTTGAAGATGTAAGCAAAGGGGAGACAACTGGGTGCCCTCCAGATGTTTTGCTAGATGTTTTGGGAGGGGCCATAGCTCAGTGGTAGAGCATATGCTTTGCATGCAGAAGGTGCCATTTTCCATCCCTGGCATCTCCAGGTAGGGCTAGGAAATATTTTGCCTGAAACCCTGAAGAGCTGCTGCCAGTCATTGTTGACAATACTGAACAAGATGTACCAGTGGTCTGACTCAGTATAAGGCAGCTTCCTGTTTTCTTCATTCCAATATTCCCTGACCCCGTGGCCTTGAAGGCTAGGGCTTCATCAGACATCTCCCTCACATGTTGGACTAACACATTGGCTGTCTATTGGTTTCCAAACTCTATTTGAAGTGCTGTTTTTTATTTTATTTTTTAAACTTTAAAGCCTTGTGCAGTCTGAGACAAAGTTATCCAAAGGACCATTTGTACCCATACTAACCTGTCTGGGCCCTCATTAGTCTCAGAGGCTCTGCTCTCTGACTGCCATTTAGATCCACCAGATTGGCAGGAAACAGAAGTCCTATGTAAGCATTCATCTCCCTCAAGTGAGGGCTAAAAGTGAGGCGGGGACATAGGTATGCATGCAAGCCCCACCTCCAGCATCCCCTTTAACTTAGACTATGACTTCCCCATGTTGAGTGGGTATAAATTCATTAAATAAATGAAAGTATGGAAAAGTGAAAACACACACACACACAATCACCAACTACTGTTCTTTTTCCCCTGTCAAATGAGACTCTATTGTAGATTCATCACCTAAAATATCCTTCTTTGTGTGTGAACTTAGCTTTGCAGTGATATGTGTCATAACGACAAATGCACTGGAATATGCAGAAATAATACAATACACTGTAGGAAAGTGTTTGTTTCAAATGACATGCCTGTTTTGTTAAAACAAAACTGGTCACTGTGTAGGCTACAAAACACCATAGAGCAGATCTCCCTAAAGCAGAACTCAAGATAAGAACACACCATCAAAACAGGAAGAAGGTATTTAAATGTCTCTCTAGAATTCGCGCGTCAGTTTAAAAGGCTTCAAGTTGTAAATATGAATAATACTAAATAAATCAAATCTGACAAACATTTCTGCTAAATGCCTTCTGCTGTGATCTGAGTGCCAGCTGTGTAATGTCTTCACATATAAAATGGGTGGCAAGGTTGGGCTTAACGTCATCCCACCCAGGAAGGTGAAAATGGTGTTTTCGCCTCTGGCTGCATCAAGGTGATAATTAACTAGGGATGAAGTTGTAAAGATGATGCAGCTGTTATATAGATTTACAATGTGGCATTAGGATGTCAGAGGAAGCCTCGCACATGTGTGGGGTGAGGCCCAGGAACAAGACAAAAGGTGGATTTTTGGACATTTTCATTCTCTTATTGATACTAGGGATGTGCATCGTATTGGACTCGATACCCGATATCGATATAAATTGGTGGAAATCGGTAATCCGATGTCCGATTCCGATGCTGGCCACAGGAGGACTGATTTCTCCCAATCCAGTTTTTTTTTCCAATCCAATAAATATCAGGAAAAAATCAGAAAATCGGGACTTCATTTTATGTATTTTCGCCATAGACTTGCATTGGGGGAAAGAAAGCTTTCCCCCAATGCAAGTCTATGGGGAAAACATGGCGGCGGGTGAGTGGGAACCTCCCTCCCTCCCCCCAACTCACTCTCCTTACCTGTTGCCTCCTTGCTGCTGCCTGCTGCTTCCGTTCTACTGATAAACAGGCCTTGCAGCCTGTTCCACAGTAGAGCGACAGCGCGATGGGTGATGTCATCGCTCGGCACACCATCGCTCTATTGTGGAACAGGCCTTGCGGCCTGTTTATCAGTAGTACAGATGCAGCGGATGGCAGCGAGGAGGCAGCAGGTAAGGAGCATGAGTGGCGGGGAGGGGAGGGAGGGGGAGGTCCCCCTTACCTGCCAGTGTCCCGCACTGCCATCTGCTGCTTCTGTACTACTGATAAAACAGAAGCAGTGGATGGCTGTGCAGTGCGCAGGCAGGGAAGGACTGTGAGTGGGGGGGAGGGGGAGGGAGGGAGGGAGGGAGAGGGAGGTCCCCCCTTACCTGCCGGCATCCCACACTGCTGTCCGCTGCTTCCATCTACTGAGAATTAGGCTTTGAGGCCTGGTTCTCAGTAGTGCAATGACACGCTGGGTGATGACATCATCGCTATACTGAGAACCAGGCCGCAAAGCCTAATTAGCAGTAGACGGAAGCAGCGGATGGCAGTGCGGGATGGCAGCACATAAGGAATGCAAGTGGGTGGGGGAGGGAGGGGGCCACCATTTTAGGTGTTTTCCCTATAGACTTGCATTGGGGAAAAGCTTTCTTTCCCCTAATGCAAGCCTATCGGGAAACATCTAAAATTGCGGTCCAATATCGAAATCGGAACTTCCAATTTTGTATTGGGATCGGCTCCGATCCTATAACATGGACCTCCGATTTTTCCGATCTGATATTTTACAAAATCTGAAATTCCGATTCCGATACCGATACGATTTTTGGGGTCCGTGCACATCCCTAATTGATACAGAGCACTTTAGCAAAGAAGTTATAGAGGATATTGCAAAACAAGATACTCTTGGCATCCTCTCAGCAGAATGGGCATTCTCTCTGGCTTGATCCCAAATTGGCACTGGTAAAAAAATATAAATATTTTCTCACACACATACTCTTTCACTGTGTGTGTGTGTGTGTGTGTGTGTATTCTGAACACATTCTAAATGTGTCCTCAATCGATGTAATCATCAGGACACTATTGTGTTTCCTGTGATGTCATAGTCAGGAGTTTTTTTCATAGTTGTTGCAAGGCCTGATCGCCAGGTATGTTTTGAGATAAAGGAAAGGATCAGAAAGCAGAATTAAGGGAGGGGCTTGAAAGTTGGGAGGTCTCCCTCTTACCATAATAGCTCGGGCAGGGAACTTTAGTTAGGAAAGTGAAGGGAGTATCACAAATTACAAGTAATTATCCAAAGTCCAGTCCTGTCTCTTAATTGAAGTATGGTTTGGGCTCAATTTAGGGTGAACAACTCACCAGTTTTCCCTGGAAATCTCCTGTTTTTTAGGACCTCAGGGGGTCTTCGGGGGGAGAATTGAAATTACCGCAAAATGTCTGGAACGGAGCAGGTGGGGGGAGCAGGTCAAACATTTTTCAGGCCTCCGGAAAGTGCACAGATAGCCTATGCCATTAGCGTGGCTAGGAGCTATCCTTCCAGCTATGCTAATGGGTGGTCAATCTGTGCAGTTTCTGTAGGCCCAGTGAACCCGGGCCCGGCTTACCCCCCACCCTCACCAATTGAGGCTAAAGCAATCTCTTAACACGTATTAAGAGACCCCTTCAGACTCAACTGGCCTTGGTGCAGGCAGGGGGTGAACCAAGCACATGTTTGCTGGGCCTCGAGTCGTTCCCAGAAGTCACCCTTCTCACGCAACTTCCGGGAGAGCTGAGAAAGCTGCCACTCACTTCGTGGCTTCCCCAACTCTCCTGTATGTTGCACAAGAAGAGGAGTTTCCAGGAGTTTTGGGGAAGCCAGCATTCACTGGTTAGCCCACGAACTGACGCAACTTCCTTGTGCTTTGATCTGCTGCATCCTGAGCCAGGTGTCCTTCGGTGTGAGCAGCTCAGCTCATCACTGGGCATTACATTATAAGCAGCAGGAGACAAGACAGCAGAGGTTGCAACTCCTTCGTTACATCTCCTGCTTGCCTGGAACTTGTGGCCACCTGGAGCTTGTGGTAAGTTTCAGGCAGGAAAGTGTTGCCCTGCCCAATTTGTATAGGCAGTCAGAGAGCTTGACCCAGGTTATGGGGACTCAATGGAACTTCATATATCTATTTGAGGGGGCATAGGTAGGTGTCAGTAGCCCCCCACTGAAGAGGCAGCAGTGGTGAGTATAGGCATCTCCCAGTCAGTATTGGCTCTCAAGCCATTCCTGGAAGCCCTGAGCACAGCTACTGCCATGGATACATACTGAGAAAACACAGCCAAAGCACGGGGACATGTGTTCTGATAAGTAGGGATGTGTATCGTATCGTTATAATGTACGATAACGATACAATAAAGTCGTTATTGTGCATGTGTTTAACGATGGCGATACGATAGAAAAACCTACGATAATCATCGGAAACGATAATTTTGGGCAATTTTATCGTTTTATCAGACTGCCATATAAATATACCTATAACTTCTGTATTTTAAAAGTTAGAGGCTTGAAATTTGGTCACAGTGCTTATGGGGCATGCCTAAGTATCATTTCCATTCTGATAGGTCTTAATGAACGCACGTGGCGAGCTGTCATTTTGATCTGTCAGAACTGAAATGATCTTTAAAAAAATCATATAAAATCGAGGGTTGGAGGGATTGATCTCAAATTTCATACACATACTTAAGCATGCCCCATAGCACTGTGACCGAGTTTCAAGCCTCTAGCTTTTAAAATACAGAAGTTATAGGCATTTTTTCTTTAAAAATAGGGCTGCAAAAATATCGTTTTTTCAGGATAATTATCATGAAGACGATACGGTTCACCTACGATATGAATAAAGACGATAATTTTTTTGGTCCAAAATGCCGATAACGATAAACAACAATATTTTTGGGCGTGCACACCCCTACTGATAAGTCCCTACTACATCCTTCCCCAATGCACTGTCACTAAGGGCCAAACTAAATGTTCTGCTAAATGTTCTGATGGTAAGCATGCATTGCCCTTTTGAATTGGATCCATGGTGATTCAGAAGGGGGGATTTATGATTACCCCTTCTCTTTTTAGTCCTGAAATTATACCCACCCACGGGTTGAGGTGGCAGTTAAAAAAAAGAAAAAAGAGTGGCATTGCTTTTAATTGAGATCCTCCTCCCCAGCCTCCTCAAACCATCATTACTTTGAATTGGACCTAGGGAGCTGCACACTAGGGTCAGCTGCTAGTCCAGGACAAGCCTGCCTGCCTGCCTTTCCATTAGGGATGTGCACTGACCCCCCGGATCGGATCGGATAGCGGATCGGAATCGGACCTGGGGGGTCGGATCGGATCGGATCGGAGGATGGTCGGATCGGATCAAAAACGTAGGTGCTTGCCTTGTATGGCAATTAATTTTAGAAAAATGGGTAGTAGTGGGGTAAATACATTTACGCCTCCCATTTTTTTATTTTTAAAGATACAAACAGGAAACATGGGCACATTACAGGGAACACTTCACTTGATATGTGTGTAAAATTTCAGAATGATAGGTCCAGGCATTTGGTGGCAAGGTGTCTGCACACACCACTTTGAAGACTGTAGAAAATTTCTCCCGTAACGATCCTAGCGAGAGAGAGTGATCCTAGGCTCAGCCGTTCTGCTTAAGTAAAAAGGGAAAGTATCAATCAAAGCAGACACGAGCCAAGTGCTACTTTGTTTCGCCTTTTGTAATGGATACTACCTCAGTTGCAGCCAAGCGTGCAAGGATCAAAGAGATGAGAGAAAGTGTTTCCTTCTTCTTCCCGGGAGGCGGGAGGGTGCAATTGACAGCCCCAGCCTCTGTGTAAAAAAGGTTAATAACTTTTAATCTAAAAAATTCGTAGCCACCAAATGCCTGGACCTATCATTCTGAAATTTTACACACATATCAAGTGAAGTGTTCCCTGTAATGTGCCCATGTTTCCTGTTTGTATCTTTAAAAATAAAAAAATGGGAGGCGTAAATGTATTTACCCCACTACTACCCATTTTTCTAAAATTAATTGCCATACAAGGCAAGCACCTACGTTTTTGAAATTTTACACACATAGGTCCCAAGGTACCACCTACAATGTGGCAAAGTTTCATGTATGTAACTTTAAAAATGACAAAGTTATAGGCATTCCTGGGTATTTATTAAAAAATTAATTGCCACAAAACGCATGCACCAATCTTTCTGAAATTTCTCACAGATAACTATCCCTAACCAGTCTACAATGTGCCCAAGTTTCCTGTTTGTATCTTCAAAAATAAAAAAGTGGGAGGCATAACTGTATTTCTCAATGGGCAAGTGCTTTCCAATGATTTTCTATGGGCAAGTGCTTTCCAATGATTTCCTATAGGAAAGTACTGTCCAATGAATCCCTATGGGCAAGTACTGTCCAATGAATCCCTATGGGCAAGTGCTGTCCAATGAATCCCTCATTGTTTCAAAAATTAATTGCCACACAATACAAGCACCTACGTTTCTGAAATTTTACACACATAGGTCCCAAGGTACCGCCTACAATGTGGCAAAGTTTCATGTGTGTAACTTTACAAATGACAAAGTTATAGGCATTCCTGGGTATTTATTAAAAAATTAATTGCCACACAAGGCAAGCACCTATGTTTCAGAAATTTCACACACATAGGTCCCAAGGTACCACCTACAATGTGGCAAAGTTTCATGTGTGTAACTTTAAAAATGACAAAGTTATAGGTGTTTCTTTCCTCATTGTTTCAAAAATTAATTGCCACACAAGGCAAGCTCCAATGTTTCTGAAATTTCACACACATATCAAGGCAAGTGGTACCTGTAATGTGCCCAAGTTTCCTGTTTGTATCTTCAAAAATAAAAAAATGGGAGGCGTAAATGTATTTACCCCACTACTACCCATTTTTCTAAAATTAATTGCCACACAAGGCAAGCACCTAAGTTTCTGAAATTTCTCAAAGATAGGTCCCAAGGTACCACCTACAATGTGGCAAAGTTTCATGTTTGTAACTTTAAAAATGACAAAGTTATAGGCATTTCTGGGTATTTATTAAACAATTAATTGCCACAAAACGCATGCACCAATCTTTCTGAAATTTCTCACAGATAACTATCCCTAACCAGTGTATAACGTGCCCACGTTTCATCCTTCTATCTTTAAAAATGAAAAAGTTATAGGCGTTTTTGTAAAACAATACTTGGCTATGGGAAAAAGCATTCAAAATGGCGTCCGATCCGGATCGGACCTCGTCGGATCGGATCGGATCGGTGGTTGATCGGATCGGATCGGATTTTCCCGATTTTGGGGCGGATCGGATTCGGATCGTGGATCGGATCCGATCCGATGCACACCCCTACTTTCCATTGCCTCCTCATTTCCTATTTCAGCTCCCAACAGTTTACACTATCCTAGAGGAGAAATCTGGGTGAATTATATTGAACAAGAGTATTTTGTTGCCGGTCGCCCTTGCTATACCAGTGGAGGCTGGTGGCGCTGATTTCAGTGGGGCTGTGAATCTGCTCTAAAGGACCTATCCAAGGACCTGAACCCATTTTGGGGGACTCAGTTCAGCACTTCGGATAGCACCGTTAGAGGTTTGATTGAAACCCAGAGCAGATTCACAGCCCCAATCAGAGCCACCAGGCTCCACTACCTTAGCCCCAAATTGCAGGTGGAGTTGTGGGGATGCCATCTCACAACACAGACACTAGATGTGTTCCTTTAAATCTTCCAATAGAACAGGAATGCAGCCATGACTCCTCTTGCCTGTTTCCTCCCCAGTTCTGTCGTCCATCTTTCCTCCCTCTCCTGCTGTGGCACACCTAGATTCCTGCTTGCTCCAGGCGAGTAACCTGGTGGAGAGTCAAGACAGAAGCTTGTCTCAGGTGGCCTCCCAAGTTCATGGCTCAATCATTATATGAACTGGGATCATGCCAACTCCTGGGTCTTAGCTATATTCTATATCCAGCTGCCTGTAAAAGAAGTGGAAAAACTCCCCAAAGATAACTCTTTTCATGACCCATTGAAGATTTTAATAACAGTTTTTCATGAACACTCCTTTTGTCAACATAATTATTGTGGGGCAATCTCATTCATTATGTTTTACTATTAGATGTATTAAAGATAATATTGCCAAACAGAAAGGAAGATCATTACCTTTACACTATCAATTAAAACACACACACACCAAAAACCACCTCTCCCCTTTGCCCAGTGTAGTTTATTTCCCAGCACAAAGGACCTTTTTGACGCATTGAGGATTATTGTGAAATGAAAGGCTATATACCTTTCCTATAGCTTTTGATGAGATATTCATTTTGAAACTCTGTGTCAGGAGATGTACGAGTGTTATCTGTAAATGTGAAATGTATGCAAGGTAGTCAGCCTCATGCTGAATTTCAATGAACTTTTGGGGCTTCAACGTCATAACGCTCTGTCAAATGTTAGCAGAAATTAAAGGCAAAATTCATATGGAGCCTTCACAAATCACAGCCTTATCTGTCAGCATTTTATAATAACCTAACATCTATGATCTATCAGGATACTAAAGTGTAATTCTGAGCCCCAGAGGAAACATCATGACATTCTCAGACCACTATAATAGCAATATATATTTCCATTGAGCGAAATTGTCAGGCTTTCCTTTCAAACTTCGCTCACTAATTGCATTTCAAACAAGTTCCATTGTGAATTCGGGAAATAATAGACAGAAAAGGCACCTGGCCTGTTAAAACTTTGAAATATTTTTCGATAACCAAGGTTCATGTTTATTTAACATTGCTTTCTTTTAGCATTTATTAAAAAAATAACACTTATTTTAAATTTTTGATAAGGTAGCTTTCTTTACAAACACACACTGGAAAAAGGGCCCATAAATTTCTTTTAACAGTACAAATGAAACAGTAAAACATATTGAGCGTTCCATTCTCTTTGTCAGTGCTATTAAATTCCCTTTAAAAACGTCTGTGCCAGATAAACCTAGGCAATGTGCAGTAATTCAATTTTATATTCAATTACTAGGCCCCTTTAGTGGGAAAAAAGGAACTGCATCTCCCGAGATGAAAATGGTCCAAGACAATATTTATTCTGCCCTGGCTACTATGACTAGTGACCTCATCATATAGCAACCTAATCGCTAGTGATCTTGAATAACTTGTAGTCACATGCACACTCAAATGAAATGTTTGCATAAAAGTGACTCCAAAAATACTATTACAGCCCACTGAAGGATCAATGGAGCTTCCTAAAGGTGGGAGGCTGAATTGTACTTTACCATAAGACATATAGATACCTGCCTTCCTACATCTGCATGAGAGGAATCATTTGGAAATGTGGCCAAAGATCTCTACATGAATTATCTGTATCCAGGTGTAGCCTACCCATTCATACTACCTTTGTTACCATCTGATGTGTAACAATGCCAGTGTGGTGTAGTGGATAAAGGGTTGGACTGGGTGTTGGGAGACCTGGGTTCTAGTCCCCACTCAGCCATGGAAACCCACTGGGTGACTTTGGGCCAGTTACAGACTCTCAACCCAACCTACCTCACAAGGTTGTTGTTGTGAGGATAAAATGGAGAGGAGGAGGATTGTGTACACTGCCTTGGGTTCCTTGGAGGAAAAAAGGTGGGATATAAATGTAATAAATAAATAAACAATATTATTATTTATTTCATTTCTATACCTCTCCCAGAGCGATTTACAAGAAGTCATAAAAATACAAAATGCAACATTTGGAGCTTTAAGTGCAACCCCAACCTTTGCTACACACTTCAACCTGTCCCTTCAGTATACCTATTTTCCGCGTGGTCATTACAATGCCAGGATATTTGTGTGATCATCAATGCTGCATTTTGCTGCTGTTGTTATTTAAAAACATATATTATGCATATCACCAGCCAACATCAAATATGTGTATATACAAATATAGCATGACATCCAAATACTAACAAGAAAACTGTATATCAACCTATTACATGCCTACTACCTTCCCAATCAGTCAGCAAGCAACCAATCCCTATCTTCCCTACAAATCTGTCTTAATTTTATTTATTTATTTATTTACAATATTACATTTATTCCTAATAAAACACCACAAGTAAACACACATATCAATGGTGGCAAGTATAAATGTAATCATAACAATCCATTCATACATTGACATAAAAAGCCATTAACAGTCCTTCTGATCGTGTATTAACAAGAATATTATCAACACTGCACTATCAATACATTTTCCAGGTGGAAACAAATAATATAAAAGAAAATGAACATCAAATTAAAACCAAACATTTTGATTAAAATTAAAAGCAAGGTGGTTTATCAAAAATAAATCCAACAACAGGAGTGCCCAATGTAACAACGTGAAAGAACTGCTGGATTCAACCTGAGTAGGTGTGCTTGGGGAATGTTTGCACACATCACCTCACTTATTTCTCTCACCTTTTCTCCAACCAAATATAGAAACAATTTCATTTTCACAGACTCCACTTTATCTTCCACTGCAATGTTTCGAGCTTGCAGATGTGCTTGGTGGTTCAAGACCTCCACTTTCACCCTTTCTTTCTTTCTCGCTTGTTTTTTGTTTGTTTGTTTTGGCAATTAATTTTGTTGTCGTTCTTCTGACTAGCATTCAGTCACCATCCCAACCATGTTTAAAAATTGCTGGACTGCACCACACAGACTCATACAGACTCTGCCTTCCAAACAAACCTCATTCTTATTTAAACGAAGCTTTTTCCAGAGATCGCTCAGGCTGTGGCCTCTCTCTTCTCAGGCCAGAAGCGGTGGGTGTTGTCCTACTTCCTGGTTCTTCCTAGGAAGCACAATCCCCTCAGGCAGAGTCCAGCATTCTCACATTGTTACACCCAAAGTCTAAAAAGTGCTAACTAGGGTGACCATATGGAAAAGAGGACAGGATCCTGTATCTTTAACAGCTGTGTAGAAAAGGATATTTCAGCAGGGGTCCTTTGTATGCATGCAGCACCTGGGCCATAACTTCACAGCTGTGCATTGGTGCCACCAGCCCTCGATCCCCCGCATTTGCGCTCCTTCCCATTATCTGCATGCCAAGAAATGCAAGTGTGGGGGTTTGGGGACTGAGCCCACGCCCGCGTACCCCTGCGCGTCATTGCATGGGTGCCAAGGCACTCCCCCTCCATTGTTTCCCTCCTCTTCCACCTCCCCTTGGCTGAAAACAAAGGAGGGAAGGTGGCACTCCATTTTTCTTTTGTTTTTCAGTTTTCTGTTAATACACAGAGATGCTAACTGGCTCAGCCGCCGGGCGGTTTGCTCACTGGCCCCGGCATGCCGCTCGGCTCCCTGTTATTGTTTATTTTGTTTTTATTCATTCTTGAACCACGCTTCTCTGCTGGCCCGGGGAGGTGTGTAGGCCACACAGCATCTGGGCAGTTTGCTCGGTGGCCCCCTCGTCTCTCTCAGCTTCAGGTTGTTTGTTTTTTACTTTTGTTTAATTGCACTGGCCTGCAGAGACATGGAGGCAGTCCAGCAGCCATTCGGCTCACTGAACCACCCCCTCCCCCATCCCAGCCCTCACGCCTAGAGAAAAAAGTCATGGCAAGTGCCCGACATTTTTAAACCGGAGCTTCAGGTGTTTGCCTCTGGATGGCTTCACAGTGGCAGCTGCGCCATATAGATGACCTGCCGCCACTGCGGAGCTACCCTAGGGCAAAACCCTCATCAAGACAAGACCCTGGTGAAATTCCCTCTTCATCACACAGTTAAAGCAGCAGGAGCTGTACTTAATAGTGACCAGATTCAAAAGAGGCTCCTGCAGCATTAACTGTTATGATGAAGAGGGAATTTCACCAGGTGCTGCATGCATACAAGTGACACCTGCTGAAATTCCCTTTTCTATACAACCGTTAAAGATACAGGAGACCTGTCCTCCTTTTCATACGGGCACCCTTGCTAATACATGTTTTTGAAACTGAAAAACCTAAGGAAATTAGAAAGGCTGGCAGAAAAAAAAACCCTACAACATAGCTGCTAGGTCAGCCTCTCTGGAGAGGGAATTCCACCACCAGGGCATCAGCACTGAAAAGGCCCAATGCTTATTAGCCCCTCACTTCATTTGGCAGGGGCACCCAGGATCAGGCTTCCGACAATGATCTTGGGGTCTGGGTAGGATATGGGGATGCAAATTGATGGTGACAGTTATACTCCCTCCCATAAATATGACACTTCAGACACTCCATGCTCTGCATTTAGCTCTAGCAGGAGATTCTACAAAAGACATATTTCCAGCTAGTGCTGGGCCAAAAAATTCTCCCACTTTTTTTTACCATTCTCATTTAGTTTGACAAAAAAGAGATCACTCTTCTAAAGAAATTCAAAGATGAAGAAAATTTCAGTGAAATTGTGGATAGGGTCAAAGTTTCTCTCTCTCTCTCTCTCTCTCTCTCTCTCTCTCTCTGTTTTCTTTTTGTAAACCACCCAGAAAGCTTTGGATGTGGAGAAGTATAAAATGTAATACATTAAATGACATTGTGCTTACCTTACTGACAAGGTTGCTGAGGAGTGTATGTGAGTGTAGCTTCCTCGACTTCTCACACTTCAATTAAAGCCCAAGGGAAGACATCCTGAGGTAATTCCCCCCATAAGGCTTTTTCATATCAGAACATGTTACCAAAATGAATGATAAAACACCCTGTGAACGAGGCAGAAGAATGGAAGCCTCTTTCATGGGGGAAGAAAACTTACTGGAAATTAGTATCATGGAATCATAGAATCATAGCATAGTAGAGTTGAATGGGGTTTATAAAGCCACCGAGTCCCACCCTCTGCTCAGTGCAGGAATTCATCTTAAGCAGTGAAATTATCCTGCGTGCCCCCAAATTTCTCTGCCCACAAGGTAAAGAAATCTGAGAGGCTATTTGTGCACATTTCTATTTCCAGCGTTGTGCAAGCTCTGTTTCCAGAACTTTGAATTACTATTATTTTATTTTATTTGTACTCTGCCTTTCTACCCAAAAGTGACACTGAGGACAGTTTACAGACACAATTAATAAAAACAGTGCATTTAAGTTCAATTAAAAAAAATAACAATACAGGATAAGATGTAAATGCCAGCACTCAATCTAACACACTTATAAGCCAAAAGCCTTCTTGAATAAAGTAGTTTTTGCCTGCCGGTGGAAGGACAATAGAGAGCAAGCCAACCTCCTTGGAGGGAGTTCCAAAGCCTGGGATTGGCCTAGAATGGAGCTATAGATTTTAGATTAGAAAGAAAGGAAAATATATAATAAAAACAAGCCACAATTTATTTTAAGACAAAGTAATTCTGTTCATTTGAGGGGTATAATGACCCATAATTTACCTCCTGTGGGGTAATCACCTTTACTTTTTGGATGACGTCAGGAAAGGACTATGTGCCTTTTAGGCCAAAAGTTTAAAATCCATTCTCAGATTAAAGAAGGTTTATTTTTACATGCACTGATGATTTTGAACCACATACATATGTGAAAATAAGCGTTGGGTGCCTCAAATAAGGCATCGTTTACTTCAAATAAATACAATCCCCATTCCTTAATATAACATTAGTTACATTTTTTGCTGTCACCACTTTCCATGTCTGCAGTAATCAAGGAAGTGGGCTTTCTGAAGCTGAGTAAATGAATGAGATAAATGAGGGAGCCATCTTAAGCAAGCAAATTCTGACTTGGGATACTGGGAGAGCATAAGAGGGCGGGTACACTATGACTCCTCTCTCTCTTATAGCTCTTTTGCATTTAGTGAAGGAGACGATATTTATTTGTAGCATTTTTTATTTATTTGTGGCATTTGCATACTGTTGAATATAATAAAATCCCACAAATATGAGCAGCTATCACATATAGGTATTAGTTTCAAACAAGAGATGATTGTGACAGTGTTGCTGTTTGGTGAAAAACTTGTAATCCAGACAATAAAGTGCTCAAGGATAAATGTATTGCTGGAGAAATAGTGACCCTGTTCAAATGACATGCTAAGCCACAGTGGTTAAGCATTTTGAGCTTAACATTATGGCTTAGCATGTCATGTGAACCATGACTTAGTGTGTCGTGTGAACCATTCATAACCATGGTGGCTACATAATCATGGTTTAAATACACTCACTAACCATTTGCTGCAAAGGGGTTAGTGGCCTAACCATGGCTTAGTGTGTTGTCTGAACAGGCCCATTGTCTCTGCCTGCAGCTCATTCATAATGCAGCAACAGGGGCAAAACATTGTGTTACGTGAGGTAGTGCTCCCTTCACATAGCACTATGTTAAACTTGTGACTTCCTGGTTGACAGATGGCTGACCACTGTGTGAACGGAGTGGTGGACTACATGGACCCTTGGTCTGATCCAGCAAGTCTCTTCATATGTTCTTATGATGGTAGGATGGGTTGTTTGACATTTGTTTTAGAGATAAGTCATGAGTGATGTGGTATAAATAATTTGAAAGAAATTCTTAGAAGAATCCAGCCACAAGTACCATTTACTTTGTGCTGGTGCAAACAAATGTTTGTGTATCCAGGAAGCTCGACACACTAATAAGTAGCATTGATGAGCAAATAAATAGCACTAGTGGCTGGACACCACCAGATCCTTCCTTCTGGGTTGGATCCAGGGTAGTGGTCAGAGGAGTTCTGCTCATGCTGGGGAAAAGGGGTAGCGAGACAATTTTTATAATTCCTCCTTCCCCTAACAGCCTTTTTGGTTCTGGAAAAGCTGCTCTGGTAATCTGGGGTTCCTCTGGAACAGGCAAGAGGAAATTGGAAGTGATTGCCTCCCTGCCCCCTTCCTCCAGCAGGGAGATTGTGCTCATTCAAAGATGAGAGTTTTATACCACGCTCATTACTGGCCACTCACGGATGTTTGCACGTCCTTTTGATGATGATGTCTACCTCCCGTGCATCTCCCGCTCCTTCTGCTCTTTTTTCCATCAAAAAATAAGACCTGGGAAATCTGATTTTTTTTTTTTTTTTACTATATCAATATCTGCCACCATTCCCTGCTGTGTGCAGGAGAAGCAGCACTATACAAATGGACCATGTAGTCATTGCTTGCTTATTCTTTCTTCCCCATGTGAAGAAAGAGGAAGCAGGAGGCAAAACGACTGTAGGGTTATGCGATTTCCCACCCACACCCACACCCACATCTGATGAGGCTCCCAGCATCTACTGTGACTGGAAGGACTCCAAAGATGGATGTATATACTGTTTGTTATAGGGGGGTGATGTCTGTAATAATGGCATCCTTGTCAAGTTTATTGGCTTAAGGTGCAGCCATGTAAATAGTGGCCTGTGCTCCTGTAGCTTCAGGATAATCTGGAAAGTGGGAACAAGAGCAAACAGGCCTCATCCCTGCTTTCCACTGGCAAAGTCTCCATTAAGATGAATGGGAGTAGAGAGCAAGGGACTTGGACAGTTGTCCTTTACTTCAATTATGGGGTTTGTGTACAAAAGCTTTCCCTGGCTTGTAATTGAGTATCATGATGCTATTCCAATTGATTGTCCTTTCTTGCTGTTCTTTAATCATTTCTTTAATCATTATTTCTGTGTTGGATCCAGCATCATGATATACTGTAAGTGGAGGCTATTGCTTGCAGAACGGGACTTCTGCATCCTCTCTTACCCTGTTGCACGCCCCATCCATGCACCCTCCAAATCTGATCCGAAGGGTTGTTTTTTGTAGCTGAAACTGTTTATTCAATGAACTGGCTGATATGACCGGCATTGCTCAGGTCTATGAATAATGTTTATAATATTTATTTCATAAATAATAACTTTCTCTCCAACTTATTCATCTTTCGGTTGGTTGGTGATTTTGGTTGTTTTGTTAGAATCAATGGAAAATTGTGTTAATAAGAACTGTATTTTAAATTAGAGCTTCGTGATAAACCACATTTTTTGTTTTACCTGAACTGCCTTCACCTCCCATCATGCTTTGGCTGGAGCAGCTGTCTAAACTTAAAAAACAATCAGAACACCCTTTCTACCAGCTAAAAACGATGCAAACCTAAAAATATGTTTTCAAAATATACCCAGCATTGCCCAGATATCTGAATAACATATAGTAGGGAAGTGGCTCTCAGTGGACGTGAGGAACTGTTGTATGCATGTGGTCTGAAGTTATTATGAAAAAGGAAAAGCAGCCAGAACACAGAATACTTTATTGGCATAATTTACAGCCCCCCTAAAATATATGTCTTCGAGGTAATCATCTTAAAGTAGCAGGCCGGTGCTAAGCCTGTGAGTTCATCTTTAAACAAATTAAATTAATTTCTTTTTTCTTCTCTCACCCTCATAACAACTCTTCAAGGTAGGCCAGTCCTAGGCCTGTGAGGCAACTTTAAAACAAATTAAATTATTTTCTCCCCCCACACACACACTTACCTTCAATGCATGGCCAAGCCTGCCTTGAAGCTGTCGTCATAATTTTCCTTGTTCCCACAGAAAACAAAAACTATAACTCCCAGTATGCCTTTTGCTGCAGTGCCCGACTTGCCCAATGGGAGTTCTACTGCAGAAGCTCATGGGAAGTGAAGTCTGGCTGAGCCAGTCCACACTACACTGTGCAATCCGTGCCCATAGGTAGGCCTTGAGGGAGCTGGCTGGCTGACTGGCTGACATTAATAGCTTTTCAGTGCCAAGTGAGGTTTTTTTAATATTATTTTTCCACGGCCTTTTAATTTGATGAGATTTTTTAATGCTGCATTTTTTTCCTGTCATAAATAAACCACAACATTCCAAGACAGATGCAAGAATTACTGAATTAAGTTTATGATTTTTATGCAAAAGCCTGACTATACCATTGACACAAAAGAGTGAATGGAGGATTGACTGATATAACTAAGGCTAGAATGGAATGGTGGGCACGGTTAGTGGTAGGGGTGTGCACGGACCCCCAAGATCGGATCGGGACCCGGATCGGGACCTCCAATTTTGTCACGGACCGGTTCGGACAAAATCGGAGGCCCCCCGGACCGGATCGAGTCCAATCCCGACCCAAAAATCGTAAATTTTTGGATCAGCCGCCAAAATGGTGGCGGGTGGGTGAGGGGGGGCCTAACTCCCTCCCCCCCGGGGCCGTCCGCTGTGGACGGCCCCGGCAGGTAAGCCCCCTCCCCCGCGCTCCCTACCCCCCCTGGGGCCGTCCGCTTCCATCCGCTGGCGCCCGCGGGCGCCAGCGGATAGAAGCGGACGGCTCCGGGGGGGGGTAAGCCCCCTTTCCCGCCACTGCTTACCTTCTCGGCCCGTCCGCTCCCGTCCGGCGCCGGCGGCTACTACCAGCGGGCTCCGCGGCCTACTCTCGAGTAGCGCGCCGGGTGATGACATCACCCGGCGCGCCACCCTGGAGTAGGCCGCAGAGCCTGCTGGTAGTAGCCGCCGGCCCCGGACGGGAGCGAACGGGCCGGGAAGGTAAGGGCCCCCCTCCCCCTCCGCGCGCCCCCTCCTCCCCTCCACGCACCCCCTGCTTACCTTCTCGGCCCGTCCGCTCCCGTCCGGGGCCGGCGGCTACTACCAGCGGGCTCCGCGGCCTGCTCTAGAGTAGCGCGCCGGGTGATGACATCACCCGGCGCGCCACCCTGGAGTGGGCCGCAGAGCCTGCTGGTAGTAGCCGCCGGCCCCGGATGGGAGCGAACGGGCCGGGAAGGTAAGGGCCCCCCTCCCCCTCCGCGCGCCCCCTCCTCCCCTCCACGCACCCCCTGCTTACCTTCTCGGCCCGTCCGCTCCCGTCCGGGGCCGGCGGCTACTACCAGCGGGCTCCGCGGCCTGCTCTAGAGTAGCGCGCCGGGTGATGACATCCGATCCGCCGATCCGCCGAACCGGTTCGGACCCTTTTCGGATCGGTTCGGACTGGATCGGCGGATCCAGCTGTTGGATCGGAAATTGGATAATTTATCCGATTTCCCACTGGACCGGACTTGGATCCAATCCTCCTGGGACTGCCTTGGCCTCTGCTTCTCACCCACCAAGTGCTACATCAGGAGCCTATACTGAAGGGCTGGGGCTGGGCCGGGCACTTCCCCCTCCTTCACTGAGCTGATTTCTGGGCATGCGCAGAGTGCTTCCCTTTCCTCCCTCCCTCTTAAGGGTGAAAGCTGTGTGTGCGCTTCCCCCAGTTTCTGAGAAAACAGCGATATCAGGACAGGGTGCCTTTGAGCATGTTCAGAGTTTGGCCTCTCAAAGACATGCTGTTGTGTCTAGTTATGATTTTAAACCCACACATCGCTGGTGGTGGGGGTGGGGGAGGCACCGCAAACGGATGCAGCCCATTTATATGGGTTGTTTCCTTTTATGTGGAATTGGGTTGACTGCTCGAGACTGGCCTTAAGAATCACAATAGCCGCCAAAGGCCAGTAAGTCTGGCCTCCCACCCAAGGCATGTTGGGAGTTCCGCCCAAGGCATGCTGGGAGTTGTAGGTGTAAACCTAGGTTTTTATTAAATTATTTAAAAAGTACTTAAACCCCGAAAAGTCATGTTTTTAGATTTTTTCTGATCCATGTACACGAAGATCTGTCTGGGTGAACAGTATTAAGGCAGTACCATATGTGGAAGTGGGTGAACATTTCTGGACATACGTGACACACACATACTTTCCGCTTAACAGGTAGAGATATTTTAATAGTAATTTTGAAGGAGATATTTTGTTATATCAAGTGGTATACAAGTATTATTAAAGATTTTTTTTAAAAAAATAAAATAAAATACAGCTATGGCATCCAGGCAGAGCTGTGAAAGATCCCTGGAAGCAAGGATGAAAGATGGTGTGAATCAGTCTTCAGAGAGAGAGAGAGAGAGAGAGAGAGAAAGAGAACTGAACAATCTGGTTCCAAATTAGAAGCTGTCTGTGTTTCTTCTACATCCCTTGTAAGGATGGTCTTTTCAATTTGCCTTTTCAAATTAGTCTATGAGAATTTATAGATTAATTTAATTTCCTGGTTCATGCAAAACTTTGTAGTATAATGAAGAATTTTGCAATGAGCTTGAAGAGGGGAACAATACGTGTGAACAGAAAAGATAAACACAAACTTTATTGGCATCAAACAGCTTTTGAAATTCGTTTGCAAGTTCCAGCATTTTCTTTCAGTGAAGTGCTTAATGGGCCTGCTGAAAACAAAGGGAAAAGAAATGAGGGGAAAAGAAATAATTTTATATTTACAACAAATGACTGGTGACACAAAAGGTTATATGAGAATAAGAGAAATAAGAGAAGAAGAGAAATTGGCCAGGCCCAACTAGTGGTGCTGGAGATACGTAATGAGGGATGATAAGGGGGAGCAAACACAGAAAATACAAAAGATATGGCAGTGCCTTTTGAATAGAACATGAGATGTTATTCCACATCAAAAGGATCTTTTTTTAATTTTTCTTCCCCCCCCCCTTTTTTTTAACATTTTGCACAAGATTATCACTTGGGTTCAGAGCAAATAGCTGTAAATTTAATTATTATTTTTTTAAAAGCCATGAAAAAATTATTGACTACTACTTCTAGCAAGCCTAACTAGAAGTTTATTCTCTTCTATGCAGAGATTTCAAACGCTACATAGGAAATTTGATTTAGCCATTCCTGAAGTTTAGGAGTGTGAACAACCAAATACCCTCTGTGGCTTTGAATCGTTTGACCTTAGAAGGAATGTTTGTAATTAGATTTTGCAAGGAAGTGTCACCATAATTAGGGTGCGATCGTATCATTACATATCATGTAGCTCTTGTATCCTTTGCACAAACCCATGTATTAAGACAATGTTACAGAGTTTTTCGAAGATGTGTGGAAAGGTAACTTGTGAATCAGATAGCTGATACATTTCTGCAAAAATTCCCTAGACACACAAATTCCCAATCGGCTGAACAAGTGCCACGGGTATTCAATGCTCATGGATCAACAGTTGCTAATGTCTCTTTTCTCACATATCTGAGATATTTTCTCACATGTGTATTAAAAGGTTGGTTGATAAAAATCACATGGGAACTCGTTCCCAGAGAGAGTTTATTAAGGCACAAATTCATCCTTGTCTTTGCAGAAGGACACTTAAGATCTCTTTCTACTCTCCCTTTAGAAGATATGTGCATACTGTGGAAAGGATAACACATGTATTCACTTCCAAGACAAGATAAGAAACTTTCATGATTCTGCCTTTAATGCATCTTCTCTTAGAAATACAGTTGAGGCTGTTTAGAATGGACACATTTTTGCAGGGCTTCTTTGTGTGTACGATCTGGCTGCCTGCCACTAGCAAACTGTGAATCATGATAACTGGCAAGTGAATTTATGCCACTATTCGCTTCAAGAATTCACTTTCTGCCTTTGCTGAGAACTGTGCTGTTTTACAGCACAATCCTATGCATGTCTACTCAGAAGTAAGGGCCATTACATTAAATGGATCATACTACTCTAAGGTATATATAGGATTGTAGTCTCTGTTAAATTATCATTACTGTTGCATGTATACAGCATAGCACTTTACAACATGTGAGAGGTCTTTGCCCCAAGAAGTTTACAATGTAAAATTTGATATGGGAAGGGCATGGGAGGCAGGAATAAACAGGCAAATGATGCATTTCATGAGGCAAGACAGTCCCCTCATAGATCACTTAATAACAGAGCCAGTTCTCTGTTCTATGCACACTAAGTTAAGCACATCTTTTCACTCAACCTGCCATACACTGACTGCTAAGCTGTGCATGAAGTGAATCAAGCAGATGACTACATCATCACACTTCAAGTGCACCACTTACTGAAGTCTAACAAACTTGACACTTGCTGAATCCATGAGACTGAATCAACCCTTTGGAGACGTGGGGGAGCTTAAAGTTTTTTTTTCTTAAGGGAATTCCCCCAACAGAATTAAGAGTATGTTTGTGGAGCAATAGCATCTCAACAGAACATATTGTTGACCCTAATTTTACAATGTCATAGCAGTCCAGGAAGAGTTGCCACTGTTTGTCAGTGTCCACCTTTTCTCGGCTTTTGATCTGACAGCTCATGCTCTAAATTACACATACGTTCTGATTCTCTGCATCCATTGCTCAGTCTACATTCTATCTCACCTCAGTCCACATGACTCAAAGTTTCAGATGTTGAGATGTTGAGTTTAGTGCTACTGTATGTGTTTGTGCTTTGAATTGTGTCCTAAAACGTAATTTACAGTTGTCATTGGAAACTGTGTTATATGACCCATCAACTAGAGAGCTCCCAACTGTGGAGTTCCTTCTGAGGGAGCTGAGATTGGCCAATTCATTATTTTGTTTAGATAGACGGTAAAGACAGTTCTGTTCCATCAAGCCTTTTAATGCTGTGTAAATGTCGCTCTTCATTTTTAATTTTAGTGCCAATCTCAAGTATTATTGCATAGTATAAAGACATGTTGTTGTTGTTGGGGGGGGGGAATCTATCTGTTTATGCTTTGTAGTGTTTGGGGCTTTCCCCCCCCCCCTAAAATATAACCAAACAGGTTCAAGATCTGGGAAGAAGTTGCTAGAAATCCATGTCAGCTACCACACTGTCAGCTTGCTTTCATCAGTAAATTTTAATAAATGACAGCTGTTAAGTAACACACCTTCTGCTGAGAATCCCCCCATCTTACCTCAAGCATAATCAACAGAGAGCAGCAGATCCATTAAGTTCTTAATAATACATAAAAGCCTCAATTGATCTCTGCTGTAATTTAAAATGCATGGAAGGAAAAGAGAAAAAGAAATTAGGAATGTAAAGCACAACTTCTACATCTTTTACTCTGCTTGCTCCATCTTGGAGAGCAATGTCATCCCTCTGTGAGATCCATGGGTGTAGCTTGCAATTTGGAACAGACCACAGGTAACTCACCATGCTGCTATGACATTCCAAAACGGTGGGATTGTACTGAATATTTAGCAGGAAAAGGAAGGAATTTCTCCCCATACAACCCAGGCAATAATGTCTCCTCAGGCTTGACCCTTTGGTCTGCCTCAGAACTATGAGTCAAATATGATATAGTCCATAAAGGACTCAACCAAGAGGATCAAGGCTGAAAACTCATTTCCCCACATTCTTGAGTATTCTGACACACTGTCAGAGCCTAATGTGTCGTCTCAAGGGAAATCCATTTAATAAAATGAGGGACTATTATGGCTAATTGTTATATATTCTCTGAATAAAATTGCCTTTTCCCCCCGTCATAGTGAAACATATTTTCTCTTTCTTAAATGCACTGCAACAATTATTTAAACTGATTTCAATTACCATTTTACTTTGCACTAAATTAACTGTGATTATGAACCCAGGAAAGGCGCTAGACTTGACAGAAAGGATTTGGTTCTCAGTGCAATGAAAAATCAAGATGATTTTTTTAAAAAAGAAAGAAAGAAAGAAAGAAAGAAGAAGAAGAAGAAGAAGAAGAAGAAGAAGAAGAAGAAGAAGAAGAAGAAGAAGAGTGCTCAGTGGATTAAGTGAAGCTTGCAAATGTGCCTTCATGGGAGTAACTGAGAGAAAATTGGCCTACAGCTTATCGGAAGCTCTGTGTTGTATCTGGTGGTCACACCATGGCCTTGCACAGGTTAAGGCAACACTGTGGCTTGAATTCTGCTCAATAAAATATATAAATTCTGGGTTATTGTGAGACAAATGTCACCATAATGCATTTACACACATCTCAAAAATGCTGTTAAAAAGTTTAACCTTTCAGTCTTCAGTTAAATACTTCTCCACCTTCTCCTTACCCTGCACAATTCAGAAGCAGACGAGATATAAATTGGTCTCTTTTCTTTCTTCTGCAATATCATAAATCACCATTATCAGGAAGAATTCATTTGCACGTTTGACACTATCAGACTTGGCCTCAATAGGAACCAGGAGTGGCCCGTTCACTAGAGAAAGCAATTGTCTTCACCTAGGCATTTATGTAATTATTCATCTTGCTTTGCCAATTTATCATCAGTTGGGAATGGGTCACATCTACTCAGAGTGTATCTTTTATTCTTTTGACTAGACCTCATTTTCACTTGACCTTTGGTCCTTCCCTTTGCAAAACTATCCTGCCTGAATCCATCACACACACACACACACACACACACACACACACACACACACACATAGGTTGGATGAGGGCCAATAAACTGAAACTGAATCCTGGCAAGATGGGAGTCCTGTGGATGAATGGTTCTCAAGACTGAGAGATAGGCCTATTGCCTGTTCTGGATGGGGTTGTAGTCCCTCCGAAAGATCAGGTTCATAGCCTGGGAGTACTCCTAGATTCATCACTGTCACTGGAGACTCAAGTGGTCATGGTGGCTCAGTGCCTTTTACAAGCTTCAGTAGTCACCAAATCAAGATTTTTTTTAATAGTATAGATGCACAAAAGATGTGATTAACTGAAAAATTATTCACACCTTAGATAGCATTGTGGGTACAATGGCGTTGCTGTGATATACATAATGTATGGAGGGGAAAACGTGAATCCCCAAACATTCACAGACATGTAGTGGATAAAATACACTTGATCTATCTCTACTTGGCAAATGCCCACTGCATGTCTGGAGTCTTGCATTATGTTTTCAGATACTAGTGTAACTACAGTATGAAGCAGCTCCCAATCCATTTGTGAAATCGTTTTTTTTACATGCAACTCAAATGAGAACTAGATTTGGTTTAAGGGGATTTTATGTACTATTTTTATTCAGCAATGTGAGGGATGATGGCTAAGACTTACATTCATAAGATGTGATTGTACTGCCTGGTATTCAGTAGGGGTGTGCACGGACCCCCCGGATCGGATCGGGACCCGGATCGGGACCTCCAATTTTGTCCCGGACCGGTTCGGACAAAATCGGAGGCCCCCCGGACCGGATCGAGTCCGATCCCGACCCAAAAATCGTACATTTTTGGATCGGCCGCCATTTTTTTCCCCATAGACTTGCATTGCAATGCAAGTCTATGAGGAAAAAATGGCGGCGGGTGGGTAAGGGGGGGCCTAACTCCCTCCCCCCCCGGGGCCGTCCGCTGTGGACGGCCCCGGCAGGTAAACCCCCTCCCCCGCGCTCCCTACCCCCCCTGGGGCCGCCCGCTTCCATCCGCTGGCGCCCGCGGGCGCCAGCGGATAGAAGCGGACGGCTCCGGGGGGGGGTAAGCCCCCTTCCCCGCCACTGCTTACCTTCTCGGCCCGTCCGGCGCCGGCGGCTACTACCAGCGGGCTCCGCGGCCTACTCTCGAGTAGCGCGCCGGGTGATGACATCACCCGGCGCGCCATCCTAGAGCAGGCCGCGGAGCCTGCTGGGAGTAGTAGGCGCCGGCGCCGGACGGGAGCCGCCGGGCCGGGCAGGTAAGGGCCCCCCTCCCCCCTCCGCGCGCCCCCTCCTCCCCTCCACGCACCCCCTCCTTACCTTTCTGGCCCGGCGGCTCCCGTCCGGCGCCGGCGCCTACTACTTCCAGCAGGCTCCGCGGCCTGCTCTAGAGTAGCGCGCCGGGTGATGACATCACCCAGCGCGCCACCCTAGAGCAGGCCGCGGAGCCTGCTAGTAGTAGTAGGCGCCGGCGCCGGACGGGAGCCACCGGGCCGAGAAGGTAAGTGCCCCCCTCCTCCCCCCCCCCGCTGTCCACTTTCATCGGCGGGCGCCCGCTGGCGCCCACCAATGGAAGCGGCGGTGGGCGCCAGTGGGCGCCCGCCGATCCGCCGATCCGCCGAACCGGTTCAGAGCTTTTTCGGACCGGTTCGGATTGGATCGGCCGATCCAGCTGCAGGATCGGAAATCGGATAATTTATCCGATTTCCCACTGGACCGGACTCAGATCGTGGATCGGGTCCGATCCAGTGCACATCCCTAGTATTCAGCAAGCAAAAAAGCATTTACCAATCCTTAATGTTTGGTCTTAAATAGCTTTTTCTATTAGTGTGCACTCCATTTTTTCAGTAAATACATTCTGTGCCTAGAATTTTGTAATGCTCATCCAAAAGAATTCACATGGCGCTTCTTCATACATAAGGGGAATTCTGAAGCTTAGTCCATTTTGACCACATAACCTTCAGGTACACCATGCTGTTTGAAAGGATGCTCCTCAAATTCAGGAGATGTTCATTACAACAATTAGAAAAATGATAGAAGTCTGAGTTTGTGCACAACAGGACTTGTGTAGGTTCTTGACCTCCTGGCCCCTCCCCCCCCTTTTTTTTTTAATGAAACCTTATTTCATGAAAGTCTATGAGGGTTACACCATAACATGTATCTTTCCTTATTGCAAACTTGCCTTTATGTTCTCCGTTTTGATATACTTTATATCCTCTCTATTGTACAAATCCTTTACTGTGAGCACAATTTATATCTTTGGGCATGTCTGCATCCATTGAGATTTTTCCTATAGATGAAATTACCCCCACACTGTCAGACAGCAGGTAGAGATGGAAAGAAGCTACTATGAGCCATCATTTTATATTCTTGCAAAGGACATGGATGCCCTGGTGATGAGGGTAAGATGGAAAACATAGTAATATATAGTCCACCTAGAGAGTGGCCCTGTCTGTTAAACAACAACCATGCATATAAACCCAAAGCACAGTGTAATAAATGGTGGTGTGAACGACACAATTCCCCTTCTCAACAATTCTCAGAGCCTAAGAAGAAAAAAAGAAAAACTATCAACCAGTCATAGATTACTGATACGACTGCGTGAGCACGCAGAATATGGAGCTGCATGTACTCGTCACTGTTGCGATTACACCAATCAGCTGTTGGAAAGGAAGGGCGAATGGCAAACGGGGAGGACTAAATCCAAATCTGCACTACTGAAAATTATTTCGTGCTATCACTCATTGTCTTAGAGGCTTTGCAGCAGCTGAATAGGCCTCGAGAATGACATAGGTTGCATTGTGTTTGTACACCTCATTCCCCATTCAGATAGAAAGGGGTACAATTAGGTAGAATTCTTGATGTTTTAGCATTATGTGAGCTGCCTCGAGAGGTTAGCCCTGAAAAGTGGCCAACCAATGTTGAAAAAAAACATAAACCAAATGGATTCCTGCTCTTGTACGCATATGGTCCTGAATGGATTGAGGCATCCTCCTTTTGCAATGAGTCTGAAAGCAGTTGTCCCTTTGTACAATTCAGGTTGCACTTGACGCCAACTTTAATTCCATTACAGTTTTCCAGTTTGCTCATTTATTATGCCTTTAATCCTGAATTGTTTTTCTTGTTTTTTGGCTTCAGTTATGTTGTGTTATGATCTGTTACAATGCTGTAACCAGCAAACGTCACAGTTGGGCCAATGCTCTCATGTTCATCTCCTTCAATTGAACATCATTCCCTTGGTCATTTCTCTACAGGCAGCTCCAACCATGATATACTTGTTCTAATTATTCATGATAGTTTAAACCATGACAGACTGTGTAATTATAAAGCATCTTACAAAGTTTTTTTATATATATAAAAAACGTTGTTCATTAGTAAGGAATACAACATACAGAGCAATCCTATCCATAACTGCTCTTAAGGTATATTCCATTGAGTTCAGTGGGACTTCATTGCAGGGACGTATAAACAGGCCTGCAGCCATAATTTTGTATTTTGACTGATTAATGTGCAGAATTCCTATTGTAGATTGGGCGAATTTGAAGATGTAATACCTTTTCTAAATTCATTCTTCCATCACTTGCTTACAAACTACCACCTTCACATAAATGCATACGTCCATTCACACTGCTCACACTTAACACTCATATGCACACCTCATTTACACTCGCCTACATACATAGGGTAACATTTTCCAATATTGCCTACATCCTTCTATGCTGATCACTTTCCACCCATAGGAAACAACCCAATCTATCTCTAGCTCTTGCATCCTAACATTTTTTTTAAAAAAAATGAACAGATGTAATGTTCGTAGACACCTGAAGTATCTCAGCACCTGAAGTAGGGAGGGCTAATTTAAATCTGTTTAAACCTTGAGCTCTCATAACCAATAGTTCTGCCATTTCAAAGTCTGAAGGCTGCATTTATCTCTTTGTTTGTTTGTTTGTTTCATTTTGGTTTGTTTCTTTACGACTTTATTTTATGGAGCTTATCTTATTTTGATATTAAACTGGCAAAACCACTAGTATTTTCTGTAAATCCATATGCTCTGCGCTTTAATTTGACACCTCATTTGTTTCTCTGCAACCACAGTAAGTGCCCTAAATGTTTGCTGAAATATAGCTTTGGCTTTACAAATATACAGATATCCAATCTTCCCTATATAAATTTGTCAATCAACAATAATGGTCAACTTAGGAATTGCTTGCTCCAATGACACCGATGACAGCATAAATAAAAGCTAAAATGGTATTCCTTTCAAATATGGTTTGTTCACGATGACAAAGGCCTGCATTGCTACACAGGCTATATTTTCCCCATCTGTATTACAAGATGCCAGTGAGACAACTTCCTTTAGATCAGCAATGGCAAATGTTTTAGCCTAAGGGTCAGACACACCCCAGACAAAATCCCCTATTACCAAAGCATTCTCTCTTTCTGGCCTCAGGCAGCTTAGCTAGGAAGCTTCCAGCTCTGCTAGGCTGACAACCTCGGTAGCATGACTTTGCAATTGTCAGGGACCCACTTAATTTCTCAGTCTTGACTATGTGCATCATTCACACTCCGACAATTTCCCTGCACATGTGTGAAAGTAGGTACCATCTACAGAATCTGATGTCCTAATAGACCAATATTACTGGATGGGGGCCGATTGCTCCAGTGCTGGAGTCTCTGAACAATCCCAAGCTTTGCTGGGCTTTTGCTGACAGAGTAGAAGGGAGGGAGGAGCATCTTTTCTGTTTCCAGTTGCATTTTTTTTCTTTCTTTTTTTTCCTTTCTGAAATGAACTACACCAGCTCCAGTGCTAGTGTAGTGCCCTCCCTTCTGGTCAAGGATCTGAGGGTACAAGAGGCCTGCACAGTCTCTCCCAGAAGATCCATGTAACATCATTTTATTCGACCACTTTTTCGTCCTGATCAATGTCAGTACTCCAACATCAGAGAGGTAAAAGCTGTGGGATTTTCCATTGTGACTGAGGTGGGGTGCATCCAAGGTCAGATCTCACTTTATGAGGGTGGATCTCTTTCGCCATCCTTTCAGGGACATCCAGAAAATCCTATTGACCCTGTGATGCCCTCCAAGGGACCTAAGACTCTTTCATTATGGTTGCAGAGAGAATCCTGAAAATATTTTACTGCTATGAAATATGGGATCTCCAGTAATTATTTTATTCTTCCCAATTTCTCTTCTAAACATATTTATTATTATTAATTAAAATATTATGCACATCTCTTCAGTAGCAAATTCCAGAGTAGCATTAAAAATTTGTGGAGTCATTAAAATTGGAATTGAAAAGTGCAATACAACAAACAAACTTTACTATTTCTCCTCTTCCTACTCTTCTACTAAACCCATTTCTATGCACATATTTTAAATTTTTGAAATGGTGGGTTTTGATTTTATAATTTACAGAACTAGGATAAAAAAAACCAAAGCAGACTGTACTTTAGGATATGATAGGACACCCATTTTTCATAAACCCCCACTTTTATATAGAGATAGATAGATGATAGATAGAAAGATAGATGGTGATGATATAGATAGATAGATAGATAGATAGATAGATAGATAGATGATAGATAGATAGATAGATAGATAGATAGATAGATAGATAGATAGATAGATAGATTTGGCAGGAATGTTATGAAAATTTACTCGTTTTTTCCTGTAGTAACTTGTTGCTAAACAAAATAGAAATTACCTGAATACAACAAATGAAAGGAAAACATTAGCAATTAATAACCTTTGGGAGCACAATACACGTTCTCCCTCATTGAGTTTGTCAGCTAAATCTTTTGCTCAATTTTAAAAGCTATGTTTTGCAGCTAAGATGCTACTGCCCTGGCATCATTTATATTATCCATTCCTTACATTACTATGGTGAACAAACATCACAGATGCTGATAAGGGAGGAAGCTGAAATGTTTTGTTCTAAATATATTTTTTTATTCCTTTGCTGTTACTCTATCTATCTTTCATATCTTTGTGACAGGAAATGTGGGTCATTGGTTCTACATTTAATTTTCTTTGTTCAAATATATTCAGACAAAATCATGGCTGATATGGATGCTACATGGGCATCTTGTATAGATGCTTGGCAGAGGACAACCATTACTTTGTTTGTTTGGGAACTATATTCTATTAACAGGTTTTATGGATCCACAAGGAATATGGCCCTTTCTACACCAGAGGAGTGTCGCGGGCACACCGCGGGCAATCCCACAAGGAGCAGCTTCTGTTATCGGTGTTTTGAAGCCTCAACAGAAGTGTGACAGTCCGGGCTGCTCCCGGGACGTCGCAAGTCGCGGCCGCCATTTTTTAAGATTTTTTTTTTATCCACGAAGAGTGCATGAACACTCCTCCAAAAAAGTGAGTTTTTTAAAAAAAAAAAAAAAACCTCGCGTGCGTGGGGACCCACCCCCCCTCTGTGCCACCCCCTCCCCTACCAGGAGTAAGTGCAACAGCATCCAGGATGGGCAACCACATTTTCCGCGGTCCTGGGAACTTCCCGGGACCGCGGAAAAATTGGGATTTTTCAGGTTTCCCTTAAACCTGGAAAATCCTGTGTCCAACCCCCACCCCCACCCCCGAGAGTCCCTGTGCGTCATTTGGACTCACAGGGACTAGCCAGGGGCCAACCCAGGTGAAACGCCTTGTGTGGAAATGTCATCTTTTGCATGGATAATTAATTGCTTGAAAGTAGGGCAGTGCAGATATAGGCCCTTGAAATTCTCCTGCCTAATGATGGACAGGAGCCTAGACAGCATTTTTTATCCTCCCAGGACTTAGCATCATTTTGGGGGCACTGAGAGTGGGAGGGTTGGTGATCCCCACAAATAAACTGATGGAAAATATTTGGAGTATATTCTGGAAAGTGGAAAAAGAAAAAATAGAAATGTTGGCTCAACTCCAATCATAGAATCATAGAATAGTAGAGTTGGAAGGGGCCTAAAAGGCCATCGAATCCAACTCCCTGCTCAATGCAGGAATCCACCTTAATGCATAGCTGACAGATGGTTGTCTAGCTGCCTCTTGAATGCCTCTAGTGTAGGAGAGCCCACAATCTCCCTAGGTATTTGGTTCCAGTGTAGTACTGCTCTAACAGTCAGGATGTTTTTCCTGATGTCCAGACAGAATCTGGCTTCCTGTAACTTGAGCCCATTATTCCGTGTCCAGCACTCTGGGATAAATGAGAAGAGATCCTGGCCCTCCTCTGTGTGACAACCTTTCAGACATTTGAAGAGTGCCATCATGTCTCCCCTCAGTCTTCTCTCCTCAAGGCTTAACATGCCCAGTTCTTTCAGTCTCTCCTCATAGCACTTTGTTTCCAGACCCCTCATCATCCTTGTTGCCCTCCTCTGAACCCCCTCCAGTTGTGGTACCCAGAACTGGATACAATACTCAAGATGAGGCCTAACCAAAGCCAAATAGAGGGGAACCAGTACCTCATGAGATTTGGAAAGTATATTTCTATTAATGCAGCCCAAAATAGTATTTACTTTTTTTGAAGCTACATCATACTGTTGGCTCATATTCAGCTTGTGATCAACAATAATTCCAAAATATTTCTCACTTGAAGTACTGCTGATCCAAGTATCCCCCATCTTGTAACTGTGCATTTGGTTTCTTTTTCCTAGGTGTAGAACTTGACATTTATCTCTATTAAATTTCATTCTATTGTTTTTAGCCCAGCACTCCAGCCTATCAAGATCACTTTGAAGTTTGTTTCTGTCTTCCAGGGTGATAACTATTCCACCCAATTTTGCATCTGCAAATTTGATAAGCATTCCCTGCACCTCCTCATCCATCTCATTAATGAAAATGTTGAAGAATACTGGACCCAGGGCTGAGCCCTGCGGTAACCCGCTTGTTACCTCCTCCCAGTTTGAGAAGGTACCATTGATAAGCACTCTTTGAGTCCGATTCTATAGCCAACTGTGGATCCACCTAATACTTGTTCCATCTAGCCCATCTTTAACTAGTTTGCTAATCAGAGTATCATGGGGTATTTTGTCAAAAGCTTTGCTGAAATCAAGGTATATTATGTCTACAGAATTCCCACAGTCCACAAGGAAGATTACCCGATCAAAAAATGAGATCAAATTAGTCTGGCCAGATTTGTTCTTGACAAATCCATGCTGGCTTCTAGTAATCACTGCATTGTTTTCAAGACGTTTACAGATTGACTTCTTTATAATCTGCTCCAAAAGTTTCCCAGGGATTGATGTCAGACTAACTGGTCTATACTTCCCAGGTTCCTCTTTTTTGCCCTTTTTGAAGATAGGGACTACATTAGCCCTCCTCACATCATGAGGCATGTCTCCCAGTACTCCATGACTCTGCAAAGATAATAGACAGTGGTTCCAAGAGTTCTTTAGCCAGTTCCTTTATTGCTCTTGGATGCAGTTCATCGGGCCCTGGAGATTTGAACTTGTTCAAAGAAATTAGGTGTTCCTTGAACATTTGTTTATCTATCTCAAGATTCATTTCTGCCCCTTCAGCTTGTACTTCATTTTTGCCAGGGGGGTTCATAGACCTGCCTTTGGGAGAAGACCGAGCCAAAGTAGGCATTGAGCATTTGGGCCTTTTCTTTGTCATTTGTTATCAGTTTGACATCCTCATTGAGTAGTTGAACCACTATTCCTTTCCTCTGTCTTTTACCATGCACATACCGGACCACAGCTTTTTTGTTACTTTTAGCATCCCTCACTAGCCTCAGCCCATTCTCAGCTTTAGCCTTCCAGATGTCATTCCAGCACCCCTGTGCTACCTGTCTGTACTCTTCTTTTATAGCTTGGCCTTCCTTCCACTTCCTATATTTGTCCTTTTTTGTTTTCAGGTCATCTCTAAACTTTTTGTGGAGCCACATTGGTTTGTTTTGTTGTCTTCTATGTTTTTCCATGCTGGAATTGTTTGTAATTGTGCCTTTAAAATTTCCTTTTTAAAAAAACTCCCACCCACCTTGGACTCCTTTTCTCATTAGGGCCACTTGCCATGGGACCTTACTTATCATAGTTCTGAGTTTATTAAAATCACTTTCCTAAAATCCGGAATAAGCATATGGCTATACTCAGTGTTTGCTTCCTTTAAAATCAAGAACTCAAGTATGATGTGGTTAGTTTCCCTCAGAGTTCCAGTAACTGCCACTTTATCCACTAAGTCATCCCTATTTGTCAGTATCAAGTCAAAGATAGCCGATCCTCTAGTTCCTTCCTCCACTTTCTGTAGGAGAAAGTTATCAGCCATGCATGTTTGGAATTTCTTGGAGGGGCCACTTTTGGCAATTTGCTTCTCAGAAGTTTCATCCTTGTTTTTTCTTTGATAGGGTGGTCAGTAGTAGACTCCAACTATCATGCTCCTTTTATTCCTTGCCCCATTTATTTTACTCCAGATGCTTTCAATGGGGCTACCAGGCTCATCCTCCTGTATTTCTGTGCAGGGATAAGTATTTTTAACATACAGTGCAACTCCACCTCCCTTTTAATTTCTTCTGTTCTTTTTGAACAAGGTATACCCACCAATTGCTATATTCCGGTCATGGGAGTCATCCCACCAAGGCCATGTCTACACTAGCCATTTATCCCAGGGTTGTCTCTAGGTTGTCTTTGTGCATCCATATGATGCACAAGGGATCCTGGGATCAACCATGGATGACCTAGGGATGAACCCGGGATAACGGAAACCAGGGATATCCCAGGTTTTCCGCGATCTCTGGACCGTCCCGAGGACCACGGCTGGTGTGGCGCGCATTCCCAGGGCCTGAATCGGGCATGGAGCCATGCAGGGTGGCTCCATGCCCATGGGGGTGGGGGCAGCAATTTTGCCAACCCCAGGATGGTGGGGGCAGGGTGTGGCAGCAGAGGAATTTCCTATATTTTCCACCGTGCAGCTCCTCTTCTGTAAAAAGAAATGGCGGCCGTGACGTCCCTCTTCCCTTCCGGGACATTGCGCAACAATCTAGATGCTGGGGGAGGATCAAGGAAGCAGGTAAGTCTGTGATTCCCCTCCCTTCCCCCTCTACACCCCTAGATGTAGATGAGCCCCAAGTTTCAGTTATACCTATCAAGTCGTATTTGCCTTCATGTATTAAGAGTTTAAGTTCATTCTGTTTGTTTTCCGTTCATTCTGTTTGTTTCTCATTAATATATAGACATCAAAGACCATGTGCTTTATGTTCTGGCTTCTTTCCTACATTATTATGAAGACAATTTTTGGACATTATTAGAGCTCTTCTCTCTGTTACGGTGCATAAGCCTTCGGCCAATGATGCCTCCAAGTTGATGTCTTCCTCCCCTGTAGAATTCAGTTTAAAGTCCTCCTGATGAACATCTTCATGCTGTGGCCAAACAAGTCCTTCCCAGCCCTTGTGAGGTGCAACCCATCCCTTGACAGCAGTCCATCTTCCAAATAGCATAGCCAATGGTCCCAGAATCTGAATCTCTCACATTGTCACCACCTTCATAGCCAGTTGTTCACCTGGAGTATTTTACGTTCCCTTTCTATTCCTCTTCCAAGAACTGGAAGAATGGATGAGAAAACTATCTGGGCCCCAAAGTTCTTGAGTTTCCTTCCCAGAGCTTCAAAGTCTGACATGATTTCTTCATAGCTCTGCTTGGCAGTATCTTTTGTTCCCACATGGATGAGAAGAAAAGGATATGTGTCAGTGGGCTTAATGAGCTTTGGCAACCCTTCAGTCACATCTCTAATTTGTGCTCCAGGGAGACGGCTTACCTGGTGAGTCCATGGGTCTTCACGACATACTTGGGTTTCAATCCCACACAGCAGGAAGTCTCCCACAATGACAACTCTACTCTTCTTCTTAGTTGACTGACCTTCTGCCTCTTGCTCACTGTTGCTTGAGGTCCCCTGTAATTCTTCCTCTGCGGACTATCCTCCAGTCTCATCCTCCAGTAACTGAAAGTAGTTATATAGCTTTAGTGTTTCCACTGGTGCAGAGTACCTTCTAATTCTTCTGCTCCTTTCACCCATTTCCAAGGAGTTTCCTCTTCATTTACCTCATCACTGAAATTCTTGGGCCATTTCTGGTTAGATCAAGCTTTCTCTGTGTTGTGTAAGTTTATTGCATAGACTACGGTATATCCATAGAGGACTGTACCACCACAGTTTTGTGCTTTTGAGACAGTCACCCTGAAGATTATTTTGAAACCTTGACATCCCAATTTATAACCCCAAAATTTAGAATATTTTGAATTTTGAATTTAAAAGTGAGAATTTAAAAAAATGCAGAATAAAAAAGGCTGAGTCTTTATTCTGGGTTGTATCCAAACTTAGTTATACTTAAAGTAGACCTATCAAAATCAATGGGGAAACTTAGTCACAATTAACTTAAGTCCCATTGAATTCAGTGGGTCTGTTCTAAGAATGACTCACTCTGGATCCAACTTACTGTGTTTATTTGTAGCTCTGAACACGTGGGTTATAATGTCATCACAAGACAGCCCTAACAAAACACCTTGCAGGGATTCTGGGAAATATTCCGGTTTTAACTTGGGCAAGGGAAAAGAAGTTCCACTGTTGTGAGGAAGCCATCAGGAATCTGCTCCAAACGCTCTCGTTGTAATGACTTCCTATGCATGTGGCATAATTAAATGAGTTTTCTCAGCAAATCAAAAATATTGCTGATGGATACAGGCATGAGATATTTTGAAGCTGTAGTATGCTTTCAAGTTTTACTCTAATTGCTTCTTACCAAAAAAAAAACACAACCCACCCTTATAATGGAACTCCTTTTGTTAACTTAGCCCATGTCATACAGAACATAAAATCTGTACTATAAATTTGCTTGCAATAGTCACTGTGGGTATATCCATAACACAGGGTTCAAGATGTGCATTAAGCAGAAATTACATTTTAAGAGGAAAAATCCTGTCATATAAAAAGCATTAGGGTGACTTATAATTAGGTAATTATTAAGAATTCATGTACCTTTCAGCATAATTAATGCCAGTTAATGCAGGAGACTGCGAATGGCAATCCATCTATCTTAAATTACGCTTAGAAATTAACAGAGCTCACAAGGAATAAGAATAATAAGTGTAAGGCTCTTGGCTTAATAGACGTACACTAAATGTGCATTTAAACACAAAAAGGCATGAAGAGTAAATAGTAAATATAGTAAAAGATAGGGGAAATCATATTCATCGCTAACTGCAGGACATTTTCCAAAACTAATATTAATGTTATCTTAAGTTAACTTTTCACACAGAAAATATGTTGTGTAAATAAACCCTGTATGAAATCTGGGAAGTAATTTATAATGAATTTGTACTAATGATATCTAATCAGCTCAGTTAAAATGAAGGCTTTATTGAGAACAAATTTTCATTGGCTTCCAAGGGTGTCACAAAACCTTTACAATTGGAAGGTACTTCAATAAATAAGAACAATATTAAGTAATAAAGATATGATTTTGGGATTTCTTTTGGGAAAAGTAGGCACAAATCAATAGTTATCATATAACTTAATAGTTAAAATATTTAAATACGTCCCTTAAGAATCTAAGGTATCAATGCTGTGATAACAAGACATTTGGGGTTGGATCCAGATTTAGGCATGTGCAATTGGATTCATAGAAGTAGACTTCCCTGACCCTTCCTCTTTATGGCAGCCATTCAAGTAGGGAGACCCTGGTGAATTGGATGAGCTGTGGTATCTTATGCAGCACAATCCTATGCATGTTTACTTAGAAGTAGGTCCCACAGTTTTAAATGAATCTGTACAGGATTGCAGCTTTACTTTACAATCCTATACATAACTGCTCAGAAGTAATCCCCATTGAGTTCAATGAGGCTTATTCTCTGGTAAGTAAGCATAGGATTGCAACCTTAACCATGCATATTAAAGTGGGCCTGTTCAGACAACACACTAAGCCATGGTTAGACCGCTAATCCTTTTGCAACAAATGGTTAGTGAGCATGTTTAAACCGTGATTAGGTAGCAACCATGGTTAGGAATGGTTCACATGACACACTAAGTCATAATGTTTAGCTTAAAATGCTTAACCACAGTGGCTTGGCATGTTGACTAAATAGGATCAAAATAAATATTCTATTCCTAAGTCAAACAATAAGCAATGTTTTAATGAAAAGCTATTGTTGAATCAGCTGCTACATCAACATTACGGGTCACATCCGTAAAGATATTTTCAACACTTATAGTTCAAGACATGGATTGTATCCGATGGATTGTATCTGATGTTAATCTAACTCAAATTCATTCATTTTGATGGGTCTATTCTAAATAGAACTAACATTAGCTACAAACCCATTGGATACAACTCATGTCTTGAACTATAAGTGCTAAATGTCTTTATGGACGTGGCCCATAGTGTTGAAATACCAGCTGATTGAACAACAGCTTTTCATTCAAAGACTGGTTGTTGTTCATTCTCCCTTCCCTTCTCCCATTTTACCCTCACAACAATCCTCCGAAGTGAGTTAGGCTGAGAGGTACCCAATGGATTTCATGGCTGACTCTACATGGAGATTTAAGCAGTAACACTCTGCTTTCTACACCACACTGGCTTTCAGTGTACATAAATTTGAGCAGAAACAATGAAACCAGCAATGAAATAAATTCAACACATACAAAAACTACATGAACAGACTAAAATTAAACAACATTGTTTTGCACAACATTCTTCTGTAGCCACATCTCCAGCTGAGGGTGGGAAACACCTTTCCAAAAGATAGTGAACTATCATCCAACTGGTTGTACTAATTCTTTCTTACAGACAACATTGAAATATTCGCTATTGACAGCACATAATCAGGCATGTGACTAAAAATGGTCAAATTGTCCCCATCTACACTGTTATTTCAACAACAAAGATACCCATTTGTCTCCTTCCTTTCAGGACTAGATTACTGAAGCAGACATTAAGTCCAATTACATGTGTGTGATAGCAAGCTGTGAGTAGACTGGGAACTAAATAGGGCTAAATGGAACCAGGACATTGTAAATAAAGCTGTTGCTGCTGCTGCTGAAGGCTTAGTTAAGGATTAGTGTAATTTAACACGGATACTCTTATGAGCAGGTAAGAAGGTTGTCTAAATAAAACAAATAAAACAAATAAAAACAAACTTCCAAAAGAATTAGATTTCATTTTAAATGTTTAGGATATTTTAGATAAGAACTATTATTTTCACTAATGGTGTGGCCAGGTTTTCTGGTATTGGTCCTGACCATACGATAACTATTGATACTTATACTTTGTCAGAATCCATAGGAAAAAGGAAAAGTAAGGCAACATTTTATACAATATAATCTCCAGAGTTCCAATGAAGTGCACAAAATTGAAAGCTATGATGCTGTGTCAGGGCTATAAATTGTGGTGTTATCTGCTTCTTTGACTCTATAAAATCAATTGCTACATCACAGAGATTTGATTGAAGAAAATATTTTTAGATAATGTAAGTTTGGTTTGTTAGTTTCACATTGAGAATATATCATGTGCAATTCTTTTTGACATTTATTTTTTATTATTATTTTTTCACAAACATAAATTTAGAGAACCCAATGCATGTAAGCAGAGAAGTAAAAATAGCAAATGGTGCCATATTTATATTTCAGTAGTCAGAATACAAGTAAACATCCTTGGTGAAAAACACATCACTGCTTCCAATTAAGGCAATATAATTGCATGCTTTGAAGTGGAACAATGGAAAAATCTGACAATCCGTTGTGTTAATATGAGACACCAGACTTCAGAGACATCTAAAAAAATCACATCTAATCTGTACAATGCATCTGCTACTATCTACTTTTTGCATAACATTTGTGTATTGTGTGCAAATGTATGCTAGGTCGGTAAATGGATAGCAGTGTGCTACAGAGTGTGCTAAGGAGGAGTATTAAATCTACAATGCTCTTTAGGTGAAGTTCTGAAACTATCATTGTATGATACAGTTTTGCATTTTTCTTTCTGTTGCTACAAATATATTTTAATAAGCAGGGAATTCTGACATCAGGATGTTTCCGAGTGAAATATGTCCTTTGTTTCTCATAAAATAATTTTAAAAGACAGCATCGGTATGCATACACACAAAGAACTATGTGAGCAACATAGTAACAAAACAACCAGAGATAAATGTATCCAGCTAACCTAACTAGACTTAACTAGGTCCCTTATCCAAGCAAAATCTTATTATCATTGGTCTAGTTCTCTCAAACTCCAGGCTTCTTTTCTTTTCCCCTTCCTTCCTTCCTTCCTTCCTTTCTTCCTTTCCTCTCTCCTCCTCCTCCTCCTCTTTCTGCTTCTCTGCCCCTCTGCCTTTTTGCCATAGATTTTTTTATCTCTTAAAATCTCTCTTCCTTTGACCTTTTGTTGAACTTTATAATGTCATAGTTTCCTGAGCTAGCTTCCTGACCTCTGCATTCTAATTAAACTTTTGACCTCTAAATTATTCTCTTTTTGGCTGAAGCTGACCAGCACATACATAACAAGAGTTAACTAGGCTGACCATATGAAAAGGAGGACAGGGCTCATGTAACTTTAACAGTTGTGGAGAAAAGGGAATTTCGGCCGTTGTCATTTGTATGCAATTAGTTCCTGGTGAAATTCCCTCTTCATCACAACAGTTAAAATTGCAGGCACTAAACTAGAGTGACCATATACAAAAGAAGGCAGGCCCCCTGCAACTTTAACTGTTGTGATGAAGAGGGAATTTCACCAGGAACAAATTGCATACAAATGACACCGGCTGAAATTCCCTTTTCTCTACAACTGTTAAAGTTACATGAGCCCTGTCCTCCTTTTCATATGGTCAGCCTAGTTAACACCAGGTCTATTCCTTCACACCTGTTCATAAAAAGTCAAGTTACAACATTTACATGGCATTTGAATTCAGAAGTCAAGGTACATCAGAAAACAGAAAGACAGCATAAATATGTGTATAGCTAGTGGAATGTTTATAAATTCCATTGACAGCATGTTAGATTTTGTCGTCTTTAATTCGTATGTTGTGATGGCTCGGGGGATTTCTATGGTGGGGTATAAACTTAAAATAATGAATCCTTTTTTATGTGTTATGTCTCTTCAAAAAGTTAATTAAAAATATTCTCACACAGTTTAAACTAGCCATTTCTAAACACGATTGCTGTAACTATTTTATTGTTGTCGTTGTTTGCTAAAAAAAGATATCAACAATAAACTGTCCTTTAGTGAATGTATTGATTTGCTCACAGTGTGACACGGTACAGTACCTTTTCACTGTTTTGGAAGGCAGCTTGCTAACAAAAATGAGTAATTGTTGTTGGCTGTGCCTTTTGTAACTATCTGAAAGTTGAAGCCACTTATGTCTACAATAGCATTCAATCCTTGATAGAAATCAAAGCTGCTCCAGGCATTCTGACTATAGCCTTTGAATTAAGGAAGATAATGGGTCATGCCATCTATTTAGAGGATGACTAGATATGGCATTGACTCATAACCTAGGAGTCACTAGAAGAAGTGACTCTCCCTCACCCATCCCCATTCGCTAAAGCTGGTAGAGGCAAGTTCCATGTTTGCCATTTTTGCAGTCTTAAATGTTTTGTCTGCTTCTTGAAATGCTGAACAAAACTGAATAACTGATATGCATGCTATCCAAACTGGAATCGGTGGAAGATATGTAAACACTTTGAGCTGCCTTATGCAAAGTACAGTTTATTCCAACTGAAAGCAGCCTCCAAATTGAGGCACAGCTCTTTCCCAGCCCTCTTCCCTAAAATCTTTTTTATACAAAGATGACAGGAATTAAAGACAGGATGTCCTGTATGCAAAAGATGTTGTCTACCACTGACCAAATTGCCTCCTCCCACTGTGCAGAGAAGTACAAAGAAGACCTCCATCTAGAATAAAGAAATAGTTTTCCCAATGGCAAAAAAGAGACATCCAGATACCTCCATAATGTTAACCCTTTTAAGGCTTTCATACTGAAAGCCTGAAGAGGCTCTCATGTACTAGTAATCCAAACCTGCACCCTAGATCATCTGCATGTGATCTGTGTCTGTCTGAAAAGGGCCTGGCATGCCTGTAGATGTTCATGCATAGGGCTCTCCTCATAGGAACATTAGCCCTGATTGGCTAGGGTTCACATCCTCATGGCAGGAGACCAATGCTGATTGATCAATAAATCCATGGAGCCTCCTTCAGAAAGATACTGATTGTCCATCAGTCTGGAGTATAGCTGATTTACATATCCCACTTGTGCATGAGAACCCCTTCACTCATTCATATTGAACTCTTGGAAAGGGTTTAATGCCTGAAAAATCTTGTATCACAAACAAAATTATCACCAATATCTTGCTTTTAGGAAAACAACCCATGACTATTAGCATTGATTATTTGGGAATAAATAGTACTGTATAGAATAAGATAAGCAAAAAGGGGGGGGGATTCCTGCTCCGAGGAGCTTTCAGTCTAAACTGAAATGGTGCAATACTGTTAGGGAGTAGATAGGATGGCAGTAGAAGAGGGTGGTGGAAAGTCTAAAACTGTCTTCCCAACCTGGCACCCTCCAGATGTGTTGGACTGCAATTTTGATAATCCCCAGCCAGTATGAGCCAAGCTAGCTGTGGATGATGGAAGTTGAAGTCCAACACAGCTGGAGGGCACTAGGGTGGGGCAGCCTGGTTAAAATAACATGTGATTAGGCTGCATTTCAGAAGAGAACAAAGATTATTACGTATGTTTTGTTTATTTATCACATCTATTCTTCCAGGATTTCAGGCGCAGGAACTGTTGTTGTTATTGTTTTTAAACCACCTGGCACCTAACTCCATGTATTTTCTTGGAATACCATATCAAAGGATTTTATATCAAGTTGTTTCTCTTTCAATAGTGCTTCTTGTATTTTCTTATCCCTCGCGTGTTTTTGGAGTGTGCTCTTGTTCTTTTGATGATACCCAATTATAATGGGAAGGCTGTTTGGTTGTGTGTGGCCCTTTCAGCGATGTGACTGTTAGATAACTGGAGATTAGACATTAAATAGTTCTCTAATGAGCTGAGGGGTAGGCATAAAAGTGAAACATCGCATAGACTGTAGCAGATGGGCCGAAAGCTGCCCTAGATATCGCCATTCGTGTTCATAACAAGAAAATGACAACAAATACTAGAAAAATGCAAGGTGTAACATTAACTGCTTTATCATGATATATTAGGAAACCTGAAAACTGCTAAATATGACATTCAATGCATTTTGAGATTAACATTGGATTGAAAATCCGCCTGGGCTTGTGAGGGCAGTGGACGCCGCTGCATCCAGCCTCCATGGGCCCAGGCGGACTCATCCAGCGCTAGGACAGACCTACGCCCAACTGCTCTCGAGCCTTTGAGAGTGGTCGGGTGCCAGTCCATCCTGACATGCGCCCTTTGTCCTTTCTCCCCGCTGCATTAATGGCAACTGCTCTAATGTCAGATGTCACTATGATGTTTCTCTCTCTCTCACCAACAACAACAACAACGGGAGCCTTAAATGCCCTATTAACAGGGCATGAGGTTTACTTTCCCCACCTTCCATGTTGGGGGAGAGGCAAAGAATTCTCCCAGCCATGCCATTAGTAGGGCCGGGGGAATTGTACACTTTCAAAAGGCCTGGGAAAGTATAAAGTGTTGGTTATTACCTTTAAAGCCCTACATGGTTTGGGTCCAGGTTACCTGCGGGATCGCCTTCTCCCATACAGTCCGCCCCGCATGCTCAGGTCCTCTGGGAAGAACTTACTGCAGTCGGCCAAGACTAGGCTGACAACCGTTACCCAGCGGACCTTCTCTTCTGCCGCTCCCAGACTGTGGAATGACCTGCCGGAGGAGACTCGTCAACTTAACAGTCTTTTAGAATTTAAGAAAGCTATAAAGACTGTTCTCTTCCGGCAGGCATATCCAGTGGAATTTTAGAATGTTTTAAGGGTGTTTTTAGGATGTTTTAGGATTTTTTATGCAGTTTTAATAATATGTGTCATGTTTTAATCAGTTTTATGTATTTTATCATGTTGTTGTTCCCTGCCTCGATCCAGACGGAGAGGCAGGTAAGAAATAAATTGTTATTATTATTATTATTATGAGGGGGAAGGCAAAGCATGCTTTTCAGGGCCTCTGAAAATGGCATGCCCTGGAAAGTGTGCTCATCAAAAGCCTCCATGGTCCTCCCAGTCTGTCTTTTCACTAGACAGAGGCTTCTCCTCCAGTCTAGCTGTAGTGTAGGAGAGGGGAAGGGACGGAAGCTGGGGAGGCCTGGGGATATGACACAAGTCATCCCCTTCCTCTCCCCACCCACTGGCTTGTCCCCTTTCCTTTCCCTCCAAGGTCAACTTGGAGAGGCAGCTGGCACTGTTCTCTCCACGTTGGCTGCAAGGGGGAGGGGGAGAGGAGCTTGGACTCCTAGTTTCAAGGTTGGAGTGCTGTCTCTGACCTTGTATCTAGGAATCCAAACTATCCTATGCTCCTTCCTCAGATGTAAGCCCTTTCTACACCACGGGGTGTAGAGAGAGGGAGGACGATCCCAGAAGTACCTAATACACACCATCAGCGCACAGGGAGGGAGGACAATCCCGGAAGTACCTAATACATACTATCGGCACACAGCGAGGGAGGGCAATCCCAGAAGTACCTAATACACACCATCAGCACACAGGCGCATCCCAGACAAACAGCCTGGTGTAGAAATGGCCTCTATCTAAGGGCCATAAGGTTGTTCTCCCCAAGGGCTAAATTCCATTTGGGAGAAGCTCTCAGGGACTGCATTCCAGGGTGAGTGAGGATAGAGGCAAAAGGGGAGAGGTCAAAATAGAAAAAAAAATCTGAACATATTTTAGCTTAAGGCTCTTCCTGCCTCTGACTAAGACTTGGGAGAGACATTTCAAACTTTTAGAATAAGGAAAAACTGCTGAAAACCTAGAAAACCACCAAATGATTGGTGGTTGGAGGAAAGGGGTGTGGCCATCTGAAGAACCCCAAAGGGCCAGTTTGAGACTCCAGAAAGGATGGATTTGGCCCCAGAACCTGAGGTTCTGCATCCCTGACCTATGATAAACTTACAACTGCCTACCTAGGGCCATGCAAATATGAAGATCAACAACAACAATAACAACAACAACCTAGATGTTTTATGCCACATCTAGTTCATAATTCATTTCACAATTACCAGGGTGGAGTGAGGTGGGGTGGGTTAATTGCAACAAATTAACAAATATTGGCCCTGTTCAGACAACATGCTAAACCATGATGGTTAATGTTATGAACTAGACGCTTATTGTAGGCTGACCATATGAAAAGGAGGACAGGGCTCCTGTAACTTTAACAGTTGTAGAGAAAAGGGAATTTCAGGCAGTGTCATTTGAATGCAATTAGTTCCAGGTGAAATTCCCTCTTCATCACAACTGTTAAAGTTGCAGGGGCCCTGCCTTCTTTTGTATATGGCCACTCTAGTATAGTGCCTGCACCTTTAACAGTTGTGATGAAGAAGGATTTTCACCAGGAACTAATTGCATGCAACTGACACTGGCTGAAATTCCCTTTTCTCTACAACTGTTAAAGTTACAGGAGCCCTGTCCTCCTTTTCATATGGTCAGCCTAGCTTAGTGTATCATGTGAACCATTCCTAACCATAGTGGCTGCATAACCACAGTTTAAACACACTCACTAACTACTAGCTGCAAAAGGATTAGCGGCCTAACCATGGCTTAGCATGTCGTCTGAACAGGCCCAACAAAATTGAAATTGTAAGCATTTGACTGACATGTCTCATGTGGTCTAGTGACAATATAGAAAGTGACTAGAAACTGAACTTTTTAATTACACATCTGCATTTAATACAGATGATTTGGTGGGAACACTGCTGTAAATTTTTGGAGCATGGTCACACTTGTGATTGTTTCTTATATTGGTTAGGAATTTCCCGAAGCAAATCCTTTTGGAACTCAACTCTGCAGCGTTTTCTTTTTCTTTTTTTCAACAAATGTGCTATAATTGACTCTTTCTTTATGAGCCTAAAACTAGCCTTTTGTTTAGCAGAGGCAGACAGATTAGACACACATCTGAATGACCTATTATGTTTTGCGAGAGCTATGTGTTTAATTGAAAAAGATATGAATAACAGCTGCTTACTTTATGGATATGTATAACAGGACAAACAATTTCAACATGCCAAGCAGAACGCTCATCACTCAGAGTGTTGTAACATTGGCAGGAATGTCTTTCTTTAATTTGGTGTCTTCTGAAAGGTGCTGAATTGCAGCCTTGGAGACAAAAATCTTGTGGTTAGCTGTAGAGCAGTTGTGGCTGTCCAGACCATGTCACAAGTCTGCACGTCCTCTAGTGAAGAAAACATCCCTAGGGAGAGGGAGAGCTTCACAGTGTTGCTTTTTCTTTTCTTCTTTTCTTTATTTCATTTGCTAGCATTTCCTTTCTGTTATCCCTGTGTCATTCAGGAACGAAGCTGAAGAGGCATTTGATGGCAATGGCATTTTTGTTAGTAGGCTGTGACCTTCCTTTTTTTTTTAAATTGGCTTTAAAGAGGTGCAAGGGGGGGGAGGTCTAAAAATGAAAAGAGGATGCCAGAAACTTAATGACCATCCCAAAGGTCATAAATCATAATCACTATGAAACATATCTGACATTAATATTTTTCCCATTGTTTGACTCTGTCAATAGATTTCATCCAGCCCAAATTAACTGCGACAATTTAATACCAAAAATCTATGTCTCAAATCCTAAATAACCCATACATCAATGTTGCTTTTTCTTTCTTTTCTTGTTCTTTTTTATTTTTCTTTCCTCACTTTGAACATCAGCTGTTTGACTGCTGTCAAGAGATTAAATATCAGGTTATAATCCCAAATCTTAACACAATCTTATAACTATTTTAACAAAATAATACCTTATGCTAACAGAGAGAAGGTTACTAAATTGCTCCTCATAAGGTTTCGAGTTAATCATTTTGCCCCTTGCCTGGCCACTTCTGCACCTGGTGTGTTGCTGTGTGTCCAGTGTACTGCAGCTGCTCAGACTATTCACTGATATCTTCTGTGGACTGCTTCAACAATTTATTAAGAAATGGTACACAAGATGAAATTGTTATGGAAGTGACTAAGAATTGGTCTACAAATAGCCTTAAGATCCGAATCAGAGGTCCTACTCAGCCTGCATTTAAGGTAAATTAGATTAGCACTTAGGCAACAGGATCAGAACCTTCTCAGTAGAGGCCCCTAGCTTATGGAACTCCTTCCCAAAGGATGTGCAGTTGGCCACTCCTGTTGCAGTACTTAAAAAGGTTTGAATCACTTTTCATTGATATATGTTATTGGTTATGCCACTATTTTATTGATGTGACCCTGGAAATGTTTCTTATACTGGCTGAATTATATTTTAATGTATTATTGGCAGGCGGTAGTTTAAAGGTTTTTTAAATAATAATATTAATCATAATCATATTCTATTGTATTTTATTCTTGCACATCAGGGGTAGACAATGCATGGCTTGTCAGGATGAAGCTTGGGCTCCCTAGTTTGGTCTCAGATTCTGAATCAGACTCGGAACCTGAAGTAGAAGGCCAGCTGAGACAAGAAGCAGGGAAGGAAATTCTCCAAGACTCTCCAGGAGTCAGGAGGAATCTTCTCAGGAGCTTATAGAACAGGAGGCCCAGGCTCAGAGATCATCTTTCCCCTCCCCCTGCCCAAGGAACTCAGTCTTTGTCAGAGGGGGAGGGAGCATCCGAATTTACAGATCCCAGAGTCCATCACAGAGATAGGAGGTTGGAAGCAGTCCAGCAGACTAGCCGCATGACAAAAGTTGCATCATGAGAATTCTCCTTGAAGGAGGAGTCTGCTAAAAGCCTGTCAGGTACAGCTGAAACCTGTCCATTCAATTGATTGGATTGCACAGTGTATATATATATATATATATATATATATATTGCAGATCAGGAAAAGGTACAGAAATGCCCAACAAAGATAATCAGGTGGCTGGAACAATTCCTCTAATAGGATAATTTACAACATTTGGGGCTATTTGGTTTAGGAAAAAGATGAGTCATGATAGAATTGTATTAAATTATGCAGGATGTGTAGGAAGAGATTAGACAGAAGTGTTTCTCCCTTTCTCACAATAATAGGTCTCAAGGTCATCCAATGAAGTTGAGTGGTGGAGATGATAGAGATAGATGATAGATAGATAGATGATAGATAGATGATAGACATTTTTTTCAATACACATAAGCTATAAGTCTCCAAAATTGTATTTTCGTTCCTGATAAACTAACAAGCACATTTAATAGCACCATCCACTGAAACCAAAATGCACCAACTCTAAGACATAATCAAACAAACCAATGGTTGTGAAATGTAGAATTCTTTGTCTGCATGTACATTTTTAAAAGTGACTCATTTTTGAACCCAAATAAGAATTGAATTGACAAGCCCAGCAATTATCTGGCTAACAATACTGTCATGTAATTAGTATTACAATAAATGTGCAAACCTGGAATTATGATAGAAAATGCAATTTTATTGCAACAAAAGCAAGGCACTGAACCACAAGGGCGTGCTTAGACTATGTTCTTCAATCATACTCAAAGGAGGTGGCTTTTTTCTCTCTCTTCTTTTTACAGGGAATTTTTCAAGTGGATCATTTCAGCTGTGCAAATATGGGAGAACGATAACTGAGTCTTCCTTGCAAATGGCTAAGAACATCAAAGAAAGGGTAAAAAAAGCTGAGTTTCTATGCTCATTGGTCCAAAGGTTCACAGTAACAAACTCTGAAACATGCGCCTTTGGAAACGGCTTAGGACCTCACAGCTTTTACCTCAGAGATAGCTGCATGCGCTGTGCTCTTCACATAGATATTTTACATCGCTTGGGTTTTAACCATACTCATACTGTATGCCTCTACAAGCAACTGTCTATTGCAGTTGATGTTTTAGTTGATTTTTCCCTTATTGTGCCTCAAAATCCCTTCAATACCTGCTCCCCTCCACTGGGTAATTTTGGGTTGGGTGAATTCAAAAACAAAAATAAGATTGAAGATGTACACAGACAGTTGTGACAAGGCTGACCAATGTATAACTTGCACAGGCGCTTCGGACATTTTGTGAAACCTTGCTGGAATCCAAAGAAATGGTAGGCAGTGCGGCGGGAGGAGAGTTCCATCTAAAATTCTGCATCACCGATGGTTTGTCTCTGTGAAAAGCTTTAATATTTACCCTCAGGTCCTCAACTGGAACGACCTTAAATACAGACCTGATTAAGTTCTTTGGAGGATGAATGAAAGAATGAATAGTAAAGCACTTTGTATAAAAGCACACTACACAGATGAATTATACACCTCATACATCTGCCACACCAATTATCATAATGGGAATGTTGCTAATTGTATATGATATAATATGATGATATATGATATGATATATCTGTGTAAAAGAAGTCGGGAGGAACTCTATTAAAGTGCAATGGGTGGAAATGGGTGAAGGGATTGTGTCAGGATCTGAACACAAAATGCAATATTAAAAAGAATACCAACTTTCATTCCCATCTATCAGTCTCCAAGGCATATACTACCTTACAGTATGTTTTGCATTTCACGTCCTTCCTTTGAAAATGAGTTTTGAATGTCAAACACAGAATGCCAACACACTTCAAGGCTGAGATTGCTTGATGTTGTATTTTTCATATACAGGAAGGGGGATAGGTGCATTATAATATCTAGGTCTTAAAGGTAGACTGCAATTTGTTATATTTTGAATTTTCTGCCCCTCACTAAATATGAAAATATGTACAGAATTTTCTGTCTGTCCTCTTCGTACATACACATTTAAATATGGGCAGGTCAATCTGGTATTTTAATTGAAAATGTAGAATTGTTCTGAATACGTTTACCAATTGTCATCACAATATCCCAAGGCTCAAATGACTTATTTATTATACTACAAAGTAAGCACACAAATTGAAAAGAGGTGAATTGAACCAAAAGCCCTACTTAACATGGCCCATAAGCTAAAATAAAGTGAAACAAAATAAAGTGTTTCCTGGCCTGAGGAATTGAACAGTCTCAATGCAGACAGGAGAAAAAGGAAAAGACAAAGGTAAACAAGAGATGAACGCAAGCAAATTAAGTTATGCCTGATTCCTGGAAGAGTGGAAGGGGACAAACAGGCCCAATAGCAGGGGTCAGCATCAGTTTGGAAGGACCTCTTCCCCTGCTGCCTCAGTTATCCTCGTTCTCCTCACCCATCTGGACCTGTGGAGCCCCATTTTAAAAGTTTTTTAAAATGCTTACATTTTGTGTAGCAGTGAAAAAAACTTGGTAGGTGGACAGAGGATTTGGTAAGGGGTTGTGGGTGGATGAGGGGCAGGCAGGCTGCGGTGGGTGGATAAAGGGCTGAGGTAGGTGTTTGGAGACAGTGCAGCAGGTGGAGGCTGCAACTGCAGCTGTGGGCAGAAAGGTGGGAGTTCTGGAGTAGGCTGACTATATGAAAAGGAGGACAGGGCTCATGTAACTTTAACAGTTGTAGAGAAAAGGGAATTTCAGCCAGTGTCATTTGTAGGCAATTAGTTCCTGGTGAAATTCCCTCTTCATCACAACTGTTAAAGGTGCAGGCACTATACTAGAGTGACCATATACAAAAGAAGGCAGGGCCCCTGCACCTTTAACTGTTGTGATGAAGAGGGAATTTCACCAGGAACTGATTGCATACAAATGACACCGGCTGAAATCCCCTTTTCTCTACAACTGTTAAAGTTACATGAGCCCTGTCCTCCTTTTCATATGGTCAGCCTAGGAGAAGGAGAACCATCACATGGGTAGGTGGGGGCTTTGGCAGCAGGAGGTGAGTGGGTGAGGGGCTGCAGCAGTCAGGTGGATGGATCAGTGAGTGGGCGAGGAGCTGGAGTGGGTGAGTGGGGACTTCCGTTCCTGCAGGGGAGGGGCTTCACCAGCAGGGAAGTCAGCAATATGGGCATTCAGCAGTACTGTGCTCAGGGCATAGTGGAGTCTGTTATTGGCCTTGGGTACACATGGTCACCCCTTCCCATTTCATTCATAGCCTCAGTATGATGTGCAGCAGAGCGCCAAGAGCACAGTTCCCTTCTGTCCCCATAAACAGCCCATCTTGACCAAATTAGAAACTAGGAACTGGCATTATGATCCTCCCACACACACACACACCCTCTTGTCTCTCCTCTTCAGCATCTTGGCCAGGCTTGGACAAAGAGGCAGCTAAGAGCCAGATTATGCCCCTTTCAGCTTCTATTGCAGCAACGTGAGATCTTGGAGGAACCTCACCATTTCAGGATCAGATAAGATGTGACTGTAGCCTGATGGCTTTTTCTTTCTGACCTGCAAAGCAAATTGGGGAGGGGAAATTTAGAGTGGAGAAGCAGGTAGACATTCCCTGCCCATCATTTCCCCTCTCCAAATGCCTCCTCCCCACACCACGGACATCTCCACTTTCTGTTACTTCCAGATTAGATAGCATAGGATTGTGGGGTTTGTTAGATGTGTGGTCGACCAAGTGGGTAGGTAGGTAATGTGTGTGTGTGTGTGTACATGCCCTCTGATGAGAGAGAGAAGGAGGGATATAGATTTTGTACAAACTGAGGCCAAAGGGTCAAGGAATGGAAGAGAAAGGCGCACTGCTTGAACTTTTGCCTCATTTTTTAAAAATTAATAAATAAATCTTATTCTTTCTTTACTCAGGGTATTTACTTCATGCAGCTGACAAAGCCTGGGTCCACAAAAGCTTATGCCACAATAAATGTGTTACTTTTTAAGGTGCTGCGAGACATTTTGTCATGTAGCTGCAACAAACTAACACTGGCAAGTGAAGAATGGATTCACTTACTGCTAGGATAGCTGAGCGCAGCAAAATGGCAGGGAGCTCCTTGTTTTAAAAAAAGAAAAGAAAGTATGCAGCATTTGTTGTTCTTGAATTATTATATGCTACTCACTAAGTGCGCATTTAACATGTAGATTATTTCTGTAATGTTTTAGTGTATAAGAAAAAGGAAAAAAACATGCACAGTTCCACAGGGGATGAAAGCAGATTTGCTATAATCAGAGAGAAACGCTATATAGCCCAAACATAACTTTCACTAAGTAAATTATGGGGACTGGGAATAGTGGAGTTGTAGCATGAGGGGGATTTGTGTGGTTTGGTTTTTACTTACATTTTCATCTGTTTTTCCTCTCTGCATTTAGTCATTTTCTAACACCTTTATTTATTTTTTCCCAACAAAGATCAATCATAAGGTAAAAGTCTATACACTGTGTCTTTCTTAGGCTTTACATCAGTCTAGGGGTATCCCAAGGCTGCAGTATTAGTTATAAGTCACTTTCAAAGTCAGCATAGATACAGCAAGGCTAGCCCCACCTTCTGAACATATTTATTGACTCTTAGAGCTTCTCTACACATAGGAAAAATACCGCAACCTTACCAGGGCTTCCTCTACCGTCTTTCCCCCTTCACAATGTGCTTCTTTACACGCAACCAAATGATTTTGAATTGAAAACTTCCCTTCTCGGAAAGGCCCCATTGTGTTTAATGAGATGTCACCATCTAGTAGTGGAATTATAGCACAACACTGACTTTACACACTGGGGAGATCCCATGATATTGCAGTGATAATTTTAAAGACCACATTATCTCTGATCATTTTAAAGCGAGATTAACGGGGGATAATGCAGGAGACTTTCTGGACATTGACGACATCATGTAATGGTCTCACAAATTTCCATGAGTGGCCAATCACAAATGTGCAAGAAATCACTTATTTGGAGAAGCTCTGAGGTATCATTGGGGTCCACTTTGACCAATCATGTGGAACCCTCAAAAACAGTACATGAATGAAAGAAAAAATAGGATGAGATGATTTGATAAACGAATAAAATATAAGCCTGAAAATATATCAGGTGAAATGGTAGGAATTCATTTTTAATAAGCATCTCTAATCCATTTGACACGCTCAATAATAGGGAAGCTAAACCCCTCTCAGCTCAATTCAAAATTGGCTCAGTATGTACGAGTTTCCTTGGTGAGTGCTAGGGAAAAGCTCATCAATTTTCTCAGGTTTTCTCTCTCAGTTTATAATGTTGGGGTATGTATGGCTCATGGATGCTGTACTTGTCTATTATCCCCAGAAAACTGTACTCTGGTTGGTAGAGGTAATCTGAAACAGCTACCCACAACTTCCCAGCCTATTTGCAGGTGGTGATTTGGTGGGGCGGTGGGGAGATTGTTTCAGTTCCATTAGGGAAACACAATTTGACTCCTGAAATGGTTCTGGGCAGCTGGGTAAAATTGTGGCAGGATATTGCATTAACCTTTACTTGCCTTCTCTTTTTCTCTTTTTAAAAACTGTTTGAAACAGCCTTGGCTTTGCTGGCAGCTTTGGCAATACAACAGCATTAGAATGCTGGCAACTGCCAAACTTCTTTCCCACCTGGGAAAGGACTAACAGTGGTGACAGCAGCAAGAGTGCTTCTGCTGTTACTGCACTGGTAACACAATCGGGGGGGGGGGGATGCTGGCTTTAAAAAAAAGATGTAACATGTGGAAAAAGGGGGGAAGGTTTGAAGTCCCCCCCATTGCAATCATAAACTCCTCCCCTTGAAAATTATTTCACACTTCTCCACCTTCTCCTTGCTTCATTTCAGGGGTTTACCCCCAAACTGCCCCTGCAATATGGGATGGATTCTCAAAGTGAGATGAAAGGAGATCAGCCCAGTTGGTAGTACATGCATGAATATAGTTTTGTTGGACATAAATGTCACTCTGCCATGGCTTGGACATTCCCCCCAGATTTACCTAAGGGCTGTCTTCATGGTGCCGGAGTGGTGCTGCATTCACCCAAAACCCCATGGTTTTGTTTAGTTGGGGTGGTGTAGGGTAATCCCAACACCAAGGAGGGAGTGCAGGGTTTATGGCGGTCACCCTGGTATTGGAGCCACTGCCACCGCCTTCTTCTTGGCTTTCCTGGGTTCCAGTGACCAATCGTCGGTCGCCTTCTGCCAAGACCACACCCCAGATAGGCCATGGAGTGAGGTCAGGTGGTGGAAGAGCCGGGGTGACCTCATTCCCACTAAAGAAGTCAGGGCAAGTGCCCAACTGTTTTAGCGCACAGCTTCGCAGAAAAGCCCCATGGTGACTACGAATGTGCAGCTGTGCCATATAACTGATGCCGCACAGATTCGCAGCCACCATGGCAACTGACCCTAATGAGAAAAGGAGTCCAAGATGGGTGGGAATTTTTTTAAAAAAAGAAATTTTAAAGGCACAATTACGAACAATTCCTTTCACACATTAAATGGACAGGAATTATCCCGGATGGGTGGCAGTCTAGTATTATTGTTCCCATGTACAAAAAGGGTGAGAGAACCGACCCTAAAAACTGTAGGCCAGTAAGCCTTTTGGACATGGTGTCAATAGTGTATGGTAGGTTCCTACTGAACAAGCTTCAATCTTGGGCAGAGGAAAATGATATTCTGGCTAGGGAGCAAGCAGGGTTCCGCCAAGGGAGGAGCACAATTGACCAATGCTTTGTGCTCAGCCACCTGATCCACAAAAGTTTGAGCCAACCAAAATGAAGCTTGTATGTGGCCTTTGTAGCCTTTACCTCTGCTTTCATTTTAATTGACAGAGATTGTCTTTGGGATAAACTCTCACATACAAACATAGACAAGCGCTTACTGCTTTGGATTCAGAAACTTTACTCGCATACTGACCTACGAGTGTGGGTAGGCTTTTCTGGTTCTCTCTCTGTTAAAGTCAACACCAGAAGAGATGTTAGGCAGGGTTCTTTACTGGCACCTTTCCTGTTCAATTTCTATTTGAACAATCTAGTTTCTGATCTAAGTGACCTGGACTGTTTCTCCCCTTCCACCGGAACCAGAAAGAATCAGATGCTGCTATATGCTGATGATATGGCCCCCATATCTACTACTCAGGTGGGCCTGAGGAGACTCCTAAGTAGACTAGGCAAGATTTGTAGCCAGGAGAAACTGGTGATAAACTATTCCAAAACTAAGGTGGTAGTTTTCTCTAGGAGAAAACGCCTTCATAAATGGTGCTAAGATGGCCATCTGATTGAACAATGTACTAGCTTTAAATACTTGGGGGTACATGTTGCATATAATGGCAGCTGGAAATCTCACCTAGAGGCAGCAAAACTTTCAGCCTGGAGAACAGCAAAAGTAATTCTCTCTTATGGGAGACATAAAGGTGGCACCCTAGTAGTCCTCATTCTGAAGTAATATACAGCTAAGGTATTCCCCCAACTTCTATATGGAGTGGAGTTATGGGGCCAGGGCTTTGCCTCAACTGTTGAGGTCATACAGAATAACTGCTGGCACTTCCCCCCTGGGGTACCCTCCCCTTTATTAAGATTGGAAGTCGACTTGCCTTCCATTAAGGCAAGAATTCACAAGGCAATCATACTTTATGGGAAAAGATTGATGCATTTTGAATAAAGCAATCTGGCTTAGCAATGTTTCACAGAACAGCTTGCAAAAGGTGGATGGGCTTGCAATTGGTTAGCATTGTCACATTCTTGTTTAGAGGATGCTCAAATTCTTCTGGATTTTTTTTTATAAGAAATAGAATTTTTGAGGCAGATTTCTATGAAAATGCACTTGCTAGCCAGCAGCAGGCCTTCTCCCCATGGTTTAGCCATATTAAGAGAGAACAGTACTTACCACAATATTTGCAACACTTGACTTTCCCTCCTCTCAGAAAGGCCTTTGCTGCCCTTCGTTTTCAAGCAATGCCTTAAGCCTACCTGGAGGGAAAGTAAAAAGGGGTTCCCTACATCCAGCAGACTTGTATTTGTGGTGCGGGGAGGTGGAAGATGTAGTACATTACTTGTTACGCTGCTCCTTGTATAAAGGTATTAGGAATCGTTTCCTGGGAGATCTTCTGAGAACAAGAGCGGGTTGGCCCACTGCTGATATTATCTGTGATCTGTTAGCAGATCAAAGCAATTACAATCAAGGTTGCAACGTTTGCTGTAGCAGCTCAAAAAATCCACCAAAATTTCCTAAAGAAATCAGGTGTAGATTGCAGAGGGGACCACCTGCTATAATTTTCTATTATTATTGCTACTAGGGTTTGCATCATTTTTGAACAGTATAAATCTCAGCCTTTTCCCTCAGTTTGGTTCCTTTATATGCATTTTCTTCTTATGAGTTTGTAAGAACTTTGGTTGTCACAGAGATCTCTTGTTTTATTGTTGCAGTTGTAATGGCCTTTGTGCCATAGACAAATAAAATCTCTCTCTCTTTCTCTTTCTCTCTCTCTCTCTCTCTCTCTCTCTCTCCAAACAATTCCAACAAGGAAAAAAGATAGAAGACAACAGAAGAAACCAATGTGGTGCCACAAAAAACTTAGAGATGACCTGGGCTGCCTCTACAAGAGAGGTTTAAAGCTCTTTCAAGGCGCTTTAAAAAATTTACCTCTACAAGGAGGGAGCGCAAATCGGGCGTAGAGGCGCGCTATCCCTCCGATTGTGCGCATTATCGAATGCGCGTTAAATAGCGAGTTTTATTTTGCGGCGGGATGTGCTGCTGCTGCTGCTGCTCGCTCCCCCGCTCGGCTCCTGGCTTCCCTAGCCGGCTCCTCTGGCTCCGTCTTTTGCCTTCCTCGCCCGCCCACGTCCCTCGACAGACTTCCCTCCCTCCGGCGGGGGATGGCGAAGCAGCCAGGCACGCAGCCAGGCAATGGAGCGGAGTGCTGAGGCTGCAGCCAGCGCGCGCGGGAGAGCTTCGCGTGGCCGAAGAAGGGATCGCCCTGCCACCGCCCCCCCTCTCCCCGCTGCTGCCGCTGCCACCCCCGCCGGGAAGGAGACGCTCCCCGTCCAGCAGTGACAACTCCTCCCGGCTCCCCTGAGCGCCCCCCCCCCCTGGTTTCTTGCCTTTGCAGAGAGAAAGGCCGGCGGAGGACTCTCGCTGCCCCCTCCGCTGCTCCCCGGCCGAGATCGGCTCCTGCCTCTGGGGGTCTTGCCTCCCCCCTCCCCTCTCCCTGCCTGCCTCTCGTGCAGAGGTATTAGGGGTAAATGCGCTTCAGGGATGAAGCGCATAATCACTTAACCAGGCGCAAAAGCGAATTATTTTGGAGGGGGCCTCCAAAATAAAAAGGATACATATAAGTAGTGGAAGGAAGGCCAGGCTACAAAAGAAGAGTACAAACAAGTAGCACAGAAGTGCTGAAATGGTGTCAGGAAGGCTAAAGCTGAGAATGAGCTGAGGCTAGTGAGGGATGCTAAAAGCGATAAAAAGGCTTTCTTCAGATACATGAATAGTAAAAGACAGAGGAAAGAAATGGTAGTTCAACTGCTTAGTGAGGATGGCAAATTGGTAAAAGGTGACAAAGAAAAGGCTGAAGCGCTTAATTCCTACTTTGGCTCAGTTTTCTCCCAAAAGCAGGTCTATGATGCACACACACCCGCCCCCGGCAAAACGTGAAGTACAAGCTGAAGGGGCAGAATTGAAGATTGAGATTGATAAACAAATGGTCAAGGAACACCTAATTCTTTTGAACGAGTTCAAATCTCCAGAGCCCGATGAACTACATCCAAGAGCAAAAAAGGAGCTGGCTAAAGAACTCTCGGAACCACTGTCTATTATCTTTATGAAATCATGGAAGACGGGAGAAGTGCCTGATGAGTGGAGGAGGGCTAATGTTGCCCCTATCTTCAAAAAGGGCAAAATGGAGGAACCTGGGAACTACAGACCAGTCAATCTGACATCCATCCCTGGGAAAAATTTGGAGCAGTTTATAAAGAAGTCAACCTGAAAGCACCTTGAAAACAATGCAGTGATTACTAGAAGCCATCACTGATTTGTCAAGAACAAATCCTGTCAGACTAATCTGATCTCAATTTTTGATCAGGTAACCTCCGTCATGGACTGTGGGAATGCTGTGGACATAGTATATTTTATTTATTTATTTATTTAATTCCATTTATATACCGCCCCATAGCCGAAGCTCTCTGGGTAGTTTACAAAAAGCAAAGCTTTTGACAAAGTGCCCCATGAAATTCTGATTAATAAACTAGTGAAAAATGGGCTAAATGGAACAACTATTAGGTGGATCCACAGTTGGCTACAGAATTGGACTCAAAGAGTGCTTATCAATGGTACCTTCTCAAACTAGGGGGAGGTAATGAGCGGGGTGCCACAGGGCTCAGTCCTGGGCCCAGTACTCTTCAACATTTTTATTAATGATTTGGACGAGGAGGTGCAGGGCATGCTCATCAAATGTGCAGATGACACAAAATTGGGTGGAATTGCTAATACCCTGGAAGACAGAAACAAACCTGAAAGTGATCTTGATAGACTGGTGTGCTCGGCTGAAAACAACAGAATGAAATTTAATAGGGATAAATGCCAAGCTCTACACCTAGGAAAAAGAAACCAAATGCACAGTTACAAGATTGGGGATACTTGGCTACAAGCAAGAAGGATCTTGGAATGGTTGTAGATCACAAGCTGAATATGAGTCAACAGCGTGATGTGGCTGCAAAAATAAAGCAAATGCTATTTTGGGCTGCATTAATAGAGGTACTGGTTCCCCTCTATTCGGCACTGGTTAGGCCCCATCTTGAGTATTATGTTCAGTTCTGGGCACCACACTTCCAGAAGGATGCAGACAAGCTGGAGGTAGTTCAGAGGAGGACAACAAGGATGATCGGGGTCTGGAAACAAAAGCCCATGAGGAGAACTGGGCATGTTTAGCCTTGAGAAAAGAAGATTGAGAGGAGACATGATAGCACTCTTCAAATACTTGAAAAGTTGTCACACAGAGGAGGGCCAGGATCTCTTCTTGATCAACCCAGAGTGCAGGACATGGAATAATGGGCTGAACATCAGAAAAAAAACGTCCTGACTGTTAGAACAACACGACAATGGAGCCAATTACCCAGGGAGGTGTCTCCCACACTAGAGACATTCAAGAGGCAATTGGACAACTATCTGTCAGGTATGCTTTAAGGTTGGTTCCTGCATTGAGCAGGTGGTTGGACTCGATAGCTTTGTAGGCCCCTTCCAACTCTACTATTCTATGATTTTATGATTCTATGAGACAGCACCTAGTTTCACAGCAATTAACAAACATCTCACTGAGTTAACACTGAACAGCTTTTGTGGAGGGGCCTACAAAGTATATAAAAACAATGAATTACAGAATTTGATGCCTCTGCAAGACATAATGGGTCATGATACAGAGGCCAACCAGAGATTCAGTAAGATCTATTGCCATCTTGCAGCATGTGTAGAAGCAGTCTGGCTTTCTGTACATATCATTTATAGTTAGAGAAAAGCATCGTCAACACATAACTTTGCATAAACTTTTTTTTCTTTTTGCTAAAGAAGATGTAAAGCTTTATTAGACACAGTATAATGGGCAATTCATTCCATTTACTCCTTCACAAGGGCATAGTTATTTTTTAAAGTAATTATTATAATAAATAAAAGTAAATAGAAAGGAAGAAAAGTGCCCAAGCAGAAAACTCACCTAACAAAAGAGTGTATAAGATTTTATACCTTTTCAATGCAAATGAGGGGGGGAAAGGTTACAAACACAACCAATTATCCTTTATAATTCAGGGAACACTCTAAATCCATTAAACTAATGGTAAAAAATGTTCTCGCTTTCCTTTCAATAAATTGCAAGAGTAGAAAAACAAGCTTTTAGATTTGAAGGATGGGCTTCATTCTTTAAATTGCTGAGCAACAGCATCAGATAACATCAGAAATATTTTTGACATATTTCTCATTACAGTAAATTCCTGAATACAGAGACTATTTGGCAACGAAGTTCATCTTGCAATATGAATTTTCTCTCTAATGGTGAAATCCTATATGTCTACTCAGGAGTAAGTCCCATTGAGTTCAATGGGAGCTTCAGCTATGGGGCAGTATAAAAATGTAATAAATAATAATAATAAATTATGGGGCTGTTTCTGGTAAGAAGAAATATGTGAATAGTAGGATGGCCTTATGTGCTGTCAAAATGCGGTCACATGGTGGTTGTTTCTGCTTATTTATCACAGCTAAATACAGAGGATAGCATACCCTAAATACAAGCTCATTTTAATTTTGATTGGGGTGGCAGTGGTGTGATTTGGGGCTGAAACTCTTTTCCATGAATGGGTGCATGATAAAAAGAAATAACCCAAGCAGATGAATAGGTCATGGAGGGGCACATTGGAAACAAGCTGAATTCAAGAGAGTGTATGAGAAGGTAGATACTTTTACTGAAATATAATATGTTTTACATGTTTAACTATGAATCCTTTAAATTGGGGCTACAAGCTGGGGCTATGGCAACATGCTTGTGACTGGGCTAAGCTGCCACCACTTTAATTAAGAGACTCACAATCGTGAGTCTCTTGTTAAACGGGATGAGTAAAAAACACATTCCACCAGGTTAATAAAGGCCTAACTTGTTATGTGTGATGAGTAAAAAACACATTCCACCAGGTTAATAAAGGGGTCATGGGGGGGGGGTAGTCATTCTAATATTCCTAAAATCAAAAATGTTTCACCAATCTTCCCAAAAGTTACATGTACCAGAAAGAAATGTTGGTTTTACATAACCTGAAAATTTCAAGACGATTGGTGAAAGATTGAGGGAAGGAAGGCAGTTTAAAGTCAAAAAGGCAGGGAAACCTTTCTGGCTACGTTTGGTGGCTGAGTTCTGTACTGGCGACCATTTTTGACCACCTCCCCTTATGAATAAGGAGGTTAAATAATAAAAATTCCAATGATGTCCTCTTCCTTTTACCTTAGAGTTGATGGAATAGGTCTTCTTTTCTTAAAATTCCCTTTAGTTTCTTTTTAAATACGATTTATGTGTGAGCTTCCATGGTAACCAATGGAGCTCCCTCAAAGTCGCCTCTCTCTCTCTCTCTCTCTCTCTCTCTCTCTCTCCCTCTCCCTCTCCCTCTCCCTCCCTCCCCCCTCCAACTGGATTAGAACGTTGAGAGGCCAGGGGGAGTGACTGACTGCCTCCTGGATTCCCTTAACAAATGGCCAAATTTGCTGCTGACCCCAAAATATTTAGGGTTTTTAAAATGAAGTGAGATTACAAAGAGCTCCAAAAGAATCTCCCCATAGTGGGAAAATGGGCATCAAAATGGCAACAACAGTTCTACATTAGGCTGACCATGTGAAAAGGAGGACAGGGCTCATGTAACTTTAACAGTTGCAGAGAAAAGGGAATTTCAGCCAGCATCATTTGTATGCAATTAGTACCTGCTGAAATCCCCTCTTCATCACAGCAATTAAAGTTGCAGGCACTATACTAGAGTGACCAGATACAAAAGAGGGCAGGGCCCCTGCAGCTTTAACTGTTGTAATGAAGAGGGAATTTCACCAGGTACGAATTGTATACAAATGACTCCGGCTGAAATTGCCTTTTCTCTACAACTTTTAAAGTTACATGAGCCCTGTCCTCCTTTTCATATGGTCAGCCTATTCTACATATGCATTTGTAAAGTGATGCACACTGGAGCAAAGCATCTCAACATCACATTTACACTGGTGGGATCTGAGCCTGCAGTGACTAAACAAGAAAAAAAAACTTGGGAATGTGGTTGACAGCTCAATGAAAATGTCAACCCAGTGTGTGGCAACTGTAAAGACGGCAAACTCCATGTTCGGCATTATAAGAAAAGTAATTGAGAATAAAACTGCCAGTATCATACTGCCTTTATACAAATCTATGGTGTGACCACACTTAGAGCTTATCCACATGGCCCTTAAAACGACTTATATTCTGTTTAAAAATGTGTTTTTTTAAGTCGTTTCATTACGTGGTAGGATACACTGAGCAGTACTTACGTTTCATAGTGACTGCTTCCTCTGTCCTCAAAGTGTTCACTGGTGTATTACAGGGTTAATTCCTTGACTCTTCTTCTTTAGTTTTTGTTTTGCAGGCTGCTTGAGTTATGGAGACAGAAGTGGGCGGGTCAAGCAGCCTGCAAAACAAAAACCCAAGTTTCTCACTTTCGTTTTAAGGTAATTCACAACCCCAGTGATTTTACCATCTAGAGGCCCCTTTTTTTTTAGTACAGCTCCGCACATTTGAGTTATATTGAATACAGTAGTGATTAAATACACTCAAAATACGTAGTTTAATTCATAGACACAGCTGAATTTCTGTGGAAGGATAAATAGCCATTTCAGAGTGTAGCATATAACAAAAAAAGGCAGGCATTTTGCTCTCATGCAGTAGGATGGTTTCTCAACCTTAAGCACATTTAAAAATCCATTTTTCTGTGGTAAAGAGAATAAAACCATTTTGGTTAGGATGTACAGTGATAGTACAGTTTGCCTTTACACAATTTCCACAAAGGAGACATATCCAGCCTCCATTTTCATTTATCCACTGTGCCTTGGTGTTGATGGTATAGTCTGTCATGAACTCAACCATCTGTCTGGTGTTTTCATGAGTCATAGGAATTCCACAAGTTTGTAGTGTCTTTACAAGAATGTCCCTGAACAGAAAAATTGTTAAAATAAGTCCTAAATTTATTTCTCCATCAGTAAATTCTCCTCCCATCACAAGATTGAAAATTCTACAGGCATCATCCACAGAAATCAGTTCATGATTGTCCACAAGTGTTCATAGTTCCTCATCAGCAAAATCGTGATTTGTAGAGGTAAGTTTCTGTAAAATCAGAGATGTTAGGTATTGTGGTGTTTCAGGTGGTATTTGTCCAGAAGTACAGTTCAAATAGTTTTCAGAGTTTGTAAACATAATCAAATGCCCTTGGTGTTATAGTGAAAAATGATCTAGGAACTGCCCACTCTTTGTATTCTATCTGGTCATATGTGGGCAGGTCTTGAAATGTCCTCAAGGAGACCTGCCACTGTTGTGTACTCAAACTATTTGTGTTTACAGACATTCCTGGTAGTCATGAAATGTCTCCCCCCCAAAAAATTGTTCAACCAGTGAGCCAGTGCCCCATTCCAGGGCCTTCTCACACTGGAAATCAGGGTAAAGACAAATATGATTAAGTGTTTAGATTTGGTTTGGGTTTTTGCATGCGATGTGTAATAGAAATTTCCCATTTTTCTTTATGTAGGTTGTCCTGTAAGGCCAAGCAGGCTCTCTCAGAAATTTGCAGCATTTCAAGCATCTACTCAAAGCTGCACCCTCAACTATTCTGATTCCTCAGCTACAGACATTCCTGGTGATGGTGAAATGTCTCCCCAAAAGAAAATCGTTCAACCAGTGAGCCAGTGCCTCATTCCAGGGCCTTCCCACACTGAAAATCAGATTAAAGACAAACATTATTATTTTATTTTTATTTGGTTTGGGTTGTTTTGTTACAGGCTGTCACATAAATTTGTGTAAATGTTTTATGTTTATTTTTCAGAACAACCAGACTGCACCATCCCTTCAAAGACAGACCCCACCCCTAACAAGAATGCCAACCCTCAAGATTCAAAGAGTGAGCCATTGCCAAAGCCACATGACGACCCCCAAGTTTCAAAGACTGACAGACCTGAAGGCCACGGTAAAACCAAAAGAAAACTCAAACACCTCACTGTGAACACTTTAGAACCATCAGCACTTAAAAAACAGAAACTGGACCATGCCACCCCTTCTTCTGCTTCTTATAATTTAGCTGACTGGCTTGCAAAGTAGAAGCAATGTTTTGAGGAGGTTATGGCATCTTTGAGTGCCAGCTTACTGAGGCCCCATACCAAACAAAATAAGTGGATGCTGCCCAGGCTCAAATTTCTAACATACAGAAGGATTTAGAGGGTTTGGATAGCATGGAGCAGGACGGCTGAGGAGTCATTGCCGTACATGCAAAGAACACCTGCGAGATCTAGCATTAAAATACAAGTACATATCAAAGCATGTTAGGAATGCTAATGTATGAAAGCAAGAGGGAAAAGAAGCCGATGCTAAAACTTTTAAGAGAAATCAGAGACATTACAGCTCCAAAGACAGCTCCAACAACCTCCTGCAATGTGGAATCTCCACAAGCAACCCAAATTGCTGATTTAGAGGCTGTGGGGTCATCCATTCTGAGTGCAGATGATTCTGTACAGGTTTCCCTACAGACCCCAGACTAGGTACCCCAGAAACCCATGAGGAAAGCCCTCTAACCCCCAATGAATTGCCAAGAGTTTATCTTTATCGCAATAGTAACCGTGTCAATGTAGTGAGGCTTATCATGAACAATGTTGACACGCTTGTTGTTCTGGCCGCATACAGGGTCACAATGCAGTAAGGGTACATAGAAGTCCCCCACCATCTGGTGATCCACAATGTCTGTATAAATGTATAAACTGTTGAAACCAACTGTAATATCTACTGCAAAAGGCATTATTTTGACATGGTGGCCAGGAAACAGTCCTAATATGTGGGACAGTTCTTCACTAGCTAGAAAGGTATGCATCTCAGTTGCTTTAATGCTAATTTTTCTAATTACTGGATTGTAGTACAGGGTCACTTCAGGGGCATCGTGGCTATCTAGTAGAACGCCATTCATATTTTCCACCAGCTCAGGAATCTTAGCATAATAGCCATGTCACAGTAGAACCTTCTTTACCCGTTTAATGATTTCAAATCATGCATCGGTGGTTAGAGTGTTCCAGCTGTGTGAATACTGTATCTCTACTAATCCCACTTCCCATGCCCCTGAAAGATCCAAGGACCTTGCTAATTGAATAATAAAGGCTGAAGTGGTGTTCTTTAGAAAAACTTCTGCACATGTGTTGCTAGGCAGGGTTATGTAAAGACCACACTCATCCATTCTTCAGCTTTATCTTCTATGCAGGTTCGCAAAGATCAGAAGCAAGCACTCAACTGTTGAATTTGCTAGGCCACCCTTGCCATTTCACTAGATGATACTTTTTCTTACCCCTACCTTTTGTAGATTGTATTTTTTTCAATCCTGTACACCTGGTCTTCCTTGGCGTTAACCTTCAGCAATTCTTCAGGTTAAAGTGTTCCAACAACAGCCTCCCCCTCATAATCTTTTAACCTGTACGCAGGTCTTGATCCACAATAAACAACTCTGTGGTGAAATTCTGTTCATAACCCTTCTAGTTATCCACACGTGGTCTCCTTTTTTGAACAAAGGGACCTCCACTTTTCTGTTAACACTGTCTCTATAGACTGTTTTCCAAACTGCAAGTGAGTTAGACTGATTAACATCCACAGGTCGGGCCATGATGGTTCTGTGAAAGCTGCTGTTATAACTTTTTAGGAGGTATGGAAGCACATCAATATAGTTGAAGGTATTATTCACTGTAAGATACCTCCACATTTTTGTTTTGAAAATTCTATTAAACTGCTCCACCACTGCTGCTTTGACCTCATTATTGGTGACAAAGTGATGAATGCCATGTTATTTTAACATCTTGCTAACAGACTGATTTAGAAACTCTTTCCCTCTGTCCATTTGCAGTTTGCCCAGCTTTCTAGCATCTTGCCTGAAAAGGGCATTGAAGACCTTGGACACTTCTGTACCTATCTTGCTTTTTAAAGCCACAGACCAAGCATATTTAGACAGAATGTCTATCACTGTTAAAATGTACTTCTAGCCCTTGTCGTATTTAGAAAACGGTTGCATATCCGCTAAGGCCAGATCTACATCAAGCAGGATATAGCAGTATGAAAGTGGTATATAAAAAGCAGGAGCCACACTACTGCTTTATAGCAGTATTGCAGTGTACTGACAACTGTTGGGGCCCATTGACACCTACCATATACCGCTATATCCTGCTTGGTGTGGCTTCTGCCTTTTATATACCGCTTTCATACCACTATATCCTGCTTGGTGTAGATCTGGCCTAAGTCAGCCTGCCAGTGGGCATCTGTTCCAGTTTTGTTTCTTTTAAAATGGACTCTGACCGGCCTATGCAGCATGTGAGCATTCTGGTCTGAAAGCCATGAGATAACCTGCTTTTTAGTCAGCTTTTCACTCTGCTTTTTGGCCTCCTGAAGTAGAGGGTCCACACCTCCAAGGTGCCCAGCCTTCCCAGGTGTGTAATATATATTCTTTAGAATTTCTTCATGCCCTGCCATGTTGCTTGTTAAGACAGATATGGACACACAAGTTTAAAAAAAAGAATTATTTTTATTGCCATCCGCAAACTTTAGCACTCAGGGCTCTGGCAAGGGGCAAACGCAGGACATATTTATATTCCGTGTACTCTTGATTTGCAGATTCTTAAAATTGCTGGTCAGCATATCTTCCAGTGAAACAATCAAAAAGCCATTAATTAATTTGCACCACTTCTGGGCAATAACCAACACACAGCACTTTAAGAAATCTCTTATCTGTAGGCTACTTCTGTTCAGCTTTTCCCTGTCCATCTCTTTCAGATCATCATGTGGTGATCAGTAAGTAGTCCAGGACAATTTGGATACACCATCTCCATTTACTCTGTAGACAGACTTGCCAGTTTCCTAAGTATTCCGCCATCGACATCCCCTGTGATGTTGGTGAACCCCCCAAGACTGCCTGAAGTATCCATAAACTCTTTCTTTAGCATCAGCTTTTTTCAAATCAATGCCACAATCACACTCTGTGTGAGACCACTGCTCACTACAAACCATCCTCTGGTTTTCAAGAAATGCAACTTCGGAGTCTGGAACTTGCCCCACTGTAAATGTGGCTGTAGGTGAACTCATGATTGAAAAACAGTTTTTTAAATTCTCAAGAGGTACATCAGACTTTCCCTCTCTCAGAGTAATTTTCATGCCTACCTATAGATAAACTCCTTCTTTCTGGGTTTAGGCCTGACTGATAGTGGTGAGGCAGATGCCTCTAGAGGCTTCATTGAAACGCTGGGGGTTTCCATGATCTCTCCTGCCTAAAATCAGCAACTGTTACTGCCATCTTGACCTGAATGTCTGAAAAGCACTGCACACCCTTTTCTAACGATGAACCATTCAGAGGTTCTGAAACCTCTTTCTATTGGTCGAGGGGCAGGTCACGTGATATTCCTTAGCCAGCCACTGAAGGGCTATGGGGAGATATGCCTGGGCATGTTCCTACAGTATGTGTCACCCAGATGGGCCCCATGTTACTGCTGGGCCAATCTGGGGGTGGGGTATTTCCGGCCAGTACTACAACTCCTGCATCATCACAACACACGCCCCTATCTGGACAGGAATAACCTGGCTTCAGTTGTCTATGCTCTGGAAACCTCCAAGTTAGATTACTGCAATGTACTCTACGTGGGGCTGCCTTTGAAGATGGTTCAGAAGCTGCAGCTTGTACAAAATGCGGTAGCCAGACTAATAATCCAGACCAAGAGATTCAAACATATATAACAGACTCTGGCCCACTTGCATTGGCTGCCTGTATGTTTCCAAGCCCGATTTAAGGTGCTGGTTTTAACATATAAAGCCTTACACGGCTTTGAACCACAATACCTGACAGAATGCCTCTCCCAACATGAACCTACCCGTACACTACGTCCAACATCTAAGGCCCTCCTCCAGGTGCCTACTCTGAGGGAAGCTTGGAGAATGGCAACAAGGGAGAGGGCCTTCTCAGTGGTGGCTCCCCTATAATGGCTCACCTGGCGCCAACATTGTTATCTTTTTGGTGCAAGGTCAAGACATTCCTCTTCTCCCAGGCATACACTGAGCTTTTACTTGACCCCAGAACTATATTTAGACCTGGCTGAGAGTTTGAAGCTATTTTAAATGTATACTGTTTTTATATGTTGTCTGTTTTTATGCTTTTATGGTTTTAAATTTTGTATATCGATTTTTAATGTCCAAAGTTTTAATTTTTGTAAACTGCCCAGAGAGCTTCAGCTATGGGGCGGTATATAAATGTAATAAATAAAAAATATATATAATAAAATAAACACACGCCATTTCCAGTCTCTTGCAAATAATATATCTGGTTGCCCACCAAAACACATCACTTCTGGCCACATGGCCTTTGTTTTAACAGGTGGTGACATCACTTTCAGTCACGTGGTCTTTGTTTTGGTCACGTGACCAAGCACATGGTGGTCACATAACCGCATTATGCCAGCAAGTAGGGCCATCCTACTATTTATATGACTGTAATCTTAGAAGCCACTTTATTCCAAGGAACCAGTTCATTCTCATCATTTGTCTAAAATGTAGCTTGTCTGCTCTCAAATGAGGCTTTCCTAGTCTGATATGCTGCACAATCAAAAATCCACTCTTGTCTGACCACACTTGAGACAGAAGACAAGTGCAACCTTTAAACAGGGTATTTACTTAATGTAGGGTGACCAGATTTTGGAAAGCAAAATCCCGGTCCAAAATGGCCACCCCATCAAAGCAGCCTCTCCCCCCCAACATAAAATAAAAAAATTAAAAAGGCTGCCCACCATAGGGCTAACAAGCAGACACCCCCCCACCACCACCCCACCCGAAACACCCCCCCCACCAAGTCACCCACCCCCCCAAAAAAACCAGCCCGGACCTACCGGGTCCTGCCACAGCCGATCTTTTCCACTGCCACGTGACCCCCTGCAGTCCCCTCACCCTTTTTGCCCTGCTCCTGGGCTCCCTGGAGGTACCTGAGGAACAACAACAGCAGCAGCAGGCAAAGGAGGAGGAAGAGCCTGCTTTAAAATGCCAGCGCTGCTCCGGCCTCCGCAGGAAACAAGTGCTCAGGGTTAGGGAGCGTCAACAAATTCCTTGTCTGGTGGCTAAAGCAGTTAGCCACCAGACAAGGAATTTGTTGACGCTCCCTAACGCTGAGCTCTTCTTTCTTGCGGAGGCCGGGGAGTGGCCGGGGAGCAGCGTGGCAGGAAAGAAGTGCTCAGCGTTAGGGAGCGTCAACAAATTCCTTGTTTGGTGGCTAAAGCAGTTAGCCACCAGACAAGGAATTTGTTGACGCTCCCTAAGGCTGAGCATTTCTTTCTTGCCCTGGCCGGGGAGCAGCGCGGGCATTTTAGGGCGGGAGGAGAGCTGATCCTTTCCCCGGTTTGCCCCCGCCGCCCCCCTGTCAGCCCGGATTGCCCCAGTTTTCCCGGTTAGGACCGGGAAATCCAGGGCGATCTGGTCACCTAAACTTAATGTTAAAGGCATCTTCTTACCAGTAAAATAAAAAAGCAAAGTAGTCAGTTTTGTATATTTTATGATATTTTATATTTACTGTTGTTCCCTGCCTCGATCCAAACGGAGAGGCGGGTAAGAAATATTATTATTATTATTATTATTATTATTAAAGTAGGCAAAAGTGAAACCAACTCCCTACATCCATTAACCATTTAGTGGCTTTTCAACCAGTAATTTACTTTCCCAATAGTGGGTTTTAACGCATGGCTATTGCTTATTCCAACTGAGGCAAGATGCTAGCCTGCTACTGGTGGCCACACATCTCCTTCCACTACCAGGCTCAGCATCAGCTATTGGCATGCCCAAGGCAATAGCAGGGAGCACCTCAGAAAAAAAGCCTCCAAATCTGCTGGTGGTGGGTGGGTGGTGGGGAGAAGGAACAGAACAGTAGCTGTATATATGCATCACCACCATTGGTCCTAGAAGAAGGACAGAGAATGACCAGGTGCAACTGCAGTTCTTTCTCATATCGCCACTACCCAGTTTCCTATCCTCCTCCTCTTTCTAGGTGCAGTTCCCAACCACGAGATGATGGATGTAGCACCATAGAGAGCAGCAGCAGCAGCAACCCAAGACTTAATCCTCACTCGGGAATGGCAAGGAGAACAGCAGCAGGACCCGCTTTGTGCCAGGCCCTTTCTACACCTAAGGGTGTAGAGGGAGGGCCTGCGGATGACCCCAGACTTACCAGCTTTCGGGATCATCCCCACTCTTTCCAAACAGGAAGTGTGATGTCCCAGTTTCCTCCCAGGATGTTGTGCCATCACACCCACCATTTTCTTTTTTAAAAAGGGCTCCGAAGAGCGCACTTATGCCCCATTGAAAACGTACACCAAACCCCCCCCCTGAAATGCCCCCCTTCATCCTGGAGATGGCGGACTTGCTTCCCCCCTCTCCCCTGATAAGCATGGAGCCACCCCGCATGGCTCTGTGCCTGTTTCTGGTGCCTACATACTCACGAGTAAGCGGGCACCAGGCAGGACATGCGCCCACACCTCCTGCGGTTTCAAGACATTTCCGGGACTGCGGGAAGAATCAGGTTTTCCCAGGGTTTCTTTATCCCTGGGAAAACCCGTGCCCATCCCCCGTGCCCTGTGTGTCATTTGCATGCTGGTGTAGAAACAGCCCAAGTTTCTGGCAAGGACTGAGTGCTCTCAACTGACATCATGGGAAGGAGAGTACAGACACTGTCAAAGTTCTTCATCTGATCATCATTTTTTTCATTGGCGTTCACTGACAGTATCTTCAGCTGGTCCTACCAAGGGGAGAAAGACCCAGTCTTCCCAATGAAAATGCTAGAGCTACCACCAAGATACCTACCACACTACAGTCCAAAGTGCCTTAGTGCCAATAACCCCAACTCTACCGATCTTCTCTTGCCAGTACTGATAATTCTGAGGAATATCTTGTGGGCTCCACACTCACTAGAAAACTGGTTAAGAATATATTGTGTTGCCAGAGAATTATTCATTCTCATCTTGCAGGTGTAAAATTGCCCTGCGGTCTTTTCATATCTATGAAATGAAAGAAATAGCAATTCTGAGAAGATTATGAAAATATCAATAGAATGCCATTTCACAGAACTGAAGGGGACACTCTCTCTCTCTCCTTATGCAGAGATTGGTGTCCTTGCTGAATTGTGGAAGCACATGCCTACAGGATGAATAATTTCTGAACAATAATGGTTCCACCTATTTAAGGCCAACTTTGAGAACAATAGCTAGGCAACCATAACTCCTTCTGCACAACTGACTGCCAGTTATCTAGGCCATTGCAAGTGGAGTATGTTTATTATTTTCTAAACAAGGTCTTCTCAGTTGCCTTAGTAAGTACTCACAGATAGTTTATCTACCTAAAAAAGCTTCTTTAGAAATCATGCCAACTCACAAACAGAAAGGAAATATAGCAATTCATGGAAATAATCTTCTGTTAACAGCACTCCTGTACCAATGAATTTTTGTTCAATAATTTGTTGTTGGACACATAGCTTCAGGTTTTGCAGTCAGTTCTGAAAGGCATGCCTTGCATGTGACAGCAACTGCTCTTGCTTATAGCAGGAGTCTGCATGTGATATCCAGCAAGGGGACTCATATCACAGAGTGGGGAGTGAAGGTTCTGAAATGTGATAACTGCAAAGTCAAGGGAAGTTCATTAAACAGTTAGGACTGGATCCGAAGATGTGCAAGTGGACATCTGCCCAGGCAATGGGGCTTTGCTTGCCACCCCTCCCACTAAGGACTGCTGTCTACCACCACCCCCACCCCCAAATAAAACCACTCCTGAGATGCTCTGGAAAGGTATGGAATGGTGTAAGGGGTCTGTAGCAGGAGTGCAGCATTGCCAGGTTTTGTAGGGGTGGTGGTGGCTGCCTTGCATAAGTAGAAATGCCTTTTCCACTTGTGCAAAGTTCCTTTGGACCAGACCTTAGCTTCTAAAATATATCCCACCCACCTACCCACCCCACAGGCAACTTTAACATTCAGTAAAATGTTTAGTGTCCCTGTTGTTAGTGCTAGAACAATGGTCATATCGTAACCCACTTCCTCCCCTAGCCTGAACTATCCTGTTGGTAAAGAACAGGAGAAGCTGCTCTGATGGTGAGCCTTACATTTGCATCACAAATGAATCAAAGAGCAGGAAACGGTTATCACCACAGTCACAGTTTAACTTAAAGGGGAGTTTTTCATGGGGCTTATCTTGAAGAGGGGTTTGCCTTGAGGTGGATCCGCAGTGGCAGCAGGTCATCTACGTCATGCAGCTGCCATCGCGAACCCATCCAGGGGCAAACCCCTGAAGCTCCGGATTTAAAAAGTTGGGTACTTACCGCGACTTCTTTATCTTGGAGCAAGGTGACGACAGCATCTGCCATCTGTCGCCTTGCTTTGGAGCTGTGTCCAAGGTGTACCCCAGCCGATGGCACCCCCTGATTAGTTGCCTGGCCAGGGGAAGGGGAGGGGGCAGGCCAGTGAGCCAAATGGCCACTGGCCTGCCTTCGCGCTTCTCTAGCATGGGGAGAAGCCAGGAAAAAAGGTAAAACAAAAAACAAATAAGAAAAACCTGGGACTCGAGGAGGCGTAGGCACGCCTCCTGTAAATAAAAGGTAAAAACAACAACAACCTGGGACCCAAGGACATGGACAGACAGTACACGGGCCCTGCGCCTTCCTCCAAAGCAAAGGTTAAACAAACAACAACAAAAAACACCTGGAACCCGAGAAGGTGCGGGTGCCCGGTGTACAAGCTCGCTCCTTCGCAAGGGGATCATGCAAAGGAACGCAAATGTGAGGCTTTGGGGGCTCATGGCATCATCAAGATGAGCCCGTGGAAATGTTGTGGGATGGAGCGACAGGCAAGCATGGTTTAATTGGAAATGTTAGATACTTTCATTCATGGTTCTTAGTGAAAACTTATGGATACAAAGTAATAAAAAAGGAATATTTTTTTATATATTTTTCAACATGAAATCACGTGCACTTGTTTTGCCGCGTGTGAGAAATACCACTACCGGAATTAGAAGCAGTATGCCTCAAAATGCCAGTTGCTGGGTCACAATAGCTGGAGGGGATTGGGTCACTCATGTCCTGCTTATGGGTTTCTACGGGTGCATGAGAAATTCATTTCAGTTAATTTTTTACCCAGTTTGCAGCTCCTAGAACTGAAGGTAGACCTAAGGACAATCTGTGATCAAAGTCCATACATTTCCAGCCTTGTGATTTGTGGAACAAACAAAAAGTGTTCAAAATGCATACATTTGGGGGAAAATATGTAAAAAAGCCTACTTTTGAAAAATGTGCACAGGCATGCTTTCATCAATGGGAGAAAAATGCATATAGTTCAAAATTGTGCATGAAATACCCACAAATTTTCATGCAAAAAGGAATAGACAAAGGTCGCAATCTGGTATAGATATGTCAGAATGAGTTTTGAGGTGGGATTTGGAGAAATGCAACAAGCTCAATTTTTACACATCCCTTTCAGTTTCCTATGAGCATTGGCAGAAAACAGGATGCTAGACTAGATAGGTGTTTGTTCTGATCCAGCAGGATTGTTCTTATGCTCTTAAGACTTCAATTCACAGTGCCTAATGGCATGCCAAGGAATCTGTTCAGAAATAATAAAGCTCAATATATGTGCATTAAAAACAACATTTAAAATTTGCAATATGAAAATTCAGGCTTGCTCAGTGCAGCACTAACCAGGACAAGACAGTAACAGTATGGCCAGCAAAAATGTAAATGTGCTGAATGGCTGAAGAAGAAGCAGGTTCTCTGCTCTGCTGTTCTTGTTGCCCCAACTAGAGCTGGGCCGTTTATACTAGGGATGTGCATTGAATCGGATCCGATGCCCGATTCTGATATGATTCGAGGGAAACCAGACATCCGATTCCCGATTCCAATGCTGGTCCAAGGACCTCTGATCTTTCCGATCCGATTTTTTCAATTCAATTTGCATCGGATCGGAGAATCGGACCTCCATTTTAGGTGTTTCCCCTAAAGGTCGCCTTGGAGAAATAAATGCCTTTAACTTTTTTACTTTAAAAGATAGAAACATGAAACTGGGCCACATTGCCGATGCCATGAAATTAGTCATGTATGAGAAAATTCAGAAACATTGGTGCAGGCCTTTGGTGGCAATGAATTTTTGAAAAATGGGTTGTATTACGCCTATATCTTCTTTTTTAAAAAACATGAAATTGGGGCACGGTGGGGGGAGAAGGGAGGAGGGGGTGGAATTGACAGCTTCATCATCCAATCCTGCTGATCACTCCAACTTTAATGTGTGTATGTTTAAAAATGAGAAATTAATAGCACTTTGCATGGACTGGATTTCCTGGAAAATCTGATTTTTTAGAAGTACTTTGAGAGTAAACGCCTGCACCTCTGTCTCTGAAATTGGCCACAGATGACTACCAACAGCCCATCTGTAAGGTCCCCAACTTCCATGTACGTATCTTGAGAAATGAGACAGTTATAGCAGCCTGAAAACCTGCACTTTAATACTTCTTTGTGAGTAAATGCCAGCAGCAATGTTTCTGAAATTTCTCAGACATGACTATTTAAGTGGCATCTGCACTGTGGCCAAGTTTCATGTTTCTGTCTTTTAAAATAACAAAGTTATAGGCATATGTTTCCCAAAATTCAAGTCTATAGAGGAAAATAGGCATCTGTTGCTTGAATAGAAGGTCCAATTCTCACATCGGAATTGGATCTGAAGCGATTTGTGGTAAGTCTGATTTGATCCAAACTGATTCAAGTCCACATCGGAAGTTATGAGTCCGATTCTAATCCATTCTGGAGGGCCGTGCACATCCCTAGTTTCTACACCAGCCTTTTTACCCAGGACCATGTCCGGGTAGTCCCTATGCATGTAAATGACTCACAGGGACTCCTGGGGTGGGTGGGGATGGGGAAAGGTTTTCCCTGGGATAATAGATCCTTGGGAAATCCTGATTTTTTCACGGTCCTGGGAACTTCCCAAGACCATGGGAGATGTGGCCAGCCGGCCCGGATAAGGGAGTATGGTAGTGTTATGCCACAACTAAAAGTACTATCCTATACATATCTACAGAGTATAGCCAGTAAGTATGTATAGGACTGCAGCCTAAGTCAAGTTAGGATTTTTAAGCAACTAGTGCTACTCTGAATGGATTCAATTAGGCCACAATCCATGGTGTTCTCTGTTATTTGAATGCAACAAAATAAAGAAATGGCCCGAGAATTAGAATGAATAGATTGTAAACATATAACCAGGGAAGTGAGCCATATTGCATTAAGCAGAAAAATGCTTTCAGTCTTTAGTCTCTCTGCACATTTTAGTTTAATTTAGAGTGAAAAGTGTCTAATTCATTAAAAGGGCTCCAGTCAAATGGTCTCTTAATGTGATGTCTGAGAGAGCGAGTATTACTATTATTTGTCATTCCAGGCAGTTCCCACTAATCCTCCGATGCATGGGTCACTGTCAAAAAGCTGCCTTTTTTTCCTTTTAATTCAAAATGTAGTTTTGGGGATGAGATGGTAGGAGTGCTTCCTCTTCCTTCTCCAACTCATCAATCATCCCAGAATGTATGGCTCCTGTTGTATACATCATTTAGAAGTTGCCATAGAATAAGTGCTCATACATGGCCGGAAAGGACACCTGCGACCATACCATGAAGAAGGTTTTAGATTCCCACTTCTTGCATGGTGTATATGCTGGTAGCAGCTGTAAGCAGAAGCACTGGCAAGCTAATGGAAGAACCTGGGGAAAATAAGGCAGAAATACACTGTAAGAAATAATGCGGAGCTGGGATCAATTGCTGCTTTTAGCTAAACGTTTAATCCAATGTTACAAGGTAGAGGAATTTGGTTTTCAGGAATCTTCCTTTGAATCTTCCTCTATTTGGAGGTTGGTTATCCAGAGTTGGAAGGCATTGCTTTGACCGAATACTGTTGTGTATCTTGCATAAACAGGCTGGCCTTTTCCTTCTGTATGTCAAAATATGAGGATGAACCATTGTTTGGTGTGTATATTTGTGACGTACATGCTGCCAGTGAATGGATAGAGGGCTGTGATGTTTGTCTTTGGAGCACCTCTCTTCAAATACTTAGTATCTCCATCCTTTATGTGTTGTTGTGACCTGGCCCATCTATAGCAACCTCTCTAGTAAATGATCTTTAGCCAGGGTCAACTGATAAGGAGAGCTGATTAGGGGTGGGTGAGAATTTCATTCCAATTCAGTTTTTGATGAGAATTTACCAAAATTCACAACATTCTTCATATTCAGCAGAGAAAGACCTTGAGCCATAATAAACAAACAAACAAAACAAATGTAACAAAAAATCTGAATGTGGGAGAAAGCAAAACTGACAGATTCACTCCTCCCTAGATCTTATAGGCCAAGAATCTGTCAAACCTAGAGTCTGAGGAAGAACACTGAAAGACCAGACTTTCAATCTGAGAGTGGCAGCTCAGCCTTAAGATGCTTTGGGTGATGAGCTCAATCAGCCCCACCCACCACCCAAGGCTGTCTAATGGTGCCACAGTGCATTTTGTCAAAGCACAGAGCACTATCCTTTTACGTTGACTACAATGTTACTGGATGGGTGGAGTTCTGAGAGTTTTTAGACTCTGCTTTGAGACACTGTTGTTCAGTTGACTCTGCTTTGAGACACTGTCATTGGAACCTGTTGCCTGTTCTCGAAGATTCTATCTGCTTGCTCCCGTTATAGATAACTTCTGCTTGGGGAGAGCTGGGTTTAACACACTGTGGGCATGCCCAGAATAGTGTGAGGAGTACATTACTTTTGGGGGGGTTCCCCTCCTTTTTTACCACACTTTATTGTACTGGTTGTAGAGACTGTTGCTTATTGAATAATGTCCTTATCATGATAGTAACCTGCCGTTAGGCTCACTTTTGATTAGAAGGCACGAGACAATATTTTAAAATAAAATGGCCCCGTTTCTTCAGGAACTTGCTACAACAGCATTCCCCCAACCACATGCCCTCCAAATCTTTTGAACTTCAGCACCAGCTGGCATGGCCAATGGTCAGGGATGCTGGAAATTGTGGGAATTGTGGTCTAAAACATCTGAAGGGTTACCAGATTGTTGAAGGCTGTTCTATTGCCAGGCCTCTCTGTTCCACGCCCCTCATCAAATATCTACAAAGGCAGAGAAAAAAGAGAAGACCTGTTCCTAGTACTGGAGAGCTGTCTTAAGGGATGAAGGATGGGAGGAACTGGAACCTGATTTCACAGAGCTGATTTTGCAGGTTGCTGACACAGCACCTAAACAACTTGATCTACAACCCAGGCAAAATTCTTTGATCTAATGACATTTCAATTCCAGTCCTAGTGCATACTTACATGGAAATAAGTATAATTGAACTCAATGGGACTTACTTCTGAATATTTATTTATTTATTCATTTCATTTATATCCGATCTTTCTTCCATCATAGAACTCAAGGTGGCTACATGGGATTCCCAGGTGGTCTACCCTCCAAGTACTGATGAGTCACAGACCTGCTTAGCTTCAACAAGGTGACTGTCTCATATGCCTTCAGACCATGCCCTGGGACCACGTATGGAAACCTTCGCCAACCTGATCCCCTTCAGATGTTTTGAACTACAATTCCCATTAGCTTCAGTCACCATAGCCAATGGTCAGAAATGCTGGAAGCATTCTCCAAAACAACTGGAGGGCACCATGTTGGGACAGGCTGATGTAAGGGCTTGCACTGCACATCCCAAAACAAAGTGGACTTGTTTATATCCAAGAACCTCAGCTAAACTGTGCAGTGACTAGGCCTGAAAATATGTATAAAAAAGGGTTCCCCCCCTCCCTGAGAATATTTTACAGAGAGAACAGGATTCCATGAGACTCTGCAATAGCTTTCATTTAGAGATGACTTGATAAAAGAAAGGGGGAAATATTATTTCCCAGCAAGCACTATGTGCATTTTAATTAGAGCACAAAATATGGTTTAAAGATAGAAGTGTGCTCCTCCCCCCCCCACTACCTTCTTTTCTCAATTGTATAGTATAAACAAGACAAAGTAAGCCAGCTTTGCTTTTATATTTAATACAGCTCTGGTTCCCAGTTTGGTCCAGCATTTCAAACTCAAGCCTTTTTCAACCAATAAGCCTGTCCTTCCCTCTCATGTTCTTTTCATATAGTGTTCAAAGTAAATCTGCATGATCTATTGTTTGCTCTAAACTATGTCCTTTATTTTATCCAACTCTATCTGTTTTAAAATTAGTAATTTTCACTCCTTCACGCAATCTTCTAAATTACTTTTTGGAGTACCAGCTATTAATATTTTAGGTGGCTTTGATGTTTTACTTTATAGTCTTCAATTTTATTTTACATTTCACAGGTTCCTAGTTGCAAATAATCCTACGGGCAATTTTCTCGCATTGCAACTATTCCTTGAAAGATATGCTAATGTACCCAGGCACTTGTAGGACTGAAGGTTAAGTTAATCACCCAAAATGAGTTGTATTACTGTCAGCGGTGTATAAAGACATCCTATACTGAATTACGAGGCGGGCTAGCGTCAAAGCTGCTTTATAAAATACCCAGAGCTGAAGATGGGAAGAAATAAGTATTCATTTCAAAGTCCATTGACTAAGGAAGCAATTGGTTGTATACATGTGTTTGTTTTTTTCCTGCTCTTGAAGTTACCAAGCAGAAACAAAGGGATAGCAGTTTCTTTGGTTACAAGGAGGAGGAGGAGGAGGAGGAGGAGGAGGAGGAGGAGGAGGAGGAGGAGGAGGTTGTTATTGGGATGGTCCTTGTGATTCACAGAATTTTGGGGGAAAGGCATACTGAATAGCAGTTGCTGTCCATCTGTTATAATTGCACAGCAAAAGAGTGAATAAACATCTGTCTCTTAAAGCTAACATTGTCATTCTATACAGTAAGAAATATACAGGTTGAGGATATCTTTTATTAAACAGGCATCCACCAATATGAACGTGCATGTTTCAGAGTTTCACACGGTGCTTTCAGATGAAGCTATTGTCCTGCAATCACCCTGCCTCAATCACCGAATTTTCTAATTGGAAAAAAAAAAATCATTTTGTTTACTTCATTTCTATACCGCCCAATAGTTGAAGCTTTCTGGGCGGTTCACAAAAATTAAAACCATACGTTGCAGCATAAAATGTGGAAGCTTAAAACCACAATATAAAAGTACAACTAAAGTAAAACTGGACAGTAATGAGAAATTTAAAATATAGATTAAAACAGCTGAGCTAAAAGGCTAGATTGCTAAAATGCTAAAATACTGAGAAAATAGAAAGGCACTCCTTCAGATAACCTGGCCCCACCACTTCTCCCATCTTTTGTCTTACCAGAAAACTCCAATAAGTTATAAAAGATAGAACAAGTGCACAAAAGTGCCTTTTGATTTGTAGTTCTAGGAAGTTTCATCTGGAAGCAACCATGGTCTTCATCCACCAAAGAGAATGAGTGGAAGGCTAGTAGTTACAAATGCAGTTTATTATTGTTGTTGTTGTTGTTGTTGTTGTTGTTATTTATATCCCACCTTTTTCCCAATAATGGGACTTAGGGCAGCTTACAAATTAAAACATGTACAGTTAAAACAAATAGTGATATACAAAAATTTAAAATATAATTAAACATAGTACAATTTTAAAATATTTAAAACATTTTAAAACATTTTAAATACACATAATTAAAAACCCGAACTATAAGCAGTACATCCACAAAGGTATGAATCACTCCCTAAAGGCCTGCTGAAACAGAAAAGTTTTAGCCTGCTTCCAAAAGCACACCAAACGGTGTCATTTCAGATGATGATGTCATTTCATTATTGCCATTTCAAATGATGACCCAGTCATATAAGCCAATGAGACTCAAGAAATGTTTACGAGTGACTCCATTTTAATTTTCCACACCTGTAAACTGTATGAAAAAGGGTTGCTGATCAGTTGAATAGATTGTTATCTGATGATTTACACACACAAATATCTCAGACAAAATTTAAGCACAGTAGTTAAACACAACATAAATGCCCATGCTTTGCACTGGAAGTTCTTAAAAGACTTGAAGCATCATCAGTTTCCTTACCGTTGCTTCCCCCCACCCCGCTTCTGTCCCATGTTACTTCCTTTTTCTTCACACAGAAGAAGAAAGAGGAAGTAAACAATGACCACATGGCCCATTCAGTGGCCGTTTTTAGTGCATCGCTTCTCCTGCAGACGGCAGAACATAGCAGCACTTTTTGTTTTTTAAAAAAATCAGATTTCAAGGGGTCTATTTTGTGATGGAAAGAAGGCAAGAAGGAGCGGGACACCCATGGGAGGTGGATGTCATCGTCAAAAGGACCTTTGAACATTCATAAGTAACAAATGTGCAATAAAATGCTTGTCTGATGATGCTCCTGGGGATATAATAAGGCCTTCACCTGGTGCTGAAAGGAAGACAACATAGGTGCCAAGTAAATCTTCTTGGAAAGAACATACTTGGGAACATATTAAGCAATTCTCCTTGTCTTCAAGTGCATGCCTAGTTTCCAGGCTTATAATACTCTCTGTGTCATATGATGATTACCTGACTGGGGGAAAGGCTCTTACGGCTCACTCCTCTAACCTCCGTAATCATGATGTAGATCCCATTTTAAAATGTGGCTTTCCCACTTCTCATCTCACCTTCATAATATTCACAACTGATGAATTAGAAATGAAATAGCTTTTATGGTATTACTTATGAAACTTCCATGGTCCCTGATAGTGGAAGTGTACCTAAAATGTTAGCATTCTAAACATGCACATGGTCACATTGGGAAATGTGTCATATCTAGCAATCCCGGAAACAAAATGCCAACATCTGACACAGACCAATGGGCTTGTATCAGTGGGATCACGTGCTACGATGAAAACGTTCTTTGCATAGACTCTAAAGCAGCCTTCGCTGACTGGATGCCCTGCAGATGTTTTGGACGTCAACTGTTGTCCGTCCCAGCCTGCATAGCCAATAGCCAGGAATGCTGGGAGTTGCAGTCTGGAGGGTACCGGGTTGGGGAAGACTGTTCTAGCACATCTCTCCTCCTGCTAAGGACTTAGGTGTTTCCTCTACCACCCCTGATTTTCCCCTAGTTCCATCACAAGCAATGTCACCATGTTGCTCTGAATGGACAGCTAGAGAAGGAGTTTTGGACCAGTCTCATCTGGTCTGCCAGGCGCCTACTTTTTCAGCACACTGGCTAGAGACAAGTCCAGGTAACGTTCTTCGCTGAATCTGAAAAATAGCAGAACTGCTGCCGCCACTGCAGCAGTACTGCTCAGAACAATGCAATCACATGTTTATATATAATACATGATCATTTATATATAACAACTCTGATTTCTTTTTTTTATGTCAGGGATGGGAAGGACCAAGACGTAGTTATGTTACTGTGATATGGATTTTAAGCAGGAGAAATACCTTTTGAAGAACAGTTTAGTGTACTTGAACAACTAGCATCTGTCTGCATGTGCACTTGTAATGAGAAAATAAGTACTTGTAATGGGGTTTCCATGGAATATAGTATTTATTTACTATGCATATTTGCTACGTTCATTAAATACACAATAGTGCCAGCATAAACCACAGTTAGATCATAGTAATATTTATGGGTGGGGGAAAGCAAATGCCATTTGTTTTGTAAACACCAGAAAGCAATAATGCAAACTTTTGTTTAACCATTTGGCCTAATTTAATCTGCCTTTCGTAGGTGAAAATTTGAATCTCTTATCAGTGTAACTGGCACTTGCGTATAGCATCCATCATGGACTTTACTTTCCTTGTCCATTGGCATTCAATCATCGACAATTATCACTACTCCATGCCTAATTTGTAAAAGTATATTGTCAGCTCCACTAGGCCATTGCCAATCCTTCAGACGAAGGGAGGAGGGGGAACTCTTATTCAGGGAATTGTGTGTGTGTGACATAAATTCTTTTGGCTGAGCCAAATGAAAGCAAGGGACACACTTGCTGTTCAAAGGTCTGCTCAGGAGAGGTGATTTATTCTCAGACTAAGGGTCAATTCTCACAACCCCAGAAATACAACGAAATGTAGATCAGTAGAATGTAGACTGAGTTTACATCACAGATGCAGTGGGTTTATTGTGTGACAACATCCCAAATTATTCAATGTGTGCAGACATTTTAAGATGTGGTTATCTGAAATATAAGTACTCCAGCTTAATTTGTTTGTGGTTTGTAGTTTTTATCAGAGCGATGAGGAAACCAGACCGACTGTACCATTAGGCACACTGAGGTGGCTGCCTCAGGCAGCAGATGCTGAAGGACATGAAGAGGACAGCACTGTATGTTCCATGCAACATGTCCTGCACCCCCTATGCTAGCCTGCTGCCCTCAGGTGCAGTAGAAGAAACTGCCCTGTCACAGATGTTAAAGCAAGATTCAACTTCCAATCTGATCAGCTTTTTGGACCTGGAGTAAGGAGAGGACCATCTTGTCCTTCACCTCAGAGAGCAAAATTCCTTTGACCCAAAAGAAGGCTATTTATTTCCAAAACCCTGAGCAGAAAATCTGAACTTCAAGGGGTATGGAAGAGCGTGTACTCCCTTGCACACTTAAGATCATCTGCTGATGCCCTACTCTCTCAAATAAATAAATTGTGAGGGGGGGGGGTTGTGTGGAAATGTTCAAGGTCTCTACCTGTATGCTCTAAGACCATGTTAAAATGCCTGATTACTGCATCTTCCTAAGACTTTTTGGGTCACTTCCTTATGTATTATTATTATTATTATTATTATTATTATTATTATTAACGTTTATATACCACCCCATAGCTGAAACTCTCTGGGTGGTTTACAAAATTTTAAAAGATGTAGTAGGGAACATCCAAAATTTGGTAAATGTCAGCATTCCTAAGAGAATCCAGGCACATGTTGTAAATATTGTCTTCATTCTCTTGTGTATGTCAATCTGGCAACCTTTTTTGGACTTACAAAATTCACTTGGGACTGAATATTGATTCACCAACATTTGAACAATCACTAAAACGTACAGATGATGAACCTTTTTGTTCTGAAGCCAAATATGCTAAAATAAAGCACCCGGTATTTGGGTTTATCACTAGTTTTAAAATTACACACTGTATGTACCAAGTTCATTAAGGATTATAAAGATAAATGATTTAATAATAAAGTATGATTCAAAATAATTAGGCAAGTAGATTAAATACTGTATTACATTATGAGATGATGATGATTATAATGGTGATCTCTTTTCAGAGTGATGACAAGTTAGGAGTCTTTTGTAAGCTTCATTTCCTTCTGCAACAAGAACACTGGGGGATAAGGGTGTTTCTGCCTGAAAATTAAATGTGTATTTAATGTCAAAGATGAACCAATGATTTAACAAAATATGAGTGCTCCTCATACATATGCCAAACAGGATCATGCAATTCACAGATCATGTAAACTGAGGTTCCCTGTGTTTGGGGAAATCCCATAGACCGCAAGCTCCAGAGCATATAGCACAGAGAAGCTCATCCCTGGTGGACACATCAAATGCACATGACCAATTACTACAAAGCTAATGCCAGGAACAATAGATCCTGGGGGAGGATCCCATGCTATGGCTCCTTACCACATCAGCATTATCACAGTTTCCATCAAGCGCAACCGGTGATGCGGAGTTTTTCCAATGGTTTATTATTCTGTGGAAAATGTTCCATTTCATAAGTCTGTTAGTAATTTGCAGATACGATATTAGACAATCTTGGCAATTTCAAAGTTGTGATCAATGTTTTTCAGGTGATTATTCCTAGCAAGTATGTGAGAGAATACATGTATATCATGGAAATACATATCTGTCTCATTGAGAATGGCACTAATCCACAATGAAACCACAATGAAAGTGCCCCAATCTCCTCACTGGAAGAAAGTGGAAATAGATTAGTGGTTGTCAACATATCAAGAAAAGTTCTTTGGGTTGCTAAACTTTAGTACTGTCTCACAATTTTCAGTGCCTTTGCGCCCCCCCCCCCCCACCGGGATGTGCTTAAATTTAAACAATGTAAGGAGGTCAATCTCTTTAAATTTTACAAGTATTCCAGTAAAAATGTATGCATAATAAAACATTCAAGGGAGTATTCTATGCATATTTAGACAGGAAAAAGTCCCACAATTCCCACCACCTCCCAGCAAGCATGGCTGTCTGGGGAATGGTGGAAGTTGTAGGACTTTTTTCTGTCTAGACACGCACAGGATTGAACCTTGAAACACATTAACAGCATAATCTTATGCATATCTACTACTAAGAAGTAAGCCTCATTGAGTTCAAAGGAGCTTACTTCTAGCAATGTGGGTGTAGGAGTGTTTTAATTCTCCCCCTAAAATATTCCAGGTCAAATACTTGTGGTGTATTGGGACAAAAAAATAACATAGGGTATTTCTTAAAGTAAACATGCAAAATTAGACCACTGTCTGTCATGGGTCCCTTCCCTCCAGCATTCGCATGTGCTGGCAAACTGACATGGGACAATCAATCAGTGAGACTTCTTTTATTCAGAGAAATCTCACAGTGAAAAGCTTAGTGGTTACACACTTCCAAAATAACTTAAAGCTGATTGATGGTCAGAAAGCTTTAGGCTTCAAGATAACATACAATCAAAATGCTTTAACAACCTGGTTTCCTGGTTGCCATCTCAACAGTTCCAAACAGGTTTCAAACCTGACCAAAGAAGGGGAATGATTTCTGATATGATCCTTCAGGCAATCACAATGGGGAATCCTTGAAAGGCTTAATAAACCATCCCATGGAAGCTAGCCCACATCGATAACTCAGGGAACACGGCCAAAGCCTAAACAAGATCACAGGGTGGGTAAAAAATCTGAGGCACAAGAAGTACTTTAACTCTGGGGGAACTCCTCGCCACCTGAGTCTGGCAGAGGAAAAATCCAGTGGCTAATCCTAGTCTGCCTTATGCTGAGTTGCCACAAACACACAACCCACAATAAATGTGAGCTCAAATCTATGAAAAGCCTTGCTGTACTTTTCATGGCACAGTCCTTAGAAATTCAAAAATCCAAAGAGAAGAGAATCCATGTGCAGAGTGCTTTCAAAATCCAAAATGATGATGTATCCAAACAGAGAGGGTTTTCGGGCCATGAGTCAAAAGATGATCCTAGCAAAGGCTCCTTGCCTTTGCTACAGCTTATAAAAGGAGGCATGGGACTTTCCAAACCACTCGACAGACAGAGGTCTGGCCCGTAAATCATGCTTGTGTCCAAACAGGGTGGCACTGCTTAGCTCATCAAGATGATGCTACAATCCGAGTGACTCCTTCAACAAGCCCACCCCACCTTTCTAAGCTTCAAGGCCAAGACAGGGAGGGAGGGAGCAACTCTCGTGAGAACTCTGACAGACACAAGCTTGCACAGACATTGCGGAATCGGAGCGCAGTAAATAACGAGACGACACAATAAATTGGGTTTAAAATGGGCCACACTTTATTGATGAATTCGCAGAAGGGGAAACTAGCGGGCATCCTCAATACTGATGGCCCAAGCCATCCTAAGGGTAGGGCGAGTCAAATCGAGGCCAGTGTATGGCGTGCAGATCACGCCACCCCCTGGCCCCCCCTTTTGGGTTGGGAGGCTTTCCGTGTCGCCCCCAGCCCGTGTCTCAAGACTTCCGAGCGGGTGAGGAAGGTCCGCCCCAAAGGTAACCCTTATCTCACCACCAGGGCCTCAAGACCGCTCAGGTGCTGAGCCTCAGGCATTACCAGTCACCGCTCGGTGCCTGTGAATGCTCACCTATCCCTTGCCAGGTGAAGATGCCCGCGCCTAACCGCCAAAATGTGACCAAATTAACTCAACCAATCAACCTATTTAATACTCCCTTGCTGTCTCACAGTATGAAGTAGGCGAAAAAACTCACATCCTTAATGACGGCTTATGAGCAAAAAATTCCTACTTGGCTTCCTAAGGACAACCGGTATTTCATTCCCATACTGCCAACAGGGAAGGGAGGGAGGGAGCCGCGCAACCAAGACGAAGGAGGGGAGGAGTTCTGGCCTTATATAGGCTCCCCCTCCTCCTCCCCTCCTTTGGCGCCACTTTCTGGAGGCCGCCAATAGCGCGCCTCCACGCCTCGTCCCGTCCTGCGCCCGCCGCAACTGCCCCACCCCCCCCAAGCTATGCTGGGAGTGGGGTAGGGCCCTTCCAAACTAGTTCTAATTAAATCTACCTACAACCTGCAGGACTCTCCGGCCTTGTGGAACTACTATACCTGACACTCTCTAGAACAGGGATGCGCATCTCACAGAACAACCAAAATTATGCCCAACAGATTATCAGGTTTGCCATGGCTTGTTCTCCCCCACCTTCCGCCTCATTACTCCAGCCAGCTCTGGAATGTATCCAAGCATCTTTGTTTCCCTGACCCAGCTCTCTCCCTCCTCCGATCTCTACCCCTTTTCATTACCCAGCTTTTAATTTCTTTTATTATTATTTTGGTGCTTTAAAAATGCGCAAATGGAGGGTGTCAAAATTATATTATTATTATTATTATTATTATTATTATTATTATTATTATTAGCCAGTCCATCGCAAGTATGCAAGTGTGTATTTTACAGCTGTCCAATATGTATTGTCTTGCCTGGTCAATTTCTTTGTGTGTTTCAGCTGTCAAAGGGTCCAGCAAAGTGCAGTAGGTGACACACAAGCAAATTGACAAGACAAGGCTTCATATGGGCTAATTTGTGCATAGTTGTAAATGACAGAGGAAGAAATAATAGTAAGAGAAAAGAAGGATCCAGTACTGCAATTCAGAAGTATCAAAAATGGGGGGGGGGGAAGGGAGAAAAAAGCAAGTGCACCAAAAGGGAGGGAGACTGGGACCCCCTCTACAAGAATCCAGTTTGACGCCTGGTTCTCCGATTATGCGCATCTTCTCGGAAGCGCTTTATGGTAAATGACTGTACGCAGGAGGTAATTGAGTGCACAACTGGTGGCCTTTCCGGTTGTTTGAAATGCACTTTAGAAGTAGTTAATGCGGAGAATCGCTTGTTCACATAGTCAAAATGCGCTTTAACAGCCGAAGCAAAATAAAACTCGCTATTTAACACGCATTCGATAATGCGCATAATCGGATAGATAACACTCCTCAACTCCCGATTTGCGCTCCGCTCATGTAGAGGTAAAAATTTTAATGAGACTTGAAAGAGCTTTAAACCTCTCGTGTAGAGGCAGCCAATATCTCCCCCTTAGTAATGTGATCATCTCACTTTTAAACATTGAATTGACACTTCTTTCAATGCTTCCGGATGTCTCCAGCTGGTCCAGAAAGGGGAGAGATTAACCCTCTCCCCACCTTTTACTGGTCCTTTTCAGAGCAGTTACTGCACTTAAAATTGCTCGTTAACATTATATATAATTTGGGACTAGGGAAAGAGGACAAATTCATAGAGTTGTGCACAATTGACCTCTTGAAATTCTCCACACTATTTGTGGGCAGAGAAATTGGGGAACAATTTCACCAAATTTCTCCACCCGGAGGAGAAATTCTCCAACAATGTCTCACAGATGGGGCTCTGTCTATGTGTTCTGTTTCAGAATGTATCATTTTATTATTGCAGCGCCCCATGGGCAAATGATAAAATGGCTATTTAGAGTATAAAGCGAGATCACACTTGTGCATCCTGTACAGAGCACTTTGGAGGAAGGACAAAAAATAAACAGGAGAGATATTGTTACGTGCTTCATATTATCATTGATTGATTGACTGATTTCACTTTCCATCCAATCCCTCCTGAAGGAGTGGGCTGGATCACAACCATTTAAAGGGGGATGCAATAAAAGCTTAACAAACAAGACAGTGTCGGCCAGTTCACAAATAACATATTCATCATCATGATTACAGCATCAAGGGGTGGCATTCATGAGTAATGGTGGGGTCAAAGTTCCTAAGGGGGAGTTTGGTACATGAACTCTACTCTCCTAGGTTGCAAAATCGCACTCCAATAAGTGTAGAGCCTTTTAGACTTGGTCTAAATTAGTCTCATCTTGAGGGTTGCTTCCTACTATCACTTTTGCTAGCTAGCCAACCTCTTTTCTCTTTACTTCTTTCCCTGTGGATTTTTATTTGTGTTTTCAAATAAATTAAAGCATGCCACAAAAAAGATAAAAAAGAAACACATAATGGTGCAACAGGATCAATAAAGGAATAAAAAAACATTCCGATTACAATCCTTAGGATATCATGCATATGGCTGCAAGGCAACTTGAGTAAAACAGCCTAAGGAAAGTCTCACTAACTACTTAAAAATTAGATATGTTATATAGCATATAGGTTGTGTGATGTCATAGTCAGAAAAAATAGGCATCTGTACTTGACGGGAATTTGATCAGAAGCTTGAAGGGTCTCCTTACAGGAAATAAATGGAAACCACAGTGCCATAACAAGTTTTTTTTTAAAAAAAAGGATTCTTGCTTGTTGCACCTGCTGAGTAGTTTTGTACATAGTCTCCCAAATTTCCTCAAACTGGAGTCTTACCCTGTGCACATGTATGGAGATACATGGAAAACAAATGCTAGTGAATGCTCCCTTTGCATCCATCACCCACTCCAGCCTATCCAGGTTTTCTGCTGAAAGTATTTGAATTACAGCTATTATACAATAACTACAACCAGATCCTTTACTCTAAAAAAAAAGCATGCTGTTATGGTCAGTTTAATATACAACAGATGGAGAAGAGCCTTAGGCAATGTGTAAAGGATGTGTATATGTGTGCCGGCAGTGATCCTAGCTATTACAGCATGGATATTAAAAGTACTCAAGAGTGTCTGTATTTTCAACTGTGAAGGGTTGGAGGGTATATTAAGCTGGGACATAGTGGGCATCAAGCCTTTGCTAGGATTTTAATAGCAGATCTCAGCACTTTTAACAGCACACGCAACTTAATTGTGCTGCAGGCCTCTGATGTCAGGGGTTCTGCTGGAATGGTTTGTACTTTAATGATTGGAATTGTTGTAGATCACAAGCTGAATATGAGCCAGCGGTGTGATGCGGCTGCAAAAAAAACAAATGCTATTTTGGGCTGCATTAATAGAAGTATAGCTTCCAAATCGCGTGAGGTACTGGTTCCCCTCTGTTCAGCACTGGTTAGGCCCCATCTTGACTATTGCATCTAGCTCTGGGCACAACACTTCAAGAAGGATGCAGACAAGTTGGAGCGTGTTCAAAGAAGGGCAACAAGGATGATCAGGGGTCTGGAAACAAAGCCCTATGAGAAGGGATTGAAAGAACTGGGCATGTTTAGCCTGGAGAAGAGAAGATTGAGGGGAGATATGATAGCACTCTTCAAATACTTGAAAGGTTGTCACATGGAGGAGGGCCAAGATCTCTTCTCGATCAACCCAGAGTGCAGGACATGGAATAATGGGCTCAAGTTACAGGAAGCCAGATTCTGTCTGGACATCAGGAAAAACCTCCTGACTGTTAGAGCAATACAACAATGGAACCAATTACCTATGGAGGTTGTGGGCTCTCCCACACAAGAGGCATTCAAGATGCAGCTGGACGGCCACTTGTCAGGGATGCTTTAAGGTGGATTCCTGCACTGAGCAGGGGGTTGGACTCAATGGCCTTATAGGCCCCTTCCAACTCTACTATTCTATGATTCTATGATTTTTCTGCTGGCAATGCGAGTTTTTCAAGTTCAGAAAAAAGTCCTTGGACTTGGCCTCTGTGTCGACTGCAAAGTCTATGGAACAAAGAAGGCTCAGTGGTCTTGCTTATGCACTAAGGCTGGTCAGTCCCCCCACCCACCCAAAGTTATTTGAGTGTAGGATACTGTGAAGCCAGAAGCAACACAATTTATCCTTAAATGACTTACTATACTTTCTGATGTGCAATCTCATCACTTCATCTTTAAAATGAACAGGTGATTGTGCATCGGACCTCCCCCTGCCCATGGAGGGTCTGTACTGGGACCAGTGCTTTTCAACTTGTTCATAAATGATCTGGAATTGGGAGTGAGCAATGAAGAGGCCATGTTTGCTGATGACACCAAATTATTTCTTCTGGTTAAAAACAAAAAGGGATTGTGAGGATCATCAAAAAGATGTCTCCAAACCAGGGAAACTGGCATTTAAGTGGAAAATGCAGCTTAATGTAAGCAACTGCAAAGTGATGCACATTGGAGCAAAAAATCACAACTTCAAGTATAACCTGATGGGATCTGAGCTAACGGTGAGAAACCAAGAAAGAGATCTTGGGGTTGTGATCAATGAAAATGTCAACCCAGGGTGCGGCTGCTGTAAAAAAAAAAGGCTGTGATTAGAAAGGAATAGAGAATAAAACTGACAATATCATACTGCCCTTATACAAATCTATAGTGCAACCACACTTAAAATACTGTGTACAGTTCTGGTCATAAAATAATGATATTGTAGAACTGGGGGGGGGGGAGTACAAAAAAGGCCAACTAAAATTATCAAGGGTCTGGAGTATCTCCCCTACGAGGGAAGGTTACAACAGCTGGGATTGTTTAGCTTGGAAAAAAAGGAGAGTAAGGGAAGACATGATAGATGCGTACAAAATTATGCATGGCGTAGAGAATGTGGATAAGGAGACATTTTTCTCCTCTCATAATATTAGAACCTAGAATCATCCCATGAAGTTGATTGGTGGGAGATTCCCAGATGAAAGGAAGGACTTCTTCACACAGAACATATTTAAACTATGCAATTTGCTACCACAAGGCTTTAAAAGGAGGTTGGTTAAATTCCTGGAGGAGAAGGCTATTCAATGGCTACTAATCCTGATGGCTATGCGCTGCCTCCAGTATCAGAGGCAGTTGCTGGGGAATATGGGTGGGAGGGTGCTGTTGTTCTCATACCTTGTTTGTGGGTTTCCCGTGGGTAGCTGGTTGGCCACTGTGTGAACAGAATGCTGGACTAGATGGACCCTTGGTCTGACCCAACATGGCTCTTCTTATGTTCTTATGAATAGCCATTTGAAAGTGAATTGTGGGGCTTCTCAAAAGTAAACAAAGTAGTGGTTTCTTCAGATTCAGCAAAAAGCTTATACAGAGGGGGGGGCACAACCTTTGTGACTGAGGCCACAACCAGTGTCTGCCGTGTAGCTGCACTTGTGCACACATCTGTGTGAATACAGTGCCTCTAGCAGGCCATGTAGTTTTTCCAGCACCAGCAGCAGAATGAAGAAGCCTTTTCTTCTCACTGCTGAACCACTCAGCAGTGCTTTCAAATATCATCCCGACTACCAAGCCTCTGCATGACAACCCAGAAGTAAGCATGAGCAGCAGGACTACTTACAAGTCAGTGGGGCAAGAGGCATGCAAGATAAACTTCTGCAGGACTGTCAACAGCTTCCTCCCCAGGTAAAAGCTCTTATCTCCAATTAGCAACTGAGTAGTGATAAGAGCATTTCCTTACAGAGCCTTGAACAAGTCAGCCTATCTCAGTACTTCGTAGGGGGAAAGTTCTTATCTCTGCTTGGAGAGAAGGGGCAGGCCTGGGAAAGAAACTGGCAATACCCCGCTCTCCATGTAGTTTTAAAATGCCTGTGTTCAAAGCTGTCAGCCACCTGGCCTTCTAGCATTATCAGGAACATAGGACATTGCCTAATACCAGGTTACATTGGTCTGCCAGGCATATTGTTGTCTAGTCTGATTGGAAGCAGCTCTCTAGTATCTCTTGCAGAGGTCATTCACATCACCAGGTGCCTGATTCTCCCCAAGCCCCACTTCTAAAATTCTCTCACCCCAGCAAAGATACCTACAAGGGTCCCGTTCCAGGCCAGCTGGAGCCCTGAAGAGGTGCCTTCCTCTTAGGAACTGGAATACATTACTACTTTTTGTTGACAGTCCCACTTGTCTACTCCTATATTGCAACAATCCCTAATGGCTAGAAATGACTGAACTTCTTTCCTTTTGCAATTACTTGTATTTACCTGTTTCCAGTCATTTGCTTGTTGGTAATTTCGCATAGCAATCCTTCGCCCTTTTGCTCTAGGGTATTCCATCTTGTACTAACTACATTTGTCTGACATGCCCATTCAAATATATTGTTGGGTTTGTTGTTATTTTAAAATAATTGTATATTTCCTGAAGCCAACTCATTCCCTATAACCATGTACCGTGCCTTATAATATAAAAAGAAATTAATTTCACCACTATCTGAAACATACCCTGCCCCCACAAACACACACAAACATTACTCGGTGTTCTTGTAAAGTATGTGTTGTGTTATATTGCCATATCTAAATAACAAATCAAAACTGATTTAGGAGACCACAGAGTTGAGCCCCAGCATGCAATATTGTAGCATGCGGGGAGTTTGGATTCTGAAGTTATAAGCCACTGAGAAATAGATGTTTATAACGGATGTACCCTCTTAACCTCCTCTCTAGTGTCACTAATGCTTCGCTATAAAATCCCCTTTCCTAGTGTCTCTGAAATTGTAATCTCTGTTATATCTAGTAAAGTGAAGTGATGATGAAACCAAGGATTTGTACTGAACTGCCTTAATTTAACTGTACTGGGTTTCAATGACACACAGGGAAGGTGAACTCTGAAGTCAGGCAGCTAAACATGCTTGAGAGAAAGAAAATGAAGACTTGTAGTCACCTCACATTCCTGATTGCACCCTTATATCAGTTTTAGGATATATATTTTTTCTACCATGGGCATAATATCCAAAATGTCCCTGAACTTTGGTAGCATTTTCTGTGGTATTTCTCTTTTCAGACAAATCACATTAAGCCATGGTTAGGCTGCTAACCCTTTCTAAGCAAATAGTTAATGAGCATGTTTAAACCATGGTTATCTAGCCACCATGGTTAGGAATTGTTCACAGGACATGCTAAGTCATGGTTCACATGGTATGCTGAGCCCTAATGTTTAGCTCAAAGTGCTTAACCACCATGGCTTAGTGTGTCATCTGAACAGGGTCATTGAGTCGATACTATCATTCAACGAGTTCAAATCTCCAGGGCCCGACAAACTGCATCCTAGAGTAATAAAGGAGCGGGCAGAAGAACTCTCAGAATCACTGTCTATTATCTTTGCGAAATCATGGAAGACGGATGACTGGAGGAGGGCTAATGTTGTCCCTATCTTCAAAAAGGGCAAAATGGAGGAACCTGGGAACTACAGACCAATCAGTCTAGGCTGACCATATGAAAAGGAGGACAGGGCTCCTGTAACTTTAACAGTTGTAGAGAAAAGGGAATTTCAGCCAGTGTCATTTGTAGGCAATTAGTTCCTAGTGAAATTCCCTCTTCATCACAACAGTTAAAGGTGCAGGCACTATACTAGAGTGACCAGATACAAAAGAAGGCAGGGCCTCTGCAACTTTAACTGTTGTGATGAAGAGGGAATTTCACCAGGAACTAATTGCATACAAATGACACTGGCTGAAATTCCCTTTTCTCTACAATTGTTAAAGTTACAGGAGCCCTGTTCTCCTTTCATATGGTCAGCCTAAATCAGTCTGACATCCATCCCTGGGGAAATCTTGAAACAGATTATAAAGAAGTCAGTCTGTAAACACCTTGAAAACAATGCAGTGATTACAAGAAGCCAGCATGGATTTGTCAAGGACAAATCCTGTCAGACTAATCTGATCTCATTTTTTGATTGGGTAACCTCCCTTGTGGACTGTGGGAATGCTGTGGATATAGTATATCTTGACTTCAGCAAAGCTTTTGACAAAGTACCCCATGACATTCTGATTAACAAACTAATGAAAAGTGGGCTAGATGGAACAACTATTAGGTGGATCCACAGTTGGCTACAGAATCGGACTCAAAGAGTGCTTATCAATGGTACTTTTCTCACTGGGGGAGGTAATGAGCGGGGTACTGCAGGGTTCAGTCCTGGGCCCAGTGCTCGTTTTTATTAATGATTTGGATGAGGAGGTGCAGGGAATGCTTATCAAATTTGCAGATGACACAAAATTGGGTGGGATCGCTAATACTCTGGAAGACAACAGGAACCCAGATTCCGTCTGGACATTAGGAAAAACAACCTGACTATTACAGCAATACGACAATGGAACCAATTACCTAGGGTGGTGGTGGGCTCACCCACATTAGAGGCATTCAAGAGGCAGCTGGACAACCATCTGTCAGGAATGCTTTAAGGTAGATTCCTGCATTGAGCAGGGGGTTGGACTCAATGGCCTTGTAGGCCCCTTCCAACTCTACTATTCTATGATTCTATGAACTTAGGCCCTTTCTACACCTAAGGGTGTAGAGGGAGGGCTTGGGGGTGATCCTGGACTTACTTGCTTCCAGGATCATTGCCCACTTTCTACACAGGGAGCACGATGTCCCGGAAGCAAACAGGACATCGCACTCGTTGTAGCCGCCAGGTTTTTTTTTATAAAAAAAAACGGAGCTAGAAGCGCACTTGCGGTCCAATGTAAAAGTAAGTGAAAATAGGGGGAACTGACCCCACTCCCCTCTCCCCTGATGCCCCTAGACTCCCCCCCCCGGGCTGGCTCCTTCTCTCTTGCAGCCCCCTGCTACTCACGGGGAAGAGGGAAGAAGCCAGAATGGTCACCCACACTGCCTGCAGTCCTAGGGATCGTCTCAGGACCGCTGGAAGATTAGGGTTTTCCCAGAGTTTCTTTTTCCCTGGGAAAACCCCTGCCAGTACCCCCCTTCCCCCTGGAGTCCCTATGCGTCATTTGAACCCACAGTGAGCACCCAGGGACAACCCCAGGGAAAAAGGCTGGTCTAGAAACGGCCTAAGAGAAATACAGCATTAAAGAATCTTCATTTTCACAACTGCCTGTTCTTTTATTACAATCTGTATGCACCACCTATTGAGCTTTGAGGCATTTTTCTCTTCATTTTTCTTTCTGTTGGTCACCTGAGAGAGAGAGAGCAGGGGTGGACAATTTGAGGCCCTCCAGATATTTTGGCCTACAACTCTCATCAGCCCTAGCCAGTATAGCCAGTATTAATATTGTTTCATTATGTTTTAAGGATTTATATATCACCCTTTAGCTATGTTTTCTGGGTGGTTTCCATAACTCATTATCGTCACCTCAGAAGGATATTGGTATTAACTTCACTTAACACAGTCAGCTGTTTTGTTAGGTTCAACGGCCAATTTACTTCTCCTCAAAATGGACTAAACCAGCTCCTCCCCCTTTACACATACCTTTAGCAGCCTTCGGAGTTACTCTTACGTCAGTCCAGTCTTGCGCCCGTGTGCTTCATCTCAGTGCCATATTTATATGCCACACACGCATCAGACTCCCCAAGGGGGCATTATACGCACAACAAGAGGATAAACTTCTGGGTTTCAAGACTTTACATGTAACTGGGTGAGGTACCCTCTACAAGGATTCGCTTTTGCGCCTGGTTAGCTGATTATGCGCATAATCGCAGAAGCACATTTACGCCTAATCCCTCTGCACGAGAGGCGGCGAGAGGTGGCGAAGCGCATTACCGGATGTCCAAAATGCGGTTTACAAGTAGTTAATGCGCATAAACGCATATTCACACAGTCAAAATGTGCTTTAACGGACGGAGCAAAATAAAACTCGCGATTTAAGGCGCATTCAATAATGTGCATAATCAGAGAGATAACGCGCCTCTACGCCCCATTTGCGCTCCGCTGGTGTGGAGGTAAATTTTTTAATGAGACTTCAAAGATCATTAAACCTCTCATGAAGAGGCACCCTGAATGTGGGAACAACCACATTCTATGAGTTATTGAGAGCAATTAGCCAGCAGTTTCTCTACCAAAAGGAAAGTATAGACAGACCTGGCCAGCAATCCTAATGGGTTTAAAGTAGTCCTTCTTGACCCCATTCATTTGGTCTGCATTTAAATGTGAATGTTCAAACCAATGAACATTCACTACATGCACTACAGCTTTAAAACAGTTTATAACAGTAGTGACAACTGTTGGGGCCCAGGACACACTCCATATACAGTTTTCAACCCATTTTCAAAGTGTCACATCCTGCCTGGTGTAGATCTAGCCATAGTTATCCTAAATTCATACTGCTCTGAGTTTTGCAGTGAGGTTCTCCAATCAAAGACACGGGTATATTAGGGGGAAATGCGTGCAAAATGCATTATTATTATTATTATTATCTGATTTATTATTATATTTATTTATATCCCACCTTTTCCCCAAAAATGGGACTCAAGGTGGCTTACAAATTAAAACATGTACAGTTAAAAGAAATAGCAATATACAAAAATTAAAAATATAATCAAACAGATTACAATTGTAAAATATTTAAAACATCTAAAACATTTTAAATACACATACACATTATATTACACATTATATTAGGAAACTTGTGTGCAAAGCTGTGTATATTAGATAAACTTGCATACAAAAATATATATATTAAGAGAAATGCACACAAAAATTTGTACCAATTTTCATGCAAACTTAAAAGTTCAGGATGAACCAAGTTTAAGATTGGAAAAATTGAGAAACTAAAATTGACAGATTTGTCCATCTGTAGCCCTCTCTTGTCCAACCCCCCCAATCCTATGATAATGGATCTGTTCAGACAACACACTAACCCATAGTAAGGCAGCTAACCCTTTTGCAACAAGTGGTTAGGGGGCATGTTTAAATCATGGTTAAGTAGCCACCATGGTTAGGAATGCTTCACACAACACACTAAGTCACAACATGGTAAGCCATAGTGTTTAGCTCAACATGCTTAACCATCATGGTTTAGCATGTTGTCTGAACAGGGCCACTATGTATAGGCTGGCATATGAAAAGGAGGACAGGGCTCATGTAACTTTAACAGTTGTAGAGCAAAGGGGATTTCAGCCAGTGTCATTTGTATGCAATTAGTTCCTGGTGAAATTCCCTCTTCATCACAACAGTTAAAGTTGCAGGGGCCCTGTCTCTTGACCATGTACAAAAGAAGGCAGGGCTTCTGCAGCTTTAACTTAGTGATGAAGAGGGAATTTCACCAGGTTCTGCATATATACCAATGACACCTGCTGAAATTCCCTTTTCTATGAAACTGTTAAAGATACAGGAGCCCTGTCCTCCTTTTCATATGGTCAGCCTAACTATGTATAAAGAGAATACAAGCTGAATACCTCAGAACTTTCACTATGTTGCTGATTACAGAAGCCATCCCTTCCTGCAAAGGAGTATATGGCGTGTATACTCTGCAAAAGGATGTGCGCCGATGTCCCACGGTGATGCATTAATTCCTGTTTATATGTCTCTGTCCTTTTCTCTCATACCACAGAGTTGCCCATCTGACCAATTGCGCCTCGAAGACACACAATTTTCCCTTGAAGTGATTATAAACACCACAGGAAGCAGCCTACCTCCTGCAGAGGTTATAAACTCAAAATGAGCATAAAGAGCTTGCTTCCAAAGTGAAATCTCTCCACCGAGAAAGTCTTCTATATTGTAAACTTTTTTTTAATAATCATAGGTATTCACTAGTTGGTTTCAGAGTGTCCCACAGTGGGAAAAGTTACTGCTTTACTAGCATACAAAAACTTCCTGCTAGCTTATTCATTGTTTTGGTACCCTCTGTGTCTTGTTCAGAGAAAAAGAGGCTAACAGATACGTTCTGTTATTAAAGCCTATCCTTTAGTACTGTGTGTGGGCAAAGAATTTTCATTAAAACATAGGAGTCACCCTGGCAACCTTATCCACAACCACTGCAACAAGTGATAAGGCTCACGACGCACCATATGCACAGGAGAGTGGACTTGACTAGCAATTTTTCCTCACAACCTTGTTTTTGCATCAGAAGAGGCTTAGATATGCTATCTAGCTGGACTGCTGTTGTCCTCAGACCTTTCACCTGCTGCCTGTTTCACCCACTGTTAGGCCAAACAGCTTGGGACCACAAAACCTGATTGAGTGCCTCTCCAAGCATAAACCTACCTGCATGCTATGCACATCATCTAAGGCCCTCCTCCAGGGGACTTCTCCAAAGAAAGTTGCAAGAAGGGAGAGGGCCTTCTCAGTGGTGCCCCAATCTCCCTAGCAAGGCCTGCCTTGCACTGACGTTGCTATATTTTTGGCACCAGTTTAAGACCTTCCTCAACTCTCAGGTAGGGATGTATTTTTGCCAGCAAAACATACAAGCATGCCCCATTCAAAGCTCCAAGCATGAGTAAGACTACAAGTCTAGGAAGGTTGGTTGAAACCCTTTCAACCCTCAATCTCTTTGTGATCAGAGGCACTGAGTAAGGAACCCTGGACACCATCCACATAACACTATTCCTCCTTCTGAAGAGGTCTGGACTCCAGACTACTAAAGACAAACAAACTGGCAGACCATAGTAACAGTTTTCATGCACCCATTTGGTATATGAGGCAGGTGCTCCTGCAGGCTACCAAATGGAGGGCCTAACGGGCCATAGAGTTACCTGGCTGGGTCTGCCAGATACCCACCACTCCTGGCAGGTCCTTGTTCCACAGCAACTGCTCTCAGATGAACTTGATGGAATCCCCCCTCCCTCCCTGGGTTGAATTTACTGAACTTCCCTGGCTGGACCTTGCAGGGAACTATAGGGATAGATGGAGCAGGGATACACAGCAAGCACAGAGTGCTGAGAGTGGCAAATCTAAAAGCAACTATGTTGCTGTTCAAGAACCAAGGAAATTCAATCATTCTCCCAATCTGGTTTTGGGACTAAAAGACCCAGGAAAAGTGTGGGTGCATGGAGGGTAAGTCGTAAGCAAGCATAATTTGTGACATTGCATAACTTCATGACTGATCACGGGGCACATCAGATAAGGTATCAGCCTGATTTTCCAATTTCCTGACTTTTTGGAGTTTGGATCAAAGTGAGAAAGCCTTATCTTCCGGTCGTTTAAACTGGCAGGGTTTTTGTTGTTGTTGTTGTGTTGTTGTTATTTCGATGATGATCCTCATTGGGCAGATAGTAAACGGAAGATGAGAAATACTCGCTTGCCTAAAATCTCTTGCTAATATTTCAGGTGGGTCATAGTGAAGATGATGATGATGCATCATCAATGTATATGAAACATGTCATGGTACAAGTAATAACTTTTAAAAAAAGTAATAAGCACCCTGACTAAGCTGATCTGGTAGGGAATCCTCAGCTGTTCTGATGCAAATAAACACCTGGCATTTTTAGTTCCGTCTGACCCAGGGTCATGCAGCAAGAACCATTCCAGCAGCAGCTCTAAACAGCACCAGGGCAAGATTAGCCTTTGCTATGACAGAGCCAACTCAGTCCAGTTCCCTGACAGTCCTGGGTTTTTTTTTAATCCTGCGGCAACCTAGCAGCTGCCCCATGCAATGCAGAAGATGATCTTTCATGCTCGTACATGTGTCTGACAAGGGAGTACAAATGCAAACCTGTGGTTGCCGTGGTCTGATGGGTTTTGAACTCAAGCAATCCTTTGGCACAACCTGCAATAAACCAAAATTACTCATCTTAACACCAATCCTCGCTCTTATCTATTTCTATAATAGCCTGTATCCAGGTTACATTCATTTTGTATGCATCATGCAGGACCGCTTAAACATAAGGCAAGCAATTGAAGGTCCTAATTCAGCATTTGTGCAGCCCTTTTGGCCTGGTTCTCTGCAAAATTACTGGCGTTAATGCCCAGCCTTATCCTTGTATTACCTTCCAGTTTACTTAGAGCAGTGTCTAAGCTGTCATAGTGCGTAGCTCGGACACTGGACTGAGTACCAGGTGATTTCTTAACACTGTGGCTGAAGGTATTAATTGATTAGCCTGTGTGATTAACTATTTAATTGCTTCTCTCCCCCCCCCCAACTAAAAATAAAGATCAGAATAACCGGAGCCAGCTTGTCTAGGTTTCCAAATGTCCACATCTGAGGCCTAACTGACCTCTCTCTCTCTCTCTCTCTCTCTCTCTCTCTCTCTCTCTTTACAAGTATCTCCATCACTCCCTGGTGACTGTATGGCTATTTCGGTCAGGAATAAGCACAGCAAGACAAGCATACCAGGCAGTATTTTTGTTTTGTCATTTTCCTCGCATGTAGATTCTCTTCCTTTGCCATTCTTGTTACCTGCTACATGAGGAGGGCAACTGTCCTCTGTCCATGGAGGCTCTCGAGTTCTAAAATCTTTGGAAGAGCCTCCAAGATTAGAGGAGATTCTCCTCTTCTGAGTGTCCACTCTAGTGATGAGAAAGACAAGAGAGGGGTGGTGATGCTAGTGTACTTGTCCCTACTCCCCCTTCCTCATGAGTAGGACTTACACAAGAACAGGATGACCGAATAGAGATAGTGAGTAAGAACAATATGACAACAGAGTTCTCACCTATGTGTGAACTGGAATAACTTGTACACCAAAATCTACACTTTTTAGAACTTTGCAATGGGATACGCAAATTTAAAAAATGTGCACAAATATGCATACATTAAGGGAAAGTGCAATGAAGAGTATATTTATAGAGATGCATTCTGTTGGGGGGAACCTTTGCAAAAAGTATGTGCACTAGGGTAAGGTGCACTGAACATGCATATGGATTTTCGAGTGGACGTTTTGTTCTTGTTGTTCTTGTTGTTGAATTCACAACGTGATTCAGAAATGGGCCACAACAAACTTACCCTCAAAACTGGAAAAATTGGGTGAAACCAGAATTGACAGAGCTGCCTGTTCCTAGTTCTCACACATGGTAGACTGGATGAAGCACGTCTTTCACATTTATAGTGTGCTAAGTTCTAGAGAAGCAACTCCCCAAAGTCTCTTCATCACAGAATAAGCAGGTAGAAGCTCAGTTTCCAGAGCACTGGCATCTGTAAAACGGCTGTAGTTAGAGTCTAGTAGTGAGTTTTAAAAATTGATTTAAGCGATCAATTAATTGCTTAAAGCCACAAGCGACTTAATTGGCTGACAGACTTATTTCATTTCCCAAGGTTTCAGAGTCTTGCCTTTAAGCTAAGATACTCTAAGTGGTTATTTGGGGTAGTGGTGGGGCAGGGAAGAGCTATTCTGTGTCTCAATAGAGTTTTCTGACACATGATAGGCGCAAACTGTGGGCTAATTCTGGTGTCCACTAAGGATGGTGTTGTTGTTTCCTCATTCACTTCAATGCATGCTGAAGGGTGAAGTGGGTGAGCAGCTGAGAAATCAACAAGTGTTTAGCCATGCAGGCTGTTTCTCTCAAAGAGGACTCGACACACTCACCATGGAGGCGTTGTTGGTGAAATGATCCTAAGCCCATCAAGTTTAGGACTGAATAGCAAGAACAGCTCCTTTGGTGCTAATATGCGACACCATGAAGAGAAAAGATAATACTGAGATTCATGAGGTTTTTTTCACTATTGACATTCAAAGAACCAGAAGGAGATGAGCATCCAGAACAGGTCCCAATGTAGAAAAACACCTTCTCAGTATGCAAAACAGATTTATTGGCAAGAAGCTCGATGTGTTTTATCCTGTCCTTTATTTTAAGGCCTTCTTCAGGGGGTAGGAAAAAGTGCCTGCATAGTTCATTCCAGCAAAAACAAAAATTGTCTTGTCATTTTTCACCCGTCTGGCAAGTCGATGAAAAATTTCTCAAGTTTTTTGTAGATTTGGGGTGGGTGCATTGAATAGTATGTGATGGTTTCATTGCTTTAAAACATGGGTATGATACTTTCCTGTTCATTGCGAGAGCTATGATCTGGAGGCCCGGTGACAATCAACTCTGAAACTACAACAAGATGGATTAAAGGGATTGTGGTTGCTCACCCTAAGGCCCTTTCTACACCTACGGGTGTAGAGGGAGGGAGGAGAGATGATCCCAGACATACCTGCTTCCGGGATCGTCCTCCTCTTTCCAAACCAGGAAGTGTGATGGCCTGCCTTCCTCCTGGGTTGTCACACCGTCACGCCCACCATTTTCTTTCTTCTTTTTTTCAAGGAGGAGAGAGCGCATTTGCACTCCATTGCAAAAGGTGAACCTTTTTTTTAAAAAAACTAAATCACCCTCAACCCCCTCCCTGCCATCCCAGGGATGGTGAAATTGCTGCCATCCCCTGCCCTGATGGGCACGGAGCCGCACGACACGGCCCTGTGCCCATTTCCAGAGCCCGTTTACTTGCGAGTAAGTGGGCACCAGTCGGGACGGGCGCCCGCACCTCCCACAGTCTTGGTACATTCCTGGGACCACCGGAAAAACTGGGTTTTCTCAGGGATTCTTTATGCCATGGAAAACCTATGCCCATCCCCCATGCCCTCGGGAGTCCCTGAGCATCATTTGAAGGCACAGGGACAACCCGAGGACAATTCCGGACAAAAGGGCTGGTGTAGAAATAGCCTAAGAGGTTCTTTCAGCAAACAGTTCATCAAACTGTACTTGGTCTGTAATACTTCAGCTTACAGGTGGAGCACATCTTCACTGAATGTTCCTCCATTTTTTAAATAAAAAACCTTCCCTGTACAAAAGACAACTTATGCCAGTCATATGTAGGGTGGCCATATGTCCTCTTTTATAGAAGATAGTCCTCTCTTTGATGGGCTTCCAGAGAACTGTACTCTATTTTGAAGTCCAAGTCCAGTATAAAGATGAAGAACCATCAGAAAGAAGAACTGGGCCTTGAAGTTGCCCATCAACAGTTAGTATCTGGACAGCAGACTGAGCAAGATACAGAGGACATGTAGTCACAGTCTTCCTCACTATGGTGAAATGTACTGCATTTCTATTTAAATGATAATAATTATTTCTCAATTTGCATCTCTGTGTATAAATCCACATATGCTAATTTTATGCAGATCAGTGTCCTCTCTTTTGGTGATACATTTATTCTTTGGGGGCAGTTCACAGGTGGCCACTCTAGATATAAGAGCCATGGCCTTGATTCCTTTTCTTCATCTACTGATTCCTACCCTAAACACAGGTCTCCATACATGTGGCCCCACCAGTGGACTGCCTCTGCTCATCCAGTTGAAGCTGGCCATAAATCCTGGGGCATTCTGACATTGTAGGTCCTTACCCAGCTGCACAATTCGTAAATGTAGATATGATTTCATCCTGAGTAAAACATGATCATAAATCAAATCTTGGATGCTGTGCATTCATGAGGATGCTAGAGGAATTTGATTGAAGAATCTGGTCACATTAGTAGTATTCTCCAAACAGCACCTCTTAAGATCATATCTCTAGTCTCCATACTCGTATTTATGAGTTCAATATTTGCTTTCTCCTGTATTCACTTAAAATTCATTGTCTTTATTAACCTTTCCACAGATCGCCTTGTGTGCTCGCGCACACACAAAAGGGAACACAAGGAGTCCTAATCAGCAGTTAAATATTGCCGTGGGGCCCTTGAATAAATGCACACTCATAGATAAGACAAGATTAGTTATAAACAATTATTTATTTTGGAAATACCCATGGAAAATATCTACAGATATTAGACCAGCTCTAATCGGCAATTACATATAACAACGAAGACACAATTGCTACCCAGTACAGAGATAGGTGCTGACAATCTTCCTGACTATATCTATAAATCAGTTTTGCCAACACCCAGAAGAACCATTGAAGTTGATTTTCTTTCTTTCTCCCCCAATCTTAAGTAAAATATTTGGTTTCAGATTAGTCTGTCTCCAAAGTCTCTTGTTTCTGTAGACCTCAAAAGGTCTCATTCAGGTGTTGGGCTGGGTTGGGGTAGGGAAATGCCTATTGCTAATGGTATTGCTATGGCCCTATCTTCTATCATGTAACACAGCTAGTCCTTGCGGCATAATGCATAATATTAATGCTCATCACAATATTAGACACGTTCGAGTTGCCTGCTGCTTTTTAGCATTTCAGGTTGGTGTTTAAAAAATACCAAACATGGAGCAAAATCCAAATTATTGTGAGCCTAGGACTCTCATTGTTTCTGATATAAGCATTCTATGTAAATTTAGGGATTGCCCACACAACACTGCTTTTAGCTGTTCGTCATGTTACATGCTGAGTTAGCCATAGCTAACGTTCTTATTGAACAGTTTATTTGATGTTCTTATTTTAATCGTTTAAAAGTTTTATTGTTTTAAATTGCTATGCTCCACCTTGATGGATTTTTACCAAATAAGTTGGGATATAAATGTTAAAATTTAATATGTTATATCTATTAGTGCAAGAGAAATGCAGACTTTGTATTCAGTTGTAGAATTTTGAAAGCATTTTTCCAGCCCCTGTGATCCCGAAATGCGTGGTAAATTTCTGATGAAACTGCTGAAACCATTAAAATTTCCAGTGGTGAAAGGCTAGAGCTTCAGTGCAATACACACACACACACACACACACACACACACTTCCTGTAACAAGCAGAAGAAAGAGGAGGGAAAGGCAAAAGTGCAAACTCGTGAATATATTCAAAAAATGTATAATTTGCATTATAATCTGTGTAATCATGATTAAATTATAATGTGCTGCATTTAGATTCAGTCATACTTAGAGTACACCCATTGAAATAAATGATTCACGACTCATTACCAACGTAAGTGCCATTGATTTCAGTGGGTCTACTCTACGTATGTTTAAATCTGGATCCAGTCCAATCTATACTGGTCGCAGCAATTCTTGATGGAGAATTTGAGTTTGTTTGGTACAGAAGTTTAATTCTTTACATATACCCACACAGAGAGAGAGAAAGAAAATTATTTAGTTGTCAGTTCCCTCTGGACAGCTGGAAATGATCCGCGACATGATGGGAAATAAAGTTTGATATTTACAAATGTTCAGTACTATTGTGGCTTCAAATTTCCTACTCTGTTGCCTGCAGCCCATAGTATGAGAATAAATCCACACACTTTGACTTGCTGTGTAAATAATGCTAGGATAAACGGATTCCTTGTCCTACACACTTACTTCCTCCCAGTTGTTAGGATAGCTCACAGCAGTTGCCATCCAAGTCAATCCTAACTCCCATCACCCGTCCACTTGATTTCCATTCCTAACACACTTCTTTGTCCTTTCCCCAGATGTCCTTCATTACACAGATAATTCTTGAAACAGGTGCACTAGTGCCTAGAAATGCCAACAGAGATTCAAGGAAGGCTATCTGTTGAGAAGGAGGATTTTTAGTTTCTTTTTGTGTGTGTGTGTGTGTGTGTGTTTTTAATGGGGTGGGGGATTCATGTATATAATAAGTTATTGTAAAAGACTTTCTCTTTGCAGATAAACAATTCAGTACAGATTTTTTTAAAAAATAATAACAACAATGAGGCTGCAGTCTGCATGCAAAACTATGACAGTTCTACAATGCATCTTCTCAGCACTGTCAAAGGTGAGATGAACCATCAGAACAAGCCATTCTTCCTTTCTGGTGACCTGCTGCATGTTCAGGTATAAAAACACGGAGCTTTCCTGTGGCTTCGCCATTCATTTCACCAGAAAGAGCAGCTTTCTGTACACATTCTTGCATATGCACAGAGTATGCCGCCTCTAGCAAACTAAATGGGGAAGACTGGATAGGAGATATATCTACGTACCAAAATGCTCATGAGATGTTGAACGTAGTGTAAAGGTAGATTCATGTTGGGAGAGGCGTTCCGTCAGGTATTGTGATTCCAAGCAATGTAAGACTTTATAGGTTAAAACCAGCACTTTGAATCAGGCTCAGAAATGTATAGGCAGCCAATGCAGGCAGGCCAGAGTAGGTCTTATATGTTTGAACTTCTGGTCCCTGTTATCAATCTGGCCACTGCATTTTGCACAAGCTGCAGCTTCTGAACCATCTTCAGAGGCAGCCCCACATAGAGCACATTGCAGTAATCTAACTTGGAGGTTACCAGAGCATGGACAACTGAAACCATGTTATCCCTGTCCAGATAGGGGCGTAGCTGGGCCACCAACCAAAGTTGGTAGAAGGCACTCCGTGCCACCTATGCCACCTGAGCTTCAAGTGACAGAGATGGTTTTAGGAGAACCCCCAAGCTACGAACCTGCTCCTTCAGGGGGAGTGCAACCCCATCCAGAACTGGTTGAAGACCCTCCATCCGGTCAGCGGTGATTTTAACATTGAGATGTTACGTAGAACAGATTTGTCTTAATTGTGTGCTGTAAAATCAGACATGTGACGAAGGCTATGTTCAGGTGCTCCCCCAGTGCTGGATATGCCCCCTGGGGGCGGACATGTTGGTGAGAACTCCCCCTTGGGGTCTGACCATATTGTCCTCCCTTTTGGGTTCCAAAATATGGTCATCCTATGCAGTCCCTCTTGAACTGCAAACCACGATACTGTGAATACAGCCAAGCCACTTGCATATTTTTATTTCTTTGGCCAAATTGGTTCTGTTCTGTTCCTGAAGTCATGAGAGGCTCAAAGGCCAAGATCCTATGAAACTTATCTGGGAAAAAGCCCATTGATCACAGAGGAACTTACTTCTGAGTAAACATGCATTGGATTGTGGTGGTAGGGAACACAAGTCCCTTCCAACAGCATACAGTCTAACAAAGGTTGGTGTTTGTTTCATGGGCCACATTATTTTCTCATGGACACCTTTCACTATCTTTACGGCTGCCTTGAACCTTCTATCCCATTTGTAACTGCACTGGAATTACTAAGACCATAAAGACAAGGGTAATTAATTAAAATGAATCAGCATGGCACATTTTGCATAGTCAGCCAAGAGAAAGCTTTTGTGTTGAGTGAGTGCCTGGAGAACTATGGGTGCCTTTAAAAACCACCAACAAAAACAAAAACAAAAACAAAAACAACAACAAAAACAACAACAACCACTGGCATCACATCAAAAAACTATACAGAAAACCTCCAGAAACTGGGCCTACCAGAATACATCCACACCACCATCCACAAAGCAGTCATACTTAAAACAGGTTCAATTGTCAGGAAATTCCTGAATCTGTAATAGACAGCATGACTTGGCAAAGCCCATCATGCCCATCTAGAAAAACCGCCACGAGCGAGAAAAAGATGAATAATAATAATAAAAATAATAATAATCATGCCAATGAAACCTGAAACCACAACAACTCAACTAATTTCAGATTAAGGGAAGGGAAGGAGCTGGGTGAAGAAGCTGCATCTTTGATCCTTATGTGCCACCTTTAGACCCACCAACCTTCCAAGAGAATCTTTTTCATGAATCATGGTAGGATTTCTCAGCTCACATACATTTTTTCCACTTGAGTCCAAATTGATTCAAAACCAAAGAGGCAAGCAAGCCATAAACAAATAATGGGTGTTTCAAAATTGCCCTGTGTTTTAACATTCTGGGCTTTGTGGGTTTGCTGTTATTGTTTTACTCTCTGGCTAAATGTCATGGTGACTTTCTGCTGCAGAGGTTTCCACATGTACATTAAAAGTCAATTCCTTTTACATGTGGAATACGTAGCACACATAGAACACCATTGTATATCTCCCTTCCAATGCTGGCTTTCTGTGAGGGATTAGGGCACTGAGCTCAGTACATTGAAGTGTAGCCAGCCATGCTTGGTTGTCTGAAGCTTCTTGCTTGGCTCAGTTCCATCTATCAGGTAATCCACTGCCCCCCAGACCTCTGGCAAACTTGCTCATTATGAGAGAAATAAGAGCAATTTTATGTATGAAGACAGGCCTCAACTTTATCCTCCAAGCTATTAAACATCTCATGTAAACAGCCCAGAGGGCTGCAGCTATGGGGTGGTATAGAAATGTAGATGACGATGATGATGATGATGATGATGATACCTCTGGGGAAGGTTATCCAAAGATATTGGGTGAGGTGTCACCAACATGGAGATGACACCCAAGTTTACCATTCTTTTTTATCTAACCCAAGTTGAATGTGTTCCTGGATCCATCATTGTGACTTATGGCACAGATGGCCTTGGTGGCTAAGAGTGCCTTGTATCAGCTTAGGGTGATTTTCCGGCCATGATCCTATCTGGACAGAGATCCCTCGCAAAAGTTATCCATGCTGTGGTAACCTCCAATGCATAGACAATTTTCTGGATAACATGGATAATGATGGGATAACTTTGAAGATATCTCAGAATAATCTAGTTTCTAGTTCAAAGTAAAGCTGCTAGGCTGCAAACTGGGACTGGTTGCTGTGATCATGTGATGTCAGTGTTTTATCAGCTGCACTGGCTTCCAGTCCAGTTCTAAGCCCAAATCAAAGTGTTGGCATTGGCCTTTGAATCCCTAAACAGTTTGGAACCAGAGAATCTAAAGGAATGTTTCCTCCCCTGTACCTGCTCAAAGACATAGGTCATCTTCAGGTGAAAATAATGTCTCTGAATATACTGTGGGAGAAACACTTGGCCAGACACTGTTGCCACACAGCAAGATCCGAACAGTTTAAGCGAAGAGGAAATGGACTATGTGGGTTGATCTAGCGCCGCCTTCCTCAAGCTGGTGCCCTCCAGTCATTTTAGACCACAACTCCCAGGCATTTTAACAGCTTAAGTTGAGGTTTTAGCTGAATTTCTGGCCAGGCTTAAAGTTTAAAATGTTTTAAATATTAGTTGTTTTTATATTTTTAAATTTTGTATAATGACTTTTTAATGTTCAATCTTTTAATTTTTGTAAACCGCCCAGAGAGCTTTGGCTATGGGGCGGTATATAAATGTAAATAATAATAATAATAATAATAATAACTCCCATCATACCTAATCATTGGCCCTGATTCCTAGGGCTGGTGAGAGCCCCTCTTCTCCCCCTGAGGACCCGACAAAACAAACAAAACACAACACAAAACACAACACAATGCCAGCCATTTTTCTACATGCAAAGTTCCCGCATTGTAAACAAGAACTTTTCAAAGCAGCTGCCATGTTTTTAATCTTTTGTCTTATTCTCTTACTTCCAAAGACACAACATCTCTAGGTCCAGTTTGGCTGCTGGGGGGGGGGGGGGAGTGGGAGGGGGATTAGCTCATTTGCAAGCTAAGAACTAAAGCCTAGCTCATGGTATTGATCTCATAGAGAGGGGAAAGTATTGAGGACAGTGTGAGAGATTTCCTTCTGACAAGAAGGATGACTTTGAGGTCTCCAAAGATGCAACGATCTTTCTAGAGCATGCATTAGTGATAATCAGTATGTGTTGCTATGGTTCAGCAGAAGTCTGCACTGAACTCCACAGAACACTTTCAACCTTTCGTCTCTAACTGGCTAAACATGAAAGAAACAATAAATCTCGTTGACAATTACTTCCACATCTATTGGCAGTAAGTCAGCAGCAATGTGAACAGTATTGTACACAATATGTGTGGTGCAGCCAACACCCATTAACTATCTCCCTAGTTTCTCCAGTGACTTATACAACATGTTATTTTTCCCCAGAGAGCCGCTCTTCCAAATGCTCACTTAGTAATATTAGCACCAAACACTACTAATTTGTCAGCCAAGCCGTGCTTTTTCCATGGGGCTCATAATAGCACATGATAGCTACTTTGCTGTGCAACTGAGTGAAGATTCAGATTCAGGGTGGACTTCCATTTAGATAATGGAGGTGGGGGAGGGGTTAAAGCTTTCTTGGGTTTAGGAATTGTATGATATAATCACTGATATTTTTATTCAAGCAAAGCCCAGAATATTTTTTAAATATATCTATCTATCTATCTATGAAGTATGTTAAGCATGATTTTATTTTAAGCCAGTGCTTTGCTATACTATAAGACACCAGCTGGAAATATTGGCTCAGATCCAAAGAACTACTTTAGACATGATCAAAGTCTTGCCCAGTGGAATTTTATACTTTTCCCCCCCGAAGAGCAGATCCTTCCTATGCCCTATGATAGGGCACATTTGAACATTCCTTTAGTTTTAAAAGTGATGGGGCGTGGAAGTTGCATTCCAAGGAACCCAAGGCTAAAGCACTCTTGACAATGCAGAACAGATTGCTCTGTTCTTTGGATCCTGACCATAATACATTATTTCCTCATTTTGGGACATAAGCTTTCAACTGGTTTAAAGAGAACTTTGAAATCAATGGGTTTAAGGCACTTATGGAGAATTCACACCCATTTCAGAGCACATAGAAATGTGCTTTAATGTTTTTTTGGGGGGATGGTCAACTCATGTACCCCTATGTACCCAAGCCCTGGTTTTTCAGTGCCAATGGCCCTCGCTTCATTGATCAGTAATGGTGCAGTAAAGCGTGGATGCTTATTGAGGAGAAAAAGGGGGACATGGGTATAAGATAAAACAATGCCACAATTGTTTTACTATGCATCAAAAAAATGTAAATAACATATCATTAAGCCATGTGCGATCCTGTTTCCAGAGCTGCACACATTATTTGCTCTTCCCTTCAAACTACTTTCTGTTCAGTGTAAGAAATAAATAGGTTACTGGTGAACTATTCTATCTAGAAGGAAGCATGGAAGGGCCTCCTTTTTTTCTCACATCCAAAAACTCAGGGGGGGATGTGCTTTATTTTAGGTGGATAGTAATCATGAGCACTAAACTTATTCACACATATCTACTCAACAAATATCTATGCATATAATGAATTCATAGCCTGTAGGAACTTCCATCAATATTAGTGAAGGGGAAACAAGCACAGAATATGAAATAAAATATACTCAGTGGTTGAAGGAGAAAAACATTATTCATAGTGTAGATTCAGTTTTATCACACAGTTAATGAAGGCAAACATAAATGATACAAGCTTGAGTCATCCACCACTGCTTATTCAAATTCACCAAGTCTGCCGCATAAAGCCCCACATGGACGCAAGGATTCGTAAATAGTGTAGACGTTTTATCTAAATGTTCCCGTCGCCACTCAAAACTTTTGGTCTCTTTGAGGGAAATTCACTTATAGGTATCCAGAACCAGGAAGAAACTTCCTTTTACGGCAATTTATTTTATGGAATTGTCCTTTAATTTGAATCCAAGCCTTGCAAACCAGTCTCAGTATGGATTATACAGGAATTAATAAATTGTGCAGCTATGGAGACCCATAGTTTCCTCCTCCGCCTCCTCCTCCTCCTCCTCCACGCACACCCTGCATGCAAAATTCATGTGGGTTAGATGCAATGGCCCATGCCACCACAATTGAAAATTAGAAAAGAAGATTGTGACATTATGTATGGTTAATCAAGGGGTTTAATCCACAGCTGCATGTTATTATTTTTAGCCCGGGGGTTTAATCTACCCTAAGACTAAAATGTCTTTTCTTAAGACTGTGAATGGAGATCTTAAGCCTTCCACCATAAGTAGGTCTCGTGGGACATTCTCAAGCACTCTATTAAAATATGAGGCAGTCATGAGGGAAGGAGTCGCGGGACTCTTCACTGCAGAGAGCAACAGCTCGAGAGGATTAATGTGGCCTTATGCGCTTCCTGGTTGTTTAAGAAATGAGGGAGTGAATTAGTCCTAAATTTGGATGTTGCAGTGTTTGAGAGACGGTGGTGTGTGTGTGTGTGGGGGGGGGGGTTGTATGATGATCCTTTGGCTGACAGCTGAAGTTTCTTTTTTTATGCTCTGCAAATAGTTATCAATTCAGCTGAAGAGGAGTGCTGGCCTGTCACTTTTTAGCCTTCTCTTAAAGGCTTGCCATCAAAATATGATGAACAAAAGAGCTGTACATTGTATGTTCTGTGTGGGTATCTTAGATAAAAGAAAATGGCACCCCTCCAAAAAAAAGGAGGAGCATAATTTATTTTATTTATGTATTTATTTATAACACTTCTATACCACCCAATGGCCAAAGCTCTCTGGGAAGTTAACAACAATTCTCTGGGCGGGCCACAATAACTAAGAGAAATGACCATATAAAGAATAACATTTAGGATTTTCATTGTACATTATGCATGCTATCTCTGTCATCTTTACAACAACCCTGCAAACTAAGTTAGCATTATTATCCCCATATTTCAGGTGGGATGCCAGGACTGATAAAATATAGTGGTTTGCCTAAGACTAGCTAGATTTGGACCAGAGATGCTCCAGTTCATACTCTTACTCACTACAACTGACACATTCTTGTTGTGAAACGTAGAGTTATACTGGCAAAGGCATATCAAATTATAGCAACATGAAAGAAATCTGACCAAATTACCAAGTCCAAGAGAGCCACTGATGTAGGACCAATTCACATAACCGCATTGCTAACAGAATTAATAAAGCATGGCTTTGATGTAATATAATAATATAGTAACTCTTTTGGAAAGAGGTTTCATGTTGTATGTAAAAGTCATCTTCAGTGGTGGAAAATGTAACAGTTACCATCTCAATCAATATTATGCATTGATCTTAAGGAAAACTACAAGCAGCCACATCATTTTAATATCCATTGTTCATTTAGCTCAATATTGGCAGTAGGTATCAAACTCAGGTTATTGCCCAACATTGATCCAGATGTCTTTAACACTTGTGGTCTACACTGATCCAGATATCTTTAACTAATCCAAATGTCTAGCAGTGATCCATGTGTCTTTAACATTTGTGATCCATGTAATACATTCACTTGATGATACATTCCTCATCAGTGAGCTTTCTTGAGACATTATCTCTGCATATGTTTTTGATATTTGAATAAAGGACTTGGTGTTTTTTTTAAAGGAAACCTGTACATAATCCCCAATGAACCAAATCTGTTGACCAACCGACTGGTCCCCCTGCCCCAAAACAGACCATCTTTTTATATTGACTTCCCAAACGAATGTGCTCTGGAGCCATTATTACTTGGACATTTGGGGTAAATTCAATGTGCCCTTATTGAATGTACCATAACATGTACCCCTAGGTCAGCATGACATCTGCCTTTTGGGAACAGCAAAAGGCAATTACCTTAGGGGGGGGCTTCATTGTCTGATTCTACTATGAAATTATTTGTTTAGAAGTCTCAGGTTTCAGGCATTCAGAATTCACAATTCTGACCATTTCAATCCATTCATGAGTGCAAGAAGGTATTCACGCAAGCCTGGAATGTGTCTTGGCTGACAGAAAAGTACTTGGGTTGTGGGGAGGTTAGACATTTCACATTGCTAGGCTGACCATATGAAAAGGAGGACAGGGCTCCTGTAACTTTAACAGTTGTAGAGAAAAGGGAATTTCAGCCAGTGTCATTTGTATGCAATTAGTTCCTGGTGAAATTCCCTCTTCATCACAACAGTTAAAGGTGCAGGCACTATACTAGAGTGACCATATACAAAAGAAGGCAGGGCCCCTGCAACTTTAACTGTTGTGATGAAGAGGAAATTTCACCAGGAACTAATTGCATACAAATGACACTGGCTGAAATTCCCTTTTCTCTACAACTGTTAAAGTTACATGAGCCCTGCCCTCCTTTTCATATGGTCAGCCTACACATGGCCAACTGATCGTTTACACCACCGTCATCCAGGACCAAGCTTGTTGCAGACTGAGCTGAAAGATGAATTCAGTGCATGGCTGAGGATGCACTGAATTCACTACATGTGAAAAGGCCTTTAAAAAGATAGACACAACTTTTCACACTCATATGTAAAAGGCTTCTAAAAAATTTGTAAGCAGTAAAGTAATAGTGATTAATCCCACCCCACTCCAATGTGGGTAGCTTGTTGAGTATTTTCACAGAAGCACAGTGTTTACTCAGTGTCCCCAACACCTCTGCATTTCCACAGTCCTTGGAATTCCAGAAAAAAAACACATACCATACAATTAGAACTACAGCCATTTCTATACCATTCTTGAGCACATTTTTGCCCCTAAAGAAAAGGAAACTGTTACAAATGTTGCTTTGTTCTAAACATTTCAACCTTCCAAGATTATTGAAATACTAAATTACAAGCACACAAGATGAATAGATGATAGTTTCCCTACATTTACAATGCCAACAAAATGATGGATTAGAAAGGAACCTAGCAAATATTTTGACTGTTATTTATGAGCTAGAACAGCCTGATATGTACAAAAAAAGAAGATGCAATTGGTGGCGGAGAGGAAAAAGAGCAGGGCGGGAAGCTGAATGCAAGAGGGAAGAGCAAGCTGAATCTCATGGAAAAAAAAAATTAAAAGCCTTTGTCAGGCTAAAAAAGAGAAACAGACTTAATTATTATTTTGTGTTTATTCCATTTTGGGAGCTTTATCTCAAACTATAACTTACAAAGAGCAATTAGAAACAAATGGCGCCCAGCATGAATACTTCTCTGGTGGATTCTCAGGGTTGATTGTCTTCATTTCGGCTCTTAGATCAGCAGCATGATGCATTGCCCATTGGAAACCAGCACGACTAGTCGCAGAAAAATGCAAGCCATGCAGTGATTTAAACCTACGACTCGCTTTGTGTGTTCCATATGGGACCTGCAACCTAGACCACAGTGTCATTTCGTCCAAATAAATGGTTTCCTCCAACGAAGCTGAGCTATATTAGTTAGATTATCCTGTCATTTGAGCAAAAGGAGGAGACACAAATAATTTCCTAGAATAATCCAGAGAATTACCGTACGCCTCCAATATTGATCGCCTGGGAAATAATTTAAAAACCATTTTAGAATATCTTCCATTTTCTGTTATGAGACTTTGGATTTCGACAGTTTGAAAGAGGAGGGAGATTGTGGCTTTAGAAAACTAATTACAATTTTTTTTAAAAAAACTCAACTCTAATGGAATGAATCAGAGAGAGCGAAAAGATTTCCATACAAAAAGATCAATGTTTGGAATGGAAGACCGAGTCTCTTGCCTAAGCATCTTTCGCCACATATCTTTGTTTTGTATTCTCTTTGTTCCTATTCACTCACTAATTAGCTGAGGTTTTTTTTAAATGCCCCATACACTGGGTTAATTTTGCCTAACTCAACAGCAGGGGTTTCTATAATAATAATTCACATAGTGATGTCAATGATTAAAATGCTTTCATTACCATGGTACCTAAAAGAAAAATGAATGTGCAGCTTACACACTGTCTCTGGGCTTTGAAAGGTTTGTGTTTTGTTTTTTAAAACCTCCATAAAAATAAAAAAATAGTTGGAAAAGTTCGTTGTCACGAGCCGAACAAATGAGATCTTCATTTGGGGTGTATTACAAACACAAAGCTGTTTGAATCAAAGAGCATTTATTATGACTACAATAATGTCATCTGCCACATTTGACAAAAGCATTCTAATAATGTACTTGAAGAATGCAAAATAGGCATTCAGAAGTGCTAATTTTCTGGCATTTTTTTTTCCTGACGGTACTGTCAAGTCACAGATAATCAGCAAAGGGGTCAAAATACTTTGAGCTGCATGTTGTCAGCAACTGTGGTGGAGGTGCAGAGGGCTGGACAGGGCATCTGTCGCTGGGCTCCCCAAGAATTTTTAAGAGTTTTTTTCCTCAGCCGGAGTATTGGGAGCCCTAATGCAGCAATGCGAAACACTAAAAGAAATTTTGATTTGATAAAGTGTCAATAACACTTTGATTTAGGAACAATTGAACATGCACTTTTGAAAGAAAGGTTTTCCTGCCCATACATACAGTTTATTTTGCATAGTAGTGCCAAAGATGCTTGCCTTATGAATTCACTAAAATCAAATACTATTACTAACAGAGAGAAGTGACTGCTTCCTAAGTGGTTGTGAATTGCTGTGCTGTAGTTCTTTCAAACAGGGATGGGGGAATCAAATCAGCTGAGGGTTTTTGGGACCAATTTAATTTAAAATAGATTTAGTAATTTGGGGGGGGGACAAAATTAGAGCTAAACCATCCTACAGTTGTGATAATTTTTGATCCTTTTGAGGAGAAAGAAAGGACTTGGATTTCTCATTTTTGAGAATTCATTTTTGTTTTAAATGTCAATTAAAAAAAAACCAAAACCAGTGCTGACACAAATAACTGGTTGAAATGGAGGTCTGTACATCAGCTGGTTTGAAAAATGTTGAACTATTCAGACAATTTTGGCTTAAACTCCTCTTTTCTTGAAACTTCCAGCTCTTTCGTTCAGCTCTAGCAGCTATATAGTGAAGAATTGTGTTTTTTTCTGCTCATAAATGAGCAAAAGGAGGGGAATTAAACAGAACACAGATTATATTATTATCAGATATCTGACTGCCCATTTTGCCAACATATTTAGGGTGACCAGATAAAATCCAGGTCAGGGCTCATGTAACTTTAACAGTTGTAGAGAAAAAGGAATTTCAGCCAGAGTCATTTGTATGCAATTAGTTTCTGGTGAAATTCCCTCTCCATCACAACAGTTAAAGGTGCATGCACTATGCTAGAGTGACCATATACAAAAGAAGGCAGGGCCCCTGCACCTTTAACTGTTGTGATGAAGAGGGAATTTCACCAGGAACTAATTGCATACAAATGACACTGGCTGAAATTCCCTTTTCTTTACAACTGTTAAAGTTACATGAGCCCTGACCTGGATTGTATCTGGTCACCCTAAACATATTAAACTAGATGAAGTATGGCATATTTCATATTGGAGCCTGAAACACATTTTCTCTTTGAGTGATCAGAGTTTCACAGATTTTACACTGTGGTAGTTTCATTTCTAACCAATGCAACTTTCAGGAAAATGAACCAGTAGAAGTAGCAAATGTCTCCTGCTTGTTTAAGACTTGTTCACTTTAATTGACCTCATTCACCTTTTAGTTAATCAGCTGTACAGAAGTAATGAAATCTGATATCAAAATACAGAGAGTGGCTACGTTTGAGATGGGTTACGTTTATGGCTTACTGGCCCTTTTGGCATCATGTTTACACTGCAGGGATGATACTCTAGAGGCACATATTCCAGGATATTACCCGATAATTTGAGTTAGAAGCCCATCCTGAAAGTATAGCCAGTGATTGCAATGTTTCTTAACAACCACTTGAGGTTAGGGATGTAGGAAGCTGCCTTATACTGAGTCAAACCATTGGTCCATCTAACCCAGTACTGTTGACAGTGGCTCAATTCGGACAACCCGCTAAGCAACTGTGGGTTGTTGAAGCAACAACCCGTTGAGTTGTTAAACATGTCATCTGGATGTAGCCGCACAATGCAGTAACAACCCACAGTAGGCAAAGTAGCAAAATTCAACAACTGAGAGAAACAACTCAGTTGCGAGTTGTTGAGGGAATTGTCAATTGAGAAACATGTCATCTGGAGCGGTGCGTGGGTGAAACAACAATGGTGAGTTGTTGAGCACGGAAGATCAGAGGATGGAGCAGCAAGAGCAGCAGAAAGCGGGGGCTGCTCAAGCACGCTCGCAACAGATCCCCATCTTCATCACAACAGTTAAAGGTGCAGGGGCCCTGCCATCTTTTGTATATGGTCACTCTAGTATAGTGCATGCACCTTTAACTGTTGTGATGAAGAAGGAATTTCACCAGGAACTAATTGCATACAAATGACACCGGCTGAAATTCCCTTTTCTCTACAACTGTTGAAGTTACATGAGCCCTGACCTGGATTTTATCTGGTCACCCTAGCCCAATGCAATGGAAGAATACACTGGAACTCCACCTGCCACTCCACTGTTGCATCAGTCCCATTCACCTCTCTTCCTCCTTTGCCTGCTCCACAGTTTGTGAGGAAGAACCATGGTTGAAAGAAGAAGAGGATCAGTGAGGCAGAAGGGGAAGCATATGTATCCTCTCTTGCTACCTTTGATCTTTCAATGGATCAAGCATGATGCATCAGTCAATACCTGGCAATCATATGTACAGTTGCTGATACATTTTGCTATGGAGTGAGTTCAGTTCATTACAAGGTATCAAAAGAAGTTCCTCAGTAACTCTGGGCTTTGCCAGTGGCATTAAGAAGCATTCTAAATTAAACTTATCCAGATTTTTTGAATAGAAGATAGATGCTTCCTCCCTAATATTTCAAACACACACACACCAGCACCTTTGTTGAAATTGCCCCTAAGTGTACTAACTCTTTGCAGTATTGAGGATCCAGTTCTATAACTAGCAAATTCGACATTGCCGAGAGTTTAGTTTGTTTTTATGTTTAATAGGATGCTCTCAGAAAGGGCTCCTAGGAAAAACTCTGCTAAGGTGATTCATTCATTCAAATAAATCACATGGCCAGTTTAAAAAGGAGGTCAGCAGCAGGGTAGTTAGAGCAAATGTTCATTGGGGTTGTGTCTGTTCTATAATTTGCCTGTGGATAATTTGATATTTTTTTGTTTTTTAGTGTGCTGCATTTCCCACTGCTCTCATAAGCACAAATAATTGCTCCCATTTTTTAAAAGGAAAGCAGGAGATAGCCCCCTAGAAAGCCAAGCCACTATGCTAGCTACAAAAATTAATATTGAATACTCCTAAGTAAAAGTCGCTACTGATAAAGACACTAATATGAATGCTGTAAATAATGGCCCTATTTAAGAAAGCTCTGGGCAAACTTTGTGAGTTGATTTCAGCTAAACTTTCAAGGTTAGGAATTCTATTGTAACCTCAAATTAAAGAATTTATGTTTTGTTTTCAATACGGCTATTGAAAACAAAACGGACTGTGGTCAGAGATAATGGGATGGTAATTTTGTTTCAACTTTACACCAAAGATGTTCACGATTTCCTCAAAGCTACCCATGAGAAAGTGTGCTACTGAAGAAGTTGAAAAACAAGTCAAGAAAAGTGCTGACTTTCTCCACAGCATTGCTTCCCCCCCTTAATGTCTTAGGCTATTAACTACTAGCACCAGTTCCAGCCTGGATATTCATGAGCCTTCAGCCTACATGCACTGCCCCTTCTCTCATCCCCTCTCACACATCATGATAAACCAGGCAATCTTCAATAGTTAACTATTGCTTTCTATTACATTCAAACTGGGGAAACTATGGTTACAAGGTTTGGAATAAGCCAAGATGTTGAACCATCTTCAAACATGGTTTAACATCTTGGCTTGTTCTGAACCTATCATGGTTTGGAAACTAGGGTTAACTGAAGACTTCTTGAGTTAATTGCAGTGTGCCAAGAAGTGAAGGAAGGGGTAATGTACCTGGGCATAAAACGGATTCATATTTTGACCTATTAAGCCAAGAGGCAGTATTCACTAGGGATGTGTATCATATCGTTAAAATGTCCGATAATGATACGATAAGGTCATTATCGGACATCTGATTAATGATAACGATATGATAGAAAAACCTCTGATAAATATCCCGTCTGAATATTTTCAGCCCAATTATATCGGATTATCAGACTGCCATATAAATATACCTTAATTTCTGTATTTTAAAAGTTAGAGGCTTGAAACTTGGTCACAGTGCTTATGGGGTATGCCTAAGTATGTGTATGAAATTTGAGATCGATCCCTCCAACCCTCGATTTTATATGAATTTTTGAAAGACCGTGCAACTTTTTGACAGGTCTGAATGAACACACGTGGCAAGCTGTCATTCTGACCTGTCAGAACTTAAACGTTCTTTAATAAATTCATATAAAATTGAGGGTTGGAGGGATCAATCTCATATTTCATACACATACTTAGGCATACCCCATAAGCATTGTGACCATGTTTCAAGCCTGTAACTTTGAAAATACAGAAGTTATAGATATTTTTTCTTTTAAAAATCAGCTCTATAGGGCACAATGGGGCTGCAAATTAAATATCGGATTTCCGATAATTATCGTGAAGACGATACGATTAACCTACGATATTATCGGAGACGATAATTTTTTTGGTCTGAAATTCTGATAACGATAAAATATGACTTTTTGGGTGTGCACATCCCTAGTATTCACACATTAGCAGAATCCACCACCAGTGCAACAGGAAGCTAGTGGTTCCAAAAGCAATCAGAAACAAGCTGAAACTTTCATTTCTGGAACAGAGGAGGACTAGATCTACCCTATTGCTTTACAGCAGTATTGAAGTGCGCTGATAACTGTTGGGGTATATGACACATTCCACATACTGCCTTCATAGTGTTTTTCATAGCGTTATTTCTTGCTTTTTATTCTACAGTATCCAAAATGCCACAATTGTCATTGCGTACTCTAAGAGATATAAATGCAGAAGAGGGATATAGTGTTACCATGATGGGATCATAATGATTTGACTTCAGGTGTAGATCTGGCCAGGTCAGTGGAACTTGCAGAAGGGAGCTCTTCTGCCCTTTCCTGTTCCAGAAATTAGTGTTTCAGCTCATTTCCCGGGTTATTTTAGGAAACGCTAACTTCCTGTTGTGCTCACAGTGGATCCTGTGGGCACAAAAGAAAGAGCAGAAGCTCAACAGCCATATTGGGTACTGCCCAAGATATGTACGTTCATGCTGGGCCTTTGTCAATAATTAAGCTTCCCATATAATAAGACCAGTTCGCTATGGTGTAGACAGGGCCTTAGTTTACCTTCTGATAGAATGAGGCAGAAGTAGGGATTTTGGTAAGTCCATTTCTTACATTCAGCCTGCTTTACGTCTAAAACCCAGACGTAAACACTGCACTTAGATTATCCACACAGATGTTTTGATAAGACTGGCTGTACATTGAATGCACCACGGACAAGCAATTGTGTCATCAGCATGGGATGAGACTAACTGCCTGGTCTTTGTGCAAAAAAAAAAAAAAAAAAAGATTAGAGGGGAAAAAATGAGACTGTACTTAAGACTGTGGGAGGTTTCCTCTATACATGTCCTCAGCAAACTTCAGGGTTTTCCAAGAGTGTGCTTCACAACTGCTTATACCAGTAAAGTCATGTGACAAAACGTTACAGCTGTGAATCAACGGGACTTATCTGACATTACATGGTCCAAATACATAAAGGCATTCTTAGAGTTTATTATGCTAAACATCTGTACACCATGATTAAAACTCAGCAAGCCCTCTCTGATTATATGTAAGGGAGAAATTGTCCATTAAGGCAAAAGTTTCCAGGCAAACGTTCACTGTTGTCCATAATGCCAAGCAAACAGATGGAAAAAACAGGAGATACCTGGACCGCAGGACCTGGCAAGTTTTATTTATTTATTTAAACTATTTCTTGGCTGCCTTTCAGAAGCCTTCCCAGGGGGGCTTATAGCAAATAGGCCTTAAATCCAGTCAAAGAGGACACAAGTCTGCAAAGAGGACAGCGCTCCTTTACCTTAAGTAGTTTTGTAGCAGTGAAAAGGTCAGCATATGCAGTTTTTCCCCACCTGCATGATAAGCCACACCTGCCAAGAACTGTAGAAGTCTACAAGAGCAGTGTCCAATCCTTTTATTCAAGCCGTGCACAATTAGAGGACTCCTCAGTATTTTGTTATGGATTGTTATGCTAGGCTCAGTCGTGGTGAACTCTTTCTAACTCTCAGACAGGCAGGGCAGCCTAAGATGTTTTGCTTCCTGGGGTGAAGTACAAGAATTTGGCCCCTCCCATTCCATGTTCAAAAACCCAGTGGACTGGCAGCTGAATCTTTCTTCAGCACAGTTGAATGGAACAGCAGCATCCATCACCACACCTAAAAGCAGCAGGCTTGGCACATAACTCTCTCCTCCAACACCATGTTGACCACCTCCCAGCATCTGCTGCCTGAGGCTGGTGCTCACTCTGCCTAATGATAGTGCCAGCCCTGGACTTAAGGGCACCCAGCCTTTATAAGCCTCAAGCTAAAAACCACTGAGAGCAAGCTTTCAATTAGGCAAGGAATACATTAACAAACCTGTTTTCTACCACTGTAGGGTATAAAAGTGCTTAGCTGGATTCCAGCTTTTCTCCACTGCTAAGTAAAGCACTCTAGGCTAAAGGCCAAAGTCTCCCTGTGTTTTCCCTTCACTCTCTGTCTTACCCATGACAATTTTTTTTCCTTCCTGGAATAGGTGCTTTTGTTATCTCAGCTTCAGGATGTGTTGTGTTTTTCAGAGTCTTTCTCATTATGAGCTTTGTAAAGGGGACCTATAGGACACCTCAAAGTTCTGTCACTGCCCTTATTGTCTGGTCTGGGATTTAATTTCAATACATCACAAGCCACCAAGACAACCCTGGCATTGCAATTTGTCACACTTTTTTTATGAGCTATATCTCCTTGAAGTGCATTCTCCCCAGCCTAATGCCATAGGCTACAAGTCTGGAACAAAACTCTCGAACACAGCAAGAGAGGTAAAAAAATCATATCAGTTAAAATTAATGGTGACCACTCTACATTTCTCATTTGTACAGACTTTGTGATTGCTCTTTCATCAACTGAGTACGGGGTCTGTTTCTCCTGCCTGAACTTGTGGAAAGTTTTATAAGTCGAATCCAGGGGAACATGGCAAATGTATCCTAAATCAAGCGATTTAGATGGTTTCTGAAGGCCACTAGAATTCTTTTTTCTTTTAAAAAGACATTAAAGGGTTTCACAGTTTAAAACCCTATAATGCCCTTTTAAAATAAAAAGAATCATAGTCCTCATGATATCTGAGAAACATTGCTGTGACCCAATGACCAAACTAAATGATACACTGCAAAATCCATAATTAGTTCTGCAAGTGGCTCTGGTGCATGACATGCTTAAACCTTTCCCCCTGTGCTCTTGTTTTTCCTTTAGCCAAAGGTGTTTTTTGCCCTGAGGGGGAAAACAAACATTTCCTCATATATTTCCCTCTCTGAAGCACAGAATAGCTACATGGGGGTGGGGGGAGGGTAAATCCCCACTCGCCACTGCTGCTTCCCTGATCCAACCCTGTCCCATTGGCTGTTCTGACCTTGAAAAGGTCCACAAGAGTTCCCAACTGACATCCTAATATGTTGTCCATTTGGCTCCAGGTCTTTCATTTCTTCACTACTATTTCATGGGTTAGGGTGGTAACCTAAAGGCTCAGGTAAACAAATGCTTATTTTCAAAAGCATTTGTTTATTCTAAATAAAATCTAAAGAAGGCATGTAATATAATTTGGTGGCCGGGTTATATCATGCACTCAAGCTAGTGCTGGGCCAAAACCTGCCCCCCTATTTTCAGGGACTTTCTCCCTGTGAAAGAGGGATTGTTTTTTTTCCTGCCTCTTTCGCAGGGAGGGGGGAAATTTGGATAATTTTCTCCATGGGGAGGGGGGACAGGGTTTCCACATGCCTTTTTTTGAGTGTAGCCAATTGCTAAGGGGCATTTTTCCTATTTTTTTAGTTTTCCTAACCCCCACTTCCTCCAGCATTTGGATGAGCCCAGCAGTTATTCATGAATGCCTGTTGGAGACCATGTGACCTTACCCTTTCCAATAAAGATCCAGTAAGCACTCCTGGGCTCCTGAAAATGCCAAGGGTGTTTAAAAAAAATAAAAAGAAAGAAAGAAAACCCCTCAACAACTGGCTACATTTAAAAAGGTATGCCCAAGGAGAAAGTTCTCCAAAATTCTCACCTGTCCCATCCTCTTTCACCTGACTTTTCATTTTTCTCCCACACCCCATGAAACGCTGAAAATGAATAGTTGAAAATTTTCGCTCAGCACTAACTGAAACTATACTCTGTAAACTCACTGGGTCCCTGTGTTCTGTGTAGAGAAGTTTAGCGTTCCCCCATTGATTCAAAAGTGCCTGCCCTCAGCTGGTTCATCCTCATTATTTTGTGCTTGGTGCAAAGATGAAGTATTAGCTTGTCAGCCCAACTCAGATTCTTCACTTTTTAAAATTTTAATTGATATCTCTTGGCCCAGGCATAAAACTGTCACATCTTCACCACCATAAATCAGCACCATGTATGTGCAAAGCTTTTATGTCCCAGGAAGCCAGTCCTGAGAAATCCTACAAGCAGGGCTGTGTATGTTAATATTTTCAGGGGGGAGGGTGAATTCTGCACCAAGATAACTCAATTTGTCGCTAAGAAAAGCTGGATTTTCTGACCTGTGTAATTGGTGCAAATTAAGCAAATTTACTTATAACATCTTAATTTGCATAATGTATTCTATTTCTGCTAGACATAGGAAGTGGCACAAAACTATTGAAGGTACTAAACCCATTACTCCCTGCCCACTGAAGATCTTGCTACCTCCCCACTGCTTCTGTGAAGCATTTGGCATGAGCCGCACACGTTGAAACCTATTTCTCCACCCCTACCGCAAAAGTAAGTGCAAGACACTTTACAATGAAAACTGAAATACTGAGGATTCTTATCCAATATTCACATTCTGGATTTGCATGGACATGCGTGAAAAGGGAAGGGGACAGAAGCTAATTCTAAACTTGACTTTCTTTGTGGGATGTAGTCCCAACTATTTGTGGAGGTGATCAATCCGTAAATACATCTCTGTACATCAGTTCTAAGAGACTGGGGGTGGGGGGCTTCTATACTACGCCACTTTGGTAGCTTATACCCTCAAAACCTCACAGCATCACTGCCGTGAGACAGAATCACACACAGCAGGAAGGAGTGCGGGTCAGCCATCAGCCATTTGGCTTGTCAAGGTCACCCTGCATTCCTGCACTTACCCTTCACTTGGATCTGCCCCCAGCAACCCTCACTTGCTTAACCTGAACCTCTGACAGATAAAGAAACATCATGGTGACCTTGGAGCAACTGAATAGTTCAGGTTAAAATGACACCATGAAAGAACACAGTTTGGGGGGGGGGGGAAGGTCCAATGTGGCTGTGAGTTGGTAGCCATGTCATATAAACAACGCAGTGCCACTGCACAGACACAATGTGGTATACAGGGCATATAGACAAGCCCTAAGGCTGAACTAGATATGACAGTGAGTGACAGAACTCATCTGGATTCTGCTTATTCCCAATAAAATGTGGCGTTGGGAGGGGCACTCGGGGTGATTTAAAGCACAGCATAGGTAGATGGAATGGGAAAGCTGAATCCTCCCTCCCTCCCCCTGCCATTGCTTGCACCCAGCAAAACCTATTTTTTAAATCATTGAACCATGGCTAACTTTGAAACCTGTAGGATTTAAGTCAGTCATGACTAAGGCCGAAACAGACATGGGCTCAATTCGAACAACACAATAAACAACTGGTGTGAGGGAAACAATCGTCAGTTGTTTTGACTATTGTGTCATCCGAATGCTGCCATAGTCAACTCAGCGCTGATCCTCATCCACACCACAGTTGATTATTTATTACCATGTTGTTTGGGGAGTACTCCCTAGGGTTAGGGTTAGTCAACCCACCATTGACTATCGTGTCATCCGAATTAAGCCACAATGTTGTTCATTAAATTAGCTATTGCAAGAATGTTTTTTACATAGTAAATAGAAACCACGTGCAGGAGAAACACTTATCTGGATTCACACTATGGCAGGGGAATTGGGTGTTAACCTTTTACCCCCTCCTATGGGCCCAGTGTTTTTTCCCCCTCACCCGCACACGATGGCATTCCTCCCAATGCAAATGGCAGCCATGGAGGCAGAAGGTACGAGGCAGGCCATAGTAGGGGCAAAGAGCTAAAGCCTCTCTCTGCCCATGGTACTCTACCACAGCCATTTGCTAAATGCATGAATAACGTCATGTCAATTACTAACATCCCCTTCTTGGGCAAGGTGCTTGAGCAGGTGGTTGCAGGACAACTCCAGGCACTCTAGAATGAATAGATTGTCTAGATCCATTTCAATCAGGCTTCAGGCCTGGTTTTGGAATGGAAACTGCCTTGGTCACCCTGTGGGATGACCTTTGCCAGGAGAGAGACAGGAGGAGTGCAACCCTGTTGATTCTCTTGGACCTCTCAGTGGCTTTTGATAACATCAACCATGGTATCCTTCTGGATAGGTTGTCTGGGTTTGGAGTTGGAGGTACTGGATTGCAGTGGTTCTGCTCCCACATGGATGGCCAATTCCAGAAGGTAGTGCTGGGAGATTATTGCTATGTGCCATGGCACCTAGGCCATGGGGTTCCACAGGGCTCTATTTTATCCCCTATGCTGATCAACATCTACATGAAACCGCTGGGAGAGGTTATCCAGAAATGTGGGCTGAGGTGTCATTAATATGCGGATGACACCCAGCTCTACCTCTCCTTTTCATCAAACCCAGGTGAGGTGGTTGCTGTTCTAAATCAGTGCCTGGGCACGGTAATGGACTGGATGAGGGCCAACAAACTGAGACTCAATCCAGACAAGACGGAGGTACTGGTAACGGGTGGGTAGTCTGTCCAGCTAGGTGATGTTCAACCTGTTCTGGAGGGGGTTGCACTCCCTCTAAAGGATTGGGTTCATACTTTGGGGGTGCTCTTGGATCCTAGGCTAACCATATGAAAAGGAGAACAGAGCTCATGTAACTTTAACAGTTGTAGAGAAAAGGGAATTTCAGTCAATGTCATTTGTATGCAATTAGTTCCTGGTGAAATTCCCTCTTCATCACAACAGTTAAAGTTTCAGGGGCCCTGCGTTCTTTTGTATATGGTCACTCTAGTATAGTGCCTGCAACTCCTGACCAAGAAAAGACAGACGTGAGAAGCAAAACCCACATCCAGAAACATAGCTGAGAATACCAAACATTAGCAACAAAGGGAAAACACAATCACAAAACAGCCACAAAGAAGGTCAGTAGTAGAACCAGGATTCGCTATTTTATGGGCCTTTTAGCTTATCAGCCTAGGAGATCGTGGTTTTCAACCATATATCCATCAGATTTGTTCTTTATCAACCAAGGCAGGATCTACACTATTGCTTTATAGTGGTATTGAAGTGCACTGACCACTGTTGGGGCCCATGACACATCTACACCAAGCAGAATATAACATTATGAAAGTGGTATGAAAGTGGTATATAGCATATGTCCTGGGCCCCAACAGTGGTCAGTGCACATGCCTCTTCCCCTCGCCCGGCGAAGCCTGGGTGGGGTGGGGGCTAATTACGGCTGGTTGCGAGGAGACCGAGCGTGGCTGTAGCCTATTGGCTACCGGTTTGGCACCACTGCAAGGAGGGAGGAGGCAGCGCCCGTATAAATAGGCAGCATGCCCGCTTTCCTCCCCCTTCCGATTTTTTGGCTCCCTCCCTCCCTTGTAGGCAGTATGGGTTCGCTGGTTATCCATTTGGAGGCCGAGTAGGAATTTTTTGCTCACAGTCTGAACTGGCTGTGAGTTTTTTCACCTACTCCATACTGTAAGACAAGGCGGGTGTATAAATAGGTTAATATGTTCAATTCGGTCACATTTCCGGGGCGGTTAGGTGCAGGCATCTAGAGTGGGGAAACATTTGGTGAGCATTCTCAGGCACCCCTGGGGGTGATGGGTAGGGCCAGAAGCCCCTGGCGGGGAGCCTTGTAGCACCTGTTGAGGGCCAAGGCTTACCTTTGAGACCAACCCTACTCACCTACTCGGAGCTGTGCGGCACAAGCAGAGTCGACAACGGAAGGCCTCCCTACCCGAATGGGGAGCCCATGGAGTGGCAAGATGGCAGGTGCCGCTTCATGGGACTAGAATGGCTCGCCCGATCCTAGAATGGCCTTGGGGAGGCCGTATGTAGATGCCCGTTTAGGAATAATAATAATAATAATTATTATTATTATTATTATTATTATTATTATTATTTATCACCTACCTCTCCCTCCAGATCGAGGCGGGGAACAACATCAACATAAAATACACAAAAGTGATTAAAAGCACATAAAACCAATACATCATTAAAATACCAATATAACACCAATAAAAACATTTAAAATTCACCTGGGTAGGCTTGCCGGAAGAGATCAGTCTTTATAGCTGTTTTAAATTCCTGGAGACTGGTGAGAGTTGGCGGATCTCTCCCGGCAGGTCATTCCACAATCTGGGAGCGGCAGAAGAAAAGGTCCTCTCAGTAACGGTTGTCAGTCTAGTTTTTGTTGACTGAAGTAAATTCTTCCCAGAGGACCTGAGCGTGCGGGGCGGATTGTATGGGAGAAGGCGATCCCGTAGGTAACCTGGACCCAAACCATGTAGGGCTTTAAAGGTAATAACCAACACTTTGTACTTCGCCCAGAAACTAATTGGCAGCCAGTGGAGAGATTTTAAAAACTGGTGTAATATGGTCACCCCTAGTGTACCAGTGACCAACCTGGCTGCCATATTTTGAACTTGTTGAAGTTTCTGGACTAGGCACAGAGGTAGCCCTATGTACAGTGCATTGCAGAAGTCGAGCCTCGAAGTTACCAGCGCGTGCACTACTATCTTTAGGTCTTCCAACTCTAGGAAGGGGCGCAGCTGGCGTATCAGCCGAAGCTGATAGTAGGCACTCCTGGCTGTCGCATCTATCTTGGCTGTCATTTGGAGCGACAGATGACCCTTTTGCAGATCTTTCAATAAAATGTGGCCCAAGTTTAAACTCAAACAGTTGTCTCATCTCGTTATTTAGCCGTCCAGTTCCGCAATTCAATACCACTATAAAGCAGTAGTGTAAATCCTGCCATATACTGATTTCATACCACTTTCATAGTGCAATATCCTGCTTGGTGTAGATCTGGCCCAAATGCTGTTGAAACCAAGAGTGGCATTCTAAAAAATTACACTTTCTAAAGACCAAAAACTCAAGACTAATTGCTAAGCTGATAAAGTAACCAACATTTGAACATCATAGAATTGCCCATTTCTTTCTATCTGGAAAATAAAAGTTTAAGAAAACACACTTTAGGAATACCAGCTCAGCCAATGATATGGGGTGGGGGACACCTACACTTCACTGCTTTGTAATGGTTTATAACAGTATTGACAACTGTTGGGTCCCATGACACATTCCATATACCGATTTCATAGGGCGACCATATGGAAAGGAGGGCAGGGATCCTGTTTCTTTAACAGTGTATAGAAAAGGGAATTTCAGCAAGTGTCATTTGTATGCATGCAGCACCTGGTGAAATTCCCTCTTCATCATTCTTTTATATCTGGTCACTCTGGCTATACTAGAGTGACCAGATACTCCTGCAGCTTTGATGGTTGTGATGAAGAGGGAATTTCCCCAGGTGCTGCATGCATATAAATGACACCTGCTGAAATTTCCTTTTCTATACAACTGTTAAAGATACAAGAGCCCTGTTCTCCATTCCATATGGTCACCCTAGTTTTCAAACTGCTTCCAAAGTGTAATATCCTACTTGGTGTGTGTGTGGGGGGGGGAATCATGGGATTTCAGCTGTCCTGCTCTACTGTAAATTATAATACTGAAGCCTAGAGTGGAGGAATAGATCCGGGGTGCTGGCACAACCAGCAAAGCATGTGCACATACTATACATAGGCTTCTTGTATATCACATCTACCCTTCCATGTGCACAGAGATGGCTTGAACTAGAGATGATCAAGGGCTTAGTTTGGTCCACATTTCCAATGAAAGTGACCTAATCTGCAGCTCCTGAACTAACATATGGATGAAAACACAATTATCCTTTGGATTTTGCATTTCATGATGCAGCTGGTGGCTAAAAACCACCAACAATGTATGTGTGTGTGTGTGTGTGTGTATATATATATATATATATATATATATATAGTGTATTTTAGGATAAAACATGTTCACACATGTCAGAGAAAATGTGTATTTTGGAACGTGTATTTTGTGAGAAATAAAAGTTATGTGTGAATTTCCTCCACCGTATGGCTAGATCTACACTACTGTTTTATAGCGGTATTGAAGTGGACTGATAACTGTTGGGGCACAATCCACATTCCATATACTGCTTTCACAGTGTTATTCCCTGCTTCTTATTCCACATTTGTAACAATTTGACACAAGGCGTAGATTGTGCAGCAATCACATGGAAAAGTGACACAACTGAAAATAGACTTATGTGGGCATCCCTACCTTAAGCCTACCAATGGCATGCTGCTTGTGTTACTTCCATACAGGGAAGCCAAAGTCAAAACAGTCCACACACACAAAGGATGATCTGAACATCTGCATCTTTAAAAGAGTGCCACATTTTCCCTTGAATAGTCAAGTCAATTTTGGCACTTCCAAACGAAGCAACTTGCTACAGCAGTGGAAGAAGTCTTAGTTTGATCTTTGAAACAGTGTCCTTGTTTTCCTAACCCCTTGCCTGATTTGCATAGAAGCTAAAAAAAACATCACTTTTTCCATTCAGTTGGGATCAGAGACATTTTGAAATAAAATTACACATTGCTAGTGAGATTGAGGACATGAGCCAATGTGACACTACTACAAACATAAATTATGTTGTTCAAATATAAACTATCTCTACCATGATGGTAATAGCTTTTCCTAGCATGAAGGATTTCCATGGAAAAGTCATTGCTCTAGCAAGGGTTATTGGTGTTGCTCTAGAGATAGCTAATGCTATTTTTGCTAGTTTATGCTAGTACACAAATGTGATAGTGTCACATTGGATATTGCCCTCAGTCTGTGCGTGTTGGATCTTACTACTCCATGCAGTTGATCTGTTTCAGGCCCTTTTAGTTACACCTTCAAAACTACATTTGATCCACAATCACCAATATCGATACAGAAAGAGGAATCACCCTTTCCGTTGATTTACCTCTGGCTGCATTGTTGGGAAAACAAATGGCTGGCTAATCTTCTACATGTTATTTTGTACTTCCCTGCCATTGTGTTGGGAGATTTTGCAATGATGGACAGCAGTGAAAGGATAGGAAACGACACACAAGCTGTCCCCCCTGTGTAATATATGCGGAAGAGCTTCACGATAACAATTTGAGAGTCAACAGGGAAGCTTGGCACAATGAAATGCCATGAATCAGGATGATCAAATGATTTTATTAGTTTACTTTAATTAGTCAGATCTATTACCATTTTTTAATATGACCAGGGAAACAAGAAACAAAACAAAAAGGGAAACAAACAAAAAAAACCAAAGTAATTGTAACTAGTTTATCAAATATGGCCCTGGCAGAGACCATGCCACTGATAACTTGCTTTCATTCAAATTGAGCATGCTGCTTTTTTGAGTGCATTCTTTGCCATCATTCATCTTTCTCTTGTTGGAAACGGAATGTAAAGAACAGACAGCGGCTGTTCGTTTTTGCTGCTGAATTTTGGAGAATAAATTCCAAGGGGGTAATTTGTCCCTTTTAGAATCCTACAGGATAGATGAAGCTTGAAAAGCAGAGGCAGGATTAAAAACAAATCATTAATTTATCTTCGAGCGGCAGGCTATCGATCCACAACAACCTAAGCTCTGCCAACACTTCTGCCCTCTCCACTGATCATGGGACCTTCACCTGGAATAATCATATGCTCAGTAGGAAGGAAAGTATGCAGCCACCATGATAGCTAATTCCAGAGCTTCCCCTAAGCAAAGACAAACAATTATTATAAACTGTGGCAAATTATAGACGGTTGTTTCTGCAACAGAGACTACTGTCGACCAGGCTGGGACAATTATCGAATGAAAGAAAAATATTATTATTTTAGGAAATGGTAACATTTTAATACAATGTGAAAAATGATGAGGGAATAATAAATGGAGGGCATAAAAAAGAGCTAATAATAAAAAGAAGCTTGGTGAGGAATCCCGCTGTCATATTTGCATTTACCCTGAAACTAATGCTGTGCACATTTTAGAATGCAAATAATTCACGAGAGGAAGCAAAATGAGGATGTTAATAATAATTTTTCCCTTAATGAGGAGCTGTACTTTGATTGAAGGAAGCTTTAAGGTAGCCCAAAATAGGTCTAACAAAAGAGAGTAGCCTTTTTAAAAGATGATTTAAAAGAATGTGTTAGAATAGTTATTCCATTATCTGAAATCCCCAGCATTATATATATATATATATATATATATGAATGAAATCTTATTTCCAGTTTTCAAAGATATATTAGAAAGACAATGGATTTTATACAGAGCATCCTGTGTGTGTGTGTGTGTGCGTGTGTGTGTGTGTGCTTTTTCCCCCCCAATCAGTATCTTTATGGAACCCATTCAATATGTTCGGATTTCCTGAAGTTTCTGATCACAAAAGATTGTGAAATGGTCATTCTTTTAATCTAAGGCTAAGATTACTTATTTAATTCTGAAAACTCACGTGCCATCAAATAAATTAAGTTTTCTGTATTCTAGGTTAAATAAATAAAAACCACAGCACTTACACCAACTTAATTTCTTTGCACGAAAATGTTACCTAAAATAAACACAAAGACTTACATGTGCAGCATGTCATGTTGATTTTTCTCTCAAAAAGAAAATGCTCTATGAATACGCATGGTTCCTTATCATGGAGGCTAAGCATGACCCTTCACATAGAAGAATACACAAAATACAAACCATAAAACCCTAAGTAGCGTTGTGGTAGAAAGTTGTTTAATTTCATTTTAATGCAAACATACCTGTTTCATACTTCCTAAACCAATGCACGAACCAAAATGCCATTATAGTTTGACATTCACACGTTTCAGAATTTTGCGATGCAGTTCTCCAATTAAAAATGCATACCAAAATATGTACATTAGGGGAGAGTGTGCATTAAACTGGGTATATCAGTGAAAATAGCATACTAAAATGCATTATATTATTGGAAATTGCTTGTATAACATGCGTACATTAAACAAATTTGGAAAGTAAAAAGGTTCACATTAAGAGAAATACACACCAAACTGTGTATGAGATTTTAGGTGTTGTTGTTGTTGTTATTGGTTTTTAACTGCAAGCTGATGCATAAATGGCATGAATGTAAGGTTGGGAAAATAAGAAACAGCAAAACCGAATTGGATAGATTAATCTATCCATAATCCTAAGGGTGCTTTGGGGTCTCTGTTGCCAATATCTTGCAGTACAGAACAGGTGATACAATTTCCGTGTGCCAAAGTGCTAGAAAGCTTTCCCACAGATATTAATTTAGCTATTCTAGATAGATTCTTGATATAATCATCTCATCTAGTAGATGGACTGCCTCCAAAGGAATATCTTATATAGATCACATACAGTAAGCTTCAAGGCCAATGAAAAATTGGATGCTTATACAGACATCCTTTCCCTTCCTCATTTGGATATTTTTTTTACAAACCATCTGTAAAGAAACATGGGCTAAATCCATCAGAAAGTACCTTTAGCCCAACACATCTCCTCAGACCTATGTATTATTCACAAATGCCAGGATTGTGTATTTTCCTTTGGCCAATTCCCTTCCCTTTCATTTTCTCTCATAATTGTGTTCCCTAATTATTTTCCTGATTGTATAGAAAATATGAGATGCAGTTTCTAATAAGTTCTGGTTGCTCAAGTACTTCCTGAAAAGTATAGTTTCAAATAATACCTTTAGAAGGTTGCCTCAAATCTACAATCGCCAGAAAAAGTTGGGGACAAACTTTAAGTTTTAGAGATTGGTTTGAAATGTATGGGGAAAGTTGCACATTCTTACACAGGGTGTTTGATTCAGATCAAAGAATTAAGTGCATTATATATGTCACTAAGTGATCATCTGCCTTGGGCAATACTCAATGCAGTTATGCCCTAAGGCTGCACTCAGAAGTCACGTTTGCCTCATGGCCAAGCAGTAGTGAAACACTCTGTGTTGTCCTCAGGAAGTCTCTCATTTCAGCAGGGCGGTTGTTGAGATCTTTTTTTCAAAATATCAGTGCAGCCAGTTCCTGACTTGCCACTGAGAATATTTTTTCCTTACAGAAGTAGAAAAGTGTCGAAAGGGTAATAAAGCTGGCCCATAGGAACACAGGGGATTTGCATGCAGAAAGAAAAAAGTCTGTGAGACACTAATACACACACACACACACACACACACACACACACGTTCTGCCAGCAGAGGGGTACTGCTAACAGAATGAATTTCCTCTTTTTCCCCATGCTCCCCAATCTGCTTCCCAGGATTGGGGACACAACCATCACAGAGTCGTTTTGAGAGATGTGGCAGCTGCAGGGGGAGGAAAGGACAAGTCCTGTTCCACAAATAGACTCCTGCTTGTACAAGGGTTTGGTTCATCCCATTGAGTCAAGACCCCTCGATCTCTGAGGTCATAAGGAAAATACTAGGGTGGCCTAAAGAAGCCATAATTTCTGAGGACTAGGGAGTTTGACATGACTAGTTTTCATTTCATTTAAAAACAGGCAAAGCTCCATATTTGGTGAATTAATCAGCAATGCAAGGTCTACAGGTGTGTTCCTTTCTCTCGTTATATAGATAGCAAACTCCTCTCTCTATATCTCATAGTTGTTGCCATTAGCAAATGTGATTCCTATGATGATAACTGAGATTCAATTACTCATATTATTATTTTAAAAATGAACAAACTAGGGTGACCAGATAAAATCCAGGTCAGGGCTCACGTAACTTTAACAGTTGTAGAGAAAAGTGATGTAGTTTGGACCCAGACACAACCTTTGGAAAGGTCATGGTATCTTGAATCCCATGTATGGACCTCATGCCCTGTCCGGTGCACAGAACCCACACTCAGTTGCATAAACACAGACAGTTAGTTATGCTGAAAGCAAAAGGCAGAAGCTGCTAGCTTCACCGCACAAGCTTCCTCTTAAGCAAGGTCAACGGTGAAAAAACTTTTGACATTACTGTTTGAGAAACCCCCTCCTTTTCTTTCACTCCCCTTTCCCCCCCTCCCTTGTCTTTTACACCCTCTCAGTAGCTGACTTGTGCTTGCAATTATAACCTAAAATGGAAAAGTGCTGCATGACACGCTTGACTGAGGATCCTCAAGTATAAGTAACCGCACCCTACTTGTGTTCGGGGCTGTTCCCCGCGCCTTTCAGTGGAGAGCAGTCGCAATGCATTGCTATCAATAAAAGCTTTTTGAGTTCACCACTTGGCGTGTCTATACGTGATTGGTCAGCGGCCAGACACGGATCTTTGGGGTCCTTGGAACCCCTTACCACAAAAGGGAATTTCAGCCAAAGTAATTTGTATGCAATTAGTTCCTGGTGAAATTCCCTCTTCATTGCAACAGTTAAAGGTGCATGCACTATACTGGAGTGACCAGATACAAAAGAAGGCAGGGCCCCTGCAACTTTAACTGTTGTGATGAAGAGGGAATTTCACCAGGAACTCATTGCATACAAATGACACTGGCTGAAATTCCCTTTTCTTTACAACTGTTAAAGTTACATGAGCCCTGACCTGGATTTTATCTGGTCACCCTAGAACAAACAACTGCTAGTTCAAGACTAGAGTTAAGGCCATTTCATGTTGGCTCAAGCTCTACAAAGCCAGGAAATTGGGAACTTAGGCTGATGTCTTAATACATGTGCCTCATGATCAGTGACGATATTGTGCAGTGTCACAAATTGGGCTTGCTTACAACTTATCCTGCATGCATCTTTTCCTGGGTCTTTCAGGCCCAACTCCAGATAGGGAAGATGGAGTGTCTGGAACCAGCCAAGATGTCCCACCTTGTCTTAGTCCTGCATTGCTTTATGAAGCATCTGAACCTTGCTGTATGCTAGAAGAATCCTCCTGTGAGTTGACCCGTGCCTGCTTCAAGGGAAGTGACAAGAAAGTGTGTGCATGTGAAAGACTGAGAGGGAGGGGATATACAACTCAATCCTATATTTGAATTCAGTAGGAATTACTCCCAGGTAAGTGTGTGTAGAACTGCAGCATTAGAGAGGAGGAAGGAAGGAAGGAAGGAAGGAAGGAAGGAAGGAAGGAAGGAAGGAGGTAGACAAAGGTAAGAATGGGTATCTGGTGTAGCAAAACATTTTAAAATGTTGGCCCAGCAGGCAGATGGGGAACCTGGGCTCCACTTCAGCCAGCACAATGATTTGTGCCAGCACTACAACAGCAGCGTAACACTTAGATATGAAAGCTGCCTAAAAGATGTGTATGAAAGCGAAATAATAAAACACACTTCATTTACTCTTTTTGAAGTTAATTGTATCTTTCTTTAGTAGGTTTTAAAGAGCAAGATACATGAGACGTTGCAATTATATTAAAATGGCTAAAAGAAGGATATTTGCAGCCTGGTCCTATGCATGCTAATTCCCAAGTAACCAAATTTATTTCTTAGTCAGTGTGCAAGCACAGAGTTTACCCAGCAAACATAGTTTTAGCATTTCATGTTGAATATTTTAGCACCTATAGATAGTGTTTACCTTTTTCTTCCTCAGTTTAATTGTAGTCAAGATAAGTTTTTTTAAAAAAAAAACTCTGCCAGGAACAGAAGGTGAGATATAAATCCAGTATATTTAATTGTTTAATTTATATAAAGATCATTGTTAGAAAATGTACTGCTTCAGGACTGTATAGGACTAATTGTCCCTAAAACATAAAGTTGTAAAAGATGCTGAAAAATCTTAATTTAATTAGTTTAATTAAATTCATTAGAGCTTCTAAAAGAGATTTAACACTAATTTGAACCTCTAAAATTGAGAATTTAAATTGTTAATCAGTCAAGTGAGGTACTAGGTTATTCTGTTCATTATGTATATGGATAGAAGGGCTGATTGGCAAAGACGTTTGACTGTGCCAGCCCTGTTCACTATGGATTAGACTTCCCAGGAGATCAAAAGTAGGGGATAAATGTATTTAATTTAAACGTTTTGCCATTTTGGGTACCAAAATACTGAAGTGAATAATCAGCTGCTAAAGTAGGACCAGAAGAGAGCCTCAGGCTCTTCCAAGGCCTCTTGGCTCTGGTGAAGTGGAAATGGTGTTTGATTTCGTTTCTTGCACTGTTCCTTCCTTGTTGTTTCTCTCAGTCTGGTAGTCACCTCTCTCTCTCTCTCTCTCTCTCTCTCTCTCTCTCTCTCTCTCTCTCTCTCTCAATCTCTCTCTCAATCTCAGTCTCAATCTCTCTCTCACACACACACACACACAGAGAGAGAGAGAGAGAGAGAGAGAGAGAGAGAGAGAGAGATGTGCACACATGGGAAGTGTTCTTACCACATTAGAAATCCAATCCAAAGGCCAAAGGTGGTAAAACATCAGCATACCACTTGCCTTTGGTGGTCACCTAGAATGGGCATATGAAATTACAAAACCTGTGTGCAATTATTACTTTCTGACATATCCTTAGCTAGATCTACACTACTGCTTTATTGAAGTGTACGTTACACATCCCACATACCGTTTTCATAGTGTTATTTCCCGCTTTTTATTCTACATTATCCAAAATACTGCAACAAATGTCATTGCGAGTCTTACAAGGTATAAACGTGCAAGAGGGGTGTAGCGTTACGATGGGATCATAATGATTTGACACAAGGTGTAGATCTGGTGCTGGAATTCCAAGAGTTCATTACCAATTATTGCCAGTAAATTATCTCTGGTTGTGGACCTGCCTACGTTGTACCAGAGACATGTGTGTAGGTGCCCTGTTTATTCGATATGTTTGGCAGTATTGGAAACAAATCACTATGCTAGTCCCTAGAAGGTTTACCACCGTCAAAAGAAACATTTCCAAATCTAGTGAATGCAAATGGATGTGACATCTTTGGAACTCCCATCCCCATATATAGGGTTCCTTATTCATTTGAATAGAGGAAATCAAGCCATGTTGCATTTCGTTTTGTGCACAAGTTAGTTTACTGAAATCAATAGCTGCATACATGCACAGGGGCTTTCTATTCCTATCAGGAAGGACATGGAAAGAACTCTGGATCAGGTTAATTGCCTGAAAGCATCCTATTTGAACCACCAGTAATGGAAATATTGGGCTCATCTACACCTAATGGTGTAGAGGGAGGGAGAGGGAGGATCGCGTATCCCCTCGTGGATCCCCTCACGGCCCCAATGCAGCAAAACAAAGGTAAAAATAACTGTGCCCCAACCACCACTCCCCGCCATCCTGGGGACGGCAAAATTGTTTCCCCCCCCCATGGGCATGGAGCCTCCCCGTACAGCTCCGTACCTGCTTTGAAAGCCACGCAACTCGTGAGGAGATGGAAGTGGCGGCCACACCTCCCACGGTCCTCAGGATGGTTCCAGGACTGCGGGGGAAATCAAGATATCTGGGGAACCAGTTATCCCGGGGAAATGGAGGGATCGTCCCTGCCTGCACTGGAATCCCCTGTACATCATTTGGATGCACAGGGATGACCCAGGGATGACCCCAGGAAAAAAGCATGGTGTAGACATGGCCACTGTCACATACCCCTACAGCAATCAAGAAAATTGATTGCATAACTAATTAGAGTTGCAGAGACTTGTCGTGTCAGAAGCAAATAGCTATACCTCACCAATGATGTTGCAGCCATCTTTAAAATGGTTGTATATATGAGGCCCTGATCTCAAAACTGCAGCAAAAGGGACAGTCTAGTGCATATTCTGCGTATTGGTATTTATGCACATCTACCTCTATCAGATCTATCTGTCTGGGAGTGGTGGCTTAATCAGTGTCCCATGGACTCATTACAAATGTTGAAGGTTTTGGCAATTGATAATGGGCTCCGATGGAATCCCATACTCTGGAGCCAAAAAGCAAGTGCCAAAGGAAATGCTGTGCAAAAGTATTTCTGATCACCCTCTGCTTCAGTGCTGAAAACAAGCAAAAAGCCCATTGATGCCATAGGTTCTAAAATCAGTATGTATTTATAGTTCAGTAGCAAGCTATATATATATATATATATATATATATATATATATATATAGCTTTGTACTGAGCAAAAGTATTAGAATACAATTTGAACTCTGGGTTTCTTGGAAAAGCTGAAGCTTAGTAGCAAAGTGGACTTAAAGCTGTTGGCAGCTATTATGTATTAGTGAGGTATTCATAAATCTTACCAAACCCAGGATTCGTACTAAACTGCAATGTGTCTGTGTTTCTCCTCATGTCAAAAAGAAAGAAAGAGAGAGGAGAGGAGAGGAGAGGAGAGGAGAGGAGAGGAGAGGAGAGGAAGTGGTGGTGGAAGACACACCATAAGTCAGGCTACAATCCTTTCCTTTCAGCCTTGAACATTTGTACACTTTCACAGCCCGTTTCCAGTCTCTTTTGCTCTAAAGGCAGAATTCCAGTTGATGTTCCCCCATACCAAAAACAAAATCGGCAGTATTGGATGCTCTCTAATGTAGGCGAAAAACTGGAAACAGCCCTCAAGGAGGCATTGTGCAATCCATGTGTGCTCCATAGCCAAAGTATTGGTTCAACCATGCACTTTTTCCCCAATAGTACAGAACTTTCTATGCTTATGCATAGACATGCCAGTCTTAGGATTCCATCAAAGAGCTGGTCTGCACATTGCAAACCCAACACCTTGGAATCTCAAGCGCTTCAGTGCAGTGGCTGCTTCATGTAGTAGTTGTAATATGGTTTGTCTGCATAGTGTGGAGAATCTCCATGGCACCACCACATGTTCCTGAGAATAGTTGGTGGTCAATGTAGAAACTCTTCACATCACTGAAGCAATGCACATTGTGAGCTCTTCTACACTATGCAGATGTTTTGAGGAGCAATCATTGAATGGAAACTGCTTCAGCAGCACTGCCAGAATGTGATTGTATCACATAGACCACGGTTGGTCTTTTTTAGGCATTTGTCCAATGACCATATACATTACAGTGGGGCACAAAGAACATATTGCTAAAACGTTTTCTCATTCTTCTATCAGCCACCACTAACAGCCTCTGTTTTCATCAATATCACAACACGACCATAATCTGATCTATATCTCCAATCCAAACCATATGCTTATGCCAAGAATAGAATAAAAATGATACAAACAGACCATAGGTTATGAATTGCAATTTTTCCATTTCTGCCATTTAAATGTTTACTGAATATGGCTTCTGGATGTTGATTTCTCTTGGTCATATAATCCATAAATCTAACTCACTTATGAATGCAGTTGCACCACAAGTATTGTTAGAAAGCATCAGCAGTCCTTAATCAAACACTACAGCAGGGGTGGGGAATGCACGGCCCTCAAGATGTTGCAGTTCAAAAACATCTAGACAATCATACATTTCACATCTCTGCACATCTCTCAGGAGCATCTCCACAATCAAAAGTATATTATCATCAATAATAATTTCAGGTGACCAATAGGAATCTCAGCAGAGGATTATTAACTCCATTTTATTTGGTTTGTATGGGGCAGGTTCGGGTTCAAGAATTGTTGGTCTTGAACAAATAATTCACTTTCATCATAGCCTAAGTCACAGATTGTGTGTGTGTGTGTGTGTGTGTGTGTATTTCTTTTTTAAAATGGGATATGTGCATGTAGGAGTGAGATAAAATGGAATAGAGGAATCTTTTACCTGAATCTTCTATACATCTGCTCTTCCTTCAGTCCTACCACCTTGCCTAACCTAGGTAGTGGCAGCCCAAGATATTTTTGTTCCCTGAAGAAGAGCCCAAATAGTGTAACCCTCCCCCACCCTCCTTTAGGGCCAACATTTTTTAAAAAATATTGCTGTGCCATCCATCACCAATACCTCACTCTGCCTAATGGTAGGACCAGTCCTGCCCTCACAGGTAGATACACTGACAATTAATGTCCCCTAATCTTAAATCCAGGGTGATGGGAATTCTGCAGTCCCTGTGCCTCTGAGCCATTTAGTAAGGTGGGACAGAAATCGAATAAATACGTAAATACATAAATAGGAGCATTAACACAAGCAATACACAGAAAATACTCCATGATCTACAGGCTGTTGTTGAAAATACAATGATGGATGCTTAGCACTACATCCAAAGAGAAGAGGGCAAAAAGAAATCAGATTTTGCATGCTGTTCATGGTGGCTGCAAGGTAATGACTGAAGAAAGAGTCACTGACATTATTTTGGGGATTTAAATGGTTTCTCTCATTATTTTCTTCACAGCAGGCTTGGGGGCAAACATTTAGCAGGAAAAATGCTGAGGGTTAAATAGAACTAAAGAGGAATTCAAATATATTTTAAAATATAGTTTTCTTCTGGGCTTTATTCCAGACATTGATTTGCATACTTCTACAAGAAAACTAAATTATGTTCTTAAACTTTTGCAAGGATTTCTGTATCCCTTGTTTAATCTTTAACTCCTGAGTCTAGCATTATTAATAATATCAAATATTTGCCTTTAGAATGTTCACAGATGAAGAAGGAAGCAAATTAAGAAGTGTGACTTTGCAATATTGTTACATTTTGTATTAGAGTTACACTGTCATTTAGTGCATGAGTGGAAAGAGCAGAGTGGAAAGAGCCTACAACTCCCAGCATGCACTGTCTGGGAGAGAGGGACTTACTGCAGCTCAGGAACAGCAGGCACTCCCAGCTTCACCGCCACCGCCACAATCACCTGCCCACTGGTGCGATCACCCGCCGAGTCTCATGATCAAGGACATGCAAATCACTGGAAGGGGCGCTACACATTCCGCAAGTGCCCCGCAGCCGCCTGCTTCTGCTGAGAGCTGCCTGCTTCTGGGAGCGCAACCTTTGTCAACACTGACTGGCAGCGGCTCTCCCAAATGTCAGGCAGAATTCTTTCCCAGGACTCTTGTCTGGAAATGCTGGGGATTGAACCTGGGACCTTAAACATGCAATGTGCTCTACCACCGAGCCATAGCCCCTCACCTATCATGGTGAGGGATGATGGGAATTGCAGTCTGACAACATGTTACCTGTTCCTGGCATAAGGTGTCAAAATCCTAGGCAAAATAACTGCTTGCCCCATAAAATACAGAGCATGCCCTTTTCCTTTGAGTGAAATGTGCAAGTTCTCCATTTCCATGATCCCCAAGCTACACAAGATGGAGTCATGGCCCTTCCACTTCCTGCAACTCAGCCTTCCCCAACCTGGTGCCTTCCAGTTATTTTGGAATACAACTCCCACCATCTCTGACTATTAGCAGTGCTGTCTAGGAGATGTGGGCCAAACATCTGGAGAGCACCAGGTTTGGGAAGGCTGCTGTACCATATCAAAGAGTCCTCATTTCAGTATAGGGGTTTGCTTGGTGGAGCCCAGACTGTTCACATGTTTTAATCTCCAGTTGTTTAATTTTCATTCTCAAATTAATAGATGGCATTTTTCAAGTTTGTTGAAAACAGGTTCTTCATAGTAACTTGTTTTCCCCTCCAGAGACTGAAACAACCTTTCCTTTTTTCTACTGGCATCAAGAAAATCCATATCTTCTTCAGCCAATACAATTTAGCTAATCTCAATAATAGTAATAATAATAATAATGGAATGCTTCCTCCTGTGAGTTCTGCTTGCAGTCTTTTAACTACATTTCTCTGCCATTTGAGAAGTTATCCTGTGAGATATGGCTATTAGAATGTAGCCTTTAATTGAGCTACCGTGATCTCTTAGGCAAGTGTATACATATTTAAATTATCATGCTTATACTAATCATGAAGTTGTTAGATATAAATGATTTTGCTATATTACAGGCAGTGTCCTTTATTCTCAGTTATAGTGCTATTGTACAAGTTTATGATTACAAGAAACCAACAGTTTTGCAGTCGAGGGGAAAAATACTCTTATGGTTTAGAATATTTCTGTAATTTTCCTTGTTGAACAGATCTCATTAATTTCGAGGAAAAGGAACTGAAAATGTTTGATCTGTACCCTAAGCTTTGCCCCCTCAGAGCACATGTTGCTATTTCAAATAATTAAAAGAAGTGAAGCACCAATCCCTGTTATTTCCATATAAATATGGTCATTAAGAATTCATTTGCCAATTTCAATTCAAAGAGATTCATAACAGTAGGGTGGAATGGTTAAATGGTCATTTAAAATATTAATTTCTTTTTATTCTTGTAGAAATAATAATCATTAATGAATGTCTACTATTCACCGGGAAGGTTCATGACCTGAATACAACTAAATTGTATCCTACCATACTTTTTCATTTTAAAAAAATCACTCAGTCATATTGTTCGTAAATATGAGAAAAGAGTGAAAGTAGTGGCTAGTGATTTCTCTAGACCATTCTCGACTAGCACATCAGTCCTGATCTACCCTTGGCCAGTTATTAGAGTCTGAGTTTCTCCAGAGAAGAGAATGTTACTCCCATTAAATTGTATAGCACTTTTCTGTGAACAATTGTTCACCAAGGACTTCTCAATGTGAACTCTAAAAGTTATTTTCCTTTTGTATGGCAGGTAGATTGCTACGCTGTTTTTCTGAAGGAAAAGAGGAAAGTGCCATAATATATTTCAGCCTACTTAACTGAGTCCAATAACTTATTCTCCAAGACGGAGCTGGAATGCCTTAGATGATTATGAGAATAATGATTGTTTTCGAGAAGGAAGTTTCTGGCAGTTGATCTTTTTTGTGCGTTATTCAATATTATAAAAACCATACAACCAAATCTTTGTTTCTCAGGAGACCTCTTTGATGAACGTTATCCTAAGGATCTAAAGCAATATTTGTACATATTAGATTCTGTGTTTTGAATGTATCCAGTTCAAGTAAACCATTGTTGCTCAAAAACCAAACAATGATCTCCTCTACAGTGGAAGCTTATTCATTAGCAAGATGTCTTCATGGGATTCAAATCAGAAAAATGTCTCAGTTTCCACCTCTCCTAGAGAAAGGGAGAACATGGTTGCTTCTCATTTGCATATTGAACTTTATTTAGATTCACATTTAAAAGTGGGCAATTGCTTAGAATGGACTAAAGGTATGAGTTCAATCTGATCCAAAGACAAACATGCTTGGAACAAGGCTAGTCAAATGGCAGAGTGAAGACATATTATTTAATGTTTATTTATTCACAATTTATTAGCAATATTTATATGCCACTTTTGATTTGAAGGGTATCATTTTGGAGTTTGGACCAAAAATAGCTCATGGCTGGGGAAGAGCCAAAGTTGATACATTTTCAACAAAGGCCTAAATCGTGCCAGCATTGAGACTTGACGTACCTCAAATGGGAGATCATTCCACAGGGCGAATGCCATTGCATAGGAGGCTCATTTCATTGTCACTTCCAAACACAAATCTGTATGCTGCAGCATGGACAGGGCTTTACTTCAAAATTATAGTGGCCTGGGATGACAGTATAGGGACATTCCTTGAGGTAATCTAGTCCTTGAAGTAACCAACTGCTAACATCTGAAGAATCTGAATTAAGACAATGACTGGGTCCAGACAATCACGACGGGGAAATAAGGCATTGTGGCTTCTAGTCCTGCCCCCGCACAGTAGGTGTTGCAGGGTGGTACTACAACATTCAGTAGAGGTTGTAGGGTGGGTACAAAGCCACTCCTAGTGCATCACATTCAAATGACATGCCAACCTACACTGTAACATGGGGAATTATGCAAATGTCAGTGGTGCACACAGCACACGTGAGGGCAGCGGGAGAAGCCATGATTTCTTTCCCCTTCACAATTGTCCGAACAGGCCCAGTTTGGCACATCATTGAATCAACATTTCAGAATGCATTCATCGTTACCTCATGGGGTGGGGATGGGGATAAGATTCAATTTTATTTTGATTTCCCCCCCCCACACCATCAGTTCATTGTGTGGTTTAAAACAGTTTATAACAGTTTATAACAGTTTTGAGAACTGTTGGGGTCCAGGACACACTCCATATACAGTTTTCAAAACATTTTCAAAGTGTTTTATCCTGCGTGTGTAGATAGGCTCAGAATCTCACATTATCTGCAGTGATGCAGGAATTCTGCTGTCATGAAATACAACTCTCCCAATGCTGTACTCAACTGTTACGAGAAGAGCCTAAAAAGTGCAGAAAATAGACCATTGTGGCAGTACTACAGCAGCTAATTCACATGATACTGGAGTGTAGGCAGCAGACTGCACAGAATCTGAGTTTGGTGCAAACATTTTTGGCTGCTGCCTTGGGCAAAGAAGTGATAAACCACTGAGGAAATTGGAAGCTCAGCCCAGTTTAGCAGAAATACCACGTTGTAGTTCACGGAGGTACTCTGTCATAGAGCAAAAAAATAAAAATGACCATCTCTCACACTGAGCTAAAATGTAGCCATCTAATCCATCTGTCCATTTCTTCCCTGACAGAGAGTAGCTGGGTTAAGCTGGGTTGCAAACCTTGGGTTATTTATACCAGAGCATTCCCATTAGAAGTTTTCATGAGGCAACTACTCTAGAGTGAATGCTTTGAGGATTGTAGCCAGAAGTTGTCGATCAATCCAGCTTAGATGGCTGAGTGTAAACTGAGAAAGAACCCCTGAGTGGGTCTAAATTTTTAATTCCAAAACAGAGCCAAATGCTCTATGTGGTATCACATGGGCTTGGATCTGCATCTATACCATCATTTGTACGCTTTTATGCTCTTAATTCTAATGACCTTTTGTTTTATTAAAAAGGTTTCCTTAGCTAGAGGGGATGGCTTAGTGAGCTAAGCATGTAGTTTGAGAGTTATTAACTCCCTGTGTCCAGAGTTTCACATCCTGTCAGGGCCAACTCTCCAATGTGTCACCAAAAATAATGATTGCTATGAATCTATCTCGTACATTTTCCAACATGTCCTTTTCTAGCAGCTCTCACGTCTAAGAGAATTACACTTTGTGCATTTCAGACTAGTACATATGTCTGTAGCATACCCTAATTCCAAATACATATTAGGGCACTTGTACTATAGGAGAGTCAAGGAGAACCAGGATCCTTCCCTTTTTTTGATGCTCCCCAATTACTGTTTGTACACAGCATAGTTTTAGCAGGCAAATAGGGGTCTTTCCAGAGAGAGGTCTGAGGCACAAGCAAAGTCAAAATCCAGGAGATCAATCAAGTTGATCCCTGTGGGTCCTGGAACACCTTGAGTAGTGCCAGGGTCTTCTGTGGTGACCTGTTCCCTGGGGCCATCTCCCTGGGGCCTGAAGGTTTTGGATCCTCCTCTGAAGATGATTCCAGTGGCAGCATGACACCTGGGACCATAACACTATTAGGCAGAGTGAGACAACTGCCACAGGCAGTAGAAGCTGGAGGGAAGCCTCAAAAGCCCCAGCACCCCCTAGCTATTCACCTCCTTTGGAGGACAGAGCTGTGTGTGTGGCTTGTCTTGCCCTATCAACTATCTTACTGCCCCCAAGTGCTGTGGTAGTCACTGTTCCATCGCAGGTGTTGAAGTAAAATTGAACTGCCATTCCAGTCAGCTTCTTTATGTGGAACGAGGAGAAGATTTCATCCTTTGCTTTAGGCAGCAAACCATTTTGAGCAGGCTTTGCTCAGACCAATTCAGCAAAAGTATAATGTTGTAGTCCTGTGACGGAGCACACACCAAAACACAACCCTCAGTTTGTTACGTCTACAAAAGCAGAGGGCGGTACTGCCACTGCACCTTGACTACTTCAGTTTGCCCACGGGACTTATTGCTGGTGCAACAGGAATGAGTGCTTCTTAAGGCAAAACTGGAAATGAGCAGACATGTTTGCTTCCAGAAGAGAGCAGGTCAGCAGAGTTCTGTTTTGTGAGTTCTGCTGACCTGCCCTATTCTGAAAATGAGTTTTTTGTCTCTTACTGCTTGGTTTCACAACTGCGAGCTTAGTATTGCAGTAATGGTTGGTCCTGCTAGCAGGTGGGTAGCACTGGATACTGCTTAGAGAAAAACAGCAAATACTACGTTTGGGTTTATTCTTTGTGCTACTTGGTCTCTGTCCTTCCTACCATGTACACTGTAATTGCCCTGCTGCATCTGCCAGAAATAAATAATTCTTTACTAAAAGCATTAAAAAAATACTTTCTCTCTTCAAAATAAGGAGTTACAAGCTGTTGTCCTTCATCAACTAGTCTTGAAAAATATTTAAATGTTTATGAGAATGAGCTAATACAAGTAAGTCATCAGAATTTGAATTCCAAGGTTATGAGAACAAAACTGACATGACTAGTGTGGCAATTGCACATAATAGGGAAATGTGCCGTTGTTCTAGACCTAGAATAATGTAAAGGGAATGATCAGAAAATTGATCCCTTATGTTCAGAGCAATTCTGTAGCCTTCAACAAGCTGGGACCTTAGTTATACAGAAACAAAATGATTATTTATTCAGCTAATAGAAAGATAAATTAGATTTCATTTTACAAAGAGCAAAGTTAGTTGTAAATATCTCGCTTGGATTAAATAGAAGCAGCCTAGGCTAAAGTGTCTTTCCAAATGGTATGAGTATTGCTCATTTGTTGACTGCAATCCACTTTTTTCCCATCAAGGATGCACTTCTGTTTGCATTTCCAGCAATCAGGTATTGTTGCTGAAAAAATATATAGTTCTTTCCCGAACAAATAAATGCAATACTCTCCCACTGTGGTTCATGTGTGGTCTCGAGTGAGGCATCATGGTACCTATTTGACAAGAAATTTTGGGAAGGGCCAGGGCTCAGCAGCAGAGCACATAGGCTTTATACTCAAAAGGTCCCCAAGTCAGTCCCTGGTATCTCTATGTAGGGCTGAAGATCTGCTGTCAATCAGCATAGACCAGAGGGAGGCGATCTTTGGGGCCTGTGGGCACATTTAGCAAATTGAGAAACTGTCCTGGGCACCACTACAGCATGGCTGCCATGGGAGGCATTTTAAGCATTTTAGTCTTCTAGCTCTCATGTTTTCAATCTGTGATTGCATTTTAAATCTCTGCATCGCTGCAAGGTTTTGATGTGGTTTGTACTTTTATTGTAGTTTTAGGCTTTTAAATTTTATATTGTGTTTTATGAATTGTGGTTTTAATTTTGATGAACCGCTCAGAAAGCTTTAGCTATTGGGCAGTATAGAGATGTAATACATAAATAACTAGTCACCGTGAACAAGCAACCCACCCAAGGCAGAGGTAGTGCCAGAGCCCCAACGCACGAAACGGCGCCTTTGAAGCCACCATTTTCATTGCCAACAGAAACATATTTAATAATAATAATAATAATAATAATAATAACAATAACAATTTATTTCTTACCCGCCTCTCCGTCTGGATCGAGGCGGGGAACAACAACATGATAAAATACATAAAACTGATTAAAACATGACACATATTATTAAAACTGCATTAAAACATCCTAAAACATCCTAAAAACATCCTTAAAACATTCTAAAATTCCACTGGATATGCCTGCCGGAAGAGAACAGTCTTTATAGCTTTCTTAAATTCTAAAATTTCATGGAAGGCAAGCTCTGCTTCTCTCCAATTGCTTCCTGCCATCTCATTCTCCCTCTCTCTCCATCTCACTCCATCTCACCACCTATAGACACACACACACACTCTCCCCCCATCCTCCATCCATTCACATACATCTCTCTCTCCAAAAATTCACATATCTCTGTACAAAATTCAGTTTACATGGACTCTCTTGTGTTTAATGTTGGTTCTATAAGCATGTAAGAAGATCCCTGTTGGATCCAATTAAGGCTCAATGTAGCCCAGTATCCTGTGTCCAATTGTGACCAGTCCAAATGCATACAGCCCACAAGCAGGATATGAAGGCAACAGCCTGAACCTATTGTTTGCATCCCAGAGACTAGCATTCAGCGGTATGTTGCTTCTATTCTTCTACACACTCGCACACACATTTATATAAACAAATATGGCATTCTTTAACACATAGGTTTTTCATTTCACAGTGCTCCAATTTTACACATACTTGGCATAAATTCATAATGCCAGAATGTTTTGACAAAGCAATGACGGATGATTAAAAACAGGCTGATATCCATTTTATGGAAGAACCATTTCACAATGGAATCTGGTGCACCTTTAAATCATGTATAGGAAACATATTTAAGGAGGAGGAACCTTCTAGCACATGAACTACAAATAGCACACTTATAGGTGCCCTTTCTTGAAAAGAAGTTCACACACCTTTCCCACACCACTCACTGGAGAAAAAACCACCACCACCACCACCACCAACATTTGGTATAAGAAAAAGCACATTGCCTGTGTTCCTCCCCACGGATCCAGTCTGTCGTGCAAGTCCAGCAATCTGCTGTGGACACAGAGCGGTTTTATTATATTCAGTGCTATAAAAGTGTCACAAATAACTAAAATAAATATGAAGTGAATGCAGCAGCTCACATCGTCAGGAACTCCGTGTGTGCACACATGTGAAGGGGGACTTTTCTATCGTCACCTTGGGTAGATCCACCCTTCCCTTGGTGCACGAGTGCAAAGCACTTCTGCTCACACAGGAGGGTGGGGAAAGACAAAATTTCCATCCAGCAGTAGCCCTCTATAGGATGTCATTCTGGAGGCACCCGCAATAGGGAGAGAGCTTTTCTGGCGCTGCAGAGAGGCAGGCCACCTCCATAATAGAGCATCAATGCATGCAGTTTTGGCTCTCTGGCATTGATTACCTACCTGTAATACTGCATTGGAGTTTTGCATTTGGATTAGCAAGTATTTAGACAAATTTAGGATATTCCCTTCTGCCTAGCAAGCATGCAACCACATCGCAGCATACTCTTCGTAATGCTGGGCACAATCTACAGCACTGAAAATACTAGAAACAAATAGATGAATATTCCTGCAAGCTGGACGAAATATGGGGCTTTTGAATGCAAGGACATTATTCATAAGGCAAGGCAGATCAAGTCACAGTATAAAAATCAAAACCATATGGACAGCAAATAAAAAACAGCTTATTCCTCCTCCCTTTCATGAATACTCTCCACTCCTGAAATATTACTTCAGTTTGGCTGTTGTTCTTCATATCTGTCATAAAAGTGATAGAAAGAGGCAGAGAGAAGAGATCTTTCTTTTACTCAGAAGTTTACAAATCCTGAGTGCAGGGCCTAGAACCATGGTTATGTGTGCGTTCTTTAACGTCAAACCTCTCTAATTGGTACACACATTCTGTTAAGCATGAACCGAATTTGACGCATGACCTTTGGTTCCATTGAGCAAAAGAATAAAAAAAATGTAACCCCACATGCAATGTAAGCATGTGCTTCTAATGAAGCCTAAAGTTTGGTGGGACGGGTAGCCTGGATTTGGAACTCTGGCTGTGAAAGTGATGGCCGCCATCTCCAAGCTCTGCAAGCCATCATGCTAAGAGCCATTTTAGATGTGCACTCCCTTTAGAAGAGCTGCTGCCTTTATTTCTGACAAGCGCTAACTGTGCAGCCATAGAAGAGGTGTTGTTGTGAGGCTCCCCTGGGCTTCAGAGATGGCTTGCCAGCTGGTGCGAGGGCCTATTTTGCAAAGAGGAGACTCGGCACTCCTGCTGGGCCTGCCATCCTTGGCAGATGTATCTTTGGATCTGAGCTTTGAAATGCATTTTCTCTGGTTTCAAAAGTATGTCTATAAATCCCATCAATGTTTTCTTTTTGTTTTCCCCCTAGATTTACTCTACCAAATTCTATTTGTTGACTAGCTTATCCTGATCCAAGCACTAGTGCAGCAACTGTTCTTTCCGGAGACCCAAGGGACTGTACTGTAATCGGTGATGGCAATGAGAGTTGGCATGGTTGGGAATTTGCCAAGGGCCTGAACCACAGCAGAAGGCCCACGGACAAGAGCCCCCAGACCTGCTTCTCTACATCATTGCAACCCACTTGTTTACCTACCTCATTCTCTGGTCCAGACAATGGTGATGGCATGAAGGAGCAGTAGTAGAGGCCATTGCCTGCATGATCTGGCAAGCAAATGGATGGTAGCAATAAGGAAGAATAAAGAGGACAATATTTGTGAGAACGTAGATTCACTGAAGGAAAGGGGTCCATTGAGGGGTGGGTTGTCTTGCCCAAGAGCACTCCAAAACCTGTAATATTTCCTTTGCCCATTCATCAGTCCTTAGGATGTAGTATACCAGTAGCTACACCCGAAGGGCTGCCTATCTCTACGTTTGCCCATCTATACTTTGAGATCAAAGACCTGTCTCCAGATTCCATCTTAGAGGCACAGCAAATACTGGAAAGAGCTTTTGCGGTGGTGGTACTTTGGCTTTGTAGCCGTTGCCCATGGGGAGGCATACCTGACACTCGCTCTGATGTCTTTCCAGGCCCAGGCAAAGTCCTTTGTTTTCATTTCCCAGCCTTTTAGGCTTTTTAACTCTGGCTGATCCTCAGAGTAAAACCCCTCCCTTTGAAAGTGTTACTTTTTAAAAGCTTAATTCCATGCACCGGCAGTTCCATAGTTTAGTGTAAGCCACCCCAATATAGTTGAGAGATAAGATTTATTTATTTAAGTAAACAAATAACTATACAAGGACAGCAGTGCAGAAGTCCGACGCAAAGTTCTGATGTCATCCCAATCTTACGAGCACATACTGTGGTGGGAACGTTTCAAGTTTAGGGTACCCTTCTTATTCTATATGTTGGTCGGTAATACTCTGGCCTTGACTAATGTCGCTTTGCAATAGCAAAAAAAGGCACACACTTTGTTATTCACCATAGTGAGCAATCCTATGCATGTTTAGAGAGAGAGAAAAGCCCTACAACTTTCAGCTGGCTGGGGAATGTGGGAATTGTAGGACTTTTTCTGTCTAAAATTATGTAGGATTGTGCCATTTTTGTTTTTAGGCTTATAGCTTTTAAGTTATTACAGTGATTTTAAATGTATGTGCAGATTGTATGTTTTCGCAGTTTTAATTTTTGTATATTGTTTTAATCTTATGTAAACCACCAAGATAGCTTCGGCTATGGGGTGGCATACAAATGTGAAGAAGAAGAAGAAGAAGAAGAAGAAGAAGAAGAAGAAGAAGGATATAGAAACCAAGTATCACTACCAAACTAGGTGTAAAATCAGGTTTTGTATTAAAAAAATATATATGTTTGTGTGTGTGTGAGTATGACTACAGCACATGCATAAATCTTTCCTTGAGGACCACATTTTTCGTATTCATGCACCCACTGAAGTATTTGTCTACATAACAGGAGAAATATCCCATGCAGTATGAAAAAGAACATAAGCCTCCAATGTCAATGATTGATATATATACAATATATATATTGTACATATACAATATATATATTGTAGCTGCTTTTGCTCTGGTGTTGCTTGTAAGCTACTGTTCCATGCCGGTATGCTGTGGCAGAAGATCTGAGAGAACTAGTGCTTACTGTGAGACACACCTTAATCCCAGTGCCTCCCAAGTTTCTGCTACTGATTGAAAGAAACCTATAATGCAAACCTAGAGGCTCTTTCATTGGAATGGGAGAACCTGAATAATTTATAACTGGCTGTACATGTAGATTCACTGAGGCCCAGCTTGTATCAATTATGCTCTGGCACACGGTGGATCTGTGTGAGGGTCTGGAGCTGATCGTTCAGAAGTCTGTATAATCCTTTCTCCATATTTCTAGGGCGTAAGGCAGGGCTCCTATGCCATGTATTCTAAAATGGTGCAACCACCGTTCTTCACACAGGCACAGTTCCATCCATCTATTTGATTTCCATTCTCCAGTAAGAAGGGGGAAAGATGAGTACAAAGTACATGGAAAACACTCTTGATAGCACAACCTACAATTGGGCTTATTCTTGATTTTACAGAACAGGACTCTCTCTCTCTCTCTCTCACTCACTCACACACACACACACACACACAAAATGAGGGGCACTTGGAATTTGGAAGATGATGACAATTTTATACAGACCTTTGCCACCCCCTCAGCAAACTCTGTGTTACTCTTCACATAGGGTAGTAACCAAAGTTGCCTGATTGTGTTACACCACTGGGACCCACCACTGGCAAAACAGGAAGGTTGTGCTTCATAAAGCAACACAGAAAATGAACCAAAATACATATATCTGGAACAAGCCGGGGCAGCGGAACTTCCTTCTGTGAGCTTTGCTGACCTCTTCCATTCCAGAAATGAGCATTTTGGCTTATTTCTGGTTGTACCAATGATGGGTTCCATTGGCACATAGCCAGTGTTGACTACTGCCCCTAGTGGCTTGAGAGCTGAAAATGTATGACTATGATAGCAGTCCGGTGTTTTTTGTCCCTAACAAACTGAGACTAGGTGAGAAACAGATGGAGTAGTTGAAAAACTAAATAGCCCGTTCGTAATGTGTTCAGTTGATGGAAATATTTTCCCCTATACAATAGGTGGTAAAAATGTCACCATTAATCAAGATCCTTCCTAGCACTTGCTACTACTCAGTGTATGTATGCTCCAACATACATACACACTCCATTGGTTGCCATACTGCCAGTACAGCCTTGCAGGCTTCAGCCAAGAATGAGAGAGAAATGTGGAATAGTTCTAAGTTTATTGACAAATCATTTTGCTGTATTTTCCAGTGTAGAGTTAAGGGCAATACTTCCCTAACCACCACCATGGAATCATAGATTTGAAGAGGGCCTTGTAGGCCATCGAGTTCATATCCTGCTTGAGGAAGGAAACCCAGAGTTACAGCATCCCAACTGATGGCTCCCTATACTCTACTTGATGACCTTCAGCAAAGGGAGACTCCACCCCTCCACTCCCAGGACATTGGGAGCTCCATCACACCAGCAATTTATCACACTCTCGCCATGCCTGGTATGTGTTTTTGCAGCACAGTACTCACATGACATCATCCCTGTCCTGTGTTCATCTTGCCTCTTCCCCTCTGTTTTCCATCTTATTTTGGAGCAGGGAAAGTCTGGGTTTTTCCCCTCTGTGCGCAATAAAGCTGCTCCTCCCTCCCGTGTCTTGCTGTCCTTATGTGATATTGGACCATCCCATTTTTTGGGGGGACATGTGTGTCGAAGGGCAGTCTTGCTGATGGGCACTACGGTTCTCCACTCAACTGCTCAACCATGAAGGGGGAAGGAGAGAGGGCACCCAAACACCCCAAGGAGAAGGCAAGAGAGGCTGCCGCTGCCCGTGCCCAGGACTCAGTCCCATTCAATTCTATGGTTCTTACTCCTGATTAGATATGTCTAGGTTTCCTGACCAGAACAATATCAGCTTCCCCTTGCCATGCTAACATTGACCACAAACTTCTCCAAAAACTAATTGTAATACTTTTACAATTGGGCAAAGGGAGATATGGCGTTGGCAGAGCAATGTGCCGTTACAGGGGAAGGAGAGATAGATATCTAACACCCGTCTTACCTTCCAATTGCTCTGCTAACCCGGGGAACTTGGAGAACGAACCAGGCCACCCACAGAACCTCTCCTTGCTCCTATGTAATGCCAGGTCAGTTAAAAATAAAACACATATCATCCATGACCTTCTTTCAGATGAGGAGGCTGACCTGGCATGCTTCACAGAGACCTGGCTGGGAGATGACAGTGGACCGACATGGGCGCAGGCCCTCCCAGCTGGGTACTGTGTTAGTGAGCAGGTGAGGGAAAGTGGGCGGGGGGGTGGAGTAGCTGTGGTCTATAGGGATAATCTTAACCTGACCAGACTTCCTGTTCGTGAACTGAATCACATCGAGTGTGTGTACCTGAGTCTGAAGACCAGGGATAGACTAGGGATTTTCTTAGTGTACCGGCCACCCCACTGCCTATCAGACTCCCTGGCCGAGCTCACGGAACTGGTCTCGGAGCTGGTGCTGGATTCGCCCAGGCTTTTGGTCCTGGGCGACTTCAACATCCCATTCGAGACTGGTTTGTCAGGTGGAGCTCGGGAGTTCATGGCATCCATGACAACCATGGGCCTATCCCAATTGGTCTCTGGACCCACACATTCAGCGGGTCATACCCTCGATGCTATTTTCAGTTCAGAGCAGAGGGATCTGTGGGCGGAGGTAACGAATACCTCCGTGTTGTCATGGACAGACCATTTTCTGGTTAGGTTTAGTATCACGGCTACCACCCACCCTTGCAGGGGTGGTAGACCTATTAAGATGGTCTGCCCTTGAAGGCTGATGGATCCTTCTGGATTTCAGAAAGCCTTGGAGGGTTTTATGGCTGGTATCGTCGACGATCCTGTAGAAGCCCTGGTCGATAGATGGAATCAAGACCTAACTAGGGCTATCGACACGATTGCCCCCAAACGTCCTCTCCGACCCGCTTCTAACAGGGTGCCCTGGTATATGGAAGACCTCACGGAGTTGAAGCAGAAAGGACGATGACTGGAGCGCCGATGGCAGAAAACCCGACTTCTATCCAACAAGACACGGCATAGAGAACATCTTCGTTCCTATGGGGTGGCAATACGTGCAGCGAAGAAAGCTTTCTTCTCTGCGCGCATTGCGTCTGCAAATTCGCATCCAGTGGAACTGTTCAGGGTGGTGAGGGGTCTAACCCGGGCACCTTCCCCCCTGAATCCGATTTTAGAGCCTTCGGCAGTTCGCTGTGATGCCTTTAACGATCATTTCACAGATAAAATCTCTCGGATAAGAGCCGTCTTAGATGCCGTCGTTATAGCAGAGGCTGACGATGGAGTGTCCAGTGACTCCGCGAGTAGAATTACACTGGATCAGTTTCAGTTGGTGAGTACCGAGGAGGTGGACAAGCTGCTTGGACGAGTGAGGACGACGACTTGCCCTCTCGATCCCTGTCCTTCATGGCTGATCGTCCAGGGAGGAGATGCGATTAGATCGCAATTACAATATATTATTCATGCATCTCTCAGGGAGGGGACTTTCCCATCATGTTTAAAAGAAGCAGTGGTACGGCCGCTTCTAAAGAAGCCCTCCCTGGATCCCCTGGACTTTAATAACTACAGACCGGTATCAAACCTTCCATTCTTGGGCAAGGTGATAGAGAGGGCGGTTGCCTTTCAACTCCAAGTAGTCTTGGATGACACTGATTTTCTAGACCCATTTCAAACTGGCTTCAGGGCGGGATACGGAGTTGAGACTGCTATGGTCACCTTAGTGGATGATCTACGCCTTAGTATTGACAGGGGGAGTGTGTCCCTGTTGGTACTTCTGGACCTCTCAGCGGCTTTCGATACCATCGACCATGGTATCCTTCTGGAACGCCTGAGGGGATTGGGAATCGGGGGCACTGTGCTTCAGTGGTTCCGGTCCTACCTCTCGGGCAGGTTCCAGATGGTGATGCTTGGGGATAGCTGCTCTGCAAAGAAGGAGCTGCTGTGTGGCGTACCGCAAGGTGCCATCCTTTCCCCAATGCTGTTTAACATTTATATGAAACCGTTGGGAGAGATCATCCGGAGGCATGGGGCGGGCTGCTATCAGTATGCTGATGACACCCAAATATATTTCTCTATGCCTTCGATAACAGCGCCAGCTAAGGATAGTGTGTCTCCTCTGAATGAATGCTTGGAGGCGGTAATGGGCTGGATGAAGAAAAACAAACTGAAGCTGAATCCAGACAAGACGGAGGTGCTTGGTGTCAAAGGCCGCAACCTGGGTTTGGAGGTGTATCAACCGGTCCTGGATGGGGTTACACTCCCCCTGAAAGACTGTGTTCGCAGCTTGGGGGTGCTCCTGGATCCACGTCTCCAAATGACAGCCCAGATAGATGCGACGGCCAGGAGTGCCTACTATCAGCTTCGGCTGATACGCCAGCTGCGCCCCTTCCTAGAGTTGGAAGACCTAAAGATGGTAGTGCACGCGCTGGTAACTTCGAAGCTTGACTTCTGCAATGCACTGTACATAGGGCTACCTCTGTGCCTAGTCTGGAAACTTCAACTAGTTCAAAACATGGCAGCCAGGTTGGTCACCGGTACATCTAGGGGTGACCATATTACGCCAGCTTTAAAATCGCTCCACTGGCTGCCAATTAGTTTCCGGGCGAAGTATAAAGTGTTGGTTATTACCTTTAAAGCCCTACATGGTTTGGGTCCAGGTTACCTGCGGGATCGCCTTCTCCCATACAATCCACCCCGCACGCTCAGGTCCTCTGGGAAGAACTTATTGCAGTTGGCCAAGACTAGGCTGACAACTGTTACCCAGAGGACCTTCTCTTCTGCCGCTCCCAGACTGTGGAATGACCTGCCGGAGGAGACTCGTCAACTTAACAGTCTTTTAGAATTTAAGAAAGCTATTTGTGGAGCGAAGGATGAGAAATGAAGAGGCGACACAGAGTTGGGATTTAAAAAAGGGCCACTTTATTTATTTACAAGAAAAGCAAGCATAAAGGGGGGAGGTAACCTAAGCGGGCATTTTGCATGGCCAGCCAGGCCATTGAAGGGGTCGGGCGAGACGTTCACAGCCCGGGAAGTGGCGCCTGCTTTTTCGCCGCCCCCCGAGCTTCCCCAATCTGAGGTGGGGGTGGCCTTCCGGTGTCGTCTCCACTCGTGCCGCAGGGCTCCGAGTAGACGAGATGGGTTGGCCCCAAAGGTAAGCCTTATCCCCCCAACTGATGCCGCAGGGCTCTCAGTGGTTGGCCCTCAGGCGTTACCAATCACTTGAATAGTGCCCGTGAATGCTCACCATTAAAAACATATCAAATGCCCGCTCCTACCGCCACAGGGGGAGACAAAACCATTACACAGTCTCCCCCCCCTCCCCCCGGAAGCAGAACATTACGTAGCCCTTCCTGAATATCTGCTAAAAATAACTGGTTACCAGGCGGAGACCGGTGAACCCCGTCGCGCCTATAGAGCTCCCTCCGAAAACGGCTAATGTTAGGATGTTGAATACTAAAGTCCCCATGCTGCGCTAGGGCCTTAAACCTCTCAGTATTAACCCGCTTTCTTGCCTTTCCAATAGCAAGGGGATGACTGGACACCCACCAGTTCATCCGAGGCAAGATGCAAATAGCAAGGGGATGACTGGACACCCGCCAGTTCATCCGAGGCAAGGTGCAAATAGCAAGGGGATGACTGGACACCCGCAAGGTCATCCGAGGCAAAGTGCAAATAGCAAGGGGATGACTGGACACCCACCAGTTCATCCGAGGCAAGGTGCAAATAGCAAGGGGATGACTGGACACCCGCCAGTTCATCCGAGGCAAGGTGCAATTAGCAAGGGGATGACTGGACACCCGCCAGTTCATCCGAGGCAAAGTGCAAATAGCAAGGGGATGACTGGACACCCGCCAGTTCATCCGAAGCAAGATGCATGACCATATAATCCGTATGCCGGGCCAGCGTTGTCTTATATGCTGAAAATCAGCCAAAGCTTGCAATATGAGGGCCTTGCCCGTCATTAAACCCAAGTTGTTCCCCCCTAAATGCATAAGCAAAACCAGTGGGGGGAACCGAGCAGAATGCTGCTGCAGCAAGGTAGGGGTGAGCTCATCCCACCGCATACCACATTTTCCTAGCCAACGAATGGTTGCGTGTTGACTCAAGCCGAGCTGCGATCCAAAGCTGGAATTGGCTGCATGCTTGCTGGCCCAGAGACCATACTGTGGCTGCATACGGAAACCCGCACACTGGCAAATCTAGAACAAACATGAAAGCATTAGCATCCGCTGCGTCTAGCTTAAGTGTTTACATGCCTCACACATGTTTTGAATGCTGTGGACCGCCATCTGCCTGGCGCCTGAATCTGAGGAGAAAATCCTCAAGCCGCTGCTGTAGACGCTGCACCGATGCGAAAGGAATGCATTTCAAACATTGCTGCGTGCAGACCCATATGATCAAAAGCCCACCTAGCTATTGCCCAGAATTGGTATTTCGTGAGGGGCGTGCCCTCCTGGTGGCAAAACAGGAAAACCAGCATCCTTCCCATGCCGGGTTACGAAAGCTGCTGAAGCCTGCAGTGGGCATAAGTCTTCGTTGGTAGAGGGGAATAATGAAATCCCACGACCTAACCCGACTGATCTGTGTATGAGTATCGAAGAAGCAAACGGGCCTCTGCGCTCTTTAAAAAGCGATTAGAAAATTGCAACGCCCGTGTGAAAGTATCTAGCTTAGATGAGGCCAGAAACTCGGATATCCCGAATGCCCCAAAAAATGTTGTTAATGCTGCTGCGAGGAATAAGCCTGGTTCATACTGGGAGTGGCAAAGTAGCGGCCACTGTGCCCGTAGCCCGAGTAAGATATCTGGGGGTAATGGGAGCCAATGCATCGGGGTGCGAGGTGAAGCGTTTGCCCAGCCGCTAAGGGCCCTGCGCACCCGGAAATCCGAGGTACGATCCTCCAGGCCGCGAGCTATAGCCCTAAAAGCTAAAGCTGCTAGCTTGAGAGAAACGGTGCGTGTTGACAAACCTTTACGTGTGGCATGAACACAGAATTGGAGCACATGCTCCCCCAGGATGGGCCACATGAAGTTGCAGTTGATTTGCCATGCGGAATGCCTGAAATTCCATACCTGCGTTGCAATAAGCAGCCCTGGTGTTAGGCGCCAAGGACTGCCCAAATAGCCTGCTCTATCTCCTCCTTCAAAGGAGCCAAAGGGATAGAGGCATGTTCTCCGGCCTTGCAAGGGCCCAGGAGCCAATTCCCGAAACCTCTGCACCTGATGTCGGGACACAGCATCTGCAATATCGTTATTCAGCACCGGAATATGCTTTGCCCGAAAAAAGATTGTCAACTCAAGACAGTGAAGAGTAAAGGCTCTTACCAAGCTCCTGACACGGGGATTATGAGAGGAAAGGGGATTGATTACCTATACTGTGGCCTGGTTGGCACACCAGAACAATACAGTGGTGTTGGCTAAATTATGCACCCACACACGTGCTGCCACAACTATGGTGAATAATTCAAGGAATGTAAGGTCCCGGCATGCGCCGTCGGACCGCCATTTTCCGGGCCATTGTGCTGTACACCATCTCTTTCCCCAGATAACCCCAAAACCCCATGAACCTGATGTGTCAAAATGTACCCACCAGTCTGCCTTTACCAAAAAGTTCTAGCCGCCAAAATGATACCCTATTGAAATGTTCCAGAAAATTTAGCCATACAGCAATATCGGCTCACCTGGCCTGTGTAACCCTAATGCAATGATGCGGCTTACGCCAGCCTGACATAGCCCAACAAAGGTGTCGTAAAAAGGCCCTTCCAGGGCGATGACCCTGCAGGCGAAATTAAGATGACCCAGTACTCCTTGCAATCTCCTCAACGACACCTTTTATTGCCTAAAATGTTCAGAAGTTTACTGCGCAATATGCCTAGCAGGAAATAGAGCATCCCATGGGTAGGGCATAATCCACATAGAGTTGCCCTTGGAAGCAAAAACTTAATAAATTAACATCTTCGGGGTGAATGGGCATCATGCGAAAGGCTGCTTTATATCGCATTTGCCCCACAACGCCCCGTCCCATTATATCGCACCATATGCACAGTCTGAATAGAAAGAAGCATACCTAACTGAACTTAAATGCTCAGGAATTGCATCTTTCCGGATGCGCCCCCTGGAAAGAACAGGTAGTGTATTAGCCGGAATTCACCTGGTGCCTTTTAGGCACAATCCTGAATGGTGACACTTGCAAATGAGGAATGGGGGGGGGGGTCAGAAATGGCCCCCAAAACCATACCTGTGCCGACTTCTTTCCCTATCTTTCCCGAGCGATATCCTCCATCAGACTGAGGGATTTCTGATTTGTAGACCATGAACTACAGCTAACTCCTTGAAAAGGGGTGCGAAAACCTTCCCTAAAACCTGAGCTAAGATACCAAGCGTCTCGCCGTCTGTGGTACACTGCCAGTAACCCGTTAAGCGGTTTAAGCTTGACCGGGCTGGGTCCCTTTGGGAGGAGGTTGTTGCCCCCCAGATCGTTTGGGGCCCTGTGCGTCCTTACCAGGCCATTTTCCACTTCTGTTTTTAAAACAGTTTGATGCTGCGTGATACCTTGAGCCAGTTTGACATTCGTGTCTGAATTTACAGGGATTACGTGTGCAGCAGCCTTTATTGAAGTCCCAGCAGAGCGGGCAGTGTTGAACCGCCTGGCCCGCGTATCCCCTAGAGGTAGACGCGGGCTGTTGCTTGGCAAGGATATGTCCGCTATCCGCCCTGTCGCCAAATCCAGGCCGGGCTGGCGTCATGAACTGTAACCACAGGTCATGATCTTTGACATCCCACCGAAGGGCGTGATCAAACGCAGCCCTTCGACGAAATGATTGGTCGTAAGCCAGCCAAGCCCCACCCTCGCACTCGGAATACGCTCGATAGATCATATCGAGGTATTTTGTTAGAATAACTCCCTTTCCTGGGAAACGTTGCAAGATTACTCCCATGTATATAAGAAATCCTGGCAACCAATTGGCCCAGGTGTGCGCAACTTTCTTCCTTTTAAACCTTTTTGCCTGTTTGTCAATACCCTTATCTTTATCAGAGCTCTCCTGTTCCCTGAATAATAAGGAGAATATGTCAACGTACTCCCCTCTACATATTTTTTCCCTGGTGGCCGGGAACAGGTGATATCCTAAAGGTGCGGAAGTGCTACCAGTAGGAATACAGTCATGTGAAGCACCTGCGTAAGGATCCCTAATGTCCTGGGAAACGCTGGTCGCAGCCGCACCAGCAGGTCCCTGCCATCCCGCAGTGCAAGCAGCCATGGCATCTGAAACTTGGGGTTGTGGTAGCCCCTGTTGAATAGTGTTAAGTTGGGCGTCTGGCTGCTGGGGCTGCACCGTACCCATCGGTGCCACCCCAGCTTGTAAAGGTGTAATTGCGGAGGCAGAAGAAGAGACCTGGGAAAAATTTGGTTGGGGAGACCAAGATGGGTGAACAACGTTTCCCATCTGCGAGCCCAGACTGGTGAACCATGGCGTAAAACCCCAATGAGCTGACGTAAACCCTGACGCTTGGGGAACCGTTGTGGTGTAATGCGATGGCAGCTCACCTTGAGGCGTAGGCACGGGTCCCAAAACCAGAGTGGTGTGTTGAAGAGTAGGCTCTGGAGACGCCACCGTATTCTGTTCTTCGATGGAAATGGGAAGAACTGTGGCTGGACTCACTGCCGTGACTGGCACTTCAGTGGAAGGTTCACCTGAGGCGCCTTCCATTGCCAGTAGATGAGCTGAAAGAGTGTTCAATAAATCGTCATGTCTTTTCTTACGGGTGTGCCTACGTTCAGTCTGAGTGCGTGGCGGGATTGGAATTGGGGTAGCAGAGACACCTTTTTCCTTTCAAAGCTTGTAATCTGGCTACAAGACTGGAGACCTGTGGGTCCAGTTCTTCCTCGGAGGAGGAATTTTCAATGGGCCGTTTACGTTGTGAAGATTGTGCGGGAGCCTTTCCCTTGCCTTTCCTCCCTCCAATTCCTTTCTTCGGAGGCATGATGATGCTGCGTTAACAGCTGTCTTACTAGTAAGACTATAATACCAGCTGGATTAAACAATAATGAAATAACTGACCAGGTGGCCTGATTCCTGCTAGTGCGTTTAATACCCACAAGATTAATTGGCAATAGAATAGCTGCCTTGCCAGCGGGTTTTTGGACTAAGGCAGAAAACCAAATTAGGGATGTTAATAACACCCCCTATGAAGCAATTATTCTGAATCAAACCAGGTTATATACCGCAGCTTTTCCTGCACTACCTGGAGATGGTAGGGATCGAACCTGGGGCCTTCAGCTTGTAAAGCATACGCAGTCCCCTTGATCTACAGCCCCTGTACGATTGCACTTAGCCAATAACAAATATCAACTGCTAAAACAAATATCCCATAAAGCTGCTTTATCCAATGCAGTCTCCCATCCAAAACCTGACCAGGGCTGACCCTGCTGAGCTATACGACAAGGCAGAGAACCCTGAGTCTCAGCCACTCCCTGTATAGTTAACACTGCTCTAAATTCCCACTTAGAAAACAGGTATGTATGAGTAAATTAGGTATTTATGAATACGAACCAAGGGGGAGGGTCTCCAAACCCCCCCTCCCCAAAGAAAATTTCCCGCCTGCTGTATTTCAGATGTCCCCCAGCAACGTTTAAATTGACTAGGAACAGCCTATTAACGCCCCCCCCCCCCCCCGGCTACCCAAAACCTGAAAGGCACAGCCTGGGGGGGAAGTAATCCGTAGCAGCCGCCTTCCGTTGCCGCTGTCCTGTCGCAGAAGGCTCTTATGGAGTTGCTCCTTCCTTCTTGCCGCCTGATTGCCCCTGTCTCCAGCCGGGTTGCGCTGCCTTGTGCAGCTCCCAGCAGCAGGGCAAGCGCTTTGTTGCTGATCTCGCCGCCGCCGGGGTCCTCCTCTGCAGCCGGCTTCTTTCCAGGGCAGCCCTCCTGCTGATCTTCGGCAGTTCCCTGCCTCTAGCTGCAGCCGCGCTGTATGTGGAGGGGGCGGGATATCCGGTGGCTTCCTCCTTCGCGGACTCTTCGGCCGCTTCCAAGGCCCTGCACACACGCTGTGGTGCTGCTGGCGCCGCAGCAGCACCGCCGGCTTTCTAGCCGCCTCGAGCGGCCGCCGCCGAGCGGCCAGCTGCCGCGGAAGCGCAGCGGGAAGCCTCTTCAAGCTGCTCCTTCCCGCTTGCTGTGTTGCCCAGCTGACTCCTCTTGAAGCCTCCAGACGCTTCTCTGGTAAGTCTCTCTTCTTCCTCCGCCGCTTCTCGTCAGTGCTGTTCAGCTCTGCTTCGCTGCGAGCTGCGCAGCACACAGTGGAGATTTGGAGGGGTCTTGGTCCCCCTTAAATAGCCACAGACCCCTCCTATCTCCGGTGGCACCACCCTGGGCCAGCCTATGGTGGCCCCCCACGTCACCTCTCCCCATCCTCGCCCGCAATCTCCTCTCCCCATCCCAGCGGGCAGGGTGGGGAAAGGTCTAAAGACTGTTCTCTTCCGGCAGGCATATCCAGTGGAATTTTAGAATGTTTTAAGGATGTTTTTAGGATGTTTTAGGATTTTTTATGCAGTTTTAATAATATGTGTCATGTTTTAATCAGTTTTATGTATTTTATCATGTTGTTGTTCCCCGCCTTGATCCAGACAGAGAGGCGGGTAAGAAATAAATTATTATTATTATTATTATTATTATTATTATTATGATGATCTTAGGGGAAAGCATAGTGTGTTGTTTTACTATAATTGTGCAGTTTCAGGCTGCCAAGCTATTGTATTTGTGCAATATATATATATATATATATATATATATATATATATATACTACAGGGGAAGAGAACGTAGGAGGTGGGGTGGGAGATTTCACTGGCATAGTAGTGATACAGGTGAAAAGATACATGAGCTGAAATAGCACAAAAATGCACAGACGTGAAAGTGCTCAGTGCTAGACTTACTAAGGAAATGGAGGGGGGAACCACGGAGGCAAACCAGGGGGGGAAAGTAGGTGTGGTGGAAGCCTGCTTCTATGACCAATCTATTTTTACCATTAAGGAGCTTCTAATAACATTCAACCCAAATCTAATCTCTTGTAACTTAAGCTCATTAGATCTTATCTTGGCCTCATTGGTCACAAGTATTTCCCCTTTTCTGTGTGGAAGCCCTTTTTGTATTTGAATTTTGTATTTTGTATCATGTCCTACCTCAGTCTTCATTTGTACAGATAAATCTACTCAGAACTCTCAACATTTCCTCTTAGGGGTTTCCATATACCTGGCCATCTTCATTGCCCTTCTCTGGACCTGTTCCATTTTTTCTATAACCGTCTTAAAGTTCAAGGCCCAGAACTAGGCACAGTACTCCAGATGAGGCTGGGCTAGTGCAAAATAAAGTGGAACCAGTTCTTCCCATGACTTGGAAACTATGGTTCTATTAATGCACCCTAAAAAAATAATAATAAAAAATAAGAACACATTAGTGGATTTTATCATTTGCCCTGCTCTGGTTCCACTTTGAACATTCTTTGACCTAGTTGAGAAATATCTGAGAGGGGATAAATAGTTTAGAATGTGAAATAGATTTGATGTCTAAGATGTTTTACTCTAGGATATTATGACAAGGGGAACATGTGTTCTTCATTGCTGCTTCCCAGCTTCCCAAATGCCCCTCCAATGCCTACGGATGAACCAGGCACAAATCTCTTTCAGCTGGCTAGGCATCAAATTGTATGACTCAGAAGTGGTACATTTTTCTCAGACAAGTGTTTCCCAAACTATTGCCCCCTCTCCCTTGCCAGTTTATTTACTTTGGGAGAAATCCAGAGGGCAAAGCCTAATATGTTCTCCAGACTACAGTTGAAGATAGAAGATTTTCTAGTTTCTGCTTTCTTGGGACCAAGAAAGGACCAAGTTGTTGAAATATTAAACACTGAGTTGTGCAGGGAATAGCTCGGTGGTGAAGAAATGTATGAAAGCCACAAGACCCCCCCCCAAAAAAATATTTACCAATATATGTAGTTTATCATTCACTACCCCCAAACAAGATCCTACAGATGTCATATATACCAAAATGTAAGACAAAGGATGCAGTGGTGAAACCCATTTTATATTAATTACAGAGTCGTGTGGCACCTTAAAGATTAGCAAATTTATTATGACGTAAGCTTCCATGAACCCCATCCACTTCATCAGATGCATGAAGTGTTATCCTGAGTTACAGGCATGTATATGCCTGGTTGCAGTGGGGTGGAGCAGGATAACACTTCATGCATCTGATGGAGTGTCAGGATAGAGGCTCTCTATCATCTCCTGCCTCCCTGGTTTATGGTAGACATGAAATATATGAAGAGACAGCAAAAATGACAAGAGTACCAGTAGCAATAATTGACATTTGTTTAAAAAACTGAACTATGGCAGTGAGAAAAAAGAAAATCCTTTTGTTCCACTCATGTCTGCAACATGTGATTCTGTGGGGACCTTCTAGGGTGTGAGTGGCCTTCTGAATTTGAACCAAAACAGAGACAGTCTGTGTTCATTGTGATGAGTTCAACAGGCAAGGCTATTACTCATATTTTGACAGGATGTTATTTATTGGTTTGCTTTGTTTGTATAAAATCACTCCACCAAGAACCAGTGCAATATCTTAGCTTCACAAAAAGTCTATGAAGTAGGTTAGGATGAAAGGTGGTGATTTGCCTTCTCCCATCAAAGTGGTCAAAACTGAGTGGAGTTTTGGACCTGTGTCCAAACATTCTAGTCCAAGCCCAACAACTTAGTCAGTATATCACACTAATTCCAATTTGGGGGGGGGGGTGCGTTTAATCATAATGTCAGTTCTAGAGTTACTGGAAGTGCCTGATGGTTTGAATGAGATTCAGGAGGTCTCACCCATGCAGTGAAGAGTGTGTCTAACTTAGGCTGACCAGATAAAATCCAGGTCAGGGCTCATGTAACTTTAACAGTTGTAGAGAAAAGGGAATTTCAGCCAGTGTCATTTGTATTAGGGTGACCATATTTTGGAAACCAAAAAGGAGGACAACATGGCCGCCCCAAGGGGGCATGCCCACCAACATGGCCGGCTCCCAAAGGGACATGTCCACCCAAAGATGGCCTTGGTCACATTTCTGATTTCACAGCACACAATTAAGGCAAACCTGTTCTACATAACATCTTAATGTTAAAATCACTGAGACATTCAATGTATTTGAAATTACCTTCACTCCTACTTTTGTAGCTTTTGCTGTACTTTAAAGATTTTGCTATACTTTGTGTGATACAGTCTCCCTTTCCCTCAAATATCTTTTCTGACTGCAAATCCTTCATTGGATGACCATAGTCTCACCTTTCCTAACATTTAACACTCTTTCCCCATCACCTTTCTCATATTCATTCTCACAGCTTCAGCATACTGCTACCACTGAACAAATGAAGCAGTTGACAAGTACAGAAAAAGCTAGTACAACAAACTAGCAACCTAGCATTAAGAAAGAGTATAAAATACTATTACCCTGCAAGCATTAGCCATGGAATAAAATGGACTAAAGGGTTGTTGTTGTTGTTGTTGTTGTTGTCACTTCTCACTAGCACCTCTTAGCTTGTTTCAACTTCTGATTTATCAATGAGAAACTAATCTAACAATGTGTCATTATATCTCTGGTTCATTAGCCATGTAAACAAGACCATGGTCAGTAGCAATACAAAGAAAGGCCAGAACAGATGCCCATTATCACAATGCTAGACAAATATCTCCTGAATTTACACTGTTTCAGTGTGCAGAGAACAGAAATCTCAATCAGGGACCCAAAGAAAACTGCCCAAAGAAACCTCAGAAACAAGTCCCATTGATTTCAATAAAGCTTACTCCCAGATAAATGAATATAGGATTGCAGCCACTTCACATATGTTCAGCTTACTCTAGCAAGTGCAAGGCCCTCCTGTCAAGAAGAACTATGCACTCATGAGAACCTGGCCTCATGGATCATGCAACCAGCAGGTGCTCGCCAGAAAGACGCTTTTAGAGCCTAGGAGATCCAGACACACTCAGACAAGCCAAGACAAGCCACACTATGCACTCACATGTTATCTTGCTGGGACAGAACAATTTTGGGAAAAGACAATACTTTGTTATCGACCAGACATTACAGTAATAAACAAGAAAAACACACCTACCTCATTGATTTAGCAATACCTAATGGCAAAAATGTTGCAGAAAAGGAATAGGAAAAGAGAGAAAAAATGGCTATGGAAATTAAAGAACTGTGCAGCAGGAAAAGGTTACAATTATTCAGTTAATCACATCAGTCACCAGCAACACACACACACACACACACACTACAGAAAACCTTCAGAAACTGGGCCTACCAAACTAAATCCACACCAACATCCAGAAAGCAGTCATACTTAAAACATTTTTAAGAAGGATGAATAAGTATCAGCAATTGTTACAAAATATACATCATGCCAGTTATCTCAAAGCAAATTGGAGAGGAAGGTCTATGGGTCAAAATGCATTATTAAAAAAATGAATTGCTATCTTCTAGCACCAGCTAGAGACCCACCTCTTTCTTTGCACTCTGGAAGCAGGTGGGAACAAACAACTCAAGCAAAGTAGGTGTCAGCCAGACCTCTCTGTGGACAGTATTCCACAACAGGGGGCTACTACTGAAAAGTCCCACTCCCAAGTAGCCCTGCACCACACCACAGCGTATGAGGGCACTTGGAACAGGACTTCCAATAACCACCAAAGGTAGGATGACCATATGAAAAGGAGGACAGGGCTCCTGTATCTTTAACAGTTGTGTAGAGAAGGGAATTTCAGCTGGTGTCATTTGTATGCATGTAGCACCTGGTGAAATTCCCTCTTCATCACTGTAGTTAAAGCTGCAGGAGCCCTGCCCGCTTTTGTACCTGGTCACTCTAGTATAGCTCCTGCAGCTTTAACTACAGTGATGAAGAAGGAATTTCACCAGGTGCTGCATGCATACAAATGACACCAGCTGAAATTCTCTTCTCTACACAACTGTTAAAGATACAGGAGCCCTGTCCTCCTTTTCATATGGTCACCCTAACTTAAATGGAATTTGCTTCTTTCCATGCACTTAGGCATAGCAAGTGTTCCTTAAGCATGCTTAAGTGCATGGAAAGAAGCAAATTCCATTTAAATTAGGGTGACCATATGAAAAGGAGGACAGGGCTCCTGTATCTTTAACAGTTGTGTAGAGAAGGGAATTTCAGCTGGTGTCATTTGTATGCATGCAGCACCTGGTGAAATTCCCTCTTCATCACTGTAGTTAAAGCTGCAGGAGCTATACTAGAGTGACCAGGTACAAAAGCGGGCAGGGCTCCTGCAGCTTTAACTACAGTGATGAAGAGGGAATTTCACCAGGTGCTGCATGCATACAAATGACACCAGCTGAAATTCCCTTCTCTACACAACTGTTAAAAGATACAGGAGCCCTGTCCTCCTTGTCATATGGTCACCCTAGGGACGCCCCAGCAGGTAAGTGCCCTGCGCACCCCCCCACCCCGCGCTCCTTACCTGCTGCTGCTGGGGCGTCCGCTTCCCTCCGTGCTCGGAATCTACTGAGAAACAGGCTTCCTGGCCTGTCTCTCATTAGTGCGCCGAGTGATGACATCATCACCCGGCGCGCTACTGAGAGTCAGGCCACGAAGCCTGTTTCTCAGTAGATTCTGAGCACCGGAGGGAAGCCCCAGCAGGTAAGTGCCCCGCGCACCCGCGCACCCGCGCACCCGCCCCCCCGCCCCACGCTCCTTACCTGCTGCTGCTGGGGCGTCCGCTTCCCTCCGTGCTCGGAATCTACTGAGAAACAGGCTTCCTGGCCTGTCTCTCATTAGTGCGCCGAGTGATGACATCATCACCCGGCGCGCTACTGAGAGTCAGGCCGTGAAGCCTGTTTCTCAGTAGATTCCGAGCACCGGAGGGAAGCCCCAGCAGGTAAGTGCCCCGCGCACCCGCGCCGCCCCCCACCTGCCGCGTGCACCCGTGACGTCCCCCCACCTGCCCCGCGCCCCCGCGCCCCCCCACCCGCCGCGCGCATCCGTGCCGCCCCCCCGCCCCACACACCCGCGCCGTCCCACCCACCCACCACGCGCACCCGCGCCTCCGCCCCACCCGCCACCCGCCCCGCGCACCCGCGCTGCCCCACCACCACCCGCCCCGCGCTCCTTACCTGCTGCTGCTGGAGCGTCCGTCCGCTTCCCTCCGGTGCTCGGAATCTACTGAGAAACAGGCTTCCTGGCCTGTCTCTCAGTAGCCGAGTGATGACGTCATCACCCGGCACGCTACTGAGGGACAGGCCGCGAAGCCTGTTTCTCAGTAGATTCCGAGCACCGGAGGGAAGCGGACGGACGCCCCAGTAAGTGCCTCGTGCCGCCAGCCTCCTGACACCGCCGCGTGACCCCCCGCCACCCCGGTTTGCCCCCGCCGCCCCCCGGTTGGCCCGGCTCGCCCCAGGGCCATCTGGTCACCGTTTTGAGGGGCTAAATTTCTGGATTTGGCCCCCAAAACGGTTTTTTCCGCCCGGATGCGGATTTGCTCCCTATTTCCCGGGCATGTCCGGACAAATCCGGGCGTCTGGTCACCCTATTTGTATGCAAGTAGTTCCTGGTGAAATTCCCTCTTCATCACAACAGTTAAAGGTGCATGCACTATACTAGTGTGACCATATACAAAAGAAGGCATGGCCTCTGCAACTTTAACTGTTGTGATGAAGAGGGAATTTCATCAGGAACTAATTGCATACAAATGACCCTGGCTGAAATTCCCTTGTCTCTACAACTGTTAAAGTTACATGAGCCCTGACCTGGCTTTTATCTGGTCACCCTAGTCTAACTAGGCTGGTGAAAGCCAGCTGGAAGAAGAATGCTGGCTGAGGGTATGAAGCTCCAGATATCTTGAAATATGTGGTTGTTTAGGCCATGCTGAAAAATTGAAATCTGCATGTGGATTCATCACTTCAGTTCCCCCCCTCTTCCTAATTGGATGAGCAGTTGCTCTACAGTTTCTGGTACACAATTTTGGACTCCTGCCAGTCTGGCATTTGGTGTTGACATGTGCCTCAGACTGCACTTGTAGCCTTGGTCAACAAGCTCTGCCTAAAGATCAATAAGGCTAATTGTAACTTATTGATTATGTTAATTCTGTTAATTGTTACCTATTGATTCTCTCTGTGTGGCCTTTGATACTATTTATAATACACTGTTGGTGCTGCAACTCAAAGATGGAGGGAGCATTTGCAAGACTACTCTTGAGTGGTTCAGCTTACTATTTTGCAAGGACATCCCAGAAAGAGATGATGACTTGCTCATCATTACCATGGACTCTTTCCTGTGGGATCATGAAAGGTTCCATCTTATTCAATATATACACACAGACCCTGGATGAGATAAATAGAGATGCAGAGTTAGATGCCATCAATGTGCTCATAACCATCATCTCTGTCTTCTTTTGCCACCCAACCCTAAAGCTGCAGTCTCATGCCAACTCCATGTTAGACAATCCTGTCCCATTTTCACAGTAGAAATCTTTATAGGCATTTGTACACAATTTTCATAATGCATACTTACAGGTACATATTATTTCAATGGGTCTATCAGTATGACTAAGGCAGGATCTACACTAAAGCTTTCTAACTGTTTATAACGGTTTTGACAACTGTTGAGACCCAAGACACATTCCATATACTGTTTTCAAAACATTTTCAAACTGTTATATCCTGCTTGGTGCAGATCTGGCCTAAATCTGGATAAACCCCAATGTATGCATTTTTCTGCATATTTTAAACTTGTGCATTTCCCCCCAGGATGTCACATTGCTGGAAGCTGTGTTGTGTACACTGTTCCCAAATATACACATTTTGTATGCACTTTTCCTAACGTATATATTTTTGTGTGCATTTCCCCCCGGATGAGCTGCATCAGAAAGCTCACAAAAATGTCTCCACTCACTGAAAAGTTTGGGAGATGCAAATTGGGTAAATCCATTGAAAAATTAAAAACTCAACAGAGCAAATTTCTCACCCTTCCTTACAGATAATCTTTCATTTTTATTGTGTTTGGTTTTCAAGAACCAAACTCAGGGGTTAAACCAATAAAGAGTTGGAGGGAATATAATCTATTGTTACTTGTTTCTTACTTGATTTACTTACATGTTTTGCAGTGAATTTTTAATCGACACTAATCTATTCCATTTCAATATACCAATTTACTTTTTGCCACAATTATCAGCATGTGAAATTATTAAATTCTGAAAAGCCAGTGTCATGGTGTCACATTATTCAGAATGTCTCCAAAGCTGTTCATAGCAGACACATGGAGGACATCTTTCCCCTGGGAAGAAACATTGACTCTCTGCATCTTAAAGTGTCATGCAGATTTTAATTGAAGTACCAAGTGCCAGGAGAATCCATGTGATTTACAATAATCTCTTAAATTTTAGAAGTGTTATAAGGTAAATAGCCTTGGCTTTCTGTTTCTTCAATCTTACTCCCATTCTTCTCGGTTCCCACCTACATAGTCTGCTTAATATCCTTACATATTTAATTGCTACATTTTTAAAGTGAAGCAAGGCATTAACTCTGTGCATAATTGTGAAATTACAGGGATCATCTGAAGAATCCTTGGGGATCTACAATAGGACTGATGGACAGATGGATATACGATAGGGCTGAGAAAGTGTTCCATCATCAAAATGCAGAGGACTGGGCATTAGACGATTCTCACTATCAATACCACCCCTACTAGTGGGATTGTGGTGGTCAATGGGCCTCAGCTGAATTATCCCAGAGGCATATAGATATAATCATAAGAAGTCAGTACAAAATCCTAGTATTACAACTTGGACCTGCAACACAACCTCAGGAACATAAGAATACCTGAATCGGATCAGACCAAGGGTCCATCTAGTCCAGCATTCTATTCCCACAGTGGTCAACCAGATGCCTGTGGGAAACCCAAGGACATGAATACAATATTACCCTCCTGCCCATGTTCCCCAGCAATTGGTGTACATAGGCATACTGATACTGAAGGTACATATCAGGAACAGTAGTCATTGATAGGGATGTTGTGGGAGTCCAAGAAGGGGGTAGAGTCCTATGGACTCCCACCACCACCTCCAGCTCAGCCTCTCAGTCCCCATTCACTGAATCACTGCGCGCTTACTGGACTTGTTCACTGAGATCCGCAAAGTCCGCAAGCACCCCTCAGCGAGCCGTCATTTTGCATAAAAATGGATGTTGAATTTTACAGAAATGTAATGTACATAAATGCTGACCATAAAGGGTCCATTTCCGCAACATTACGGGCGTAAATAGCCTATTTCAGTGGCCAGGTTGCAGTTTGGACCATTGCAATGGGACTTCATTTCTTTAGGTGGAGAGTAATCCTATGGTCCCTGGAGAGCATCCCAGGGACTAGAGGATTTATTAGAATCCCCTTCCCAACATCATAGACCCACCTACAACCTTGGGTGGGGAGACCACATGAGCTGATCCTTCCACCTGCTCCCTCCCACACCCTCCTGCAGCTGTCATGGAAATAACTATGTTTGTATTCTTTTAATCTCTGTTGTTATTCTTTTATTCTATTTGTCCACCACGCTGAAATTCTTGAATGGGGAGTGGTATATAAATATTGTAAATAAATAAATAAATAAACCCAGGCCAGCTGCTTTCCAAGATCAAAAATGTGGCCTCAGAGGACCTTGTAGAAGTAGACAGGGGGCTGCATAAAATGAGGGTGCCGAAATATTTTCTCCATACTTCTGCCAAATTGTAGTTAATCTGTGTGTCCTTGTGCTGAGAAAGACAGTAAAGTAAGAACCAAACTTTGCTTGAAACTGTTTTAATCTTTCTCTTTAACTTTTGTTCTTGGAGCACAGCTTTAGCAATTGGATCCCAACCTTGTATTCATCCATACAACTTACAGATTCAGAAACCCTACTGTGCAAGTCTCCTCTTGACCCAGTGTTACAGATGCATTTTAGCTGAAAAACTTTCAGATAATCATATCTATTGAAATCCTAGCATTGGCCAAAAGTTAATCCTGTCGCCGCTTAACGGATGAACACCAGACCTGAAAATTTAGAAGACAGAGGATGTATACACAGCCATCTTCCAAACAATTGTAGCTGTGTGGATCTGGATGTATTCATATATTTGATATTAAAGGCCTGTGCCAATCCTGATATTGCTGACCCAACCGTGATGTAAAGCCAGATGTTTAAAGTTTTATTTACTGAAATGATGCTAGAAGCTGGGGCTTGTCTTGATGAGGGGTTTGCCCCGGGGTGGATCCACAGTAGCAGCACCTCTTTTATATGATGCAGCCACCATCGCAAAGCCATCCAGGAGCAAATCCCCAAAGCTTCGGGTGGAAAAAGTCGAGGACTTACCGCAAATTTTTCTCTTGGAGCAAGGGGACGATGGCATCTGCCATCTGTCACCTTGCTTTGGAACTGCAGCTGAGGCATCTGATTGGCTGCCATCTGCCGGGGAGGGGGCGGTCCAGAGAGCGGAATGGCCTCTGGACCACCTCTGCACCTCCAGGGAACTTGTGGAGTGTCTCTTCAATAAATAAATAAATAAATAAATAAATAAATAAATAATACAAAATAAATAAATACATAAATAAATAGGTTTAGGCAATTAGAGGACTAAAAATTTTAAACCCAAAACTCGGGGGGGGATGGGGCAAGGAGCTGACTTCCCCTCCACGACTCGTTTGTTTTTGGATGCTGCGAGGAGGAGGAGGAGGAGGAGGAAAGAAACAACGGGGGTGCAGGAACAGGGGCGCTAGGGGTGGCAGCAAGCCCATCAGCCTCCAAAACCCACATTTGCACTCCTTTCTGTGGGTATTACCCTGGAGAAGTACAATTACGGGATTTTGGATAACGAGGTGCCAATGCAACCTCGTATAGATGCAGGCCTGGATTCTGTTTCAGTTAGGCTGACCATATGAAAAGGAGGACAGGGCTCATGTAACTTTAACAGTTGTAGAGAAAAGGGAATTTCAGCCAGTGTCATTTGTATGCAATTAGTTCCTGGTGAAATTCTATCTTCATCACAACAGTTAAAGTTGCAGGGGCCCTGCCTACTTTTGTATATGGTCACTCTAGTATAGTGCCTGCAACTTTAACTGTTGTAATAAAGAGGGAATTTCATCAGGAACTAATTGCATACAAATGATACTGGCTGAAATTCCCTTTTCTCTACAACTGTTAAAGTTACATGAGTCCTGTCCTCTTTTTCATATGGTCAACCTAGTTTCAGTATATATATCCTGTTACTGTATCCATTATAAAAATGTAATTGACTGGCTATTATAGTGCATCTTTTCATTAAGTTGATGTCACAGTTTAAGAGAGATATTCCTGCACCACTATTATTCTGGCTATAGGTGGCTAAACTATAGGTGTTTGGGAAATGGGATACTTTCTGGGAGAAATCACTGAACACAGCCATTGTTATTTATAGTTATGAGGAAGATGCTTTCCAACTTTTGAACTTGTTCTAATCTGTAGATTATTTGGCCCACACGAGATGCCTTTGTTTCTTATCATTTTGTGGTATCGTGAGAGAAACAAGACTTGAAGAAATGGCTAATATTTTCTTCATCTTGGTTCTGAGGCAAAATAGACATGATGCTACCAACCACCTTGGTGATTTTAAAAATAATTTATTAGCAAGCATGGAGGGGGGGTCATTGCACCTGCCCCATGCAAAGGGGGGAGTTCTAATATTTCCTTCTACAGCATGGTCCAAAGGAATGTTGCCCCACTCTTCAATCCACTATTAGCGCCAAAAGGAAAGCTCCAATTGATGTCATTGTCAAGTCCATACAATCAAAACAAGCCATGGTGGCTTAAATAAGCCATGCTGTCTTGTTTAAATCAGTGGCATGTGCCAGGCACTAATTTCATAATCACTTATCCAGGCATGGTTTGTCATTTTGTCCGAATCCAGATGGCATGGCTCCTTTGAGGGGAAAACAACCCTCAAATAAACCATGGCCTGTTGTAAAGTTATTTGAGGGTTGTTTCCCTGTCAAAGGAGCTATGCCGCCCAGGTTTGGATGGCATGGCAAGCCTAGGCTGACCATATGAAAAGGAGGACAGGGCTCATGTAAATTTCAGCCAGTGTCATTTGTATGCAATTAGTTCCTGGTGAAATTCCCTCTTCATCACAACAGTTAAAGTTGTAGGCACTATACTAGAGTGACCATATACAAAAGAAGGCAGGGCCCCTGCAACTTTAACTGTTGTGATGAAGAGGGAATTTCACCAGGAACTAATTGCCTACAAATGACACTGGCTGAAATTCCCTTTTCTCTGCAACTGTTAAAGTTACATGAGCCCTGTCCTCCTTTTCATATGGTCAGCCTAGGCAAGCCATGCCCAGGTAGATAATTAGGGAAATTGTACCCAAGGGAGTAAACAAACCGCTGTGACTTGTTTGATCATGCGAACTGGCCCAATGGGAGCTTTCCTTCTGGGGATAAAAGCACGTGAGAGGAAGCAATTCTCTTCAGGGCTGCAGTAGAGAAACCTCCTCTCCCCGTGTATTGCAGTCTCAATGACAATCCCCACCCCTATTTTTTAAACAGAGAGAGAGAGGCTTGATTGCAAATAATGTAATAATGTCTAGACTGATCCTCAGGTGAGAATTGGATAAACTAATTTCATTAGTAGAAAGGTAGTGCAGTATAATAGTTAGAGTGTTGGGCTAAGAGCATCATAGGACGACCATTTCATCAGATTGTCATTACTGGCCTCTCATGGTTTTTCCTGGCTCCTTTTGACAATGCCATCCACCTCCCACACATCTCCCACTCCTTCTGGTCTTCTTTCCACAACAAAACAAGACCCAGGTAAATCTGATTTATTTTTGGAAGTGAAACATGCCACCATTTCCTGCTGTGTGCAGGAAAAGTGGCGCAATAAAAATGCCCACTGAATGGGCCACGTGGTCATTGCTCACTTCTCTTTCTTCCCCATGTGAAGAAAGAGGAAGTATTACGGAACAGAAGGGGGGAAGCGACGGTAGAGAAACATGATTCCACCCCCCATCTGTTAATGTTATAAGATGGGGAAGACTAGGGTGACCAGACGTCCGGATCCCCCCGGACATGTCCGGGAAAAGGGGCCAAATTTGAGTCCGGGGGGGGATTTTAAAATATCTCCCAAAGTCCGGAAAAATTGGGCCTCTCCCATGTCATCTGGGCCTTGCTCTTGGCTAGCGCGGTTGCGCTGGCCAAGAACAAGGCCCAGATTGGCGAGGGAAGAGGCCAGAACGATGCGCGCCCGCACTTCCGGGTGCGCGTCGTTCCGGCCTCCCCCCCCGCCATCCGGGCCTTGTTCTTTGCTAGCGCTGTTTCGCTGGCCAAGAACAAGGCCCAGATCGGCGAAGTAAGAGGCCGGAACGACGCGCGCCCGCACTTCTGGGTGCGCGTCGTTCTGGCCTCCCCCCCTGCCATCCGGGCCCTTTTCTTGGCTATCGCGGTTGCGCTGGCCAAGAACAAGGCCCAGATCAGCAAGGGAAGAGGCCGGAACGACGTGCGCCCGCACTTCCGGGTGCACGTCATTCTAGCCCCTTCCCCGGGCCGATCAGGGGCTTTTTACAGCAGAAGCAGCAGCAGGGCCCGGGCTGCTGCGATGAGAGTGGCAACGGCAGAGGAGGAGGAGGAGAAGAAGAAGAAGAAGAAGAAGACAGACAGAGGAGGAGGAGGAGAAGACGGACAGATGGAGGAGGAGGAGGAGGAGGAGACCCGAGGAGGAGACCCGAGGAGAACTGGTGGCGGTGGCAGCAGCAGCGGAGAATTGGTGGTGGAGAAGCAGCAGAGGAGGACGCTGAAGCAGTGGGGCATGAAGAGAGAAGCGGCAGCGGAGGAGGTAAAGCAGCGGCGGTGCTTGTGGCTCACCTTGCACCTGCCCGGGCCAGTTAGGGTGCCTCCTCCCCGTTTTTATGAGCACATGGCGATTTGGTTGCTCTTTGTTCAGCTCCCCTCCGTTTTCAGCCTCTGTGTGCACTGCATGCGGCTCGCCCAAACTTGCTCCCACCGGCACCTGGGCCTCCAGCCAGCGCCGCCTGCCCTGTCCTCCTCCTTGTCTTCCACAGCCGCGCCTTGATTGAGCCGCTGCTCGGGCTTCTTCCCGGTACTCGGACCTCCAGCCAGCATGTGGGTTATTACGGCTGCAGCCGCTGCCTGGGTTCGCTTCCACCTGGGCCGACGTGGTCCCTCCCTGTTTGCTTAGCCAGGGCCTGGCCAGTGGGGCTGCTGGGGCAGCTGATGGTATTTTATTTTCCTGCTCCCTAGACCTAGAGAGAGGGGGGCTTTAAACTGAGGGTGCCTCATCCCCTCCAACCACCAGGTAATACGGTTTGGCTTCAACTGACTTTTTTAACCTAGTGCGCTACCTCAACTTAATCTCCCCCCTTTTTAAAATACAAGGACTGGCACATTCCTCCGCTCTGCGCCCACCTGGGAATTGCTGCTCCTGTGTGCGCCTGTGTGTGTGGTGTGTGTGTGTTAAAGTAATGCAGGCCAAATGAACTGTCTTTAGCTGCAATCTAAGTCTAGTGGGGTGTTGGGGGGTAGATTGGATTTTATCTCTGGCTGCAATGATGAAATAAGTTGTCACTGATTTTCTATCCATTCTTTGGGTACTGATTTTGATGAATTAGAGCCTATCTACACACGCAGGATAAAACACTTTGGAAACGTTTTGAAAACTGTCTGTGGAGCGTGTCCTGGGCCCCAACAGTTCTCAAAACTGTTATAAACCCTTTTAAACCATTTAAAACTGTTTTATAGCAGTAGTGTAGATAGACTCTTAATTGGGTGAATGTGTGTAGAGAGTGGGTTTGCCATGGGTGGGTTTAAAAACTATTATCAGTTTTGCCATGGGTGAGTATGTTGGTGTGTGGTGGATTTGTATTCTATTTTTAGCCATTATGATTATGATTATGATTATTTTGCCTTGGATGAGTGTGGGGTGGATTTTTATTCTCCCCCCCCCCCCGGTTAAGTGTGTGTGTGGAGTTTTTTTTTAAAATTGTCTTGGGGAAGGGTAGGGTTTCCCCCCACTTTGGGTGGGTATGCAGGGGTATGTAGATTTTATTTTTTATTGCCTTTGGTGACCGTGTGTGAGGTGTGTGTGGATGATGATGATTTTTTTTAAAAAAAATGTGGCTCCAAAACTGCTTTTGTGCTGATGCAGGTGATGATGATTATTATACTACATGCGAAGGGATATATGTACTCACAGCTTTCAGCTCGGTTCCAGACATTTCTTTTCTGTATGGCTTTGAGATTATGATTATGATTATTTTACAGTGTGGCTTTGTGGATTCCTCCCTCCCCCCAACCTGGTGAAATTCCCTCTTCATCACAACAATTAAAGTTGCAGGAGCCCTGTCCTCTTTTGTATCTGGTCATTCTGGGAATTGTTCTGTCCCAGCAAGATAATATGTGAGTGCATAGTGTGTCTTGTCTGAATGTGTCTGGATCTCCTAGGCTCTGAAAGCATCTTTCTGGAGAGCACCTGCTGGTTGCATGATCCATGAGGCCAGGTTCTGTGAGTGCACAGTTGTCCTTGACAGAAGGGGCTTGCACTTGCTAGAGAAAGATGCACAGATGTTAAGTGGCTGCAATCCTATATTCATTTATCTGGGAGTAAGCTTCATTGAAATCAATGGGACCTGTTTCTGAGGTTTCTTTGGCCAGTTTTCTTTGGGTCCCTGATTGGAATCTCTGTTTTCTGCACACTGAGGCAGTGTAAATTCAGGAGATATTTGGATAAAAGGAGGGAATCGTTAGTCCATTTTGTTCCATGGCTTTTGTTTGCAGGGGGATAGTATTTTATATTCTTTCTGAATGCTAGTTTGTTGTACTCGGGTTTTCTGCACTTATTCAGTGGTAGCAGTATGCTGAATCTGTAAGTATGAATTTGAGAAAGGTGAGGGGGAAAGAGTGTTAAATGTTAGGGAAGTTGAGACTATGGCCATCCAGTGAAGGATTTGCAGTCAAAAAAGATACCTGAGGGAAGGGGAGACTGTATCACACAGAGTATGGCAAAAGCTTCAAAGTACAGCAAAAGCTACAAATGTCTTTGAATGTCTCACTTGTTCTTTATTTCAGTGATTTTAACATTAAGATGTTATGTAGTACAAGTTTGTTTAATTATGTGCTGTGAAATCAGACGTGTGACCAAGGCCATGTTTGGGTGGGCACGCCCCCTTGGAGGGGCGGCCATGTTGTCCTCCTTTTTGGTTTCCAAAATATGGTCACCCTAGGGAAGATCCAGGTTCAAATCCATACTCGGCCATGAAGTTCACTGAGTGACTTTCAGCCACTCACTATCTCTCAATCTAATCTACCGCACCGATTTGTTGTGAAGATAAAATGTGGGGGTAACTATGTATGCCACCCTGAGCTCCTTGGAGGAAGGGCAGGATAAAAATGAAATTAATTAATTAATTACTAACTGACATCTCTACCAGTGCAGCTGTCATAAAGGCCACATGACCATCCAATCCTTCTAAATGTAATAGCTTCTCATAATGTTAATGCATACAGAAAATTGGAAATCCAGTCCAATTTTGCGCGTGTGTGTGTGTGTGTCCTTTGTTGTGGGGAAAATTTTAGCAGTGAGTTTTCCTGTGACAATATTAAGAATTCACAAAGGATGAAAGAGGTCTTTCATGGTCTCTTTACCGTTGACACAACTTGGGTGTTATTGGGATGGGGGATAATCTTTATGATTTTAATCTTTTAGATTTTTTACAAGCTGAGTTCTCCCCCTTAATGGGGAGCAATGGATTGTAGGGGAGAGCAGGCCAGTAGCAAAGCAAGAAAGGCTGGTAAAGAGCAGCTGCACAGCGACAGCAATAGCACAGCCGCCGCAGCAGCATCTCCTTTCCAGGAGGGGACTGCTGAGCCAATCAGCGCAATGATGAGGTGGGGCCAAAGAGACAGACCCAGCAGAGTGAGATCTCTCCTTTGTTCTGCCTCCAGTTCAACCCGAGGCTCTCAAAAAGTAGTCTTCCCATGCTGCTCCAGGATTGTGGTTGTTGACTTCAGCAGTTGCTGACTTGCCCAAGAGTAAATCCATAGGGAAAAGAGATCACTGAGCTCCCCAAAGAGCTCCAGAAGATGGGCTCAACAAGGAATGAGCCTCCCTCTCTTTTGTGGTGTGATAGGCATTGAGCTGGATCCTTTGCTAAGTGGGATTGGGATTGGCTTCCCTGCTTTCCCATGGTGAGGATTCCCATAAGAGATCTCAGGGACATGGCACCAAGACCAGACTAGCATGGGGGCGGCGAGCTGGCCATCTCCATGGTGTTGGCAAGGGGTTCACAGTAGCGGTCTGTGCAGTGGTGTGCCCCTGGCCCTTCGAACCACCACCACTGCTCCTGGCATGCGGGTCAGAGGAATCGATCAGCAGGTGGGCTGGCTGATTACAGGATCCACACCCCATGCTGCCGCCATGCCTATTTGTCATCCCAGCTACGCCTCTGTGTCTATTTGTCCTCATCCGTTCACCAGCCAGACCCAATTAAGCACTGCCCACACAATATTCTTTTTTTTTTTATCAGTTGCAATCTTTTGCCTATCCATTTTCATATTTTGACATCTGTTTTTGAACTGCAACAAAACGTCTGAACAGATTGGAAAAGAACTAAAAAGCAGGAGTTTTTAATGCTGTGAATATTGTCTCTTTGTATGATTAAGCATATGCAGGAATGTTCAAATTTCATCAGTGTTATGGGGTACAAAAAGGTATGTGTGTGTATGTGTTTTAAATAAGGTCATTTAATGGAAACAATTGCTTCCAAAGCCAGTTTTCGCTGAGGTCATTTTAAAAGAAGGAGGGGTGTTGTAGGTTTCCTTCTATGTATGTCAAATGAAGCTTAGGGGACTATATTATTTGACTCATGCTCAAGCTTCTAGTTTAGTTTGAAGTCCAGATTCCAGATCTCATTAGTTTCTTCAGATCTCTTTCTACAATTGTGGGTGTGTGGGTGTATGATATATATATATATATATATATCATAGCTTATCTTGCTCTTTGTTCTAGTAAAAATATCCAATCTTGGTCAAATATAAATGCTTCTACCCACAAAAAGATAAGGAATAATAAAGTCTAATCATGTCAGTGTTTCATGTTTCAGTAATAGTAATAATAATGATAATAATAATAATAATAATAATATATTTATTTATTACCTGCCTCTCCCAACGGATCGAGGCAGGAAACAGCATCAATCATAAAATACAAAACTGATTAAAACACTTAAAACCAATACATCATTAAAATACCAATAAAACACCAATAAAACAGTAGTGGTATGATTAGCACAAGTCTTATTATTTGTTTAGTAGTTCAGCTCTTTTTTCATATGAAACTCATCTCATAACTTCATCCTCATTTCCTCCAAATGTACACACCTGGACTACACTGGTTTTGATTAGAACGACAGCCACATGGAGAGGAAAGGAGGAGGAAAGACAATCTTGTTCACGGCTGTTACATAGAGTTATAAAGAAACTAGAGGAAATTTCCTGGTTTTAAAGTATATACTCACAGGAAAGTGCAGAAGACACATTCTGCCCGGAGTGGCATTTGAAATTTGCATTCGAGAACTTACCATGATTCTCTTGTACATATCAAATCTGAGAATGTTTTTAAATGGCAAGAGTGGAAGGGGGAGAATGTATGCAGACCATTCTTGGAGTCGTTTCAAGTCCAAAGACATAATTTTTGCAATGAACCTGAAAGAGGCTTAAGGAATGAGAAACTGATCAGATGCATAATTGGACTGAAATTAAATGGCGATGAATTTGTTTGTTTAGGACATTGGTGCTGAGCTCCAAACAGTAGGAAAAATTCTTCCTCTAAACCTTTGTTAATTTGAAATCTTAACTATCAAGACTCATTGATGCAACCCTGTGGGCGGTTAACCTCTTTCTGATACTAAATCTACAAGAATAGTTCCCATAGCAACCTGAGGCCACTTTTCATGTGGCAATAATTTTCTGCAATTTTTCCCCCTAGTACCTTTCTGAGGCACGTGCACAGCAGTGATTAACTATAGCATAGTATGAATGTATCAGGCACTAAGACTGAGACCAGCACATCTCAAAAGGCCACCTCAGAGGAACTGAAGCAAATGTGGCAATGAAATACTCTTGATCCCAATATTTAAGAGCAAAAACCCTTCAGTGCAATCCCATACACATCTAACCGGGAATAGGTCCCACTGTATTCAATGGAGCTCAATCCTTAGTGGGGATGAATGAATCTATCCATTTTGTTTTCCCTCCATTTTCAACTCTTCCCATCTGACATTCATGTTTACAGACTTCGTCTGCATTTTTCACAATATTCTCCTCTTTGTACAGAGGTTTGCCTAAGGTATGCATTTATTGCAAGCTATTTTCATTATTGTAACACTGTTTTCTATGGGTTTCTCCTTAATATAACCCATTTTACCTTAATGCATTTATTTATGTACAATTTTTTTGTTCAGAAATGGACATTGCAAAATTCTGAAACGTGCAAAAACACAGAAAGATAACTGTGTTTTTGTTCACATATTGATTCTGATAGTGTGAATTCTGTAAGTTCTTATCAAAATGTAATTCTGTAAGTTCTCCCACCTCCCAAGTAAGTATAATTAAGTTTGCTGGCCCAGAGTCTATCCATTACAAATCATTTTTAGTTTCTGCTATTTCGGGTATACAGTTACTTCTTTTTATTTTAATGTACACTTGTGATGAATGGTACAAGCGAATCAAAGCATATTTAAAATGTCAATATATGAAAGTGCCTTTTACTGAGCCAGGCAATTGGTTCGTCAGCCAAATATAGTCTCTTCCATTTCTCCAATGTCTCTGACACAGGTCTCTCTCAGCCCTGCTATCTGTGATCCTTTTAACTGGAGGTGCCAAAGACTGAATCTGTGACCTTCTACGTTAGGCTGACCAGATAAAATCCAGGTCAGGGCTCCTGTAACTTTAACAGTTGTAGAGAAAAGGGAATTTCAGCCAGTGTCATTTGTATGCAATTAGTTCCTGGTGAAATTCCCTCTTCATCACAACTGTTAAAGTTGCAGGGGCCCTGCCTTCTTTTGTATATGGTCACTCTAGTATAGTGCCTGCAACTTTAACTGTTGTGATGAAGAAGGAATTTCACCAGGGACTAATTGCATACAAATGACACTGGCTGAAATTCCCTTTTCTCTACAACTGTTAAAGTTATATGAGCCCTGACCTGGATTTTATCTGGTCACCCTATTCTCCGTGCAGAACATGTCCTCAACCATTAAGCTGAGGAAGACTGAGGGGAGACATGATAGCACTTTTCAAGTACTTGAGCACTCTTCAAGTACTTGAAAGGAGGAGGGCCAGGTTCTCTTCTCGGTCATCCCAGAGTGCAGGACATAGAATAATGGGCTCAAGTCACAGGAAGCCAGATTCCAGTTAGACATCAGGAAAAACTTCCTGACTGTTAGAGCAGTACAACAATAGAACCACTTACCTTGGGAGGTGGTGGGCTCTCCCACATTAGAGGCATTCAAGAGGCAGCTAGACAGCCATCTGTCAGGGATGCTTTAAGGTGGATTCCTGCATTGAGCAGGGGTTGGACTCAATGGCCTTAGGCCCCTTCCTATTCTATGATTCTATGTTCCCTCCTCCTTCATTGCCTTTACTAATTAATATGCATATTATTTGAGATTTTTGTCCATACAAAATTGCATCCCTGCAATTCTTATGAAGGAACTGAACTATCTGGCAACATTCTTACTTCCAAATAAATATTTTTTTATGATTAGGCCAGTATTTTCTACCTTAGTGTCCTCCAGATGTTTTGGATGACAATTCTCAAGTGGCTGGGATTGAATGGAGTTGAAGTCCAAAACATCTGGAGAGCACCAGGTGGGGAAGACTGGATTAGGCTATTCGGTTCTGGTAGTACAATTTAAAGTGGAATTTGCCCCTTTCACATAGATCCAGCTTCGTGTTTCACATAGGTTTCAGTCGTCTAAGTATTTTATTTTATTTTTGCCCATAATCCATCGTATTCTGGGGGTTTGTGGCAGGTTAAACCAGCAAACCAGAAATTAAATATATTTATATCAGCAAAGTGTTAAGATAATGAAATATATTGTTTTTAGCTATTTAAATGGTTTTAAATTCTGTACGTTAAAAAATTAGACTATGTTTTATTGTAGTGTTGTATTATTTAATGTTGCATAATGTTTATAATGTAGTTTGTATTTTTTGTGAATTGATGTGATCTGCCCACAGAGTCTCGGCTGTTTGGTGGTATAGAAATGAAAACAATAATAATTATAATTATAATTATAATAATCTATACAGACAGACACAATACAGCTGCAAAAATAATTCACCAACAACTGGCCATCAAACTCAAACTCATCAAACAACCTACACCATACTATACATACTCACCCGAAACAATCTTGGAAAATGCAGATCATAAAATACACTGGGACAGTACAATTCATATGGACAAGACAATACCTTGCAACTGACCAGACGTAACAGTCATAGACAAAAAAGAAAAAAAAATACCTCATTGACATAGCAATACCTACTGACAAAAATGTTGTAGAAAAGGAAGAGGATAAGAGAGAAAAATATACATCGCTGGCCATGGAAGTCAAAGAACTATGGCAACAGGAAAAGGTCACAATTATTCCATTTGTCACATCAGTCACCAGCATCACATCAAAAAACTATATAGAAAACCATCAGAAACTGGGCCTACCAAATTACATCTACACCAACATCCAAAAAGCAGTCATACTTAAAACATGCTCAACAGTCAGGAAATTCCTGAATCAGTAAAAGACAGCATGACTTGGCATAACCTGTCATGTCCATCCAGAAAAACCACCATGAGTGAGAAATAATAAATACAAAAGCAAGCTGTTTGTAAGCCATGTGTTGCAAAGCACTGGTATCCTAAACTTCTGAACTACCAAGCATAGTGGGCAATCACCAATGAACTGGTTTGGAAACCAAAGTGATAATAAGATTTTTAAATGTCTTTTTAAAACTTAGACTTCAAGTTGGAGCAACAGATGAACATTTACAAGAAAACTGCACAGCAAGCCTGTATATTTACTTGGGGGGGAAAAGTCAATGATGGTTTAATTGAAGCAAAATGTTTTATTTCGTGTCTGATGTCCCTGCTATCAAGCAAATGTCTGCTTGTGGTTATTAGCTCCTGAACCTCGCATAGGAAACATGATAAATGTCATAACGTCTGCCCTCTGTGTGAACACTCCAGTATTGCCCTTTGCTTTGAACTCCTCTTTCCCGCTTGCTGTTCATTAAAAACACAGTATTGATAATTACATAAATTTATTATCCTATTACTATTCACAGGGTGGTGGTTGTTGTTGTTTTTAAATCCTTTTAGTAAAGAATTCTCCTTATAGATTTAGCCTGTTCTTACTCTTTCCATATGCTTGAGAAAGCTAATGGACACCTAATTTTGGTCAGAAAAGCATAGGGCAGTGAAGGATGCATTGTTTGTGTCACGTTTTCTTTTAAAGACCAAGTAACATGTGGGCTCAAAAGCAACTGTTGTTGGACCCAAATCAATCAATAAACTAATTGCTGTGTATCCTAACACTCCCATCCATGCACTCTCATCTAAAAAGAAAAATGGATTTACAAATGTGCTATAGGAATAGTCGTTCAACCTTGGCCCATTCGAGCTTGAGCTGTCAAGTCTGGATTTTGCTTTGACCAACAGTAATGTAGCAAGCAATAATGGAAATTATTATTCTGCAAATATAAGTAATATTACATGATTTAACATAAGCATCCCTCTCTCTCTCTCTCTCTCTCTCTCTGTGTGTGTGTGTGTGTGTGTGTGTAAGGTCCCCAAGAGGTGTTAATTCATCCCTCAGAAGAGAGTGCTAAACAATTAACTATCAATCCATTTGTGTTGTATAGTACTATCAAGGAACTCAGGGTATCATACAAGGGATTATCCTCACAACAACTCTGTAAAGTATGTCAATCCAAGAGACAGTGTCTGACCCAATACCACCCAATGAGCTTTCTGGTCACGTTGGTATTTGAACTTAGCCCTCCATGGTATAAATCTAAAACTCTAGCCACTAGACCACATTCATTCTCAAGGTTTACACTACATATATACCACAAAAAGATTATCTTTGTCCTGAGCTCCTAGTTCTCATCCCATGTCTCTCTTATGTGCTCTATTGTCTGGTACAGGATGTTGCTATACGTAAAGCCCTGGGGGTAGGATTTGTCCATGGTGTATTTTCATTTCCGTCAATGCCATGATCATTCTACTACACTTTGATTAGCCAAGGTCACAAATAGAAAATGCAAAGGCTAAAACTCTTCCCATTTTACTGTTCGATTTTTTCCAATCTTCATTGATTTGAACAGTGGTCAATAGTCTCCTCCGGCAGGCATTAGGATGTTTTATTGCTATTTTAATAATGACTACCATGTTTTTAATCAGTTTTATGTATTTTATCATATTTTATATTTACTGTTTTTCCCTGCCTTGATCCAAACAGAGAGGCGGGTATGAAATAAATTTATTATTCTTATTATTCTTATTATTCTTGTTATCTAATCCCAGTTTGATTTGAAGTAATTAGCAGCTAGCTATGATGAATGAAACCTTTCCCACCACATTTGAAAATCTTCTCATGAAGCCTTCTCCTCCTAGAAGGCAGCTGGGCACAGACTGTACACATCTTACTTCATTAAAAAAAATACTGATCATTAGAATTTTGTGAATTACTGCTCTCTTGACAATAACTTGACTTAGACTAGGAGTAGGTAACATGTGACCTTCCAGAAATTGTTTGACTGCAACTCCCATCTTTCCTCACCATTGGCTATACTGACTAAGGCTGATAAAAGTTGCAGTCTAGCAACATTATGTCCCCCTTTCCTGGTTTAGACAAATAACAGGAATGACATCCTCAGGCAGGAAAATAAAGTGGCATTGTGATTCATCCAACAACAGCTAAACTTCAGGTGCAATTCTTTTCAATAACCACTCTGGTTTATACCTTGGTTTGTGTGCCAAGACAGCCAGTGAAATCAAACAGAATTGTCCATTATTTTGTACGTTCTTCCATAGCACCACAAAGTGATATCAACTAACATTGTGGCAAAGCAACTTGGGCTAATGCCTCCAAAATGAAAAGAAAGACTTGTCTTGAGCCCTGACCTACATATGCTTTGATATACACTCCAATCTTGACTTTTGCAACAATCTGGACACATAATCCTGATCTACCCTTTGCTAAAATAGAGACAATTTTGTACTGGAGAAAGTACTGGAGTTCCTGGGCCCCATGAAGATGAGCTATTTTCAACCTCTTTAGAGACAATAAACTTGATAGCCATTCTCATGTCCAGGAAGCAGTCTAATGACACCTGATTTAACAGTGCCATCTCAATTCTGACTGTTTAGTAGAACAATTATTCACAGCTTTGTATTATGGCAGGATCTACACTACTGCTTTATAATGGTATTGAAGCTCACTGACAACTGTTGGGGCCCATGACGCATTCCATATAGAGCTCCATCAGATGGGGGGGATCACAATTCACTACCATCGCTTCTCCATCTCCGGTTTTGTTGCTCCATACTCCCTCTTTCTCAGGAAGAAGAAAGAAGAAGTAGACAATGTCCATGTGGCCCATCCAGTGGGCTGTTTAATCACCCCGCTTCTCCTGCACACAGCAGGAGATAGTGGCAAGTTCCATCTCTAAAAAGAAAATGGACTTACTGGGGTCTTTTTTGTTATGGGAAGAAGGCTAGAAGAGGCAGGAGATGCATGGGAGGTGGGTGACGACATGAATAGACCCATGAAAACCCATGAGTGCCCAGTAATGAGCATGCAAGAAAACACTTGTCTGATGATGCTCATACCGTTTCAAACCGTTTTGAAAGTGTTATGTCCTGTTTGGTGTAGATCTGGACTATGGTGTAGATCTAGTCTATTTTTAATTTATTTTAGTAGTTATTAATGGATAGAATCATGATGACATTGGGATGGCAGTGTTCCTTTACCTTGGCCAGGAAGTTGCAATTCCCTGGTCAGACAGATTGGAAATGAGCACAAAGAACCCCCTCCCCATGTTAAAAGAATACCAGTGAGATGGGGAGATATACTTAGGAAATGATGCAGCGAAAAGAAGTTAAACAAGCTTTCTACAGTGCAACAACTGCAATGCCATTAGGGCCATCCACTACTGCCTAGCAGTCATTCAGGGGAGGAACAAATCACTCTTGCCATAGGACTGAATTGATCATTTCCAGAGAGCTTTTGAAACGAACTGAGGGCTATATGCATTCCTGGGGCTAAAGGTTACTAGGCATGTGCATTGAATTGGATCCAATGTCTGATTCCGATACGATTCAAGTGAAATCAGACATACAATTCCCGATTCTGATGCTGGTTCAAGGAGCTCCGATTTTATCCGATCTGATTTTTTGAATGATTTTCCCCATAGCCTAGTATTGTGGTAAAAAAACTGCCTATAACTGTTTTATTTTTGAAGATAGAAGCAAGAAACTTGGCCACATTGCAGATGGGTTTGAGGTAGGGGTGTGCACGGACCCCCCGGATCGGATCGGGACCCGGATCGGGACCTCCAATTTTGTCACGGATCGGTTCAGACAAAATCGGAGCCCCCTCGGACCGGATTGAGTACGATCCCGATCCAAAAATCGGAAATTTTGGGATCGGCCGCCATTTTTTCCCCCATAGACTTGCATTGCAATGCAAGTCTATGAGGAAAAAATGGCGGTGGGTGAGTGAGGGGGGGCCTAACTCCCTCCCCCCCCGGGCCGTCCGCTGTGGACGGCCCCGGCAGGTAAGCCCCCTCCCCCACGCTCCCTACCCCCCCTGGGGCCGTCTGCTTCCATCCGCTGGCGCCCGATAGAAGCGGACGGCTCCGGGGAGGGTAAGCCCCCTTCCCCGCCACTGCTTACCTTTTAGGGCCGTTCGCTCCCGTCCGGCGCCGGCGGCTACCGCCAGCCAGCTTTGCGGCTTGCTCTCGAGTAGCGCGCCGGGTGATCACCCGGCGCGCCACCCTGGAGCAGGCCGCGGAGCCCGCTGGTAGTAGCCGCCGACGCGAGATGGGAGCGGACGGGCCGGAAAGGTAAGGGCCCCCCTCCCCCCCTCCACGCGCCCCCTCCTCCCCTCCACACACCCCCTGCTTACCTTCCTGGCCCGTCCGCTCCTGTCCGGCGCCGGCGGCTACTACCAGCGGGCTCCGTGGCCTGCTCTTGAGTAGCGCGCCGGGTGATGACATCACCCGGTGCACCACCCTGGAGCAGGCTGCGGAGCCCGCTGGTAGTAGCCGCCAGCGCCGGACGGGAGCGGACGGGCCGGGAAGGTAAGGGCCCCCCTCCCCCCCTCCGCGCGCCCCCTCCTCCCCTCCACGCACCCCCTGCTTACCTTCCCAGCCCGTCCGCTCCCGTCCGGCGCCGGCGGCTACTACCAGCGGGCTCCGTGGCCTGCTCTCGAGTAGCGCGCCGGGTGATGACATCACCCGGCGCGCCACCCTGGAGCAGGCCGCGGAGCCCGCTGGTAGTAGCCGCCGGCGCCGGACGGGAGCGGACGGGCCGGGAAGGTAAGGGCCCCCTTCCTCCCCCCCCCCACTGTCCACTTTCATCGGCGGGCGCCCGATGGCGCCCACCAATGGAAGTGGCGGTGGGCGCCAGTGGGCGCCCTCCGATCCGCCGATCCGCCGAACCGGTTCGGACCCTTTTCGGATCGGTTCAGACTGGATCGGCGGATCCAGCTGTTGGATCGGAAATTGGATAATTTATCCGATTTCCCACTGGACCGGACTCGGATCGTGGATCGGGTCCGATCCAGTGCACATCCCTAGTTTGAGGTACTTCTGTGTGAGAAATTTCAGAAAGATAGATGCAGGCATTTTGTGGTGTTGATGTTTTGAAAAATGAACCATGAATGCCAATAACTTCTTTATTTTTAAAGATCCACACATGAAACTTGGCCACATTGCAGATGGTATGTTGGTACTCATATGTGTGAAATTTCAGAAACATAGGTGCAGGCGTGTAGTGGCAAGAAATTTTTGAAGAATTGGTTGAACTGGGGGAAAGAAAGTAACGCCTATCACTTTTTTATTTTTAAAGATAGAAGCATGAAACTTGGCCACATTGGAGACGGTATGTAGTTAGTCATGTGTGAGAAATTTCAGAAACATAGGTGCAAGCATGTAGTGGGAAGGTATTTTTGGAAAAATGAGGAAAGAAACGCCTATACCTTTTTATTTTTAAAGATAGAAACATAAAACTTGGCCACATTGCAGATGGTTTTGAGCTACTTATGTGTGAGAAATTTCAGAAACATAGGTGAAGGCATTTTGTGGCTATGAATTTTTACTTTAAAAGTTCCAAAAGTTCCAAAACAGTGGGGGAGAAGGTGGGGGGGGGGGTGCTGTTTGACAGCTGTCAAACCCTCCGTTTTGGACCTTTGGGAACTTTTAAAGTAATGATTCCAATTCGATACGATTTTTGTGGCCGTGCACATCCTTAAAGGTTACCCAGATCTGCACCAAACCTTAGTTCAACATTGTGTGAGAATGCAGCTACTGGGATAGTGTGTTGCAATGAAGAAGACGCTAAAGAATAGTTCATTGAGGAAAAACAGCAATCAAATCAGACTGATATCCATGGTGTCTGGGTAAATATCATTCCAAGAACAAAATATTCTACAGAAATACTAAATACTTATAAAGACAATGAACCAAACTCAAAATGAGCTTTCTGTCTGCTCACAAATGTTTCCTCAATAAACTATTTCATAGCGTCTCTTGAGATTGACCTCTCTGGTTGTCTACATTTTGATGCATCTTTCTTTTTCTTCCTCTTGTTTTAGGGACTGTCCATAGCATAAGCCAGTATTCCCCAACCTGCTGCTCTCCAGATGTGTTGCAACTACAACTCCCATCGTCCCATGCCAGCATGGTAAAAGCATAAGTATGCTTGCCAGAAGTGATTTTCTGACCTGTTGAAGTGGTTAGGTCCCTTGATCCTAAATGTTAGCACCAGTGCATTGGTGTGCAAGATTGTCATAATGTCTCTGCAGCCTATTTTGCAATGTGTGCTGTAACATTTAGAACAGCCTGCATTTTTTTTAAAAACCACCCATTTGCTTGCTGAGCCAGTAAGCTTTAGGACTGGACCACTAATTGTTACACCTATGAGACTCACTGACATATTTAGACTCTAATCCTCCCCTGGCTTTCTTCCAAATAGTCCCATCTGAGCCCCAGTAAAGTCAATTGAACTCTTCCTGGGCTAATCCTAAAATGGAAGGTCATGGCTCAGCACTGTAACTTTCAAGCCACTTGCTCCAGAGTAGCAGCTGTGATTACCACTGGGATGGTTGTGGGATAAGTATTGAGAATTGTGGTCTTATTGGCATCATGGTTACATTTCCCCTAACCTTCACCCTTTCGTAGAAATGCTTTTCTCTTATTATGGCAGATGGAGGAAACTGCCTATTACTGAAGGATTGGTGAAACCGAGTAGACATAAAATGCTGTCAAAGACACATAGTAAAGATCCTGAAAATAGAGAAAAGTATTGTTTTGTTCTCTCACCTTGCTCTATTAAAGTAATCTTAGATGTTACTTGGAACAACAGCAGCTAAAAGATTCTCATACCGAGTAGTGGGTTTGAAATGGATTCTGCCCTTTGATTATTATCTTTAAAAAAAAAAAGTTTTTTCTCCATCCTGACAGCTACAAGTTAGTTGAAACAAATAGAAAAGTCTACAGTAAGAGAGAATCATGTGGGATTTTTAAAAGTTTTTAAAGTACATTTGTATGTGGGGCGTTGTTGTTTTTTAAAAAAATTAAAGTATATTTTCTCTCTAGTTATATATTGTCCCAGCACAATAATTTCATCATTATAATATAACATTATTTACACCAAGCAGGATATTGCACTATGAAAGCGGTATGAAAGGCAGGAGCCACACTACTGCTTTATAGCAGTATTGAAGTGCACTGACAACAGTTGGGGCCCATAAGAGCGTCATCACACTGGAGAGTTCATGCATATCTGCCACGACTTTGATCCACTTTTTCAGCACTGGACTAACATGACGTCATCCCTAGGGTGACCAGATAAAATCCAGGTCAGGGCTCATGTAACTTTAACAGTCATAGAGAAAAGGGAATTTCAGCCAGTGTCATTCGTATGCAATTAGCTCCTGGTGATATTCCCTCTTCATCACAACTGTTAAAGTTGCAGGGGTCCTGCCTTCTTTTGTATATGGTCACTCTAGTATAGCGCATGCACCTTTAACTGTTGTGATAAAGAGGGAATTTCACCAGGAACAAATTGCATACAAATGACACTGGCTGAAATTCCCTTTTCTCTACAACTGTTAAAGTTACATGAGCCCTGACCTGGATTTTATCTGGTCAGCCTAGCCATCCCTGTCATGCTGTTCTCTTGCCCTGAGCGAGTCCAGCTCTGAAAATGTGGATCAAAGTCACGGCAGATGTGCATTAAACCCATATACTGCTTTCATACTGCTTTCATAGTGCTATATCCTGCTTGGTGTAGATCTGTCCTTTGACTACCTGAGGGGATTTCAATATAGCACTTCCTTCTATATACCCCAGATGTATCTGAATGTATGCCCCTATGTGGTTGGACTCTTATGGCTACTACACATATGAAGAAATACATAACACGGGAAGCTATGCACTTACTAGGGCAGTAGTTCTGGGTTCGTCAAGACTGTAGCCAGAGTGGGACTGTGTACTTGGAGGTGTGTGAGCTTTAGGGCATAATCCTACACAAGTTTAGGCAGAAAAAAACTTCTGCAACTGCCAACATTCCCCAGCCAGCCATGTAGTCTGTCTAAATATGCATAGGATTGAGCCTTTAGACCTTGATTCAGTCTTAGGACAAATCTTAGAAGCACGCATGGTCAACAGGAAGGAAGAGCTAAATGAATGTCAGTAGATAATTCTCATTTGAAACTACTGATTTTTATAAATTACTGATACTGTACCCTGGAAAATGTTTTTTTTTTTTTTTATGTCCTCCAAAAATACTCCAGTGGCACCAGAATTCATGAAGACTAGTGGATTTTTAAGTGCTACAGATTTTATACAAAGGACAGGAAAGTGTTTCCTTTCATTACATTTACAGTAAGGAATTAACCTCAAGGGTATCTATTTAATTTCATATTATATAGACTGGAACACTAATAATGTGAATCTTCTAAAATGCAATAAGGAAGCAACTGACCTCTTGCTCCCATGGGAGTTTTCTGCAAAATGTATTGGGGGGAAAAAGAGTGTGAAACAAACATGATTTTGACTTAACAAATGCCAAAGGGTCAGTAGCTCTAGTACCCTGTGTGATTGGGACCTCACAAACACAACTATTGATATTTTATGTACAGCTAGAGTTCATTGGCAGGACTCTTTTTTTAGTGCTTCATTGGTGTAATGAAATGGAAGATAAAATCTAGGAAGGAAAGAATGCTATTTTACAATGTGTAGTCATAAAACAAAGAAAAGAGTTGGACAGACAACGTAGTACAAATTAGTTCTGAATTTTAGGGTCTATCTGGGCCTAAGCAGCATATACCAAAATTCCAGTGAGATGTTAACCTTTTGTACCTTGTTTCAAAAGAGTGTTCAGACTTGCATTCTTGCTGGTAAGCAAACACCTTCAATTCTGTATAAAGTAAAGAACAGCAAAAGATATTCTGTACTTCCATTTCAGACAGTGCCTATGGAATTTGAAATACTGGATTTGAGACTATGCATACAGCTTTCAGCTGAAGGAATCTTCATTTGAAAAATGGATGCCAAGATCATTATTTTGTCAGTCAACTGAGGAAGAGCTGATGATCTAAACAGATCCTCTTTTTCGTTTGTTTGTATTGACCACAGAGGGTAATTTTGGGACACATGGAGTGTTATTTATGAAGCTACCGAGACACTCTGTCTTCTGCACAAGAGTCAGCTATTTACAACTCTACTGTGCAAGATCCCTTTGGAGATCTGTTGAAGCAGATGTCAAAATGAAGTTGCCTGGGAAAGGTTGAAAATGAGAAGTGCTAGAGATTACTTAGGGGAACAATGCATCATGCAAGCCTGAGAGAGCTGAGAAGTCAGAGTCCACATATTGCTAGAGAAGCCATCAGGTGCGTCAGGAAGACATTAGCTAGATGCACAGCAACAGTGGGGAGATTCTTAAGAAAGGGTCAAAGGCTCAGGTGAAAAGAAGACAGACAGTAACCACGGGAGACTGGGCAAAGTACAAAAGAAGCAGGAAATGAAACAGATATAATTCAGAATAAGAGCATCTTTCCTGGCTTCAGCAGGAAGCCAATCAAACATTTAACATAAGTAGACTGAGCAATCCTACCTATTGAGTATGAAAGCAAGCTGTAGACCAGATTGTCAGCCTTTTATTTAAGCTTAGTTTAACAGATTCCATGGAAAATACCAAATTCTGTATTTACAATCTGCTTCTGGCCAGTGCAGACAGGGTTCCTGGCCATATGTAGAGAACCTATGGGCATACAATTGTTGTTGTTGTCATTGTTTATATACTGCCTTATTTGCTGAAAAGCCTGAGGTTTGGGGGATAGGGACTTGCTGCCATGAACTTGCTTTCCCTTTGTACATTTACTATAAGCATGTAGATAATCTGAATAATTTTCATCTCTCCTTTACCAGGAACTCCAATCACTATGCTTTCAGGAGTAGAGAGATAAGGATGAGACTCTGAGATGGGCATTCTTCCAGTTCTACCAGGCTTCACTATACAAAAAAGCCTCAATTTGGTTTTCAATCATCATAACTCTCTAGCTCCTGCACTGATCCTTCTGGAAAATTGCAGGTTTCTTACCTGGGGATTCCTCTGGGTTGTGTGACATTTACAAACAAATTACACCCAAATTGTGATGGGGAGAAGCAAATGGGGGTAGAGAAAGGGAAACAAATCAATTCCTCCACCCCAAAATTGGAGCGCTCACCTTCCACTCGACCCGCTGTACCTATCCTTCTGAAACTTTGCAGTTTTCTGACTTAGGGACACCCCTGTCATTTTTAACACAATGGTCCACAATGACAGATTACCACACACACACACCCTCAAAATATCAAGGATGGTCTTACACAAAGTTACCTGCACCTATCATTCTGAAAATGATCTGCTCAAAACTACACCTGCAATTTTCATCCAAATTCTGCTCAGAATTTTTTTTAAAAAAAGTTATTAGCTGTTCCCTTTAAAAGAAATTAAAATATAAAAGTGAGTAGCAAATAAAAAAAACTTCACCTATTTTTCCCCTGATATTTGTCAGACATAATCCCTTCCTGAGAGACTAATATGCCTGCAAAATATCATCTAATTATGACCAAGACAGAAAAATCTTCATAGCTGGTTTGGGATTTCCTGTTCTAGTCAATGTGTGAAGCATGAAACACCAGCTTTCCAAACCTCATATGGCTTTCTGTACTAAGTCAAAACAGACCAACTCCAAATTGGTCCAAGCAGAAATGGGCTGTTTTCCACAGTGCCAAATTGGGGTTTGTGCAAAATGGGGTCTGTGCACATTCTTGTACCTGAACATCAGTGTCACTCAATATTAGGAAATACCTGGAACTCATCAAAATCATGCTGAGAATCCTTTTACAACAGAAACATTCTAATAAGAACATAAGAAGTGCCATGCTGGATCAGACTAAAGGTCCATCTAGTCTAACAGTCTGTTTACACAGTGACCAACCAGCTCTCAACCAGGGACAAAGCAGGATACGGTGCAACAGCACCCTCCCACCCATGTTCCCCAGCAACTGGTGCACACAGGCTTCCTGCATCGGATACTGGAGGTAGCACATAACCATCAGTGCTAGTAGCCATTGATAGCCTTCTCCTCCAGAAATTTATCCAACCCCCATTTAAAGCCATCCAAATTGGTGGCCATCATTACATCTTGTGGCAGTGAATTCCATAATTTAACTATGTGCTGTATGAAGAAGTGCTTCCTTTTATCTGTCCTGAATCTTCCACCAATCAGCTTCATGGATAACCCCCAGGAACTAGCATTTTGAGAGAGGGAGAAAAATGTTTCCCTGTCCACATTCTCCACACCAAGCATAATTTTGTACACCTCTATTAGGTCTCCCCTTAGCCTCCTTTTTTCCAAGCTAAACAATCCCAGCTGTTGTAACCTTCCCTCATATGGGAAATGCTCCCGCCCTTAATGATTTTAGTTGCCCTTTTCTGTATTTTTCCAGCTCTGTAATATATATATTTTTAGGGTTGGTGACCAGAACTGTACACAGTATTCTAAGTGTGATCGCACCATAGATTTGTATAAAGGCAGTATGATACTGGCAGTTTTTTTCTCAAGTCCTTTCCTTATATTGCCTAACGTGGAGTTTGCCTTCTTTACAGTGTCCGCACACTATTTCCTATTAATTGTTTTTATAAATTATATTATTGTTTATTTATTGCATTTATATTCCACTTTTTTCCTCCAAGTAATCCAAGGCAGTGTACATAATCTTGCCCTTCTCTATTTATATCCTTACAACAACCCTGTGAGGTAGGTTGGGCTGAGAGTCTGTAACTGGCCCAAAGTCATCCAGTGAGCTTCCATGGCTGAGCGGGGACTTGAACCTGGTCAAACCTACGTCTATGGGAAGTTCGTAAGCAGAATATTTTTGCAATAGCACTCTCCTGTTCATGATCCCCAGCAGCTGGGATTGAGAGTCATATGTCTCTGATACTGGAGGTAATATAAAGCAATCAACATGACTATTCATTGCCTTATCATCAATTAAGTATTGTTAAGGTATTGTGTTTATCTAACTTAGAGATAACTTCATCCTTGTGATTACCTAATTATTTGTTTTGGAGAATATATATATATATATATATATATACACACATATATAGTCTTTTGGCCACAAGTCCAAACAAATATTACAACAATTACAACAATAACAAAGATTTAAAGTTTTGTTAGATTGCATTTCTTTGTACCTTTCCATGTTTATAAAAGACATGAACTGGTCCAGAATAAGAATTAAAGACTAATTACTTTTCTTTCACACCAGTTTTCTGAAGCAAAGCAAGGCTACTAGAAAAGAGAAGATGTGAGTATTCGAACTAGCTCTGATCCTTAGCAATATACTTGACACTACAGATCTTTCAAGAGGCCTATTGACAAAAACCTATTTGAAAAATGAATAGAAATCTGAATGAACACATCTGTTGGCAAGATAAGATATTTATCTGGGCATTTACTCAGGTCTTGTGTGGAGAGAACTTTACAGGAGTCTTGTGAAATGAAGTTATTTCATTCAGAACAAGTATGTCATTTAATCAGTTGTTAATATGGATATTTAAGAAGTTACAAAATAAAAGGTGGGTCTACACGACATCTTTTTCCTATATTCAAATTTACGTCTAATAGCGGTAGAAGAGAGCCGTTAGGGTGAATTACGGGCATCATAAAATGCACTTTACAATTGTTTATATGCGGAGTTTCGCTGCAGATTTGGTTCACGGGTGTATGGTTGAATGTGGAAAAATTGACGAAAGCACCACCCTGTCTCCTGATGGTACCTCCCCCGGACTTTCCTACCATTCATTAACCCCTCCCACTTGACTTTTTCACTGTTGCCTGTCCAATCATGATCGTGCGTGACTTCGCATGTGGGTATGATTGCTAAACACTGGATTTTCCTACAATTACAGTTGTTAGCAGGGCAGCATTGGCTTTGGGACCTATTGTAAAACTATAAAAGCATCATTTTTCAAGGTACTGGACAGCCCTGGCGAGAACCTGCCTGCGGAGCATCTGCCCCCCATTCCTCCTGCCAATAATCCGCTGCTGTACACTCCCACCTCACCATTCTTGTGGCAGCATCCCCTTATCTGCCTTCTTGGTAATGTGCTGCTTCAAGGACAAATTTTTGTGTTGCTTTTCCATTTCAATGTTGCATGTCGCACAGATGTCCCAGTACCATACAAACTTCCTATAATTGTGCCTGTCTCCAGACCCCGAGATGCCAGCTAGCAATGCTTCTGGGATGCCCATTGCTGAGTTTGGCTACAGGGCAACCTCGCCATCCCAGCAGGTCTCTGAATCACAGAGGTGGGTTACTGGGCAGGTGGGAGTGTGGAAAGGCTGGGCGCTGCCCCCCCCCCAAAAAAACCCTGGCTGGCACTGATGTCTCTTTATCCCCTCTTCCCCTGTCCCCTCTTCCACACACAGTGCGGCTGCTGTTATTCCGCCTAGCTGTACTCAAGAGACAGAATGGCCGGTTGCAGCTGTGTCTCCGCAGTACAGAGCACTCATTGTGTGTCTTTCACTGTTGAATGAGGAGACTCGAGCGTATAGTCTGGCATGCCAACCGGCAGCGACATTAGATGACCAGGCAGGGACCCCCCCCCCCAACGTGTGAGCAGCGGCTGTGACGTGACATCTGTGGACCAACATTCCTTCCCATGCGACTGTGTGCTGCGTTCCACCCATTCCTGTGTTTTCCCAACCTGTGCTGTGCCTTTCTGATTACTCCACCCATGCTTTGCAGTGGGCTTGTGCCCACATGCAACCATTTCTAGAATAAAGATATTGCAGTGGGTTCTCAGTACTAAATGGTAATTTTGGTGTGATACACACACACACACACACACACACACCTTCCCGGTAAAGCAATGACAGAAGGGAGGGGGGAGGTAACAGGAGTAGATACGAAGCGCGATCCCTGATCCTGCGCCACTCTTCCCATGGAGCTAGTCCCCCCACCTGCTCAATGCGCCGTACTCCCAAGTAACAGCGCTCAATGGCAGGAACAGACTTGCACGTACAGAAGTTTCCCTCCCGTTTTCAAGCCACAATCCCAGCAAGGGAGCGGGGGAGGGGGAAGACTAAGCGGACCTCAAATTATACACAAAATGAGCAATGCACATCCTTATTCCACCCCCCTTGCTTCCCGTAGAATCAGCTCCATGTGAGTAGCCACGTGTCTCTCCAAAATAAAGATTCCAGTGGGGATTCAAAAGAAACTTTACTTTAAGTACTGGTAACTTAAGGTCAGCCATTACTGAATAGTCCAGTCAAGGGAAGAAGAAGGAAGTAGGAGGGAGGAGACAGGAAATGACAAAGCAAGCATTGGGTCAATCCCCTCCCACCTTGTAGCCAGAGGAGGGGCAGGCATTCACTCATGACATCACAGGCCCTGCCCACTAAACTATGCCCATGATTTGCTTTAATCTGAATGGTCAGTGGAGGTTACACAACCAAAAGGCGATCGAACATTGGAGAAATATTAAAAGTCGCGTTTAATCGACACCTTGGAAATGCGCATTAACAGAGGCTATAAGTCACATACACGTCTGATCTGCGCCCCGCTCGTGTGTACAAAATGCCATCAAAACAAAGTAAAGGCGACCCAAATAAGCCATTAAGAGGTGCCCACTGACAGTATCTGGACATATTAAGTGTGATTCCAGTACATATGCGAAAACTCAGAACCAAATCCCATTTGCAGGATTTTCTTTTCAAAATCACCTCTTGTTCTTGTAAAGGAATTGATAACATTGACCGAAAGACTCCAAAATATAGAATAGCAGGATCCTTAATTCTCAGAGTATTTCATACCAAACACATGGAAGAAAAGGTCTACCAACAGTACAAATCATATAGTTAAATGAAACTTTCCTGTTCAGTGGCCATACACTTCTAGTGCCAGATATGAAGGACAGACAATAGGAAAGGGTTGTTGGTCATGCACATAAAACGAGAATAAACTTTTTTAAAAAAAATAAGAACCATGCTGAATAAGACTTAAGGCCTATCTAGTCCCACAGTATGTTCCCACAAGATGTCTAGGGGAAGCTCATACATAGAATATGAGTGCAATAGCACCCTCCTCTTCATGATCCCTAGCAACTGGAAGCATAATAGCATACTATTCATACTCTTATCATCAATGAATTTGTCTAATCCCCTTTTAATCAGTCCAAGTTGGGAACCATCACTACAAACTGAGAAGAATAGATAACACCCTTGATCTTAGCCAAAAGGCCGAGAAACCTTTTGTGCGGTAGCAATTTCCATAGTTTAAGTGGAGGAGCAAAAATTCACTGATCTATATGAAGCTGTTGAGTGGGATCACCAGGGAATCTGGAGTGAGGTGATGATCCTGAGCTCTACATCTCCTTCTCAGCTCATTGAAATGAGACTGTGCAGGTGCTAAACCTGTGTCTGAATTTGGTAATGGGCTGGAGGAGGGCGAATAAACTGAAGTTCACTTCCCTTGAAAGAGCAGGTATGTAGCTTGGGCCACTCCTTTGAGGCCCAATTTGCCTTGGTGAGTAGGAGTGCCTTTTACCAGCTTCAGTTGGTTTGCCAGCTATGTCCTTTTCTGGACAGAGATAGTATGTCCCTGATGGTTCATGCCCTGGTAACCTACTGGTTGGGTTACTGTAATGCACTGTATGTACAGCTGCCCTTGAAGATGACTTGGATAACTCAGAATAGGGCAGAATGCAGCGGCAAGAATTGTAACTGTTAACGGCCAGGTGGAACCATATTATACCAATTCTGAAGGAGCTACACTAGCTGCCTACTACCGAACCCAATCCAGGTGCCTGTGCTTCACTAAAGAGCTTGTGAGATTTAAATATCTGCATGAACACCTCTTCTTATTTCAGCCTGCCCATAACTTAATATTGTTAGGGGAAGCTTTTCTCCAGGTACCTTGGGCACATTATGTGCTGACGAGAGAGAGAGAGAGAGAGAGAGAGAGAGAGAGAGAGAGAGAAAGCCTTGGTGGTACCCCGATTATAGAATACTCTCCCCATGGAGTTGTGGTTGGTTCCAACAGTGCAATTATTTCAGCACCAGTTCAAAACCTTTTTGCTTGCCCAGGCATTCTAATTAGATTATACAATATATTTGGTTTTTGTGTCTGCTTCTTTTTTATGTTGCTGTTTAATTGTTTTGGTTGCACACCATTGTATTATGTAGGATAAATATAGTCATGCTGTTGTACACCATCCTGATAGTCTCATAAGCAATCAACCAGTAAACTTCAGGCAGAATCTGTATCACCTCAGCAAATGAGGCAACTGCATGTAGAATCATTCTTCCCGTTGGATTTTGCCATTTTTCCTCTTTTGTCTACACAAGCAAATTGTTGGAGAACTGACCAGCCCTATTTGTATCTGTAAGGCAACCTGCTACAGTCTGAATGCCTTTCTCTGAGATCTGCATCAGAATCCCTGCTCCAGAGAGTAAAAGGGGAGGCAGGTGGTAAAACAGAGGGAGGGCTTTTTCAGTAATGGCCCCCTGGTCAGAAGGACTTTCCCAGAGAACTTGTTTGGCACCTACTGTATTCACATTCTGGTAGCACATGTTATTCTCCTGAATGTTTAATGGATGACCGGTTTTATTCTTGCCGTTTTGCCATTTTTATTGCAACTTTTACTACTGTGGGGTTTTTTTGTAATTTGTAATATTTTAATGATTTTATGCAATGTTAATTGGGGGGGTTAAAATGTTGTTATCCACCTTGCAAACTTTGGCTGAAGGACGGGATAGAAGTCTTATAATTAATTAATTAAGTCAATCAATCAAACCATTGGGCCTGCTTCTGTTGACTCCCCAAAATGCTAGCTAGTTTGGCTCCCAGCACTCAAGCTAGATGAATCACCTCTTGGCCTGCTTTACTGCTATCATCATCCTCATCCTCATCCCGGATCAGTTTCTCGTCTCTACCAGATGCTTAATCAAGAGATAATAACACCAGCTTTGTAGGATTGGGTTTATGAGATCCAACTATCAAGTCTACTTTTACCAAGGCTGAACCTGAATTAGCTTTTACATTTAGCCTAGGCTGACCAGATAAAATCCAGGTCAGGGCTCATCTAACTTTAACAGTTGTAGAGAAAAGGGAATTTCAGCCAGTGTCATTTGTATGCAGTTAGTTCCTGGTGAAATTCCCTCTTCATCACAACAGTTAAAGGTGCAGGCACTATACTGGAGTGACCATATACAAAAGAAGGCAGGGCCCCTGCAACTTTAACTGTTGTGATGAAGAGGAAATTTCACCAGGAACTAATTGCATACAAATGACACTGGCTGAAATTCCCTTTTCTCTACAACTGTTAAAGTTACATGAGCCCTGACCTGGATTTTATCTGGTCAGCCTAATTTAGCCTAATCATGCTATAATCTGTAGTACATAAACAAGTCATTACAACTGAATCTAGCCCCAAACACATGATAACACTGCAAGTACTTTAAGCCTTTCCCACATACTATCCCCGAATCCTACCAGACATTCCAGCAAAATCTGCTGACATTTTAAATCCTTATATCTTCGAAGTGAACATAGAATAAAATGTGTTGCATCTAGGTCAGTATGACTAGCAAACACTTTGCCAACTGCTTTGCCAAAATGCATAAATCAACTAAATGAAACAAGAGTAAAATGCATTGATGTATACAGGTAATTATATATATATATATATTTGTAAACTACCCAGACTGCTTTGGCTATTGAAAGTATAGAAATGTAATAAATAAGTAACACTTCACCTATGAACAATCTGATAAGCCGAATGTGTAAGTTCCTGTATGTTATGTGTTTTCTTGTTGGCAATAGTAACCATGTATGAATCCCATTGTGAAATAGTTGACCTGAAATCTGCCAAGAGCAGCATCTGTCACCAACTTTGGATCAGGAAAATAAATAAATAAATTGGTGAGCACCCAGCATGGTGCATGTCAGCAGGCTGATAAAATATCCCTGGCATTATGCTGTATCAGCTCAGAATGAGTCATTGCACAATTCACATTGACTTTGCAGAGAAAGGAAAACAAATGCTAGATGGTAGCAATGGCAGTCAATACTATCACCTCAAATAAAATCATTCCAGACTGCAAGAGCTTTTGATCATCTTCTTCCAAAGAGATAAAAAGCCAAATGAGACATCAGTCATCACTTCCTCACTTTCATCGGAAGAATGTGAGAACCACAACAAAAGCAGCTGTTTGCCATAATTTGGGTTGAGCTTTGCCAAACAATAAGAGCCACAAGGATCCCAAACACAGATGCAGGAGTGCAGTGGTTATTTCCGAAGTATAGGAGCCCATCACAACAGCCTTCATGCCCATGCCCCCAAGGAGAATTCATAGTTATGCCCACAAGAGATATAGGGAGGGGTGGAGAGAGAGAGAGAGAAAGAGAGAGAGAGAGAGAGATTGAGAGAGATTGCTTTTCTATTATTTATACTCAAACATGCTAACACTCTTATTAAAGAGTCCATCATAAAAACAGGCAGTGCTCCTTCAGGTAGGCTGACCAGATAAAATCCAGGTCAGGACTCCTGTAACTTTAACAGTTGTAGAGAAAAGGGAATTTCAGCCAGTGTCATTTGTATGCAATTAGTTCCTGGTGAAATTCCCTCTTCATCACACCAGTTAAAGTTGCAGAGGCCCTGCCTTCTTTTGTATATGGTCACTCTAGTATAGTGCATGCACCTTTAACTGTTGTGATGAAGGCTGCCTCTACAAGAGAGGTTTAAAGCTCTTTCAAGGCGCTTTAAAAAATTTACCTCTACAAGAACGGAGCGCAAATCGGGCGTAGAGGTGCGTTATCTCTCCGATTATGCGCATTATCGAATGCGCGTTAAATAGCGAGTTTTATTTTGCTCTGGCCGTTAAAGTGCATTTTGCCTATGTGAACAAGCGTTTATGCGCATTAACTACTTGTAAAGCGCATTTTGGTCATCTGTTAATGCGCTTCGCCGCCTCTCGCCGCCTCTCGTGCAGAGGTATTAGGTGCAAATGCGCTTCAGCGATTATGCGCATAATCGCCTAAGTGGGCGCAAAAGCGAATCCTTGTAGAGGGGACCGAAGAGGGAATTTCAGCAGGAACTCATTGCATACAAATGACACTGGCTGAAATTCCCTTTGGTCTACAACTGTAAAAGTTACATGAGCCCTGACCTGGATTTTATCTGGTCACCCTACCTTCAGGTATCTGGGACTCCAGTTATTAAGGGTGCAATCCTATGCCCGTTTAAACAGGAAACATTCTACAATTCCCAGCATTCCCCAGCAGCCTGCTAGGACTTGGAGAACTTTTTTCCTACCTAAACATGCATAGATTTGCACCCTTAATTGCTCTAAAGGTTGGTACTATCCACCTTGAATTGAGCCCAGAAGCGAACAGCCAGCCAGTAGCATTCTTTCAAAATGGGTGTTCTTCTATACATAGATCTGGCCATAGTAGTCAACATTCCGGTGCCCACATCCGGCACCAGCTGGCGCTTCTGTGCCTTTTTCAAGGGTGACAAGATACTACTGAGCTTCTGCAAGTGGCAGTGACAGAGTAGACACTCAAACCCTGGTACCTTATAGGCACATGCACAGAAATTGTTTAATATTAATCCCCTGCACTTAATGATAGTCTTGCTCCTCGCTGTGAAAATACATATCAGCTACTTTGCACGTGCATGCTCAGAATCTTTTTTTTAGATATATATTAACTTCTTCATGAGGCTCTCACAGATTGCTGTGAGCAAGTGTACATGATAAGTAGAGTGTGCACTTTGTGGGCAGAAAGCAAGGTTCAAACATGTATCTCCAGTTAAAAGGATCTCTGGCAGAAAGGGTGGTGAGGACCCCTGGCTGATACCAATGTTCTGACAGCATCATATCTTAGGGCCACTGTTGTGAACCTATGTTAAGTGTGAGTTGGCTGGATCACACCACCATTAAAATCAGAAACAGAGGGTGAAGTAGGTTTTACAGCTTATACTGAGAAAACAGATCAACAGAATGAAACCTGGCAGTATAGGAGAGGTGGTTTTGAGGGTGGTCTGTGCCAATTTTGACCTAGAAAGGGTGTGCCAGCATGTACTGTCTGTTCTCCCCGCCCCATGAACTTACATGGGATTTACATTGTAGTAACATTTCTCTGTTTGTACAGCATCTTTGGAAAACGGTGTATCATCTTAAGTAAGGGAGAAGGTGTAGTATGTGCTGTGTCCCACAAGAAATTTAAGATATCTGTAGATCTGAAATACAAAAGTGGGATTTTTTTGCCCCATTTTAGCCTATGAAGTTTCATTAACTCAGATTTGCAGGATGGGATGGGGAATAGAACGTCGTGTAAGTGCAGGCCTCTTGTGGAATCGCAGAATCTCAACCCTTTTTGACCCTGAGGTACCAATGTAGTGAGATTCTGAGGAGACTGGGAAAGAGGGGAAGGAAAAATGTTGAAGAAAGTTTCTGAAGAGAATGTGCAGAAGAAGAAAGAGACAGAGATTTTAATGGAAGGTTCTGAAGAAATGGTGGAGAGGCAAGGCTGAGGCAAAAAAGACAGGTCCTGATGAAGCTGGGGAAAGACTAGGAAAGAGAGGAGCCTCCGCAGCAGCATTCTTTCAACTGTAACCCCACTTTTCCTATGAGCACCTCTGTGGAGTGATGGAAACTATGGGACCTGGGTTCATATAAGAGCTTTCCAGTTACTTTGCAATTTGTCATCCATGCATTTTGTTCAAAAATAATTCCCCCAAACTGGATGGAGCAATAATCCAAGATCCAGTTTACATCAGTGAACAAATTGTGAGGATCACCTTTTCTGTTGAAACATTATGCATCCTGCCAAGGTAAAAACATTACATTAAAATGAAGCTCTGGTCACTGTGACCTCTGAGGAGGTCTGAGGAAAACTCCTGCTTTTCAGACAAAGTGCTAATTTATTAAGCCTAGCTCATGAAAGGAGAAAACAGCTTTAAATATGACCTATTTCAATGAGTTCGTTAATTTCCTATCTTTCTCACTTTGTTACCAAAGTAATAGATTTTCTGACACTAGTGCACAAGTGACTAGCATGACTAATCTACATTCCATTGTATTTCCACTGTAGAAATAGCTGTTTATATCTCCGTTGTTCTATCTCCCAGTGAATTATCATTAGGGGCTATTACTTTCCTCTTAGCATTTCCAGACATTTGTTATACTCAGCAGAAACACTCTGCTGAATAATGGCAAAATATTTCTTATCGGTCTTTTCAACAATTCACTTCTTTACCTGTTTTTGCTTTATCTTTTCCTCCTTGGTGTTGAAGGGCAAAGCTAGAAGGACAGCCAAGACTGGAGCTCTAGCCTGTACTGCATGGCTAGGGAGTTTCAGGTATTGTACGACTTGCAATTGGAAGAGGAATCCACATAAGTTGGATGCTCCTAGAGTTATGTCTAAAGAGTGAAGAGAAAAATGTGTTAAAATTTTAATATCTAAGGATATGTGGATTTTTGTATTTTGTGAGAGGATTTTCTTCTTTTTGAAAAGTTATAGTTTATCCCTGAAGCACACTGTGGGGCTCCATTTTTAAATCAGCAGACATTTAGGACTACCTTCTTCTATTGTTGCAATTAATCACTTCCCAGCTTGCCACTCTTTTTTTTTTTTTTTGCATATTTTGCCTTGTGGCCCTTCCAAAATATCACCATCATTACATCTCTTCCAATTTCATTTATGCGAGTTCTCCATACCACTTGTGGAGAAAGTGGATGAGGAGACTCTCTCTCTCTCTCTCTCTCTCTCTCTCTCATAATACCATGAAGCAGATTGTGAGAAGATTCAGGAGAGATTAACGGAAATACTTTTTCACACTGCACATAGTTAAATGTATGGAATTCACTTCCACAAGATGTAGTGATGACCACCAATTTGGATAGCTTTAAAAGGGGATTGGACAAATTCATAAAGGAGAAAGCTATCAATGGCTACTAGTCCCATTGGCTATATACTACCTCCACTACCAGAGTTGTATGCCTTTGTACTCCAGTTGCTGGGGAACATGAGCAGGAGGGTGCTGTTGCACTCATGTCCTGCTCATGGGTTTCCTGTGGGCAGATGGTTGGCTTCTGTGTGAACAGAATGCTGGACTAGATGGACCATTGATCTGATTCAGAATGGATCTTCTTATGTTCTTATGTAATCTTGGAATCACAAATATTACAGATGCAACCAAGGTCCCATATTTTCCTTTAAAAAATGGTAAACAAGAGGACATTCAATGAGCTGGAATCTGATTGAGCCTGCAATCCTATAACATTTACCTTGGAATAAGTCCCACTGAACTCTGCTTCTGAATAGACATCTATAGGATTGCACTATCATTCCAAAATCCACACATTAGCACAGCTGAGCAGTTCATTTGAACCAACAAAACTGTCACAACATAGTGAGCAAGCGTTTGAGTTCTCTAGAACTCTCCATCAGGCTAGATATTGCTCAAAGCAAGGCTTATGCTTTGCATAACATCCAGCCTGATGAAAACTTTTGGAGAACTCCAAAGCTTGCTCACTATTTTGTTACATTTTGATTGGTCCTAAGATTACCCAACTGTGGATTTTGGCATTTTACTTATGGACCAGTATGACTTCCTTTGTTCTCTATCTGGCTAAGAGATACTAGAATCCTGTATATAAGAAAGAAAGAAAAAAAAAAGATTCTTTCAACTTTGTATGCCAAATCTCCCACAATCAACTCCTAATTAGGGGTGTGCACCGGATCGGGTTCGATCCATGATCCGGGCCTGATCCAGCCGAAATTTGATAAAATTATCTGATTTCAATCCTAGCATCTGGATTGTCCGATCTAATCCAATCCGATCTGAAATTACCCGATCCGGATCGGAAAAGATTGGAGGATTGGACCTCCACCTCCCTCCCCCCTCCACTCGCGCTCCTTACATGCTGCCTCCTCGCTGCCATCCACTGCCGCCCACTGCTTCCTTACTACTGAGAAACAGGCCTTGCGGCCTGTTCCACAATAGAGCGATGGTGTGCTGGGTGACGTCATCACTCGGTGCGCCCTTGCTCTACTGTGGAACAGGCCTCAAGGCCTGTTTCTCAGTAGTACTGAAGCAGTGGCGGCAGTGGACAGTAGCGAGGAGGGGGGAGGGAGGGGGAGTTCCCCCATTACCTGCCAGCGTTCCGCACTGTTATCTGCTGCTTCCACACTACTGATAAACAGGCCACAAGGCCTGCTTATCAGTAGTACGGAAGCAGCGGATGGCAGCGCAGGACACCGGCAGGTAAGGAGTGGGAGTGGGGGGGAGCGGGAGTGGGAGCGGGAGGGGGGAGGGGGAGGGAGGTCCCTACTTACCTGCCGGGGCCATCCGCTGGTTCCTTCTACTGAGAAACAGGCTTCACGGCCTGCCTCTCAGTAGCGCGCCTACACTCAGCACCATACAAAATTGCTAAATTTATTTTTTCTTCCCCCCTCTTCTGCTAGTCCAATTTCATATGATCCTTCTTTCCCTTACAGCATCACAAGAATTATGGGACTGGAGCTCCGCCATACTCTGCCTCTCTCCAATCTGTACAGGAACATCTGGGGGTGGGGTAGGTGGGAAGACACACACAAAAGGGAATTTCTCCCCTTCAGCCCAATTCCTACTCTTCTTTGTAACTTACTTTCTGAAAGGGCTCAGCTATGGCATCTGTTTCAATCACACAGGTCAAGGCTGGAGAATATAAGAATGCACCTGAGCAGTTGTAGTGTGCATTGCCTCACCCATGAGTAACTTTGTGTCTACAAATTAAGCACTGCCTGCCTGTCTCCACTTCCTCTATTTTCTGTTATCAACACGTGGCTTCATGACTGAGGCACTTCAGATCTCCTTTGTCTTGGGACTGCACCACATTTATATAAAGTATTGCGGCTGTGGAATGCTCTCTCCAGAGAGGTTTGCATGGTGCCTACATTGTGCTTTTCTCAGTGCCAGGTGAAGACCTTTTATTTTTTCAGTCTTTTTAGCCCTTCAGTTTTAAAAATTGTGTTAGTGATTTTAGATCTTTGCACTGCTGCTGGCTTTTATCTTGGTTCTCACTCTGGTTTTATCCTGCTTTAAATTTATGTGTTTGTGTGTGTGTTTTAAATATTATGTTATTGTATTTTGTGGTGTTAAATTTGTTTTGTGAGCAGCCCAGAGCACTTCTGCTAATGTGTTGTAGAGAAATGTAATAACTAAATAAATAAAAGTCCCAAATGTCTGGAGGGCACCAGGTTGGGGAAGGCTGGTATAGGCTATAAACCTCATGTGCATCTTCTTACATTCATTCTGTTCTCTGGGGCACTTGACCAGGGGGCTGTCTTCACGGCTCCAACTTGGAGCCATTCCACCACCAAACCTCGTGAATGGCTGGTGTGGGGTGACAGTGAGTAATCTTCATGAAGGGAGGCAGCATGGGGTTTCCCCCTGCCCTGTGCCTGGGTGGACGGCGATGCCTGGCAACACCTCCACTGTAATTCCAGAGCAAGGATAGATGACGGATGTACCAGATTCGTCTCGCTCAGGAGAAAAAAGTCAGAGTAAATTCCTGACTTTTTTTCTCTGCAGATCTGCCTGGAAGAGCTGGGGTTGGTGCGCGGTGGCTGCTGCATCATATAATCAACACAGCACCACTGCACGCCCACCCCGGGGCTTTCTATGCGTTGAGGCAGCCTCCAGGCTTCCTAATCTATGCAGTGGCCAGTGTGCTGCCAGGGAGGGAAAGAAAGGGAAATGAACTCTACTGAATTCTGTGCCATTGCCAGTCCCTGTAAGGTTGTCCTCAAGCAGTGCTCAGTTGCACTCAGTGATATGGAATGAAACACTTTCCAGAACAGAAAATTTTCCAATGATTAATTTTTCTGCAGAAAATTTCATTAGTAAAAAATTTCATTAGTTTAAAAAAAAAAGTATGCCATTTGTAAATACAATATTAGGCAAGATTACAGTTTCAAAGCTGTAATCATGTTTTTCAGGTGAGTCTCTTAGCAAGTATGTGACTTAGCAAGTATGAAACTAACAAAGAGTGACAGAGAAACTGAAGGTCCCCCAACAACCTTAGTGAAAGAGAGTTGCACTCTGCTGAAATGGATGAGTGGTTGTCAGCATATCTTGTGCAGTTCTTTGGGTTGCTAAAATTAATCAATGTGTAAATAGTTTTCAGTACCTTCCCCCCCCCCCTTACAATGTATGTGAAGTCCATTCCAATAATAATTTTTAAAATCTACATTTAAATCACATTAATTGTGCTTTAATTTTTTGCCCTCAAATATTTCAGGCTAAATACTTGTAGTATTTTGGGACAAAAATTAACATGAGGTAGTTGTTGTTTTCCTTTGTTTATTAAATGCAAATAAAATAAACATGCAAACTTAGATGTCTCTAGGACATCAGAACATTTTCTGATGCAAACTGAAACATTTCTTATACAAATGAAAAATTTCAGAAAATTTTCCAATTCAAAATTTTCCGGAAATCCCACATTGCACTGGACCTGATGATGTATCTATTGAAACGCAACTATTCTAGAACCATAGCATCATACTTTCTAAATGGTAAGTGTCACAAAATATTGGTGTATTAAAAATGTACGACAATTTTCAGCTGATGAAGTAGCAATTAGCAGCTATTGTGGTCCAGAAGCAAAGCTGGACCACAACAATAAATAAATAAAGTTTATTCTAATCGCCTTTAATTATGCTTCAACATTCTCACATCTTTTGGGTGGGGGTGGGGGTGGGAAGCATGCAACCCTCCAACCCAAAGTCAAATCAGACATGGCTTTGTTTTCTTTTTAAAAGAAGGCCACTATAACCAACCTGGATGGTCTTAATCAATGACATTAAATTCCTGGCAACACAGCTTCTCTTGAGATTGTCTGGCTTCGTTATTATCAGTGAAGGAAAGACAGGCTTAATCACTATGTAGCTCTTTCTCAGTAAATTAAAATATTAATTACAAGACACATTATTTTATCTTTCTTCCCTCTATTAAGCAGCTATTGGAAAACAGTCCACTTTGTGCTGGAACCTTTCCACTTAACAAAACATTCAGACACGGTGTTCAGCTCCTTCCCCAAAACCTCCCACCACCCCCAGCGCCGCATCAAATCAGGATATTAAACGGTACCGCTGGAGAATCTGAGAGTAAAAATTGGATAGCGCTATTATTTTTGTCGTGGAGATAAGTCTGCAATTATGAGCCCTTTATCTATAAGCTGATGAAATGTGACCAATCCCTAAAGGCCAAGGGCTAATAGAGGGAGGTGGACTGAATGGCGCACGTTTTTTGAAGAGGGCCAGAAGAACATTGCTTTCATGCACACAGTATGGTTGGAAATGGAACTGCTAACTTCCCAGCTCTCCACTTCCTTGACAAGTGTTATGTATAGCCCAGTTCGTTTGGATTCGAGAGTGCTGGAATCTTATGGCATCTTGTAATTTCTGTTTTGTTTGCATCTATACAAGTAGATGCAAACAGACGGCTACAGCAGGCAGCACAATCGCTGATCCCATATTACATCCCTGAACAGCAACTGAAAAATGCTTCTGTTTAGCTAACTTTACTTAAAAACTCTCTGCTGATACTTTCTGTTTCTGTTTAAGGTCGAACTGGAAACTGCCTTCTTTTCTCTCTCATTCCATACTTTACAGATCCCTGGGGGCTGCTTAGACATTTTGAAAGCCCTGCAGTTGCTGCACCATGGTGCTGGATCAGTTATATGACACAGCAGCCACCTTGCTTGCAGCAATTGTGGGGTTCTCCCACAAAGATGTGATTTTAAAAAGTTGGGGGCTTACCCTGACTTTTTTCTCTGAAGCAAGCCGAGAATGGTGCATCCGCCATCTATATTCGCTCTGGCGTCACGGCAGAGGCATCCCCGGGTGGATGGCAAGCCTGGAAAGCCCACACCCTCCCTCTGTGTAGGGATTAGCTGCTGCTACTCCGCAGCAGAGAAAGTGTGGGGTTTCCCTAAATAAGGTGCCAACCCAGCACTGTCAAGACAGCCTCCTGGTCTCACGTCCCACCCGCAGATAAATTGCGCATTTAGGAATAGTATTTATTTATTTATTTATTTTAAAAATACTTTGAGGACATCAGGGGAAGACCCACTCAAGGCAGTATACAAGGTAACCATACAAAAGAGATACAATAAAATTCAATAACTATATATTCATTAAAAGTTCAGTAAAAACAAGGGTGACTGATAATTACATTTCCAGTTTTTAGTTCCTATTAAGGAAACTTCAACCAACCATCCCTCTCTTGTGGCAAGCAATCATAGTAGTAAGAGTAGAGAATGAAGTTTGCCTGGTTTCAGTCCCCTCTAATATATATATATATATATATATATATATATATAGCTTGGACGGTCTCCAAACATCAGTGCAATTTCTTCACTTTTAAAAAACATTTTACAATCAGTTTGGGTGCACATACAAGTCCCTTTTTCTTTCTTTTCCCAAAACGTTTTATAGATGTTGTTGCGAGGTGGGTGAGGTAGCGAAGGCAGCGATCTCTGGGAACTGTTTGAAGAAAGGGGAGAATGAGCAAGGGGGAGAATGATCAGAGTGATGTGAAGGGTAGAGAAAGCAGAGGGTGGCAGATTGGCCAGCGTGGTGTGGCCCATGCTAAGGGACACCTTGTCCAGGCCCCTCTCAATCCTGATTGTGTCACAGGTTCTGTCATCAATTTTCCACACTGCTTCTGTTCTGCAAAACAAGAGCTTGACATTTCTGTTCTGCTTCTCATATTGGATGAGGTCCAAGTCATACATACCCTTCTGAGCTGATAAACTTCTGACTTGGCATGCTGAGAGCAAATTTGGATATTACAACATGGGGCAAAAAGCCATGAGTCACTTATGTTTCCACTTCTCATGCGATAAGGGAAATTGTGTGTACCAAATGGATGGATCCATGTGGGTGTGGGTGTGGGTGTGAGTGTAGATTCCACCTACACTACTGCTGAAATATCCACACTGTTGTTTTTATTTAATTTATTTAACACAGTTTTATGTCACCCTTCATCAATATTGTCCAGGGTAATTTAGAGTGCCTCTAAAAGAGTGATTTAAAGCTCTTTCAAGGTGCATTAAAAATTTGACCTCTACAAGAGTGGTGTGCAAATCGGGGGTTGAGGCGCTTTTTCTGTCCGATTATGCGCATTATCGAATGCACATTAAATAGCAAGTTTTAATTTATCGCGGCAGTTAAAGCGCCTTATGACCATGTAAACAAGCGATTCTCCGCATTAAACACCTCTAAAGCGCGTTTCATACAACTGGTAAGGCAACCAGTTATGCGCTTAACCGCCTCCCGCGTATAGTGATTTGCTGTAAAAGCGATTGCGAGAAGACGCACATAATCAGACAACCAGGCATCAAACCGAATTCTTGTAGAGGGGACTTAACAAAGTAAAACAAAAACACCACAACCCAACCCACATCCAACCCACATATATATATAAAATAACAAATAACTGATAAGACCAGAAGATAAAAGAATACTTAAAATTACATACAAATATTTTAAAAGTGTGAGCAAACTAAAAGGTCTTTGCCCGATGCTTGAAAGAAAGCAAGACCCTTGGCGGATAGCATTCCATACCTCAAATGCCAATGCCCAAAATGCTCTCATCTTAGCAGTCACTCACTTCACTTCAGACAGAAAATGCCCATGGAAAAAAGCTAGGAATGTATATGATCACCAAAGCTGAAATCCCCATCCCATCCCCATTTGAAGACCGCAAAGTTCAGAAAGACATTCTGCAGGGATAAGGCCCTGGAAACCTCACCACACTTCCGTGTGATTCCGATGAGAGTGAACACACTCCCAATTAGATTTAGCTATGTGGTGATATCTGACACCAAATGACTTTGGGGCAAAAGAAAAAGGAGAGAAGTACAGCACCTATCAGCAATGGGGGTGGGAGTTATGTTCATGAAACCCTTCATACACTTAAACAACACATTTTAATTGAAAAAAGCTTTTGGCTCTAAATGGGGCTAAATTGCCTTTTAATCATCTCTTTTCTCATCTATATAACTATGTCTGTCATGATATAATGAACAGAGGGCAGTATCCAATGGGGCACTGTGCCCCCGCCAAATCTGTTCTGCAAAGAGCACCCCCTGTTTGCTCAACTGAGATTTAGCACTTCTGGGAGCAAGCGGAAATGACTGGAAATACTCCTTTCTAGAATGGAGCAGGCCATCAGAGCTCACCTAAGGGAGCTGTGCCTTCCTGTCTTGATCTAAGAATGAACATTTTCATTCATTTCAGGCATCCTCCAGGAAATATTAAATTCCCATTGCATGAGTGGTGGATCTTGTTTGTGCAACAGAGTTGCTGGTAGGTGCCAATTTTAGAACCAAATTGCATGGGTGTAGCACCCTATTGGATAATGCTCTATATGAGGCAAAAGTATAGCAGGGTTCATAATTAATGGTCAAAATCCACCCTTGTGCAGCTAGCTGTGACTTGGAGCTATTCCAAATGTCTATGTTGTCTTGATAGCTTGATAATACTGAAGCTACCGAATATGACACTAGTGATAAAAAATTCTGAAATAATTTTCAAACCATAATATAAAATACAAAATTTGAGGTAAATTTAGCATTCAGGTTTAGCTAATGTCTCTTAATTTGTATTGCTTACATGTTATTGGTGGTAGAGATTTCCTATCTCTCACTATCTGAGTCATCTTCCCACCTGCCATGACTATTGCAAGCCTAAAAAGGATTTAGAAAGCACAGGAACAATAAGATAAACACAAGGTGTGGTCCATATTACACTTTCAAACAAACTCGACATTATTAATGCTTACCCTTTCCTTCGAAGCATGGAAGGTTATATGTAAAGTGGATTTTACTCACAATTATATTCCAAAGATTTCCCTCAGTAGTTGCTCATAGCCTTCAAGCTAAAGTTTGCCCATCTTTCCTCTGAATGGAGATGAACCTGGGCAGGAACAAGGCTAGTCCTCTCAGTGGTTCCCTGCCACTTCCTCCTCATACCTCACTGCAACTAAACTGACATGATGCTTGATCCAATGGGGAATATGTTGGCAAAACAGTGATGTGGCTAGGCAAAGCCATCATGTGCAGTGGCGTAGTGGTAAATTTGGAAGTGTAGGCACTCATCATGACAGCTGCCATAGCCCTGCTCCCAAGGAGAGCCCAAACATTCTGGCAGCTGTGTTGATCCATATCAGCAGTTCCAACAGTTTTCAGCTCCACCACAAGCAGGTCTTTTATAAAACTAATGGATCTTAATTGCCCATTTAAGGCAAAGGGCTCATCTGTACCTTCAGCCCTTTTGAGAGGGAGGAAGGATGATCATGAGGTTTCCCGCTTCCGCGATCGTCGTTCACGGGGCACACAGAAGGGAATTTTCCTGCAAGTAAACGAGAGCCGTTGTGGGAGGACATGTGCCCCATAATGGCGGTTCCGATGTGTATCTGCAGAAGTGGGCAGGACTAGACAGACGGGTACAGGGCACAGAATTGTTTTTTAATAACTCCTCTGAGATGCGCACAAGCGCAAACACACAGCAACACAGGGGGGTAGGTACTTTGTTGAACTCATGCTATTGCACATTGATATGTTTGTGTAAAAAGAGAGAGAGAGAGATAGTCGGCGATGAAACACGGTGATACCTGTGCACACTCCCTTGACAGTGAGTTGGCTGTTCACCAGGCCAGGAACTCATGAAGGGGGGCACACCAGCCGGGGACTTTGGGATTGTAGCGAGAGACGGGGAAAAGCTGCTACAAAACCAATCAGTGATATTCCGGAAAAATTGAGTGGTCGTCCTGAGATCACCGTGGGAGTAGGTGAATGTCATCTGGCTCGGTAGGAATGACCTCGATATTATTCCGGAATAAATGGGTGGTGTAGATGGCCTCCAAGCCACCCCAAAATATTTTGTATTACAAAAAGGAGCAATATATTGCTGCTGGGAAAATTCATTTGCCCCCAGCTGCTGTGAGAAGTGCAGCTAAGCTCAGGGACTGCAGAGAATTCTGAGGGGTTCTCATTGGTGCACTAGCCTTAGCTGGTGAAAGGCACTAATACATGCCACAAAGCCATGTGGGCATTCAATGACAGAACTAGATCAATCAGCACCCTGTGGCTATGAGACCTATTATTTAGCCAGGGCCCATGCATATGTTTCCAGAACATGTTGAACAACACTTTCCAAGTCTACATACATTCAAAGTCATTGACCCAATTCACATGGTCATGGCAGGGGAAATAAGCCATGGTGGCTTATTTCCCCATGTAGTTTGTGCCAATCACATGCTGGGGGGATTTGCATAACTACCCTCGCCAGTGCAGCTTCCTATGCCATGCAAACCTGGTCAGGGTGGCATGTTGCCATAATTAACCAGCCACCCCTGAACCCTAAAACAGCCCATGGGTTCTGGATGGTGTGTTAACCAGGCCACAAGACACTCTCTCAGTAGCATAGTTCCCCCGCTATGACAATGTGAACCAGGCCAGTGAGTTAGTCTGAGAGCCTTGTGGATCAATGGGTTAGCAGCTTGTTCTTTTTTAAACAATAATTTTGTTTCCTTTGTGTTTACTTTTATGGGGGATTTAAAGAATATAATTGAGTTTACATTATTGTGATATGTTCCCTTTTCTTTGATCTGACGTCCTCAGTATCAATGACATGAACCGCATCAACTGAGCTGCATTTTGAATGGAGGAGCATCTTTTACACTAATGTAGATTGAAAATTCTCTATGTTTTTTTTTATGTTGAAATGGCTATACTCATAAAAACAACAACTAATGTCTGGATCCTATTGAGTAACCACATCTGACACCTCTAGTCTGACTTCATAGAATGCATTGAAAGTCACCACAAATACCAATGATAGCAATGCTGATATCCAAGCAACTTCACAACATCAGAAACTTTTATTCTCTTTGAAGGGAAATCTTTTCTGCATTTGTGCTGTGGAATATGACTAAAGGGAATTAGCACACATGAGAATTTTAATTTTAGAAGGCCTTTACCCTAATATCAAAATGATTTCTTTTAAATTATCTCATACATCTGTAATACTGAAAGTTTAATTTGCATTGTCTACATCGTGAACCAGTTTGGCAAATAAACAAACTTTTGAACTCCGGAACCCCAGCTCTTGATAAAGTGAGGTAAAATAACAGAGTTCAAAATTAAGTTTAAGACATGAAAGCAAAAATCGAAATGACCTTGATTGCAGCTTGTCTATGTTAGAAGTTTTATTTCGAAAAACAATATTGCCATCGTCAATGTTTGATTTGGCAAACAAAATGCTTTGAACAACCCAAACCAAATAAAGTAAGGTGTTTGACTCTATGAATGCCATGTTAAATATAATAACCTGCCTAATTAAATGTGTTATACTTTTCTTTAGAAGAGTTGTAATTAGGCTGACCATCTGAAAAGGAGGACAGGGCTCCTGTAACTTTAACTGTTGTAGAGAAAAGGGAATTTCAGCCAGTGTCATTTGTAGGCAATTAGTTCCTGGTGAAATTCCCTCTTCATCACTACTGTTAAAGTTGCAGGAGCCCTGCCTTCTTTTGTATATGGTCACTCTAGTATAGTGCCCGCAACTTTAACAGTTGTGATGAAGAGGGAATTTCACCAGGAACTAATTTCATACAAATGACACTGGCTGAAATTCCCTTTTCTCTACAACTGTTAAAGTTACAGGAGCCCTGTCCTCCTTTTCAGATGGTCAGCCTAGTTGTAATGAATTTTTTTTTATAAAGTTTTTTTAAAAGCTTGCAGGAACTCTTTTCCTGACCTTCCTTGTTTGGTTTTGCACAGTATATATTCGAATTTTGGAGACCTCATGCACAGGTGCAAATGTAAAAAATTTACAAGCTTTCAGCATTTCTCCCAACTGTTTTGAAAACTCCATTCATAATCATGTGGTTAGAACAGAAATGAGTATTCATATACAGACCAATTTTCAGTTCAGAGCTTGGATGAGGATTTATAAAAGCTAACAGGCGACATTGTTTTGTTGTCTCAGCTTTGATAGAGAGACCATTTTTACAAAATGTGTGGCTAGGGTGATTTTCTTTAATAATTTACCAAATTACTTGAAGTAAAATGTCTTCACCTGCTCTTTGTTTCCTTGGCATTCAAAAGTCTGGATTTATTTTATATCCTTCCTCTGGTGGCGTTACTTCCAGACTTAAATCTCTCACTAAAGTTATATTTGTGCTCACCATTTTCTGAAGCATTAAAATTCTGACCCAATTTAACCCAAACAGTCTAGCACATTTGCTTTGTTTCGCTCTTTCTGTCTGTCTTGTTGTCATCCTTGCCTCTTTTTCATTTAATCTTCATTTTCTAGTGTTGGACTCTTTCTGTAGTATTGATTTTTTTTGTTTATAAGTTCAGTTCTCTAGTTTGTCTCCCCTTACATAAAACTTCAGGTTCCAGCTAAAGAAAATAAGCTTAGTTAGAAGCCAGCCTGCAAGTTCCCTGGCCTTTCCTTAGTTTAATTTGAAGTCACACTGTGAAACAAGCTCTGTTCCATGTGCAGATCATTCTTCTAAGGGAAAGCCGTGAACCAGATGCCTACAGAGGGCTTCAAAATTCAGTGGAGGAAAATGAATCAACGGAAACTCTGCCCTTCGTTAGAAATTTGCACTAGCTTGCTCTTCATTGAATTACATGTTTTAATGACGGGCTAATATAGTATCAAGAAAGAATTGAACAGTCATTTATCAATTAATTACCCATGAAAATCTGAAGCAAGTTACAGGGTAGTAATTGTAGCCAGGGTGTGAGGCATATGCTACCTTAAAAAATTCAGTCACCTTGAAATTATATGGACAAAGCCTTTATTCGACTGGATGTTAAGAACTGTATTATGGATGGAAAGACTGGAAATGTGTCCTTTTGCTGGGGAACTGGACAGGGAGAAAACAAGCAGTAAATAAAGATTCTTTTTAAGAGCGGGATTTTGTTTTCTATACGATACATATTGATGTGGCTCACCTAGTCCTTAAAGTTCATTTGTACCTTGGTTTACTGAAGCTCAGGATTCAATTCAGCAATTTATTAAGATCACTGGAACTCTGATACACTCGTGGAGGTCCTTGACAGCTGTGGCTGTCTCATTTATTTCAATGGTGGTTGTAGGCTCACCCACACATTTGTTCTGGAGGTGTGAAAAGCAATTAGCGTCCGTCTTAAACTTTGCCTTTATTGATTGCTAATATATTACTATTCCTTTAAGAGAAAGAGTGGAACTCTGGGAGAAAGGGGGGGGAATGCATACTCCAGGACAATTATAAGAATGTAAGAAGAGTCATGATGGATAAGATTAAGGTCCATCTAGTCCAGGATTCTGTTCACACAGTGGCCACAGACCTCCTAAAGTTGCCTACTCCAATTTAAACTAAAGACAAACTTTAAAATCCAAGCAGTAGGAATTGCTAATCATCAGAGAACTAGTGTGGTGTAGTGGCTAAAATGTTGGACTGGGAGTCAAGAGATCTGGGTTCTAGTCCCCACTCAGCCATGGAAACCCACTGGGTGACTTTGGTCCAGTCACAGACTCTCAGCCCAACCTACCTCACAGGGTTGTTGTGAGGATAAAATGGAGAGGAGGAGGATTATGTACGCCGTCTTGGGTTCCTTGGAGGAACAAAGGTGGGATATAAATGCAATAATCAATAATCAAAAAATCAATCAGTAAAAACACCCGCCCTGGCCCCTTTCCCTAGTTTTACATACTTTTTGGTTGAAAACCCCAGCAATTTCCAGCATGCAAACTGAAAGGATTAATTGTACAGGATAAGTTCTGTGGGAACTAGAAATGGAGGGGGGCACTCCAGAGGTCACCCACAGTTACGGGAACATGTCCAGAGAGACATTTTGACAATATAGAAAGGGGGAAACCGTACAAAAGCTGGAAACCACTGCACAATTCGCTGTGGGGTAAAAAAATAAAAAGAAAAGCAGGAGAAGGAATCACTTGGTGAAATGGAGAAGGGGATAGGCTGGATTGGAATCCCAGGTGGGCTAGATTAAGCCCTCTGGCCAGAGGTTTGACACCTCTGATCTTGGCTCTCCAAGCCTCTCTGGAGTGACTAATACTGATGACCTATCAAGACTAATAGGATCATCAGACAGTGCGGGGGGGGGGGGGGAATCATATTTCCTACTGTCACATACTGTTGCTCTGCTCCCCACTTCATTTCTGCATTGGGGACGAGCTCAAATTACACGGGGGAGTGTGCAGTGACCACGTGGCCCTTACGGAACAGTGGGACCAGCGCTACTTATAGCGGAACTTCCCTGCACATGGCAGGAGATCCCAACAAATCCCGCCTTATTATAAGTCTTTTTTTTTTTGTGGCTTATTTTAAAACGCAAAAACTAGGGAATGGAGCGGGAGACACATGGCAGGATCATTGTGTCATCGTAACGACCTGCGAAAATCTGTGACTGGGATAAAACACTCATCTCATGACGCTAGATCTGGAACATAAGAACCTGCCTCATCTTCACTCCAACCCTGTGAGACTAGGCTGAAACAGAGAGGGCCAGGGGCACCCAATTTTAAGGCTGAGTGGGAATTTGAACCTAGGATACCCCAGTTCTAGTAAGACACTAACTATTATGCAACACTTTCTCTCCTTAATGCCAAAAAAAATAAAAATAAAATAGAGAAGGACTGAAAGTTTTGCATTGAGAATTAAATTTCACATCAGAGAAGGTAAAAGTGGCCACCAAATGGTCCTCATAGTGTGCTTGCCAACCTCTATCTCCTTGTTAGACATGGCACAGAAGGCACTTGAATGCGAAAGGAATAGCTTTCCTCTTTATGAGATAGCAAGGAAAATATTATAAATGCCACTTGGTTCACTATTTTTCTTTCTTTCTGCACATTTTGCTGTAAATGTCACACCAGAGAATGGTACAGGTTGACATGCTGAGAGGGCTTAAAATGGACCATGTCCTAACGAATATCTGTAAGCTGCTGGTTATGACATGCCCCAAAAATGCATAAAATGGAAGGTTCTTTCTTTCTTTCCATACAGAGTCTAAATATTAAACCAGAAAGTCTTCACACTGTATTTGACTGTTAGAAAAGACAAGCATACCGAGTTTTTATTACTCTACCCCCTACTAAAAATATCCCATTAGGACTAGAATAACCTCATGATGCACAATTTATTTGGGCTTTAATGTATGTTTTCATTACCCCCCACCTCTGAACGTTAATACCGTGTATCGTTTAATGGCTGGTAAATAATTTAATATGCACCGTATTTTGTTTTTAAGAGTGTTCTTTTCCATTGACATGAAAAGACATGGATTCAAAGTCAAGGCTATTTATTCTGGGCATGATTCACTAGGATTGCCTCTTGCACAAGTCCCATTGAAATGAATGAGCGTTGTGCAACAATACTCCGAAGCCACGTCGCAAGCGTACTGTGGTTTTTGCATGGCTCCCATTTTGTTTTAAAGTGTCTTGTGCAGGAGAACTTTATGGTGGATTGTGCCCTGCAGCTTTTGCCAGCAGTAAAAAAGAAAAAGCTACAGTGGTGGTGGTATGATACATCCAGTCGTATTGTCATGGGCATTTCTGAACTTCAACCATATCATATCCTTCTGCTCAACCACAGGGCACAATGTACTCTTCATCATTACTGCAATCTGAATCGTGGCTAGAGATGAAAAGGGTAACTGCCACTAGAAATCTGCAAAGTGTGAATTAATTAATCTGTTTCATTATGGAAGAGAGAACTGCCAAAGTTCCCGTTTCATGTCAGTTTCAAAAGCACTGAAAATTAAACTTAGAGAGACAAATAGAGAATTAGCTGAAGTTTCAAATCATACCCTCTCAAAAATTGATCAGGCTAATGCGGGCTCTGTTTCCCAAAGAGGGAGAGCAAAGCAGGAGATTGGGAAAGTTACCAAGCAGTGGCATCAATAATATGTAAAGGAAAAATATGAGGCAGCAGACTCACAGGGCATCATGCATTCATTGGGGAAGATGCAGCAACAATATGTTGGGAGGAGCTCATTCCATCCACCACCTAACTTACAGCAGGTACATCTTATCCCCAGAGGTCTGGTTTGCACAATTCCTCCCACACACCTACACCCACACACCCATGTCCCAGTTCATTTACCAAGAGCCATCCCTTTAAAAGCATGGAGAAGCACTGTGAGTGCCTCTCCTCAAACTTAAGTATGGAGCATTGAGAAAGATACGGAATGGGGGGGGGGGGGAGCAGGCTGTCAACACAGCTGAAGCTCTTGCCATTTGCAGTGGCAATGCATAAAATCATCATCATCATCATCCCTGGGGGCGGGGTGGAGAAGCTGTGTTACAACCCCTGCCAATGTTGAGGCCTGCTTGTGAGAAACTGCTGGAAAAAATCTCCCCCCCCCCCCAGAGACGAGTGGTGAAATTGTCTTGCTCACACATACATTTCTCTGCAGAGTGTGGAGAATTTCAAGAGGCCATTTACACATAGCTCTAGTTTAAATCTTCACTCAACAATGATACCTACAGCTTAACCTGTATTACTCCTTTGTCACATTTCCCGCATAATGAATAAAATAAATTAATGAGCAAAATATGTTGATGGCATGCATCCAATTAATTCTAATTAATCCTGCCTCATGCTCCTTGCTAAGTAAATGATAGGTACAAATATGTGTGGCGCTTATTCATTAAAAACATGGCAGTTAAGCCATCTGCAGTGATTTGGGGCAAAATCAACTTACCGTATACCCCTCTCGATTCTCTTACACCTTGCCAACTGTGTTGCACAAGCAGGCTTCACTGCTAGTGCAAGGGGCACTTTAGCTCTTCCAGGTAGGCTGACCATATGAAAAGGAGGACAGGGCTCCTGTAACTTTAACAGTTGTAGAGAAAAGGGAATTTCAGCCGGCGTCATTTGTATACAATTCGTACCTGGTGAAATTCCCTCTTCATCACAACAGTTAAAGTTGCAGGGGCCCTGCCTTCTTTTGTATATTCCCTTTTCTCTACAACTGTTCAAGTTACATGAGCCCTGTCCTCCTTTTCATTTGGTCAGCCTAGTTTATATCAAGGTGTTACAATTTTATTTAGTTAAAATATTTACATCTCACCTTTAGGCTTACCACCTCTGTGCAGAATTTAGTGTAATCTATCCCTGTTTGATCACGGCTTCCAAATTTCCCTTTCAGCCTCTGGTAAACAAACACTAGAACATGTTTGCATCCAGAATGTAGAACTTAACTGTAATTTTTACCTCTCTGTTTTGCAGCTGGCAGAATCCTTTAATTAGACACCGGAAGACTGTGAAGTGCGCTCTCTCTCCTTCTCTCTTTAACAATCCCAGTGGAAACAAGTAGCATTCAGGAAATAAAGGAAGAAGATTCTAAGGTAACAAGCAGGTAATGTTCAGAGCAGAGCAAAAGTTCATTGGAGAGAAGGAGCAGGAGCTTCTCCCCTTTGGTGAGCAAATACTTTCAGACAGATATTGATCTAGTAGAGGAGGAAATGCGCCATCATGAAATAGCATTGATTAGGGGTGGAAAAATGCAAGAACAAGATTGCAAGTGGTGAAGCGAAACTAAACATTTGTTTGTGATCCACTAGTATTTGGGGGTGGGGAGAGAAAATACAAGTTTCCCATATTCACACCAGATCCATTCTTTACATGAGTGTTTGTTGGAGTGAACATGTAAAATATGGATGAGGAATGTACATCTCCTAATACTCAGACATGTGCAGTCAGGGACAGCGTAAAAGATAGGCATGGTTGGCCTATCCTTTCTGAAGCCCCACACCCCAGCAGGGACTTAATGACAAGAGCCCCCCTGGATTCACTCTTCCTTTTCACCATTGCAACCTGCTTGTTTACCTGCCTCTTACTCTAGTTCTGAGACAACAGTGGAGGAGCAATAGATGCCACTACCTACTTACCCATTGATTCTGTGCCAGGCAAGCAAATAGGTGCTACCAATACTGAGGAGGAGGAGCAGCAGCAGGTGACAATGCTGATAAGAAGGTAGATTCATTGATGGAAAGGGCCCATTGAGAGTGTCTTTCCAAGAGCTCTTAGATCTGGAGCCAGCACTGCATGTGGTGAACATATCCAGGCACCCATAACTGACTACACCTTTTACTGTATGTTTGAGGACACACTACTTCTCAGTCTTTTCACTTTAGATGTTTCCCACAGGAAACACCAGATCTCAACAGCAGGTCCTAAAATTGCCTGTCTTGGTGTGAAATTCTGGTGTTAGAGAAAGTCACATTTGGTAGCTTAAAGCTGCTATGTGCATCCCTTTTCCTTATCCATATTTTTGAGAGACACACACATGTGGGAAAATAACTCACACATGGCAGTAGTTATACACTTTTTCCAGTGTGCAAATGTTTAGATGCAAGGCACATCTGGTGAAACCTTGGGATCTGCAGTTGTCTAATACTAATCCACCCAAAGTACATCTGTTATTGAATGAATTAAAATTAAAAGAAATAAAAAGTCTTGGACTGAAGGTAACTTTATTCGTGACAGTTGAAGTCTGCACATTCTATTTTTATTTCTGTTGTTGTTGTTGTTGTTGTTGTTGTTGTTGTAAATGCCCACTTCTACTGTGTATGGGTGCTATACTGCAGGACTGGGCAGAAAGTAGTTCTCCAGATGTTTTGGACATCAACTCCTGGCGTTCCTGACAATTTGCCATGCTGGTAGAGTCTTCTGGGAGCTGAAGTCCTAAACATATGGCGGTCTACCTTCTACCCGTCGCTGCTGTAGTGGAAATGCCTCATGAGGAAATAGCAGAGTGTCCACTGCACCACTGTAAAAACAAAAAACAAGAAGCACACAAAACCTTCAGTGTTTTCAGTAGATATTTTAGAATGTTTTTAGGATGTTTTATTGCTATTTTAATAATGTGACCATGTTTTTCATTAGTTTTATGTATTTAATCATATTTCATATTTACTGCTGTTCCCCGCCTCGATCCAAACGGAGAGGCAGGTAAGAAATAATTTTATTATTATTATTATTATTATTATTAGGCAGATTTTTATGCTCAGTAATGGGAGATGAGACAAGGAGCAGGTTGGATGTCTTTAGCAGGTTCTGTGGCATGCACCAAACTCCTTTCCATTCCCAAACCAAAACTATGCCTTCCTTTGTATTTTCTCTGGTGGCAGACACAGACCATATGCTACCCAGAAACCGAAATCTGGAAAGAGATTGAAGGATGATGGAGGGACGAAAGGCAGTTGGATCCATTCCTGCCACATGCTAAAATAAAATGAGATTACTTTAAAAAACAAAACAAAAAAAATGCCACCCTTCAGCCTTTCCCCAGCCAGAAAAGATGAAAGGAAGAGAGTAGAAGTAGGTAGGTGAGTGAAGGAGGATTTTCCAGCACTCTGAGGGATGGAAACAGAAGAGTTTGTTTCTGCCATCACAAACTTTCCAAACTTTCCCTCAATTGATAAACTACTCAGGTTCTTTCTACACCATAGGGGTGCGGCGGGAGGGAGGGTGATCCCGGAAGTACCTAATACACACCATTAGCGCACAGGGAGGGAGGGTGATCCTGGAAGTACCTAATATACGCCATCGGAGCACAGGGAGCAGCCGGGGGCCAACCCAGGCAAGAAGCCTGGGGTGGAAGGGGCCACAGAAGGAAAAACACAGAATGGGGGTGGGGAGACACACAGAAACAAATCTTCCTACTTCAAGGCAGGGGAGCAATGATGTTTCACTCTAGCTTCAGCAGAGTGAGGCACATACCAAAGACAGCTGAATCCTTAGCTTTTTCTCTCCCTTTCTCTCTGAGCTGAGAGCACTTTCCCACTGCCTTTTGGAACAGCTGTTGCAGCTGCTGGGACCTTCAAGAATCAGAACTAGCCTGCCTTCAAGGGCCTCTTCAAGAGGCAGAGCTGCATATGATATTTTTTGGATGTTCTTCCAATGTCCTCATCAAGGCAGGTGGCTACTGAGAGGACCTTTTCAGTTGTGGAGTCCCGGTTGTGGAACACCTTCCCCAAAAAGGCTCACCTGGTGCCTACATTGTGGTCTTTGGGGCACAAAGTGAAGACCTTTTTATTCACCCAGGCATTTTCGTTTTTTCGTTTTTATTGTTTTATATCTGGTATTGTATTTTCATGCACAGCTGCTGATTTTTACTTTGGTTTTATACTATAGTTTAAACATTAAGAGTGTTATTCTGTGTTTTGTAAGTTTGTTGTATTTCATGACTTTAATAGTTGTAAACCCCCCACAGTGCTTCAGCTATTGGATAATATATATATATATATATATATATATACACACACATATACATACACACACACACACACACACACACACGTGTTTGCTTGGCTTTCAGAGCTGGCAAAGGTATACTGGATTCTGCCACTACCCTCTAACATCCTATACCCTTCAGGAGGTTTTAAAAAGGTTATTAAGAGAAGGAGTGGCTCTAGCTTATTTAAAAGAATCCATAATTTGACCAGTCCTGAAGGAACCTAGCCTGGACCTGGACGATATTAACAATTATATAAGCCAGTGCTTAACATTCCCTTCCTGGGCAGGATGGTTGAAAGATTGGTAACTGGGGAACACTTAGTCATTCTTGGATGAAATTGATTCTTTACACCCATTTTGGTTTGCCTTCAGGCCTGATTTGGGGACAGAAACTGCTTTGGTTGCCCTTTGTGATGATCTTTGTCAAAATAAAGACAGGGTGTGGTGCTCTTGATTCGTTTGGACCTCTCAATGATTTTTAATACCATCAAAGATGGTATCCTTCTGGATAGGCTGTCCAGGTTGGGTGTGGGGGACACTGCTCAGTAATAGTTCTGCTCCTGCTTGGATGTCCATTTTGAAGAGATGGTGCTGGGAAATAACTGTCAATCAAGCTTTAGGATTCCACAGGGTTCTATTTTCTCCCGTACTGTTTAAAAACTACATGAAACCATTGGGATGGGTCACCGGGAGATTTGGTCTGAGGGGTCACCACCAGTAAATATATAATAATAAATTAAGGGTACAATCTTATAGGATTACTTACTATAAGCGTCCAAACTCAGAGGCTTCTAAAATTCCAGTGCCCTGCCAAGCAGGGCGGGAGGAGGATGGAGAAACCTAGTTAAGCCTGTGAGCCTATCTAGCTAACTTATTTGTGATGGGTGGGGATATACAACAGAGAGGCAACCAGATAATTTGGTTTCTTCTAGCACCCGTTTTGGTCTCCCTGAAGCCGTCCAAAGTCAATTGCTGCAAGGGGCGGGGTGAGGGATCAGATCTCATAGTCCTAACTTCCAGGGTCACAGGAGTGTCTATAGCCTCAAGAGTGGGACTCCGACACATCTTATGGTCCTTGGGAAGCTCTCCCAGGAACACAGGATTGCTCTCTAAATTACTAACCATTTGCTGCCTTATCATGTCAACTAACTTGGCTGCCTGAGAGAGCCGCCTCATGTTCTGCCTAATAGTAGGGTGGCATAAAACTTCTGCCCTCACATAGCATTTTTTCAGCAGCAATTCCACAGCTAGGGAGTGACAGAAATTGAGGCCTACAGCAGCATCAGAACCCACAACTGTGTAGGCAGAGATAGGTCCAATATGCTCTAATCCTTCATCTATAGATAACTATTTCATAGGGCTCCATTCTTTCCTATTTTTCTGGTTTAGAAACTCAACTTAAACTGTATATTTTTATGAGTTGCTCCTCTTGCTTTCTCTCCTTCTCCCCACTCCTTGTTAAATAAATCCTAGTGGATGTATTCCTATTCTATTAGTTTTCTCCCTTCCCTTCCCTTCCCCTCCCTTCCCCACACCCTTTTGGGGAACATGAGCTGGTGGCACCCTACATTAGTTGGGTGCCTGGCATTCTTTCTCTTCACCTACCCCACTTCAATTTCCACCTAGATCCCATAGTTTTCCCCACAAAAAGGGATTGTTGTGTGGAAAGCGGGATTGTACACTATCCACAATGCAGGAAAAGCACAGAATGTCCTGTTGGACATAGAGTTTGTCTTTTATGTTTAAAATAAAAGCAAGTTTCTAGACATTATGGCTGCAAACATGCTTGGAAATGGGAAATGTTGTTGGAAATGGGAAATCCCACTCCACAAATGTAGAAGGCAGTGTCTGGTAATTTCTGAGAAATCAAATAGTGACTGAAGCGGCAATCCTACAGCCCCTTATCTGGGAATATGCTCCACTGAACTCAGTAGGACTTACTCCTGTGTATTATTTATTTATTTATTACATTTATATACCGCCCCATAGCCAAAGCTCTCTGGGCGGTTTACAAAAATTAAAAGACTGAACACTAAAAAGACAATATACAAAATTTAAAACCATAAACATAAAACAGCTGACATTTAAAACATTTTAAACTATTAAGCCTGCCCACAAAGTCAGTTAAAACCTCAACTTAAGCGGTTAAAATACCTGGGAGTAGAGTTTTGACCTGGCATTGAAAAGATAAGTGTTGGTGCCAGGCAGGCCTCATCGGGGAGATCATTCCATAATTGGGGGGGCCACCACAGAGAAGGCCCTCTCCCTTGTTGCCGTCCTCCGAGCTTCCCTCGGAGTAGGCACCCGGAGGAGGACCTTTGATGTTGAGCGTAGTGTACGGGTAGGTTCATGTCGGGAAAGGCGTTCCATCAGGTATTGTGGTCCCAAACTGTGTAAGGCTTTATTGGTTAAAACCAGCACCTTGAATCGGGCTCAGAAACATACAGGCAGCCAATGCAAGCGGGCCAGAATCAGTCTTACATATTTGAACCTTCTGGTCCCTGTTACCAATCTGGCCGCTGCATTTTGCACAAGCTGTAGCTTCCGACCCATCTTCAAAGACAGCTCCACGTAGAGCGCATTGCAGTAATCTAACTTGGTTACCAGAACATAGACAACTGAAGCCAGGTTATCCCTGTCCAGATAGGGGCATAGCTGGGCCACCAGCCAAAGTTGGTAGAAGGCACTCTGTGCCACCGAGGCCACCTGAGCCTCAAGTGACAGAGATGGTTCTAGGAGAAACCCCAAGCTACGAACCTGCTCCTTCAGGGGGAGTGCAACCCCATCCAGAACAGGTTGAACACCCTCCATCCAGTCAGAGGAACCCCCCACTAACAGCATCTCAGTCTTGTCTGGATTAAGTTTCAGTTTATTAGCTCTCATCCAGTCCATTGTCGCAGCCAAGCACCGGTTCAACACATCCACAGCCTCACCTGATGATGAAAAGGAGAAGTAGAGTTGCGTGTCATCAGCGTACTGATGACAATGCACTCCAAAATTCCGGATGACCACACCCAATGGTTTCATGTAGATGTTGAACAGCATAGGGGACAAGACTGACCCCTGCAGAACGCCATACTGGAGAATCCACGGGGCCAAGCAATGTCCCCCAAGCACCACCTTCTGGAGCCTACCTGTCAAGTAGGAGCGGAACCACTGCAATGCAGCGCCTCCCACTCCCAACTCAGCCAGTCATGCCAGAAGGATACCATGGTCGATGGTATCAAAAGCCGCTGAGAGATCAAGGAGAATCAACAGACATGTATAGGCTCTGTGTCTAAGAATTCTGTTGGCCAAGATACAAGTTTGAATGGAAGCTCCTAGCCCCTTACCTGGAGGAATAAATCATGCATTTCACACCCACTTGCAAACAGTATAGATAGCAAAATTAACAATATTATGCATGCTTACTCAATTTAAATATTTTGACAGGTTTTTCAATTATAGTTTGCTTGGCATGGAATTTGGATTTTTAGCACAAAGTTTATATCCAGCCCTAGTTCAAATATATAATATGTATAAAGTAGAATATTCTTTGCTCCTAAAGGGTCGGCTGAAAACATGGCATTTGGATTAACTTGCCTTCTTTGTGTTACCTGTTCATATTCCCATTCTGCTGAGGTTGATTAGTTCACACTAACCTCTACTTGGTGATTTAATGAGTCTGGTCACCCCCTTTTTTGCATTTTCTGAACTGCTGGAAGTAGCTGATTGTGAAGTTGGGAGCCAGCTTGCTTACCTACCAGAAAATGTACACTATATTTTGTCATTTTCCCCCAACTGTTTTATTCTTCCTTACCTGTTGAGAAGAATGTGATTAGGCAATAAGCATTAAATTTACCAGCAGAGTTACAAGAAAGAGCACAGGGATGTGGAACCACATTTGCTGCATGATAAGCTAATGAAACACAGGGGAGAGCAACAGAGATCTGTGACAAGAACCGAACCATTAACATACAGAGGAATGTGCTTAGTTCTCAACTGTGTAAGTGGAAAAGTAGAGTAACTCCCTCTACATCATAGAAAAGTTTAAAAGGCTGTCCTCTAACTTCCTGAGCTCCAGTAAACATGCCTTTCATTTATTGCCTCGTTTAAGAACTATATGCTATGCTTACATCTCTATATTCAGCACGTGTGGCTTCTCCTTTTGCAAATATTTTCACAGAGATCATAGGTGCAGTAAAATTATGGGCTCATGTTTATTCTTCCTTTTAATCACTGAGTGCTTGTGAGTTTGCGGCTCTTGTTTTGAGATTAAATGGTGCCTTGTTCTCTTCTTAACTGTGTGTCAAGTGTGTTTTAGTCAGTGGAGGGGGGGGAGCTGGGGGGTGCAGGGAAAGCTGGTGGGGATGGGCAAGGGAGGAACTTCCCCGGGGGTCCCTTTAAACTATCTGTGCCCCTGTGAAAAACCCAGCTCAAACAAAGTTTGAAGAGGAAGGGAAAGGACGAAAGACAGTAAGAATTTGGATAGGGAAAGTTCTTTCTTCAGTCCTACACATATTATTATATACAGTGTTACGTTATACACCCAGGGTATTGATAAACATCAAGATGAACTTTTAAAGAAAAATGATGAGTGTCTTCTACCACTGTTGGGAAGGTTAAAAGGTATCCTTTTTGGTTGTTGGAACTTGATATGGGGAAATGGAAGAAACCAGGAATTATTTTTGTTTGTTCTTTTAATGGTGGGAAAGGATTGTGGCCTCAACTCTTAACAAGAGGAAGCTGCTTCAGAGGCAATGCCCTCTTGTATTTTAGATGTACTAGTGTAAAGCCCATGTCACCATGGCTGCTAGTAGTCCCGATCCTTTCCCGCCTTTTTGCCCCTCAGTCCCCTCACCACAGAGGGGCTCAGGAATAATACAAATTTGGCTCATGCATACTGAATTCCCCTCCCTCATGCACCCTGATAGACCGCCTTCATCCCCCTCCTGCTAGCGGCCACACTGATTGGCCAAGAAGGACTGTCTGTCATCCTGCTGTGGAGGGTCTGCGTTGCCCATTTGACATGGAGGAAATTAATTGCTATTAAAGCTTGAGCTTTAAACTTTTTCAAACTTTCAAAATTTTCTGCAAGTCTACACTGCTCAAGCTTCAGTTTAACACAAAATGAGCAAAATCAGTCTGGTAGATCTTGAGTAAAAAGCCTTATACTAGTGTATTCATATGTCGATAGGGAGACAGGAGACGGCAGTTCATTCATAAAAGAATGATACTGTGCACATGCTCAGACACTGGGTTTTGGTGGCATATTTGCACAAATCAAAGAATGAAGAGTTGCTGGGGAAAGACAAAAATGAAGAGTAGGTTGTTGTGCAGTGGGGTGGGTGGGAACAGAATGTAGGTGCTCTTGGGGTGTAGTTTGCTCGCAAGAGAGGGATGTCAGCACTTAATTTCTGAAAAGGAGAGGTGCTAGGACTTTAATCTATGTGGAAGATCTGTTGTTATTCTATAAGACCTGCTGCTTAGTTTTGCATATATGTGGGTGGAGGCTGCTGTTAGTGGTAAAGGAATGACACACTGCATATTCTCTGAGCCACTTAGTGTTATTTCTGCTTAGGAATCCTGTAGCATAGATTCACTGACTGGCCTTGGACTAGTCATTCAGTGCCAAGCCTTGATGTTCTTTAGCTATAAAATGGGACCAAGGGTATAAATGGTAGATAGTGCATGATGACATATTTTTGACTGTGCCATGTAATGTGTGGCTTGCCTCAAAGCCTTTATCATCTGGAACCTTCTGCTCACATTTATTCGGGTGCAATATTTGTATGTGGATTGTTTTGGCCCTTCACTGTCTATCAATCCATGTGGTGCTGGGGTGCTAGACTCCACCCCTTTCCCATTCATGCACAAGTGCTTATTTTCAGCTGAGAAATGTTGAAGTGTGTGATATTCTTCTGTGTATGATACCAGAAGCTGCTTAGGGCAACCGGCTGATTGTTGATCCAAAATGTTGTGTTGGATTCAGAACCTGCTTTCCTCAAGGAAACCTCCGTGATGGGAAAGGCTCTGCTCATGGAAGGTTCATCCACCTAGGTTTTGGAAATCCCTCTACTCTCTCTCTCTCTCTCTCTCTCTCACACACACACACACACACACACACACCATGACTCATTGGCTGAATTCGGACAACAAATTAGGCAATGAAGGGGGAAATAGCGTACGGACCGTGCATTAGGCAGGCGGTGCTCCCCAAACGACATGCTGCAGCTGGCGCTGCTCGGCGCCGGCAAACGCACGGGTTGCTAAGAATGGACGGTGGCCATTTTGGTTGCAGCATCTCCTTCCTCCCCCTCCCTTAGTCCCCCAGCCATATCCCAGCATGCACCGTGAGTTCTGCCGGCTGTATAGAGCGGCCAGGGGGTTTCAGCTGCTCTGGCTGGCAGAACTCTATCCCCAAACGGAATAGTCCACGGAGAGAGGGGGCGCTGAATTCAGATGACACGTTAAACAGCAGGGCTTCGGCCTAAAGAACGTGCAAGCCCATTGTTTCCCTCCGTTGTTTAAATTGCCTGATTAGCGTACTGTCAGTTGTGTGTGCATGGTGTGTTACTCCCCACACGACACACTAAGCAACACAACTGACAACTGTTCCCCCCCTCCTCCGTTACCTAATATGTCGTCTGAATTCAGCCATTCTGTTCAGCAGGGTTTCCTGAGGCTCTCTGAGCATGTTCAGGGTACTGGAAAGGCTGCTGTGGGAAAGAGGGGGCAGGGAAGTCCACTACTTTAAACCTGGATCCAACCCATTGGCCACTCTGGGCAGACCTCAATGATCTTTATGCAGAGTGCTCTCCTGCCACTACGGCATTTCTGGCATTTCTTTTCATTGTTCATCAAACGTTTCTAGCCCACTTTCATTTTTTGAAAAGCAGCAACCCAAAAGCAATCCACATCCAAACAATATACAAGACAATGCAACTGAAAACACGACATGCATGGGCATGCATGCCTTTCACCCACTGCATGTCATATAAGACATAATAGGACTACCTGGAATTGCCATCTCTCAAATGTGCCTATTAGCCTAAATGTTGTATCCCTCTGGATGGCAGTCTTTTCAGGTCTTCCCCTAACTCCTTTCCCCTGGAGGTGCCAGGGATGACATCTGGGCTTTACATGTGCAAAGCATCTGCTCCCCCACAGACTGAGTGGTTGAGCCATTCATTATATTTAGCAAGGCAATGTTTTCACTAGACGTTGGCACTGAGGCCACAAGCTATTTCTTCCCCCCCATGCCACCCCCCCCCCCCACTCCGTGGGACCGTTTGTGCGTTTCAAAGCACGGAAAGCAACCCTGGCTTTTTCATATTTTATTGTGGCCTTGCTGAGTTTGCTTCTCCCGAACAGCATTATGCCAAGAGACATGTAATGAGCTGTGTAACTTTAATTCAACAAATTGAATACATAACTTGATGAAAGGCAGGTATTTTAATTTAATCTTTGCCAGGCTGAGTACTTATTTTACTCTGCTCTCCTGCTGGCATCTCTGTTTGACTGGCATTCAATCCTTCATAGCTTACTCAAGGGCAGGATGCCCCAGGAACAGCAGGATGTCACCCTCTATAATGAATGGAACCCTTGAAAGTGTGACCTGGAAATGTTTTTTGTTTTGCTGAGTTTCACAATTAGAGCCACTTCACATTGATATCATTTGCACACATGCTCCCCAAAGAAAAGGGGTTGAGAGCTATAGCTGTGGAAGACAGGCAGGCAGACAGAACCTCTCACCAGATTGTAATGAATCGTGTGTCAGTAAATCTAAGCAGAGAAATGGGCTTGGACTGGATAGTGATAGTTACAATAGACCCACTGAAATCACTGGGACAGGTTAGTCATGACTAACCTAAGGGCTATCTATTTCAATGGGTCCACTCTAAGCATCATCCAACCTTTTGTGAATATGTCCATCTTCAAAATTGTCATTTCTATTGTCATTTCTATTAGCATCCAAGCCAAGAGTGGGAAACCTCAGCTTCACAGGTCACAACAGGCCTACCCGGGGTCCCAATCCAGTCCTTTGGATTCCCCAGAAGGCTATACCTCCTTTTCCTGGCTCCACCCCCTCCCCTGAACATTTGGTGGTGTCCCATCTTTTGCATGTTTCTCCCCTATTCTAAAAGGTTGCCATCCTTCTCCTAAAGCTGAGTTATTGACAGTAAGGACTTTAAGCTAAAATATGGTATTTGGGCCTATGCCTTTGCCCCCTTTCACTGGAATGAGCCCCCAATTGAATTGGCCCTCCAGCTGAGGGAGGTTCTCTACCTCTGACCTAAATCATACATGGGCCATGTTTGCATATTCTTCCCCTTAGCAGATAGAGCTTTCAGTGTGAACTAGGGTATCTGCATGCTCACAAAAGGGAAAAAAGAGGGGGGAGGTGAACGGTTGTTTGAGTGAGCCTAGTTTTTTATGCATTGTGCATAGACTCAAATTCAAATTTCAACCTGCAGTGAGGCTGGATATATGACCTTGAAATGGGTAAATTGGCCTCTGCAAAGGTTCAAAATAATCCCATTGCTCTCTCCCCGCATCATCCTTTCTTCCCTGTCAAGATCCACTGAGAAAAACTAGTGCCTTATGTCTCTAAAAGCTCAGTCGTAGACAAGATACCATGAATTCATCCAGCATATTGTAATGTTGCAATGTACACAGAAGGGAACATTAGGTGGAGAGCAGCCTGTAACCTAGGCAATGAAGTGTGTTATGGTCAGCAGAGAGGAGGGCTTTTCAGCATGTGTAGATGTCTAGAACACTTGTGTGAGCAGTTTCGTTAATGAACGTTGGCTGATGGCATGCCATCAGAATAAACTCTTGGAAAATAAATCTGAGGTACGGCCGAGACTCACATATGAGACTGAGGCTCAAACTGCATATTAATTGTTACAAACAGTCCAGAGAACTCCAGCTATTGGGCGTATAGAAATAAAATAAATAAAAGTGGGTTTTCATTATTTCTCTCTCTGAATATTTAAAGAGCCTGGAAAAGTCCTCTCTCAGCTGTAGAAAGTCAGGCAGCAAGAGGCTCAACCCTGTCCCCTCTCATTCTTTTCCAGCTCAAAACGGCCCACCCCACTTTTTTCATGCCTGAGGAAAAATGAAGTAGTGGGAGTGGGACCCCTTAGCTCCCTCCCACCCACAGATGAAGCATCACCTTGGGGAGTCAGCTTTTGAATAGAAAAATCAACAGAGGTAAAAGGGTGTTACAGACTTTGCCTGCATGGCCTTCAACTCAGATTCCTTCCCCCCCTCCTCATAACACACACACACACACACACTGCTTTGAGCTTGTTTGTTTTTTTAAGTGCTGTGGAAAGCCTTGTGAAAATCCACAGGTGGAATTTTGAGCCTGAGGGTGTCTCTACAAGAGTGATTTAAAGTTCTTTCAAGGCACATTACCAAATTTACCTCTATAAGAGCGGAGCGCAAATCAGGGGTCTAGACGCGTTTTATCTCCGATTATTCGCATTTTTGCATGTGCGTTAAATAGCGACTTTTAATTTACTGTGGGAGTAAGAGCACCTTATGTCCATGTAAACAACTTTCTGAGGAGGTGCATTAAAGATCAGAGTGGGCAGACTGTGGTCCTGATGTCATGCATAGAACTGTCCCTTCGCTGGGAAAACCTCCCACTTTTTCGTTTAGTTTTATTTCCTGTCTCCTGCTTGCAACTTCCTCCTTGTCTTCGGTCTCTCTGGATGGAAGCCCCAGGAAGAGGTGACCCAATGTGAACAGAAAATAAAATTTATTTTAACTCCCCTGATAGAATATTTCGTTCATGGAGACACGGGGTCAGATGGAGGTGGTTTCATGAGAAGTAAAGGGGGCAGGAAGGATGTGCTGATGTGCGCATAATTAGCAATCAGCTTAGACATATCGTCCCCTCGCTTCTTGCTGGGTTCCTGACATGAGCTCTGTGTGTGTGTGTGTGTGTGTGTGTGTGCTTGCTGGGAAGAGGAGGGGGAAGGAACGAAGCAGCATCCCCCTGTCTGTTTGGGCGTGTGTGTGTGCGAGGCACATTCCCATTTACTTCTGAGCAGCTCACTTCAAATGGCAATCGGGCGAAGGGGGGGGGGGAGAGAGAGGTAGCCAAACAGGTTAACCACATCATTCCCGGCAGGTAACCTAGGTAACCAAAGACGGAAAATTCTGGTAGGCGGGGAGAATAAAGGGTGGAAAACCTGTTTGGGCAGTTTCCCGGAACAAAGTGCATTACTTTCAGCAACATTTGCATGCATGTCTACAACTTTAAAGCGCATTTCATACAGCCTGTAATACGCTTCTACGCCTCTCGTGTATAAGGATTAGGCGTAAACACACTTATCAGGAAATGCACATTATCGGGCGTCAAAGCGAAATTTTGTAGAAGGGGTCTGAGGCTCTGTGAGCACAATAATTGTACATGTGATTGCTGAAGAGGATGGTGAATGCAAGACGTGGTGGGGACCTGAGTGCAGCTCAGCAATCACAAATAGTGATTGGTGCCCCCGCCCCAATTGTGGATGGCGGCTGCCCTTGTCACTGTAATAGCACTTCTTTCTCCCCCTTCTCTCTCCCCTCTGCAACTCTAGTGGTTGCTCCACAGTGTAGGAGCCAGGAAGGGAAGTCTTTATGGCTCTCTTTCTTTCTCTCTTCTCCTCATGCCTGGCACATGGCATGCTATTAGGGCAGTATGCAAGGCCCTGTGAGAAACTGATTTTGCCAGGACTGGTCTGATGTCCCCCCCACCCCCCCGTGCACACTTGCTGGGGATCAGGGGAAGTGGGAGGCAGCTGAAGCCCCTCTCTCATTGCTGCCACTACCACCATAGCAGTAGCTGCTGGTAAAGTAAGTATGCAGGTAGGGTGGTGGTAATAGGAAGAAGGAAGGAGTCTGTTGTTGGCAAGGGCCAGCCCTACCATTAGGAAAAGTGAGGCAATTGGCTCAGGCGGCACATACTGGGAGGGGGCTGCAATGTGCTGTAGGGAGTGCTGTGTGCCATGCAGCCCGCCCTCTGCCTCCTAAGTAAGCCTGCTGCTTTATGTGGGGTGGAGGACACATAACACAGGTCCTGTCACATGTGTTGAAGAAAGATTCGACTGCCAGTCCAGAGTAGAGCCAGCCAAGGGGTTTTAAATTGTTGTATGTGGAGTGGTATGTGGGAATACTCCCCTGAAAGTGAAGGAAGGATTGTCTCTGAGGATATTTTTGCAGTTTGATATGCTTGTTGGATGTTTCTTTATTCTTTGCCCTCCCCATTTTTTCTTATTGACTTGTGAACGTTATCCTTGGGAATATGGCCGTTTGCATCATATGGAGAATTTCAGCAGATGTAACTTCTCTCACCTATTATTATTTATTTATTTATTTATTTATTTCCTGCCTTTTTCTCAATACTGGGACCCAAGGCGGCTTACAAATTAAAACATGTACAGTTAAAACAAATAGTGATATACAAAAATTAAAAATAAAATTAAACACAGTACAATTTTAAAATATTTAAAACATTAAAAAAAACATTTTAAACACACATAATTAAACAATTCAAACTATAAGCAGTACATCTACAAATATCTGAACTACTCCTCAAAGGCCTGCTGAAACAGAAAAGTTTTAGCCTGCCTCCAAAAGCACACCAAGGACAGAGCCAGTCTAGCTTCCCTGGGAAGGGAGTTCCAGAGCCCAGGGGCAGCTACCGGGAAGGCCCTCTCCCTCGTTCCCACTAGGCATGCCTGTGATGGTGGTGGGGCAGATAGAAGGTCCTCCCCTGAAAACATCAGGGGATGGGCAGGCTCATAAAGGAGAATACGTTCTTTCAGATATCCTGGACCCAAGCTGTATAGGGCTTTGTAGGTCATAACCAGCACTTTGAATTGTGCCCAGAAACAGACTGGAAACCAGAGGAGCTGTTTTAACAGGAGTTGTATGCTCCCTGTAGCCAGCCCCGGTCAACAATCTGGCTGCAGCTCTTTGAACCAGCTGAAGTTTTCAAATACTCTTCAAAGGCAGCCCCACATAGAGCTGATTAAAGTAATCCAAACGGGATGTAACTAAAGTGTGTGTCACTGTGGCTAGGTCAGACATCTCTAGGAACAGGCGCAGCTGGCACACAAGCTTTAACTGTGCAAATGCACTCCTGGCCACCGCCGAAACCTGGGCATCCAGGCTCAGGGCTGAATCCAGGAGTACATCCAAGTTGCGAACCTGTGTCTTCAGGCAGAGTGTAACCCCATCCAACACAAGCTGAATCCCTATTCCCTGATCTGCCTTTTGACTGACCAGGAGCACCTCTGTCTTGTCTGGATTAAGCTTCAATTTGTTTGCCCTCATTTAGTCCATTGCTGCTGACAGACATTGGTTTAGGACCAAAACAGCTTCCTTGGAATCGGGTAGAAAGGAGGAGTTGGGTGTCATCAGTGTACTGGTGGCACCACACCCCAAAACTCCAGACCTCTCCCAATGGTTTCATGTATATGTTAAATAGCATGGGGGACAAAATAGAACCCTGAGGGACTCCACAGGCAAACAGCCAAGGAGTCGAACAGAAGTCCCCCTGCACCCTGCACCAGGAAGGAATGGAGCCACTGTAAAACAGAACCTCCAAGTCCCATCCCAGCGAGGCCGGATGAAATGCCGCTGAGAAGTCCAGCAGAACTAACAGGGACATACTCCCCCTGTCCAGTTCCCAGTGTAGGTCGTCCACCAAGGCGACCAAAGCTGTTTCTGTCCCATAACCAGGTCTGAAACCAGATTGATATGGATCTTGTGGCATACTACATTTATGATATGTCCTTTTTTTTTTTTTTTTTACAGAATTATAAAGATATCGGAGCTTTGCTCTCTTTGACATCTGCTATTTCAAATGCTTTGGCATGTAAACATCGAAAATGTTCCCCTGTCTTTTTTGGTGTAGGAAAAGGCATCTTCCTTTAGGAAATGTGGTGGTGAGGCCTTGGGGTTCTTTGCTCAAGCTAGCGTTTTGTCCAGCCAAGTCATTCTCATATCCTTTGAGGCAGATGTAGAGCCCTAGAACCATACCCACAATATTCCAGTGAGACCATATAGAAGGTTAGAGAGTTGGACGAGTTCTTCCACCACATAACCTATTTCTGTAAAAAAAATAAGCCATCAATCTTTTCCACAAAGTATGAATCATCCTTTTGCTCCTCCCTGCATGAGGTCAGAAGGCTGAATTGGTGCTGAGTTAAAATGAGTTCTTTTAACACCAGGAGGTAGAATCAGTCATTCCTCTTGAACACACATTTCCTTTTCCCAGGGCAGTTTGCAATATCTCTCAGCCATTTGAGCCCTAGGGTGGTCACTTAAGCCATTGCCCAAAAAAGAGGACAAAAGAGGTTAGTGGTTTGCAAAAATGTGGATATGTTAATTGACGTGTATAGATGAACATTTACCAATTATTATTGTAATTTAAGTAGAAATACAATACATGTCACCTTGATCAGGCTACCTATGTGCCTGCTTAGAGTGCTGTGCAGGTGCTGTTTGTCAATGTCAAAAAAAGGGAGAGAGAAGCGCTTTAATATTATACGCCCAATGCGTTTTGGCCTGTAATGTTTTATTTAGAAGGCCTTCATCAGGGGGTTGATAAGATAGGTCTGCAGAAGTTTCTTAACAAAATGATAGTCTCGAGGCTATCATTTTGTTAAGAAACTTCTGCAGGCCTATCTCATCAACCCCCTGATGAAGGCCTTCTAAATAAAACATTACAGGCCGAAACGCGTTGGGCGTATAATATTAAAGCATTTCAGCATTCCGAGAACTGCTTCTCTCTCCCTTTTTTCGACTTTAGTGGATGCTCTCCTCCCTTTGGTTTTTCGCTGTTTGTCAATGGCCAACTTCAGTGTCCCTGCTCATTCTCTCTTCTTATGGTCCTTCAGCTTTAACTCGGACTTGGTTTGGACAGCCCTTCAAATTTAGGACTATCTATGGTAAAACAGGGCCCTTCAAGAAGAGACTATCCTCTGACAGCTCTTCAAATAAAGGACTATCCATGGTAAAATAGGGCACATGGCCAACCTGTTGGCCCAGTTTACAAGACAATACATAAAAAGCTCAGATTAGGGTTTCAAACAGACATTTTTCCTGAGGTTCTTTCTCTAAGGTGCCTGGGAATGAGTTTACATGCAGATCATACACCTGTCCACTAAAGTCCTCAGCAGTATTGTGGTAACAACTATTGCTATTACTCACATGAAGCAGGAACCAATTAAAAGTAGAAGCTGTAGGGCAAATTATGTTACAATCCATGCCTATGCAAAAATAAAAGGGGGGAGCTCTAGAATTGATGTCGGCAGTAACACCAACATGACTTTAGGTACCTTCCTTTCTTTCAGCTCTACGACTGACACATTCAGCCTCCTCACCAGCTTCCTCCCACCCCAGCTGCCAACCTTTTTAGCGTGAAAACTTTACTTTGAACTTAACGTAAACTCTTTATAGATTTTCTTGAGGAGACCTAGCCCAGCTGCATGCCCTCAAGATCTATCCCTGACACCTAGCAATTCTTTATATTTAAGGCCTCAATACTACAGGTAGTCTGAATGAAGAGCAACAAATCATTGCTGGAGAAGGTTATCTCAGCATAGGATCTCATTAGAGGTTTCCTAATAGTGCTACAAAGATATTTGTAAGGTGATGTGATAAGGAATTTACTTAAAACAAGAGAGTGAGTCTCCTTAAACAACTTTAATCTAATTTACTGTATTTTAGCTTTTAAGAAAAAAGTAAATAAAACCCAGAATTATTCAACTAACAGTGCTGTCTTGGGAAACTGATAGTACAGAATTCTGAATGAGCTCAATAACCTTTTCCTGAAGACATTTACCTCCAAATGAAGCTATTTTTAAAAAGACATAAAATAGCATGATTCAAGCTTGAAGGGTACTTTAATAAAAATTCTGATTCTTAGGAGTTAGCAGAAAGCAAAGGAACAATGCAGTGACTCCTTCCACGCTTGGAGGATCTCAACTAGAATTCTCCGTGCACCATAAACTAAAACCCCAATTTCATAATAACAATAATTATTTTATTCGCTTTTTCTTTAGCTTAACAAACAAAAGTATACAAAATGGAAGGCAGTATCCAATGCTGGCAATCTAAACTTGAAATGTGTTGTGCTAGTGCAGTAGGGAAGTAGCACTTGATAGTGCAACCAAAGAAACTACTTGAAACTTCTGGAATGGGACTAGTCAACAAGCCTCCTGCAGCTTTTACTGATGTGCTGCATGCGCACACGAAGTGCAATGAAAATCAAGTGTGCATATGCCTGTGGATCAATCTTATGGCATCAGGGCACAAGTGTGTGATAACTAGTACCAGGCATCGTAATTAGGAACTACTGTATGCAGATCTATTTCAGATGAGATGAAAGCACCACAAGTCATAACACATTTAGGTCCAAATTACTGCACAGGAATTTACTGCCAGGTTAGGCCTGCTTGGGATTACAATTTACAGTAACAAATGTAACCCATGGTTTCCATGTCTGTATGTAGTGACACATATTGCCATTACCCACACGAAATGGGAGCAGGTGCTAATTAAAATTACAAGCTACAGGGAGCATGAATTAAGGAAACAAAGAACACGGAAACTAGAACAGAATAGCCTGTGAACAAATCGCCCTTGATTTTCTAATTCCAGAAATTGTTAGACAAGATGTACTTAAATACAGCATCTATCACTCCATAGAACAATCACTGGGACAGCATGCAATTAGAGCCCTCTTTAACTATAAGCAGCATGAGGCATTTTCTCATCTTCAGGCTGAGGGTGCCAAGTTGTCCCTGAAGTACCTGTAAAATCCCAGGCAGCACTGAGGTCTGAATGTTGAATGATCCCTTGTTCTTCTCTCTCTTCTATTCCCCTACACACACATCTGTCTTGTTTTCTCTCGAGAATCCCCTCCAAAGATTCAGTTGTTTCGAATTTTATAAGAATGTAATTTTTGATCCAGTCATTCTGCTGTAGTTCTTCAACCAAACCAGACACATGCATTCTGTAATATTTTGGAGAAAGGCCAGACATACACTCAGGGTTGTGTATAAGATGCAATTCTCCAGGCGAAAAAGCACCACATGTGTTCACAGTATTTAACTTCCTAGTCAGCCTTCTTTTTCTTTGTTGTTGTTCTTGTACAAAAGCAACTTTCTAGTCCTTGTGGTGGTTACAAAAATAAGCTTGAAAGTGTGTGGTTAATTGCGTGATGAAATCTCTGAAGCCAGAGAAGTTGCTAGAAAAGATTTACAGTGGTTAGGGTGTGGAGCTTCAGTGATCTGTATAACTTCTTGGTCTCCCTAATAACAAGAAGTAGAATAAATTGTGCAAAATGGTAAAAACAAAATGCAGAATAAGTCATGCAACATCAGACAAATTGTGCAAATGTGCTTAGGTTTGCTTGTACAGTTTACAGAATTCTTGTAGAACTTGGGTTATATATTGTATATATTCCTGTACATAAAGTGCATGTATAAATAGAACTCTCTCTAAATGATATTCTATTGCTCTCATCTTCTGTGACCTCCCCAGGACAAAATGAGCTGGAGAAAAAATAAAAGGGCAGGGACACATAGAACCAGAATATATCTTTTAGAGCCCTGGAGGAAGAAGAAAATATGCCCAAAAAGTGTTATTTTGTTCCACAACAACAATGAAAATGGCACTCATATACCTGCCTGTATTGTGCTGATCTAGATGGGTAATTCTGTGTCCTTACAATCACAGCAGCCACAGCTAGGATGATGAGTCAGGAATTCGCTTTCACCTCCCTTGACAACTGCTCTTCCCACTTTGTGTCAAGAGTAAAAGCATAAGAATCCTCTGCCAAGGCAGAGTAGAAATAAATGGTTACTTCAACCGCACAGGTGGGAAATGAAGGGTTCAACTCCATTAAAAAGCTCACAGCTAAGGCTGTCTATTGAGTTCCTCCAAGAAATCTCTTACAATGCTTCATTCAAAAACTGTTAATGACTGATTAATGCACAATGTGTAGGCTTTTTACACTATGAAAATAGAAATGGATTGAGAATTCTATTCCAAATAAATTGTGAGCAATCTTGTAACATCAGAGAGAGATTTGCCATTACGTCACATTAAAAGGTAATTTTTAAGCAATCAAAGAGATGCTTTTCAGGATATTCATGGAGCCAGAGTAATTTCTTTCTGCTGCTCCCCTGCAGTTGGGAGTTATGCCCTGTGGCACAGTGACTATGTTTATATGTTTAAACAATGTTGAGGGAGGGACCATCACTCAGAGAGCTATGGTTGCAGAGTCAATCCCTGGCACTTCCAATTATAAAATGATCAGGTAGCCAGGGATAGGAAAGCCCCCTACTCAAGACCCTAGGATAGGGAGGGCAATTTGTGGACCTCCAGACGTTTTGGGCCTACAATTTCCATTATCCCTCACCACTGGCTATGCCGGCAAGGGCTGGTTGGATTTGTAGGTGAAAACACCTAGAGGGCCACAAGTTGCCCACCCTTGCCCTAGAAAGCTGCTTCCAGAGTAGAGAACGCTGAGTTAGGTGGTCATATATTCTGAACTGGTATAAAGAGCTTCTTAGGTTTTTGCTCGCTCAATCATGCACTATTATGACAAGGTTAAGGCACAATCCTATGCATGCTTAGACAGAAACCCCCCCTAAAACTCCCAGGATTCCCCGGCCAGCATTTGTAGGCCTTTTCCTGCCTACATAAGCATAGTATTGCACCCTTTTCTGTGATAGCTATCTGTCCATAATTTCAATGGCTGAAATGCGCAGTAACATAATATAATAAAATGAGATATTAATACTCATGTACTAATAAAGTATTTACTTTAAAATGTAAATTATCATCTACAACACATAATATACAAAGTGCTTTACAATTCGGAGCTCACTTAATGTCACACAGACTTGTTGAGGTATGTTAGAGATAGGAATAGTGCCCAGTGATTAATTGGATATGCCAAAATGCCCAATTCAAGGGCAGCCTATACTGAAGGGAAAATATTTGAGCCTCTAATGCTTTAGAGGACAACCTGCTATAGCTTTTGGCTCCATGCTGTTTCTGTACCAATTTGCTTTTATTCACTTGGTAGAGCGTTTCCTTTTCTTTCTCCCAATTGCAATAATACTGGCCAAACCCAAAGGATCAGACACCTCAAAGTACAGAATTCTAGCAATGTAATTATGTTGTGGCGTATCGCTTCCAGAATAAGGTTAAACAAAGAATCACAGGGTTGAGAAACTCAACATTTCATAAAATACAAAAAAAAAAAGTCTCTCTCCCAGCTACCAGCTCTTCTGTTGAGGGGAGTATCAGAGACACTAGCAATGAGAAAACACTCATACTCCTATTTAATTAAAATTCTTCCTTGTATATACTGAATTCCCTGTACATAGTGGAGTACATGGATGTTACAGCAATGTGTAAAGTTAGAATGCTAACTTTTTAACTTTTGAAAAAATACAAAGGCTACATTCTCCTGGCATTTTAGGAACTTCTACTTAAATGCTGTTGTTGTTTTCCTTTTCAAAACTTCTGTGTTGGCAGCATGTTCTAACACTGCACAAATCCAGCAATGGAACACTTACTCAACTCCAGGGGAATAAATACATTTTGCACACAGTGGCAAGGCTATTTTCTTCTATTGCACATTCATTATGCTACTAGATGTGGGTTGCAAGTATATCATGAAGCGTAATTAAAAAAAATAAAATCTTGAAGGCCGTAAGTATTTTGAGATGGCATACTAATTGTACATTTCTTTGAGATGGCATACTAATTGTACATTTCTTCATCACAATAAGTAAAGAAAGAAGCGCATTCAGTTACAGAATTGTTACCATAAACAATCAATGAATTATAGAACATTAAATAAGTGAACACTAAATGAACAGTCTATGAATTAAATATGCCTGTAAATTCCATTTCATGTTATCTGTTTCCATCTGTCTTTTCTGCTCTTCTTCACATTTCTTTTTATTCTAGCTTCTAGCAGGGCTCAGTTTTCCTTGTACAACATAATGTAAATTGATAATTTTTCTACATAATTAACAACTAACAACAATGAGAAGGAATGGCTAAGAAAAAGAATGTATAATTCTCAGGCGTTTGTTGCCTTAACATATAGTTGGATCTAAACTTAGTCATAATTAAAGGGAGACAGATTGAAATCAATGGGAGTTATGTTAGTCATGGAAATTCATGGGATTACTTTAAGCATGCCTAAGTCTGGGTCCAACCCATACTTTCATTTGTCAGACAGAATGAACTGGAACTAATATAGTGGCAGTGAAAATTCAGCATGAAAGAGGGTTTTTTTTTTTTTTGCAGGCACCTAGGAATCAGTTGTAAACTGATGTAGTACAGTTTGTATAGTTAGTTCTTTACTTGTTCTTTGCTCTTGCCCGAAAGCTCAGAACACATTATGTACAGTCTCTAGACATTCATTTTAGGCAGTTCATAGAGGCAAATCTGTTAACTTCATCATGTTCCTCTACATACTAAAGGAGTATGTGCTACTAACCACATTCCTAACATACCAAAGTATGGCAAAACATGGTAACCATAGGTGGGATCTACAAGATAAATTTGTGATAACGAAGGAAAGTTTGACAGCTGTTGGGTTTTTCCAATAAAAATCTTCACAAGACACTTTTGGCTATCAGTGGTGATGTAAGGTCCTTAAAGAAACAATGTTCACTTGATGATGGAGTGGTCCATATTATCCATTGGCAATTAAAATATTAATTTAATTAAAAGATGGATAGCTATGCCTTAATTGTAGCTCATGAAATATACTAGTGATGATTTAGCCCATACAGCCACCAAATATTTTTGATGAGGTTGTAAAGGAATATAGATTTAAAAAAGAAGGCAGATAAGAAAAAAAAACATACTAGAGAGGTGGGCTGAGGCCAGCTGCACAAGCACAAAGGGATGGGATCACTGATGGCAGCCAATATTATGCAAACTACACTTCTTAAAACCCAGTAGTGGCACCCTACTTCCTTCTACATATTGCTCAGCAGTGGGGGACAACAGTCTGACTGTACCCGCTATCTTGCCTGCTACTGGCTGTGCACATCTATCCATGTATCAGAGCTCTGAATTTGGGAGGGTGGTAATGATTTTACTTGGGTAAAGCTTAATATATTTATGGGAAAAGGATTTAGGGAATCATTATGATCTGAAATAATCTGGTCTGTGTATGTTTGACAGTCCTTCCTAAGTCATGTATAGTAGCAAAGAAACAGGCTATGGAAGTCTCCTTTAAATGTCATCCCAATTATCATCGGAAAGGCCACTGGGAACTCTGGCTACATAAATTTCATTCAATTCAATATGCTTCCATAGAACCTCCGAGTGGATTATATCCAATAGCCTTAATTATTTCAGGAAAATGTTGGCAGGATTTCTCAGGGTAACTGTGGTTTTATCAAACCACAGCAACAACTATGAAAGGGGGTTGGGGATCTGACAAAAAATCAGTATATTACTTAAACCCAAGCTATTGTAAATGAAAACTGGAATCTGGAGCGCTCTACAGGCAATATAATGTGGAGGAACAAAACAGATAGTTCCAAAGTAGTACATCTAAAATTAAATCCTGCTTCTAGTGGTGACCTATTATAAAGCTTTGGGCAAAGCATCAGCTTCCTGCCTCGATTCCCCATCTGCTAATAGTAGTAATAACAGTAATGCTAATTTGCATATCACAAAAGACTGCTGTGATTTACCATCTTTACAAGGCCTTGAATATTCACGGCATTTCTATAAATGCAGCAATATTAGTGGGGGTTTTCCCTGTGACAAGAGCTTATCTTTATTGCTAATTATAGCTATATAATTACAGCTGCCTGAAATATGACTGCACAGTTTGCAACCTTTTTTATTTTTAATAAATCAGATCCCTATTTGAATTTTAAAAATCTGTTATGTAAATGGAGGAAACTGCTGCACACTTTTGTAACAGAGCTCGGGTTTCTGATCTTGATCATATGTGACTATGACTAGAATACCAAGTAGCAGCAATGACCTCTATTCAATAGAGATATATAGTCAGCTCCTACGCTAATCTTCTCTAGCCTAAATTGAGAACAGTAAGGGAATGATCCTAAGAAGAATTTAGCCAGTTCACACAATAATCGGGCTTATGACTCATATGTAAGAAAGCGCATTTTACCTATTTGGAAAAAAATTCACATTTATTTACTGTCAAACAGGTGTTAAACTTTACATTGGATATTAGTGATGGGCTCATTATTAACAGGTTTACACAAAGGGATTGGAGAAAAAAAAGCAAAAAAAAGAAATCTGAAACAATGTACATTTAATTAGATCTCTTATCATAAAATAAATTAATTACTAAATATAGGCAGAAGGAGTATGGAAGAGTAATATTTCTGTTTTCTCTTAGCTTAAAAAGGTCAGGCATCTTTAATTCACTAGTATGACTGAGAGTAATATCTTGGCCCCTCCTTTGGCCCCTCTCCTTCCTCTCTGCCTCCCCTTCCCCCCAAGTTAAAGAATGAAAAGGGACTCTGATTTATAACCTGCTATTGATTTTTTAAAAACCAAATATGTGTGAGGTGTGGCATTAATTGGCGTCTAAGAGAGTTCTCCTCAAAAAAATATGTTATTTTGGCAATAAGAAGTTTAAAACATAAGAAGAAATGCTAACGTCAAAGCAGGACACAGTTTACAGTGAAAAAGAAGTGAAAATGGATAGAACTTGCATTTTAAACATGTTACCGTACTACGAACCAATTGTAAGAAAAAACAGCTTGTAGCATATGTGCAACCAAGAGCATTTCACAATATTTTCTTCAAACTCTTTAAAATTATTTTAATGACAATTATATTTCCGTTTGGACACAAATGTATTTATTTATTTACCCTAGCAATAGAACAAAATATAATTTCTTTAGCCATTTTTTTCATGAGAACAGTTCATTGTACAGTTGAGGAAATATATGAAATAAGGCCTGTGGCTTGATTGCTAGTGGTTAGACATGTTTTCAATCTTTGCCTTAATGGAAAAGATTTGCAGTGAACTGCAAACTGATGCAGAATCTCTCTCCTGCTTTTGCAAGTCTTGTCAGGAATAGTAAGGTACAGTATTTTTCCCCCACAGGATTTTAGTGCCTACGTCTTGTATATAATACAATGCAGGCCTACAAAAATGATGCAGCCATATTTACAAATTTAGTTCACAAACTGCTGCAGTAAAATGGCTGGAACACTCTTTGTGTGTGTGTGTGTGTGTGTGTGTGTGTGTATTTCACAATCTCTTTTATGTCAGCAGCAAGATATCTTAAAATACCTTGATGGTATCTCTTTTTTTTTCTTTGTAACAAATAATTCTTTTAGTATACTCTGTGTATATACAAAGCTTTGTTTTATAAAAATTCACAGAACTGCAAGGTCCAGTCATCTCCTTTACATGGGAGAAACCACAGGGACAACAGAATTGTCACTTCAAGCAGATATGAGGGAGCCTGCATGGGGCCAATTAAGTCTGTTTAATACTTGCATGTGGCCTTCAGTATTCCTTTGCTACGCTATTAAAGGCTTGTCACTAGTTGCATTTGTCCTTCCCTAACGTCTCCTTCTGGAATACATCCTTCCTTGTTAATGGGAATTATATAGCCATCGCTATTGCCCCTGCTGATTTGATAGTACATTTGAAGCTGATGGCCAGCTCCAAGATTTGGCATGCTTTTGTAGTAAATGTCCTCATTCTCACTCCTCCGGGAAGGAGAGAGGTCTTCTTCGATGTCGGGACTACTCTCTGGGTAAGGAGAGTCTCTGAGGTTGGGCATGCTTGTGTAAAGGGAGTCTCTGTTGGGAGATTGGAGGTGGTCTTCAACTTCAGCTGTCAGCTGGGACACATAGCTGTCTGTTCCTTCAGTCTTCACTTTCTTCTGTGGCTGGTACAGAAGAGAGTGAGTCCGTTGGGGAATCAGAGGGGCCTCAAGTTCCTTTTGGTGCAGCTCCATGCCTGGATTATCACTGTGCATTAAAGATGAAGCATCTGCTACAATGGCGTCATCTTCACTACTGCTCCCGCCGATCACAGCTTTGATTGGTAATGTGCGCTCTAGGTTATGGTTCTTGTTGTTGCCCCGCAGGTTGTTGTGCACTAATTCTGAAATGATCATTTTTTCAAATGCAGTATCATTCAGGCTCAGTCCACAGTCTACAACTTGCACACTGTCATTATAGTCTCCGTTGCGCAAAGAGTAGCTGTTGTTGAAATTACCATTTAGCGGTAGAGTATCCATGGCACTTGTATCCCTGGCATTGTTCAGTGAATGTCCTGCAACAGAAAAGTGACACCCTTGGGTTACCGTCTACACTGGAGCTAATGTTCTTATTATATAAAGGTCTTTAATGTAGTTCAGGACAAAGTTGTAATTGGAAGTAAGACTTGAGAAACGTTTAGGTGATTGGACATTCCCAACGGTAAAGAGTTACACACCTTATAGAAGAGAGAGAGAATTTTATGAAGTAATACCGTTTTTCCATGGCACTTCAATGGTACTTTAAATTGGAAATTTGAAAGCAAATGTAAAGGCTCTAATGTAACAATTTAGCACCCAGTTCTACAACTCTTCCCACAAGGTCGAGGAAATTCACTCCATGCCCTTGCATATGTAATGCAAAGCAATTCATTCTGAAACATTTATATTTTAAATATAATACCATGATTCAGGAAAAATAAAATCAACAGAATTTGTCCTAAACAACACTAAATTAAAAAGAAAAGGGGAAAAAAAGAAAGAAAAGGAAAAGGAATAAGGTCACATACAAAACAGAAGGTAAATGCGTAACAATAAACCCACGTAATTGGCAAGCAACTACTTTAATATAGCATTTCTAACATTTCCTTTTGTGTGTGTGTTTTTTATCTGATGATGGAGTAAAGAAAAGCATGAAAAAATAATGGACAAGTACAGAGATTTCATGTTAAGCACAGACAGCCACCTCTCACACCAAAAGGGACTGAGGCCCACAAGCACCATCCAACAACACGGAAGACAGCAGGTGGAATGACTCACTTTGGACAACTCACATCATGTCTGTCTGCTCAGGCTATCTGGCCTAAGAGTAGCTGATATATAAAAGAAAGTAAAATGATTTATTGTAACATGATGAAGAATTACTGAGCTTCTCAGCAACTTAGTCAGAGCAAGGGTTCAGCAAATTAGTTTATTAGCAATAACAGCTTTTTCCCACTTTAATGTGATTTTTTTTTAGGGGGGATGCATTTAATATTTTCTCTGCCAGCAATGGCCCCAGGCTTCAGAAGGTCAAAGTTCGCCTGCAGCCCTGCAGTCTGCATCAGTCACAGTGACAGCACTGAATGAACCAGAATAGTCTATTTAAAGTTAGGCCCACAGACACCATGGGCATATGGAAGTCAAAGACAGAAATGTCAGGGATTTTTCTAAGCATGGGTCACAGAAATTAACCAAAGAAGAAATATTAGCTGTGGAATGGGAGATTATCAGCCAGGGCTGACATCTGTCAACTACTGGAGAAATGGAGAAATTGGATACATCTGCTGGAAAGATGGAAAGAAGTTTAGGAAAGAAAACAAAACTTGAATTTAATGGAGACATGCTCATTTTCTAGAGATAAACTCTTATTTTCTGGAGACATAAAGACATGTAAACTAAGACATCACATTGCTTCCCAGGCAAAGAAGAAAAAGAAAGCTTTGAAAGAAACTGAATGGCATGTATCATGGGAAGTCAGATGATTTGTTAGTGAACTCCTAAAAGAATCACTTTTCTCATTCTAGAGCAATGTTTAGAAAAAATAAGAAAATATGAGATACTGTTGTTGGAATGAAACTGACCACTGTGAGGCTGCTGCATTATATGCAAGGCTTGGAGTAGTTATAGAAAAAGAAAAATTTGTGAGTGTGTCGAAAATGTTTCCTGTTATACTTTCAGCCTGCACTTAAAGCTGCAGCTTAACCAAGAAAATTCAAAGTTGCTTCTATAAAGACAGAATGATAGGGTTGCAGTCCAAAGGATTTTTATTCCTTTTTTTTTATTGACAGCATACTAATTTTGAAGTGAAATAGCTGCAGTTAATTTTGTATTGTGTTGTCCCAGCTATTCATGTGTACTGAATTAGTTAAAAGGATACCAATTCTTTGAAAAGCCTTTCTAGGCTTTGATTAAACTAGTTTTGTAGCTGGGTAATTTCATATATGTTCCTAGATCTTTCTTGCAAAAGCTTTATCCATATGGAACATATGGCATTCATAAGAGAGAGCCAATGCATGGGCCACATGCCGGTATTAATTTCCCCTATGAAGCCATTCTCTCTCTCTTTAATAATCTAATTCTTTATCCTCTATTAAAGAGATACTGAAGCATATTTTAATAATCCAAAATGAATTTTCTATGATATACTGCAGAGTTAAGCACACTCGAATGTACTTCAACCAGTTTTAAAGAGGCAAGTTTAGTTGCCCGTGATCAGGTAATTCACTTGAAGTCTTTCATAGCCTGTAGCAAGATTACTGTGGGAATGTGGAAATGTTAAGTCAATTATTAGGCATTCCTGCTCAACAGTGCTCTGGTTTTAAGCAGCAAATTATTTCAGCATTGGATATCATCAGTTACCAATAAGGGCTTGCTACAGACTTCTTGTGATTTGGGGGGGGGCGTGGGGGGAATCTCCCCAAAATCAGTACACATGTACTGTTTGAGCGTGGAAAGATTTCATTTGCAAATTGTGAACCACTTGCCCGCTGAGTCTACTTCATGACCGCTAGTTATGTTTTAATTGTGCCCATTAAAAATCATGCTGAAAAAATTTACATTTGATAGGCAAAGTTAAGTTTTACTCCCATACTTGTCTCTCTGTAGGTTGCTAGAGGAAAGCATAAGGAAAGTAAGAAAACACGAGAATGAACATAGAAACTGCAATTCAGTTTTAAAAAGAAGGAAATCTGACATGTAACAACAGCGTTTGTTTTTTTAAAAAACAACAACACATAGTATAAAATGCTTAACACAGTTAAATTAGAGGCTAGTAATGTGACAGCTTATTCCACTAATAATGAATTAAGATGCATCAATTTTTGATTTGTCTCACTAGTTAAGAAAAGCAGCTGGACAGGATAGTATAACAAAAGTAAGGTTAGTATAAAACCCTGGTATCCTGATGTTGGTGTGTCTGCCTGCAGCACTGAATTAATGTTCCTGAAACTGAATAATGCATCAGAGCAATGTCAAGTTAGGAGACAACTGCTCGTAGCACAGCAGAAAGGACACCCTATCCTAAGCACTTAGTTGCTGATGCAGCAAAGACTCTTAGGATTAGGCTGTACATCCTACACAACTATACTCTTCTAATCCTAATCACCATATCAAGACTTTCCTAGGGAAAAAAAGCTCCTATAAAGCTGCACTATACTATAGTTTGCCTCTAAATATGGCACCAGATGCAGTTTCCCACACCAGGACAGTACAGATGTCAAGATGCCTTGTGCGGGTTTAATTGTCTATTCAACTCTGTAAGCAGATTGTTCTCAGCAAGCTTTTTATTAATTTTATATTGCATAGACATGATACCTCTAAGTGAAATATATCTTGAAGATGGGCTCTCAGACCATGGGGTGTCAGTCCTGTAATAGTATATTAAGATTTATGCCACCTGTGTTAAAAACATGGATGATTATTGGCAAATACTATTATGGCAAAGGCATTATCACTATAATATAGTGCAGTTTTACAAGCCTGGCATTATCAGCAGTACTTCTTGAGTGAGAGGAATTCGGAAGTCAGTTCTAGGTCTCCAACTAAATTAAGAGAAGGGGCTCTGAGCAAAATATTATTAATAAACAAATGCAAAATCAACATATCCCAAAGTGTGGGCACACCTGGTGAGTTAAACACAGGAGCTGAAGGGGCATTACATACAACGGTTTCAGCGAGCAATGTATTATAAGGATTGTTAGTGCCGTGCGGTCGAAGAAGAGGGTTTGTTAGTAGGTAATTGCCAGTCATTCCTAAAGCAAAGAAACAGAAAGAGAGACATCAGCTCTTTAATTTGATTCTGACAGTTCCAATAAAGTTTTGTTTTTAATTTCATCATGAGTCGTGTATGTCTTGTTGAATTTAATCCAGATGAACATTTCTGAATGTATTTGAACTACTAATTTGAAGGAAGAGAGTGAAAATGTAGTTAAATTTCAGTAATTCACAGGTGCTGGCCAAATCCCCAAAGTAAACACCTGCTGAGAATGACATTTGCTAATTTATACAAAATCCCTGTTAAAACAAGAATAGCAATTAAATACAGAGACCATTGTTCTATTTCAGGATGTTACAGCTTAATGTTTGTAACCTTAAGCATGAGTAGGTACCAGAATAGAGAAAATCAAAATTGTGTTAATTTGCAGGCACTGGTCAATCTGATGAAAACATTCAAGGTTTATTACTAACTTAACTAAAAACAGAGCAAGTAAAACAATGTCTTCAGCCAAAGGTAAGTGATGACAAGCTGCAGGAAGCCTATCTTATTATATGGCAAAGAACACATGCTGTAAGGGTGGGCAGGAGGAGGGGGGGTTGAGGGTAAATCATTCATATATTCTTATACGACAAACAGATTCATGCTTCACTGCTATTTGTGAGGATTTTTAAAGTTAATTATCTTTAAGTTATGTCTGTTCTTTCTGTAACAAAACTCTTAAATGAAGACTAGAACAAACAGCTACTTCTGAAATTTCAATCCTAATGCATCAACACTTTTGCATATGCCTCTAAAGAAGCAGACAAAGTTTCAAAATAAGTTGTTCAAAAGTAGGCATTTGAAAACCCACATTGATCTCAGGCCTCTTAAATTAATACAGTTGTCAGAGGAGATAAAATTATACGACAGTCTTTATGGACACACAAATACATCATATAAGAGCTAGGTGAAAATGCTGTTCTATTGAACAGTAGGACAGTGCTGATGTTGTCTGAATATATTACTTGTCCAGAATGAGATAGAGAGCGGTCTAAAAATTTACATACAAAATTTAAATTGATTAGGTTCTCATTGTGGCAATAGCAGCAGATATTACATTTTAAATATTAATGCCTTTATCACTACTCAAAATATTATTACTGTAGGTAGCAAAAACCCTGGAGTTCGGGGAATTGCTTTACTGACAGATTATGTTAATCTTATTTTGTGTTTGCTTTCATTTATTTGATTTTCACAGATTTTTTTAAAAGATGCAATCTAAATACAAGAAAGGGCAATCTCAACTATCTTCCACTAAACTGTACATAGCAAACTTTCGATTGCATAGTAATTTTCAGCTAATTAACATAATTTATAAAAGCTTTATGCTTTCCCTGGCCTACATTTGCTATCGCTGTCTTACTTATTGCAATGTAGTAAAGTGAACAGTGATTTTCCAACTCTGTTTGGATGGCTCTAAGAACTCTGAGGATACGATCCTTTTTATATATAAAAAAATATGTAGTACTGGATCCCTAGAAGTATGGAGCACATTTAATTGAGGAAGTCCCACTGACGCTAATAGGAGTGGGGCAACTTTGAAATGGAACTTTTCTGTTAGATTGTGTCCAACTAACTAGCGCAACACAGACTATGAGTTGCTGGCAGTTCAACAAGTCTGCTTCTGTTTGGTAAGATAGAAAGAAGTGCTATGAATTCTAATGACGACACATTTCTCTCTTATAGCCTCTGCAGATGTTACTTGCTAGGAAGAAATGTCAACCTGCTAAGTGTCTCAAACACTCTCATGTTCTTTCCCCACCTCTTCATGTAGGAAGAAAGAAACATATGAGCTTGGTTGTACCATATTTATTTGAAGGCAACCTCTTCCTGCTTTCTACCCCCAGCAGACAAAATGGAGGGTTTTTAAATATATATATATATATATATATATATATATATATGCCACAAGTAAATAAACATAGTAGAGAAGGGATAACACAGATTACGTATTTGTAAGGGGGAGTGGAGGAGAACTTGAGAGTGTGATTGGATGGAGATTTGAATCTGTTCAGGTCCCTATTTTTAAGCAGAATTTCCATTTTGCCAGAAAAGTAATGGTTAATTCACTGAGTTAAGCTAAGCTGATCTGCTTGGCATCAGATAGAAATTAGGAAAGGAAAGCATAGAGCATTGGGTTTAGATGGTGGAGATCAGTATTCCCCATTAGGGGTGCTACATACGTAAGGAAAACATATGCATCTATGCCAGGGGAAGCTGCAAACAATTGGAAATTCCCTATGGTGTGTATCATTGTCATACATGTATTCAAACACAACTATAACATTTTGACAGGTACATATTAGAAACAAAGTACGAAGCTGTTAGTCATTAAATTTAGTAGGCAACCTTGAGAAGTGACTAATGCTGAGCCTAATGACCTCACCAGATTATTCTAGGTTGAAGTTAGAAATGCCTTATAAACCCCTTCATATACAATGCTACAGAAATGTTGACTAGTGTGTGTACACAATTTTCATCCCAGTCCTAATGTGTGTTGCACATGTTAAGCTCTTGTGAACGTGGGGGTTCCCAGTCCCGTTAATAGGGAACAGCTAACACTATTAGTTTTGTGAATGCAGACCTGCTCTCTTACCATTAAATCAATGGAAAACCCTTGTGACTGCAGGTGTTTGTTATGTACTGGAGATCCTGCTGGATCAGGCTGTGTATGTTTCTTGTTTGCAGAAAAAGAATCCTCTTTTGAACGGTGCAATTTCAGAAGCTAGAGGTAGCATTTTAAACCTATCCAGCTCACTGTTGTGTTTGTATGATTTCTTCAGGAATTGATATTTAGCTTGCAACTGATCCACCATCATACCTGCCTTGCAATGCTGTTGCAATCCTGATCATATTTATGCTGTTTTGCAAATGTTTGTTGCCGTAGCAAATATTTGGATCAAGTCATTAACACAGCAATATTTAAAATGAAAACAGTAGCACTAAAAGCACTTGTTGTTGTTGTTGTTACAACCAGCAGGAAGGTTCCTATTCTCATAAATTGGATTTGAACAAAGTAAGAGACATTGTGGCTATTGTATATTAAGGGAAAGTGTTGTCTATTAATATCCCATTTTCTCTAGGAAAAAACAGATTCAGCAGGGAGGGTGATAAGAAAGTTTGGTTCTCTTTACTTCTGGAGATGGTAGGCTGGCCTTCACCATCATTTAGTACACCTACATGAAGAGGTTTGAAGGTTTGTGATCATTCAATCTGAGTTAAAGTGATAAAACTGTGACCAGAGGTCTTAAATGTAGTCCGTGGCTGTCAGTTTTTTTTTCTCCTTCCTGAGGCTGTCATATGGAGGACAAATGCTTCACATTATAGACATGATCAAAACTGTACTGGAAAAAAAAAACACATTTGCAGATGTTTTTTGTATAGAGCTGATGTCAATTTGATTTCACAGGCAAAATGTCTGCGTATGGAAATCTAATGCATTTAAAATGTTACTGCGCGGGTAGTTCTGTTTCAGTTTTAGACTACAAAGGTTAGCAAAGGTTTAAAATTATGTTCTTGCTTTTAAGTTAAATTATTGATGAGACTTATTTAAATACACTTTCCATGAATAAAAATGTCAGCTTTTTTCCTGAGCAAAGAAGATGAAGAAACCAAGTTTTAAATGTGTTGAAGACAGCTGAACCGTACTTTTATACTTTTATTCTGAACAGTCTCTCTCTCTCTCTCTCTCTCTCTCTCTCTCTCTCTCTGTGGTGTCTGATGCTGGGATCTTCAGTCTACCTACCCCAGAGCACATCTGCTTATTTTGTATAATTACTGCAACCTAAGTCTCTAAATTCTTATTTGACAAATACTATCTTAAAAAAAAGAAAGAAAAATTAGAGTGAAATGTATCCAAGAACTGACCTTGATTAAGTGTTGAAGTGCTATTGATATCACCTGAGATAAAGGAAGATTCAGATTGTTTTCTCACAGTGTCATTCCACATCCTTCTTATTCGGCTCTGTTAACATAAAGGAAATCGGGCATGACTATTGCATCTCAAATTGCAACAGGATACATTTTGCTACTTTTAGACTACAACCCTATGCAGATTTACCGTACAGTAAACCCCACTGAACATAGTGGGACTCACTTCCAAGTAAAGATGCATAGGAATGTGCTGCTAATCTGTGTTTTGTGAAGCATTTGTCATGTATGTTATTATGCCCAGAGTATCGGAGAGGTGCAGGGAGCAGGTTGTGATGTGCTCCATTTCAGACTAGCCTCTGGCTCTTTGGTGGGCATTTAGGAAGTCAGCTGGCTTATGCCGCTTCCTCCACTCCAGCCTGCCCAGCTGTGCTGGGCAGGAGTTGACAATCCTGTGGTCAAGCCAAGTTTTAAAATGTTTATACCCACAGTATTGAGAGAAGTGATATGCTTACTTAGTAAAGATATTCTAAACAATAGTCTTTATTATTTCTTCACATGTTCCAGAGCTGAGCTCTGGCATGAAAATAAATTGGGGTCCTAAACTCTTATGATAGGACTACGGGTGGGGGGAGCTGTAGTGGCCAAGTCCCACCTTCAATCCCTTCCATCTGGTGGTTGCTCTTTTAGCTGCCTGGGGGGAAATACATTTTTAAAAAAGTAAACGTCTGGATTTCTTTTTCATGGAAGGATACATTCTATTTAAATAGGATGATCCCACTGATGACACAACAGTGTGATCCAGCTACTCTTCATTCTATTCTTCCCTACTTGTAGCCTTGTTATGCATAAGGATAACTTTTTTTAAAAAAAAGGTGTAATGTAATGTCAAGTCAGATCTGAAACATACATTTAGGAAACCTCCTTGTAACGGGTTTACTAGAGGTTTGTTTCAGACTCATTGTTGACTATTCATGTTATAAAGATGCATATCCCTCAGCCATTCTCTAGCCCCAAGTGGGAAGTAGCCCTAAATCTGCACGTGGCCCAATAGATTAAAAACAGCATCATCAACAACAAATAAAACTATCACCATCAATCCCAAACTTGGAGGAATGGTTAGAATCACGTCCAGGATATAAAAAGCATGCAATTGTCATCAAGACTGTTATAATGAGAACACAATTAGTGCATCTGAATGGAACACATCTCAGCGGGCTTTTTATAAGCAAGGTTAATTAAAAGATGCTGTCATTAAAAAGTACTGTCAAAATGTTTGTTACCTGAGTGCCAGAGGAATAGCGAGCACTAGTCCTTGTAGTTGATGCCTTTACTGAACTGTGAGGGCTCTCTGTTGGTAATCCTCCACAACAATACGAATGCCTGAAGCACTTGCCATACTCTTTACGTACCTGTATATGAAAGACAGTGCTCATAAGCATATACATTTATGTTTTCATTTAAAAATATATTTCTTCTCAATGTTCTGCATTACACAACTATAGTAAACCATGGTCCTTTGGCATGGCATGGCTTCAAATCTTTTAACTAGCCCGGTATGTTCCCAATACATTCCCACACTATAGATTGGAGGTAGCTGCAAATGCACAGAATGTTGTCGAAATAAAATGTAATTTCTCCTTGATTAACAAATTCATAGGTACATCCTGGTTACAACCAAATACTAACAATATCTAAAGGTGTGCTATACCAAGTATTCTTATCTTCTGATAAATTTATGACTGTTCGAAGTAATGTGATCAAACAACAGGATATCAAGACATGGTGTAATGACTGCAAATAGCCTTCCCAACTCTAAAAATCTGGACTTAGCTTCAGTCTAGGTCTCTAAACAAAGTTTGGAAACTTTAAAAATAGTTATGCTGCTGCTACTAGATTGATCACTTGAACAATTAGGCCCAGCCTCAGTCTTCCCTCACCCAGTAGTCACACCCTGGGATATTAGCCAGGCAAAGAAGGGCACCTCTCTTCCATCCTTAACTGGCTGAATGTCATCCTGAAAGGGAGACCAAAGTAAACCACCATGGAATGAATTACGATGTAGGATGGTATAAACAATTATTAATTCCCCATTTATTTTCCTAGCTGGGCATGGGCAGCTGGAAGGTAAAATAATTCATAAACTAAATGTGCCCCATTATTTGCTAATTATTTGACTAGGTTGCTATCACTGTATACGAAATTTTTTTTAGACTTACTCTGGTGTACACTCTTCACTGCTTGACAGGAACTAGGCTGAGTGAACCACCTGTAAGAACCTGCCCAGGTATTGAGATATTCTGGAGAGGCCCTTCTCTCTGTCCCACTTACATCTAGTTGGGTTCAGTGGGAATGTGACAAAGGGCCTTCTCGGTACCTGTGCCCAGAGACTTTGGAATTGCCTAGGAAGGGCTTTCACAATGATGGCATTTGGCCTAGAAATCTGTTTTCTTTTCTTTGTGACACTATGTTTTAAACTGGATTTTAATTTAACAATATTTTAACTGATTGCTTTTTGTGCAAACTATCATTTGATTTTTAGATGGGTTCATATTGTTTCCTATGTACTTTTTAAATCGTGGATGATACTGTTGTTAGTTGCCTTGGTTGTCTTGTATGGAAATATAGGAAACAAATATAATAAATAAATAAATAAATAAATAAATAGTTATTGGCTTCCCAACTGAAGTGAAATCAATGAACACAGCTGGCTGCCACAGTCACAGTGTCTTGAAAGATTAACTCCTCCTCAACTGCCCATGGCTATCTGGAAATACTGATCCTTTTAAAGGCAGTCACTTTGTTAATAGCTTTTCCACAAAAAATAAAATAAATCTGCATTTTACATGGTATGTATCTGGACTTGTTCACATGGGAATAGGTTTACTCCTTTTAAACGAACATATCTGTGATTGAGCTTATTTGGGATCCCAGGCACAAACTCAAGATGAATTTCAATATTCAGTGTGATTAAGTTCACAAAAAATGTAAAGCCCTACACTAACATATGATGCTAAAAAAACAGGGAAAGATGTAACTATAAATTAAAATAATTTAACTGTCTCAGAACACCACAAAACAGAGACTGTGTGACCAGAATTCTCTCCCCTCCCCTTAGATACCACTTTTCAGGGCTGATTTTGCCTAATGTCTATACTGCTGTGAATGTACATTATCTGTCGGTGCTGCACATTCCACTGTCATTATTTCTAAATTACAGCCTGTTCAAAACTGAGGTAACAGCACTATCATCTTGTCAGGACTGGAAACATAATAGTTTTCACTTTCACAATTCTATTTCTCTGTTCAATTTAGTGACCAACTAGTAATATCAGAATAAAAAGACTGCATTAGCTATGTATACAGAGGTAGAATGATATCCACTGAAAGACATTGAAACTTCCAAACGTTAAATGTCCTTTGGGGTATGAATACTGCTGTACTAGGTTCTGCACTTGACTGTCACTTTAATATCACTTCCTGCTGACTTCACTTTATAGAAAAACAGTACATAATTCTGATAAGACATTTAAAAAGTGTGCATTTTGATTTCATCACCATTTTAAGAACATAAATTTATAATGTCCTGATCTGGGAATGATTTGAATCTATTTTTCTTTTTAAAATGTTTCAGATATTTATTCCATTCTTCTAATTCTGAAGAACATATCTCCCCAATTGGTCATTGCTGGTTTCCTGATACAACCACTTTATAGAAATCTATGTAACAGCTGCCACATATGAACAAATTAGCTGGCATGCCAACTCTAAATGAATTCTGAAATGCCAACTTGATTTTAAATACAAAAGGTCACTTCTGATTCTTCACTTATTAAAATAGCAAATAATTCAGCATGCCTTTTATCGAATGATCTCAAATTAAAGAAATGTCCTGTGAATCAGGAGTCCCAATGTGTGAACAGCAGTCTGATTTTTTAAACAAATCCTCTTTAAAAGGCTTATAAATAGTTGTAAAGTATATGTTCCAACATGGCTATTGCATCATTGGTGAATGATCAAAAACAGTGTTCCTTCTCTTTTTAATTTATTTTTCATCTTTTTTCCCACTTTACCCCCTCCCCCGCACTTTTGCACTCTATTTTGTGTCCATATCATTGGAACAAGTAGCTCACTTCCAAATTTCTCATTTTAACCTCCATCTTTAACTTATTTTAGTTCATTGTATAATAAGATTTAATCCAACAATATTGGGTAATGATTATTAGTAGTATTATTAGTCTATAGTAGTAGCAGCATTATTAAACAACATTTTATATTTGACTGTAGCAGGTTATAATATAACAAGTATTTTGGTTATATCTGAAATCAGGAGAGTTAGTACAATGCTATTACTTAAAACCTGCTCTTGGCAAATGAAAAGAGAAGATGCAACCAGACATATTAATCAGCTTGCTAGCAACCAACATTTGATTATAACTCCTAAGGATGCTTAAGAAATTCAATCTTTGCAAATTTACCTGATCTGTACCTCTCAGTCTATTGACCAGATTGGAAAATAAATATCTTTTGGATTTCACAGTTCTTCTAATTTAACACAGCTTTTGGCTCAGAAACATGTCAAAATGCATTAAAATGCATATTTTAGGATAAGAGCATTTCTATGGTCCCAGGGAGAGTGCTCTAGGAACCATAGGATATTACGGAGTTCTGAGATGATCAAATCTGATATGACCTGGGGTGTGGAAATTTGAACAGGATTTTCCTCCCTTCCTGCCTCTCGCACCACTTGCAGCCACTGCAGAAACCACCATGGAGGCGTCCTCACCTGAGGTCTTATCTTTGCCCTTAGATGAGGATAGATAAGGAGAAAGAGGGCGGGAAGAGAAAGGAAGGTGCCCAAGATCTACAGGATTCTATAGCCTCCCAACTCCCACCCCCGCCCCTATGATGTGCTCACATCTAGTGGAATCCCTGCAGAAAGGAGGAAGGAGAGGCGGAAACCACTTCCATTGCTCCTCCTGCTCTGCCTGACGTCTCCCGTCAGAGCACAGGATTTTTGGAACTCTCCAACGTCAGAAAATACATTTAAAAATACATACTGAAATAAACATTTTTGTCAAGATATGTTTTAAAATTGCAGATTAATGCAGAAACGGGATGGAATGAATTAACTAAGTTGTATGACTGAGGCTGACCAATGGCTAATATTGTTTCATCCACTCATATTTTTTAGGGATGAAGAACCACCAACAGGTAATTGCTATTACACTATTATCATGATTGAACATGATTTATTAATTTGTTCTATGTTTCATAATCAGCATCATGTGTATTTGCTGAGCATGACTCCATCCATTTTAAGAATAATGTTTGATGCAGTTTTTGTTTGCTTTTGTTTTAATATTCTTTCCTTTCTTTTTAGACTTGCTTTGAAGCTTTTAATCTTTATATGTTTCACAGCATGTATTTCATTCTGTCTCTCTATACACTATTAACACATTTTTGTATGGACCTGTTTAAAAACAGATATTTGAAACATCTTGGATGATACACAGAGAAAGTGCATATATATACAATGACTCACTTTCTTTTGAAGCGCACAATGAAAGATGAAAATAAACATTCCTTGAAAAGCATTAAATACTGTGAACAGGTATGCCATCACAATGGTCTCCTCATTGACGTAAAGCAGGCCAAAAGACCACGTTAAACCAAGAAGAAACAGAAGAGCAAATGCACCTAGGGCCCAAGACCTGAAAAAGATAATTAATTTAAGTAACACTGATGACTTTTTTTAAAATGCACATTGCAAAACTGAATATTAAAATTTTATTTGCTGTGGTTGACTTTTACTGGGTTTATATTCAAATATTTATATAAAAATGGCATTAACCTTTCATGTATTAAAGGTAGAACAATTCCATTTGATACTTTTAGTCTTCAGTGAAAACAGCAGTGGTGGATATGATTTGTCTTACTCAAGATGCAAAAAAATGTGTGTATGTATATTTTTCAAGAGATTTAACAACCTAATTTAATCATTAATAGAGGCCGATATTTTAACAATGTGTTTGCATTGACACACACTTAAACAAATAACACAAATACACGAAGGTTAAATGGCAATTCAAAAGCTGATAACCTAAACCTTGAAGACTTTGCTAAACTGAGACTAAATAGTCTAACTTTCATATGAAAGTGCCTTGCTGGAATGTAACAAATATATGGATTTAGCTACAAAATAAGTCTTTAATGCAGCAATCCTATACTTACTTACCTAGGAGTAAGTCCCATTGAACTCAATGGGGCATACTTCTGAGTAGATGTGTATAGGATTGTACTGTAAAGGATATTTCATCATGAATAGTTTCAGGAGGGAAAAGAAATTGCAGAGAACAGCACAGAATGAAAAGGAAAGAGGGTTTATTCAGTGCATTCCACATCTAACTAATGATCTTACTTGATAAATGGCTTATTATCTTCATAGCTAGAAAGCATTATAAGCAGAAAAGAGAAACAAAATTATTAGACAGAATTTAAATCAAAATTAATAAGAAAGCATTTTAGTAATTTTATACAAAAAATAGTCAAAATTAGAAAATTCAAAGTGCAGACGCAAGCCGTTTAAAATAATAAAAGGCATATAATAATTGGAAATAGTTTAACAAATTAGGTATCTCCAAAGTTGTTAATTAAAATTAAGGACAATCTATAAAATTGTCCAAATTTGCAAAGGTTTTTTTTAAAGTCATGCTTTAAATTTGTTAATATAGGGTTCTATCTTACCCAGGTAAGTCCGTATTATAGTAGCCATCACAAACACGGTAATTACTGGTGTGGATGAGAAGACAGAAAGAAGAAGAAAAGGAAGAAAAGAGAGAGATGCTAAAGATTAGCTCTCTCTCTCTTAACATGCAACATGCAATGAAGCTGATATTGTGACCTATCTAAGCAACATCCTGTTCATAATGTTAGCTTTGTTGTAAATCTGTCCTTGCCATATTCTTATGTTCAAAGAAAATTCAAGAACCTAATCACATTTCACTTGGAAGCCCCAATGATCTCAGTAGAGTTTACTTCTAAGTTAGAGTGCTTATGATCAAAAACATCTGTCCCTCCAAAACCAGTCTAGCAAAACAATTCAGTCTAAAACAACAATATATAGAACGATCTAAAGCAGGGGTAGGCAATGTAAGGACAACATACTTTATCCAGACCACCCCGAAGTTTTTCCTTTCAGAAATCTATTCCCCTTTACCCACACAAAGGAAGCATAGGCTGAAGTTTGAAGAAAGGTCCTCACGTTGCCTACCTCTGACCTTAAAATGTAATCCACTGCTGTAAGTTTATTATTAAATTAACCTGTTGCTCTACTTTTCAGAAAAGGAATATTGTGACTCTTGCATAGCACCAGGATAAAAGTAAATATTTAGTACAACAGCATGAAAAGCAACAGATAATCTTTAAGATAACAATAGTAATAGGAGCAAATTATCGTTGGGAAAAGAATTATGACTGGGAAAACTGCACAGAATCCCTAACTGCTGAGAATCATTGAACAAAACAAAGTTAGCAGAACAACATCAGCCATGTCAAGAGGAACATCATTTGGAGCATCATTTTGTTTTAAATGTGGAGGAAATTACTACACTGCTGTAGAATTCCATAAAAGCTCCAAAGCAATTTCTTGACTGCCATTCCAGGTAGAGGTTGTTTAATTTTGACCCTCCTTTGTGACATTATAGCAACAAATGTGACAAAAGCAGGACTGGTGCTATTTGCTTCTAATAAACATCTGCAGTTGTTGGAAGACAAAGCCATGTGCTCCTAATGGAAGGGAGCTTTTATAAGTTGGAACAATCCGAAAAATAATCACAGTTCTTGGATTCGAACACAAAGTACTTACTTAATGTTTTCCAACCTGCTAGAGTCTGGCTTCAAAGTATTTGAGTGCTTCACCATTTTGCACAGTGTGATCACCAGGAAGATAAGATTCAGCTGTCAAAACAGATACCAATGAAATTAAACTACTTCAAGTTACAAGTTGATTAATGATGATGCTCTAGACTAAACAAAGAAAGAAAAATGTGATCATTTTCTGAACTATTTTGTGCACTGGTGACAGAACAGCTTCAGCAAAGTGGTTTCAAATATGGATTAGATCAAGAATGGACAAAGTCCAGCCAGTGCACATCTTGCATTCTTTTTCATATTTTTTTTCTGTATAACAGATTTTTAAAAAATCCGTCTGTGAACAGATGCCAGAATGAACAACACTGCACAACCCACGAAACACACGCAGGATGGATTGCACAAAATCCAGACAACCCTACTCACAGCAAATTATATACCACTGAGGGTAAAATGGAGAGGAGGAGGATCATGTAAGCCCCCTTGAGTTCCTTGCAAGAGGGGAAAAAAAAACAGGATATAAAAGTAATAATAAATAATAAAATAAAACCATGGATACAGAGCCCCTGATTACAGTCAACATGGGACAGAATGCTGAACAAACTTTTCAGCATGTTGTAGTCCATAGAAATGTAGGCTAAAATTATATTACATTAATTATGTAGTGTGCAGCTGCCACTCTGGTTATTAGTTTTACTCCAAAGTAAGTGCGTAGTGTCTTGATCTGTGCCAGGATCACCACATGTGTGTGTGTGTGGGGGGGGCTACTTTCCCCTTCCAAACCAAACCCCTCTTTCTGGTATGGCAGATAAAGAAAACAAAAAAAGAATCCTTTGGTAGCAATCAGCACACAATGTTGTGATTGGTGCCAGTGCCAGAGTTGCCAGGGATTTCGTAGAAATTGCTGTTAGTGTGGCTATGTTGTTTCTTGTTTCCACTTGTATTTTGCTTTCTACTTTGCTAGGTCCATGACTATGTTACACAAGTGTGACACGGCCATAAAAGAGTCACAGGATCTGTAAATGAAATTTTAATTTCAGCTCCTATCTTAACATATGTGAGTTATGGACAGGCATAAGCATTATAACATAAGCCAGGTACCCATGGATATCAGTTGTTGAAGCCAGTATGACTATGGAGCAAAAGACGAAATAAAAACTTTTTAGAATACAAGCCTTGACCACAACAATGATCATAACTATTCTAACATGAAGATTAAAGCATGCATGAAAGTATCAAGAACGAGCCTGCATTAAAGTTGAGGAGGAAAATCATGTTTCCATTTACATAGATGTTGATGCAACACTCAAGTCCAACACATAAATGAATAAATATAAAACAAATAAGTCTAACATAGGAAAGTATTTTGGAGCTTTTTCTTAAGTATGGAACATGGGGGAGGAAGAGAAAAGAAAGGAAAGGGGGAAAAAAGAAAGGAAAACCACAGGACTTTGTTTTAGGTGATAAAGCTGAATATGATGGGAGGTGAAAATGAAAGTCTCTTCAAGAATATAATGAAGTATTACAATTCTTAGACAAAGTAACTGTGACAACAGAGCATATGATACTTGTTCTACCATATCTCTGTGAAATATTATATAATTTAAAGCATCATCAGAAAACCAAAGAACCCTAGTTCACTATCTGAAAACAATACTCAGAAACCTGATTTGCCTATTAGAACCTTATTCAACCTTTGTTAAAGCAACAACAAGAAAAAGATAGTTCTCTGGGAAGATGGATCCCCTTATTGTCACCAACCTCCCGTCACAGGGGTGGAGATAAAGCGCTTTTAAATAAGTTGGTCTCCAAGATATATTTGTGGGTTACAGAACATGAAAGACATGCCATTTTATCATGTAATATGGAAAGCAGAGAGCAGGGGAACTGGCAGGGGGGAAAATGCACACTTACAATAAATGATTTCTACTTCCAATAATTTCATATAAATAATTGTTTTGCTTATTTTTCACTCTACTAATTTTTATCATTGTTATCCAGCTAATTGCACACATTTGTAGTGTTTTTTTTAAAAAAATGGCAACTCGAATACTTAATTTCTTAATGCAGGAACATTTTCAATAGACCATTGATGGTAATTTACAGTATTGTATGTTCTGAAAGCCACTTCAACCAATGGATTCAAACTGCCTCACACACAGATTTCTGCTGTTACGAAGCCATCAAATTATCTGGATAACTTTCCTATTTTAATTGTTTCATGATTAATCATTCCTCACACCCCATGAGGTGCGATCTACATACCTATTCAGCTAGGGACATGTATGTATAGAAGCAGGCTTCTGCATTCTTGTTCTTAGCTGCATGGTTCCATGCATAAGCACCCAATACTTGAGCACCGGCATAAACAGATGTTACATGCGTAATTTGTAAGCCTAATAAACTCATCTAGCAGCTCCAATAAGATTTAGCTGAATTTGGATAATTATAGAATGAAGTTTCTGCCTGCATAATACAGCCTCTTCCATTGTCACTACGATCAAATCAGGACGTCTTCAGTTAACCATTACATCTAAACTGGGAAACTATGGTCACCAGGCTTGGAACCAGCCAAGGTCTTAAACTAAGTTCAAAGTGTAGTTTAATATCTTAATGTTTCCGAACCTTATGACCATAGTTTCTTGGTTTAGATGCAACAGGAAATTTTGGTCAATTGAAGTCTTCCCGGTTTAATCATAGTACACTAGGAAGAAAACAGGGAATAGAACTGAGATATGATTGTCCAAACCTATTTGGCGATGGGTAAGTTTGTTTTAGTTCACTCACTGAGCATGGATTATTATTATTGTTGTTGTTGTTGTTTTTATATGTTCTATGTTGGTTTTAGGGTTGAATGGACAAAAACTGGCATAGATACGAAAATAATAAGCAAAATAAAGAAACAAGTGAATGGTGTTTAGCAATTACAAGCTGACTAGAGCTCTTCGTACATATACCTGGCCTATCTTATTCTGGAAAATTAGTTTTAACTAGGATGTGGTAAATATCAAATATTAGACAGCCTTGTCCACATAGCACCATAGGAACAATGTATAACTTCCTGAAGTTGTTATTATTTATACTGAGAATGGTTGACTTTGCCTGTATTTTGACCAGCAGAAGAAACTCTAATGTCTAGTATTTCATCTCCTCAAAGTAATAAATGTCTTGGAGAAAGTTTCCTGAGGAGAACCAAAATTGACTCTTTAAAGTGGCAGCCACTATATTTCACTGTTCATGAAACAGAACCACCTCCAGAACCTTTGGGTCAGTAATGTTTCCCAAGGAAATTCATAAGGTTCATGAGGCTCTCTCAGAGAAGCTCAAGAACTTATGAACCTCAATCCATTTTGAATTATATGAAATGAATAGGGAGGAAACAAAAGTCAAAATGCAGGCTTTTCTGACCAGAGTTTACAAGAGTGCACTATTTGTTTTATAGCCACCAACCTGCTCAATTGAATCACGTTCACCTGAGTTTAGCAGCTTAAAATTCATTCCACACAGCCTGAAGTGCTGACATGGATATGATAAGACAGAAGAACAGAAACACCACTCCAAAGTAACATAGCTGAACTGCACATGTTCTGACCCTGTTTGTTCTCCCTGGAGCTTTTGTTACCTGGCAAAGGCAACTCTAAATTTGTTCTTGTATCTCTAGATCTTTGCTCTTAGCCATGCAGAAGCCCATTCCTCTCTGGGACTGGCAGCCAGAGAAGTGTTCTCTGAAGATGGCTTCTAAATGAGTGTGCAAGCTGAACTCTCACTGAACTTAGTTAATTATTAAAGAGGCAGATGGAGCTGTCCAAATGATAAGAACAGCTCCTGACGTGTCATGATCCAAGCTTTCATTAAATCATTTCAGGCATACTAATGGTTTTCTGCTGCTCATTACTTATACACGTCTTTTTCCCATAGATATTATAACCCTGATGTCCCTTAGGCATGGAGTATGAAAGACAAGTCAACCATCCTCCTTTGCAGACCCCGCCCTACGTTCCTCCAAATTACCTAGAAATGGTAAGCTACATTGGGAAGATGGCCCTACCTACAAAGAACAGCCTTAGAAGAGGGCATATTTAAATGTATTGTAAGTACAAAAAAGCAATACGTGATATAAAGAGAAACCTGAGCAAGAAACACTGAAGCGCAGTATCACTACAGGCTACATTCAGCACAGAGCGTAGTATCCAATGATGTCATTCAGCAAACGCTAGTGGAGCTTCGCTGAATCGTTCCACTGTGCAACAGGCCTACTAAAAAGAATGTAATTCTATTCGAACTGATGTGCCTAATTCTTTTTTTTAGTGAAGTAGAAAAAATGTATATAAAAAATCTGTGTACATACCCAAAATATCTAAAGAGCAACAGAAAAAAGAGCTATGAATAATCAAGACATTAGAAAATACTAGGGACGTGCACTGGATCGGACCCGATCCACGATCCGAGTCCGGTCCAGTGGGAAATCGGATAAATTATCCGATTTCCGATCCAACAGCTGGATCCGCCGATCCAGTCCGAACCGATCCGAAAAGGGTCCGAACCGGTTCGGCGGGCGCCCACTGGCGCCCACCGCCGCTTCCATTGGCGGGCGCCAGCGGGCGCCCGCCAATGAAAGTGGACAGCGGGGGGGGGGGGGGGAGGAGGGGGGCTCTTACCTTCCCGGCCCGTCTGCTCCCGTCCGGCGCCGGCAGCTACTACCAGCGGGCTCCGCGGCCTGCTCCAGGGTGGCACGCCGGGTGATGTCATCACCCGGCGCGCTACTCGAGAGCAGGCCGCGGAGCCCGCTGGTAGTAGCCGCCAGCGCCGGACGGGAGCGGACGGGCCGGGAAGGTAAGCAGGGGATGCGTGGAGGGAAGGAGGGGGTGCGCGGAGGGGGGGAGGGGGGCCCTTACCTTTCCGGCCCGTCCGCTCCAGTCCGGCGCTGGCGGCTACTACCAGCGGGCTCCGCGGCCTGCTCCAGGGTGGCGCGCCGGGTGATCGAGAGCAAGCCGCTGGCGCCGGACAGGAGCAAACGGCCCTAAAAGGTAAGCAGTGGCGAGGAAGGGGGCTTCCCCCCCCCCGGAGCCGTCCGCTTCTATCCGCTGGCGCCCGCGGGCGCCAGCGGATGGAAGCGGACGGCCCCAGGGGGGGTAGGGAGCACGGGGGAGGGGGCTTACCTGCCGGGGCCATCCACAGCGGACGGCCCCGGGGGGGAGGGAGTTAGGCCCCCCCTCACCCACCCGCCGCCATTTTTTCCTCATAGACTTGCATTGCAATGCAAGTCTATGGGGAAAAAAATGGCGGCCGATCCAAAAATTTCCGATTTTTGGATCGGGATCGTACTCGATCCGGTCCGGGGGGCCTCCGATTTTGTCCGAACCGATCCGTGACAAAATTGGAGGCCCCGATCCGGGTCCCGATCCGATCCGGGGGGTCCGTGCACACCCCTAGAAAATACCAGCCAATATGCTAGAAACATCAATCCCAAAAACAAAATCAAAAGAACTTCCAATTATATATTTACTCTTTGAAATCAACTATTCCAAAAGTATACACGTTTATTTCCTGTCCCATCTCATATCCTCAAAATAGCAGTCAATTTCAAAAAGAGCATGACTGTCTAATTTGGTATTAGATTATGGCCATAAACGTTATCTCAGACAACACTAACAATTATATTCTATGCATGTCTACTCAAAAGTAATCCCCATTGGGTTCAAGGGGGCTTCTTCACATGTGGGTTTGTATGGGATTACAGCCCAGATAGTTAACTATAATTTCTTCTAGCTTTCTAGGAGTTGGCAGTGGTGAGACAGACAGCTGCATTTCTATGCTGGACATGGAGAAGGTGGTCTTCCTTTCTCTAGCAGCCGGCTTGGTTTCCATGCAAAGGAGGGACAAGCATTCCATCCCTTCTCTGCCAGTCTGGTCAACTTTGTTTAAATATAAAATTGAGTTATACTGTACTAAGTATAGTACATTATACCACAATAAAGTTAAGTTGTACCGTACTAATGCTCTCTTCCCCACCCCGACCATATAGACTCTCACTGTGGCCTGGCAAATCACAGGCACCCACGTTTCTCTTCTCTGAATCTTATTAAATAAGTAAGTTCCAACATTTTCAGTAGAGACCATAATTCAGCCTTCTCCAACCCTGGTGCCCTCCATTCACCATAATGACTTGGGAATTGTAATCCAAAACAGCTGGAGTGCACTAGGTTGGAGAAAGCTGCTATAATTTGTCTAATTCTTCCTTATGGTGATATTCTCTGCTTTCCAATATCCAGCTCTTAACGTAATGCCCGTAATAAGTCTTGAAAATTAAGACAGCATGCTGAGAATGGCAGTTCACAAAGCCAGTTGCTAGGAACCCACTGCAGACAAGAGGCGAAACTGTTGCTTATGTGCTAGAACTGGATCTGACCCAGCTACATATCACGAGCAGCCATTTGCCCATCCTGTATTAGTTGTTCCACCACGTCTGTTCTGCAACACATATTCACTGCACAAGAGCAATTACATCTCTGGGAATATGATCTTTAAGCCCATTTGTTTTCTAGTCTTAACACGGGCTAGAAGTATGGGAAAACTACCTGACCAGTGGGCTCTCCTTTGCTGAAGGTATTTAAGCAGAGAAGGGACAGTCATCTGTTAGAAATACTGTAGCTGGAACCTGCATTGCGGATTTTGCATTGTGCAGAGGTTGGACTAGGTAATGCCTAAGATATCTTCCAATTCTATGATTCTAAGTGGGTACTAGCAAACAGGCAATCTGGTACTACCTTTCTGGTAAGCAGTGTTTTATTTATCCATTCATTATTTCACATATATATATATATATATATATATATGCTGCTATTCAAATAAATAATACACTTTAGCTATACATGTTTCTTCTTGCTCTTGACTTAAACTTAGCCTAAGCACAGGTAACGTACGCCAAGAAAGAAAGGAGATTTTTGCAAGCATTAAATGTTTCATTTGTGATCAGTGACCAACAGAAAAAGCCTGCCACATCCTAGCATGGAGCTTTTGGAAGTTTGTTAGAAAGAGCTCACATATTTTGATTTTCTACGTAAGAGAAATTGTGTTCTTTCAAAAACCAAAACTGCCATTTTCAGTATTTTGTTAAACTGAGTATATTCTACATGAGAGTCACATTCCAGCTTCCAACTATACCAAGAATATTGTGACACAATGCTGGTGTTAAATAAACTGTTAAATGGCAGCAGTAACAGCAGCTCTTGTAGAAGCAATACAAACATCGCCATATTTTTACAAGGTTTGCAATCTTAAATTCTTGAATGATGCGGGTAATGTACACACATTAATGTACACCTATGGCTCTTCTGCAGTTACACGATTCCCATTAAACTGTTCTTGAATCATTACATTTCCTTTCGGTTGGTTGGGACGATTAGAGGGCAAAGCAATTGCCAGAGAAGAATTACTCCCAGGAACTGTTCAGTGATTGCTACCTGCTGTTTCATATTTTTGAAGTTGGGAATACTGCTCCCAAAGGCCTTTCACTTCTCAGTCTAAATGATTTGTAGGGGGATAATAATGTCATGGCCGGTAAATAATAGTAGACTCTGACTGTACATGGTCAATATGATTAAATGTCTCTCACCCTGATTTTCACTCTGACCTGGTTACGAGGAAACACCAATATCTGCAGCAATGCCCAAGGCCCGCACAAAGTGTAATGGTATTTAGAGAGTTGGTGTGGGGGAACAACCTGAATGAAGAAGTGCTCACAGTAAATAATGCTACTATTTTTTAAAAAAAAAAGAAGAGGAGGAGGAGGAGTAAAGGAGAGCTACTATGATATTGGCTCACTGAACTGTAGCTAAGTTTGCATATTACTTTCAGACACTTAATTTCCACATTGTCCCAGGCTAGATCTATACTACTGCTTTATAATGGTATTGAAGTGCATAGCTAATTGTTGGGGCACATTACACATTGCATATACTGCTGTTGAAGTGTCATTTCCTGCTTTTTGTTTCACATTATCCAAAATACTTCAACAAATGTCACTGTGTGTCCTACGAGGTATAAATGTGCAAGAGGGATATAGCATTGGTCCTGGTTTTCACATATCGGGGACAAATTGTGGGTTAATTAAGTAGTTAGATTAATTGTGGGTTGTTTTCTATAGTGTCCAGGTTCAGATGTCACATAGCAACCCACAATTGGGGGCTGAATATTAAAAAGGCTGCAGAACGTGCCCATCCATGTGAATCCATGATTTGCTGCTGTTTACATCCAGACAGCCTCCATATATTGGACTACACAAGCAACTTATACATGGGAAGTAGTGGCTCATTGGAGGATTATTTGAAGGTTGTCAAATAACCTTCAAGCAACCCCCACCACCATGTCAAGTTAGGCACCCATGGACGCCATGCAAAAATGGTGCCTGCAGGTGCTTGTCACAATATGACAGCCCCTGGACATAAATTAAGCCACAGTGGGCTGTTGTGCTTTGTGAACCAGGGCACTGGGCTGGTTCACAAATTTTGCAAGACTATAGTTTAGCATTACTTACATGAGATGTAATGAGCTCAAGCAAAGCCTCTGGTCAGTTTTAGCAATCCATATTTAAAGAGTGGGTTATGTAGCTGGCTTGTTAACTAACCAAGAGTTTGCTTTCTTTTGGCCACAATCTTTGGTTTGTATTTAAAGCCAAGATTCTTTGAAAGTGAAATTAAATGCTAGGAAAGTTCTTCTCTTGGCCATGTGGAAGGAGGAGAGTGGAGGAAGCGCATGAGCCCAAGGCTTCACCTGGGCTTGTTCCAGCTCATGCACATAGCTGTAGCTGTATGTGCAAACCAGCCCAAAGAGTTTTGCTATCTCAAATTCCTTGTGCACAATTCACATCAGTCATGACACTCAAAGAAACAAAAGGCAAATTTCACAGAACCGATCCTTATAGGTTTTTGAATGTGAATAATCTACTTGCTCCAGTGTGCTTGATAATGTATATTTCTTGTGAGAATTCAAAGAATGGAGGAGGGGAGAATTCTGTTTACAGTAGTCTTTTAATCTGAGAAACAACATTTCTTAAGACATATCACTGAGAAGAGCTCCTTAAAAAACAATAAAGCTGCAGAACAGCTCTCATACTGCTACAACCATGAAATTATTCCTTGAGAGTATATGAGTGTATATAATTACTGAAGACATGCAAGAATATACAACGTATTTCTTGCTTTTCAAATCCTTAATCGCATTGTGATATAGCTAGAACTAGAATTTCTTCAGACTGGCTATATAGTGCAACCCATGTATACTATACGCCAATGATGACACTAAATAGGATTTCTACTGTCTAATCAAGATACAGTTAACAGCCAGAGTTGTGGAGGCTGCTTAAAAGTTGAAAAGTTTGCTGAGTTTACTTTGGTGCATTGTAAAGATGTAAAGTAATACAGAAATTATTCTTCATAGTTCTGTTTCATGAATTTGAGAGGAAAACATAATGGCTTTTGATCCAGATTAGCAGGAACAGGGCTACATGCTTATCTGGATCAAAGCCAATATGATTTTCCATCAAATGCAAGGGACTTTCCCATCCCCTCCTTTCCACTGCAGTCTCCTGTGCCCTTTGTAAAGCTACTTCTGAGAGCCCAGTGACTCTCTTGATTGGTTTGGGATGTGGTATAGGGGATATAGAAGCAAGGAGCATTTGGCAGAAATAATGACCCATACATTTTCTCCTCCCATTGCAGACCCCTGCCTCACATCCCACACCCTGGCTTTCATGAGAGGCCTTTTTACAGGGCAAAAGGAAGTTCTGCTCCTGCTCTTCTGGATCCAAGCCATTAATTTCTATTTGGTGAATTCCACAGCTTGTGTTTCTAAAATGTTGGTGATGTACTTATTATTTTGTTTTATCTAAAGTATGATTATTGTAAAGACTGTAACGTTTTGAACAATAAATACTGTCAAGTCAAACCACATGGTTTCACTGACAAAACTGGTAGCTATTTGCTGAAGAGGATTAAGACTGGCAACTCAATCCTACAGACTGGCATAGCTACCATGGCTAAGAGTCAATGCATCTGTCAATTTACAGGATCAGCTTAGAATCATAGAATAGTAGAGTTGGAAGGGGCCTATAAGGCCATCGAGTCCAACCCTGCTCAATGCAGGAATCCACCTTAAAGCATACCTGACAGATGGTTGTCCATCTGTCTCTTGAATGCCTCTAGTGTGGGAAAGCCCACAACCTCCCTAGGTAATTGGTTCCATTGTCGTATTGCTCTAACAGTCAGGATGTTTTTCCAGATGTCCAGCCAGAATCTGGCTTCCTGTAACCGAAGCTCATTATTCCGTGTCCTGCACTCTGGGTTGATCGAGAAGAGATCCTGGCCCTCCTCCGTGTGAAAACCTTTCAAATATTTGAAGAGTGCTATCATGTCTCCCCTCAGTCTTCTCTTCTCCAGGCTAAACATGCCCAGTTCTTTAAGTCTCTCCTCTGTTTCCAGACCCCTGATCATCCTCGTTGCTCTCCTCTGAAAACGCTCCAGCTTGTCTGCATCCCTCTTGGTGTGCTGCCCAGAACTGGAAACAATTCTCAAGATGGGGCCTAACCAGTGCCGAATAGAGGTGAACCAGTACTTCTCACAATTTGGAAACTATACTTCTATTAATGTAGCCCAAAATAGCATTGGCTTTTTTTTGTAGCCACATCACACTGTTGGTTCATATTGAGCTTGTGATCTACAACAATACCAAGATCCTTCTCATTTGTGGTACTGCTAAGCCAAGAATCCCCCATCTTGTAACTGTGCATTTGGATTCTTTTTCCTAGGTGTAGAACTTGGCATTTATCCCTATTAAATTTCATTCTGTTGTTTTCAGCCCAGCGCTCCAGTCTATCAAGATCACTTTGAAGTTTGTTTCTCTCTTCCAGCGTATTAGGATCTGCAAATGTGATAATCATTCCCTGCACCTCCTTGTCCAAATCATTAATAAAAATGTTGAAGAGCACTGGGCCCAGGACTGAGCTCTGCGGTACCCCGCTTGGTACCTCCCCCCCAATGTGAGAAGGTACCACTGATAACACTCTTGTACAACTCTTGTACAACTACTTCTAGAATCTTCCTTCATGGACAAAATTAATTTTGCATCAACACATCCAGAATAACCAACTGACGTTGATGCAATTACATATGATGTCATCTCAAAAGAAAGGTGTTGGAAAGAAGTCATTTTCATTATGGAATTTGTGTGACATTCTTTAACTACTTAAGCTAAAGGAGTCTGGCCCCAAGCAGTGGCTTGAGAAGAGACTACCTGGAAACCATTTAGAAGAATCTTTGAACTCTATGGAGGAATAGCAAGTTTTAAGTAAAACAAATTAACTAATTAACTAAATGAATTATAATCCATGAACAACCCTTCTGCTGTTCAAACAACAATATGGTTTTAATTTTGCAGGTAGGGAAATACTCAATAAATGACAACAATATCTGAAAAACTTAGGAACCAGAAGGAAATACAGAAATTCCAAAAGTATCATCTCAAGAGGGAACTGGGTTCTGCTTGAATTAACACTAAGATTCATAATTCATGTATCATCACAAAGATGTAGCCTACTCTAGAGATGCGTGTCATCAAATGTGCACATGGATCACCTCTGTGGGAAGGAGTCTTCATACATTTCAAAGGAGAGCACTGATCTGCCTAAAAAGTCAGGTCAGCATTCATTTACTTCATTCACAGCAGAGCTTTTTATGGTATAATTATCTAGCTTTAAAAGTGTTTTGGTTGCCACTGTTGTAATAAATCAAGTGAACTGGGGGAGAGGCAGGCAGATGGGTAGAAATGAAGGAGATAACATTCTTACCAGAATAATGAAGGTAACTGGCCCGATAAAACTCCAGATAAAATAGTTGTCAACCTTGAGCCAGCAACTGTTAAAGAAAAGAGAAGAAACATTATATGAGCATAGTGCATACCCTCCATGCTACCCTTGGAAACTACAAAACATCACTTAGGATGTATTCCCATAGACCTTTTCTGGTTATGAGGTGATTTTTCTGGTGGCCTCATGCAAAGATACACATTTTTGCAAATAAATACACATATAACTGGCTGCTTTGTCTCCTTATATCATCTTTCAAAGTCTAATTATTCCTGGCCATGAATGGGAGAGCCAAGTAGGAAAATAATTAATGGACATAGCTAACCAAGAGAACCTGCTGAAATATCAGAAATATTATTTCGTTGAGAAAAAGAGGTATACAAATCAATTATTAAACCATCCCTGAGCAGTCTATTCATGCTGAGCTCATAATGAGGTAATACTAAACAACAATAGCTTGAATGTGAGCATATGTACACCTGTTTGTTGAGTTATGCTTTGGGCTGATTACCCACCCAGGTTATCAGCTTTACTACAATTGAGAATTAGCTATTGGCAATGACTTTCTTCAAACTATTGAAAACACTATTTCTCACAGCAATGGACCTCCCCCACAAAGGTAGGTTTGTAGAGGTGTGACACAGTTGTGTTTATGTTTTTTCAGACCCAGGGCCTATCTAACCCTAAACTACAGCACAAGACCTGTATGTATCCTTTCTCTTTTCTCAATGTTTGTTTCTCCCTCTGTCACTTTAAACTTTTCCCATTTTCTGAAATAAATGTTAAAAAAATAAACTGTGGTAACGCTATAGGTGCAACCAGAAGTAATCCCCACTGAGTTCAGCAGGGTTTACTCCCAGGTAAGTGAGTATAGGATTTTAACCTAAATGTCCTGATTTTCTCTAAATCGGAACAATATCAATAAAATGGCCAGCTCCCTAGAAATGCAATAGTTAAAAACAAACAGTATTACACTAAATTAAATATCAGTTCATCAGGACTCATTTCTCTTAACAATTCACTTTTCGTATACTGCAGTTCCCTACTGAATCACTTTTATTTGTCTTTCACCAACGGCAAAATAAAACTGTATTCCTGTATTCAAAAGTATCTGCCCGTACTGTAACTAATTTCATCAAAGGACAAAGTAAGCACTATTGGAAGGCACATTTATGCCTCCAGCAACATAAATCCTCACAAATATTTTCTGTCTACCTTCTGTCACTTTTTATAAATATCTTTATTTTTTATAAATAAAAGGCAGTGGCTAATTTTAATCCTGTTCTTTCCCGCCTGAGGAAATATTATCAAAGTGAAACAAATGGGCTGAAATACTGAACTATCATCATCCAGAAGGAGAGCTAGCCAGGAAGCCCAGCTTAACAAAGAAATCTAATGAAGCATTAGCTTAAAAGCTTGGGGGTTAAGCCCATCAGTTACTTTTAAATTGAGGAAATTTTTATTTTATCATTTTACTTAATATCCATTTGAGGCTCAAACAGTTATTTACTTTTTCTCCAATTTGTTTCAGGTCAATCGTTTGTGATAAAAAGAAGAGCCATAATTTACAATCTGTGTCTCCAGTGTACACATTCTTTGAACCTAGTAAATTACAAGAGACCAGATTGGAATTTGCACATAGCGTTGCCATTCTCTTACCAATAAATCTTTCAGATACTATTTTAGTCTGTCAGGGGATCTCTGACAGCTAACATGCTTCTTTTTTTTTATTAAAAAAATCATTTGAAACACTCAGGTCACCAGCAATTACTTACGCATTCTTTGCTCCGTAGCTGGTGTAGTCAATAGCTGCTGAGACACCAACAACGGTGGCAGGGAAGAGGTAGCCAGCAACGTAGTAGTACTTCTTCCTAGAATATTCACTTTCAAATACTTCTACTAACATGAGATAGAGTTGCACCCCTTCTAGGCACATCCAGGCAAAGGCTGCCAGGAAGAAAAAGTGTAAGAGGCCTGCAAATATTGGGCATGCAATCTGCAAAGAAAGAGAAACAATCAAATGCAAACTACAACCTTCCTGCTTAATGCATCATTTCCAGGGTATTAAATAATCTGGATCTAACAGTAACTGCTCAGGTTGTACTGACAGCATATGCGCAGTCAAAATATCTTTCCAAAAACAAAACTTTATATTCAGTACTGGTGAAACTGTATTGTGTTCCCAGTAACTGCAGCCTCTCCTCTGTTGCACTCTGAGAGTGAAGATATGGAAAATATCTGCTTACTAGCATTCTTCAACGTAATGGAATATCAAGTGTGGAAAGCAGTCCATTAATTTTTGGTAGTGAAATGTTAACACTCTTCTGTAAGGCTTATATTGCAGATGATTTGGTACAGGAAGATAAAGAGACACACTGCTACTAGATGTATTATTTATACCTTCTGTTGAAAATTCTTATTCCACTGTCAGAATATTCTATTTCCTTTAATATCAAATATCCTTGCTTTTCTATTTTTAGGAAGATCTGCTGTCATATCACTAGCCAAGTTACATTCCCTTCTCTGTAGCTGAGTGTTGAACCAAATCCTACTGACTCAATTCTGAGGGAAGCTTATTTTAGAAAACCATGGGTTCTGTCTCATGCCTTGAGATATGGGAAAACGCTAAACTGAAATAAGAAGTGAAGACACAGAAAAGGAAAGAATTCCAGAGCTTTTCTTTCCTTCCAAAGATAAGGATGTCCCATATTTATATGTAACATTCTGCTAGAACATTAGACACAGGATGCACCTATAGGAAGATACAACGAAGTTCCACTAAAATCATCCAGGGCTTAAGCATTTAATTTTGCCATCTTAATTCCATTGATATCAGTTGGGGCAGGCACATATAATTTTCATTGAATTATGCTCATTGATCTTTCACGGTGACTATAACAAGCATCAATATGCTAATCTGAACTGTTGTCACAACGCTTGTTACTTGTACATATAGCACTGCTCTCTCTCGCTCTTGCTCTTCCCCCCCACACACACCACTAGATCAAACTTTAGTGCTTAATAGGCTATATTCAACTGTTTCTGCTGCATCATCTTGTATTTCCTGCGCCATTCACAGGGACTTTAATTAACACAGCCACCATTTTTAATGCAACTTGCATCTAATTTTTGTGAACTGCCCAGACAGCTTCAGCTGTTGGGCGGTATAGAAATGCAATAAATAAAAATAATTCCTTTCCTTTATTTTTTTTAAAACGAATAATTCTTCTTTGAAGTATTAAATTCATCTTTGTGGCACAGTATGCCAGGGTAAACTCATTTTTGATGCAAAAATGACCCTAAGATTTTTTTTAAAAAAAACAATCACAATTCTCCCAACCTGTTACATAGAGCTGATTTAAGTGCCTTCATTTTTGCACTAGTTCTGGTCTAAAAGCAAAAGTCCCAATCCCGTGTTTGCCCTTGATACATAAAGTGTGTGTGTGTGTGTGCGTGTGTGTTTGTGTGGATAGATAGATAGATAGATAGATAGAACTTTATTGTTTCAACCAGTGGTTACAACAAGTATAATAAAAACAATAGCCCAGAACCGGGGGGAGTGGGGGTGGGAAGATCCCCGTCCTTGCTAGGGGACCCCCGGTACCATCTCTCTCTCTCTCTCTATCTGGTGAGGAGCAGCAGACTGGTGTCGAGTTCCTTAACCCTTTCCCTGTGTGCAATCCCCTTTTCCAGGCCACTTTTCACATATACATCAAGGGGGAAAGTGGCTGGAAGAAGAGATAAAAAGAATAAAAGCACAGAATTGGGAATCCTTTGTTTGCCAGCGAACATATAATTCTGATCTTGCTGAGGCAATTATTTTCTGGGGAGGGATATTAAGTGTGGACAGCTTACCTTATATTCTGTCTTATCAATGCCTATTAGGAAAATAAATTCTGCAATGAGGAGGTTGATACAAAGGTTCTTGTGAATTGTGTTTCGATCACTTTGAAGGCCACGGAAGAAACAGAAAGTGAAGATGCAAATAGCCAGGCAGACAAGGGAAATGACAATCCCGACCCAGGTGATGACAGTGAGGAGTAACCCATCCATTCCATTTTTGTACTGGAAATGATAAAGAGTGAAGAAAATTAGTGTCAGCACTGATCAATACAAAACTAAAGTTATCATGTTCAAGAAATTACTATTTTGTTTTATGGGTGGCACGGGAGCCTAGCTTGTCAAAAGACAAAAATACTAGTGGAGGTATGAGATAAAAATGTGAGACAGATGATGATGATGATTTCCAGTAACATGACACATTGTAAGCCTAAAGGGCACTTTTTGGAAAAAGGGATAAATTGCAATATTAAATGAATGAAATAATTGTTGTTTATGATATGAAAGGAAATTTAAGGAAAGTAAGCGTTTTTCAGTATAAACTATATAATTCATAAATGGAACAGATGGCTCTTTGGTCAGTGTCATGGTCAGGTAAGTGATGATTCAGGTGTATCCTGTATTTTCATCTTCATATTTTAGAAAAAAATGCCTATTAACTTCTGTATTTTCAAAGTTACAGTCTTGAAACTTGGTTACAGAGCTTATGGGGTATGCCTAGGTATGTGTATGAAAATTGAGATCGATCCCTCCAACCCTCAATTTTATATGAATTTATTAAAGAACATTTAAGTTCTGACAGGTCAGAATGACAGCTCGCCACGTGCATTCGTTCAGACCTGTCAAAAAGTTGCAGATCATTTAAAAATTCATATAAAATCAAGGGTTGGAGGGCTTGATCTCAGATTTCATACACATGTCTAGCATATGTTGCTACACATATGTGCCAAATTTCAGATCAATCCCTCCACCCCTGTATTTTATATGAATTTTTGAAAGATTGTGCAACTTTTGACCTGTCAGAAGTTAAAAGTTTTTTCATAAATTCATATAAAATCGAGGGTTGGATGGATCAGTCTCAAATTTCATACACATACTTAGGTATACCCCATAAGCATTGTGACCAAGTTTCAAGCCTGTAACTTTGAAAATACAGAAGTTATAGGCATTTTTTCTAAAATATTCAGCTCTATAGGGCACAATGGGGCTGCATATTAAATATCTGATTTCCGATAATTATCGTGAAGATTATACTATTAACCTACGATATTATCGGAGACGATAATTTTTTTGGTCCAAAATTCTGATAACGATAAAATACGATATTTTCGGGTGTGCACATCCCTAGTACATTCGGTTTCTTTTTCCTAGGTGTAGAACTTGGCATTTATCCCTATTAAATCTCATTCTGTTGTTTTCAGACCAGCACTCCAGCCTGTCAAGATCACTTTGAAGTTTGTTTCTGTCTTCCAGGGTATTAGCTATCCCACCAGCTTGTACTTCACTTTTTCCAGAGGGGTTCATAGACCAGCTTTTGAGAGGAGACTGAGCCAAAGTAGGAATTGAGCACTTCGGCCTTTTCTTTGTCATCTGTTATCAATTTCCCATCTTCATGTCTTTTACTATGCACGTACCCGAAGAAAGCTTTTTTGTTGCTTTTAGCAGCCCTTGCTAGCCTCAGCTCATTCTCAGCTTTATCCTTCCTGATGCGCTACCTGTCTGTACTATTCTTTTATAGCCTGGCCTTCCTTCCATTCCCTATATACAGCCTTTTTGGTTTTCCGATCATCTCTAAGCTTTTTGTGGAGCCATGTTGGTTTCTTCTGTTGTCTTTTATATTTTTTCCTTGTTTGAATTGTTTTTAATTGTGCCTTTAAAATGTCCTTTTTTAAAAAACTCCCACCCTTTCTCATTAGGGTCACTTGCCATGGGACCTTACTTATCATAGTTCTGACTGTATTAAAATCTGCTTTCCTAAAATTCAGAGTACATGCATGGCTACACTCAGCTTTTGCTTCCTTTAAAATCAAGTAACATGTAAATGAGACTGTTCACACAATATGTTAACCCACACTCAGTGGGGTGTGGGTTAGTTTGAACTGTGGGTTGTTTGTTGAATCATGAGTTGTCTGAACACAGCCAGGTTGACTTGTTAACCATGCAGTGTGGTTTACTTTCTCAAACAAGCCACCTTGAAAACTCAATGGCTGGTTTCGGACGACACATTAGGCAACGGAGGGGGAAATAGTGTACTGACCATGCATTAGGTAGGCGGTGCTCCACACACGACATGCTGCAACTCCAGTGCTTGTGCAGCTGAAAATTCCGGTGGCCATCTTGGTTGCTACGTCTCCTCCCTCCCCCTCCCTCAGTCCCCCAGCTGTATTCCAGCATGCACCGCAAGTTCTGCTGGCTGTATAGAGCAACTGGGAGTTTTCGGCTGCTCTGGCCAGCAGAACTCTATTCCCAAATGGAATAGTCCACTAAGGGGGGGGGGGGGGGTCATTTCGGATGACACTTTAAACAATGGGGCTTCGGGCTAAACAACGTGCAAGCCCGTTGTTTCTCTCCATTGCTTAATTGTGCAGAATAGCGTACCGTCAGTTGTGTGTGCATGGTGTGTAACCCTCCACACAACACAATAAACAACACAACTGATGGTTGCCTCTTCCCCTCTCCGTTTATTATTGTGTCGTCTGAAACTAGCCAATGTCTGTTGTTGAGTTGTTCAGGATGGTTAAAAAGCCACACTGCATGGTTAACAAACCACCCTGACTGTATTTAGACAACGTGACAATTCACGGTTCAACAAAAAACCCATACTTAACCTCTGAATATGTGTTGGCATATTGTGTTAACAGCCCCATTGTTTTCCTGTTGCACTGAAACAAAAAGAGGGGGGAAATTCTCAGGTGCCTGAAATAAGTTTTTATTTTACCCAAGCACCTTCTTTCAGGCACTTGAGAATTTTTAAATCTCTCTGTTGTGTTTCGTAACATATCAGTGTCTTCCTTTCTTGCTGTTTCCTTGATGCCAATAGCATGGGACAGCAAAGAAGGCCTTGCAGGGGCAGGTTTATGTTCATATCATAATTTTTCTTTTATATTATATATTAGTTTCAATGTCTTGTACAGCCCAGCCCTATGATATCTTCAAAAGTGATGCCACCCTGATGCTGCAATGCATACACATTTTAACATTATTAGTAATTGACTGCCAATAATTGCCATTACCTGGATCTACAGTTACCATCACTAATGTGGAGCAGGCTCTGCATATCTCTCATAAGCATGCTTTTAAAAGGTGGATACCCAACTATCTATCTATCTATCTATCTATCTATCTATCTATCATCTATCATTTATATTCTTTGTTTTTATTCTTTACAGTTTTTCTGTTGTTTTCTTTTCTTTTAGAACTCTAATTTTCCTGGATTCTACACCACTTTGGAGAGCCAACATGGATACAAAAGACTCCCCACTGCAGACCTATATAGAGTGTGCCACCTGCAACAGAGAGGAGAGAAGTGTGGAGCTAGTGTGGCCTTTCTCACTCTCTCCCCTCACATGTTCATTGGACACATTCACCCTGTTCAGATGACACACTAAGCCACGGTGGTTAAGCACTTTGAACTAAACATTATGGCTTAGCGTGTCATGTCAACCATGACTTAGCATGTTTTGTGAACCATTACTAACCATGATGACTACATAAGTACGGTTTAAACACACTACTAACCATATGCTGCAAAAGGGTTATCAGTTTAACTATGGCTTAGCGTGTTGGCTGAACAGGCCCACCATTAACAGAATGTCAGAATAGGGCTCTTGGGATGGGACATTCTACACATTTGTTCCCATTAAGGAAGACTTCAGCATTTAATATAAGGAGCTGAATAGATATTCTTTTTAAAAAAATATTTTACATCAGACCCTATGGAGCACAAAGGTCATACAAAACGATGAAATGAGATATCCAGAAATATTCTGAAATAACATTTGATTGTCTAACTGCTTCAACATTTAGAAGATTGGCTGGCTCTTCAAAATGTTTTTTGCTGGCTGATTAAATCCATTGTTACTTACCACAAGTCCCCTATGGGCCATGAGGATTGCAAAATTGGTTAGGTGGCTACATGCACATGTGGTATGTGTTTTATTTGTGTCAATCAGCTTGCAGCCTTGAGTTGACCAATATCCCATCATAGTCCGTTCTGAATAGTTCCAGAAGGAACAATTGGCATTGAAATAATTGTTGGGCTGTGAGATATCAGGAAAAAGGAAAATTAGAATTGTGCACACAGAGATGGTATGTATGGTGCAATATGCATGAAATATAATTTCAATTAGATTTTACATATTTTTGAGGTTTGTATTTTTGGAGCAAAATTGATCAAAGGGCATTTATTCCAACCATATTAAACTCCACGTACCACTCCAATTAGTGTGACCCAGGATAAAACCTAGGTCAATTATGACCATCATCAGCAAACTGGAAGACTATGTTGAACAAACCTGCTAGCTAGTTAAAAAAGTAGATTTTATAGTCTAAAACACGCTAAAGACAGTCCACATTATGTATTTTTAATCAATTACAATTTCCCACCCACAGTTCAATGCTCATACTGTGCACTTGTGACCATTCTTTTTTCACTAGTATCAGTAGAAACATGTAGTTTTTCTAAAGGGCTTCTTGAATAATTGAGAATTTAGCAATGCATTCACTTTCCCATTCTCAATTTTGATCCGAACTAAAGAAGGGTAAGAACAAAGTCGGTATTTTAAACCAAATAAATTGAACTTAAAACTAATCTGGGGGAAAATATGTTGAGTGAAATCCAATGAGTGTTTTTCATTGCTGGAGCTTCTTCCATCAGTGGAACTAGAAGGCAGTGATCCCCAACCCCACCACGCGTGTGTGTCCAAAAACATGCTCTTGGTACAGGGAGAGGAGAGGGAGAAAGTCCCATTGTGCAAATGGCCTTCCTCCCATGAAGGGTTTTTTATTTATTTAAATACACTTTTCTGATCCATTTCTTTAGCTAAACAGAAAGTCTCAACCAGGACAATAAACAGCATACCAATTCGAAACAAGAGAGTCCCTGGGAAACAGCTGCAGACAGACAGACAGACAGACAGACAGACAGGATCAAGCTGAACCACAGAAAACAGTATCCTGGTCTCCTGCATCGACTAAAACCTACTTGAATGGTTGGTAAATAGGCTCCAGAAGACAATATGAAATTAGAGTGAATGCTCTAAGTGCTATTAAAATTTTGCTACATTAAGCAAGTAAAATGGTAAGAGCTTGTGTTTTCTGCCCTGCTGCTAAGGTAAGAGTTAATTTTCACTTAGGAACAAATTAGAGCCATTTACATTTTCATGTTGATTACTGAATTAGCTTTCATTAAGAATACACTTAAGTTCTAATAATCACTGAACCAGGCTCATTTAATTTTATGTTCGTAGACTTAAATAAACCTGTGCCTCTGACCTAGTCCGACATTTGAAATTCAAATTGAAAGATCTCCCCCCTTTCTTTGCTCTTCGCTCTTGCTGATTTTATGACCTTCCCATTAATTCATTACCATAACTCACATCAATGTGTGCCAGGGTAAAAAGAACAGGATCAGTCAAGTAGACACGGCTGGACTCCTTATTGATGGAGGCTGCAATGACGTCAGAGTTCACAGCAATAGTACTGTTCCTGCCGGCAAACTCTCCTCCTAGTTTTATGGTTGCATTTTCGGTACTGAGGAAACGGCCTAAACTTTTGTAAATGATGAAAACCAGCTTTGCTAGCCCTGCAAAAAGAAAACTCACATTATATTGACCTGAAAGTGCTCAACATGTGTCCAATTTCCTCCTTGCTGCCCAAACCCAGTACCTCCCCAACTGTAATATAAAACATTTAGCAGAGAAGAACGGATGCCAAGCAAAAGTGTCCAGCCAAACATTTTTTTTGTAAAATGAGAGCTACCAATAAGCTATTATTAATGTTGCTGAGGGTGTATTTACACACCAAACTGTAAGAGTTAACTTGCTAGAGCTGAAAATAAATTGTTTGCAAAAGACGTACCATTTCTGCTGTTCTGTTTCACAGTGCTTGAAGAGAGTTGGATGGAATTGCCTCCCGCATTGCCCTGAGGAAATTTCAAGTCCTGCACCTGCCCTTCCGTACTGAGCACCGCGACTTCCAGAACTACGTGGACCAAAAGCAAAGACAAGGTTTTTCTGTGGTCAGATTTGTATTTGTTTATTTGGTTGGTTGCTTTTTGGGGAAGATTCTCATTTGGCTGCCTTTGTTTGCTTGTACACGACAGTTGCATCCTGCTCTATTTCAACAACGTGAAGTCATTTTTTTCTTAAAATTTTAATTAAACTGAGTGCAGATGCCACAAAAGTAACAGCACATCAGTTCCAAGAACATGACATCCAACCTGGTTTTAATGTGAGCCTTAAAGATACCGCTTTAAAAAACCCAAGAGTTCTTAGTTGGAAAAAATGCCTAACTTTTGGAAACCCAAGCAGCTGTGCTGCATGCATTTGTAGTATTTGCATGCGATACCTGCTGTTGCTAAGATAAAGGTTGTTGGACATGGACAGGGAAGACCTAGATTCAAATCTCTGCTCAGCCGTGAAACTCACTGGATAACCTTGGGCTAGTCACTATTCAGCCAAATGTCCCTCATAGGGTTGCTGCGAGGATAAAAATGGGGTTGGATAACCATGTACACTGCCTTAAGCTCCTCCAAGGAAAGATGGGATACAAATCTAACAAATAACAGTAATGGCCAGATTTACCATAAGTGCTTTTATAGTAACATCTTTGAGGCTCTGAAACATGTTGGCAATAGAGGTCAACCAGTGCCCTTCCCAGAAGTCTTTTTAGGAAAAATGGTAAGCCTACCCTGTTTAAGCATGCATTTTGTGAGACTGCATGTAAATGTGTTGCTTGATCGTCACTCTCCCTGTGTGAAAAAACCTATTCTATGCCACAGAACTGCCATGCTGAATAGGACCGTCCTATTAATTTCAATGGAATGGAAAATTCCATACACCAATCTTTTTATGGAGGTGGAAGCTTTCCTCTCCATTAAAGTGAATGAACTAGCCTACAGTATGTATGAGAATTCTGTGTGAGCATTACCTATGATCATCTAGTTGGCAGGGGGATAATACCAATGGGTCTTCAAGGACAATTCTTCCACTTTTCTTAGTAATTTTCTGGATCCATCACCCCTCTGCCTGATAATTCCCTAACAGGCACCCAAAGAATATATAATGTGTCAAACCCTGGGCAGTAATCTCTAAATTAAAATCTGCCCTTGTATGTAAGGTAGGGAATATACTGCTAGCAGGAAAATGATAAACACAGCACAAATTATTTACTAAATTGGTTAATAAAATCAGTTTTCTAAAAAAAAAATTATGAGACTATTGTCAGTTGATTTTTGACACTTATTTACTTAGCCAATATTTATACAGAAATGGAGACTTTAAAAGGCAGTGTGCATAGCTAGTTATTAAAACTGTGTTGAGTAAAATATTAATGTGAAAGTTCTCTATCTATCTTGGCTGTCAAACCCTGAATTTAATACCTCATTATTATCACTGCTCAAAATGTTATGTTCAGAGCAAAGAAAGGAAGCGTCAACCATATTATCATCCAAATCAAGCAAGGGAAATCTACATGTAGAAGGAAGCTTCCATGTATACCTTTCCATGCTGGATACAATCAAATGCTGCATGGAGTAAAACATATGTGCGAGCCATGCCTCTTGCTAGATCAGAGTTGCACCTGCACCTGCTGAGTATGTGGTTTGCGTTGTTAAGTTTCTGACAATCCTCATCTCCAATTTAAGCAATAGATAATGGGAGCAGAATGCACACACATGCTCCCCTCCCAGGTGATTAGCATAATCAAAGCACAGAACATCGTTTTGGTGAAGCCAATCTCCTTTGGAGGAATATATATGTGGATTGCTGTTGTGAGTGCTTCCTCTTATATTTCAATTTTTTTTAAAAAAAACAAAACTTAAAATTATGGAAGAGAATATGTCCACTTGAGTGAGTTCAACACTCAGGAGCTACCCCTTAGTAAAATGTAGGCTGTAATCCTAAACATATTTACTGGATTATAAGTCCTACTGTACTTTGAGAGATTTACTTAGTAGATTGCACTACTAAGTTCCTGATGTCATTACTAAGCATCTATGAACTCTACCTCACCTTTAGCAAACAAAACATATATCATTTCATTCCTAAATCCAAGCAACAGACATTCTTCCATTCATTAATTAGTTCTTCAGCCTCTAGACTTAGCTTCAATACCATTCCAACTTGCATGTGTATGCAATCACACACACACACACACACACACACACACACAGTGTGTGTGTGTGTGCGCGTGCATGTAAAAACTTCCCAATACATATAGTGAGGCAAGAGTACCAATGACATTTTAAGTACTCTCAAACACAAGAAGATATACCTGTATGTCTCTAATACAAAATTGTTTCATCTCCCTGCCAGCATTTAAATGATAAATTACGCTCAAAGTGTCGGTAGCTATTTTGCAGTCTGTGAAGCATGGCTATTTTGTATTGTGAGAGATGTAGCTCACTGAACACATTTTCACCTTAAGGCAGTTCTGTTTAATATAAACATTTTGTCCATGTACTATGTGCCCAAATTTGGCAGTGCACTCTGTCTGAAAGTGATCTTCATTCAATAGGAACTGATGATATATTTTTGGGCCACCCTGTGTGTGTGTGTGTGTGTGTGTGTGTGTGTATATATATATATATATATATTTGGAAGTTCCTAAAATAACACTTTAATGTAAAACATCATTATTATAATTATTATTTATTATTATTCCCATATGGCCAATATTGGGATGAGCTTAAGAGAATAGCGGTTTACCTCAGGCCTTCTAATGAATGTTTGGCTAAAGTAAAATTTGAACTACGGGTTTCCTGGCTTAGCCAATACAATATATCAGCTCTATAAACAATACACTATCTATTACTAAGATATATATATATATATATATATATATATATATATATAATCTCCAATTCTGGATGTGAACTGCCTTATTAGTTCTACAAAGCATCAATTACACAATCAACTTTTTTAAAAAATGTGTTCCTAACTGGATAAATTACACTTTTATATCCACTGTGGCAGATATGGATATTCCAAATCACTACTTTTGCTTTACTCTTCCTCTTCTCCACAGCATGGTGCCTTTAGCTTTTCAGGAATTTTTCACTTACCAATGTGATCTGTAGGCATTGCGACTCTTGTTGGATCTAAGAGATTGTCAGCCAGGACAAAAGCCCCTTCTTCTAGTGTATCAAGTAACATTGTTGCAGCATGTGCTTGTTCAGAAGAATTCATATCTTTCCAGGATTCCAGAGCTTCGGCCCTAAGCAGGTTGTCCACCGTGTCAACGATAGCCTGCATTCATTAGAAAAATATTAAGCCATATTGCCTAAGGCAGCAGGAGAGGGTTCCTAACATGATCAGATGACAATTGTAATATTTAACTGTCAACATGATTTACGGTGATCCAAAGACAAAAAAAAAAGCAACCACTTTCCCTTAGAACAAAGAACATCACCATAACATGCCTTAGAGAGCTATGAAAAAAACAGTATTAACGTACTGAAGAATGCAAAAAGTGAAAGCTTTAATCTGAAAGCCTCTGGTGCTAATTGAAAGTTCCACTGAGCTCTAATCAGTGGGAGCAAGGGACTTTCCCATGCAATTGGTGTTGAAGAGTGCTCAATATAGCCTGAACCCACAGTTATATGTACATTAAGCTGCTGACAGCATCATATGAAATGAAAGGAGAGAAAGAGGAGCTTATGTGAAAATATTGACCTGGTTCAGATGATCAAATCCTGACTTAACAAGTCAGGATATACAGAAGCTGTGCATACCTACACACAGTCCCTTTGTTGCTGGTTCTCTCTCCTCTCACAATCCAGGAACCAGCCACCACAAACTAGGAACTATGCTTAATGGTTTCCAAACAAACTAGGATCACAAAGGCAGCAAAGAGGCTGTCTGCATGTATACTGAGCTCATGCACATCCTTGGCTTATTATGCCAAGATTTGATTGTCCAAACACAGCCATTATATCCACCCTGCAAAAGAATCTAATCAATCAAACCAATAAAACAATCAGTTGGAGGGAGACTGTTGCATTAATGCATAATGTAGCCATGCACTGAATAAGCTATGCATTGCTGAATCACCATGTTTACTCTGTCCCATTTACCTAGTTATGTGTCATTAAACACACATATAATGTGGATGATCAATTTCAAAAGCAATGGTAATGAAATAAATAAATAAAAAATGGTGCATCCAGAACACGGTGTTCTGTGCCTGAATGGATAAGGAAAGTTAGTTGGGGCTATTGTCAGAAGCAAAATTAATTAGCCTAATCCATCTTAATATCCTCGTTCTGTCCTTATTGTGAACCTCCACAACGGCAGGTGGAAGATACTTTGGAGTGGCATGAAAGGATTTTCTTCCCCTTTTCTCTAATGGGAAACAGAGAGTCAAACTGCTCTCGCTGATACTGCTTCAGCCATTAAATAGAGTGGAACAGAAATTGGTCTGCAGAGGCCATATTCATTAGTCACCAAGAAATACGGATCGGAGCCTCTGATCTGAGTTATAAATGAATCCTCTGTCGTGAAGTGAAGAGTTGCTATATTTGCATAGCATCAGCCAGCTTTTGATTTGTAATTTTAAGAGGTTTTATTAGTCTTATCCAAACTGAGAAGTTCTACTAAAAATGATCCCTACTAAAAATGACCCCAGTCAGAAATTAAGGCTTTGCTGCCTTTTGTGTTGCATGTCTATGTATGTTGTGTTAATTATATACATCCATTAGACTGATTCCCTCCTTATACTTTTAATGTTGTCTGAGTTGCTGCTTTTTTCCAGTGGCTTGAAATTGGCCAGAACTATAGCAACACTTTCTTGCCAAAGATTGGAAGGGGGGGGAGAGTGGGAGGGAGAAAAAGAATAACTTCTCCCTGCATGATCCAGCCAAACTATTTTTTTTTAATTTCAATGGAGAAAATTTAAGTATGTGCTCAATTTCCTAGCTGAAATCAATGAGAGTTGATGCCTTATTTTGGCTAGATCATGCCCAAGATTCTTGCCATTGTAGTGACAAACATATTCTCAGTAGCATACACATTATTACATTTCACACAATGACATTTACCTTTAAAGGTGAACTGCAAATGCAACTGTAAAAATCCAATGCACTCCAGCACTCTTTGCCTAGCTTCCCGTTATTAACCAGGTTAAAAGAGAACAATTATCACAATGCTATTAAAGACGTGACTTCACCCACTTCTCTCTTGTTCAACCTTGCCAAAAGTGCACTGAGTGTAAAACAGGGAGGAGAGAATGTCATTTGGAGCCAGGGCAGATGTAACATTCCCAATGACTATGACTTTTTTTTTTGGTAGCTTTTTGGAATGTTGTAGTGGTTTTAAATGTACAGATTGTGTGTATGTTGTATGTTTTTGCTGTTTTAATTTTTGTATATTGTTTTTAATCGTTTTTAATCCTATGTAAACCGCCCAGAGAGCTTCGGCTATGGGGCGGTATACAAATGTAATCAATCAATCAATCAAGAGCTGGTTGTAGGATGTTGCATGCCCTCTACCCATTCCATCCCTTTTGGAGGATGAGTTCTACTACTGAATCTAATGATGATTAACCATTATGTTTGCAGCAATAAGCGTGGAGAGAACTAACTGAGTTTCCAGTTAACCCCGAATCTGAAACCATAATTTAATCCTGCTTTAAGTCCTGGTTAGCTCTAACGACAGTTAGCATTGCTGTAAATGTAATAGCAAATCATGATTAGTCTCTTTTGGGAGAGGAGATTTGCGCTCCAGAGAAAGTGGGTATGAGAAGGCAGTAAACGGTACTAAGGCTCTTCTGAATCACATAATTGTCAAGGAATTGGGAATGCTGCATCTGTAATAGCTTAGGAACGTTTGTATTATTATTTCCTTTATTCTGTTATGTGCTGTTTCCATTTATTGTATTATTATTGTTGCCTTTAATACCATAATATTACAAAAGAAATACTATGGAAACACGTGCAATGCATTTATTTTAAAGCAAACCACATTAGGCTGCTTTTCCACCTGACTGGCCTCCCTACTACCAATCAGAGTCACAGGGTAAATAGTGGCATTAACCAGAACGTACACTGAAAGACCTGCAAGATATTCCAAGTGCCTCAGCATTCTCTTTCAGTCTAGAAAACTGGAAAACCTTCCAGTAGCATATTAGGACGTTCCTAGAAAGTTTGCATTTTATCAGCAGTTCAAGCTGGCCTTCAGATTGGTTGATTTTTTTCAACTTGTACGCATATACAAACAAGATATAGATATATGTATCTATACCTTGCTGAATTTAAGAGTATACCAAAAAGAAAATAAAAGCAAGATGGTTTACGGCGTGTATGTGTCTGTGGGTTTTTGTCATGCACAAACATAGGATGTAATCCATCAGGCACTTTTGTTACACAAGCTCCATTGAAGCAATGGGAGGGTGTGAAGCAACAGTAATTAGCAGATTCCACTTGCTATGGCTACCCAGTCTTTGATATATATATAACTACAAATATGAAAACATTTGAATGTATTGCCAGCTCTGTTTTACTTCCACAAGCATACTACTATGAGGAAATAAAGCTATTGCTAACTCCAATCCAGTAAATGCCCATTACTGTTCTTGTATTCTTTTTTATTATTATTATTTTGAGAAAAGGTGGGGGGAAAGGAAGTATTGATTATTGGCACATTCTATTATTGGCTTCTTATGGGAGAATTATACCTGTGCAAAGCCAACATGGTGGTGGAGGGCACAATACACATTTATCAAAGACTGAAATACATAGGATCATGCAGCAAGAGGATAAAGCGTAGCAGCAGGTTACTGAAGCAGGGAGAAAGCAAGGTGACAGACAGCACAGGAGAGATACCTTAAGGTAAGCCCTGCATGTCTTCTCTCGCTTTTGGAGCTTGTTAGTAAGAGAGGAAAAACATCAGAGGTTAGACACAAAAAAGTGTAATATTAATACTACTATTTAGTTATTGTCCAGACACTTGTGTGTTAACCTGAGAAATAAATTCTGATTAAAAATAATTTTAAGTGTGTTTAATTATCATTTCTGGGTGAATCTTCTTTTTTTATGGAGGTAATGAAGGGGAAGATTAATTCACTGCTTGGTGGGTCAAACAGTAGTTCTAGGAGCCCAAATCATATGAGCAAGAGGTCAAGTCCAAGATGATTAAAGCAAAACAGGTATTTCTTCTTCTCTGCTTCCTCCCACCCCAATGGACCAAACGGCACAACAGGGCTGAATCTTACTGATGCCTGAAACGTCGTTTCGCTTTGTTTTGAAATTGCTGCTAAGGTAAAATTAACATCATTTGTTCTATTCTTACTGCCTACATGGGAATCATCACGTTCATGTTGATTTCTTGAGTAACAGCCTTGTGGCACTGTGATATAGCCTCAAAGTCCACATGTCTTTATGAATGTGTTACTTTCCCCTGAAATCCTTAAATGTGCCCTACTTCAGGGACTGATGGAAAACAAGCAGGCATTTCACAAGTGTTGCTGAGCAAACACAAACAAAACTATGAGAGAAAGGTGTTTTAAAGCACATGAGGTAAGGCTGTTCAGGTCTGTGTCTACCTTGTTATAACTCCGTCCAGCAGAGTCCTTCTCATTAGGCTTCAGATCTTGCAGCTGAGCATCAAGAATGTCCACCAACTGTTCCATCAGTCTGACTGATGAACTCACATCACCAGCAAAGATGGGTCCTTTGGTGTGTTTAGCCAGTTCATTGGCAAGGCTAGCAGCATTTTCTCCACTTCTGATCTGAAATGGCAATTGAATTTATTTTAATAAGATGTCCCCAAGCCTCCAGGTTCTTGAACATTTTAGTTGTAAATGAGTAGCAGATTTTTCTGCCTTAAAAAAACAAATTGTTAAGATATTTTTTAAAATTCCCCATCACCACCAGCCAAAGAAAAACCAAACACCATAGCTTGCAGCATCCATCAAGAATCAGAGTTTAATATACATGGGGGCCAGGGACCTGGCTTTTTAAGCTTATGGAACTTACATCCATCTACCCATCCATTTATCTAGCTATCATCTATCCGTTAAGGTCAATTCCCAAAATTCTATTTCATTCTCCCAACATTCCATCAGTGTGACCAAGAAATTGAACACAGAACTCTGCAGATAGCAAGAGGCTGGAATTACAAGGGCTAGGAAATAGGTCTCTTCCACCCCTCATTGGGGCAGTTCACATAACATGGCCAACTCACTATGGGTTACTAATCCATCATGAAGCGTGGTGCATGCCAGGAGACATTTTGAATATGAGACCCTGAGCAGGGGTTGCCATGTAGTGTGATCTTAGCCACTGAGAGTTATTTGAGGGTTAAACAATCCTCGCATAACCCTACAGTAAACTCAAGAGTTGAGTATAGGTTGTTGTTGAAACGTGGTTGTAGAACATGGGTTATCGTGTTGTCTGAACCCAGCTGTGATAACAAACCATGTTTTGTTAACCACGAGCTACTCACAGTTCATAACCCAACAACAAACCATAGGTTCTCTTCATGTGTTGTTTCTGGTTAACAAACCATGATTTGTTAGCATGGCTGGGGTCAGATAACACAATAACCACATTTCAACAGCAACCCACGGTCCAATGATAACTCACACTCAATCCATACTCAATCCTTGAGTGCGGGTCATCATGTTGTGTGAACCCAGTCAATAGTTTCTGTGTAGCTTTCTCCCACCCGCAACTCCAAAAATTGAGTTCAGTATGGGGCAATCCAGGGATGGGGAAACTCCAATCTGCAGACTGAGCATGGCCCATGGGAAGTCCCCATCTGGCCCATCAGCTTCCTCTGCCGTACCTCCCATCACTGATCCAAGATAAGGCAGTTTCCCTGGTCCCTGCCCATGCTGCATTAAAGCTTTCAAAAAACATCTATTGCTTCCAATGACTGCAGGAGGGGGGCAATACAGTGTGTGTGTGTGTGTGTGTGTGTGTGTGTGTGTGTTCAGCCAATCATATCGTGGGGCCACATGTCACCAGTATGGTGGCCCTATGCACTCTGGGATGTAGCCATGCTCACTGCAGGCATGAGGCCTCCAACATGCTTGTACAGAACCAATTTGAACCTTGGGCCCAAACACATTCTCCACCCCTGGGGCTGTCCATCCCAAGAGTCTGGAGATGGGAGGAAGCATTCCTGACGTCGTTCTGATGGCATCTCCACTTCCTCTTCATGCCACTAATTACTGGGGCTGTTGTCAGAGTGGCATGTACAGCAAGGAGTGAAGTCAGTACACTTTTTGGTTATGTTATGTGTGGTGGTGCTGAGTATGGACATTGTCCACCCTGCTTCTCTCTTCTGCCTGACAAATTTCATGGCGTTTAAATTAGTTATACAACTACAATGAACTACAATGGAGGGCGGGAGATCCTCCAATTATCTTATGGGAGAAAAGAAGGTGTTTTGGCTTCCTCAGAGCTTTAGGTTGCTCTACTTAATATTTCCCCCTGCTTGCTATGCCTTCTCCCATGTTTCTGGTTCTTCAATTACGGTGGCTACTAATTAGTTGTTTCATCAAATGTTTTTAAAATGTAGCCTGTTTTTATATGTTTATATTGTTTTAAACGTTAGCTGACTTAAATATTTTTTAATCAAAAGTTTTGTAATTGATAAAACTAAAATTGACCATTTTACCTCCTTTTTCAGCTATTATGAGATACTGAGAAATACATCTCAGACTTGCATATTATAGTATGGATGGCAAATGTTCTTATTTTCAAAAAACTACTCATGAACCACTAGTTCATGACAGCCATGGTTGGAAATTCCTGTGTTTGTGTACCAGAGAACTGTGTTTATGTACCACAGAATGGAAACAGATACAGACAGGATTTTCAAGGACTTTTCTCCCAGGTTCCAGATGCCCAGTGGTCAAAAGAATACATGAAATGCCCAGGCAAAGAGAAAAGCAGAGGCAACAATCTTTTCCTTGGCAAGAGCACACTTGTAGCATCACTCCCTGTCAAGGATGCCAGGACTGCTATCCCTCATCAGGAAAAGATGCTCTGCTAAAGGTTGGAAGAATCTCAGAGCTGTCACCTCTTTTGTTTTCTCTGACTTCATCTAGCTGAAAGTAAGGTTGTTTGCATTTGGGCAGGGGAACAAAGAGGTGCAAGTTGCAAGATCCAAGTGAACACAACTTTGGTTGCAGCAGGCTGCAAAACTATGGATGTCTTTACTCTGATGCAGCTTGTGGACATTCAAAGAGGAATGTTCCCTTATATGTCTCCTCAAATGCTCACAACACTCCAAATGAAGTCCATATTTCAGTGCTGTTTGTAGGTTCTTCCCACCTCCCTTCCTTTCCCCTGCAGTATACAGGTGGGGTGGGATATTCACATGGGGCAATTCATTAGGCTCCATATACTGTCATGAGTGTGCAGTGTAGTTCCCATAGTTCCCAGAGTCTGTCTTGAACATCTGTGATTATGTCCAGAAATGCTGCCAATAATGGGCATGGCATCATATTAAGAAATCAAATAAATCTTCCAACCCACCTTCTGAGCCAGCTGATTTACCCAGTGTGAAGTACAGTTGCTGAGATCAGGGCCTTTGGGATTCCATGTTCCAGTGGAAACCATGCAGAGGTATGAAGCTGTTCCTATAAAAGACAGAGAAAACAAAAATTAAGTAAACATGTTATGGCTGTGTGTCTTTGTGTGAATGTGTGTGTTTTTTTAAAAAAATCTCCCACAAGTATCTGGGAAATATTGGACTACGGCTTAAGTGGATTATCCATATTAAATGTTGAATAACCAGCAGAGGCAGTTGACGACGAGGTCACAAAATACAGGACAATGATGCCAAGTAACAACAGTGCTAATGAAAGTCAGGGCAAAATTTCATGCTTTCTGGTGAATCAACAAAGACAAAAGGTGCTGGCTTTTTTTTTAATGGAAACCATTCAAAAGGAATTAATAGTGAAAAAGACAGCAGTAAGTAAACTTTATAATACACAGGACTTGAGCTAAGGAGAGGACGATGATCTGGAATCCTCTAACTTTGCACTTAGTCTCCAATGCCCTCTACAGCTTAAAACCTGAAGGTGCCACTTCTTCCCAAGTAATGAAGATCATACGAAAGGCAGCTTGAGACTAACCAAGAGCTCAAGACAGATGTTGAAATATTTATTTTGCCTGGCCTAAAGTTTGGTTTTAAGGACTTACCACGAGTTCCCTTGGGGCAGGGACGTTCTACCACGATTCCTCTCTGCGTCTGAGGCCAATTAATCCCCCTGGCCACATCGGGTTCACAGAATCTCTCTGGCAAAGGGAAAAAGCTTGTAACAGGAGGAATTTTGGTGGTAGAAACTGCTGGAGGTGGTTTGGGGCCTTTGTTATCTTCTCTTGATCCCCCAGCCATCGTTGTGCTAATAGGAACTTTCTGTGGTGTGGTGCTTGTAGTTGATACAGTTGTTTTGTACAGCTCAGTGGAAGGAGTTATTGTCTCTGCTGTGGTAGGCACTGCAGAGAAAAAAGCAATGTTATAAGGAGAAGTACAAATGGCAAGATGAAGGCTGTGGAAATACCTACATCTGCAAATAATTTCACTATATAAAATCTCCCAGAAAATCTCCCAGAGGTCCCCCCCCCGAGAAGAAATGATAATGTTAAAATGAAAGAACTGAACAGTAATTATGTAATAATGTAATAATGATGGTGATAGTGATAATGATGCCACCGATATATAACTGCCAAACCCCTATTTGGCAGTTATATGACAGGTTGGGATAACAATTTTAGAACATTTTTTAGAATGAATGTATCAAAATCAATTTTTTAAATTAAAAAATAGCACCCTTTTATATACTTCCAAATGAGGGATTTTCAGATCTCCTGAGCAAATATACTCAGAAGTGACTCCCAATATTTCAATAGAGATGATTCATGGATAAGTGTGAACAGGACTGCAACCTCAATATGCTGCTTGCAAGACATTCTTTTATAAAATCATCTACTTAATCCAAATTGATAGCTCTACTCTAAAGCACGTTTCCAACACTGCCCCCCTCTAGACGTGTTGGATTGCAACTCCCATCATTCCCATTTGGTGGACACAAGATTGGCGAAGTCTGCTTTAAAGGCTGGGAAGCATTAGTACTGAATTATCTGTGCATGGCAAGCATGCACTCATGCTTCTAATAAAGAAGCCAAACCAGTGTCATATTGATCGAAACAATAAAAAGCTCAAGTTTTATACGTAAAAAGCAAAACAAATGAACAAAAAGGAAGAAAATCCAAACACAAAAAGGTGGCTGTAAATAACCAGGCTGTTAAAACAAAATGAAGCCCTAACTTCATGTCACCCACTCTGCAAGTTGCAGGAAGATAATTACGGTAACATCTTCCCACCCGGCAGTCATTCTTGCTTGAGAGATTTCCAGCACGCCTGATTAGACCCAAACAGAAAAAAAGCCAAGCATGCATGTGTTGTTTCAGTGTTTCAACATCTCAGCCTTTAAACATCCTTTCCCCTCTATTTTGATAAAGCAAAAACTAATTCAAGCCAATGGCAAGTACATAGCTTAATCATCAAGACAACCGGTTCTGAACAAGTAACTTCTGTTCTGAGTTCTCGAACTGTTAATTTTACTAAGCTGGCAACAGTGTCAATGCATTCACTGTTTCAAGAGCAGAGGTACTTCTCTTTAATGGCATTTAGGCTATTTTAATCTATGTATGTAATATTTATACCTGGAAACATCTGAAAATTTAAATTGAGGATGTTTCAGGTTCTTCTGCTTGGCTAAGGGGCACACATACTTAACATTGTATGGGAAGTTTTTAATCTTTTGCTTCTTCTAAAAGTAAAGCATATGAATCTGGCTCAATACTTGTAGTCATTCAAATCACATTCCTAAATGTATGTGAAAAACAAATCAAGGGAGTTCATAGTGTTGTGCTTTATAGTTCAGTAGTGAATGAAAACTCTCTTCTACACTTCCTGTAAGTAAATTCTAGCCTTAGTATAGCTGTGTTTCTTTATAACTTATCTTCAGTTTTCAATTTGCACCCCCAAAGTGTGTGTGAGTGGGGGGAGGGGGTTACCCTTATAGTTACAAGGATAATGCATTTTGCCTTGCTCCAAACTAGCTAGAGACCCCATATATAGTTTAATAAATTGTGCTTGAAACTCATTGTGATTAATGGAGAGCAATAAACACAAATCCCAAATATGTATTTATTAATTACATTTTTAAACCACAAATAACGAAAAATCTGCAGTTCTGGATGGTCCTTGGATGTAACAAAGCCACTTTAACTAGAATTTGTGTTTGTAACAAAAAAAATCCATTTGTGACCAAGAGCCTATCTACACTACTGCTTTAAAATGGTTTTAAACGGTTTATAACAGTTTTGAGAACTATTGAGGCCCAGGACACACTCCATATACAGTTTTCAAAATGTTTTCAAAGTGTTATATCCTGCGTGTGTAGAAAGGGTCCAAGATTCATTTGAATGAAGATAAGCATGTATACCGGAATGTTTTCAACCTAACTCCCTCACTCCAATACATACATGCATATGATTTCTATGAGTAAATATTTTTTTTAGAATACTAATTTCCATTACCTACATTAGTTTGAAAGCTAATATCTCACAATGGCAAAGTTGCCATTTAGTGGGCACTGCTGTTATTTTTCTTCTAGGATATACACAAGATTATTCTATTTAATCAGGACTATTTATCCTGGACTAACTATTCCACCCAGGATCTCTATGAACAATCATTCATGAGGCCTTGAATCACCACTAAGATTTGAAATGAATGGATGAAAAAAACATATGCACTTTTACCTCATGGATACTTTAAAAGTCTAATTAATTTACTCATAAGCGATCAGTGTTTCTGTGTATGTGGTCTGTGATTCTTAGCACCTCCTAATCACTTTGGTGGCTCTTCAGTATTAATAAATACCTAATTATAACCAAGGTCTGCTCAGATAGTATCACTGCCACCACTCGTTGTTTGTCATATCCCTCTTGCTGGGCTCAGAGCACCCTGGATCTTTCTAAATCCAAACACAAGTAGACAGGGGTTAAGCATAACACATCTAAGGACAGGTCTGCAAGGAAGGAATCTCCAAAATCACACCACAGGACTCATTAAATACCCCAAACAGAGATTATTTGTTCATAGTCAAAAAGGCAGGGTTTACTCATGGAAACAAGGATCAATATATAGAACGTATTAGTGCTGGGTTGAATCCTGTCCCCTATTTTCAGGAACTTTCTCTCCCTGCGAAAGAGGCATTGTTTTTTCTGCCTCTTTTGCAGGGAGGGGGGAAAATTCAGATAATTTTCTCCTCGGGGAGGGGGACAGGATCTCCACATACATTTTTTAAAGCGTAGCTGGTTGTTGAGGGCCCTTCCTATTTTTTTAGTTTTTAAAAAACAAAACAAAACAAAAAACAAAAAAACCCACCCCTTTCCTCCAGCATTTGGATGAGCCCAGCAGTTCTTAATGAATGCCTATCAGAGGCCATGTGATTTCACCCTCTACAATAAGCATCCAGTAAGCACTCCTGGGCTCCTGAAAATGTTGAGGGAGTTTTTAAAAAATAAAACAAAAGAAAGAAAGAAGACCCCCTCAACAACTGACTACATTTAAATAGGTATGTGGAAAACCTGTTCCCTTCTCCAAGGAGAAAATTCTCCAAAATTCTCATCTCTCCTCACCTCTTTCGCCTGAGTTTTTGTTCTCCCCTTACTCCCCACGAAATGCTGAAAATGGAGTGGTCGAAATTTTTGGCACAGCACTAGAATATATAGTTAAGAGGAAAAGGAACAGATTTGTTATAATTCCTAGCTACACTTACTCTAATCATAGGATCATTTAAAGGGTAATACAGAGAGATATGTGTGGGATGAGCACAGGCTTAAACTGAATCCACCACCTTCTATCTCGCAGGCTAACTGCCTACTGCCAAATGACAAGTCCCAACCGTCAATGAAGCTGTGTCCTTTCCCCTCCCCTTCCTGGTTCTAAGGTGCCACCCTCTTGACAGACAGTTCCTTAGCCCCTGCTGCCAAACCTGTCAGATCACTTCATTACATGCCACAATTAAATACAACCCTGAAATCCTATGCCTGGAGTGACACTGCTTTGCTGTGTCATATTCCCAAAGAGTTGCTGTGTTGCCCCTTGCACCATATTTATTTACGTATTCATTTATTTTTTCTATATCGACCTTCAATATATAATTTACAGGGTGCTGTACAAAATAAAAACAGCAACATAATTTTGCAACAAACAAACAAAAAACACAAGTGAACAACAAATCGGAATAAAAGCCATTGTGAAAGAATCAGTCGTTTCAACACATCCCTCCAATGTTAAAATGCTGAAAAGGTACCAGACTGAGCTCCAGGATGGAATATAGGAAAATGCCTTAGGCTGACTCAGACCACTGGTCCATCTAGTTCAGTATTGTCTACACTGACTGGCAGCAGCTTTTCAAGGTTTCAGATAGGAATTTTTCCCAGCCCAACCTGGAATTGCTGGGGATTGAACCTGAGACCTTTTGCATTCAAAGCATGCACTCTGCCTATCACTGAGCTATGGCTCCATAAAAAGTCCCATCCCAGAAAATTTCTTTCCCCAGTCGCTTACCCACTTTACTTCAGAAGGCTTTTGAAATAACATCTTACTTCTGAAGATAATCTTACTGGAAAGGCAGACACTTGTTCAGTTACCTAAGCCCAAAGCTGTGTAGAGGTCGTAAGCACTTGAACTTTCAGTCGGGTTTAGAAACAGGCCGAGAGCAATGAAATTTTCTAAGTACTGGTGAGATATGTTTCTGATGACTGGTTACAGTATCTTAGCAGCTGTATTTTGTACTAACTGAATTTCTTTCAAAGGCAGTCTCACATACAAGAACTGCAAATAGTTGAACGCAGTGCTTAGCAGAGCATACATAATGGTGGTTAGGCTATTTTTGTCCAGGAAAGGCGTCACGTTTGGTGTACCAGCTTTAGCTGATACCATTTGGGCTTCATGTAATATGGTTGGTTGTACAAACACCCCTAATTGCAAGCCTGATTGTATAGGAGGAATGTATTCCCATATGTAACTGGTTGAACACCTTCCTAAACAGAACATCTTGACAGGATTGAGTCCTCATCCCTTCCACTTTTGATCCCAAGCACCAATTTAGCACTGTCACGATCTTGTCTAAATCTAGATGTAAAATTGAGATAGAGGTAGATGTCATTAGCATAATGGTTTAAGACCAGAGTTTAGGCTATCTCATGGAAAGCTGCCTTATATTGAGTCAGACCATTGGTCCATCTAGCCCAGTATTATACACGCTGACTGTTAGTGACTCTCTAGGGTGTCAGGTAGGATTCTTTCCTTGCCCTACCTAGATAAGCCAGGGATGAAAACTGGGAGCTTCTGCATGCAAAACATGTGCTCTACCACTGAGCTTTGGATCCTTCCTATCTCACATTAGCTCAAGATCCACAAAGCGTGAAAACTAAAAGCTAAGGCTGATGCCCTAACAGACATACTGTGATCAGCAAAGATGTTGTGCAATTTCACAAATTGTGCTGGCTTACAACCTATCCTCCACACACTCACGCCTTTCCTTGGTCTTTTAGGTCCAAATCCAGATTGAAAGGATGGAGTGCATGGGACAAACAAAGAGGATCCACTGAGCCTGTATTTCCTCATGAGCAACTGAGACTCACTGTGCTGCAGTCCAGCACATCAGGAGGGTACCAGATTGGGGAAGGATGGTAAACCCATCATTCGAGCTATTGGCATGGGTCAACACAAACAGGTGTGTGTCAACTCACAGGATGTTTCCCCAAGCAATACAGATGCTTCATAAAGCAAGACAGAACCACAATAATGTCAGTCATCTTTGCTGGTCCCAGGCACTCCATCTTCTCTTGGAAAACACTGGTGTACAGGCAGCATTTTAGCTTTAGAATGAAACTGAGCTAGCAGAACACAACTTGGCTAGCAGTTGCTTCCATAGGCTACGATGGGGGCAGGAAAAAAAATACACCTTTGAATTGCTGCTCAGAACTTCACTAAACCATTGAAAGGCATGCCAGCTCGTAAGCCTGAATAGAGTAAGTACCAAAATGTGAAAGAAATATATAATATGCTGAGTCACGGATATGAGCAAAAAAGCATATTTTGACTTACTGTACTGGTGACATGTTTTATCAGATTGGTTTGAAATTCTGAGCAGCTATAGACTCCAGAAGGTAGATCTTGGATGCCAAGGTTCAACTTATTAGCACAACAGGTGTCATTTTTATAAGCTATAAAACCTTAAGGCTATTAATGGCAGAACTTCCTTTTGGGAGGAGGCAACTTGTCTTAACTTCTGTGCACTTTAATTGATGACACCCAGCTCTAAACCACTTTCTGGAATTGGAAAGGAGTCACCAAAACACTGCAACCCAAATTCTCTATCCAGACACTCTATCTAAAAGATTATCAGCAACATTTGAAAGACACTGGCAGATCCAAAAGAATTAATAGGGTCACACTATCTCTGTCCTTCTCCTATCATAGTTCATTGATCAGGGTACCAAATACCAGATAGAAATGGATCCAGATAATCAGTTTCAGCTTGGAGTTGTATGGCATTCATCCATTTGAGCACCGTGCCGAAGAAGACCAACTGATAGTTGTTAAAATCCTCGGGCCCGGGAAGTCTCAGAACCGCCTCTTTAAAGGCAGCTTGGGCTGCTGCTCCCTCTCATAACTAAGCATTCAGTAGCTGGTCAACCCATTCCCGTTAGACGTTCTAAGCCAAGATGGGCAAGAATCAAGTAAATATGCGGTAGGCCGCACTCACCCAAATACCCTGCCCACCTTGGAGACCACAACAATTGAAATTCATCCCATAAAATATGACTAGACAGTGTATTGAACATGTGCCTAGACCAGCCTTCCTCAACCTGGTGCCCTCCAGATATGCTGAACTCCAACTCCCAACAACCCCAGCCATGATGGGTACTGGCTGGTAAGGATTTATGAGAGTTGCAGTCCAACACATCTGGAGGGCACCAAGTTGAGGCAGGCTGCCCAAGACTGAGGTCCAAAAGCCATAGAGTCTTATGCAATGGATACGAGTACCTTTAAAATGCCACAGTCGTTCTGGCTTTTTACTGCTCCACTTGGAAATGAACTGTAGATCAGAGGAAGAAACGGAGGCACTAAACGCAAAAGAATTCTCAGGAGGGAATCATTACTGGGATGTGTGGGAGGACTATATCTGCATTAAACTTCCTCCTAAAGTTCTGTTCACCTACCAAATGTATCCAGACCATGTAATGGGACCCTGTCAGGTGCTTGACCCACTCTCCCTGTTTTTGGAGTTCTAGGCAGACATGGGACATTACTGAGTCCCTGGGGCCAGCATACATGGATGGTAGGCTGTGTTGCTTTATGCACATACAGAGTGTAGGAAAACCTGAAACAGCAGCTAGGTAGGATTGGTGTTTCTGTTCCTTGAATTAAAAAAAAAATCTCCAGCTTTAGGGAGCTAAACTCTGGGTGTTCCAGATGAAATTCAGCCCTGGTTATTATAATTTGCAGGGAAGAATTGTAAATAAAGGTTTACAGAAAAAACTACAAAGAAGGAAATCAACAAGAGCCGACTATCAAAAGGTACATTCAAAATTCAAACATGTCAGAGTAATCTACCATCCAGAAAGGTAGAATTGGCAAGCCTGCCTGCTCATCAGGGTATTAGAATGCCCCTGGCTACAGCAAAATTCAAAGAAATGTTGGCTAGTGGAACAATACAACTCATAACTTGGACTTTGTTTTTTTTTCATTCCACCATCTTTACAGGTGTGCCTGCCACTTTTACAAACAAAGAAGAGACTGGTCCCTGCCTGGAGGAATTTACAAACTGTGACAAGCATTCACTCCTTTCTATGTCAGACCTTCTGGAAACAACTGGATCTGACACTTTTCAGCTTTAATTTTTTTTTCTTTGACACTTATTTCCTAAAGGCTTATGCTTTTTTAAAAAAGGGATTTAAACCTCTTCTGTCCTTAGGCTACAACTTATAAAAAAACATATATTCCTGAATGTAAATTGAATTTAACCACACATGCAAACAAGGAGAAAGGCATCAGACTGTCTTTCAAAGGACTTGAAATGAATGTTTCTTTTAAAAATGAGAGGGAGTTTCCAGTTCTTTAACAGTGGGGACAAAAGTCTGACAAAATAAAGCCCAACATAAACCTTTTGGCACTCCTGAAATGGTCAAAGCTCTAATCATCCCATCATCTCCACATACTTTTTCAGAGGAACAAGTTTTATAGGGAACTGGAAAACAGAATGTTTTGGTATGAACTGTTTGTAAGGACCATGGGTCAAATGTCCACAAGGATTTACGACTGGATGTGCTGTATTTCAATCTCATTATCTCACCGCAAATATATTTTATGTATATTCTAGACAATATGAAATAAATATATAAAGCTATATCCTTTTTTTAATGATAATTGTTCATGTTTTCGCTCTTTCTAGCTATCAAAACCATTTTTAAAAAAATCAATTTTTTTTAGAATTCTATTTTCCATCTCAAATCAGAAACTTATTAAGTGCTGTGCTTTATTTCTAGACTGATCAAGTGCCACCTGAACAATCCGGCTGAACGTCTTACTTAGCCTTCCTGCTGCAAAAACCTATTCAAACCTGTCTATCTTCTCTGCAAGCACTTGCGTGACATCTTGTGAAACCTCTGTAATTTTCTTTTGATTACAATGCATCCAGGCTTCCAATGCTTCCTCAATTAACGTTTGTCAAAGGTGTCACAAATGCTTGCAAAACTGTCAAGGAGCCATTCCTGATTCAGATCTGGGGGTGTTGTGGGAAGAAACTGGGGAAGCTTTACCTTATTACTCCATTTCTAGACACCATGTGCTTAATTAAGACATTCTTCATGACAGAAATCTGTATCAACAACACTGCAATTAATACTCTCACGGATCCTCTTACTTTTGACAGCGTCTATCTCGTTTAAGCTATCCTTGTGCCCTACAGCTTAACTTCACTAAAAGGGATCATGAAGACTGCTTTCTGAAGTCCAGCTACGAGGTTAGAATCACAAGAGCATATAATTTCATCCAGTACTCTATCTGCAGCTGTTGCTTTGCCAAGATGGATTCCAGTGCCACCCATGTGGCTATTAAAATAAATTCTGAAACACAACTGCTTTGTCTGAAAAATGATCTGTACATTTTTAGTAATGGGCGGTGGGGGGGGGGAGTCCTTTTCATAAAATTATTTACAATTTAAAACCAAGAGCTATGTATACATGCTTAGAATTGCTGATGGCGTCAACTGAAAACTCAGATTCAGTACTATTTTTATGCACCACGCAAAACCTGAGTAGAGAGATCTGCATTTCCTTCCCTAAAGGTGGCACCACAAGCATCCAAACAGGAATGGAAGTGTAGAATTGGAGAAAGGCTTGCAGGAGAAAATCTCCTTTGAAGAAGATGAGAATTGGGGACCTCTTTATTTTAACATATCTGACAATGCAATTGTGGCGTTCCTGCCTCTATCCTAGTGAGAATTCCCTTTCTCTAAGGCCTTTATTATCCCAAGCAGGTCACACAGAGTTTATGTTTTAACCTCATGTTCTTCCTTTATTACCTCCCCCTTATGCAGCTATGAGCGGGAGGTGTAGGATTTTATAAGCAAAAGAAAACTTTATTAATTACAATAATAAGTTGTTGGATAATAAACAAGCAACTCTTAATGACTCTATCATTTATATCATCTTTCCCACCAAATACTCTCACCCACTCAAATAATTCTCTCCAAACACCACAGGCCTTCACTGTCCTCTTAACTCTCTCACTCTCTCTCTCTCCTCTTCACCCCTTGCCTCTACCAGACCATTTCCCTATCTCTGATCTAAACCCTCTGTCATCTTGTCTCTGTCTGCCTCACACATGCCATAGTCTCCCCCTAGAGATACTTACCAAACTATAAATATATAACAAAAATGCACATTTATAAACATAAACTCAGTATGTACAAATGTGCAATGTCACAGCAATCAATTAGGGTATAACAGACACCCATTCTAGAGCTAAAGACATGGGCTAAAAGATATGGGATGCTCAGAAACAGCACCCTGCCCCCTGGGTCGGTGTTAAATAGCTTTGCAACTATATCTATCTACAGTGCTGACCAGCTGCCTCAAGCCTGGAAGTAAGATTTCTGTTTGGATTTTAAGGTTCCCACCTGCATTCTGAAATGAGCATTTTTTTTTAAAAAAAAGAAGGAATAAAAGACTTTGGCTTCAATGTAGGCTCCCCCCCCCCCCCCACCACTTTTTTTTTTTTAAATCCTGACATGGGTAGGAGGGGGATTTTGGAGAGGGAATGCATGGGCTTGGGGATTTAATCCTCCCCTCCCAGTGGGCACTGGTCCCAGTCCGAATTGAGGACGTACATACTAACATGTGAGTTATAAAGCAAGAGGGGGGGTCAGCCACACACTACATAATTAACTTTTGACCCTTAGCACTGAAAAATTGTATACAATTGTCCTTTTAAGGAAGGATAGCAAGATGTTTCTCAAGTTGAAACAACAGACATACCTAGAGCAGCCCAAATAGATGGTGTCTCAGGAATATTATATCTATTCGGACAACCCACATTCTTTCAACTTCCGGCTAGGTGATGTTCACCCTGTTCTGGAGGGGGTTGCACTCCCCCTAAAGGATCGGGTCTGTAGTTTGGGGATGCTCCTGGATCCAGAACTGTCACTGAAGGAACAGATGAACTCAGTGGCAAGGAGCACCTTTTATCAGCTTAGGCTGATATACCAACTGCACCCTTTTCTGGACAGAGATAGTCTAGCTACATTATCCAGGCTCAGATAACCTCTCGTCTGGATTACTGAAATGTGTTATATGTGGGGTTGCCTTTGAAAACGGGCCGGAAACATCAACTGGTACAAAACAGGGCAGCCAGACCGTTAACGGGGACTGGCCAACAAGACCACATTATGCCAGTCCTTTTCCAGCTTCACTGGCTGTTGGTCCAGGTCCGGGACCGATTCAAAATGCTGGTATTAACATTCAAAGCCCTACACAGCTTGGGACCAGGTTATTTGAAGGAACAGCTCCTCCCATATGACCCTAAGATCATCCTCGGGAGTCCTTCTCCATGAGCCCCTGCCACAGGAAGTGCAACAGGTGGCTACCAGGAGGAGGGCCTTTTCTGCTGTGGCACCCTGGCTGTGGAATGAGCTCTGCAGAGAGGTTCACTTGTCACCTACATTATACTCCTTTAGATGCCAGATGAAGACCTTTTTATTTTCACAGTATTTTCACAGTTCTTCCGTTTGATTTTTAAACTTGCTGTTTAAATTTGTATTTTAAATCCGTATTAATTTCTGCATAGCTGCTTGGTCTTTATCCTGGTTGTACTGTATTTTAAATTATGTTTTTATACTGTCATTGTTTTATATTTTGAATGGTTTTAATTTTTGTAAACCACCCAGAGTGTTTCGGCTATTGGGCGGTATAGAAATGCAGCAAATAAAATAAATAAATAAATATCACCTGTCTGGGTGCACTTTCTGGCTTCATACTCCCTAAGTGTGCCAGAAAGCACCCAAACAGATAACTGTGAAACATACTGACTTGGAAATCCTTATATAATATATATCAGTAATAATAAATTTAGTAAGAGGTCAGCTAAAAATCAAGAGAACAGAAGAAGACAAAATTAAGATCTGATGACAGAATAAGGATCTCAGAGGGAGTAAACCTTAACATATTTGGCATGGGAATAAGTCCTACCAAAGACAGCGGGACTTGCTTCTAAGAAGATATGCATGGGATTGCACTGTAAGTGTACTTTCCATGGATTTTTAAATACTGGCAACTAGGTCCCTGTAAACTCGGAAGAATTTCCCTATTATGGAAGGAAAATCATAGACAGGCCTCACCAAATTGAGTGAAAACAAATCCCTATAAATAATTCCAAGTACTTGTCCTCTCTCTCTCTCTCTCTCTCATTCCAGAATTCAAAGACCTATTTGATGATTCTTCATACACAATAAAGAATGAACTTGTTATATTGGCTCTTCTGCATCTTCCCAGCTGTACAAAAATTATTTTTTATAAACTGAGAGGAAGGGCCAAAGGCAGTGCGGATCTGCAGTTCAATACAAAAAAAAAAAAAAAAAACACCCTAAACTAAGCTGAAATAAAAATCCCACTAGGCATGAGCAGGGCCATTAATACACCCAAAGTGTGTTAGATTGATAATTTATTCTCCAGCTATGTAAGTATAGTTAAATTTCAGGGGAAAGAATAGGTTGGGGAAAATGCTAATAAATTCTACAACTGGATCTTCTTATGTATATTCTTATGTAACTTATTGCCAAAAGAATGCTGAAAAAGAAACTGACCCCCAAAGCCCCAAACAAAACCCTTACTAGTGTGTGGGTCACTATTACTTCCATATACAAAGGGCACCTTGCTAAATTGTGGGTATGTTGTCTCTTTGTCATCACAGAACACGATAAATATAGCAAGTTTACAAGACAGAGAGAGAGAGAGAGAGAGAGAGAGAGAGAGAGAGAGATTTAACGTTGTAAGATCAAAAGGTAGAACACAAACCTACAATATCGGACAGCTACAGAACAGGTAACATTGTGTCATGAATAAAGAAATGTTTCAGACTGTAAAAGGATTAGTTCCATATTCCATGACGTTATGTGTAGGGACTGGGAAAGACTGTACACTGAGAGGAACTGTAGCAATCAATCTAGGAACATAGCATTGCTTTAGTCCTGTAAGAATGGAAGACTCAAGGTAAGATAAAATTCAGGCACTGTTTGAGGTCAAGAATGACATTTAGTCTTGGGGTGGAAATAATGCCTAAGCTCAGGAGAGCACGACAGATGCTCTTTTTAGTCAAAGGGGTGCAGACTATAGCACTTAAACCATTTTTGTGGTAGGAAGCTATGGTGCAGCCAGGCGCTGACAGGCAGAGAGATGAAAGACAGAGGGCTCATTGTGTAGGTCAACATATCATTACTGCTCCCATCACAAGTGAAGTGGCAAAGATTGCTGAGTTTTCCATAATGGTCCCAAATTAGGCATTCCAACAGAAGAGGCCATGACTTCTGCTACAGAGGCACTGACCCCATGACATCATTAAGCCATTGATGTTAGGACAACTTCCTTGCCCCCAGAAAGGCCCATAAATACTAACCTTATACCCACCTTTACAAATCTATCATCCTATTTTTTTAGTTGATTACATTTCCCTTCCTAATGAGTGACAATTTAGCTTTGCAACATGGAAAACTGAGGGCAAAAGAAGAGAAAAGAATTCGAAAGGTATATCCTCACAACCAGTGGGTTGGATCCTGGCTTAGTCATACTTAAGAGTAGACTCTTTGAAATACCCTCTGAAATCAACTAATTTCTGCTCTAAGTATGTCTTAGTCTCCAATCCAATATCTAAGTAATCAAGATTAAATCAGATCAGTTCTCATTCTTAATGTCATCTGGTTTAAGCAGATGAATTAACTATTAACATGCCTTAACTAGACTTTTGTAAGGGGGGATTGCTTGAATGGTTAACTGAGACTTTTCAGTCCAAATATGCTTGCTTATATCTTCTGACGATTGAAGCAAGTGCACCATTAACATGCACAATGTTGTTGTTTTTTGTATATACAGCTCAATGAGTAAAAGCATTGTAAAAATAGAGCCATACATACCCCTCTGTTCAAAACAAACATGAATTGAAAAAGTGGCAAATAATCAACTCCCCTTTACTTATTTATTTAGAGCATTTTATCCCATTCTTAGCTAAGAAAGGCTTACAAAGATTCACCATCTCAGTGTTTGAGGGATATGTTTGGACAATCACGAAGAAAAAAGAATCCATTGTGGCTTCTTCCCCTGCTCCCACAAGTATCACATGCATGACCGCCATTTGCTTTACCCACCACGATGCAGTGTGGGCTGGCATGTTGTCTGAACCTGAGACACAGCGTGGCAAGGGTGGCTTCGTTTCAACTCTACACTCTCTACTGCACGTTGTGGTTTCTAGGGTTGGTACACACTAGGGATGTGCACAGCCAGAAATATCGGAATCGGATCGGAATTTCCGATATTAAAAATATCGGATCCAATCATATCGGGGAGTACCCAGATTTGATCAGAAAGAAAGCTTTACCCCAATGCAAGCCTATGGGGAAAAACACTGGGCTGGCACTCCCTCCTTCCCCCCACTCATGCTCCTTTCCTGCCGCCTCCGCCTCCGGCGCCGGTCCGTACCTACTGAACAGGCTTTCCAGCCTGTTCCTCAGTACAGAGAAGCACCGAGTGATGCTTCTCTGTACTGAGGAACAGGCCGGAAAGCCTGTTTAGCAGTAGTGCGGGGCGGTGGCGGTGGGTAAGGAGCGCGAGTGGAGGGAGGGAGGGAGTGCCGGCCCAGTGTTTTTCCCCATAGACCTGCACTGGGGGAAAGCTTTCTCTCCCCCAATGCAAGCCTATGGAGAAAACACCTGAAATGGCGGTCCGAATATCCGATATGTCCGATAGTTATCGGACATATGGATATCGGATCCGATCAGATAGGGCCACCTAAGGATATTATCATTATCGGTCATCGGATGTCCAATAACAATCTTATCGGTTCGTTATCAGACATTGGACCGATACGATACACATCCCTAGTACACACTGGGTTCAGATATGCCAACCTGCACTGCAGCATAGGGAATTATGTAAATGGTGGTCACATATACAGTAGCTGCAAGGGTGGGAGGAGAAGCCACAATGGCTTCTTCTCCCTATATAGTCGTCCGAACCAAGTCAAAGAGTAACTGAAACATACTATAAGGTGAATATTGTCTCACAATCTACAACAACATTCCATAAATGCATAATGTTATTTTACTGAGTAAATTTCTGCAGCTTACAAAAAGTATATAAGTGTAATTAATAATAATATTATTATTATTAATTACACTTATATACTGCCCCATAGCCAAAGCTTTCTGGGCGGTTTACAAAAATTAACCCTTAATAAGTTAAGGTAAAGTGATTTAAACTATTAAATGCGATTTAAAGGTTATTTAAATTGTTATTTTTCTATTTGATGGCATTGTATTTACCATTTCTGTAGCATTCAGGGAAATCTCCATTCAAACTGATTCTCAAGTTCAGAAATAAAGAAATACTGTAAGCATTGTGGCATTCTCACATGGATACTGTGCCCTCAGATTCCTGCTGTGTGACCATATAGTAACTCTACATTCCTACTTCTGACTAGCCTTCAGTTTTTCATAATGGAAATTATAAAAGTCAAAGCCTGAAGAGAAATATCCAATAATAATGTATGGGGTGAAAAAAAACAGGCAGATTTATTGCAACCTGCAACAACATTCCATAAATGCATAATGTTATTTTACTGAGTAAAGTTCTGCAGCTTACAAAAAGCAAAACAAAGAAACAAAAAATGTTCCCAGATTATCTAATTTATTTATTTATTACATGTATATCCCGCCTTTTTTCCTCCAAGGAACCCAAGGTGGCGTCCATAATCCTCCTCCCTATTTTATCCTCACAACAACAACCCTGTGAGGTAGGTTGGGCTGAGAGTCTGTGACTTGCCCAAAGTCACCCAGTGGGTTTCCATGGCTGTGTGGGGACTAGAACTAGGATCTCTCGACTCCCAGTCAAACACTCTAGCCACTACACCACACTTGCCAAACTATTCTTCAAAACTGTCATGCTCTGTATTTAATATGTGCATGTGAACGATAGATGTACTTACTGGAGACATTGTTCAGTGATGCAAGTTCCCAAATGGCTACTTGTTGACAGCTTATATAAAAATACAGTCCTGTAGGTAGCTATGCTCAATTTGAATACACTGTCCTGCATCTGTTACACCGAAGGGAAATTTGGATATACTGGTTAACCCTCATTTGAGGTTAAAATAGAGGTTCTGAAAATGCAAAACTTCACAACATCCATTTCAGGAACTAACTCCACCATGGTCTTTTAGTTATCTTTCTCCCCCGCCCCCACTCCTGGAACAACGTAGTTAAAATGTTTTCATACATATTGTACTTCGTTCCGAAATCAGATAAAACACCAATGCTAACATGATTGTCTCATTACAAATAGATGGATTGTCTTGAATGTAGTAAGTAATATAGAGCTAAAATGTATCATTGGGTATATTGCTGTAGAACAGATAGGTACAATTTCAAATCCAAATTTTCCCTTTGTTGTTGTTGTTGTTGTTGCTGCTGCTGTTGTTACAAAGCAAGCAATTTAAATGCCAATTCCAAACACACTGAAGTATAATTTGTCTACCAAGCACTCTAAATACTTAAAACAGAAATAAAAGGGAATTCTTACCTTGAGCAGGGTCTGGTGGGCCAAACTCTAGAGAATATCGTAAGATAAAGTTGTTGTTCCACACGTACAGTTGATTGTCTCTTGGATTGTAATCCACGGCAGCAATGTAATGGTACATGTTGGGGAAAGGGATATCTACGTATTCTCCTCGGTTTAACCGGGTGTTATAAATGTAATCAATTGTATTTTTGCCGGTATCACTTTCATTGTCTTGGTATACTGATCGCACAACATAGAGAACCCCGCATATCATAAAGGCATTAGATGCTGCTCGTTTGTCATATGTAGTTTCCCATGTTGCTTCAAACCGCAGAGTATATGGATTCAGTTGGCTAATAACTATCATTCCATTATTTTGTTCTGTAGCATAAATTACCCACAAGCCGTTTTCATCAACTGCCAAATCAATATCAGTCTTTCCCCCCCATCTATAAGGGGAAGTATCGTGGTAGTTGGCAGAATTTATAATAGCCTCTCCACTCTTTATTCTAGTCCTTAAGTCGAACTTTACAATGTTCCTGGTTCTTTCCTTGTTAAAAAAGACTGCACCATCATATACCACAAATCCAGTACCATCCACTCGATTTGGAAGTTTATATGTCGTCTGCTGGCGTCCATTTTGGAAGTCCTCTAAAGAAGCATATTCTATCAAGGTATCTGTACGGTATGGAGTCCATGGCATGAAGTATATTTTATCTGCAGCTTGAAGAGGATCTTTGCACCAGGCACCTGCCTTTTGTTCAGCTTCATATAAATTTGGGGAATCCACAACAGCTTTCAACGTCCCAGGGCAAACAAAAACTAGCAGTCACAGAGAGAAGCAAGACAAGATATATTAAAAAAAAATTAAAATTCTCATGACATCTAATAAAGTCTAGGTAAAGATCACAAGTGACTATGAAGAAGAAAAGTTCCTTTTAAACTCTCATGTAATTAATGCATGTATTACCCTTTGTCATCCATGGTTCTTAAAGTTACCATAGTAACCAGTATGTGGAGTGTTTTCCCTAGCATCACCAAAGATTCTATGGCATATCAACGTATCTGGAAATATAGAACTACGCTTGTATTTATAATGAACACAACAGTCATACTCCAGACGTTTTAACTATTGTGCAACAATTCAATTCATTCATGTTTTTAAAGACATAAACTTTTAAGAAACTGTAAGGCTGAAAATAAAAGTTGCCTTGACATACGACAAAATTAAAACTAAAACATCATATATAGAGAAAGATCTTCATTAGGAGCAACAAAAAGTAAAGGACAACCAAAGCAATGAATGAAACACACCAGGAACCCCTGTAATTATGGCATGCTATGGAGAGGGTTCTGGAAGCCAAGCAAGATGATATTTTATTAATAAGAAGTAGTCATGGGTGAGAGAAAGACAGGGAAAGAGAAAGAAAGGGAGGAAGAAAGCAAAGGGAGTCTCCATCCCAGAGCAGGTACGTCAGAAACTAAATTCCACCACCTGCTTTAAGTCGCTGAATCAGTTTAGCGGCCAAGTCAGTTTTATTGCAAAGTCGACTTCTTTATGAGGGGTACTTATGAGATCCTGCTGTTTATCATAATATCAGAGTGTTGTGGGGAGGGGGAGGGGAGGAGGTTAACATCCATAAGGCACATAACAAGGAGCTGGGGGATTTGGACTATATACGTTATTTACCTTTTTGCTCCACTTCTATTTCAAGCATTGGAAGAAAAATGGAAAAAAGTGCAAGGAAAAAAAAAAGAAGATTAACACAAATTGACTATTAGGCGAAGATTAAATTAGTCAACAGATGTTAAACACAGGGAGAATAAGAACTGCACTACATTGGATAGAGAGAAACAGACAACAGGAAAACCTAGCAGGAGAAAGATTCTACAGTTACATAAGTGAACATGGATCAATCATTTTAGTAGGTTAAAGAGGCAACACAGAAAATGCCGGGATGTAGTTTCACTTAGTCAACCTGAATAAATAATGAAAGACTTGACTAATGCATGATATACATATCCTTCCCTCTCCCAAGCAAGACTGTGTCAACCATCTATAAGGAACTTTCTATTAATATGCTATGTGCAGATGTATGTGTGATACATTACATTTCATTATTATAAAAAACTTTGGTCGAAAAGAAGAGTTAATACCTTACAAAGTCACTCATGTTCTAGTAAAAGCATGGAAACTGTAAGTTTTCCTCATGTCTTAACTTTCACACCATATAAGCTATTGTTCACATATTGTGACTGCTTACAAATTAGGCTCCATGCACCAACAGCTTGCCTTACACTTTTAGGACAAATTGTCTACCTCTGTAGGATGGAAGCTCCATTGAAGTGCTAATGAGATATTAGCTCTTAAATTTTTAACATTTAATTCTGACAACCAGCTTCTTGTAAAGCTTATTTTAAGCTGTAAAGCCCAATCCATTTCATAATGAACCAGAAGTAAAACCAGTAATGTATGGTCATTACCAGACCACAATACTATCAGACGTAATCTCCTTCGCTTATAAACTGGAAACATGTACTGAATTTAATTTGATGCCAATATCTTCCCTATATTACCCCTGGTCTTATCTCCCTGTACACATACTTCACCTATAAAAAAAAACGTTGCATATATAGGCAGCTCATCACTGTTAATGTGTGTATCATCTCAAACCCAATGAAAACCATATAGCAGAGGTTCAGTTTGCAGCTAGGTACCCATTAGCCTCCTGTCTTCCTCCGTTTCAGTGTTCTCCCTAACCTTCAATGGAAGGAGACTGGAATGGCAAAGACTAGGGTAAACTGATTTACAAAGCCTAACTTGTAAATGATCACAACATACAAGGGTGTGCAGTGTCTTTATTTCTTACATAGTACAGAAGTGAAATCATATCTTAGAATTTCCATCCTTTTTAGAGCATTCGTGAATTTGTAAGAGCTTTATTTTTCTGTTAAACCAATGATTTCATGATTCTAGAATTCCCTTTTAAAAAGAAAAGAAAAATCCACTGAATTAGATGAAACCACTTATTTGTGCAATGAACATCTATACAGCAGCTCATACCAGCAACCCTTCTCTGTGCTCCCCAGTTTGCTTGTAAGGTGTATAGCTCTTGCTTACAAGTCTCTTGCCACATGCAAACCCATTCATACATTATATTAGACCCCAGATCAACCTAACACAATACAACTGGGTCACAAGCACAAAAAAAGAACTGAACGTGCATGCAGAACAGAAAACTCAAGCATTTAGAAAACGTTGTGCAAAGCATGTATTCATTTTACAAATTAGGGACACTGAGGCTGAACATGTAGTCCCAAACCCAGGGCAGGGAACCTAACACCCATGCAGACCAATACATTGAGGCCCTTTCTACACCATAGGGGTGTACAGAGAGGGAGGGAGGGTGATCCCGGAAGTACCTAATACACACCATTGGCGCACAGGGAGGGAGGCAGGCCAATCCCAGAAGCACCTAATACATACCATCGGCTCACAGGGAGCAGCTGGGGGCCATCCCAGGCAAGAAACCCGGTGTGGAAAGGGCCTAAGTCTCTCTCTCTCCCTTCTCCTCTGCCTCTTCCTGAGCTGTGACCTTTGCTTATTTTTGTTAGGGTCTCCTTCCTTCTAGCAGAGGCTTGTCTGGCTACAGGTAGGGCTATAGAGAGGCTGATACTTCCCCCACTCTGCCAAGTGGGAGGCAAGATCACATTCCTTATACCTGTAGACCACCTCTTTTTGAAGTAGCTGTTGCCAAATTATAGGAAGCAACCTTCAAGGAGGGAAGAGATGCACTTTCCCTTTCAAACTACCTAAATGAGAAAGCAGATGGATTATTTCCTGAGGTGTGAGCTGGACGTAGGACTCTGGATGAAAGGAAAATCCTTTCACCCTTTGCCAGGTCAAGAGCTTCCTCTTCCTCCCCCTCCTTCATCCAGACTGAATAGAAGAGTGAAACCTTTTCTCTATAGGTGTGGAGCTCGCTATTCAATACATGAAAGAAAAGAAAACCCTTCTCTGTTATGCAGGCAAGGGTTTTTCCCTCTCCATGGTAGGAGAGTAGGCACCTTCCATAGCAAAGTGTTTTGCTTGCTGCATACCACAGGGTGGAAGTAATATACTTTCCCTTTTAGTTGTTGGGGGGGGGGGGTGCAGGGGAAAAAAAGCTTTCTCCTGGCTGATGACAGAGCAAGATTACTAAACAGCCATCCCACCGCAAAGGAATACAAGATAGTCAGGGATCCTCTCTCTCTCTCTCTCTCTCTCTCTCTCTCTCTCTCACACACACACACACACACACACACACAGAGTAACAGATGGCCATGCATGCCTCTTTTAAGTACTGGAAGTGGCATGTACTGTGTTCCCAATAGGCTACACAACTGCCAGCACATCCCACTATCTCACTGTGGTTCAGTGGCTAACATGCGACATGGATCACCTAATGTGTCTTTATTTCACTTCCTATTGATTAAAATGGGAACTTTGTGATCTCATATCTTTAGAAAAATACGACTTTCAGCAAACTAGTAAAAGGAGCCTCCCTCTGCTATAATATTCTTGAAATGTTTGATGTTACCTAAAGTGGTTTGACATTATCTACAGTGTTGAGAGGAGGAGATTGTATGTGAGATGGGGGGGAAGGGAGGGAGAAGAGAAAGAAAGAATTTTGTGGAAGGAGAGCAAAAATGGTCATCATTCATCAGAGCAAACATTTAAACTGAGGGAATATCCATTTGTTACTGGATTTCTCTGAAATTTGGCCAATTTATATCCTTCATCAAGTAGATTTCCTCTTGCCAAGGTAGAGCAGATCATATTGATTTTATGACAAACAGAGTTTTCCAGCTTTATAATTGTGGCATGCTGAAAAACCAAGTTGCCCTAACTATGGAACTGCTCTTGAAGTGACATATACATTTTCCCCCACTACCATCATTTCAATGTTCTGTTTCTTTCTTTTTTCACCTAATAAAGGAGGTGGTTCATTTGCATTATCTTTTCTTGGCGTTTTGTACTGCTGAATATTAATCTTGAGAAACACAGTGACTTTTCAGTCTTGAATTGAAACATCTGTCTAAAAGGAAGAAACATAAACCTCTAGAAGGAAGAAACAAAGCTCAGTAAGCAATGACAAGGAGAACAAAACCGAAAACTAAATAAGTTAAGAAAACTTAAGACATTCTTCAGCATCAAATAAGCCCAAACCGGGAACCTAGTGTACAAAGCAAATCTTACCAAATATTCAGAATATGTATCAAATCTTTCCCTCATCTTCCTGAGTTTTAAAAGAAAATGTGGGGAAAAGATGCTTGGCTACCACACCTCAAGGAAAGGATATATGAAGCACATTGAGATAAGCACTCCAGTGTTTTGGCCAATGGAGTCCTCTCAACTGCAAGGACTTTCCCATTAAGTTCAAAAAACAAAGCTGATTTGTGTGAACATATGTTTGCATGCATAGTTCTACTCTACTGGGAAAGGCTGCACATTCATCAGAGTACCTGCAGGCACCTGGATTGGGATGAGAATGTATCAACTGCCTGGTGTCCAATAAAAACTAGCTATAAAACTGCTTTATTAACTTTTCTTTGGAAGTAAAACCGACACTTTGGGGAAATGTTGGTCATGCCATTCTTGATGCAGCATGCCTCAATCCCAAGGAAATTATTTTACACCAAATATACTTTAAACTCGATGGCATTATGCAAGAAACATATTCCTAACAAGTTATGGTTATATGGAACTATCATGTTTTAATGTAACAACAGCATAGCCCACCACCTGAATCTATATATCTATATATATGGGGTGTGACCTAAATAAGTTAGATATGCCTAAAGTTAATTGTTTCAGCCTGATTAATTTCAATGGGACTTAGGTGCACCTAACTTTTACTGGACCACTTTTCCTAGTGTTGATTTATCTATGGTGCACTTTTCAATTCTGCATCAACTCTGTATTCGAGTGAATAGAATACGTTCAAGCAAATAGAACAGAATTTTAAAGCTTTGTAATTCAGTTCTAATGAATTCCTGATGATGCTGTGTGTGAGCTTATTCCATATTCAAATAAAGCAATATTGTACCTGCTTAGAATAAACAAGAGTAGAAACAACGGCATAAAGACAAGGATAGCAAAAAGTATTAGTGGCATGTCTGCTGTGCATATATTATATACAGCTATACGTTTTCAGGGGCAGATCGGTTTGCTAAAGTAAACAAAAACTGCAAAGTCCAAGCAGTAGAGCTAGAGAATAAAACACTTTTGAGTATTTTCCACTGAATTCCTGGGTCCAAGTAAGGCTTTAATAAAATGCCATGCACAGATGTAGGAAAGTGGTGCTTCTGATGTGCTTATTAATCCTAAAAGGACTGACTTAGGTTATTCGAAGTATCAACATATATTGTGCAGTGTAACTGAGAGAAATGTCAAGTGGGGTGCTCTCAATTCCTCTGTAATTTAATCAATAACACTCTTATTCAAGGACAAAGCAATGCATTTAAGCTTGTTTTAGAATTCTGATTTTAATAGCAATTCAACTGAAGCATCTCTCTTGTTGAAAAGGGTTTCTTTTTGGGTGGTGGTGAACCATTGGCAATAGAATTGATTTTTGAAAAGCAAAGAAGCTAGTCATTAAGTGTGTATTTTAGAGGGCTGATAGAAAACATGAAGCAGAATTCTCACAACAGCACCATATATCTGATGCAGCCCAGAAAGATATGAAAAATACAGTAAATGGCACAAGGGTTTCCTATCCTACATGTAAGATACAAACTTTCAACCATTTACCACATAATTTGATTCTAGCATCTAGCATAATTTGATTAATAGATTGGTAGTTCCTCTTCAGGTGGTGCAGTGATTTTTTTTATCTTATTCATTTCAGATAGGTAAGCCACATTCTAACAATAACTGCACTGTATGAACATTGGATGACTACTATAGTAAATGTTCACCTTACCAATCCTTCCCATGGGCCCCTTATTACTCCATAATCCATATTACGGAATTAAAGGATGTCCGGCAACATCTTTATTAATTCTTAAAAAATGTCTATACTTGTGTGTTGTACCCTGCTGTATCCTGCTGTTCTGTCCTGCTGTGATGTGTAGGAAACAGGGAACCTAAAAGATTGGGAATGTAAGGAACACAGAAGGAAGCTAAGAGCAAGTGGAGCTGTGCACTGGGGCTCCAGGGTCGAAGATATCATCCCACAAAAGATTTTTACAATCTTACACTCCAGGATAGGCAATCTAGTGCCTCAAGTTGTTTTGGACTATAACTCCCATAATCCCTGACTACTGGCAATACTGACTGGGGCTGATAAGAGTTATAGTCCAAAGTAACTGGAAGGCACCATATTTTCTATCCCTGCTGTGCTCACTTACCTGGGAGCTCCCATTGAACTCAATGGAACTTTTTGAGTAGAAATGTATAGGATTGCAATATAAGACATATGTCTCTTAACTGGTCCATTTCACATTTTGAGGCTGATTTACACTCTGTAATTACTGGAGTGTTTTGCCATGTTTACACTGGTGTTCCCTCTGGAGAAACTGCAGAGTTATGGTGAAAAGCAGTTCTCCATGTGGATCCTTACTGCTGGTATACTGACTGTTTGGGAATTCATGTCTCTTCACACTTAAAGGAGTTTCCACAGGCAACACTAATTGAAGTATGACATGAACTTCTGCTATGGGGCGGTATATAAATGCAATTAATAATAATAATAATAATAATAATAATAATAATAAGTGACAAAAGATGAAGAAATAGCCAGAAAACAAGGTGCTGTTGTAGATGTGCCCCTTAGATTTTTTTTCCTGGCCATTTTCCATGTTTGTTTTGAGGATGTCTAGGTATACAGAAAAATAGTATGGGGAGCTACTCTGAATTTACAGTGGGGGTGGCTAACCTGAGTTTATTTCTGGCACTTGGTCTAGATCACCTTCTTACTAACCTTGGGGAATAGTAATAATTTACCTTCCTCACATATACTGCGCCTTAGTGTTCCATTCCCCAAACACGAGGCTGTTTATAATCAATTTTGAGCTTTAAAGGTTTAAAAGGAACAAAATCATTCTTCTTCTCTTTCTTTTACTGTGTCTAGGCTACGTGGCAGGCTATAAATCAAAGTAAACAGATGAAGTAAATGAAGGCTATGGCTCCCTGGGTTCTACATGCTCCTTTCGGACCCAATAGTGGTTCGAAGCATGCAGCTGAGGAACTTTTCCCCATGTATTCCAATGTGACCAGCCAATAACCTTGCTTCTTTCACAGTTCAAGGGTTCCTTAAGCAGCTTTAGTTCTTAGGATTCCTGTTCATGCACCCTTTTTAGCACTGATGTTTGGCATATCATGTCTTAAGATGGCACTGTAGGGAAAGAAAGCCCATCACCAAATCTACTCATCCCTCATGGACCCCTTAGCTGGAAGTGACAGAAAATGAAATGCATGAGCAGAAGGGGGAGTAGAGTCTTAGAGAAAGACATTCATCCACCCAAAGGTCAAGTGTGGGTCAGCAGTAAAAGCTAGGACTGCAGTGTATAAACTGTGCAGTCAGCCCCCTTCATGCTCACTAATCATGCTCAAAATAAAAGTAATTGACAATGCATTGTATCGCAGCTGTACTAGCAGAGAAGGAGCACAGAAGGAGAAGTGATAAGGATGGTCTCCTCTCTCCATGGCCTTGAACCTGAAACACACGATGGATTGTAAGTGCATTAACTTCAGCATAGGGGAGTATAGTACTACACCATATAGTGCTTTGGTGCAAGTAAACAGGATGCACGATCTGAAGCACAGTGTTTACAGGCTTGTAGCAGCAGTGAGATGTGAGTTTCAGATTGTTCAGATGCTGGTGGGGCAGAGAACGACCACTGCAAAGCGTTCAGAGCATTCAAGGTGTGTATTGAAAACTTCACTACCCCATTACAGAAAGAATGTAAACCTCTAAAAAAACCCACCCCACAAGAGACAGATTTGGGATTTACAGAGAGAATAAAGCTGAAATTTAAAAGTAGGTTGATATGGAAAAACAGAGCGATTCAAAAAAGCAAATTAAACTTGCTGAAACATTTTGAATGACTATTCTGAATGTTTATGTGACAAATGTGTACCTATTTTTGGTATTACTACCATTTCTAATGCAGCTTTGGCAGTCATTCTAAATTCTCAGCCTCGTCATAAACCCTGCAAATCCATATCAGATGTGAAATACTTAGTGATTTCTTCCCACTCCATGCTAAAAGGTTGAAATGCCTCTCCTAAGGCTTAGAGACTGGCAGTAAGAGCTTTAAGGTAAAATATGCTAGTATGTTTTGGTATTTTGGCTCCACCCCTTTTGCTCCGGGACTGGAATGCAGCCCCAAGTACTTCTCAGAAATTGAATTTGGCCCTCGGACTGAAAGAGGTTCAACCTCCCCCTCAAATGACATACAATTTAAGTAAATCTGAAAAGACACATGTTTATAAATCATCGGTATACATAGTCTAATTGTACACATATGTCCTGGGTTAAATGTGTGTATAGTTTCGTCAAGTCCTCCAGTTCTGCAATACTGGAAGGAAGGGATTTTGCTACAGATCACAAGTAAAAGTTTGACTTGCTGAAGACAAAGGTGGTATTCACGTCTATAGCCCTTGTGTATTTGATTCCACCTCCCCAAATAAATGCAAATGGGGTTGGGGAGCTGGATGGGAACCATGGTGTGAGGGGAGATGCTTTAACACTCTTCCCTGCTGTGGCCACAATCTGAAAAGGTTGTCTCTACGCCTGCTATTTGCAATGGGAGGAAAGCTCCCAATGGCTGCAACATAAAAAATTAGGTACACATTTGTTGGGATAAGCTGGGGTGGAGGAATTAGCCACACAAGGGTTAAAGACATGGATAACATCATTCGTTTGGCCCAAAGTCTGCAATCAAATGAACCCTTAACATGCATGATGGAGAAACGCTTGAGCACGCATCTATCGTTATATTATTCTAGTAGCCTCCTCTAGTAGTTTTAAAAGCTGCAAGCTGAAATTGTAAGCTGGGTGTTTGATGGATCATTGAAGACACTGAACTCGGCTATGTATGCTTAACCGATTCCAATTCAGGCACATGCTGCACACACATGCAGTTGGGTGTAGGATTACAACCAAATTTGCCTCTTTAAATAAAGTATATATTACAAAGTAAGCATTGTCATGATATCACTTTTTTTAACAGTAAGACATAACAAGAAAATGCAATTATTGATGAAATATTTAAATTAAACCAAACTTGATTATGTTCATTCAAATTAAACTCTGAATTTGATTCATGAATCAGAAAAGACCCTGATTCATTTCATCCCTGCACAAAACAACTGAGAGTATTATAATGAAATGAGCAGTAAGCAATACACACACTGAGATAGATATGGAGTAAAATAACTACATGTTAAGAGTTCTGCATAGCCAGTGCCGTGCACAGTATCCTTCTGTTAACTGTAAAAGAAACACATTTTTCTGAAGTTAGGAAACCCAACCAGCAGGGCAAATCCACACTTGTCTCCCTAAAACAGCGTGGCAAGTGATCTGAAATCTGAAAACAACATTTGCACATGTTTTTAAGCTACTGCCTCATCCTACAGGATATGACCCAAAGAAATATAAACATCTTGGCATTTGGATGGCGTTACAGCTTGAAATTAGATTCACTGCCTCTTTCTGGGAATTTAGGAATAGAAATAATGGTCTTAATGTAAAGATGACTTTATGAAACAAAATTAATTTTGTTACATAGAGGCAATATATTCTTCTTCAAAGTGCCACATGAAGAATGATTACAATGAGTCACCAATGATAAGACACAGGAGAACAGATCACGTTCAGCATATACCGTAGGCTTCCGATCTACAATGGCACAGAAAAGTAAAACCACCACAAGCATCCATTTCACAATGACACAGAAATACACAGCAAGAATGGAAAGAAAAGGCGTTCTGTGTGAGGCCTTTAACGGATGCTCAGGAAAGTCAATACAGTGATTCAGTATTGAGTATTTCTAACATGGAAATTTATTTTTTAAAGGTGTGGTAACTTAAAAAAGTAGAGTCTAGATATTACTCTTTTTTAACTGCATGAATACCACTAATCCTTAACTGTTAAATTTCATGCAATATCTATGTATGTTCCCCACACCAAACACAACACACATTCCATGCTGGCTGTGTGTGTGTGTGTGTGTGTGTGTGTGTGTGTGTGTGTGTGTTTAAGCTTGAAGGGCTGCTATATATTAAAAACATCAATGCCACATTTATAATAAATGGATGCACAATCAATGCATTGCTGAAGTTTACTGTTACAAGCAACGGCCTTCCTCTAATGGAAGAAATTATGGGTAAGCTTGAATTCATTTTAAACAGCAGCATTACGAAGGAGAAAACAAAGGCTTTTCAGAAATTGGATGAAGGCAGACAGTGCAGGGGTTGCGGACTGCATCTGGTCTGCCACGGCTCTTATGCTCTGTTGCTGAATGGAGACTCATCCATGGGTTGGTTGTGGCTGTGGTGCACTTATGTCAAGGAGATAAGCCTATATAGATTACCTATCCACTATTTGTTACCACACATAAATGTTTTCAAAAAATGGGATTCCTCTGATTAAAAAGAATGAATTTGTAATGTTGTGGAAATACTGATGAACAACAAAGTTCATGATCTTCAAAGTGAAATTGAAAACAATAAAAATGAATCTTGCTAAACAGTGATTTTAAAAAGCTTGGGAAAATCCTTCCTAGATACTTCTATGGTACTTTCCATCCACGAACCAAAATTACTACAGCAGGGTAGCCTTTTCAAACAGCTGAAGATTAAAATGAAAGCCAATGGTTTCTTTAGAAAACTGCAAGCCAAGCCAATTTGTCAGGAGACTGGTATTGGGCAGAAGTACAAATTCCTATCTAGTCTTTTGAATAGCTAATTCAAGTTTGTTTTTGAGAAGAAGAAGAAGAAGAAGAAGAAGAAGAAGAAGAAGAAGGAGAAGGAGAAGGAGAAGGAGAAGGAGAAGGAGAAGGAGAAGGAGGAGAAGGAGAAGGAGGAGAAGGAGAAGGGGGGACCCTAGTAGCCTTAAAAGCCAAACACTTAAGAACACAGACACACTTGGCCAGCATCACACTATGGCTCCTGTCCACACTTTGTGAAGCTAATTGGAGGCCCTAGTTTGTAAGTGCTCTGCATGCAGAATGGTTCTCAGGCCATAAACATATGTTCTTTTTGTGCATCTAGTGTGAGTCTGGCATCAGTTGTGATAGCTAGAGGAAGTGAGCAAGAACAAAAAGTGTGTACTTACTGTAAGGGACACATTCATATTGGACTTCGAGGTATTTGTATGTTCCAGGACAAGGATCAGGAAACACATCTGACCCAGTAACTACTATACATTGGGTTCTGTTGTTGCACCTGTAACAGAAGAGGGGAAGTAAGCAGATTAACTTTAAAACGGGAATTAATTTACAAAGTTTACAGCAACCATGGTTAGGAGACTGGAATCAGATCTACACCAAGAGGATACAACACTTTGAAAAGGTTTTGAAAACAGTATATGGAATGTCTCCTGGGCTCAAACAGTTGTCAAAACCATTATAAAGCAGTAGTGTAGATCCTACCTGGGTAAGGTTACATCTGTTTTTGGCATGGGCTACAGGTTGTCTTTATTTATTGTGGAAGTACTTCACTATATTTTGGTTCAAGCTTGTAATAATTTGGCAGACAATTGGTGAATAGATGAACTTTTATTATTGTTATTTTTATTAGTGTAGGAATTGTAGAAAGTAGAAGCTGTGTTCATAGAGACTAAAGATATATTTTAGTTATTTTAGTTATTTCAGTTATTAATATGCCACCCTTTTGTTTGGCAACACACACACACCCATTAACAACAATCACAAAACGATTATGATATGCAAACTAAATAACAAATCAGGAGGAAGCAGCAGCAGCAGCAAGAAAGTAGCAGAATTGTCAGCAAACCTAAAAGTCATCTTAGAAACATACTGAAAAATCTGGCTAGCTTACTTCTGAAGAGACATCAGGTTCAGTGCCAAATAACCTCTTTGGGGAGTAATTTCACAGGCAGGGCACTATATCTGAAAGGATCTTCTCTCTGGTTTGTCGGTTTAATTCATGTTATTTTACCTTATTTTTGTACAAGAAATCAAGCCACTACTAACAGTGAAATGCTATACATGTCTACTTAGAAGTAAGCCCCATTCTATCCAATGGTACTTACTTTCAGGTAAGTGTGTATAGGACTGCATTTAAAAGAAAGAAATACTTCTTAAAGAGAATGCTGTAAAATAAAGTAAAGCAAAAGGTATCCATCTAGCTAAAATTTAAGTCCCATTTATTTTAATAGGAGCATTAACTACATTGGTTAATGTTCCCATTCCTAGGCATTTTTACTCAGACGTAACTCTCAATGTGGTCAATGAGACTTATTATCATGTCAGTGTGACTACGACTGCAGTCCATTAAAAATCAATGAGATATTAAAATATTTTTCAGCTGGATTATGTTAAAAAAAAAACACCTGTCCACAATCCACCTATAGCTAGAACAGTGGACAACAATCCATTTCCCATAAAATCACTCTGATAATCAGAAGCTACTAGATTCGTATCAGTGTGGCAGTTAGCAGACAAATATAACTGAATTTGTACTTTTGATGGCTCAATGTTTTAAAATGAGCTATGATTTTGAATATGGATAGAGCATTACTCGTCAAAACTAAAAAAAAAGAAGTAAAATGAAACTACTTCCAGCCTTTTAATCCGAAAGCAAAGGAAGGAGGGGAGGAGAGTGAAAGGTCAGAAACAGTTTGGTGACTAAAACGAAGAAAGCTTGGCTGATCTCCTGGGTGAGTTCTGTTTGTCAGTAAACTGAAGGAAAGGAAGCCAGATCTTAAAATAATAGTCTAGCCTTTGACTCCAGCCGTATATCAACTCCTGCATTACCAGCACTTCCCACACTACTGAATACCCTTGCACAAGTCAAAGGGATCTGTCTTGTGTCGGGGAGTTTCTGACATCTGTCCTCTGCCAACAGGTGCAAGATCAAGCTGAGCTTCAAATTCATACTGCTATATGAATATTAAAGCCAACCTAACTATAACATTTCAATACGACAAGTGCTCCTAGTAAACCAAATATCAGGAGGCTTTTGTTTAATGATTTTTTTTTTTAAAAAAAAAACGTTTATTTTAATCTTAGTTGTTTACTACAGTTAGCTGCTTTGAACACCATTTTGTTTGGTGGGAAAGCAGGGTAAAAAAAATCAAATAAATAAATAAATCTTTAGAAAGAAACTCAGATTTCAGAATTCAGGAGAATGTCAAGCACAGCAGGAATGATCAGAGTTTCTTGCACAGCAGATAAGGCTGTGGAAATCAATGGTGGATGTCAGGCTGAATGGAGTGCTTATTTATGTCTTTTCCGCCCTTGCAATAAAACTGATGGTGGCCTGTCAGTTCCGTCCAAACCACTGGAGCTAGCACTTCCTCACAAATGGACACAGAATTCTGCCTCCTGAAAATCTTAATTTTTAAAACAAGCTGCTAGCCCTTAATGAGCATGAAGATATGCATGAAAGTGTATGGGCAACGGTTGGTGAAATCTCAGCAATCACAAAGATGGCCAAACAAACTTTTAGTGGTTAAGAAGGCTGATCTGTAGTACCTTATTCTTTTATGCAATTATTAAGATAAGAAAATGTACAGATTTGCATAAATTATACAGTTAATATAATCTGGTGTTTCTGGGAACAGATTTTTTTAAAAAAAAAAATATGCAGACCATCCTGACCAGCAGGAGCTCGCTAACAGCTAATATTGGTAGCAACCACATGTGGACTGTTTCGTTCTATGTTTTTCAATTTTGGGGGGGGGGGGGGGAAATGTCCTATAGACAAATTGCTAATACTAATGTAATTGCATAAACTTCAGCTTTTTGACTCCGAAATGATACTTCAATGTCAGTTGTTATGGAGAGAAAATCAAACAACGTTTCACCTCCTAAATAAATTTAACAGGCACAGTACCTATTTTCTGACTGTGTATTCTGATTGCTAGTATGTGCTAAATTTGCATGCAATCCTTGAGCTCATTGCCAAGTGTCCCTATTTGAATTGCACAGACCTGTTTGCCTCAACTGGGAATAGGATTTGTGTGCCCAGTTTTGAACATCAGCAGGTCAAATGTTCAAAACTGTAAGAGTAACAAATTATTTTCAACCACTCTACCCTGAATTAGGCTGACCATATGAAAAGGAGGACAGGGCTCATATAACTTTAACTGTTGTAGAAAAAAGGGAATTTCAGCCGGTGTCATTTGTATGCAATTAGTTCCTGGTGAAATTCCCTCTTCATCACAACAGTTAAAGGTGCAGGCACTATACTAGAGTGACCCTATACAAAAGAAGGCAGGGCCCCTGCAACTTTAACTGTTGTGATGAAGAGGGAATTGCACCAGGAACTAATTGCATACAAATGACACTGGCTGAAATTCCCTTTTCTCTACAACTGTTAAAGTTATATGAGCCCTGTCCTCCTTTTCATATGGTCAACCTACCCTGAATTATATATGCTATAATTAAAAATAGTGGAAATGCTTATATGGAAAAAAAAGTCCTTACAATTCTCAGAATGCCACGACCAGTATGACTAGTTGGAGAAATGCTAGCAGTTGTAGGATTTTTCTGTCTAAACACGCATAGGATTGTAACCTTAGGCTCTAATCTTATACCCACTTACCTGGGAGTAAACCTAAATCAAAATCAATAGAACTTACTTCTGAAGAGACATGTATAAGATTGCACTGTGAGGGTGAATATGTGGGAGTAAGTCCCTATGTGGGAGTAAGTCCCTTTGAACTCAGTGGAACTTACTTCAGAGTCTACAAGCAAAGGACTGCACTGTTATTTATTTAGTTCAACATTTATATCTTACTTTTCTATGATAAATCATAGCCAGGGCAACCTACACGTTAAAATACAATTCTAACATTAGAATTGTATTTTAAACAATACTATTTGCTAGGTTCACACACTGCTGGAGTTCATAGTATTATTTGCCCCACAGCACATCCTAATATAATCCACTGATCCAATTACAATGAACTACTAGACAGTTTTGATAGACTAATAATTGTGAGTCCCACTTTTTCAAAGTTAGTATAAATTAATATAGTCCTTTGGTCTTTCATTTTTCTAACATAAATCTAAACACATTAGGTTCACTTCGAGAGTGAAATCCCCACTCCCCGCAAAATCTGCTCCATAGGGTCTCCCAACACTCCCTGTACTGCTGATGGAACCCATTCTGTCAGCAGGAGGTGCCAACCTAGAATTTCCAGTATTTTGCATACCTTAATTTGTTTTTCTTTAAATGTGATTAAGAAACTTTCTACATAATTAGGATATAGAGCTATTGACCAAACACACAGCAACAGTTAGACTATTTATATTATCTGTTTTTTGTGTGGTTTTAAAGAATGAAAAAAAGTTTCTGATACAGGACAAAGAATGTTATTTTATTTAAATAAAGAAAAATCTTACCAAACTCTTAACAGCATTTTATTGTGGATGACACAAATGTAGTATATAATTTGCTGTGAACCCAACATTACCATGCAGATAGCAGCCTCCTAACAGTTATTGTAAACAACCATATATAATTAGTCTATGGTAACCCCCCCCCCTTTATCCTCTCTCTCTCTCTCTCTCTCTCTCTCTCTCTCTCTCTCTCTCTCTCTGATACTGGAAATATATTTCTAGAAATCCAGAATCATGTATCAATAAGATGGCCAGTTATCCTTTATTTACTAGTCCTTATTCCACAGGATCACAGTCAACAATACTTAATTTTGGATAAATGTTCTTAAATTCCTGTGCTTCTAAGGAATACATATAAAGTTCTTTTCGTCAGGGGAATATAATTTCCAACTATTGCAAAAGTAGAGACAGGTGATATGCACAAACTATGCTGTAAATGTATCTATTAGGAATCCCAGTTCTCTATAAATGAAGCCTATGTACACACAAACATCTCAGCACTACCTGTTTCGTGAGGAAAATGCAGGTCATTTAGATTGTAATAAAAGAAGCAAATGTCTAGATAATGGCCAGGGTTCTATAATGTACTCACTGCCTTTTTTAAAAAAATAGTTAGAGCCAATGCAGATTTGTTTTATGTTATTTATATTTAAACATTTTAATATATATTTTTCTTATCAGAGTGTTTTTCCATATCTATATATTTATAGATACATAGGTTCAATTAAGCTGCTGCAGAGATAGCACTGAGGGAAATCTGAAATCAAACATGGCCAGCTAATTAACAGCTTCAAGGAGATGATGAACTTTGCTCACCTCATTTGAATGATTGTGCAAATGCAGGCTGGGCTCCTCTTCACACATCAGTTGAAGAGATCCAAGAAAATAGAGGGAAAAAATAGCAGAGGCAATTTTGCCTCTTTCAACTACTACTACATTTGCCCACTTCCTGTTTATCCCTGTGTACTGTGCGAGTTCGTCCTCGTGCACTTGGCTTTAAAAGCAGCCCTTGCTTCCATTCTAATTTGTTTGTGTTCCTGCTGTAATCTCGACTTGTACAATTCCCAACAAATTGCTTTTGCTCTTCTTTTGATTATCTTATGCTCATTATTACACTTTACCAAGTGAAAAGTATGGAGATGAGATTCCATGTGTAATCTATTTGTGTGAGGTGTTTTAATCAATGGTCTTGCTCTGCTGATTAAGCAGAGGCTTCTGTTTTGGCAAGATAACATTAGTTTCTCCTGTCATGCTCCAAAAGCCATTGGGAATCTTCAGCAGATCATTAGATATGCTACAATAAAGCTTTGGTACATTCCCTTTTCTTCCTTAAATTACTTCTTCACTGTCCTATCATTCCCTGTCACCACTGGCACTGCATTATTATTACAGCTCCCCTGAAACTTGCACTAGAGCGATGTCTCCAGGCCATAGGATGCCATTTTCAATTGAGGCTTCTGCTTGAAAATATAAATTAAGAAAATTTCATTATCTCCTGCCAGGGGCCATTATTCACCACTGTTCTAGGGAAGATTAAAAATGCAAAATCTACAGTCTTGAACAAATACTCCAGCATTAAATTGAAAAGCTTGGTATATAATGACAGGGCCAGTACATTGAAAATAGCTAGAAGTAATACTGAATGAGGAAACACTGCACGTTGGAATGTTTTTACAGATCACGTGGTGCAGGCAAAATGCAGTGGGAGGAGATGGGCAAAGTAGAGGGAACTCTTCTTACATTAGACATGTGAATGCCAATAGGATCCTAATCCAATCTAACCCATTTGTTATACTGCCTTTAAATTAGCTGAATTGTTGTGCCTTCATCCAGAGGACTTTGGGAATTGTGTTTTGTGAGGATGTCGATCTGACTCCAATTCAAAAAAGAAGTACAATTCCCCTGATTTCATTAATGTAAAATATATTTAAATTGGTTTTGTACAATAGTTTGCAATACACAGCAATCACCATTTTCGGAACATGCATACATGTATCTAGTGGATAGGCCAGGAAACAATGTACCGCTACATACAGCTGTAGACAATGTTTTGTGGATTATTAAGCTATTGATTAACTAGACTGCCTTCATTTTTATGGAAAGTAGCCAACAACTGCTAGTATTTGCCTGGCAGGCAGACATTCAGCAGATAAAGGTTTCTCTGCCTCTTTCTATCTTCAAAAAATGGGTACAAAATGCCAGAATCATTGAGTTTCTGAATTGCCATGCTAGACACCCTGCTAGAAAAAGTGGCAATCCTATTTAATTTAGAACATTTCTATACCGCTTCCCATTTCAAAAACCCTGAAGCACTTCACAACGTATTACAAAACAATACACCACAAAGAGCATAATGGCATTTAGATAGGCAAATGGTTGGGAAAAGCCAGGGCAAACAAATACGTTTTTATGAGCAATTGTTGAAAGCACATGATCATCAGTGCCTGACATATCAGAGATGTGAGGTCGTTCCAGAGTGTGGCTTGTTCCACAGTTGCTGCCAGATGAGACTCTGCAGTATGTGGTGCAGGCAGCAAGTCCTCCCCTGAAGATCATAGTGGTCTAAAGGATCTATATAAGGGGAGACGAGCTTTCAGGTAACCTGGTCCTAAATAGATTAGGGCTTTATATGTCAATAATAATAGGTTGAACTTGGCTCAGTAGCAAACTGGCAGGCAGTGTTGCACTAGCATAGGTGTCGTATATACATGGCAAGGCACTCCGTTCAACAGCCTGGCCACATCATTCTGCCCTAGCTGCATTTTCCAAAAACGCCTTAGGGCAGCCCCACCTAGAGAGTGTTACAGTAGTCCAGTCTCAAGGCTACAAGGCATAGATCACAGGGATTAAGCTATTCCTGTTAAGGAATAGACACAGTTGATGTACCTGCCTTGTAAAAGGCGCTTGGGCGTTTAATGACAAGGATGACTCTAGGAACACCCCAAACTGCATCTCCATTCTTTCAAAGGGAGTGCAACCCCATCCAGAACAGGTAAACGCCTTAATTCACAGACTCATTAACCACTTACCCATAGTGCCTCCATCTTATCAGGATGCAGCTTCAGTTGATTGGCTGTCATCCAGCCCATCACTGTGTCTAAACACCAGACCAGGTTTTGCATGGTTCTCCTGATTCAGATGTAATGGAGAAATAAAGCTGAGTGCCATCAGTGTACTGGTGACATCTTGCCCCCAAACTTATATATTAAATAGGACTGGGGGGGGGGGACACGGTACCTTGTGGCACCCCACAGCATAATTGGTGGGGGGGAGGTACAGACACAGCCAATGTTACTGTCTGGACACTACCCTGCAGATAGGAGTGAAACTACTGTAAAAGAGTGCCCCCAATTCTCAACCCACAGAGCCATTCCAGGAGCAAACCATAGTCAATGGTATCAAAAATCCACTGAAAGATTGAGTAAGAATAATACAGTTGCACTCCTTCTGTCCCTCTCCTAATTAAGGTAATCCATAAGGATGATCAAAGGCAATTCGGTCCCATATCTAGGCCACAATCCAGAATGGAAGAAGTCTAGATAATCAGTATCCTTCAATAATGTTTGCAGCTGCTTCACCATTACCCTGTCAAGCACCTTGCCCCAAAAGGGGTATTAGTGATTGGGTGATAATTTTTATAAATCTCTAGATCCAGTGAAAGCTTTTTTAGAATTGGTGGCACCACTGCCTCTTTAAGGGAAGAAGACACCACTCCCTCATGTAATTATGCGTTTGCCACTCCCTGAACCCATCTGGCCAACACCCCCTCGGCTAGTTCAAATCAGCCATGATGGGGAAAGGTCAAGAGGGCACGTGGTCGGCCAAACCGATGCAAGTGTCTTGTCCAAATCCTCAGGCCACAATAGCTGGAACTGAACCCTGAAAACTGTACAAGGAATATTGGACACCTCACCTGTTATAATAGAAGCATTACGATTATTATGAAGACAGGCAATTTTATCCTTGAAGTCCCTTGCAAACTTGTTACAACAGGCCTTCAAGGGTTCCAACATAACATTCACTGGTATTAATGCCACTAGGAACTGGCGACTAACAATTATAGAATGGCTGGATCCTAGCAGGTTCCTGGAAGGAAAGCTTGCTGTCCATGTCTGCACCCCACAGCCATCTGCATCTCCCAAAGAGTTTACCTCAGTATCCAAGCCAATAAGGACTTACAATTCACGTGTTATGAAAGCTCACTCAGGGCCAAAAAACATTACTTTAAATCTATGTCTAGCAGCTACACCTTTTTATTTTTAGTCAAGAGTAGGTACAGGGTCCTCAATTCAGGTCTTAAAGGAACCCTCACTTCCTATTCTGGAGTAAAAATGAAAAGAGAAAAGAAAAAGAGGAAATGCATAGATGCTAGACACGTATTTAAAGTAATGTCTATTTTGGCCCTAAAACACTAGCTCCAGAACCATTAGAAGTAACCTAAAGCACCATAAGGGATCACGGCCACAACAGCAGGTCCTGCGTCTAAACCAACATTTTTTAACAATGCAGGAGAAATGGAGATATAGATTTCTTTAAATATATAATAATTAATGATTTCTTGAACTTTATTAATTACTAAATAAACAGAACATTAGGAAACTAAAATGAAGTGCAATTATATGGCAAAGGAGGTATTCCACAGTAACGATTCCATTTGTCATAATTAATGTAGTAAGTAATGCTTCTGGCAGATATTTTTAAATGCAATACAAATAATAGTTTAAAAAAACAGTCATTTTTTGTGTTTCTATTGGTTGGATCCGTAAAATCAATCAAGGGATACAAAATAATTTAAAAGCAAATATTTTAATTGCATATCCACATGCAACAACTGTATGTATTTTCTGCAAACAGAATCCAAGGGACACCATCCATCAAGCACCACAGAACAGCATTATCAAGAGACATTTAAATGAATGATGTGTGTGCACAATGATGTCAGCTTAGATCCAATAAAACATAAGCAGAACTCTGGCCTCACAACAAGACTTTATTGCCTGTTCTTGCTCACTATGGCCACATTTACCCCAAGAAAAGCTGCTCTTAAGGTGAAGAGAGACCATCAGGAAAGGTGTGGAATATGACATGGAGGAGGGGCTGCAGCAGAAGGGGGAATCCGAAGAAATAAACTATTTTGTATGCACTGAACTGCTTGTCCATTCAGGCAAAGCACCTTTGTGTCTAAGCCAGTTCGAAGGTACGACTGTTGAAGCAGGATAGGTGTTGAAGATTCCACCCTGATGTAAAATAAGAAAATTGGTTAGATCCCAAAGCAAAACTTCATCCTTTTGCTGACCATTTTCAGTAGATAATTTGCTTGGCTCTCCAATACGCTTCCTAAAAGCAACATTATCAGATTTCTATTCATCTCAATTTACAGCCTAATAAATACTAAGCTAAGTTCAGCACACCACATTCTGTGATCAACTCTGTACTAAGCTGCTAATGTTAAAAAGAAAACTGTTTAGACAGGGAAAAAAATCCTACAATTCTCAGTGTTCCCCAGCCAGCCATGCCACCACTGAAAAGGCCCTGAAGGATTTTCCCTCCTCTCCCACCCAAACAATCTTTGAAGTATCACCTAGGAAAGACCCTCTAAAGCAGATCTTAAAGACTGGGCAAAGTCATGAAAGAGATGGAAATCCTTCAAATGTTGTTGGAGAACTTCTGCCTTATCAAGACTTGCACCATAACCTAAAGACATCTGTTTGCAAACAAGTTGTTTTTGTTTTTCCAAGTAAATTCCACCCGAAAGAAAACTGAACAAATATGTTAGGCTCAGGGCATTCAACAATACATGCATCCTGGGTGGAAATATTCCTTTTAAACACTGGATTGAATCCACAGCTGTGCTACACCTTTCTAGTTTCGATTTGTCACTGCAGTCCCCTGTGCCTCCCCAAAAGCCTCTGGGACATCAGAAAAGGCCTGGGATATGACACAGGAAGTTGCAATAGAAGAGGGGTATTAGCAACCATTAGGCAAGAGGCATCTTATGCAAGCAGAACTCTGCTTTTGCATATTGATCATACCTGATTTTTACTCACTCTCTGGAGAGGTTTTCAGGTGGATCTCACACATCTGGGATCAGGTGGGGGGAAAGCTTCCAGTTCAAAGAACACAATTGGAAGAAATATTAAGCACAGTACTCTGCATTTTAGAAATTAAGCAGCTGATTAGAGTGTGAATATGAACAAAAGCCAAATACTCAAACTTGTTCCAGAAGAATTCTGCTATGAAATTTTGGCAAAGAAAAATCCTGTGTAAACGTAACACTCAAAACGTACACAAGAGTTTTCCAACAAGAATGCAATGCATGGTAAGAAATGCATAACTAGTATTTTTCTTATCCCAAAGATACCAGTTATGGTCCAAAAAGTTACACAAGTCCTCTTGAACACCTGAGGAGACTTGTGTTTCTCAAATAACAACCTCCTTCCTACTAGACAGCCCCCTTTTAAAATTCAGGAAAGTTTTGAAGTAGTGTGCAATATGCCAAGAGATAGCCTACTGTTAAACTGGGGGAGGGGGGAGGGAAAGATAAAATTCTACTGGATACTATCAAGACTTCCAGTGGTACCTAAAGTAACTCTTTGAATTCCAGCCACTATGAAGAGGAAATTAGTAGGCCACAATTGATGTCAAGGGTAGAAACAGCAGATTTGATGGGAAATACTGGTATGCCTATAATTCGTTTTTTTATCTGCACCTTAGCATTTAATTGCCCATAAAGGGCTTACAAAATTTACAATGTCAGAATGCTTCCCTTGTCCCTTCTTGTTTTAATGTCATTTTCCGATTAATAAATTGTTCCAGGATTTACAATATGAAGAGCATGCAGTTTTTCTTTTCCATAAAGTAATTTGCATAGTTTTTAAATATGACTTAAAGCTGCCTTTAAAAGCTCCTTTAATTAGCGAAATAAGCAATTTTTAAAACAGCACCAGTAATTTGTTAATAAAGCTTCTGATACGTTAGAAGCCTTGATAATTCTGAGCAATTTTACAAGACCTTTGGGTCAGTTTAATGCAAATTAGGCCTGACTCGCTCGAAGTCTTATTAATCCAGCCCAACTTTCTTGTTTGCAGAAATGCACATTCAACATAAAACTGGCTTCATTTTAGGAGCAAAATAAGGCATATTTATTTACAGAGAGAGACCACTGAGACCCCCTTAATTTCAAAGGGTCATCATGTCTCAACATAATGCAGGGATAATGTTATCACAGATACATACAGTGAATAAATGTGGATATACTTATTTATTTAAACATTTATAGGATGCCTAGAGTTTCAAAACTTCTCCTTGGATAATTACAATGCATCTATATATATTGGGGCCAGTGTCAATTAGGACCAATTACTTATGAAAATGTTCACCCACTGCAGTTTTCACATACAGAAACAATCACTTCCCATTTGACAAGGGAAATGGGAAATCGCTATGGGATGTCCTAGTTAAGATTTAAATTAGCAAGAAACTTGTTACCAGGCCATATAGAAGATACAGCATAATAAGACATGACCTTGCAGAACCTTGGAGGCTTTTTGAGTTCTCCCCACCCCAACCTGTTAATTATCTGCAAAAGTTACCAGCCCTTTTGTGGCAGGTTGTTTTTCTTTCAGATGTGGGGGGAGAAGGGGAGGGGGCTTTTAAATATTTAATTAGTCGCATGATAGGAGGATAGTTGCACACGCCAAGCACTTCAATTCTCAGAACGTGTTCCTCCGAAGTACGCCCAAATTTAGATCGGTCATCGCAAACCTCTGATGCTTATAATTATTTATTCCTTACTTTTCACCCTCATGGCTCTGGGTTTTCCTAAATGGCTCTTCTAGCCCATTAATTGCTCTCTTGGAGTATTACAATCAGTAATTATGCGGGACGAGGAGAATCAACATACAAACCTGTGTGTGCAGGGGGAGTTGATTCTTATAAGCAAATCTATTTCATATATTTATTTTTTGTGAAGTTTCGGGCGGAGGGGGGGGAAATCTCATTTTGGAGTCCATTTGCCAATGTTGTTTATCTGCATAATATTTATAAGCATTGTAGCACATTGCAATATACAGTGAAACAGAACTTTAAAAGCCACTGGGACCGTAAGATGACTAATTTGAAGCCATTCCCTAACGTTCTGAATTTCTTTCCTTTCGTTCTCCCTTCCCCCTTTTTTTGTGTACTGATTAGCTTGCAATCTGAGACCGGCATGAATCTTCCCCTGCCCTCCCACCCACACCTTTTAAGTAACTTTACATTCATGGCTTTAAAAGTATAAATGTCAAACTGGCGACTAATAACTAAATGAAAGGCTTTTGATTTTGATCTATTGATTTCCCTACCCATTTCTCCCCCTCCCCCATGTGATTTAAAACATGCGACAGAAGTGATATCCCCTTGGAAGGGTCTTTAATCAACTCAGTACCAGTGATGTTGTTTTCTATTAAAATGTATCTCTGAAGTTTGTGCTACTGTGTGTGGGTATTTTTTTTTCTTTGAGAGAAGTTGGATGCCATAAAAGAACTGTTATTCATCAGCCACAGTGGTGTCTGGGTATAATTAGCATCTGGAAAGTTTGTAATGCTTCTAGGTATAACATTTCCTCTGAAAATGTGTCTTTTCTCTCTTGCAACTCAAGGGAGCTTCATCTTGGAGGAAGAGGCAAGGTAGGTTGCTTCTCTGAATGTGTTCTGCTAGAATTTGCATGCTCAATCCACAATGAACAGCCAATTTGTGCTCAAAATCAATCAAGTCTTTGGAAATAGGAATTTGGTGCCCCCTCTTCCCAGACAAGCAAGTTAAGAAGCATATGAGCAGATCTGCTGGCCCAACTCTTATCAGCTCCCAGCTAATCTTTAATCAAGTCAGAAATATTCATAATCTAATCCTTTTATCAAATTGCCTACACTGCAAGAGCTTCATGTGTTTGCACAATTAAAACCCCTACGTTTGCAAGACATAATGCTGCATTACATGGGACGCAAATCCTTTCCTATTGAAAATAAATGCTGGGTTGACAGCAGGAAGCGGCTGATAAGAAAGCAACAAGGCATTGCTGATGGCATTCATGATAACTGAACACTAACTCATACACGTTTAGTCTTACAGCATGTTACCCAAAGTGCTCTTTAAAAAGGTGGGACTTCACTGAGGGATCTTTACTTTGTATCTAAGTAACAAAGGCAAATAAATTATCTAAGAATGCTAAGTATGCAGAGTAAATGACAGTTTTTCAACCTATCTGCCATACTGGCAGTGCAATAATGGACTTGGAAGGCTGATACATTTGAAATGAGAAATCAGCTACAGATCTGGAAGCATATTTGTTTCACTGAGTTCACCACCTGAAAGTTAACATCGTGTGTGCGTGTAAGTGGTAGTTCTTTTTGAATAAGAGAAAAATGTACCCTGCCTGCCTCACTGCTGCCCTCAAAACTGGGGCTTATATATATAAGCCCCAGTTTTGAGGGCAGCAGTTTGATTTATGCTGAAACAATAGCTTTGCAAAGCTTGTAAAATGCCTAGATTAAAGACATGTTCAATATCATGATCCCCTTTATGTAGAAACCACAGCAAGAAAGCAATACTGCAAATGCTAAAGAGCAAGGTCAAAGATAAGACTTGCACCAACCGTCACTAATAAAGCAATATGGATGTTTTTATGCTTACAGTGTATACATCTAAGATAAACTGTAGCTCAGATAAATTCACTTCATCTCCCCCATTTGTAATAAGGACAATAAAACTGCCATCATATACACACTTACTTGGAAGAAAATCCCACTGAAGTCAACGGGACTTACTTCCGAGTAGGGATGTGCACTGACCCCCCGGATCGGATCGGATAGCGGATCGGAATCGGACCTGAGGGGTCGGATCGGATCGGATCGGATCGGAGGCTGGTCGGATCGGATCGGACCAGATGTCCGATCCGGATCGGACGCCATTTTGAATGCTTTTTCCCATAGCCAAGTATTGTTTTACAAAAACGCCTATAACTTTTTCATTTTTAAAGATAGAAGGATGAAACTTGGGCACATTGTAGACTGGTTAGGGGTAGTTATCTGTGAGAAATTTCAGAAAGATTGGTGCATGCATTTTGTGGCAATTAATTTTTTAATAAATACCCAGGAATGCCTATAACTTTGTCATTTTTAAAGTTACACACATGAAACTTTGCCACATTGTAGGGGGTACCTTGGGACCTATGTGTGTGAAATTTCAGAAACGTAGGTGCTTGTCTTGTGTGGCAATTAATTTTTAGAAAAATGGGTAGTAGTGGGGTAAATACAGTTACGCCTCCCATTTTTTTATTTTTGAAGATACAAACAGGAAACTTGGGCACATTACAGGTACCACTTGCCTTGATATGTGTGTGAAATTTCAGAAACATTGGAGCTTTCCTTGTGTGGCAATTAATTTTTGAAACAATGAGGAAAGAAACACCTATAACTTTGTCATTTTTAAAGTTACACACATGAAACTTTGCCACATTGTAGGTGGTACCTTGGGACCCATGTGTGTGAAATTTCGGAAACGTAGGTGCTTGCCTTGTGTGGCAATTAATTTTTTAATAAATACCCAGGAATGCCTATAACTTTGTCATTTTTAAAGTTACACACATGAAACTTTGCCACATTGTAGGCGGTACCTTGGGACCTATGTGTGTGAAATTTCGGAAACGTAGGTGCTTGCCTTGTGTGGCAATTAATTTTAGAAAAATGGGTAGTGGTGGGGTAAATACAGTTACGCCTCCCACTTTTTTATTTTTGAAGATACAAACAGGAAACATGGGCACATTACAGGTACCACTTGGCTTGATATGTGTGTAAAATTTCAGACAGCTGGGTCCAGGCATGTGGTGGCAAGGTATTTTTGAAACAATGAGGAAAGAAACGCCTATAACTTTTTTATTTTAAAAGTTAGAAGTCTGAACATTGCTCACTTTGTAGATGGGTTAGGGGTAGATATGTGTCAGAAATTTCAGAATTATAGGTCCAGGCATTTGATGGCTATGGAATTTTTAAATTACATGTTTCAAAAAAATTTCTACAGAGGCCAGGTCTTCCCCTCCCGCTTCCCGCGAAGAAAAGGAAACACTCTCTCGTCTCGATCCCTTTGATCCTTGCTAGTAGTATCCATTACAGGGCTCGTGTTTCCTTTCCTACTTTCACTTTTCACTTTGTACTCAAGCAGACACGAGCCCTGTAATGGATACTACCAAGGATCAAAGGGATCGAGACCAGAGTGATCCTTCCTTGCACGCATGGCTGCAAAACTCAGCTAGGCTCAGCCGTTCTGCTTGAAAAGTGAAAGTAGGAAAGGAAACACGAGCCCTGTAATGGATACTACTAGCAAGGATCAAAGGGATCGAGACGAGAGAGTGTTTCCTTTTCTTCGTGGGAAGCGGGAGGGGAAGACCTGGCCTCTGTAGAAATTTTTTTGAAACATGTAATTTAAAAATTCCATAGCCATCAAATGCCTGGACCTATAATTCTGAAATTTCTGACACATATCTACCCCTAACCCATCTACAAAGTGAGCAATGTTCAGACTTCTAACTTTTAAAATAAAAAAGTTATAGGCGTTTCTTTCCTCATTGTTTCAAAAATACCTTGCCACCACATGCCTGGACCCAGCTGTCTGAAATTTTACACACATATCAAGCCAAGTGGTACCTGTAATGTGCCCATGTTTCCTGTTTGTATCTTCAAAAATAAAAAAGTGGGAGGCGTAACTGTATTTACCCCACCACTACCCATTTTTCTAAAATTAATTGCCACACAAGGCAAGCACCTACGTTTCCGAAATTTCACACACATAGGTCCCAAGGTACCGCCTACAATGTGGCAAAGTTTCATGTGTGTAACTTTAAAAATGACAAAGTTATAGGCATTCCTGGGTATTTATTAAAAAATTAATTGCCACACAAGGCAAGCACCTACGTTTCCGAAATTTCACACACATGGGTCCCAAGGTACCACCTACAATGTGGCAAAGTTTCATGTGTGTAACTTTAAAAATGACAAAGTTATAGGTGTTTCTTTCCTCATTGTTTCAAAAATTAATTGCCACACAAGGAAAGCTCCAATGTTTCTGAAATTTCACACACATATCAAGGCAAGTGGTACCTGTAATGTGCCCAAGTTTCCTGTTTGTATCTTCAAAAATAAAAAAATGGGAGGCGTAACTGTATTTACCCCACTACTACCCATTTTTCTAAAAATTAATTGCCACACAAGACAAGCACCTACGTTTCTGAAATTTCACACACATAGGTCCCAAGGTACCCCCTACAATGTGGCAAAGTTTCATGTGTGTAACTTTAAAAATGACAAAGTTATAGGCATTCCTGGGTATTTATTAAAAAATTAATTGCCACAAAATGCATGCACCAATCTTTCTGAAATTTCTCACAGATAACTACCCCTAACCAGTCTACAATGTGCCCAAGTTTCATCCTTCTATCTTTAAAAATGAAAAAGTTATAGGCGTTTTTGTAAAACAATACTTGGCTATGGGAAAAAGCATTCAAAATGGCGTCCGATCCGGATCGGACCTCATCGGATCGGATCGGATCGGAGGTTGTCCGGATCGGATCGGATCGGATTTTCCCGATTTTGGGTCGGATCGGATTCGGATCGTGGATCGGATCCGATCCGATGCACACCCCTACTTCCGAGCATAGGATTGCAATGTTAGAAGTCTAATGAGGTAAGGTTCTGACTGTAACCAAACAGGATTCTTTATTATACTTCCTAAAGGTTTTTAATTTCCAGATGATAGTTGTGTAGCATTATCATGTTATGTTTTTAAAATGGCATATGTGCGGTTTCGTATTTTTTTCAAATGTCCAATTGATGTTTCTGTAGCAAGAACATAGTAATGCATTCAGTCTATGTTACAATCTTAAGCTGTATTAACTTCATAGGAGTAACTTGCTTTATAGGCTCAGTTCATCATGACCTATAAAATGTTAGGCAGAAATGCTTTAAATATCTGCTAACACCATGTGCCGGCCTGGGAGTACAAGACAGTGTGCTACGAAGCGGCAAAGACAGTACTCTTCTGAGAAACTAGCACACACTCTTATGTCACTGATATAAACAGGGTAAGCATGTTAAATAATATATAACACAGGAAAAAGTCTTTATAAGCAACTGGAAGGCTGTCTGGGTCTGTTTTAGTTCCCTTTCCCATTATCTTCAAATAGAATTACCCAAATACAGATACACCCATTTTCAAAGGTGGGATTCACATGCAGAAAAAATAAGGACCCTTTTCTATCTTGTGCCTATAACATTCTGTTTTATATTGATAAGAGTATAATATATAAGCCTGGAATTATTTAGGCCTTTTTGAGTCATGATGGCCAATTTATCAAGCAATTAGCTGTGACTTCATTAATGGAGGAAGAACAGATGCACCATAACATCACGCTATTGTTCTTATCCTTGACCCTTAAGTTCTCGCATTTCCGCAGTTTCAGTAATGAAAAACGTCATTAGAACATCTGACTAATTCAAGAGTGGATGGGCTGCATGAACACAAAAATCTATGAAGTTCAATTTTAAAACAAAAACATTTTTTCATATTCTACCACGAAGGCCTAACAGAGACCAAAAGGTCAGGATAATACTTTTATTGTAACCAAAAAATAATTTTGTGTTCTTGTGGTAACCTTTATGAACGCAATGTACAGCAAAGTCACTTTCTAATAATTATAGCATTGTAATCAATTCCATCATCTTGCAATAATCAGTTTCTTAGGAGCCATTTAATTTGTCTTTAATATTTTTTATTTATTTTATTTATTTCCTAAAGCCTAAACTAAAAAGTTCTCTTCAGTTAGACTTAAAAGTCTAACTATATTCTTGTAATTTTAAGTTGCACTCCCATACAGGTTCTCATGTCATTTTTTAAAGTGTCAGTCCTGTTTACTTCATGATGTTCAACAGATTTCCTATAGAGCAATGAACCTCAACAGAAGGCTTTAATTGCCTCACATAGGAAACCACATTACTATTAATTCCACAGCAACCATATAATATAAAAACTATTGCTTTGCAAACTCTAGAGCAATTAGACCTCTCAGCTATTTGGCTAACTCTGCTTCATGATACCCAGTGCAGTTAATTATATTTTTTGATGTTAATAGCCTCTGTCAGTTTCAAGCATAAATCCTCTTTGATGAATATTTAAATTATATTTGAATAAAAATAATCTTGGTTACACTTCCTATTCAGCAGTCATCATAGCTTAATAAAGGACTCTTCCGGAAAGGGCTGAGATAAATGGCTCTACAATCCCAACTACAGGAACCCTAAATCCACTTTACATCTGATTTAGTGGCTACAGTGACCAGTATCGTAATATAATTAGCTATGCTGTGATGGTGAGAGAGAATGGCCTCCTGTACAATTATGTTACTGTCTGTATAAATAATAGTATTGTTGTAAGCTCACTGTATGTTCATTCTGTATATTAAGTCCAGTGGAACATAAATCAAGTTCAGTGGGACTGCCAGGGAGAAATAAGGGTATATCTTGATGAGGATCTAGGATAGTGGGGGTAGTGGAGGGGATGGCCTCTTTAAGTGTTAATTCTGCAATTTCAGGTGACAGCCCCACATTTTTCAGCCAAGGTGAATGGGAGGGGAGGAAGGGAGGTATTAGATTTGCTCTGGGACCAATGCATTATCTCAGGATCCTTGAGGCTTGGCAAAGAACCTAACATGCCACCTGAAGCTCTCTCTTCAAAGAGATTTTTATTAGACTCAATGCCGATTCATACAACCCTTAGATGTGTGTCTGGCCACTTATTTTCAATCAAGGTAGATGTCTTTCATCAGCATATATGTGGTTATTTGAAAGCTCTGGCATGGACAAAAATTGCAATTTACCAGAATGGAGTACTAGGCTGGATAGAAAATATATGGCCAGCAATAAACCTTCTGGCCATCCATGTCAACGCTCAAATCAGAAATATCACAATGCTATATGAAAGAAGCTCTATTAAAATGTATGCAACTCTCATGTATCAAATTCTTAAGGATAAAACTTTGTCAACCCAATTGTTGTCAAGAAGAAATTATTAATGTCATGATTTGCAAGCAGTCTACGAGTTTATTTATTCATCTCTCCTCTAAGTATTAGATTAACTCTTATTTACTGTTTTGAAAGACAGCAGTAAAAACTGCTGTGATTATTTTTAATCCACTTGATTACATATCAGATTTAATCTAGAAATTTAGCACAACTGCACCAGAACACATTGAAAGTGTGGATTAAAATTTCCAATGACCTGGTTCATTCTGAATACTTTTTGTTCAACGCAATTGGGTTTTTTTCTGTTAAAGAATCAAATAGTCCATCACTGAATTAATATTTTTTAAAAGATAATAAAACAAAAAGATTCTATAGTAAAATTAATTTTAAATCTGGGCTGAAAATTACCCCAAAGGGTGGGAAAACTCTGTTAAAGGATTTCCTCCCCAGTCCATCTAATCATGAGTGTGATTTTATTTCTTCATTAGCAAAAATATCATTGTACAGAATTTTTCCAATTTTTGCATGTATTAATAATTCTGCGCCACTAATAGCAGAATCTTGTCTACAGTGAATCTCACTGCGTTCATGGGATAGAAGCCTAAGAGTATGACTTATGGGATAACACTGCATTTTAGTGAGACATGATAAAATGCAGTTGCTATGAGCTACAAATGATAAAGTAGTAGCTTTAGTCAAGACACTCTTAATCTAAGCTCGGACCTACCTTGCAGAGTTGTTGTTAAGGATAACAACAATTTCAAATCAAATGTTATTGTTTAATCAAAAGGGCAATTAACAGTACTAATAAAAGAAAAGAGCATTAAATACTAAAGTGCTGCATAAGTGTTAAATGTGATTCAACATTGCTCACGTAACTTGTCCATTTCTTTCCTTTGTGACTTAAAGTGAATTCACAAAATGTAGCCAATGTTAAAAGCTGATCTTAAATAGGAAGAACTCCTCAAACACCCCTCTGACTACAAATTTACTCTTTGAGATGAATGTGCAGAAAGAATGCCTATGTCTGTGAGTCCACTTTGAAGCCAGCTCTAAATAAAGGAATGTCTAAGAGAGAGTGTCTGGCTCTGATAATCATGTACAGTAGAGGTTTGTCAAGTATCTTTCAGATTCTGGTACTGAAAGCCAATGATGTGCCAAAGGAAAATAAGGACCTGATATTTGAGATCAGTCATTTACAATGACAGCTTTGATGCACATTCATTCAGGGAATGCACTCATCCAAACTGGTATCTGATATGTGACAATCAATACAATCACTTTTGGGGCACAGAAAGAGCACCAAGTATCCAAAGTGCAGAGTGAAAAAGAAATAGAAAAATGCAGGTTGCAGTTGACTATATGACACTTTTCACACAGAACACCTTTTTAAAAATGGGAGACGCCTCAATCTGCAGAAGAAGCAGATGCTGCATTGACATGAAATCTGATAAACCAGAAACATTTCCATTCTTAAGCCTGGAAAAAAATCCCACCCCTAAAAGGGTGGCTTCGTTATCAATAACACAGTGCCTTCTGGATTAGAAAGATGGAGATAAAGCATTTTAAACTGATGTTAAGAAATACAATTTTAATGTTGTATCGTCGAGAACTTTTACACAGCCAGTTTTTGGATGCTGTCAGAAGGCATATATGGCAAGACTCTTCAAAATGATTCTCAGTAGGGGGCACTGTAATGAAATAATGTAGCAGGGAAACCATTTTCTCAAACTGGTCTACGCTTTCGGCCCATGCAGACCTGAGGCTTAAGGGGCCAAAGCAATTCAAGATGATGAGATTAATCAGATGAGATGGGTGATTTCCCCGTCCAACTGTCCAAGGCTGTGGGCTCTAGTGAAAGGCTTTCCTTTATTCATTATGGTTAGAAAGAAGAGGGGCAGCCTTGTTTTCACTTGAAAGGAAGCTCATCTGATATTCCTGCATTTTTTTGAGGTCTGACAAGCAGGGGAATACACGTAATGCTCACAGGATGGGGTCTGATCAGAAAGGTAATTTATTTTTGTTTTGTTTTTTCATCCATGCGTCACTCATGTTGGCAAAAGGAATTCAAAACATCATTTGTCAGAAGGTACTTGATTGCCGGAGAACATCTCCATTTCCTGTCCCTTGCTTCTCTCAAATAAATGGTCTTTTTAGTCCTCATCCGTTTTAAGACAACAAAAAGGAAAGGAGGTCTCAAATTAAGGGTCTACACATTTTAAATAGCCCTGCTCGCTAACCTACAAATAGAAAGGTCAGGAGAGTGATGCAAGTAAACAGCTCGTGTACTACTTTGACTTCAGCACAGCTGTGTTCTGTGAAAAATGAATGAGTGACACAAGAAGGGGGGAGGAGCACTGCCATTTGAAAATACAGCGTAGTGTGAAGTCATTAACTAGCATGATACACCTAGTCAACTAGAATCAGTACACTAATTCAAGCTATTAGTTTTAGTGCTGATTCTATCATTTGTTAGGGAACACATTATTTTTTAATACGCCCATGTTATACCATTGAGCAAAAATTAAAACAAGTGTTGCCTATGTGGCTTTTCTCTGCCAGTGTCAGTTTAGGGAACTAAACTTCTGGATCACTACTGGACAACGACAATGACAATAGATTCTTACACGTGTTTACAGCAACACAGAATAATACCACCTGATATTGAAATGGGGTCTTTTCTTGAGAACAGATTATAGACAAAAACATACTACAACCTTGCAGATAATTATTGTTGTTCAGTCATGCAGCCATACACATGCAATGGAGTATCTTTGTTGGCTGATGCAAGGGGAAGAGTTTGGTAAGCTCATTAAACTCTATTTCCCACAGGTGACAATAGGAATCTTGTGCACAAGCCGTGCTCTGAGACACAATCAGAACAAGAAACACAATCCAGCCAAAACTGAACACTGTTAAGTCCCAATGGCTTCATCTGAAGAGGTTTAAGAACATGCTTAATTCTACCATTTAAATAAATGTGACCTAAAAGTGCTTTAAATATGACTGAATTGTGTACTGACTGGAATATTTTCGTTTCTCACAAGTGTCAGAGAGTGGGAAGAGAGAAAACATTCTGCATCTAGCTAGAAGCCTAAAGTGGAATGAAAATAAGTGACCAAATGCAAGTGTACTGTTATTAAAAAGAATCACCTATCAATAAATGCTCACATGTGTTTTTGTTGTTGGGTAAAGATATAACTAATCAAAATTCAGGCAGTTTTGAAAAGTAGACACAGAAGCTTATGTTCAGATATAATGCTAATAAACAATGGTTCAGCATTATACGAATAAGCCTCAAGCTCATGTTCTCCCACCTTCCCTATCCTCTTCTGGAACAGCTATACAATCAGATGCTTTCAATTTAAATTAACCACAGTTTAGCATCACATCTAAACCTTTACCTTTGGTTAAACTCGACTATGGTTTATTAAAAAAAATACAGCTTCATTAACCATGGTTCGAAGTTGGCTTGTTTTGGTAAACCACAATTAAGACTTGCCAGTTTGTCCGGGTTTAAACATAATTCTGAAATGATTAATTAATTAAAAATGGAAGCCAAAACTTCTCTCTTTGCAGCTGTGCTGGAAGAGGAAGCATGCAAGTTTGAAGCTTATTCATGTAACGATAAACAATAATTTTGCGTTACGTCAAAAATGTAGCTGTTGAAAATTCACAATTTTGGGATCTCATTGTACTGATTTTTATAAACTGTTTCTGGCTTTTAATTGTAGTGCAGTTTAACTGCAGGAAGCAATACTACATAAATTATTAGTAATGATCTAATGGTACTGCCATCTATTGATTTTCTCCAATTCAAAATTATGTGGCTTACTTGAATCTGCACTTTTCCAAACATTTAAAAAACAAAACGAAACACACACACACACACAACTATATAAAGTTCAGGCAAAATATTTTTTTTGCCATAAAAGCTTAAGAGTACTGACATTTCAGTTCCATATTTGACCAGCTCCACTCGTTATCACTGCTGTATTGTGATCCAACGCAGTGTCCTCAAATCTGCATTAAAGCAAAATGTGGCCTTTCCAAAAATATGGAGATAGTTTTAATAAATTCTTCCATGGTGATCATAGCGATTGACCACTCTGTGGACAATTTATAAAAATAGTTAAGGATTTCTAATCTGTACTCAAAGAGGGAGAGAGAAAAAAACAGTGGGATGGTTTTAGGTCTGCCTGATGCCATCCCCCCACGCTGTTTCAAGCACAGTTTGCAAGACTTTATAAATGGTGATAAAGATAAAGCACTGGCAAGATGTGTTTTAAGAGCAGCTACTCTCATAGTGTAATCCTGTGGATGTTTACTCAGAAGTAAGTCCCAATGAGCTCAATGGTACTCTCAGGTAAAAAGTGTATAGAACTGCAGCATCAATGTATTTACTTAGTGTGAATGTTTAGAAACTACTTAAAAAGGCAGCAGAAAACTTCTGAGTAGGTGTTTGACCTCCCAAATGACAAGGATACAGCAACATTTCAAACGGATAAAATGTTTCTGTCTCCTTGTAGTCAACTTCTTGCTCTCTTGCTTTTAACACAGAGAAACGTAAAGAAGAAGATGTTCAAACGGTCTTGCTAGTGGCTTTCTTTCAGTTTTTCTAGATAAAAATGATTAGGATATGTGAATATTTTTTTCCAGGAGATGGGGGAAAATAGATTGAATCTTTACTAGGGTGTATAAACACATTTAATTCTATATCAAATAGATTTATTTTCTGTAGTATACTGCCGCCGCCGTTTCTTTTACCTTTGTGTCATAATTTTGTAGGCATCAGGGAGGAAACATTCTGTGTTCTCCATTTGGAAAGGGTCTGCATCACAAATCTTGTCATCTGTCCGTCCATAATTAGCACTCTCTATCATAATGACATCACTTCCTGGACACCGAAGATCAATGGAGTAGCCCTCACAGGACAGTTCTCTCCTTACTAAACCAAACGGTAATGCTGCTCGACTGAAACCTAAAAAGAAATGAGAAAACATATTAAATAATAAAATTGCTACTATTCATATAGATGGGGGGTGAACTCTTAAGATCCACAGCATCTGAAATTATAAGAGCATTTTTCTAGGTACAGCATTCATGGAAATGTTTGTGTCCACTAATTCAAGCTGGATTCATCTATGTACGAATCACGTGGAATCCTGTATGTGGAAGAGATCTCATGGGGCAACTAATCATCCAATTCACACCAATCCTGAGTCATATTTAAATGTTACTACTATTCAGAAAACATCAGCAAATAAATACATGGTTGGAGTTCATGAAAGTTACAAAACTCAGAGCCTATAGGAAATGGCCAAGTGAAAACAGGGAGCCTATCTACACTACTGCTTTAAAACGGTTTATAACAACTCACCAGTCTTCAAGAATTTAAAAGAGCTATAAAGACTAATCTCTTCTGGCAGGCCTACCCAGATGAATTTTAAGTTGTTTTATTGGTGTTTTATTGGTATTTTAATGATGTATTGGTTTTATGTGCTTTTAATCAGTTTTGTGTATTTCATGTTTGATGTTGTTTCCCACCTCGATCCGGAGGGAGAGGCGGGTAATAAATAAATTTATTATTATTATATAAGTCAAATTCCACATGGACAATGAATTGAATTTTCACATTAACTATGGAAAGGCGGCTAAGTGGCTGGGTCATTTTTTGGCAAGCTGGTTTACAACTATGCTTACAACCATGAGCCATGGTTAACTAGCTCTACTTTGTGTTGGAACTAATTCAATTATTTTCAACAGATGTTTATGGTCGGGTTTCTTCATCTCCGTGACTGGGTCAACCTTTGAATCTACTTCATTTTAAAACTGAGTACTTGCAACAAGTCCTATTTATTTTTCCTTCTCTACCCCACCCCCACCTTACTATCAAACCTACAACAGTCTGCAATGTTTATATAGCAAGCCCTCACACAGCTTTCCTTACCCCCTGCCTCAAAATAACAGAGAAGCTGGGCACCTACCTGTGAAAAAACAATAAAACATAACAGGCTTAATAAATTCTGTAACCTAAAACCAGAGTGTGCCTTAATCTTTGTCCAGTTTCTTTTCTCCTTTCATCTCAGATTCCTTGTGCCCACGTATGAATATCTTGCTCAAATTCTCACATCTATTTCTTCCCTTTGAAAATAACAGTTTCCTCCTAAAAGTATTATTAATTTTATTAATACAAGCTTTTTTCCCTTTCAAAAGTGGTTGCTGCCATTAACCCTGCCACCTGGTGGAACTTTCAACAGCAGTCCTGTTTTGGTTTTGCATAACTGCTTCTGATTCTTTTGAACAAACTACAGGGACACATTTCCTTCTGACACTGATTGGAGTTAAATGTATAACCAGCAGAGAAATTAACAAGAAGAAACTATCAAAGGAGATGAAATTATTACTGAAATTTAAAGAAATGCATATAAACTTAAAAGGCCTAAATAAAGGATTTGAGTTCATGAACTCTTACTTAAAGAGTTACTCCTTAACAACATTTAACTTTTGATTCTGTTTGCATGACACTTTAACGATCTCTCTCATTGCTAAATAACCACAGCAAAAGTGCATATATGCCTCCTTAACAGCGCTTCTCTTGGGCTAGATCTACACCAAGCAGGATAAGACACTTTGAAAATGTCTTGAAAACTGTATATGGAGTTTGTCATAGGTTGTCAAAACTGTTATAAACTGTTTTAAAGCAGTAGTGTAGATCCTGCCTTAGTTTCACTTTCAGTAGCAGCTGAAGGCACAACTGGCATCGACTGAAACAATGATTTTAAAAAAGGCCTTAAAGTGAGGTGAACTAGAGTAAAGACAGCAGCATAGCCTGGACCAACTAGAAGAAAGATCACAACAATACATCCATATGCTATTTCTTTTTATATTTCTTTATTGGTGAGGTGGAGGGGAGATAAACACACCCCTCCAAAAAACAATACTACGGTTCTCCCCCCTCCCCCCTCCCCCGTGTTTCATACAATCACCTATGGGGCAAGTTAAGATTGAGAGACTTTTAACCTTCGTGTGTTCAAGGGAATGCCTGAATCGAGCTTGTGACTTGCTTGAAAAAGCCACTTCATGGCTCAGCAGAGATTTGAAGCTGAGCCTCCCATGTTAAATGCCCAGCACAATGTATTGCACCACAATGGCTCTTTTCAAGAGGTATAACAAAGGCTGGGGAATGCTGATAAGATTATCTGCACCTATGAAGCTCATAGAACAGAGCAACAGCAGCTGAAAAATGACTGGACAGGGACTGTGTAAGTAGGTAGGGTGCAGAGTTATTGGAAAGAGAAATTGACACGAAACGAAGTACAGGATGTAATGAAGCAGCGGCTGAATGCAAAAATCATGAAGAGACAGCCAGAGCAAGAATTTTAGTCATTTGGAAATCATGATAATATGTTCATACTAAAGGGTCACTTATGATCTATTGGAATGAGTGGAAGGGGATCAAACCCAACTTATTCTAGCTCTTTCCTACAATGAAAACTCTAAGACTGCAAATCAATACACACTTACTTTTAAGTCCCACTGAACTCTATGGGACCAATTTCTAAATGGACATGTAGAAGATTGCACTGTAATAGTTTCTGATTTTCATGGTGTCACTCCATCATGTTGGCAATTTACATCAATACAATGGGTTGTATTTTTGTTCTTTCATAAAAAGTTGGTGTTCTCTATTCACTCTTGCAATCTCTCTGGGTGGCACATCCCTCTTGATGCCATTAGCTGATCTGCAGCAATTTCAGTGTTTTGCAGACAGAGCTGTTATGGTCCTCATTGTTGCCATTAGCTTAACTGCTCTGATGATAATACTTCACGTTTCTATTGTGCTTTCAAGTCCTCAAAGCACTTTGCATGCAGAGCCAAGATTTGAACAAGATTTGTGTGTCATAGCCCAGTGTCTTTAGTCACTGTGCTGCTCTCTGATGCCAAAAAGGCACCAAGAAGACTTTGACAACATGGGTGAATATTAAGAGGTCACTAGAACTTTAGAACTTGACTTCTAAGGCCCATGGGGACTTTGCTAAATTAAACTGCTACATCTATATCCATAAGGAATGGGCTGGCTATTCAATGACATCTTGTTGGTGAAACTGTGTATATACATACACACAAACAAAAAATATGTACTAATAATTATTTAGAGTAGAAGGCAGATCCTTGAGTTCTATGGCTGTGAAAGACCAGTATGGAGAAAGGGTTATACAACACTGACATCTAGATTTCTCCTGCACCTTCCCTACAGTTCAGGAGAAGTGGTGTGAGATGACCATGTTGCTTTCATGCTTGACACCTATCACTGTGGCGATGCGGCCACAAAACAAAAAGGCAGAACTTAATTTTCAATACTTGTCTACTTCCTCTCATTAATATAGAAAATGGACAAAAGTTGACAACACCGCTGTTCACTATGTGTGTTAAGTCCTGAATGGTGTGCAGTGATCCAAGTGTGTTGGATGCAGGGGCAATGGACTCCAGTTTAATGTAACAGGGGGAAGGGGGGAGGTAGAGAGTGCTTTCTTAACTGTACTATCCTTTAACCTAGATCTCTGCCTATGTCCTATATCTCTCTAAAAATAATAGTTGGGTTAAGGTCTGACCTTGGCAAGCAAGGTGCCACATTTCAGAGGAACAAACTATGCAAAAATGACACAGCAGAAAGGTTGATCCCTCTACGAAACCTTCGCCATATCACCATTTTAAATATGAAAAAATAAATAAATAGCTGCCTATAAATGAAAAGCCTTCCAATGAGGAACTATGATTTTTTATTTTTAGCCTTATTTTTTTCCCACCAACAAAAGCAAAAATAAGCATTTCAAGAAGCAGAGTGTGTAATTCAATCCATCTTGCAACCCTGACAATAATAATATTTTTTTAAAAAAAATGACTGGTAGGAGGCCTTGTGAGCAAAAAATCAATATTGCAGCTTTGTGCTGTGCAAATGTGAATACTGCCAAATAGCAGTGCTTAGGATAAAATGAACTGTTTTGCTACATTTTATTCTCTCTGAACAAATGATTTTGAAAATACAGCTTTTTGGGGGGAGCTATAAAGTGTCAAGCAACAAGTCCCAGTGCTGTAGGCGAATTATTGGAATAAATACCTCCTGGCAACAGGTGCAGTGACTTAGGACTGAAATATTATTCGCATACAGGAGATAACTCCTGGTAAACAGATGCGTTGCTCCACAACGGAAATTGGGAAGCCCAGTGCCTGGATCCTACTACTAGCTTCTGCATCGTTCCAAAGCCCTTCAGATGTAACCAGCCAATGCACATTGCCATCACTAACAACTTTCAGATGTCAAATTAGCCATTAATATTTTGCACACTGTACTTTACTAATGCATCTATCATTAGTAATAACCCTGCAGTACTACATACAATCCTACTTCAATAAGATTACTGAGATTATGTTTGTGAAGTGCATTTAACACTGGAAATGAGAGATATAAATGCTAAATATGATCGTCATTAGATTGCAGTGTAAAATAAATCCAAATATTTCTAGTGTTTTTACTAATACTTTCAAAGCTAGTTAGATCATGGGTTTATTGCTTATCATGTTTAAGGACTAGGGAAGCAGATGGCCTGCTAATTGTCCAGGAGCATCAGGTGTGACTTTTAGCACAACTGAAACATAGGCAGAATAATCTTAGGTACAGTTACTTGGGAGTAAGCCCCATTAAACCCCATAGAGCTTACTTCTGAGTAGAAACATCTTTGTGCTGTAAGTCTGACAAAAGCCATGTCTTTTTTCTTTATTTTTTCTCTAGAGTAAATGGCAAGATCCCAATCTGGATTGGGACTCAGGCATGGGGGTTATGGGTGCTTTAAAAGACCCCTCGGCCATGATCCTGATTCAAATCTGTCTTTATGAGCCTGAAATTTATATTACCAAATAGTGATCCATCACACTAAAGAGTTAACTATTTAGCAATATATAGTGCAGGTGAAGGAGGACTGATTTGGATCAGGACCATGGCAAGGGGGCGTTTTAAAGTCCCCCAACCCCAATGCATAGGTCCCAATCCAGATTTGGGTGCCTTGCACTTAATCTGGAATAAAAAAGACAAAAGATTTAGCTACTTGCAACTTTAAAGAAAGATGTGTTTTTAGTCGTCAGATTACAAAATATGCTACCTCTCATTCATTTGCATTCTATTTATGTTAATGAGATATCTTGTCCCAAACCAAGGGGGAAAACTTATTTAATGAGGAAGCAAACTGGTGAGCACTCAACATATAAACAGGTTTAATGATAAACGTATGTTCTCGTGCATGTTTTATGGTTTTAATTTTTGTGAACCGCCCAGAGAGCTTGGGCTATAGGGTGGTATAAAAATGCAATAATAATAAATAAATAAATAAATAAATAAATGTTTTTCTGTTTTAAAAAGGAAATGTGGTATGTGTTACACTTCATCCAATAAAATAAACCAGCTCTTTCTGCCCCCCCGTAAACTCAAACTAGGAATTGCTGAAAACCTTCATGAAAAAATGCTGATGGCAGATTATTACTTTGTGCTCTAGATAAACTTTTTTGCACAACCTGTTTTTATTTAATAAGAGCATGTCCATTGAGGAAGGGAAAAGCCACTATGATAAACTGCTTTTCTACGGTAGAGTTAAAATGAGCTTCATGATCAGTTAAAATTGTTCTCAGAGGTTTAGCAAACCGGCATGCTTTATTCTATTTACCATCCCCAGTCTTTGCTTCAGCTAGTTATTTTGCTACACTGAAGAAATTGCTTGGATTTAAGAAAAACAATAATTGTCATTAATCAAAGTACAAAAATGAAAATAACAACTTATGCTCCCAACCACTTAAACTGGAAATAGTTATCACGGGAGCTGTACAGAGCAGGAGAACTTTCACCTTTGGGTTTTCCCCAATCAGAGTCAAATAGAAGCATCTAAGCTGTCTCATACTACCATCAATATTGCTTACTGTTAACTGTAAGGAACCTTATAGTAAAGTATAAATCACTAGGAACCTCTTTTCTGGAAATACGACATTAGTCCAAAGCACGCTATGTGTGTTATTTAAAGTAGCATGAACACACATACGTACACAAAATCTCTCAGTAAAAATACGTATTTTCTGCCACAAATGAAACATTTTTTTTAAAAAAAATCTTGCATTATTTTTGTTCCCACAGAAAAATCCACATTATAAAGATCACATTTCCCCCCAAGTAGAATGTCTACAGTTGTGGTTTTTTTTTTACAATTTTCTGAAATAATGAGATATGATGACACTAATTTCAGTGATGCATAATGGGCAATGTTTCAGTGCTTTTTGTTAAACGAACATGTTGACTTTTTGAAAAGGGTTATTACATTATCAAACACAACAAAACAAACAGCAAAGAAAAGAAGACAAGATTCAGAGTATCAGTATCTATCACCCAAACTAGAAAGGGTATGAAAATGCAGCTCTTAGATATTTTGAAGCCTACGGTACATTTGGAATTTTGAAAATGCTATGAGCACTCTCACAACATGGCTGCCATGGTGGGCATGACTGGTCACAAAACACTCATCCCTCACAAAACTGGTGAGGCTACAAGAAAAGGTAATTTGCCCAAGGTAGGGGGAGGTCTGAGGTCTAAAACACAAAAACACTCTTTTGAACCTACAGTTTTCTGCTCAGAAACCCATTCACAGATGGCAAACAGACAAGGCTCAGCGACAAGTAACTTGGCCAAGGAACTGAGTACAAGCAGAGATGAATTCTCAGCCCCAAGTACCAAATTACATATTTGCCCCCTGGAAGCGCAACAAAATACAGACAAATGCTGAGACAGAAAAAACATGCACGCACACACACAGGCAAATTATACACCCACACCACCCAACCCTCCACAAACAAAATGCATACATTCGGACACAAAACCCACTGGGCAAAGCACAGATAGACAGCCAAACCCCAGCCAAAACACACTTCACACCAAAGACAAACAACAAAGAAACCAGATAATGCATAACCCCACACCAAAAACAAAACAAAAAAGACCACACATATAGCACAGATAAAACACTCCTCTCACTCCTTGACATGCCCCCCCCCCAGAATGCTCCCCAACCCACTGTATCCTCCCAAGATGTTCCTCTCTACTGCCCAGCCCTCTAGGAGGCTTGCTTCAAAATGAAGCACTGGATGGAGCTGCCTGCCATTTTTATTTTCTAAAAATGCCTTTGGGGTCCATGTAGAGCCTGGAAGCATTAGGCATCCCAGCCCCCCAGCCCAGTTAAAACTTCTTTAAAAGTATCGTTTTAAAAAATCAGAAGGGGCAGGAAGCCTGGCAGGCTGCAAACCCGAAGGGAGGTGTCCACAGACATCATATTGGAGATCCTAGTCTTACAATTTCAGTTCCCATTTCAAAACATTGGACTTGGGTGGGAAAAGAACCAGGAAGAGCCAGTGGCCAGTGGCCAGTGGAAGATGTCCTCTTGTGTTGACCCTAAGTATGCAAATTCATAAATGGGACCTGCAAAATTCTACTCCTACCAATTATGGAAGTCTTTGGAGATCTCATCCCTGCCATACCAAAAGACCTCAACACTTTTTTTTAGCTGAGCATGATAAATTCCACTTCTAGCTCAACTCATTAACAGTTAATGAAAATCCTCCAAAATTAATGCTAATGACAGCTCTGAACGTAGACAAAACTGTTAGCAAGTTATGTCTTCTAAAATAATACATTGGGACAGTATTAGCTTCATTCTCAATACAGCTAAGCAAGTTAATTAGGATTTAAGATTAATTAGATCAATTGACTTCAATGGGGTTAAATTACAGCCTTACTGGAATGAATAAAGAAGGCTCAGCTCTCATTTCCTTAAAATTCATTGGACAAAATAGAAACAATTGGCAGAAAATTAGCAGTGATTGTGGCTTGTTGTACTGGCATGGTTGAGAATAAGATGAAACTTTAGTGTCCTGACAGGGAGGGTTTTTTGAGGGGCCAAGTGAAAAGCTAGGATAAATATATAAAAGTGGCATTATAACTCACATCATCAGTGTTATATACCTTCTGGAGTGTGTGTAGGTAAGGAAATCTGTGCATGTTTGTGCATAGTATTCTTTCTCTTTCTCTCTTTCTCTCTTTCTCTCTCTCTCTCTCTCTTATATGAGAGCAGATCTACAATCATGATACAGTCCTCTGAATGTGCTCATCCAGCCAAGTTATACAGCTTCTGCCAAGTGGCCACAATCCAAAGACACACACATATGCTCGTTGGGCTTTCTCCTTGTATTTTTTGGCATAGAATATCACCTTGCACATGCCTAAATGGGCTGTCTGGATCATGGCCAGTGAGGGTAACCAAGCAATTGCGAGTTAGACCATAATTCAACACGAGGTTACAAATGTTTTTAAAGTCCTACCGAATTCAACTTTGTGGCAACATGCAGAAGTGTATGCCGGGATTTAGCATCTCAAAAAGTTAAGTTTCAGGGTATTTGTCAGTTGGCTTATTATGCTCCTTTTCTCCCTTCATAGAGCATGCTATTTGTCAGGAAGGAAACGCTTCTGAACTGAGAACAACTTTTGGAGGACTGGGACACAGAAGCACACAGCACAAACAAAGGAGGGGGAACGTTGTATCATAACTTGTGTGTCAACAGAATTTCCTACTGCATTGCTTTCCCTTAACAGTCATTTGTAGTGGAACTAAAACAAAACCCACACATTTCAGGATTTTTTTATTATCGTTGTTGTTTGTCAAGTATAATTACTTGATAAACACTTTACTTTTGGGGTTCTTATGCTGTCCCTGTTGACTTGAAAGTCTGACCAACCACAACGATAATAAAGTGAAGGGGAAAAAAGGGGGGGGCGGGAAGCACACAACAAAAATCTCTCTCTAAGCAAGATTCAAAAAGCTACTGCTGGGTTCATAAACTAACAAAGAAAAAATACCTTTGTTCCCAGGCTTTATAAACCAAGCTTGACAACAAAACCCTCTGAATCATGAATGTGTATTCTTTTTTCTTTCTTTTTTTAAAATGGAGATTGATTCTGTGGGACAATGAATGTGAATGAAAAGTAAATCTCCCTATAGAAGACCAAATAGCATATTGGCTATGCGAGTTATGACTTCTATATAGTCAGAACATTGATGGGCCCTAAATACTTCAGAGGAACAAAGTTCTATTGATTTCAAGCTGGAATTTGTTTATACTGCTTTTATTGTTCTGGGATTCTTACTGGATTTTAACAGTTTTAAACTGGATTTTAACAGTTTTACACTGTTATTGAGTGGCAAATAAATTATGTTAAGAATACATACATACATACATAAATTTACTAAATTTGCAATCCTTTGCTCACTTACTTATGAGTAAACCCCGCTGAGTCCATTAGGTCATTTATAGGATTACACTATTAGTATATTAGTCTCCTCTCATACTGAGCTATGCCTAGGCTGACCATCTGAAAAGGAGAACAGGGCTCATGTAACTTTAACAGTTGTAGAGAAAAGGGAATTTCAGCCAGTGTCATTTGTAGGCAATTAGTTCCTGGTGAAATTCCCTCTTCATCACAACAGTTAAAGTTGCAGGCACTATACTAGAGTGACCATATACAAAAGAAGGCAGGGCCCCTGCAACTTTAACTGTTGTGATGAAGAGGGGATTTCACCAGGAACTAATTGCCTACAAATGACACTGGCTGAAATTCCCTTTTCTCTACAACCATTAAAGTTACAGGAGCCCTGTCCTCCTTTTCAGATGGTCAGCCTAACATCACTGGCCAATGCCCTTTTCCAACTACCTCTTGTATCGGAGGGTGAGGCATGTTTCAACTAAAGAAAGGGCTTTTTCATCAGGGGCATTTTCATCAGGGGCACCCCCATTTGTGAAATGTTCCCTACGGAGGTTTGCCTGCCACTAACTTCAGGATATTTTATGCACCAGGCACAAACCTTTTCTATTCAACCAGGCATCATGTTTGGGTGGGGTGGGGAATATAAGGTGGTACAGAAATGTTTTAAATGAATGATTCCTTATATGGAAGGTACTGCAGTTCATTGTCCCAGTGAGCCATAGGATACTACTGAAATTGACATTCAGGTAAACAATTTGATATGCTATGATATGTAATCCCTGGGAGTGGGGGCCAGGTAGAAAACTAGGTAAAATATTCTGGAAAGTAGCGAGGATGTATGTCCCCCCTGCTGCTTTATGTATGGGCATGCTAGCTAGCATCCTGGGAAGGAAGAGTACTGCACTCCTCAAATTCGATAAATATAAAAATATCCCCCAGCTCTAGAACATAGAATAATGAGAATTTCTGGCTTTTCTAAAGCTAAATAGTTTTTCACTATAGCCATTTTGTTCTCATTCAAGAACAGTAATGATTTAACATCAACATACTTTTTTCCCCTATACAGATTGAAATGACAAGAGACTTTATCCTGCTGGATCCTAAAAATCCACAATCAGTAGCTTGCACTACAGTGGCTAAGCCTGGACAGCAATGTAGTTCCTAAACCTGGAAAGCAATCCAGAGCTGCTCATGTTGAAAAGGCAAACCTTTTGGTATTACCCAAAGTCAAAGATTTCTGACAACAACGTGCATCCTGATCCCTTCAAATGGCCCTCAAGGTAGACGTGTACTAGAAAAACTGCTGCTTGGTCACCATGGTCACCTACACAGCTATGGTGAGGGTCAAACATGCATGCGCACACACACAAACACAAACAGAGAGTCAAGGAACACTTTCCGGAAACTGGAGGCTACAAGCTAGTGCAAAGGAATTAGGCTACATCCAGAATCCATAGGTCTGATGCTAAGTGAAAGATAGGTTTCAAGTTCCTAAAACACAAAACATTTATTTGCATGTTTGCCCAACTAACTTGAAAAATACAAATTCTCATAAGAGCTGATGAGTATAATACATGAGATTATCCAGTAAGCCCTCTGCGGTGTTCATTAAAGCATGACAGAAGCATCACTATTGTTGGAGCTCATTACTGTAAAACAATGTATTTGCAAAGTGTTGACTCAAGCTATACTCTCAAATGTGGTCAACTCTCTCTTTCTGTATATATGCCTTTTTATTGTATTCCAACAATTATTATTGTCCTTTCCTTTATGAAAATATTTTTATTGTTCATTTTCTTTACAAAACTTTAACTTACATGACATGATATGAGATTATATTTAATTAAATCAAATGAGCTTACATGGGTGCCTATCAGTGAATGAGTACAATGCTACTGCATCTCCTAATGGGCATCCTGGCTTACCTTAATGTCAATTACAATAGCATTCCTATGGCTGGCGGGGGTGGGGGAGAGACTGTGTTGTCGCCTGTACACTGCATTTCTATGATATGATATAATTAAATATAGGTAAGCACAGGTAGTGTCTCAAATATATTTAGGTATCTCTTCCCTCTGCCCCCCCCCCCCACCCCGCCAGCAACCCTGTTTGCTGGTTGAGTTTTATACTGTGCAATATGAAGCTGCAAATCCTCACCGAAACCAATTAAAAGCTAGCATTATTCTTGTTTTCAAACAGTTTTGTGGCCTAGGAGCATAAACATCTTAAATATTTGTAGATAACAACCAATATCCAATTTGGTATCAAAGGGCCTAGAATTAATGGTTTTGCAGAAGCAGCAAAATAAAATAAAATATATAGATATATAATCCTAGCACTAAATCCACTATGACTTCATCTACTGCACACTTTTGAACATATTTGGGAAACCGTAAAGGCCTAGAGAGAGACTGGATGACCAAAGGATGATTTCACTTCAAAGTTGGAATGGCTGAACATCTCCCTGTTTACATAAAAAAAAAATCTGGGGTTTAACAAGCATTCCATTTACTGTTCAAATGAGAAATTGCATAAACTGCATGGGAAATATTTTCTTGAGTGGAAGAAATCTATATTCTAACCATTATTTACATTTCAGTCAGCAGGCTCTGGATCTCCTATACTAGCAGAGTATAGGAAATATTTACATCCATGGATTCAGACTGGGCAGTTGTTAGCAAAGCATTTATGATGAAAGTGCTGTAGTTGGGTCCAAAGGGACTGGGATCTTCAATGTTCATCAGCAGCACAGAAATTCCCAAGGATTTGAAATCTTGTGACTTAAACACGATGACACAGAAAATCAGAAGTAGAGTGACAAGCATAATCTACACTTCCAGTTTTGCAGCCCCACATCTTAATTAAAAGATCACCCTTCCTCTAGAGAATCTCAGGCTACAGTTTTACATGCCCTAGAAATACTTCAAATAAAGTCTCTGCTGCTGGGAATCTCACAGCTGGAAAAAAAAAGTTGGCAGTGTTGCATGCAGATATGCTAGTCAGAAAAGAAGAAGAAAAATGGAAGGATACCAGTCCTAAAGCACCAAAACACAGTTGTATGGGTTTTTCAGGTTAACAGTGGCTGAATTGGGACAACACGATAGTCAACAGTGGGGTAATAATCAACTTTACAGTTGTTCATCTAGGGGGTACTCCCCACACAACATGGTAATAAATAATCAACCGTGGCGTGGATTAGGATCAGCGCTGAGTTGACTATGGCAGCATTCGGACGACACGATAGTCAATACAACTGACGATTGTTCTCTTCCCCCCAGAACTTATAGTGTCGTCCGAATTCAGCCAATGAATCCACTAGCCAGTTTATTTTCAAACTTATTTATCTTGAAAAAGAACAAAACAACAACAAAAAGAACAAAAGCAGAGTACATGCTACAAAACTCTAGAGGAAGGAAGTGTTTGCATATGCTAATAATTGCTATTAAAGGAAAGGAGTGCACAATTAAGATAAAAAACAGCACATCAATCTATGGGAAGAGCTTAAAGGCAGTTTGAAGTCAAAATTGCATATGCAATATAGGAAAGGTGGAAGCAGCTAGAGGCAAAAAAAAATAAATGCCAGTGCAAATTTGCTTCACTGTTGTTATAGCCCTAGAAATAGGCACTTTCTGCTTATTACTAACTAATCACTGACATGCACATCATTTATTGTTCTTATCTTCTTCACCTTGGGAAGGTTAATACCCATCAAACTGTGTGATTACAACCAAATCAGATTCTCTGGAACTTGCAGGATTGGGATTTAAAAGGACCAATCGATTACTGCTGATCTCTAACAGGTGCTGTAGTACAATTAGTAAAACCTACCCAAGGTCTGGTTCTGCTGTGGCCACAAAGAAACCCTGTTCAGATGACACGCTAAGCCACGGCGGTTAAGCATTCTTAGCTAAACATTATGGCTTAGCGTATCATGTGAACCATGACTTGGTATGTTATGTGAACCATTCCTAACCATGGTGGCTATATAACCTTGGCTTAACCAAGCTCACTAACCACTGGCTGCAAAAGGGTTAATGGCCTAATCATAGCGTAGCATGTTGTCTGAACAGGTCCAAAAATAGACTTGGACAGCTACCATGCTAGTAGATTTGCAAAACAGAGGAGGAGGAGATAAGGAAGGGCTACCTTATCAGTTCTGCTGAGAGACCAGCTGCCTTTGGCTCCCCCTCAACTCTTATCTAGTAGCAGCCATTACAATCAAGATGCACAAAAGGGAGAGTAAACTAGCTATTCCACTGGCTTTCCTGAAAGACCAGCTGCCTTTGACACACTCAGCTGTCACCTAGCAGTAACCAATCGATCAGGCTACCTGAACTGGTGCCGTTCCTGCTGGTCATTATAAAAACTGTAACTAAACTGATACCTGAGCTTGCTTTTTTGCCTTTCCTCCCCATCCTTTCTTTCCTTGTATGTTTTAAATTGTCATTTGGCTCTCCCTCAAATTGGAATTTAAAACAGACATGATTTTTGTAATCCACTCTGGGAGTCTTTTTGGCTAAGGAGCATGGTAAAAATGCTTAAAGTATATAAAATTACCTTGAGTTCTGATGTGTCATAGTGGGCGCAGGTCACAGAAGTGTGTCCTACCATCTCCTGCCTCCTTGTATTGCATATTATGCAGGGTTAGGGACAGAATTCAGGGTCCATCCCTAACCTTGCATAATAAGACTCCCCTGCGCCTTCTCTTCCACCACCTTCTTCTCAACTGCAGGCTCTTCCTCCTCCATTCCATCCACCTGCCACCATTGCCACTATGAGGACCAACCACCACCATTTTCTGCCTGCTTTTCCATCACCACCCTTGATGCCTCCAGCACTCACTCACCTTCCTACCAGTGGCACCAACTCCTCATCCTCTACCTCCTGCTCCCCCCAAAATTTTTCTAGTTGGGCAGCAACACTTCCAAATGGAAGCAGGTGAAATGGTGGTGGTGGCGGCAAGTGAGGGGCAGGTCTGAAATGAAGCCAAACCCTGTCTCAGCTCCCATTTAGGAGTGCTGCAGCTCCTCCTACCCCCGGGAAACCTTTCACGGGGCTTGAGGGGATGTTGCATCAGCCTGCATGGTAAGGGATGGGCACTTCTTCACCCGTGGGCCCTTGGCAGCTGATCTCCCATGCCGCCCCATGATGCTGGGCCTCCTTATCTTATGGCATCTAAGTCTGGCAGGAAGTCATTTAAGGTTTCAGTGTTCCAGCTGTGGCACTGTGATCAAAGGCTGCTTAGGGAGGGCCCATAGCTGAGCAGTAGATCACATGCTTCGCCTGCATAATATCCCAGGTTTAATCCATGGCATCTACAGATAGAATAATCAGGTAGCAGGTAAGGATTCTCTGCCTGTGATTGCAGAGAGTGGTGACTAGTCAAAGTACACAATACTAGGCTAGATGGAAAATAGTCTGAGGCAGTTTTCCAAGTTCCTAATTATTGTGCCAGGAGTGCACAGATCAAGCAAGCTACTACTGATTATGCCCTTATCAGAGGAAAAAAGTATATGAAGTAGCTGTGACTGATGGAATATGCTCTGTGACCTCTGGCTGAAACTGATCTCCAGGTTTATCTAAGCCTTCCCTAACCTTCTGCCATCCAGATGTTTTGGACTACAGTTTTCATCATTCCTGACTATTGGCCATGCAGGCTGGGGCTGATGGGATCTGAAGCCCAAAAGATTTGGAGCGCACCAGGTTAGAGAAGGTTGTTCTGAGATTTGAACTCAGATTTTCCAGCTCTTATTTACTAAGATATTCTGGGTATTCCAAAAATATGTAATCAATCCACCTCTAAAGCAAACTAGGGATAGGGTGTGTTCTCAAATTGGGAAGGATGTGAAAATATGACACACACAGCATTTGTGGGGGAGAGAATTTAACCCATTTTGGATGGATCCAGACCCATGTTTGGATCAACCCACAAAAAGAATTGCAAATGCCTTCCTTCTCCTCACTTTTCAGTTCTCCCCACTACCATACACGCACACATCCTCCACAAACAATAAAGCACCTGAGATAAACTGCATTTGAAGGTTCCTGATGTCCCAGGCAAACACAGGAAGGAAATGGTGCTACGCTATAAGCATACTGAGAATCTTCACTTCCTGTAAGGATTGGCTTCTCTGCCCACTGGAATGACTTCAAATTCTTGTTTGAATTCTGAGCATTTTCAGAACTGTCATTTCTTGTGGGAATCATAGGAGTTGTATGTTTCTCTGGTTAAAGCAGCTGACTCTGACAGGAAGCAGCAGATCTGAGCATGCTCAGAGCATAATTTCTAAGGATGGCAGCCAACTTAGATGGCTGGGGATTGAAGATGCCTCAACTACCAATTATCTCACCTCCCCCTTCACCATAGTAAGTTTTGCTTACAACAGGGTTGGGATGAGCCTCATCTATGTTTTGCTACCACTCCTTGAATGCACACCAGGCACTATTGCAAAACCAGGATGATTTTTGAGGCAAACACAGAGATGTTTGCTTATCCCTTAAGCAAAGGTGACTCACAAAACACACATACAAAAAGCATTGTAATAGTGAAGAGTCTGGCTGTAACATGTAGGATGCTTTAATTTATTTAATTTTTTAAATTACATTTATATCCCACCTTTTTTCCTCCAAGGAACCTGAGGCAGCCATGCCTTCATGGACATTTGCAGTAGCATGGTAAAATTGCCCAAACCATGCATTTAGCACTGCATCCAACTGACTTCACAGTTTCTAACAAGATCAAGACATAGTAAGGCCAAAATTAATTGTGCCTGGAAAATATTGTGCTAGTTTATCTCCTTAGTGCCCAGCACTTTATGTTGCTGTTTTTGACTCAATCCCCATGGTGTTGTTGTTTTTAAGGCTATGTGTTTTAGTATCCAAAGACTGTACCACTTCAAAAAGCAGATGGCAGTAAAACAAACTCTGCTTTCTGATCAACAAACTAGCTCTCTACATGCAGGGAGCTCATTTGAGGTTGTTGTTGTTGTTTAATCGGGGGATCCAAACATGAGATTCCTTCCCTGTATTCTGAAGTGTTAAGAGTTACAGGACTGTACCACATGGTTTGCTTGACTGTAGATCAGTCGTGACTAACAATGGTATTCTAGAATTTCTATCACAAGAAAACAGTCACAAAGCATAAGAAATCTGAGCACTCTCCTTTACCCATTGCAAATAAGACTGCACTTTTCTACAGAAACTACCATTCAAACCTCTGATTAGATATATTATTCAGAACTACAAAGCGTAGGATTGTATAAGAAAATCAGAAGGTGGGGAGGAAATCTCTGGCTTAGGCATCTGCTATGGAATACTACAACTTCCAGGAAGTACAATTCCCAGCAGGCCTGACTCCACGTCATTCTTCTCAGGCAGATTAAATTCAATTCCTTTCAATTTACTGTGTGGGAGTCTCTTTAGATGAGAGGGGGGAAAACCCTGTCTGCTCTATTTAAGCATAAAAGACACCACAATGTATCAGTAGGCATGTATGAGCGCCGTCGTTAAGCTTATTATCTATTTCTTTGTAATATGTTTGATTTTATAAACCCATTTTGTGACTTACTTCAAGCCTCTCATTATTTTTAAAGGCACTCAATCAGTTGTCATTACAGCAAATTGACTTGATAATTAAGGAAAACAAACCCGTATTCGTTAATGACATCTTATATTCTTACAACATTTTTTGAAGGACACTAACAAAAACAGAGGGAAATATTTAATATTAATTTCACTTCACTTTTTAAGAGCCAGTGCAGCTGAATGGGACTATGTTTAGCTGTGCTAAGAAACGGAACTCTAGACCAGAAAGCCCCCATTCAAATCCTGCTCCAATCCATGTCATTGCCATTGAGCATTCTGTCCCAGTTTACAAAGGAAACACTGCCTGGCTGCTGAGGGCAACCCAGCTTCACTGGGAATAAAATAATAATAATTTTAAAAAACCACGTATCTTGCCCATCTTGCCCCAATCGAAGGTTCTTCGTATTTGCACACGCACCAATAAAAAAGTTGCTGATATTCCCCCCCTACTTTTGTGGGGGAATAAAAGGTTTTTGCAAAAGGTGATGGTGGGAGTATTCCCAGTCTTTACTTAGAGGTAGAGATGGCAGGGTCTGCATGCATTTATGAAAACATCTGTAGGGAACCTCCATGCATGGACTGTACAACTAGAGAGCTCTTTTTTTGCAAGCAGTAACCCTGCAAGGTTAGGCTAATCTAAAAAAGATCTTCTGGAATGGCATTAAATTTAGGGTACCTGTGGGTTCCTAATCAGTGGAGCATACTGGCACAATGAGAGTATATGTAAAAGAGTATTGCATGCGAGTATTGCCTAGTTGTCCCATGCAGCAGATGAAGAGATAAACCTACATATATGCATTTTACTGCTTCAAATTGGGGTCTCCCATGATAGAATCCTTCTACAATGGAGGAGGTGGGGATCTTACACATAGAAAACTAGACTGTCAGAGAGAAGGGTAAAATCTGCTCCCCGTTATCTAGTTATCTTTGTGCAGGGATTTAAATGTTTGGTTGTTTGGTGTACAGAGGGTCATCAAATCATGTGATGAAGTATTGTTCAGAGAAACGTTTGCCAACTCCTCAACTATTATTGAAAATTAGGCTTCAGAAAACACATTTATTTATTTATTTATTTATTATTTATTTATTTATTTATTTATAAAATTGCTAGGGGCTCTTAACAAAATATTACAGAACCTGACTGCAAGTTTACAATCTAAGGAACACAATGACACTCAGAAGAAAAGAAGACAGGTGGTACCCTGTCTGTTTAGAACTTTATAGGTAATGATCAGGACTTTGAATTGTAACTGGAAGTACCATTAAGATCCTGGAGCACTAGTATCCAATCCTTTTAAGAGGCACAATGCCACATTCTGCATGAGCTGAAGTTCCCAAAAACTCTAGGCAGGCCTCAAGTATAGAATGCACTGCAATAATCATGGTATGAATGTCTCTAGCTAAATCAGAGTTAGACAAGGCTGTCATTTTCTCAAGATGAAAACCTAAGATTTTCACTCATAATGGTGTCTTAACCAGTGACAAAGCCATCTGAAACATCATAAGGAAGGAAGGACTTGTTTTTCAGTAGAGGCATCATGTGTTATAACTTATTGCCTTTGAAAAATAGTGAGAGGAGAAAAGGGGAAGGGAAGAAAATATAAAGATCAGGAAACTTTCCTGGTAGTTTGATGAGTCATTACCCAACATACTTACTATCCACTGAATTTCAACTAACCATTGTCTAACAGAGCGATCCTATACTCATAACCTGTTCCAGGTTTTTGAAGACCCTTGGGCAAGACACCATCTGTGGGCAGGCTCCCTCAGTGACTCTACTTTCTCATCACCATTATCACCAGCTGCTATTGCTCATCATTGACTTTCTCATCATTGCTACTATTGGCTTGCTAACAGACAGAAAGCCAGTGAGCAAATAGGCAGTGGCGTCTACTGCTACTCCTTCACACCAACACCATTGTCCGGGCCAGAATGAGAGACAGGTGAACAAGCATGCTGCAGTGGTGAAGAGGAGGAGCAACTCCAGGGGGCGCTTGTCAGTGGGGACCCTTGGCACTCTGACCCTGCCTTTACTCACAATATACTGGGACCAGAGATACGGCGCTACTAGATCAGCAGAACATCCACTATATCTAATGTGTGCTCAGCTAGGGACAGAGGGAAAAAAACACAACCAGAAAATATGAAATAACAGAAAAATGGCAGGCAGGTCCCCTGCCTCCCTGGAAACTCCATTATGTCCACCAGTGAAGGACTGTGCCACCACAAATGCCCACATACTGTTGTAGCCAAAGAACTCATGTCAACAACAACAACAACAACAACAACATGCCCCCAGCACATACTACTGTATCACCATACATCCACATAATATGCAAAATAACACTATAGTGCTCCCAGTTCACCAGTCCCAGTGGCACAGCTAGTAATGACTCTCCTGCTCCTAGTCCTCAGGCATCCCTATAGGCCAGGATTTGAACACATCCACCCCAATGCTCCTCACAACCAGTGTTTTTTGAGCACAATACACAAGGAGGAAAAAGAAGAACATAGCAGCCACATAGCTTCTTGGACTGGAGAACTCAAGACCCACCTCAGAGGAATAACTTGACCAAGACACACAACAAGAAGAGCCTCAGCACTTATTAACAGCATCCTCCTCCAGTGGCTCACTACACAGAGCATGAGGTTTGGAAACAAGAGATGTGCGATCAAGTGACATCATGGGGGGTGGCGGAGGGGACATGGGCCCACACACTTTTTGCATCTCTGGTAAAATCAACATCACGAACAACAACAACATCAGGAGCAAAAGAGAGGGAACTCCCAAGATTCAAACCTATTGCAAATTCTACTGAACAGTTCCGTAACCATTCAGCCACACCAGCAGACACCAATCAGACAAATCATGAGCCATTTGTTTTTTTCCCAGCACCAATACCCAGGCCTTGACAAACCCTATAGCTGGCACATTTTCAGTACAGGACTACACCCCAAGCGACCTGCCTAAAAATTTCACTGGTCTTAAAACGCTGAGACTAATTTGCAGCAGTTTTAGCACAGCATCCATTCAAGACAGTTGCAATGCCGTCATAACAATGGTGCTGGGGCATTCAAATTTGGGAAGGGACAGGCGTATGGAAATCCCTCTCCCTAATTAAATCACAGAATGAGGGTTTGAAGTGGTAAATAATAAATCACAAAGAATCTGCAATCTGGTTGTCAAGGAAACTGGCATGCCTTTGCCATAATTGCTGTGAGCCCCATCTTGCCCTTTTTGACACAAGCCTTATCAAGCATTCTGGTCAGAGAATGAGAAAGTTGCTTTTCTGTTCCTCTCAGGCAGTCATGTAACATGCATTGAGCTTGACTGAACAAGGCCATGGTACCACACAAATGTTGCATTCAACAATATTCCTTTATTTTCTCCCAATTCATGGACAGTAATTAACTAGTAAGCAAGCTCCACTATATTGGTATTAGCCTTGTGATTAGACCAGACATATTTGAGAGTGTTTTGCAAGGTCTCAATAGCTGTGTTAACTAGAAAGGCTTGCTCTCCATTTATTGTCGTTGTTTGAAAGGAGATCATTTTGGGTCTTTTGGGCCTATCGCTAAGTCATGGTTATCTCTGGAGGGTTCTTGTTTTATAAACCAAGAAAGAAATAGTTACAAGAATATGGGAGGTAGATTAGCAAGAATGGCTCCAGTAGAGTTTACAAACCATTCGTACTTCAAAGCAAAAGAACAAAGCAGAAAGTTGGGATATCAAGGTTTTTAATCAAGTGAACAAGCATTGCAGAATGAACGTCTGCCATTTAAATGAGTGGGTGGTTGTTAGTTGGACTGTGTATGAACAGCATGACACTGACCACTAATTCCTGCTCTTTGAAGTAGAAATCTTACTTTTCAATCTAAAACAAATTATTTTACATGGCAGAACATTGCTGATTTCAGTAGAATGTACATCCTTAAAAGTAAACTTAAGATCATGCACTTAGAGCCTAAGACCTAACAAGGTCAAAAGATCCGGAGGGGAAGTTCTGGAGGAAAAACACACAATTTCTCACAGTTCTGCAATAGAAATCAATGCTTCTGGAGAGAAGTACACATGTATTGTATTCACATTTTCTGTAATTACAAGTTTTCTTTGATCCTCCCACACTTCCCACCATCTTATCAACTCACTACCTGTCTTTACTGTGCTTCTCAGTCCGAAGGACTTTTTTTTACCAACTGGAAACTTACCATGGCACTTGTGGGATGGTTACATGCACAGTGGTACTTAGTAAATGGGTGTTGTAGATACCTTTAGTTTCAGTCCCTTTCCAATCCCCAAATATTCTTTGCCTCTCAGGAACAGAATCTGTATAGCTTCAGAATTCTCCTTGCTTATACATACTCTTTGCAACATTAACATGCAGATTCTATGAGCTGCTGTGCAAGCAGACAGGTTTATGGGATTGCATTTTAGGAGTCCTGCAGTGGTATAAAGGTGTAAATGGTCCCCTTGAGCTAGTAGTGCTGTGACCCAACCTTTGCTTCAGCATTGGTCCAGAAACAGCTACCACAGTTTCTCACATACCTGTGCTTTTACCTTGCCCCATGTGAAACTACTGCACACAGTCAGGATGTACTAATGCAAATCTGCCCATTGTCCCTTATTATTTTATTTTATTTAATACATTTTTAATCTGCTGAAAAACTCATGTTTCCTGAGTGGATTACAACCAGTTAAAAAACAAAAATGCTTTAAACCACAGTTAAAAATATAAAATACAGTACAAAATAAATAAACAGCTCAGGAATGGATGAAACAGCCATAATAAACTAGAACTAGGTATCTAAAATGCCTGGGGGGAAAGGAAGGTGTTTGCCTGTCACCAAAAAGGTAATAACAGAGGTGTGCCAGGTGAACCTCTTTAGGGAGTTTATTCCATGAATGGGGTGCCACCACTGAGAAGGCCCTCTCTCTTATAGTCACTCTAGCTTCCTTTGGCGGAGGTACCCACAGAAAGAGCCTCTGAAGATTACCTAAAGGTCTGAGCAGGAAACATGCCTTTAGATATTCTGGTCACAAGCCTTTTAGGACTTTAAAGGACAGCTCTTTGACTAGAGCTTGGAAATTGACTGAATCCCTCATACAGGATTCAGAAACGTGTCAACATGGCCTCAAATTTCTATGGCTCCAGTAGAATTCATGGTAGAATCCAATAGAATCCTAGGGTAGACAAAATACCTTGCCTATCATCTAAAGTCTCAATACCATAGGCTAAAGAGACACCATAGAATTTGCCATATGTAGAGGGGAATATTTGAATGGATCGTCTATATATCCTAGACATATTTCTCAAATGGTGGCTGTGAACAAATGCTGGGTAAGATTAGCCATGATCATGGAACAATCCATCTATATTTTGGAGTTGTACCAATGGTGTCCTGTGCCAGCAGAATGAATACTGCAGGTAGATTTAATTTTTCCTTTTTCCTCCTCCACTACCCGCCACCGTGTGCTCCCCAGATCTGCACCAGGGAGTTGGTTAATTCCTGGAGCAGATTTGGGGAGCAAGTGGAGAGTGTGTGTGTGTGTGTGTGTATAGGGAAAAGCAAAACTCCCAAACCACTCATGTAACATTGGAATTAGCCTTTTAATTTCTTGTCACTGATGATCAAAAATGAGAACCCCGAAGCCAACATGGCAAACTTTGCTTAAAATTCAAGGTCCTTTTTGGAATACTTGTACTATGACACCATCATAGCACTCACCATGACCACATTGCAAATTCTCAAAATGGGTGGTAGAGGTACTTCTTCAAACCTCTTCCAATATGTTGACCAAAAAGCACAGTGCTAGCTCCTTATAAATAGCACCATTATGTTTGCTAATAGTTAAAGCTAGGGCATGGAGCTGAAGGGCAGAGAGACAGGAGAAATCTCTATTTTTCTTCACACTTTTGCATCTCTACATTCCATCCCTTGACAACCCATACAGACACATGCCAATCTGTTCCATGTATTTTCCTTTGATTCAATTGCCCTCAAGTCAAGGACAACAATGAGCACAGACAGGCAAACTGCCTATCATAATGTTACCATAGTTACTCTAGATATGGCTGAAACATTTTTATTATTGTTGTTGAAACTGAAACAATGTCTTTCAACTGGTAGGGACTCATTCTGCAAAGTCTGAAACACTTGGCATCCACACAACATTTAGTTGGACAAGATGGGAAATGTGTGATGCATTACATAAACAAATTGTGTTGCTTGGTATTTCAAAGTATTTTATGGATTAACGGCTTAACAAGGGGAGGACAGTTCTTAGATAGGCACATATATTAAGTAACTGGCCCAATACTTTAGTCACAAAGGAAACCCCGACATACAGAGAATGGCTACAAACCAACAATGTAGCCCTTTTGTACATCAAGCTTTTCAATTACTAGCTATAGCATTATAAAGTGTTCTGTATGCTCAAGGAGTTCTATCTACTGAAGAGGATAATGGCATGGAATCACAGCCATGAACTCCTGCGCATTCCTACTACATGTCTCCACTGTCAAAACACAGTTGAATCTAAATACTTTATTCACTAACCACTGCTGCAGCAGCTAATTTACAATAGAAAAGGATGTAAATATTAAAAACAGAAGCCACACCTTCTGATTAAAAGCAATTATGTGATTGTATAATTATGGATAATTATGATGACAAATGCTAGTACTTCTGTCATCACATTCACCTGCAAATTGTCATTGTTGGTAGTTTCTACAAGAAGTGTAATGATCAAACAGTCCACCACCAAAAAGCATCCTCAGAAACAATTCATCCTACTTTTGGGTTACAATTATGCCAATTTCTTTCTAGTGATTGTTGTCTTGTGCTGACAAAATTACCTGACCTGCACATTTAATACAAAATATAGTCACAGTCGTGTTATTCTAAAAATATTTGTCTGGAAATTTGAAACAGTCACATTTAAAAAAATATATATATTGCTTCACTTTAGAAACCTTGAACGCAGGAGACTCCTCAGCTTTCCACATCGAGCTATTATTTCCTATTTTCCAAGGCTTTGCATTCCATAAGCACCACGCCAGGCACCATCTTATTGGTTTTCCCAGACACACAACATGACACAGAAAGAGTTCAAAATTATCTCTACCTACACTTTCATAATCCACTGTGAAAAAAGTACCTCAGCCATTCCTGTTCATAGGAAGCCCTGTCAACCTGATATTTCTTAATCTTAACTGTTTTCCAGGTGGTCAATTTGATTTGTCAATGCTTTAAAATCTTTAGTGTATCATCTGTTAGAACAGCGCTGAGTCCATCAATCATTGTCTCCAGCTCTTCAGCTTTTCTCTTTTCCCTCCTGCAATCCTCAACAGAAGCTTTCAAACTTTCTATCCATTTTAATACCTGAGCTTGTGTTGTTTCTAACCACTTACTAATATTCAATGAGTTGTGAACTGTTAGCAAGACAACCCATCTCTTTTGATAACATGATATCAAAAGTAGGTAGGCCTGTCCCTGAGATAAAACACACCGAGAAGGAAAATACAGAAGATGTATCAGTTGTTTTTATATAAAACACACATTACCTCTCTCTCTCTCCCTTCAATCATATATACACATAGAAACATACAGTGACCATTGTACTTAACTTTATATTTATAAATCTACTTAACTTTATATTTATAAATCTATCTATCTCTCTTCCCATCCCCAAAATTCTCACATGTTAAGTTATTTTTTGTTTTATATTAGAACATGCTGGAAGTATTTTGATAAACAAATGGATGAAATGTAACTTTTCACAGCAAAATAGTTTCTTTGATTTCCTTGCTTTCAGTCCTGGAATCTTGCCATCAAATTTTAAATGTACCTTAGGAACCATAAGGCTTGACGTGATTTTTTTTAACAAACAAGGCTTTCCAAAACTATAACAAGATCCCACAGTCTACAGAAATCACTTTGAAGGCTGCATATCCCCTATGAGCTGAGTATCTCAACTATGGTTAGAAAGGTGAATGTAATGCTTTCCAAAATGGACACTGAATTAGTCTTTACTTAGCTCTTTAACTTACCCCTTAATCCTCACCCCTATATAAACTAAGCTTAAGTATATGTACCTCCATCTTTCTATGTCACCCTTGCCTCTGTCTCCCTTCTCCATTGCCTGTGTCATCTGCTCTTCCATTGAGATTTAGGGCTAAACTAGACACGATGGAGGCAAATCTATGTGTTTTAATATAGACCTGCCCCAATCATATAGAAAAAGAAGTATGAAGAGTACAGAATTCTACCCTGCATACACACACTGCTTTGTCCCAGATGTCCCATCAGTTTCGTCCAAACTGAGCATATTGGCTGAGGAAAAAAGTCCTTTGGGCATCCTGCTGAAATAAAAGATGTGGCCACAGAGAAATAGTAACAACAATGATAATAAAGCCAATTTTGATGTCAATCTGTGATCAAGCTTTCCCTACAAACCAATTCAAAACACTTCAAGTATGATTCTATCAACTTTAATTGCACTCCAATAATTCTTGATTTCCCCCAAAGCAGCGACTCTTTCCATTATATCTTTAACTGTTTACATTTTCCTTCCCTATGTATTTCAAGAAGTACATTAAAAAGTGAATAAAATCACTTCTGCAAGATGAGATTCATAAAACAAAATACTGTCTTGTGAATTTATAATGTAAATCTATCTAGATTTGTACAGATGTGAGTCCCACTCAGTTCAATGCAACTTACGCCTAGCTAAGCACATTTAGGATTGTACCTTTAGGGGGAGTACTGTCTGGGGAATGCTGTGAAGTGTTGGGACTTTTTTCTGTCAAAACATGCATAGGATTGTGCCCGAAGGCTTCAATCCTACACACACTTACCTGAGAGTCAGTTCCATTGAACTCAGTGAGCATTACTTCAGAGTAGACATATGAAGGATTGCACTGCAATCTTAAGCACTACTGAACTGAATAGCGCTAACATCCGAGTAGACATGCACAGAATTCTACTGAAAAAGTATACTAGAAGCTGTTACTACATATGATGTTGTAATAAAATGCCTTCTTGGAGAGGAGAATTATATTCCTTGTGTATTCAAGTATAGAACTATAAACCATCTGAGACCCTATTTATTTTAAAAAAGAAAAAAGGTCCCATGATTCCATTTACTACAGCTTTTAACCTTTTATGTGACATTGAGCTATTTTATAATCCTAACATAATTTTTAAAAACCGACCTCTTAATTTGAAAGGGACACATTATAACATCTCTCCCTGGCACTATAATAATTTAATTTCATTTTTCAAGACAAACCAGTTGGAAAGTGACCATCTGCTTGTGAGCAAGTATTATTCAAGGAAAATAATGAACAAAATGTCCTCCATTTCCAGCAAGAGAAGGGCCATTAAGTGAAAGGAATTCATGAAACAACATATGATGTTAACAGATTGATTTGCCACAAAATTAAATCTCACTTCTTTTATTATTGCTATATCCACTGGTTGTAGAGAAGATAAAACATAAATGATATTTTGCTGGACATTATGCACTACACAAAATGACATAAGTAATTGGACCCTTTAGTTGAACAAAAGTTAGAAAAGGGTAATTAAAGTTCTGCTGAAGCTTTTGTTCATTATTTGCACCGTTCAGCCTTGTACAAATAACTGTTGGCTGAGAAATTATCCCTCAAAATGAAATTATTTTCTGGCAGTCTGAATACTGTGTTACCCATTTGATCTTTACAGATCAAGTTAGCAATGGGAGAACAAATGAAGAAAATACTACAAGATAAAATGTAATACCATACTTTGGGACAAATGGTGGGGGTGGGGGGTGTCAATGCAGATCCCAGCTCTCGACCAAACTGAAGCTACTGAGAAACATAACACTACTTTTTATTTGCTATCTACGTGTAGAAAAAGCAATGTCGGGAAGGCTTTCTTTTGTTCATTATAGTGTCTGAAAAGAAATCTTCATGTTATACTTGAGAATGCTTCTTTTTAGAATGTATGGAGGACAACCTTCTGGGAATCCAGTCGTATGTACAGAGTCTGCTACTCTCCCTATGCACACTTGTTGTATATGTACATAATGTAGGGAAATGAGTAACACATCATATGATTGTCTTTTATCATAGATGCCAATATGTTATAATCTTAAAAACATAGAGCTGTCTTAAAAACATAGAGCTGTCTTATCTTTTTTTATAAAAAAACAAACAAAAAAACAAGGTTGTCTAGCAGTGCAAGCAAGTCCCATTCTGTACAAAAGGACTTACTTCCAAGTACGTGAGCATACGATTGCATGCTTAGACATTTAATCTTGCCCATACCCTGTTTTTAAGAAAGACCCTTTAAAATTAAAGATGAAATGTTGGGAGATGACCCTGGACTTAGTGGTCTTACAGGGAGCACTTTAGTAGGTTATATATATTACTTAACCTGAAAATCACAACATGTTACGATAAAGCAACAAAACAACACAATTTGATAATAATAATTTTAAAATGAGCATCTGTAACCTTGTATGTAGGTTGGAATGCTTGGCTGGTTCAGTGGAAGTGATGATCACCCAAATAAATTCTTCAGTTAATTTTTTTTCAAGCTCTGCCCAAAACACTTCTTCAAATTAATTTCCCAGCCAGATCCTGCTCCTAATTAATTCCCCTTCAATAACTTACTCCCACTTATTACCTCCTGCCCTAAATTAAATTCCAAATAAATAGGGTGGGTTTTACCATGAGATAAGGTGGTTGGCAGGTTTGTCTTCTTTATATTTAATTAAACCAAAAATGTTGGAGAAGGCAGAGATTACACCAAAAAGTCCCCAGGTTGCACAGCCTGGGATCCCTATTCAGGCTGTAATTCATGCATTCTTGACCACTGGCTCACCTCACACCCTGGGCATGCCTGTGAGACAATCTGCACACAATGAAAGTTATAGAGAATTCCAGTGCTAAAAGGTCTTTTAAAGTTGTGTACAATTGATAAAATAACTGTGTTATATAATATGGCGTTTTTGTGATTCTAAGCAGCTAACTAGGTGGGTTGAAGTTACCTCAAACTGAGGCCAAAGAATTACTTTGTATAAGAGGCCTACAGTATACATTGGCAGCCTCTCAACTGCCAGTAAAACTGTTACTATTGTGTTACCAAGGAAGTAGCTTTGGACCTAACCAGCTTTACCCTTTCACCAAATGTTTATAAAAGGGTCAGAAAAATCAAAAAGTTCAAATTAGGGATAGGCTAGTTAATGAACATTTATCTCATTGGCTAATAAATATACACCAATGGACTGGAAGTTAACAGTGGCTGAATTCAGATGACACAATAAGCAACTGGGGAGGGGGAAACAATCGTCAGTTGTATTGACTATTGTGTCGTCCGAATGCTGCCATAGTCAACTCAGTTCTGATCCTAATCCACACCACAGTTGATTATTTATTACCATGTTGTGTGGGGAGTACCCCCTAGATGAACAACTGTAAAGTTGATTATTACCCCACCATTGACTATTGTGTTGTCCGAATTCAGCCATTGTGTTAAAAGGTAATTGTCAGAGGATTCTGGCTAGAGATCACAAAATGGCAATTCCAATACTGTCCAAGGGTCAGTTTGGGCAGGCAGAGAAGATCCTGAGGAGGGCAAAGACAGAAACTTAGCCTAAGAGGCTGAAGAATGGAACTGAAGTCATAGAAGGCAGAAACTGTGAGGATCTGTTAGGAGAGAGAGAGAGACTACAGAAGCAGGCCTTAAGATGGTGTATGGTCACAGCATCCTCAGAGGAAGATAGCTGGCCCCAAGAAGCAGTGAGACCTCAGGAGGAGGCAACTGACTGACGTTGTTGCAAGTTCCTGACCAGAAGAAAGACTTCAGGTGAAGCTGAAGCAAGCTGTCCAGTTAAAGACAAGTTTGTCTCAGGGAACAGTAAATCTAAAGTGAGAGACAGCCAAGAGATATTTTACAACTCAGTATCCTTTTAGTGAGTTCCTGACTAGACAGAGAACTTAAGGTCCAGAACTCTAGTCATTCTAGAGTGTTAGGCTATGACCTGGGTTCAAGTTCCATGACCATGAAGCTCAATGGTTGACTTTGGTCCAGTCACTGAATCTCAGTCTAACCTACCTTATGGGGTTGCTGTGATGATAAAATGGAGAGGAGAAGGAGGATCATGTACACCACCTTGAGTTCTTTGGAGGAAAGAGTAGGATATAAATCTAATAAACTAAGAAACAAGTAAATTCTGGGTGAGCTAACTGGGGAAAAGGTAGAAAACAGGGTAATTGGCAACTGCGATATAATGGGGAATGATCTAGGACTTTAACATTTAGGTGTCATAAAAGCGGGATTGGTAACCCCAAGCCTCCACATATGGTGGGCAGTGCAGTAGGATTATAAAGTATATTCTTCTATTTGGGTTGTTTCCACAAACAATTCCAATCATGCAATGGTTCAAATATTCAAGAAAAAAGCCCATTTAACTCACTGAAACATTTCTGAGTAATCATGTATAGGATTGAACTGAAAAGGGTGTTTAGCCTCTCTTGCGACTCTTGTAAATGACCGATGTCATACATTAAGGTGCCCCTGTCTGCTACCACTCACTGATTTATGTGCTGCTGCTGCTTAGCCAGCACTGCCATTCCTGCCAGCTCCTCTGTGGCAGCAACAACTCCCCCTCCCCCTCCTTCTCCAGTGTACCCTTACTTCTCCTGCCCCCACTTGGAGGCAGCAGGATAGGATGCCAGCATAGTAGCTCTGCTATTGGCTGTAGCTGTGCATGCCTCAATTTAAAACCACAAATGCTCCTAGGAAACCTCTTTCCATTATGTACTCATCCAACCTTGCTAGTGCCCATGAGAACTTAGAGCAGCTGACAAAAATGTTAACTCACAATAAAATATAAAATTATACTTTAAATAGAAATATAATATATTACAAAGGGTAGAGACTACAGATAAAACAATATTTAAACAAAACAAACGTCAGGCGAACACCTGCTGGAAAAGAAATGCCTTTATCAACCAGTCAAAGACATCCAGAGAGGTGGCAACCCATGCTCCACAGGTTAATGTATTCTACAGTAATGATGCAGCCACTGAGGGCTTCTCTACACTGAAGCTTTTTGTCCCTTGTTTTTAGTGGGGCTTCTGCTTCCAGATTCTTTGCGAGATTAAGAGATGGAAAATTGTGTTAATAAGAACTGCATTTTAAATTAGAGCTTTGTGATAAACCACATTTTTTGTTTTACCTGAAATGCCTACACCTCCCATCGTGCTTTGGCCAGAGCAGCCGTCTAAACTTCAAAAACAATCAGGACACACAACACCCTTTCTACCAGCTAAAAAAAGTTGCAAACCTGAAATTATGCTTTCAAAATAGACCTGGCATTGCCCAGATATCTGAATAAAATATAGTAGGGAAGCGGATTTCAGTGGACATGAGGAACTGTTGTATGCATGTGCTCTGAAGTTATTATTATGAAAAAAGGAAAGCAGCAGAACACAGAATACTTTCTTGGCATAATTTACTATATAATATCAACATTTAACAGGTTTTGGCAGAGAGCCAGGATGGTGAAGGCCACTGGTGACTTGGCCCTTTTATCTGACATAAAAATACTTAAAATTCAAAATGTAATGTTTTTAGATTTTTCTGATAGCCAGACCTATTATCAGCATGCCAGATTTCAAGTTTCTACCAGGCATTGCTTGGACCCCCTAAAATATATGTCTGCAAGGTAATCATCTTAAAGTAGCAGGCCAGGGCTAGGCCTGAGTTAACTTTTAAACAAATTAAATTCATTTCTTTTTTTCCTGTCTCACCCTTATGACAACGCTTCAAGGTAGGCCAGTCCTAGGCCTGTGAGGTAACTTCAAACAAATTAAATTAGTTTCTCCGCTCCCCCTCCTCTCTCTCACCTTCAATGCATGGCCAAGGCTGCCTTGAAGCTGTCACCATAATTTTCCTTGTCCCCATAGAAAACAAAAACTACAACTCCCTGCTCAATGGGAGTCCTGCTGCTGAAGCTCATGGGAAGTGAAGTCTGGCTGAGCCAGTCCATACTACACTGTGGAGGCCATGAGGGAGCTGGCTGGCTGACTGACTGACTGTTTGCTTGGTTGCCATTGGCAATGGGTCTGCTCCCGATGGGGCCTAGCAACTGAGGCAGTTAGCCCCAGGCGCTCTCCCTTCAGGCCCAGGAGGGTGAGCCACCACCAGATAATGGTTGCCAAAGCCTGATAAGTCTTCCCTCCTGCCCAAGGCATGCTGGGAGTTATAGGCATAAGTCTATATCCCTGAATAATGTGTTACTCTTTGAACACCATCTGAGATGTGGTGGAAGACAACTGGAGAGCAGGCCATCTTGGTTGTGGCACCCTGCTTGTGGATTTCTGAATAAAGTTTATGATTTTTATGTAAAAGCCAGACTATACCATTGAGACAGAAGAATGAATGGAGGATTGACTGATATAGCTGAGGCTAGAATGGAATGGTGGGCAGGGTTAGTGGCAGTTGGAGAAAGTCAGGTAGGAGAACAAAGACAGTTAGTGAGCAGTCAGGGTTTGCTCACCCATACTTTATTTTAAATCAGCCACTCTACATGCCAGTACTACACCTCCCAGCATGCCTTTGGCAGCCCACAGGTGCCTGCATCCTCTGAGGCATCCTCTTGTTGCCGATGCTGCTCCTCGATAGAGCATCGAGGAGTAGCATTGCCAATGAAGGGAGGTAAGTGGCTATCAGTGGATGCACGCAGCTCCAGCCAATCCTGCTGGGACTGCCTTGGCCTGTGCTTCTTACCCACCAAGTGCTACATCTGGAGCCTGTACTGAAGGCTGGGGCTGGGCTGAGCACTTCCCCCTTTTGTCAGGTCTGTTTCTGGGCATGCGTAGAGTGCCTCCCCTTCCTCCTTCCCTCTTAAGGGCAAAAGCTACACACTTGCTTCCCCCAGAGTCTGAGAAATCAGTGATATCAGGACGGAGTGCCTAAGAGTATGTTTGGCTCCTCAAAGTCATGCTGTTGAATCTAGTTACATTTTGAAACCTCGCAGAGGGTGGGAAGAGGCACCGCAAATGGATGCAGCCCATTTATGTGGGTTGTTTCCTTTTATGTGGAACTGGGTTGACTGCTGGAGACTAACCTTAGGAGTCAGGGTTGTAAAAGACACGCAGCAGCCACCTACCTGTGCACTCACAATGGCCGCCAAAGGCCAGTAAGTCTGGCTTCCTGCCAAAGGCATGCTGGGAGTTCCACCCAAGACATGCTGGGTGTTGTAGGCACAAATCTAGGTTTTTATTAAATTCTTTAAAAATACTTAAACCCCCAAAATTCATGTTTTTAGATTTTTCTGACACATTGTACAGCCAGACCTATCACTGTGTCACCATGTCAAGTTTCTAACTAATCTGGAAGTGGGGAAACATTTCCGGACATATATGACGCACACATACTTTCCAGTTTATAGGTAGAGATATTGGAAGCATGAGTATACTAGGACAAAAAAGATTTCTGAGTCTGAGCCTTGACATTATTATTATTATTATTATTATTATTATTATTATTATTACACATTTCTCTCATTTCACTGAACTTTGGAGGAAGCAAAAACGGTTATCACGCAGTGTATTCTCTCAAGTCTGAACGGCAGTTTTATTGTTTGTAATTGGCACAATATGTTTTGTATGGAAAAGTAGAGGTAGAAATAAACTGATTGCAGCATTCAAAATTATCTGATCTGGAACAAGTCCAATGCAGTGCCTAAAAGATCTGCCTAATTCAGAATGAACTATCCTATGTTTGCAGGTGCATGGGGCATTTTTTCCCTTCTCTCTTGCCTTTATTATTGAGATCATAGTTTAAATTATGTGTTCATTTGAAGCGTCTGAAGTCTATTGGTGTCCTTCTGGATGGTTTTTAAAAAGCAAGTTTCCTTTTTTTTTTTAATGAAAGAATAGGAACAATTTGCTTGGGAGGAAACAGTCTATAAGAAGACACATAGCAAGCATCACATAGCCCAGCATTTATTGCATTTCACGCAGCGTTACAAGCCTGAATGAAGGCAGAGTGACTTTATCAGTCCCAGAAGGGCTATATTCCCTGAGAAATACATGGTAGAAAGTGCCTTATTGCTATTATGAAATATAGTTTTAAAAGGAGCAAGGGGGAAGTAGTAAGATCTGTACACTTACTAGACACCTGGATGTGTGCATCATTTCATTAATGGTTTATCAGCAAGATGCAGTGGCGTCTACAACCCTTAACATCTTTTCATGAATAAAAGAAAGCTAGTTATTAGACTTATGGGGGTAATTCAGTAATCACTTCCAGTGGCATAGTTCCATTCACTTCAATGGGACTTTTACCTATTATAGAAGTTGTCGTTCTTCATTCCATCAGGACTGTTGGGGAAATGTATTACAAAAACACACATACTTCAGTATTTCAAAGTAAACATTAATCAGAAAGGCATGGTCAAAAGTAATGCTTTTGCCTACGCCATAACAAATCTTTTGAGCTAGAATTCAGATTTTGCGAATTTTAAAGGTTTTGTTACCACCCCTACCCCATGAAGACGAGTTCTGATTTTTGAAACTTGTAATTCAGAGTCTCTTATATTAAAGCATTTTGGAACACTAGACTCTGGCTTGTTGATTTATCACTAGTGCACCTTGCTGTTTTCCTTTCCTTCTGTGGGGCCTCATAATAACAGAAAGGTTCATTTGTTGGCGTGCATTATTATTAAGCAGTCTTGCACATATGGAACAGCACAGCATGCAAAATATATTAGAGTTGTAATCCTATTTACCCACTGGCTCTGTTAGGGACGGACTTTGGGATCCAAGGCCTCAGCCCTGCAGCCTGTCCTCCTAAACGACCTCCCAGAGAGCAGCAGCTGAGCGCTGCAGTGTCAGTAGAGGAAAGACAGGAAAAAGCCTTTTTAAAAAAACTTTTAAAAGGCACATGTGACGTTCACCTGCTTCAGCCAACTTGCTGTCACACCACCTTGCAAATTGACACAGTGACCCCACAATTCCATTTTGTGAGGCATTGTACAAATCCAAAATGACTGCTGTTCTTTTCCCAGGTGCATTGTTGAGATATGAAATGGCTGTTCTCATGGGTCTAGAGGGATCAGATTCTCTCTCGCCCTCATCCCCCCACCCCGGTACAGTGTCCCTGGAGGCTAAAATGTGTCTTCACCATTTGGGACTGAAACAGCTTTGGTCACTTTGGTGGACAATCAACACCAGGACCTAGTATGTCCCTGTTGGTTTTGCTAGATCTCGCCACTGTGTATAAAACCACTGATTATGGTATCCTCCTGGCCCACTTGGTGGGCCTGGGAGGCACCGTTCTGTGGAGATTTCAGTACTTCCTTAGGGACTGGTTCCAGGAGATAATGTTGGAGAACTTCTATTTTTGACACTTGGATGTTAATTGAGGGTGCTCCTCAAGATCCAATTCTGTCTTCTAAGTTATTTAACATCTACCTGGAATTGCTGGGAGAGGTTGTCCTTGGGGTTGAGATGCATTGTCATCATTATGCGGATAACAAAGTTCTTTTTCAGCTGATATCAAAGAAACTATTGGGGTTTAAAACCAGGGCCTTGAGGTGGTAATGGACTGGATGAGGACTAAAAAATTGGATCAGGACTTCAGCTATTTGGCAGTAAGAAAATGTAATAAATTCAGTAGGGATTCAACCTGTTTTGGATGTGGTTGCATTTTTCTTGAAGTGGGGGTACGCCTGGGCTGGGCTTTGCACCTGCATGACTTGGGTCATAGTGGTGGCAGTGGCAGCCACAAATGGCTCAGCTTAGGCTGGTGTACCAGATAGCTGTACAAATGAAACATAAAGAACTTGCAGATAAATGGGGAGGGGGGAATCTCATGTAAAGGGCTATTATTCTAACAAAACAATTTACGAACTCAACCAAACTAAAAACAACCAACCAACCTAAAGATGAATAAGTTGCAGAGAAATGTATTATGTATCAAATAAATGTCATAAACATCATTCACGGACCCGAGCATCACCAGGCATATCAGCTAGTTTATATATATATAGCAATTGTTTTCCGGATGCATTTCATAGCCTATAAGAGCGACATAACCCAGCAGAAACTTTTTCATGAGCCTCAAAGAAAGTGTGTGTGTGCATGGGGGCATCATATTCCCAGAGGTTTGTGCCCAAAGTGTCTAAATAATGAGGGCAGGGGAAAGAAAGACACAAAGTCCTAATTTAACTCATGGAAAGGCCCCGTATGCACCTGAGCTTCTATACAAACTACGAAATGGATTTACATAAAAAAGGGTTTTACAAAACCGACTTCAAATAGGTTCAAAGTAAAGAATGTTCTGCCTATCCAAAGTATTATGTATGTACTTCCATAATATATATTTTTTTAAAGATGTAGTGCAGAAATATGAGTGATACTGAGCTGTGTCCTAGTTGAATGTTTGGAAAATATATGGAGTGGATGGCCAGGTTGCCTATCCAAAAGCAAAAAACAGGGGGAGAAAAGCATCCGAATCAGAAATGAAGGGCGAAGCAGGTTCTCAAGATGCTGACTTTTTTATTATTTTCCAAAGTTGAAGGTCTCTTCAACTTTGGAAAATAATAACAAAAAAAAGTCAGCATCCTGAGAACCTGCTTCTCCCTTCATTTCACCAGGTTGCCTAACCGACAGTGTCAGAAAACTACTGCATTCAAATTATTCTATTTGGCACAAACTAATCTCCAAATGAAAATCATACTATCTGCATGCCTTTGCACCTATGCATATTGAAATAGGTTTCGATCATATTGGGCTCAGGTCAGCTCATGTGCGTATTTTGAATGGCTCTAGTGTAAACAACTGAACTAGCCCCTTGCCCGCATTTCCTCTAAAGGTACCAAGTCTGTAACCACAATAACTGTTGGGGAGCCGTTCACTGTGCCTGTCATACCCCGTTAATGCAACTTTGATTTGCCTTTGTTCTGACAGTAGCAAACAGCTGCTTGTAAATGAGCCACTGTCCCTGGGCTGCCTCCCATTATTCCCTGCTTTTGTTTGACAAGGTCACTTGCTGAGGGGATTTTGGTGAGAAAGAGTGTGCAGCCTATAGAATTAGAGTTAAACCACAGGCAACCCAGTTTGAATGCTCTTATTTTTTTTCCCATTGCACCAGCAAAGCAAGAATAACAAAGAGAAAATATTTTGCCTCTGTGAGCAAGTCAACCCGGTTGTTGTTTTTTCCCCCAGTATTGATTTCATAATCCTAACACTATTTTATAAAAAGCAAGTCGTGTTTTCATAAATCCCCTTTCAATTCAAATCTGTATGAAAGATATATAAAAGATGGATTTAATTACAAAACAGGATTAACAAAGCCAGATTAATATTATATTATTCATTTGGCTGCCACTATAAAACATGAGACAATGTGACTCCATCTAACGGCAACCATAACAAACAGTGTGTGCTGAGATACAATTGGGAAAGGCTACAGTGTTTGTGCTAGAATATTTATTTTTTGCACTGGGCCAATTTTGGTCAGAAAAACTAGACCTCCAGTAAGCAGAAGAGTCTCATAAGCAAAATATTGTTATACTAGCTGATTTTCTAATGGGTTGCAGACATTTTATGGGGTTTGGAAGATATGCACTTTGGAGTTTGTTCTTTAGAAGAGTGGGTTTCCAGCTGAAGAGACTGAAAATGATGCCGTAAAACTATCCCCCACTGGGGTGGGAAGAACTGTTTATGTACTGATGCCATAAAATGATCCCGTACCAGATCCCCTTCCCCTCACAGTTTGATCTATGGTCTCGAGAACAGCAAAAAAATAAGTGGACATTAGGGTACTCCGTCCCTTTGTTCTAATTGTTGCTTTTGAAGCCAAGCACAGCCAAGGATGAATGGCAGTTATTCAAAGCAATGGAAGATATGCTTGTGGGAGACACCCTGTGGCATTTGCCTGAATGGGCTTGAGAGGGCAGTTTTCAAAATTCACACAAATAGAAGAAAGGGGAGGGTCTACTTTAAACATTCGTTCAACTTCTTCATCGCAGGCCATTCAAAACAATGAACAGAAATAATTTCTTAAAGGTCTCCACTACCTGTCTAATTCCAAAGGGTCATCCATGATTATTCTATTCTGTATCTCATCAACCTGAAAAACATTTCAGCTTTTTGAAATATTGACCATTTGTTTGTAAGCCACTTGTCTGTCAAGCCAACATGGAAAAGAAAAGTTAGATATGTAGCACTAAGGAGTTTAAATCTAAAAAAGAAAATATAATGTTTACAAGCCTCTTTAAGTCTACTCCTCCCCCCTCTTTTTTTACTGATAATTTTACCTTCCTTTTCTGTCTATACAATTTCTCAAGTAGTCACTTATAAGTAGTGCACCACAAAAAAATGTTGAAGTGCATATGTGTGTTTGTGTGTTTCCTTGAACCTGTGTATTTTTTCCTTGAACCTGTGGCTGATGGAGCTGAAAAACCAAAGGTTTGCGTAAGAATCTCTGCTCTAACTAGGTCTTAGTCATGTGCATTTTTAAGACAATGGAACAATGATGGAAAGAGGTCTGAGGGGGAAATTTAGTGACTTTTGCTACAGCTCTAGCGATAAGGTGATTTTAATATTAGAAATCCAATCTGGGAATCCCTATCTTTGACCTACAATATTAATAGTGGACATTACAGGGTTACTGTAAACAACTTTTGATGTTCCACACCTGCAACAGGGATATTTATCTATTTGATTTCTGCACAGCCTTTCTACAAGAGAAATGGCACTCCAGGCAGCTTACAATCACAAATAAACTTGATTAAAACAGTAGTAAAACAAATGCATTAAAACTCAATTTAAAACGTAACAATAACAGAATAAAAACAACATCCAACTGAATGAACTTACACACCAAAGCCCTGCTTGAATAAAAGTGCTCTGCCTGCCAGAGGAAGGATAGCAGAGAGGGAGCAAACCTAGCTGCCCTCAGCAGGAAGTTCCACAGCCTCCTTTGAGTCGCCTCTAAAGGTCTCGAAAGAAGGGGCTCTACCGAAGGTCTTAGGAGCCAAGCAAACTCCTAAGGGAGAAGGCAGTCTTTCACGTAGCCTGGTTCTAAGCCATATAGGGCTTTATAAGGTCATGAACAGCAGTTTGAATTCTTCCTGGAAACAGACCAGTAGCCATTAAAGTTGTTGTAACAAGGGAGTCGTGTACTCCCTGCAACCAGCCACAGTCAAAAGTCTGACTGCAGCATACTAGTAGTTGAAGTTTCTGAACAGTTTTTGAAGGCAACCCCACATTGTTACAGTAGTCCAAATGGGATGAAACTATGACAAGTGTATCCGTGGCCAGATCAGACATTTCTAAGAACAGGCATACAACTGGGCAGGGTTGTTGTATACTACCCTCAGCCCAACCTGCAATATGGGCATATAAGTAATGAATAACACTGTAGGGGTGTTAGTTTAAGCTACTCTCTCAAAGGTAGTCCACATACACTAGGGGTTTAATATGTCTGACAACACTGTGGCATTGTTGTGAAACACTGACCTGCACTATTCCACATGAACTACATATGCCCCTAATGTGGACACAGACCCTTCCAGCTTTAAACATGGGAACAATTAACTTCATACACTTTGGAATTTACATTAGGTCTATTTTTTTTAAAAAAAAAATAGTTTGACACTTAAATAGGAACTCTCCTCTATTAGAGTTTGTGGTGGACTAAGATGGACACAATCCTGGCTACATTAACATCTTTGACATCTCCATTGATTTCTATGGGCAGCTGTCACTTCCATTTCAAAACAGCTTCTCATTGTGAACCAGGAAATTCCCTGTACAATGGGATAATTGACTTTTCTCATTTCACATCTATGTGTCTTTTCCACCCTTCTGTTTTGCAAAGAACAGTTAAGGAACAGACTTTTCACTCACTTTGTCTTCTCTCTTGTCTGCCTGCTAACTGACCAGTGCTGTTGTGAAATCTCCCCAGCTGCTTGCTGTGCCTGTACTCTTCACCTGGCACTTTTGGCCAGCCAAACAATTCAATCCCCCTGCACCCCAGCCTGGTTTTCCTTTCCAATTGACTCAACATTCTGCGGCTACTGAGCACACTCAGTATTCATTTGGCTGTTTTTTCCTTAAGAGTTTTTTGTACTTTTGCATAACTGGGGGGTTCCCTCCAGTTTGTGTGTGTAAATGGTGCCATTTTGGCTATTTAAGGATTGGCAGTCACCCTAAATTTTGCAAAGAGAGGGTCTGATTTTCAGATCCAATTGATACTTAGAAACAAAAAGTAACTGTGACTTCTTTACTGTCAAATAATTATTTGTTATCACATCTTAAGCTTCTATCAAATAAACTGTATTCGAATAATCCATAACCAATAAATATTAATGTAATAAAAGAACCTAACGATAATCTGTTGTGTCAGTTCTTGCATTCCAATGAAGTCCACTGAAGATACTAGTATATCCAAGTTTAAAAGTACAGGTTTTTAGGCTTATTTGTATTCAAAGGCAATAATCTAATGAAAATTCATCTACATCTTTCTTACTTCCTCACTGTGTGTTGACAGCGGGTGGGCCATTGATACTTCCTTTGAAAAAAGGTAGGTAGTTTAAAATATCTGTGTATTTCAGCAAAATACCATGAATTACAAAGTACACCCCATGCCTTAACTTTTGTGTTGTCTTTGTGCAGGCTGCAATAAAATATCTATAAATACAGTACTTTGTTCTCATTTTAATCTACAGTCCCAGAGCGGGCAATGTACCATGAATTTAGCTAACATAAACATGTATGTTAGCAAGGGGAGATGTAGAGTAAACCCATTGCAGGTTTGATCATGTGGCTGACAGAATATGTCTCTTAAATGACACGCAGTGAGTGCCAATTTTCTTCTCTTTTTCTTCCTTTGCTAGCACGTGGGATGAACTTGTTTAGAATGCCTGTTAAAATGATTAATTGCTGCTAAAAAGAGGTGGGGGTAGGAGAAACTGGATTCAAAATGAAAAGCCAAGCCTTCAGCTAAAGTGCAGTCCTTTTGTAAAATTAGGCCTGCTTGCACAAAGTTCTAAGGAAAATCCTAACAAAATTAAAGAAGCACACCAAGGGTTACTTTAAAAATAGTGTTGGATCATTAATTTGAGCTTCGCTCCTAATTAATTCTTTCATGCTAGAAACCACTTTCTGTAGTGCCAATCTATCCAGTTGAGAACTACAGACTGGACCAGATTAAAAACATTGTACAATTCCAAGGACATATGCCTCCAATTATTACTGCAACCAATAACCAGCCAGAAAACAAAGATTAAAAAAACCAAATGTTTCTTGTCAGTGAGAAATGGCTACATAACGGATTTTCAGGATGAAAATCAAGCATATTTTCTTGTTCACAATAATATTCAGCTAGTATCAAACAAGACTACAGATGTGTTTACAAACAACACAAAAGTACTGACACCTTTTTTCAGAAATGTTATTCCGTACCATTTATTTTGCAAGTCTATACTATTTATTTTGTACAGTCTTAGAAAGGAAGAAATCACACAAATATTTTTCCACTGGGAGGTGACTTTTTATAGTCATTTAAGGCAGACTTCAGGCTTGCGGGATCTGTGTGGATGTATGTGTTTATGCACATTAGGTGTTTTTTAAAAAATTATTATCTGCTTTGAAAGTATTTGGATTAAAGACAAAGATATAAAAAATGGAAATAAAGGGGAAAAAGAAATCACATTTCATATTTCTCATGCCTGAAATATGTCAGTTGCCCAGCACAGAGGTAAATCTATTTGAACTGAGTGATGCCCTTGAACTCCTATTGATACACCTTTTTAATGTCTTGCCCACACCAGAGCCAAAGACTAAAGCAAAACACTGTATTGTCTTTTTAGACACTATAACACACACAGAGTTGCTTGGCTCGCATGCAACAACAACAGCAACCTTGAGCTGTCATGAATGAGCCAGTGTGTTAGTCTCAATTGTTCCCACTTAGCTCTTCCTGCCAGGAGGAGCAACTAAGGAACCCAGAAACGCTCCGCCTCTGGGCTGTTTAGTGTGACATCCAATGTTCATATGATCATCCCTCTGGTGGTAGATCAGAAGTGTTCACTGCAATTCTGTAACACTTTCGCTGTGTCGTCCGGCTGTAGCCAACCAATGTTGTGAAATCTTGACCTTTGAATGCTTCATCACATAGGCTAGCAGGCTACTTGAATCATGTATAACACCAATGTATATATTTCTGCCTGGAAATGTGACATACAACACCTAATTACATTTGGTTATAATAGTTCCTTTGTAACTACTGACCATTCAATATCCAAACAGCTTCACTGTCAGTCTCAACTTGATTTATACAGCATGTGTTTCGGCTACTAGTGCTTCAACTATTGGGCGGTATAGAAATGTAATAACTAATAAATAGTGTTCTTCAGGAGAGTAATCTCCTCCAAGTGCTCCTCACAAAATAAAGCTAAGAGGGGGACCACAAGAGAGAGGGCCTTTTTGGTTGTGGCACCCTACTTATGGAATGTACTCCTGAAGGAGGCTCACCTGGGCCCACACTGTTAGCTTTGCAGCACCAGGAAAAAACATTCATATTTTTCCAGGCATTTTTAGTCTAAATTTTATAGCACACTGTGATGGTTACACTGTATGTAAAGAGTTAACAGTTGTGAAGTAGGGTGAATGGGAAATAATAATAGGGGCGAATCACCCCAGGGCTAAAATGGTAATCACTCTAATGTGCTAACGATGGCTTTCTGATCATTCTACAGCTCAGGACAGGTGTAGCGCAAAACACAAAAGGATGGCCAATCACTCTAACAAAGACCTAGCCAGAGTGATTGGGAAAAGGAGGGGCGAAGCGGGGGAACTGCGGTTGAGAGCCATGGGGGGGGGGGGGGAGTTAAGAGACAGAGAGAGAGAGAGATTGCCTTCGTTAGGAATGGAGGTAAGAACCATTCCAGAAGATACTTTAGGAGTAAATATCAGGAGTAGTTAGTCAAGAGATGGACCTGCGTTTGTACTCCTGTCTGTTTGTTTTCTTGCCTTTGTAACATTAGTTCTATGTGTAGGGTGACCAGATAAAATCCAGGTCAGGGCTCATGTAACTTTAACAGTTGTAGAGAAAAGGGAATTTCAATCAGTGTCATTTGTATGCAATTAGTTCCTGATGAAATTCCCTCTTCATCACAACAGTTAAAGTTGCAGGGGCCCTGCCTTCTTTTTGTATATGGTCAGTCTAGTATAGTGCCTGCACCTTTAACTGTTGTGAAACCCACAAGTCAAAGCATGAGTGCAACAGAACCCTCTCAATCATCTTCCCCAGCAACTGGTGTACATAGGCATACTGCCTCGGATACTGGAGGCAGCATATAACAATCAGGACTAGTAGCCATTGATAGTGTCCAATCCCTTTTTAAAGCCATCCAAAATGACGGCCATCATTACGTCTTGTGGAAGTGAATTCCTTAGTTTAACTATGTGGTATACAAAGCAATAGTACAGCTAGCAATTAAAGCAACTTATAAAATAGGTTAAGACTCAAAACTTTAAAGCTTAGAAAACTAAAGTGGCAAGTGAAGTGGCCGGCCTCCCTTTCCCCAGACACCAACAGCCTTACTTCAGATAGCTGAGGCAACTGGAGGAGAACAGCTTGATGTGGAAACATCCCATGTCATGTAGGCCTTTCAAAGTAAAGCAGCAATCTTTGATGTGTTCAGAAATGGGCAAGAAGCTAATGAAACTCTCTAGGAACCAGCTTAATGTGGTCAAAGCAATGAATCCCAGTTAGTAACCTACTGGCCATATTCGAAACTAAATGAGACTGTTTCTAAGCAGCCTTCAAGGATAGACCCTGTATAAGGCATTACAGTAGTTGATCCTGGATCTTACCAGAGCATGGATTACCAAGAGCATGCAATCTTTGCTCCAGAAAGGACATAGCTGGCATGCCGTGTTCAAATAATAAAAGGCACTCCATGCTGCAAAGACTCGTTGAGATCAAACTGACAAAGATGGATCAAGGAGCACCCCCACTGAACCCAATCTGGGAGGAGCACAATCCCATCTAGAACTAGCTGAATACCATCTCCCTAAGCAGACAATCTAGCTACCCACCGCCCCTCCACCTTCTAAAGATTGAGGTTTTCAATTTATTGGCTCTTATCCAGTCCGATACAAATTCCAGACACCACTTCAGCATTGAAATGCTCACCTCATCCCAGGTTTTCACCATTCTTCATATAAGGCAAAGGAGTGTATATTGCTCCATTGACTAGTATTAAGAAAAGAAGGTCTGCAATCATAGAAATCAATGAATCGGTGGCAACAATTGCCTTCTCCATTGACTCCATCGTACTCAAGATCCAACGAGAGGATACATTTATTACACCCATCAGTGGCTTCCTTCTTACTAATGCCTTCCTCTGTCATTCCTGTCACTTCACCGCTTCCTGCTTGTTTTCACAACCTCGTTTCTTCCATTCTTTTCCGCTTCATTTCAGTAGCTAATCCAAATGTAGATATATCTGAATGTAATGCAAGAATTCTGACAATCAAAGCTAACATCTAAATATATTTACTTAATCACAGCCACTTTCTGAGAGAGGTCCCCATGCACCCCAGCGGTCAACATGAAACAGGGAAGCATACTGAATACTTCAATGGTTAATGGTACAGGGAATGGATCAGGTGAATTAATGTGACGCTGAGGACTGAACGTCTCCACAAAACAATTTGTTCCTTAACTATAACTTCAATTTGAGTTAGTATTTATACTTTATTGTTTTACAGTCCAACAAGACCAAATCAGATAAGTTTATAGAATGCCATATTGCATTTCTTCAGGGTCAGTAGTAAAAGAAGGTAAGAAAGCATGCTGTAATATTAGCTGGCCAAATCGGCCCTGAATTCTTGATTCTATGATCAGCTTTATGAAACAGTCCAGTCTGGCAATCTGTAATGTGAGACCAATAAAATAAAATTGGGTAAGCAGAACTAACGTTGATGTCAATCTTGTGATGTCTTGCATAGTCATACAAAGTCTGCAGCTAAACATATTAAAAGTTTTAGAAGTCAGCACCAAAACTTTAGAGCAAGATCTCACAGAAAGATGAGAAAATATTTTAATTCTGAAATACTAGCATTATTTTTAACGAGCCCAACTGACCAAATCTCTTGTTTTTTTTTCAATAGATATGAAGGGACCTCTGCTTGTGGCATACACATACACACAGCCGTATATTATGCTTGTTTCCTTTAGATAATGGTTGGTCTTTGTACATCTCAGCTCAAATACTACTGAATACATTATGTACCAAGTTTAAGATTAGAGCAGTCCCATTTTTACTCTATAAAAGCTATTGGTATTGTTAGGTATATAAACTACTACAGGCTACAATCCAGAAAAAGTCACACACTCTGATACCCTATCACACTGTTATCTCCTCGAATTCTAACACAAGATTGTGTGCGAGACAGAGAGAGAGAGAGAGAGAGAGAGAGAGAGAGAGAGACTGACTGACTGACTGACTAGATTATTGATTGGTGTAACATTTTCTTTTCTACAAAGAAAAAAATAACAACAATAGACTTTCTATAAAGTTTGGAAGTGGGCAAAATACAAACTATTTTAAACAGATGAAATTACTAAAAGTGTTATCCAAATAAGTACCCCTAGCAATCAGTGATTTACAACAGAAGCAAGTTAGCATAATCAGTTACAACATTAAAGTTGGGACTAAAGTTAAACAATAGCTGTGATTATTCCAAGTTCATCTGAAGTTTCAAGCAACAAAACTGTGCAGAACATTCATGCAATTTCTACATTCATTTGACCGCAGTGGCCATAATTTGGATCTTAGTCTAAAAATTAATTAGGCAATAGTAGATAATTTGAAATTTCTATCCATGAAAATATTTTGTGGAAGTATTCACTCACCCACCCACACTTGTTAGTTACACAAACTCAACTATCTAATCTAGACCAACCATGCTAGTTCTTAAGTAATCTTGTGTAATTGATTTGTAACTGCAGATACCAATTTATTTTCTAGCAACTAAAGCGATTTTGTTACTTTTAATGATGCGTTACCAGATCACCGCTACAATTGTTCATTAAGGCCCAGAACTAATATATTAACTTGCATCAGGCAGGGTTCTCTGAGTACTTCTTTTGGCTCCAGGTTAGTATCATACACATTCCCAAACTTCAGGGCTAGATTGCCCTCTTGGCTGTGTGATGTATCTTCTGCTTAATAGCCCAATTAATCACAAGGATAGCAAGGAAAGTCAAAATCTTGTCTGGATAATGAAGAAGAGATTACAAGATGCCTAAGTAGGAATTCTGCTGCAAAAGCACAAATTGAGCATGTCAATTATGCCACTACAATAAGCTCCATTAGAACTTTTGGAAGGAACCTAAGGCTATCCAAAATGTAATGTTTAATTTTGCCAATTAGCTACAAAGGGTAAGATGCAAACCAGAAGCGGTCTGAATAATTTCATACAGATGTAAAATCAGAAATGGCTGTTGGATGAAGTCATAATTAAATGCATTCTGGATGCAGGGTTACTAGCTAGAACTCGCTGGTTGAATAGCCCACAAAGGCAAGAAAAAGGTTCAGTTAATTTGTCAGGAGCAGAAATCTGGGGCTTGTCCACATATATACAATAAGTGTCGGGCAATATTGTGGCCTGACCTACAACTACAACTACAACTTGCACACAACTTGCACACAACTACAGTATACAACATATCTACAACTACAGTTTCTTTTGTGCACCATGAAATTTCAATTGCCTAGATAAGTTCAAGGCAGTGGTCCCTAACAATTGCCTTTTTCTGTCAAGGCAGACTGGATGTGTACAGATTAACCTAGTATTGAAAATAATTCAACATGTGCCTAGATCAAAGGCCAATCTATGTTATTTTTGCTCCACACTCTGGACACGTGCTGAACAATTCACAAGGGATATAGAAAACTGTAAAAATGACATGGAACGAATAAAAGGAATACATTGTTAAATATAAATGTTAAGGTCTTCCCCCCACCCAGTGAAATCCTTGGCCATTAGCATCAAATCACAGACCCACCCTACAGCTGAGTAGTTCTGTCCTTCAAAATAACAAAGGAAAAAATCCAAAGACTTGTACATGTGTGTGAAAACAAATTATTCTGGCTGCTGCTTTAAAATCATTTTTGCGACTTTTTGAGATTCTGAGCAACCAAAATGAAAAAAACAAAAAGCTTTATTAAAAAGTCTTTGTTAACACACAAGAGTGAAATTTAATAGGTGACTTACTTCAGAAAACTGAATCAAGGGATAATTATTCCTTTGGATGAATAATTGCCAGGAATGTTCAATTACTGCTAACTGTGAGTGTTCCTCAAAGACATTTTTCTTCAGCATCACATCTTGAAATTAGGATAGTTGGAACTAAGATTCCCAAAGCCTGTCCAGTGCTCTATTTATTTTAATCTAGCTTTTATGGCTCTTTTTTCTTTACTACCTGGTTTGGGCAAAGACCCCCAGACAAGCAGATATTATGTACATGGTTTCATTCAAAATTATCAAACTGTTGAAAGATAAACATAAAGAAAACTTTGTTTGGGGAAACATGGGTACATATATATATTTTAAGAAGAGAGCAGTTCCAGTGGAGGAGATGATTTTACAATTTACATCAATAACTTGAGAACAGAGAGAATATAAACTGGAATATAAATTAAAACGGACAGACGACTCTAGAAATAAAATTGAAGTTTTGGTTATGTTCAGGGTTTATCAATCAAGTCTTATCCCCTTATTTATTATTCTGATAGGTCTCACTTCTTTGTAGGTTGCCAACCCATCAAGAAAGGTTCCATAACATATCATTTTGGAATCATTAGGTTAAAGTGACTGACATTTCCAGCGTCTATGCAAGATATACTTGGTTGTGTCATAGCTCAAGTCTCATTGACTACGTTGATTACATCTGGTGGAAGCAGAGAGAAATTGGAAGCAGGGCCTCATTCATCAGGTCTGCTGCATTTGGTTTCCCCCTCTCCCAGAACTCATTCTATTCATAGAATCAGAGAATAGTAGAGTTGGAAGGGGCCTATAAGGTCATTGAGGCCAATCCCCTGCTCAATGCAGGAATCCACCTTCAAGCATACCTGATCGATGGCTGTCCAACTGCCTCTTGAATGCCTCTAATGTAGGAGAGCCCACAACCTCCCAAGGTAATTGATGTTCCATTGTCGTATTGCTCTATTGGTCAGGATGTTTTTCCTGTTGTCCAGCTGGAACTTGGCTTCCTGTAACTTGAGCCCATTATTCTGTGTCCTCACTCTGGGATGATTGAGAAGAGATCCTGGCCCTCCTCTGTGTGACAACCTTTCAAGTATTTGAAGGGTGCTATCATGTCTTCCCTCAGTCTTCTCTTCTCAAGGCTAAACATGCCCAGTTCTTTCAGTCTCTCCTCATAGGGCTTTGTTTCCAGACCCCTGATCATCCTCCTTGCCCTCCGCTGAACGTGTTCCATCTTGTCTGCATCCTTCTTGAAGTGTGGTGCCCAGAACTGGATGCAATACTCAAGATGAGGCCTAACCAATGCTGAATAGAGGGGAACCAATACCTTTTGCAGCCACATCACACTGTTGGCTCATATTGAGCTTGTGATCTACAACAATTCCAGATCTTTTCGCTTGTAGTATTGCTGAGCCAAGTATCCTCCATTTTGTAATGTACATTGGGTTTCGTTTTCCTAGGTGTAGAACTTGGCATTTATCCCTATAAAATTTCATTCTGTTGTTTTCAGCCCAGCACTCCAGCCTATCAAGATCATTTTAAGGTTTGTTTCTGTCTTCCAGGGTATTAGTTATCCCACCCAATTTTGTGTCATCTGCAAATTTGATAAGCATTTCCTGAACCTCCTCAGCCAAATCGTTCATAAAAATGTTGAAGAGCACTGGACCCAGGACTGAGCCCTGCAGTACCCCGCTCATTACTTTCCCCCAGTTTGAGAAGGTACCATTGGTAAGAACTCTTTCAATTCTATAGCCAACTGTGGATCCACCTAATAGCTGTTCCATCTACCCCACTTTTAGTTAGCTTGCTGATCAAAATGTCACATGGTACTTTGTCAAAGGCTTTTGCTGAAGTCAAGATATATTATGTCCACAGAATTCCCACAGTCCACAAGGGAGGTTACCCGATCAAAGAATGAGATCAGATTTGTCTGGCAGGATTTATTCTTGACAAATCCATGCTGGCTTCTAGTAATCACTGCATTGTTTTCAAGGTACTTACAGATTGACTTCTTTATAATCTGCTCTTAAAAATTCCCAGGGGTTGATGTCAGACTAACTGATCTGCAGTTCCCAGGTTCCTTCTTTTTGCCCTTTTTGAAGATAGGGACAACATTAGCCCTCCTCCAGTCGTCCGGCACTTCACCCATCCTCCATGATTTCGCAAAGATAATAGAGAGTGGTTCTGAGAGTTCTTCTGCCAGCTTCTCTATTACTCTAGGATTTAGTTCATCAGGCCCTGGAGATTTGAACTCGTTCAAAGGAATCAGGTGTTCTTTGACCATTTGTTTGTCAATCTCAAACTGCAATCCTGCCCCTTCAGCTTGTACTTCACTTTTCCCAGGGGTGGGGGTCATAGAGCCGCTTTTGGGAGAAGACTGAGTCAAAGCAGGAATTGAGCAGCTGAATCCCCATTTCTTTCTTCTGTCTTTCACTATGCACATACCTGAAGAAAGCTTTGTTGTTGGTTTTAGCATTACTCACTAGCCTCAGCTCAATCTCAGCTTTAGCCTTCCTGATGTCATTCCGGCACTTCTGTTGTAGCCTGGCCTTGCTTCCACTTCCTATATGTGTCCTTTTTTGTTTTCAGATCATCTCTAAGCTCCTGTTTTTTCCAAGGACAATGTTTGTAGCATGGTTTGGATGACACGATAAGCCATGCCTGGGAGGGTAATTAGGCAAATAGAGCCCAGCACATGCCATGGCTTAAACAAACCACCATGGTTTGTTTAAGCCATGGTGACTGGGCAAACTGGGTCTCTGGGTGCTGAAGAACAGCCTAAAAATGCTTTAAATAAATGAACAGATTACCAAGGGGAGTAAAATGACTGAGCTTTAGGAGGACATGACTTTATATATATGAACAGTTTACACTGAAGAAGAACTGAAGTAGAAAATCTAAAGTATATTAATGATACTACAAAAGAACGTTAGATAACAGGTTGTAAATTCTCTTTGGAAAGAGACTTTTGAGACCAAAAATAATCAAAGGAATGGATAGTACTTTCATCATTGTAAAAAGTACCTTATCATTCAACATTATCTCTTGACTTGTAAAACATGAATGATATAACGTTATTCTGTAGGCTCCCCTATCCATGTTCTTCCAGTCAATGAAATAAATATGACAAAGTACAGCAGTACCATCAAGGAATGTGGAATACAAAAGTTTCCCTTTTACTTTAATAAACCATTGTCCAACTCATTCAGTGATGGAATATTCTGCATGGCTTAATGGCAGTTGTTGAGGTAGACAAAAGAAGTATTTATGCTCCATCTAGACAATGCAAGGTGCTTATTCAATTTCTTCTGCATCAGGAGCAGCATTCCTTACCTAATATGTATACATTTGCTGAGTGTTATTCAGCCTTTGTTGCTTCTGACCCTCAGTTGGCATTTAATTCCCAGTCCACCAGGGTATTCATGCTTGATGGCACTGATGCACACACTGAATGCTTTATTTATGTAATGGCACAGGGAATGAAGCTGTAAACTGTATTAGACAATATCCTGCTTAAAGATGCCAATGGCTAGTGTCACTGCACTGCTGACCCCTAACCATAATGGGGAATATGTCACTTGATTTTAGAGCATTTGTCAATACAAGAGAAAATGGAGGAGGAGGATGGAAAGCTGTAGCCAAAATATTAACTTCAGGCTACGTGTAAAATAGTTCATGTGGTATTGATTACTTATGTCTTTATCGAATACCGATTAGCAGAAGCATGGAAAGTGTACAGATACCTTTGTCATGAAAGACTTTGTTTTACTGGGTAGTAGAAATTTTAATTTTAAGTGCAAAACAAAAAAGTGCAATCATTTGATACCAAAGTTATTTTTCATTTTCAATAATTAAAAATGAAAACCATTTCTATTGGTGGGTAAATGTCTATGGACCTTTGGTTTCTGTAGGGGCACCTTCCTGTTAACCCCAGATGCTGTGGGTTCAAGGATCTTTAAAGGGGAAAATATGTAGCTCAGTCGTAAGCACATTCTTTGCATGCCAAAGCTCCAAGATTCAATTCCAAACATCTCTAGGTAGGACTAGGAAACCCCTGCCTAGAACCCTGGAAAGCCGCTTCCAGTCCATGAAGACAATACTGAGCTAGGTAAACCAGAAATCTAGCTTGGTATAAGATAACTTTCTATTTTCCTGTGGAAATCAATTTATATCTATTATATCAAAATCCTTTATCATCTAGAACTGGGTCAGGTAACATTTGCCAGAAGCAGTCACAGTCGCAAACAAGACAGAGACATTTTAAGTATCCATAAGTCCTCAGAATACCTTCAAACACTCTCACTTCAATGCAGAGACCTGGATGCATGATGATGCTCACATAAAAGTCTCAAGCATCCATTCATTTCAATGGAGAGGCCAGCTCCACAAGCAAATTCCTTTGCAGCTGTACATATTTTCCGTCTCCACTGAACCAAATGGGGAACCTATGTGCATATCATTGGGTTGGTGGGCCTGTCCTTTAGGCAAGACAGAATAGAGGGGAAAACAGGAATAAAGGAGGAAACACATTCAATTACAATTGCAGTGAGACTGTGTTGAAATACGAAAGAATTATTTTAATCCATTATGTGGAATAACTAAAACAGTCATGTGCAAATTTAAATCATCCAACGCAAAACCAAATAGATTTGGCACAGAAGTTCCATTGGATAAGGAACTCACACCCTTAGCCTTTTCAGACAGATCCATTATTTACACCAATATATGTATATCAACTAAATTGACAATGTCTTTTCCTTGTTAAAGATACATTATTTCACAGCAGTGGAGACCATGTGTTATTCAAATGTTCCCTTTAAAGTGTCTTTTCATCTAAATTAACCAATCGGATTTAACTAAAACGCTCTGAATGACCTATTGACTTTTTGCCCCATTTCCCAAAGTGAAAGCACTGACTGAAGGGAAATATCACACAAGATGCTAATAGATAGCAACAGCAAGAGGTATTTCAGAGGGACTTAAATTATTCTGGAAGCCTGGAACTTAAGATCCATAACAGCCTATATCTTCTGTTGTTTTTAATTATGTCTTTAAAAAAGGTCCCCTGCTGTGTTTTTGAAATACTAAATGGCCTCCACAGCTATGTGACATAATTCATTCTAATTCATGATTACAAGATGTTTTCAAACTATTCCCTCTTTCCCAGCAGCTACTTAAAAGCAGGAGGGGGGCAGGGGATCTTTTATTTCCGCCCCACCCCCACTTGTTCTCAATTTATCAATCCCTTTCCAGGTGTACACTTTGCAAAACAGTACATGGTGTGTGTGTGTGTGTGTGTGTGTGTGTGTGTGTGTGTGTATATGTATATGTATATATATATATATATATATATATATATATATAATCTCACAGCTTATAAACTTATAGTGTTTTGTATTATCAGACACATTTTCGTTATTAAAAATGGCCTTCTATATTAAAGACTCTAAATTCTATCAAATATGCAGAATCAATTTTAGCAAATGTTTGTTCCTGTACAACGATGTTGCCTTCTCATAAAAGTGGGATATTAAATCCCTACAGGCCCAAATTCACTAGCTACAATTTTGAATTACCCACACACACATACACACATACCTCTGAGTTTACAGCATCTGTAATCAACAATATTTCCATTAAGTTTAATTTCCTCATGCCTTTGCACTTATACCCCACAACTGTTTCAGATATTCAGCCCAATCCAGAGTTTTTCAGGTGCTCAAGAGATATCCTTTGCCCCAGATTTTCTATTTGTTATGAAGTAGGAACTTAGCAGGATAGGAACAAAAGTCTGAATACTTTGTGAAAGTCTTGCTTGGTTTTTGAACTTTAACATCATGAATTAGCTACAAGACTTTGCTGAATGAGGGCTAAGTGGGAATTTGTTTAAAGTGGATAAGGAATTTCACGCTAACTGTCAGCCAACCAAGCCATTTGCAAAGAAACAAAAAAGTTGAAAGTACACTTGCTGCCAAAAACCATTCTAAGTGATAAACTTCTTGGGTTCAATCCTATGCTCTGTTTCTTGGCAGTAATGTAGGTTTTCCAGAAAATTTTGACTTAGAAAATTTGGTTAATTTGCATGGGGTCATTTGCATAAGAAACATTTCAGTTTGCATCAAAAATGTTCTGATGCTCTAGTGCAGGGGCAAGCAACTCATGGCCCTCTAGATGCTTTGGCCTACAACTCCCATCATCCCTCACCATTAGTTAAGCTATGTTGGCTAAAGCTGATGGGTGCCGTAAGTCAGAACATCTGGAGGACCGTAAGTTGTCCAACCCTTCCCTAGAGAGATCTAATTCAGTGTGTTGTTTTACATGTATTTAGTAAACAACCAAGCTAAAAAGTTTATTTTTATCCCAATATGCCACAAGTATTTTACCTGAAATATTTCAGGGGGAATAATAAGGCACACTTAATATGATTTAAATGTTATATTATGTAGAATTGTCCCATATATTGTTAAAATTTAAGAAAAATTCCCAAAGCATGGAAAATGTTGAAACAAAATTTAATTTTAGCAGCCCAAAGAACTGTGCATGGTATGCTGACAACCACGCACCTATCTCAACAGACTGCAACTCTCTTCCACTACGGCTTCCACTAAGGGACCTTCAGTTTTGTTATCACTAATTATTAGTTCCATTTCAAACTGAGAAATATATGTATTTCAATGACATGTATGAACCGTCTCACATATTTGGTAGGGAGATTCACCTGAAAAACATTAAATACAACTGCCAAGCTTGCATAATACTGTGTTTGCAATTGGCATGCATTCGTTTTTACTAATGAACTTATGAAACAGAAACTTTTCCACAGAAAAATAAAGCACTGTAAATTTTCAGTTTCATACATTTCTCTACCCCAGACCACTGTTTCTTCATGATGTACAGGATCCAGCCCATGTAAGATGATGCCTCTCCCTTTCATTTATCAGCCCAGCATTATGGAAAAGTTTCTGGAAATTGGGAAAAGCTGGAAAGGAAATCCAGCTTCCAACAGTGTATTTTTACACCATACAAAGGATTGTGGAAGCAACCCCATTAGCACCAGCTAATGGCCCAGGATTCAACAGGGATTACATGAATGGCACCATAAGGAAATTGGTCTAATCATTCTTCTGAAATCTGTCACTACATACCAGGGGCTGTAGTTTTAAGTGCTTCACACCTGAATTTACTCACTTTCAGTAAGGAAGGATTTCTTCCACTCCACCCATCCCACCCCATTCTAACAAATAAAATATACGCAATTGAGCCTGACAAATTAACAAAAAGCCTCAACAGATCATCTTGTTTAAGAGTACTGATGAAGACTTTTCTTATCATAAATCCAGTATTAGTAGCCTGCTTAGGTTAGGGTCTTGTCTCTTCTCCTGCTATCAAGTTCAAAAAGGAATACAAAAATAAATAAATAACACTTAAATAGGATTCATTGTCATTTGCATCCTTGAATTGTTCCTTATTATAGCACTGCAAACAGCAGAACTGGAAGGGGGTGGCGGGTGGAGGGAAGTGAACGGAACATCAGTCTGCCCTGGGTCAGCAGGCCTTGAACAACAAAAGCAGGCAGATAATTTTTGAATTTGAATTAGTGAAAAATGTGCCAAGTCTAATACTTCCTGTTCTAAACTCCTTTTGTGTCCTGATAGCTAAATAAAGGCAAGCTCACACTGAAAGAAAAAGCAACATCTGACTTCTGGACAGTTTTTCTGATATGCTGCAGCTAGAGCTCTGTTTATCTGGAATAATGCTTGACAGCTGCGCGTCCCCCAAGCATATGCTCTGATGCAATGCCCTGCGATGGGTGAAGCATGTATAACAAAATGATGGAACTTAAAAGCAAGACAGCCAAGTCAACCCAAATCCCTGTTTCACAGACTCACTTCCTTGAGTGATAGATACAGGGACAATCTCTTGGAAAAAGTAGCAGAGAAATTGGAAACACTGGTGGTGAGCTCGGTGACATTCGGAGCAGTTTTCTTCCCCATTTTTATTTTGTGCATGCTTGTGAGTGACTCTTCCACCCTGTGCTTGAACAGCACATTAAAAACAAAGCTGACAGAATCAATAGAATTTAAGATGCCCTCGTAATCTGGGTTTAACACCAGAGCAACACCTTTAATCAAAGATGCAGAACCCTCTCTGGCATTCTGACATCTACATCTATCATACTGCTTCTGCTTCTTTTTTTAAAAAGAAAAAAAAACTGAACAGAATTAACAACGTTAGTCAAATAATTAAAATCCGCCAGAAATGTCAGGATGAAAACCTGCATGACACTTTACCATTCTTGTAAAAGTTTCATTTTAATATACACATTATGCCAGCTGCTTTACGGAGCTACAATAAAAGTCATCAAATGCTACTGGGAATTGCCAGTGTACAAGAAGAAATAGCATTACAAGGCTGCCAGGCATATATCTAAGTTTGGACCAGATATTCCACAGAAATGAAAAAGCAGATGAACAACACACTCACAATCAGTACAGTCAGAACCCCAAATCACTCCCTTTGTTCTAATTAAAAACTGCAAGGTGTTCTCCCGAACTCCCCCCTCCCTCAATCCTTTTCCAGAAAGGAAAGGTTTATTTTTTAAAAAATAAAGGCGTCAGAAAGATGTATGGATTCGGGGTGGATACATGCAGCCATTCCCTTACAGACCTGCATCTATATGGTAAAATTCCCCTTCCCTGGGCCACACTAATCCCTCACCTCACATGTTCAGAAGCCTCTGCTGCAGAAATGAAAACTGTGCTGGAATCCTTAGAGCAGCCGTCCCCAACTTGGTGCCCTCTGGAGTGTTGGACTAGAACTTGCATTATGTCTACCCAACATACCCTGTGCTAGCTGTGGATGATGGGAGTTGCAGTCTAACATGCCTGGAGGTCACCCGATTGGGGAAAGTTGCCCTAGACAAAGCAAGGTAGTACCCAGCACATCCCCAAAATCCTGAGTTGCACAAAGCTACTGCGTTGCAGGCCCTGAGACTTTTTAACCATTCTATCCCTTAGTTAATTCAAATAAGCATTTCAGTTTCTCAACACTGGCAAAATTTGAGATTGTTTAATTAGGTATAACATTGCATGTTGACTAAATCAAAAATAAAAACCACTCACTGTTGAATAATTATCCGTTGCTTGCAACAAAGGTATCAACACTGTTTACCTTTTCACTAGGTTTTGTGAATTCCAATTAGATATCCAGATTTTAAATCTACGATTAATGTAGTGTTCAACAGACCACACTTCTTAATAGCATATCATGTGCAACCTTTAACAAGTTACATTCTCTATACACTTCAAAAACATTGTAAGAACTGAAAATACTGTTACTTTCCACATGAAAAAGGATTTGACGGTACGGAAGGAATTCTTCTGAGGGAAATGGTTAAAGAGTTATTGCAGGGGAGGGAGAAAAATCATTACTACTTTGTTTTAATGAAAATTATAAGCAAAGCAATAGCTCTGACTCTTTGTGCCCATATTGCACGGACTCAGTTGCGTTTTATTACATTATTACTGGGGTTGGTTTACAAGGCCATCCCCAACAGGCATGACCTTTAGAAAATGCAGGCGCAAGTGTGGGAGTGCAGGGGGGGAGGGAGGGAGGGGAAAGAAGATGAAAGATGATGCCAGTGCCGCAGTCATCTTATGCTAAAGACTTGACTTCGATGTGTAACCCATACAGCTGCAGCCAGAATAATTTGAGAGCTCACTTTTCAACAGCCTACAAAAATGCAGTGTTTTGTTTCAGGACATATCTTCCCCCCCCCCCCTGTTCTTTCTTTTTTTGCTATAAATTTGGAAATGTGTACATGATTAGGTTAAAAAAAATGGCAATTATTAAAACAAAAAACCTACAGTGCTGCAGGAGCTGTATTTTGTTTCACTATACCTGCTATTTAGGCTTCATGCTAATAGTATATATGTTGGCTTTAGATCATTCCTTCTCTTCGTTTAATTACTCAGATCAACTCAAGGAGAAGCCAAAAATTACCTGAGTACAAAAAATCAGAACAATTATGTTTTAATTTCAATGATCATGTTTGCTTATTTTGCATATCTAAAAGCCTAGCAGTATAAAGGAAGGTGTCAATGGCCATGTTGTCAATCTCTGGGAAAAAATGATCCTTTCCCCGAGCATGTATAGTCTCTCAAGGAAAATACTTTGTGCCAAGGAAACCCAAATATAGTGCCAGGAAAAGCAAGAATGCATGGGAAAAATGAGAACAGATTGTACTTATTTTGTATAGTTCTGCTATACCTGAAGGCAGGGAGGGACCTATGTAACACAGTCCAACCCCCTTAATCAATGGAAAGTCTGGTGAGGGACACCTGATTCTGAAATTCACCTGATATTACCTACTTATTTTCAAGTCTAGCTCCATACTATTAACAATTTGTTGTATGTAGTTTTACAGAATGCTAAATTTTAATCCAGTTACCAAAATGTATTGAGTACTCACACTCCCTGTGAAGGTGTTACTCCTGAACAGAGAACTGCAACATGTATAGAGGGTGCTGAGACACCATCCTTCCCCGAGATTCTGAGCCCTGCCTGGGCCCATCATTCCCACACTGAGCAGAATGATCTGAAGTGGGGTGGGGGTGGGGAGTGTTCTATGCACTTTCAGCCAAATGCTCTGGATGATTCCGTCATATAGAGGCTTCTAACTGCGTCCAAGTGATCAGGCATAGAAGCCCCCTTTAGACCTTACTGATCAAAGTGGTAAGGGTGGGGCAAGAGAAGGCAGGGCAAATATGCAGACCCCCTACACCTACACGTGTTGCAATTCACTTATTCAGGCATAATGCCTGAACAGGGCTATGAGCATATCCACTTTGACTGCGATCCTATACACACTTACTTGGGAATAAGCCCCATTTATCTCACCATTCAATAGCTGACGCCCTCTGGGCAGTTCACAACAATGAAAACCACAAGTACAGCATAAAATGCATTATAAAATATAAAAGTTTAAAACTACAGGATTAAGGAAAACTAGAATAAAACCTAGCACCAATGCAAAGATTTAAAACACAATGACAAATTTAACACAGAGGTCAAAGTAGGCTGACCAGATTTTAAAAGTTAAAATCCCGGTCCCCCCCGCCCCCCCACCCAAAACAACCCCCCCACCAAGCCACCCCCCCCAAAAAAAACCCAGCCTGGACCTACCGCTGGGTTCCTCCGTCGGCCGCGCGGCCGCGCGGGGTTCTCTGTTGCTGCCCGCGCGGCTGCGCCGGGTCCTCCGTCGCCCGCGCAGCCGCGCGGAGTCCTCCGCTGCCGCCCGCGCAGCCGCGCGGGGTCCTCCGTCGCCGCCCGCGCGGAAGAGGCGGGAGAGGGCCGGATCCGGAAGTGACGTAACCGGCCCTCTCCCGTCTCTTCCGCGCGGCCTCTGGCTTTTCTGGGGCTCGTCGCAATGGCGACGAGCCTCGAGGAGCCCGGATGCCCACGCGGAAGAGGCGGGCGTGGGCGTCCGGGCTCCTCAGGGCTCATCGCCATCGCGATTGAGCCCCAAGGAGGCCAGAGGCTGCGCGGAAGAGGCGGGAGAGGGCCGGTTACGTCACTTTCGGATCCGGCCCTCTCCTGCCTGTTCCGCGCGGCCTCTGGCCTTACGAGCCCGGCAGCGGCGGCAAAGGCGGCGAAGGAGCCCGGGAAGCGGCCGCCCCAGCAGGTAAGAGCCCCCCTTTGTGCTTACCTGCAGGGGCGTCCGCTTCCCGAGCTCCTCCACCGCCTCCGGGTCTCGCTGCCACCGCCACGTGACCCCCCGCCACCCCGGTTTTCCCCCGGTTGGCCCGGTTGGCCTCTGGATTCCCGGTTAGGACCGGGAAATCCCGAGCCACCTGGTCAGCCTAGTCAAAGACTAAAACGCTTGGGAAAATAAAACAGTCTCCACTGGTGCCGTAAAAAACACAATATAGGTTCCAGGTAAGTTTCTTGGGGAGCTCTTTCATAACCGGGTACCACTGCATAAAACATCATTTTTTGGGTAGCCATTTACTTCTGAGGAGGGCATGCATAGGACATAACTGGCAAGTACATTGTTATCCATAACATCTCCTTATAAAAAAGAATTCAAAACTGCGTCACAAGATACATAATTTTAAAAACTTTTCAATTACTAAATCATGCATTCATAATTCTTTACAGGGAGAATAAAAATAACAAACGGTGCTTCCAGATGGACAGCTCCTAGCACTACCAATGAAAAGGTGCTGTGAAGATAGTCTGTCTTTCCCACCTTAATTGATTTTTTGTGGTAAGAAAAAAAATGGTGAAAGCATAGGTAAAACACAAGAAGGTTACAAATGAAAGATGAAGATGGGTGACCATATGAAAAGGAAGGCAGGGCTCCTGCAACTTTAACTGTGGTGATGAAGAGGGAATTTCGCCAAGTGCTGCATGCATACAAATGACACCAGCTGAAATTCCCTTTTCAATACAACTGTTAAAGATACAGGAGCCCTGTCCTCCTTTCCATAGGGACACCCTGATGATGATGTACAAATCCCCCATAGAATTCCATAAACAAGGCAGGGGGATGGCACAATAAAAGCCTCATCAGGTAACAACCAAAGAGTCTTGTGACACATTGAGGACTAAAAGGTTTGTTGTGGGACAAAATTTTGTGGGCTACAGTCCACTTCATCAGATGTGTGAATTCTCCTTCTCTGTTGGGAGAGAAAAACAACCTCTAACCTAGGAAGAAATAGGAGAGAAACAAGCCTTTTTAAAAGACCGAAAAGGAGACAGACAGTGATGTGAGTTTTCCAGAAAATTTTGAATTAGAAAACTTTCCTATGCAAATTAGGCTGATTTGCAAAGGGTCATTTGCCTCACAAAAAAGTCAATTTGCTTTGGAACATTTTCGATGCCCCAGAGAGATCTAATTTAGCATGTTTATTTTACTTGTATTTAGTAAACAAAGCTAAAAATTACACCATATGTTTTGGGGGGGGGGGGGGGGTTGGTCGAGTATATGACCTGACCACAAGTATTTACTTGAAATATTTGAGGGGAGAAATTAAAGCACACTTAATGTAATTTAAATGTATATTATTTTTATTGGGACATAAAAATTTGAAGACAATAGCATGTACTTTACTTTACATTTAAGAAAAAACAAACCAAAGGCACTGAATACTGCTGACACACTCATTCAACCTTCCCCAACTTGGTGCCCTCCAGTTGTGTTGCACTACAGCATGGCTAGGAATTTTAATCCAACACATCTGAAGGGCAGTAAGTTGGAGAGGCTGCGCTAATTAATTTTAGCACCACAAAGAACTGCTTAAGATATGCTGACAACCACTCACCTATCTCAACAGAGTTCAACTCTCTTCCACTAAGCTTGTTTGGCCACCTTCAGTTTTGCGGCTACTACTTATTAGTTCCATTTCACACTAGGATATATCTGGTAGGGATACTTGGTCTCACATATTTGGTAGGGAGAAACACCTGAAAGACATTAATTACGACTTTGAAACTGCCAAGCTTGCCTAATAATGGATTTGCAATTGGTATCAATTTATTGTTACTAATTTCTGTGAAAATATAAGGAACTGGAAAATGTTCTAGATTTTTTTTTGTTTTGAAAAATTTTCGTGGGAAATTTTCCTCACTGGCGGCAGGACCACTCCTCGGCCATAGCTATTACAATACCAGCATGAAGCACCCTCTGGCCTTAGTAATTGCAAAAGGATTCTCATCTGGCATAGTGGGCAAAGTATCAGCAACAGCAGCAGCAGAATAAGCCCTTCTAGTAGGATTGTTTGTGAGAATTTGTCCAAACAATTTTGCAGACTAAAATATTACATTTACATTTTAAACATAGAATTTTGTTTTAAGTGACAATTACTACTCAAATATTAATTTTCCATTCATCATGTAACCAGACAACGTCTTGCTAACTCATCCGCTTGCATTTACAATGGATATCGCAAAGTCCATTGGTTTACAGTTTCAAAATCACCTTCCACTCTATTAGCGTAACTAAAATGTCAGAAACTAACACTGAATAAATATTCCCTTCATAGAGATCAAATCAAATGTTTTTGCATTTCTGGTTTTAGCTTCTTTTTAATTTGTCATAGTTTACAAACTACATAAATTATACACAAATTGCTTCCATGTGTTCTGTGCTAATGAAGCTGTTTCTAACTTTAAAGGTGTTCTATATTTACCATTTTAAATGCAAATATACATACATTTTTTATAGATTGTTGATTCTAAACACACATTATTATAAAGAAAAACAAACAACAACTGCTGGCAGAAGCCATGTTTGTCATTCAGGCACAACGTACCTTTTCTCTATAAAAACCTTAAGCCTCCTTAACAAAAGAAACTGCATGTAAGTGTTTGCTTTTCTATTGTCTTGTGGGTATCACAGTGCACACCAATAGAATAATGTGCTGACATCACTAGAGAGCAACCCAATAGTTCCCCACAAACTGGGTCTCAGATATTTGAATTAAGAAACATTTATGGTATTTCCTGATTACAAGTTTATGGCCCTTTGAAACTAAAATGTGCAGTGTGCAAAACGTAAGATGGCATGGTGCATAACAATCAGCATAATGACATTCCCAGCCCCCTCAGAGAACTGCAGTTCAAGGGTGTGTCAGATATCTGAGCTCTTATTTCCCATTATTCGTGTGTTATTTATATGACTAATTGTTATTAATGCAGAAGCAAAAGTGGAGGAAAAGCATTTGTAATGCAAAGTATGAGTATTCTGGCCAAGGTTGGGTATAAGTCATTTGAGAAAGAAGTTTTATGCCTCGTGCATAAAAATATTTTACCTGTAATGCAGTAAGAACTACCAACCAGGAAATCTGCCTTTATTTTGTTGTAAGCAAGTAGGTGGAAAAAACAGTGGTCCTTTCTTTTATAAGAAAATGTACAACCTCAGCCTTCTCCAACATGGTGCCCCCCAGATGTATGACGACTGCAACTCCCATCATTCCCAGACAACAAGTTGGCAATGGGAAAGGCATAACTGGTGTGATGAAGCCAGTACAACACCAATAGGCTCAGATACAGCAGCCAATTCCACAACAGTAGAATCCCCCCTCCCAATCTGCAACCGGTGCAGCAGTGGATCATGGTCCCATAAATGCAGATGTAACACATGGAATTCCATCAAGCTGAATAGGGACGTCATTATCTTTACCATCAAGGCCTGGGCAGGATCTCATCCACAGCTTCTGGCCACACAAGGGGGGCTGGACTGTTGAGGGTTTGTCGATGCAAAAGCATGGAGGGAACATAGAAAGATCCCTTTACTTAGAGTTTAAGTGGAAAGCTGAATGAAATCTTTCCCTAGCTGCTTGAGCTGTAGAATGATGAATCCCCATTACTCTTCGAAGACATGTAGCAGAGCTCCAGTGCTCGTTCAGAGAGATGTTCTCCACCTATTTTTGTATTCAACACCTGAAATTTGCTTTCTATGCAAACCTTCTTAGGGTATATAATCCTCCTTGCAGTCTCTTCTAAAACCAAGTTTGGGTGGAAGGTAAGTACACAGCTTCTACTTGGTGTCCACTGCTGCCCATCTAGGAGTACCCACCCTGAGATGTGCTCATTTCCATGTTGAAGTCAATGATTTCCCCACCCCTTGTTTTTTTTTAACCAGGTGGGGGAATTTAGGGGGGTAACCAAGAAAAAGTTTTAGCTCTCCCCTACTGGAGTGCCGTGGTTCCAATCCAAATCATGGCTCCATTAGCTTAGATGAGAGTAAAAATGTAAGGCTAGACTCAGCTACATGCCATGCTAGCATACTGTGTAGTTTGACACTTATTTTCAAACTCATTACTTTTTTTGTTCAAGACTCTTAACCTTAAACCCAGAGACATGCTGGACATGGAGATCATACTATCCAAGACACCCTAGTTTAATCCTCATGGTCAAATATACAAGCTGAACCTGTTCAAGAAGAGGCAAAGCTTGGGCATCCTATGGAACAAGCTTTCCCAATTATGTAAAGTGCAAGACACACTCAACAGGGCTAGCTGCTGCCACTCATTGGCTTCTTCCCCGACCTTGGCAAGCATACCCTGCTACTTGACTACCCAAACAGCAGAGGAGGATCAAACCCTTCTAGGAATGGCATGGACAGTCTTTTTTGGCACATCCAAAACAGTGTTTTCAGTTTATCTCAGCTGGGTAGGAGGCTGTGTGGAGCTCAACAGCAAGTAATTGCGCTGAGCAATGCAACAACAATGTACTTTCTGGGAAGAACTATAATGGCTGAATATTTGCCTGCCATCATCTTTGAATGGCTGAAGATTGCACTGGTATGGTTGGGAAAGAGGGAGGTGAGGAAGCAGCAGCACAGGAAAACAAATTATGGCACTTAATGATGCTTTAGACCAGCCTTTCCCAACCTGATACGTTACAGATGTTTTGGACTACAACTACCAGCATTCCTGACTATTGGGCTTGACTGCTGGGACTGATGGAAGTCAAACCATCTGGAAGGCACTGGTTTTGGGAAGGTTGATTTAGAGCAGTGTTCAGGTTATAACTATGGGAGACCATGAAAAATGTCAGATAAGTAAAGGAAAAGCTTCAGAGACTACTGTGTGAAAAGCCAGGAATGTGTTTTGCAATCCACAAAGTTTAGATCTGCTCAAAGATATGCTTAGATCTAAGCCAGCAAATTTTTGGCTGGCCTTCCTCCAAAAGTATCTGGACAATGATAATGCAACAGCATGTGCCATCATTTTGCAATTAGTAGGGAAGGCAGAGCAATTGGAATAGCATCCAGGGAGTCGTAGGAGGTAGGTGAACTAAGGTACAGTGTAGCGTGAAGGTAGGACTTTGCTTAACAATTTCATCTTGGTTTGCCTGTATGTCTGGAATCTCAAACCACGGTTTGGATTCTAAATTATGATTAGCTCAAACCATGGTATGACATACTAACATGAGTCAGCCAATGTTTCAAGAACCTCCACAATAGTTTATTCCCTTAGGCTCCTTAAAGCAATCAGAAATGCATACCCTGTATGTAAGCATTCAAAAAAACAAAAGTACAAAGGAACATATTTTCCAACTACCCACAACAAAGCCAAAGCATGTACCACATAAGATGCATAATGGATAGCAATCAGACAGTGGAATGAGCATTTATGAAATGTCTTAGGCTGCATGTCATTAATGAACAGGCACAGAGGAGGGCTAATTCATCTTTCTGGATTATTAGATTATGAACAAGGAACGAACGTCCTTCCCCCCTCCCCACCAAAGTGCTCAAAACTGACTCCTTGTAACAATGCCGTTTAAAAGTGAGCTATAATATTTTTAAAAGTACTATAAAAATATTATCAACTCAGTTGTATTCTGCTGGTGATTAACTCAAGCCCACAAAAAAGCTGGCATGGCAAGAACCCCAGAAAGGAGACTTCTTTGTGTCAATGGCAGATTAAAGCAGTATTACTAGAATTATGTAATCCTTTTAAATGAGCTGAAAGAGAAACATGGAAAAAGAAATTCAAATTCTTCTGTGTGCATACCAAGCCAAGGCATTGTGCTTCTTCCCACACACACCAGTTTTTTTTGTAATATTTAAACTACTTTATTTGAAGATTTTTCAATTACAAAAGAGTAATACATTAACCAACATTTCATTAACTGCTCACTGCAAACAGAACCACTAATTTTCGCCTACATATTCTCTTTTCAGAGTTACCAGAGATTGCATTCATGGAAAGTGCAACACACAATATATTACAAAATCGTGCCACCCTGCCCAACATTGCAGGGTGGGATGAGGTGGGCTGGTTGTTTTGTTTTTAAACAAGTTTGTTATTGTCAGTATCACAACATAAATATAGGACCGAGTCCAGAAGGCCTTTTATACATCGCCTTTTTAGAATGAAACAGAAGCTATTTTCCCCAAGAAATCATCTTTCAAATTGGGGCACAAAATGACCCTAATTAATTCACATTGTGTACTTGGAATATTTTATTTTTCGAAGTAACCTAACAAAACAGTAAGTGGGTTCAAGGCCATTGTTTATCTGTAACAACCTTATAGAGCTAAGGATCCTTGCCCAGTATTGTATTAACTTTTATTGCTACATTTCTTACAACATCCATTAGGTTATTTCTTGTTAAAATATTTTTTTCTGGAGTATGAAGCCATTTTGTCTCTACTTTAAAATAGATATCTCTCAGATTCGTGGATAATGAAGAAGGATGGATGAATTCCAAATTCATATCTCCTGATTCAGCTAGCCATTCAATTCCTTTGCCCATTTCATTACATAGGACCATTACTCAAACCCATTAGTGTGAACACAGATGTTTGTAGAGAAATAAGACACCACATTTAAAGTAATTAAGGGGAGTCTCATTGAGGGCTAGTGTAGAGCTATGACTGTAAGCTGAAAATCTCCAGTAGAAATGCCACTTCAGCCATAAACTCACAAGCCATTTTTCTCTTAGCATCATCTTTCCTACTTACTCTACAATATGGTGTTAATAATACTAGCATATCTTACTAGGGAATTGAGATAAATTGTGTGATATGTTGTGAACATCCCAAAACAGTGCTACATAAATGCTAAGCATTATTATAATTATTTCAATGTTCAAACTTTTAGATTTTTTTCTTTTGCTTCCCCCTCTTCCAATAAATTCAAAAAATCTACTTTTAGCCTATTTTATATTTGTGTATGGGTTTTATTCTGTATAGTCTAAAAATAATTTTAAATAAAATAAATTTGACCTAGAAAGTTCTATACTTTTTTCAGTTTCGAAGTCTACATTACCTTACTTGTTCTTAGAAAATGTTTCACATTCTCTTTTTATTCAAAGGGTCTGGAAGGAAGGAAAAAAACCAGAAAAAGCCAATGTAAGTCAAGAACAGTGGCCCCATCTATACTACTGTTGGACTGCCACTCAGGTGCATTACTAGTCTCAAAGAACTCCGAGCTTAATAAAAACAATTACACAGATGGATGCAGATACCAGCAGCATTCTGTATGCTGTCCTATCACTACATGACCACCTGCAGCCTTGCACTGTCCTGCTAGGTATTTCTGAAAACACCTGGGCAAGCTGTTTGCCTGAGATGCTAAGAGATAATTAGCAAATAAAACCGCTCCTGGCACCCCTTCAACATTAGTGTCGAGCCACAGCAGCAAGCTGGCACCTGGCAGAAATGCTAGATGCGATAATTCCAATTTACACATTCAGCACAACATTCCATCTGCCTGTCATCGGGAAACAGTTTCATATTCAGTGATAACACAGATACCCCGAAAGAATATCGTGTCCAATTGCTGACATGGAGATTCCGTGCACAAAGCAGGCACCAGCTGCAACTGCTTTCTTTGCTCATATGGTGAGGGTTGTTTTACTATTGTAATAAGAAATTTGGAGCATGGGGTGGGTGGAAGAGAACCAGGCTTTAAAGGTAAATATACCGACAAGAATAATCCATCAAGCAGATTACTGATCAAGAGAGAAGGCCTACACTGAAATTACAATTTCATTTAAGTTTAATACTACAAAGAAATATACTGGCGATATATAAACATAGCAAGGAGTAGAACAACTGCAAGGAGTTATTTACCATAAACATGGACATGGAAAAATTAGGCCATCTAAAAGGTTGGAGATGAGGAATCAATGTTGTCAGGACTTGCCGAGAACTTTGGAAATGGCTCTGCCCTGTTATTTTTTAGAAGAATTATATACGTTCTACATCAAAGACAGATTCCAGAGCAGTGAACATAAGGGTAAAACAATAAAAAGATTAACATACCATATTAAAATTATTCTATTTAAAACAGAATACCAATAAAATGCCAATAAAAATAATGGCTGGTCAATTAAGGAATGCTTCCGGTTTTCAAGAAGCACTGGAAGCAACACAGTGTTGGCACCTGTCTAACCTCCAGGGGCAGGGAGTTCCAAAGATAAGGGGTCACTACACTAAAGGCTCTTCTCTGGGTGGATTCCAATCAGACCATTGGTTCATGTGGAATCACATGGAACATCACCTCAGTGACCAGGCAGGTTGGTAAGGGAGAAGGTGCTCTCTTGGGTATTCTGATCCCAAGTTGTTTAGGGCTTTGTACACTAATACTAGAACCTTAAACTTGGCCTGTAGAGAACAGGCAGCCATTGCAGTTCCCTCAGCAAGAGGATTGCATGCTGTTCTTATTGTTTGATGGGTGGAGTTAGCTACACTACATTTACCAACCAAGCATTATGGATGGCGCTGGGCTGTCCATTTAATGTCATACAGCGAAGGGGGGTTTCAGGAAGCAGAAGGTGGGGGTGAAGGTTTAATCTTCCCCTCCCAGTGCATGGTGGTACCCAATTGATATGTGTAGTTTGCCGTTCAGAGAGCAAATCTAGACGGGTAACATGGATACCATGCAATCTGGATTAAAGGTGTTGGACCATCGGTGGAGGTGGTGCAAGAAGCTTCCCTCCGTCTATTCTTAGTCTTCCTAAATGAGTTTTGGATTCTAAGCAGTGAGTTCTAAGACCTGGCTAGTTTTTTGAGGCTTTGGATTTGGTTATACTGTTCTGAAGCTGTAGGTTTTTTTTTCAGCCATGTAATGATATCTATGTTTCTGCATGATGACGCTGGTTTGGAACAAGATATATGCGTTGTTTTTTCCTGCATGGCATTGATAATGATTGGGGCTAGTCAAGCTAAAGAGTTATTGTTTCAGAGAAATAAGGATGCAATCAAAAATACGCAATTTCTAGCAAATAAGACCTGTTACCTGTTATTTGTGGGTGAGAAGCCCAATTATGGAAGTAAGTTGGCAAAATACACAGAAGTGTTAAATCTTCCTAAATATAAGTGTGATCCAACATAACTGCACTTTTATGTCCTTTTGGGATTGGATCAGTTGAGTCTGTTACACATGCCTTATTCACACAGAACCCTGGCTTCCCTTGAATGAGCCCATTTGCTCATCCTGCTAGTAGAAGCAGATAACAAAAAGAAATAGAAATCTTACAATGATATCCAAGCCCTAGAACCCGGTTTCTTGCTCCCAAACAAATCAGTATTCATAAGCCAAGAACAATCCCTGGTTCACAATCCTGCTTTGTAAGGGGCACAACAAACCAAAATCCCAGGTTCAGACAGAATGGGCCTGTTCAGACAACACACTAAGCTATGGTTAAGCCACTAACCCTTTTGCAGCAAATGGTTAGCGAGTGTGTTTAAATTGTAGTTATGTAGCCACCATGGTTAGAAATGGTTCACACAACACGCTACTAAGTCATGCTTCACACTACATGTTAAGCCATAATATTTAGCTCAAAATGCTTAACCACTATGGCTTAGCATGTCATCTGAACAGGGCCAATGATAAGCTTTCTATTTCTGATTAGTCTATCACTCGTGCTCGTGGGAGGAACAAGTGGGAGCGAAGAAGCTTACATGCACCAACACACAATTTGCTCACTGTTCTACATGAACACAGTCACTCTGTCCATGTTATGCAGAGATCAGATGGAAATTATAAGACGTAAGAATATGTTTGAGTGACTTAACTTGATGTTTTATTTCTGCAAATAATAAATAGATCACTTTTTAAAAAACGAAATAAAATATAAATGCACCGAGAATAAGACTAGAGAAATGCTGATTAAATGTTCCAAATTTTGATTTTAGTGGTATTTATACTGATCTATGACCATAATAAATATATGAAATATGGCTTCAAAATAAGGGCAATTCAGATCGACTGGCACACCAATTCTCTATGAAATTCTATGAAGTACTGCTGAGTTTTAAAATATCTCATACCTATTTGAACTCTAAATACAAAATGCTAAACAAACAGCAGTTTCAGATTTGTTTTATGAAGATCCCAATGAAAACCAGAGTTTTGGGACAGACCAGCCAAATTAGTTGAAATCACACAATCATGTGTTTCTTTTCCCTGACTTTTTTTAAAAAAGTAAAAGCAGCCTTTGAAGCCAATAATTTTAAATAAAGTAATGGCAGGAAGGGTCTGCTGAATCTTTCCTCCTTCTATTGTTTTTCTACTCAAAATGCCTCCAAGTCACCTGAATCGTTTCCAATATGGCTACAAAAGATGAAAGGGGGGGTGAGATTGGAGAAACAGACAAGGGGGAAAGAGTTAAATAGCCTCCCCTATCCATACACCTGAAATTGTACAAACGCAAGAACACATGCACTTTAGCATGCTACTGAGCTGCAGTTTCATACTCTGCTTTTGTAAGGGAGCACGCATGTGCCACTGAGTCCCACTGAGTTTGAAGAGACTTATTTCCGACTAGGGATGCCTCATTTCATTAGGATGTGCACCCAGGGATATTTTTTAAGGCGAACATCTATTGAATACTCAATTATAATGTACATTATTTTTATTTATTTATTTATTAAACACTGTAGACACTGATGCCCTACTCCTGACTTGCCTGACCGTGGGAGGGCCGTTGCAGGTGAGGGGGTGGGGAATGAGGAGATGCTCCTCAAGCCCCAGCACTGTTGGGGCTTTGTGGTGACACTGGCCGGAGAAGGGGCTTACAAGGTGATACTAGCCTTCAGGGGCCCTCCTTCAGGCCTCTCTGAAGTGCTGCTCCCGGCAGAGAGGCTCCCAGCAGAACAATTCCTTTTTATTCCTGCTGCCAGGTAGCTGGAGGACCATTCCCACTGCTTCTGGATCCCCCTCTGGATCCCTACTCAATGCCCCACTTGATTTGGTGCTTATTGCTTGAGACATTAGGGTGTGCCTGGGCACACCCCTCGTGCACACCTATGGCTGCAGCCTAAAGTTACCAAATTATAGCAAACAGTTAGAATTTGAAGAGTTATCAGTTTATTCTAATTAAAAGCTATAAACTTTTGAGGGAGGTTGGAGGGATGACAATTTATATGTATTATAAATTTGACACATTAACAAAACATCCTTGAACTATCAGAATAGAGGCCAAGTAGGAACAAACTCCATTTTCACCTTATTTGTTTCCTTGGTGCCATTTGAAACAATTGTTTTCATCCTTAGAAAGAGGTTTCAATTTTCTATCCTTCCATTTGAACCTGCCTTAATCAGTTGAACAAAAGTACTCTATGTAAAATGATTCCTTCAGTTGCCTTAGCTACAAATCCCCATAGTATACTATAATTGAAATTTACTCACGTAAGTTAGGAATAATTAGGACCCCAAATTAAGCCAAATAGAAAGTTAATTCAAACAGTCAGCTGCTGTCATTTAAACGGTTACGGGTTTTTTATTGTTGCTTAACATCTCTGAATGTGTTAAAATGCACCTTTGCTTGTTGCTCAGCATCACAATGGTTTACCTCAGATCAGAAATGGGGTCACCAGTGCTCACCTCTAGCCACACCTTGATAAAGTTCATTCTCACTAAAGGCTTTCCATTAACTGTTCTCTGGAGAGAATGAAATGCAGGAGCTCTGTTGTAAATACGGCAGGTATCCCACAATATGCCAGGACTGTGATCAGGCAACAGACAAAAATACAAACCATCCTACATTAGAAGAAAGCTAAGAATTAAACAAGCTTCCCGACATCTGAAAAGTGCAATAAGAAAATACTATGGTGTATGTATATAACGATGAATGCATAGTCTGGAAATAATGTTTGCCACAGCTCTAGTGGTCTCACAATAAAGCACAGTTAACTTATCAGAAACCTGTGTATGCTACTTACTCTATCATGCTGAACTCAACACTAATGAACATTAAAAGCAATCAATCAAAAAGATACATAGTTAACTAGATGTTGTTGTGTTCTAGATCAGTTTAGTGCTGCCATGGAAAAATAGATTGCAGTGGTGATACCGAAGTGGCCGGATCACCTCTGGTAAAGTAAAGTTGCATCCAAAGAGGAAAGTTCCCACCCAACAGGCAAGGCCCTGGTCAGATCACATGACAGGTATTGGCTGGAATTTGCTCGAGAAGAGTAGTTGTCTCAGGAACTTGCAGAAGCCTTCTGCAGCCTTAGGAATTGCCTCTCTCATAATGCTAGAACCCGGGGTCATCCTATGAAGCTGGTTGGTGGAATAGTCAGGACAGAAAAGGAAATACTTCTTCACACAATGCATAGTTAAGCTATGGAATTCACTATCGCAAGATGAAGTGATGGGCACAAATTTAGATGGCTTTAAAAGATTAGACTAATTCCTGGAGAAGAAAACTATTAGTGCCAATGGCTATATGCTACCTCCAGCATCATTGGCAGTATTGTTCACCAGTTGCTAGGGAACATGAGAAGGAGAGTGCTGTTGCACTCATGTCATGCTTGTGGGATTCCCATGGGCAGCTGGTTGGCCACTGTGTAAACAGAATGCTGGATGAGATGGACCCTTGGTCTGATCCACATGGCTTCTCTTATGTTCTTATGAAGGCTGGCAGGTCTGAACCTGCTGTTAACCCTGCTCCATTCTCAGGAGCTGTCTGCTTCTTAAAGGGCCACTGGTTGATTCTGCACCAGTTGGTTCGAACGGTGTGGGCGCAGTAAGGGCTGTCCTCTGAACCCAAGGTCAAGTCATATCTTCTAGACAGATGATAAGCTACTGGATGAAGCCTCCATTCCCTACTCAGTGCCAGATAGTGAAATTAATGTCAGAGAACATGATGCCTGAATTTACAGAGTAAACAAAAGTTTATGCATATGTATATTCCTTCAATGATGTGGTTATACTGCAGGATCAGGCCCAGTGTCCTCTCAAGTCCTTTAAAGACGCACTGTAGTTCAAAAACTTATTATAGTTTTAGAACACAGACATATTTTAAAAGGTCAGATATTGCTAAATAACCTGAGCTCAGGAAGTTATTATAGTGCTACAATATATGCAGTCTTAAATTCAGATTGCTTAATTCTTTTAAATTTAATTCTCACAGTCTCTTTTTAATAAAAACACCAAAAACAATGTGTCTGGTTAGGAAATTATTCAGAACTGAATCTGAAGCTTACCCATAATTCACTTGACAACAGGTTATACAGATTAAGAAGGCCAAACCCAACAATCTTTTAAATATATGAAATCAAGTTTGTATTTATGACTTTGTATTTTATGATTTGAAGTTGTTGTTCTATTTTGAACCATCCTGAGTACACTTCAGTGTAGATAGGCAGGACAGTAATAATTAAAATAAATAAATAAAAATACATTTTGAATAATTCATCCATCTTAATGGGCAATAACCTGCATCAAAACCACCAATATGCCCCTCACTACTTTCCATGCTCAGACCTCTTTGCATGCCAACTTCATCTGTTGCAAATTAAGTAATGAAAAGGGGCAAGAAACAAACTGTAGTTTTCTGTTGACTAAGAGAAGATTTATCTCAAACCCACTGAAATGCGTAATCAGTTCTAAATGGCCACAAAACCTCATTTTCCCAAACAGAATTATGATACTGAATATACACTTGAATCTGGACTGTATGATTAAAATTCATTTTAGAAACATCTTGTTCCAATAAGATTCTCATTTGACAGGGAGAATAAAATTAAAAGCTATCTATGGCACAAACACAAGAGGAGAGGGGCAACTCTCCATTCTAAGTGGAGAGGACAGGGTAAAAAAAAATGTACACAGTCAGATCAGCCTTCTTCAACATAGCACCCTACAGATCTACTGGACTGCAACTCCCATCATTCCCAGCCATGCCCTTTTAGTTTGTTTTCCACCACTCTTGCACAATTGGGAGGGTGGGGAGAAAGTTGGATGGAAAGAAATGCATTACTTCCAAGCCCGGTGCAGCCTGGGCATAGAGAAGCTATTGCAGGTGGGGGCGGGAGACGAGGCGTGGAGGCACACCATTGGCGGCCTCCCCCTGGTTCCACCGGAGAGGGGAGGGGGAATCTGAGCCCATTTATAGGCTCTCACCCCTTCCCTCCTCCTCTTTGAAGTGTGGCTCCCTCCCTCCCTGTAGGCAGTGTGGGCTTGCTGGTCACCCTTTTGGGGGCCGAGTAGGAATTTTTTGCTCATAATCTTTCACTGGTTATGAGTTTTTTCACCTACTTCACACTGTAAGACAGGCGAGGATAAATAATTAGGCTGATTTGGCGTTGTTATCAATATTGGTTGTGTCTGCTGATAGGCAGGTATGTGTGGGCATCTTGAGCGGGTTAGGGTCGGTGAGCATTCAGAGGCACCAATGCAGTGATGGGTAATGGCTGAGTCTCCCCAGTTGTGAGTTGTACAGCCCAGCTGGTGGTGATAAGGCCAACCTTCCCCACCCACTCAGAGCTTTACGGTACAAGGGAGGGGTGACACGGAAGGCCTCCCTACCCCAAAAGGGGAAAGCCTGGGAGATGGTGAATATCAAGACACCACTCTCAGGCTGTGAATGTCTTGCCCGATAAAACAATATCATGAGGCCAGATTAGAGAAGATGCCCACTTAGGATTACCCTTTCTGCAGATCTATTAATAAACGTGGCCGTTTAAATCCCAATTTTGTGTCCGCCTTGTTATTTCTCACATCCCACATTCCCACAATTTATTTTCCACACCTCATTATAAAGCAGCAGGGTAACATCTACAAACTACTTTTCTTACCACAATCTAACACACACACACAATCTCTCTGAAGTTGTTCGAGCTTAATGGAAAGGAAGAAAGTCTTGCTTTTCCTTCCTTAAAATAACAGAACTAATATCACCTGTGCATAGACAAATTGTCTGTTTAAACTGAGAACAGAGATCCACCCAGTGAGCTAACAGAGCTACAGCTATATTTCAAAGAAAAGCCTGTAGATAGAGATAAGGAAATTACAAAAAGCTCTAGCACAATAGAATTTTCAGAGTTAGCAGAGAAGCTCAGGTTCTCTTTTGACACAGAGAAAATTTGAGACCCTCTCAAAACCTTGGGTAGCTCTGTTTATTTAAGTCAACATGGTTTTTGTTTTGCCTTGAGAAGTTTTGGAGTACTGCTGATTTGCTTATAAGAATTGCATGACCTAAAAATTTCCTCCCCCCTTTTTTTGCTAACAAAACCATTTTAAAAACAAATGGAGGGCATTATACAGTGTTACAGATGTAACATTCCAATGATCAGCAACATTTGATGAATCTGCCAAGCTCAATAAGATTTTATGGGAGAATAAACTAAGCCTAAAGGTGGTGGACAAAAGTGAATAAGAGGGAATATCTGACTATGATGAGATGAATTTTTACTCGTTTTAAGACTTGGATCTGAAACAAAATTTTGAAACATAAACAAACTGTGAGCAATGTGGAATTTTACGGAAAATTCTATTTTGACCAATTCTTTATGTACACTGACACACATTATGTGAAGCCCAGTCTGCTGTAGCAAAACAAAGGGTTCATCAATACCTAAAGACGACCATTTTATTGTATCACGGGACTTTGTATCTAGTGCATGGAAGTATTCTGGAAGTTGGTAGATAAACATAAGTTTTTAGCCCTCAAAACCTCTGAGAACTTGACTAGCCAATAATATCTTTGCAGGTAACAAAAACTGTTTAATACTGTAGAAATAAAGACCCTGTAGTACAGCCAACTATTTGAACAGCAAGGCACTAGCAAGGCACTACCGTTGGAAAAAGAACTATGTAACTTGCAAAGGTTCCTCAGAGGTTTTTCTACATTTGTGATTTATTCATTTGTTTTTTTAAAAATATATATTATTACATTTATACCCAGCCTTTTTCCTCTTGAAAACGTCCAAGGCAGTTTAATCTGTTGTGTTATTTTATCCCAAAGTACCTTGCATTTCACACTAAACACTTCTCCTGAACTCATTTATTAGGTAGTAAATTCCACTGACTTCAGTAGAACTTTTAATTTAATCAAAAACATGATCATTCCAATCCAGCGTTAATGCAGGCATTTCCCTATCACCCTATGTTCTAGGACTTGAGGACTCTTGATTTTTTATTTTACTTTACATAATATTCACTTTTGAGCAGCTCTCATATTACACCCCACAACTACACTATAAAGACATACTTGGCCTTTGACTCCTTTATTACGTCATTCATAAAACTTGCTGTGTTGTGCGCTGAATTTACCTTTATGTCTGAACAACATTCCTTTTTATTTTTTCCCATCTTGTCATGTTGCTATCTTCAACTATGTCCAAAACATTTCTATAAATAAAACGTTCTCCTTAAAAATAATAATAATCTCCCAAGCATCATGCTGGGAGACCACTCATTCTAAACAGGAGTTGTCTGACACAAGCCTTATGTAGGTGGCTGAAATGTAACCTTGAATCTTCAGGCAATATAAAACAAGTGCCAAATCTGGCTAAAAATAGCAATAAATACTCCTTTAACCAACTGTGTCTAACCAAGGTAGCTAGGCCAATTCAATATCATCCTAGTGACTGATCGTGGAGCTATTCCTTAGGAGATCGAACAAGGTTATCACAACGAAATGTGGTAAACTAAATCAATACTTTAGAATGCTACAGAAATCTAACATCTGGCCTAACACTAGCAAACTATTTTTCAACCTCTTCACTGGACAATTTTCTACATCCTTTTCTCTTTTTCTGTAACTATATGGAGCCCTATTTTTTGTTTTTTTTAAAAAAAAGGGGGATCCTACCAAGAACAACTAAATTATGCAGCCCCTTTTAATTGAAGATATAGAACGATAAGACTCAAATTATGAGCAAACTTATATTAATATATACTTTGGCAACCAATAGCAAAGATTTTAGTTACAACTCTAATCAACAATTGCTTCAGTGAAACTCAAAGAATGACAGCTCACAAACTGAGATTGTCAGACTCACTGTATTCTCTACCCCTAGGCAGTTTTTTGGCATGTTTTTCGTCTTTTCTTTCATATACCTACTATTATTACAATAAGTGTTTCCATAAAGGAAACATACAAAAGGACACAGGTTGCATTCTTTCAAAAACATACAGATGCACATTGGGACTCAGTACATATTCTTGTTGCAAATATTTAAACACTTGCTTTGGCATTTATAATAGTTTCTCATTTTCCAACCACCAAGTAGGAAATGAAATCCACCAATCTTGGTTAATGCTTTGATAACGTGAACAGAAAAAAATGGATTAGTATCAGGAGTGCACCTACTGGATTAGTTTCTGTGAAATCTGTGTAGTGACAACAGTGTCTCCTATTATTCTAATACGTTTAAATATCTTCCTCCTCCAAGACTGTACACTCCTGGTTCTCGAAAACTGCAGCACACATCTCCACTAACAAGAAAGAACTCCATCTCACCCTACGCAGAGAGGCTCATTCCCTGCCATCTCAGCCTCATCACAGGAAGACAAAGACATCACTCCACTGATACTATTTTAGTGTTTAGAGTAACAAGGCTTCTATTTTTGGCAATTTAGAAATCGTGAAAGGGATTCCTGGCTTGAAAAGATGACATTGCAGATAAAATCACCTTTCCTGATCCAGCATCTGCCTGTATAACTCCACGCAATGGATTTAGGCTATTTTCACAACAATGAGGTCTCTGTCTCATATTTTCATTGGCGGCCATTGAAGGCACAAGTACAAAGGAGTCAAATTTGTGGCAAGTCTTGATCTGGTGACCCGAGAGATGTCAGGTAGGACTTCAGCCTTTACCACCACCCAGTTCTACACAAAGCAGGTAATTCCACACTAGCTAAGGAAGCTTCTCCGCACTAATAGGCCATAGCAGGCCATAGGAGGTCAGGGTTGCTCTTGCTTGCTACTGTCAGCATTTGCTTTCTGTCCTTGCTTTATTCCACCTCAACTGCACCAGATCGAATATCCTGATTCCTTCACCATTATTTAAGGGATTCAGAAAAACTGTGAGATTGCATTTTTCCTTCCTCGTATCCCCTTATCTATTCAACACACTTTCACCCCATGTTCACCATTGCTCTGGTTGCTTTTTCACACATGTTTTTGCCGGTACAGAACAGCCACCCGTGAGCCTATTACACATTTGTTAAGCAGAAAGACAACGCCTTGCAAGAATATCCAATAAAATAAGATCCATTTCTCTGCTTTGGCTTGAAGCTACCTCCCCATTAGTATTCCCTTCCAGAATAGAGAACCACAATATTTGATTTATTTTAAGAATTTGTAATTAATGTGGCTCCATTCCGTCTCCTCTTCCCAATTTCTTTCCTAGTTTTCTTTTAAGTGAGAAGTGTAGGCTTTTTAGAAAGAATTCAATTCAGTGCCGAAGCATCAAACATTGCCTCTGGCAACTGCTGGCTACTAAAAGCAAGAAAAATAAGAGATGAGAACAACATGAATTTGAAATGCTACAAATGGAAATGAAAATTAGTTTGAAAATGGTGAGGATTCATCATTTCACCTTTTTCTTCCCTAAAGTGTACAGATGATATTCTGGTTACTAAATACAGTTTGAGTTTGACATCTTTTTTATCTCTTTCTTCTTCCAGTTCTTATCCACACTACTTGATGCTAAGCTTAAATATTTATCAAAGTAACACCGAGATAAGACAGGATGTATGTTTTTTCCACAGCTGTGCAATTCTAAAATAAAATGCTAACAGTATGTCATTCAGATATTTGTTCTGGGTTCAGGAACCTTCATGAACACGTTCAACGTTCAATGAACTACATGCACGTCCTCCATGCATTTCACTCCTCCACTGAAATGGAAGGGAGCCCACAAAGACAAACGGCAGCTGACGGAATGGTCTACACTTGCAGGACATCCCGCATTAAATTCCTGCAGTCTCCACTTAAAAGTTCAGGTAGCAGAAGATAGGCAAGACCTCTGCCAGACACCCTGTGTGGCCACTGTCAGCCAGAATAGATAATACTGGTTGAACAAACAGTCAAACCTGGTTTAAGAGAGTTTCCTATGAGACGTGTGTGTTTCTGGTCAGATTTGGCCTTCCAACACCCCACCAACTTAGTAGGAGGAAGCGGGGGGAGGAGGAGGAAGGTTTTAAAAGTTGGTCAGGCAAAACAAGCTTTCGAAGGGCAACATCCCCTGAGAGAGATTGCCGGTCTACATTCCGTGAAATCTAAATTGGAGTGCTACTATACTTTTTTTTCTCCATTTCAAGCCCATGAGCCGTGTCTTAGAACAGAGCCAACATTAAACTAATAGATATCAAATGTAAAAGCTTTTTGCAAGATATTCACAGAAGTAAATAGTGCTGTTTATTCTTCAGCCTGCTTCTGGGAGAGGGATCACTTGGCATTCTGTGTCTTTATAGTTATCTGTAAGGGTTGACACCTCATCCACAGAACTAGGAGCACAGTGGCACTCAGAGATCTCCTATCTTCGTCCCCAACACATTATGAAGAGTGCAGGACTGGAATGAGGGGGTGATATGGACAAAAGAGATGATAGCAGGATTCGTTATGTAAAGCAATATTCACAGATCCATGGGGGGGGGGGGGAGACACCGTGGAGAGCTGCAAACAGTGAGGGACACCAAGAATCCTGATTATGATTTATAAACTCAATGTTCTTAAAGCACATTAGCAGAGAACTGAAACATCGAACACTGCCAATTAGAATTACAGAGGCTGCAATCCTATGCATACTAACTTGGAAGTCAAGCCCATTAAATTCCATGGAACGTTTGAATAAATATGCATAAGATCAGACTGTTAGATACATATTGGCTCAATTCGGACGACACGTTAGGCAATGGAGGTGGGGGGGAACAATCGTCAGTTGTGTTGCTTATTGTGTCGTTTGGAAGGCAACACACAACGCACACACAACTGACAGTACGTTAATCAGGCACTTTAAACAACGGAGCAAAACAACGGGCTGTTGTTTAAAGTGTCATCCAAATTCAGCCCCCTCTCTCTCCATGGACTATTCCATTTCGGAATAAAGTTCTGCTGCCTAGAGCAGCCAAAAAACCCCGGTCGCTCTATGCAGCCGGCAGAACTCACGGCACCTGCTGGGATATGGCTCTAGGACACAGGGAGGAGAGGCTGCAACCAAAATGGCCGCCACAAGTTCATAGCAGCCGGCGCATTTGCCGGTGTCATGAGGCAGTCTGAAGAATCTTCCTCTGAGGAGGAAGAAGGGGCAGAAACTGCAGCTTTACCCATTCCCCAGGACTTACCGGAGGAGGAGGAACAGCAGGGAGGTTCCTCAGAAGAGCCCCAGGAAAGCCACCCTCTCCCACCCCATTTCTAATGAGGAAGACTCGGGGCCTGAAGGGGTTTGTCCAGTAACTCCCCAGCAAAGGTGGCAGCTCAAACGGGTGGAGAAAGCTAAGCCCACAAGGCGAAGCATGAGACTGAGAAAACAGAGCACAGCTGACGCAAGCCTTAAGTAAGATAACGAAGAAATTGCATGCAGCTGTGAACAGGCTCAAACAAAGTATATAAGGGGGAGGAGGCAGAAGCTAAGATTCGTTGAGAACAACCGACGTATTCGGCTCTTGACATCCTACGTGATCTCGGATCAGAACCTGTGGACTGAACACCCGGCTGACTGTTTGCTCTGGACCCTGGACTCTGGAAACCTGGTTTGACCTTCGGCTTCGACAACTGGACTGACAGAACTACTGGCGTGACCCTGGCAATTGGTAATTGGATTTTCGAACTGCAAATAAAACCCTTCAAACCCTTCAAACAATTAAGGCCTGGCATTTTTCCCAGACATTCTCAGATAAGGGAGTTGGCAGGCTTCCTAGATCAAGTGTAGTAAATACGACAGCCGGTGCCGAGCAGCGCCGGCTGCAGCGTGTCGTCTGTGAAGCTCCTCCTGCCTAATGCACGGTCAGTACGTTATTTACCCCTCTGTTGCCTAATATGTTGTCCGAATTGAGCCATATTGTTAATTACCCTGCCCTTCTTTCAAGGATCTAAAGGCAACATAATGGGGCTATTGCAATTTATCCTGACAACAGCCCAGTGATGAAAGCTAGGCTGATAGAGAGGAAGTGACATGAGGTCACAGTGGTCAGATCTACACAAAGCAGGATCTAGCACTATGAAAGCAGTATATAAAAGGCAGGAGCTTTATAGCCGTATTGAAGTGCACTGACAACTGTTGGAGCCCACTGACACATATCATATACCACCATATCCTGCTTGGTGTGGCTCCTGCCTTTTATATACCGCTTTCATACCGCTATATCCTGCTTGGTGTAGATCTGGCCTTGGTGAACTAAATGTCAGAGAGGGGTTGTTCCAAGTCCAGCACCCCAATCACTGCACCACACTGGCTTACAGTTTCGCGATGTACCACTTTGTCTCTTAATTATGGAAGGTGTGGTGGGTAAAAGGTACACTAAGAAGGTACACTTGCATTTTAAAGGCTGTAGCTAATCAAATTTTTCGGTTTTTATCAAATATCTGTTCCAACTTGGCTAGTCTGACAATTTCCTTGGGATATTTAAGTGACGCTAAGAACAGGATCCAATTTTCATGCACTTTCAATACGCTAATAGAGAGAGAGAGATGGTTGGTTGCACTCTGAGGAGTACAACTCACCAGATACTGCTGCCATGCAACTTCCATTCATTTCAATGGAGTTTACAGGGAATGAATGAAGGATGAACAGCAGCTTTGCTTGGCAGATTGTGCCATCAAACTGCCATGCAAGTGTAATACTGTAGCCAGGGCTATAGGAATGTTATGCTGTGTTGCAGGGAAATAAAGAAACGACTAGGTGTGACACCAGTGAAGCTGAACAGTTTTTGTTCTAAAAGGGGAAAAGAAGCCTATTCCTTACTTACTAATTTAAGTCTAGCCTTAGGTACTGCATGTAACAATAGGTAAATAAATTTTCAAACTGCAGTGAGGTTTAAGTTGATGGTGAACTGACCCACTTTTAATTTTACCCAGTTCTGAAATGTATACAGCAGATTTACCACTAATGGCTTGCCACAATATTGCTGATAGGACTGGCAAGTGAGAAAGCTATATGAGTACCAATGGCCCTCTCTTCCATAGGATCATACATATTTAAAGTTGCTATGTCTTGTGTTTATATAACTTGCTGTTTGCTGGTATTCAAGGAAAGCATTTGTGAGCGGGCTAAAGGAGGGGAGTCCAAAAATAAACCACCGGCTACTCAACGACAGTCATCCTGGCACTCCATTCGCCAGACCTGATGCTCCACTGTCATACAGCAAATTAATCATTTATAGATATCATTTAAAAAAAATGGGGCTATTTCGTTTTTATGGCAACTGCTTCATAGGTAAAGCAAAGCATAAAAGGTGGCAAACTTCTTCACATGCATCCTTAAGCAATCAAACAATTAAAACACATGAAAAGATATTCATAAGAAGAGGAGGAAGTTGTACCCAAAAAGGAACGGGGGAAAAACACAGGAAGTTTAACCCAACAATACAACACGAAAATAAATAAAATATCATATACCCACAGAATATAATAATACCGGTTAATAATATAAGGATACAGAAGAAAAGAACAAACTCCAAACATTTCCAAAATATTCTGCCATATGCCAAAATGCATGCCTGTGTGGCAACCTGCCATCAGAGTATATTTGAAGTGTGAATATGGACCAGCAATTTCTGAAATGAATTATATTGTCCTTTTGGACAAGTAGGGATTTTCATATGTGCACCATCAAATTTGACTTTTGCAGTTTATTCTTTTAAGTTATACTTGAACTTATCTTACCTTCTGTACACTGTAGGAAGCTGACAATCAGAAGCAGCCAAAACCTTTTCATTCTGCAATCAGAAGCCACCATTATTGATCCCTCTTTTAAAGTATTTTCTTTTTATTCCGTAACGACTCCAGTTGTAAATGTCCAGCGTCATTCAAGTGGGTGGTCTACATCATTGATCTTCATAACTGGGGAGAAAAAAATGAAAACGAAAAATATCAACTCATGTTCATCACTGTAACATATTTTTAAAAGACGCGTAGAGATCAGATTCTTGTTGATGAGAAAACTGGCGGGGCAGGGGGATTGGAGAAGAGAAGAGAACCAACCACTGTGCACCTAAAGTTACTGTCCAAAGGGAGTCCTCTCCTGGAAATCATGAGAAGAAAGAAGGATGTGTTAATGATGCTGGCACACTCCTGTGAGAAGCAGAGAAGCCAGAAAAGTGGATTTCCAGGAAGTCTCAAGTTAGAACATGGTAAAGACAACAAAAGAAAACCCACAACATTTGTACAAAGAAAGTAAGGCAGCTGCCAAAAGAAACTAAGCAGGAGATCTCTCCTCCACAGTCGCTTTGCTTCCCATTTGCAGCCGTTGTGCCACCCTTTTCGTTATGTATGGCTCTGCACCCCCTCAGACAAAAAAGCGGGAACAGCAACAATATAATCAACAGCTCCTGCTCCCTAGACCAGCAGGTTTTCTGTGCCAAATCAAAATATGTCTTCTGTGGAGGCATGGCTTCTTGAGAGCCAAAAACAAATAATCAAAGTCTTGATGGAAACCATTTGCCACTGGCAGCAAGGCATAGAATTGCTGCTTACACCTCAGGGTTTAATGGCTGCCAGAGCACCCTAGAGCATTATTGAAGCAATAATACTGTAAAGAGTGTCTCTGAGGATAAGCAGACTATCTCCCCTGGACAAGTAGTTATAGATCAAACACGCACACTCCTGGGCTTAGAGAGAGGGTCTTTCACGCAGGCAATTTTTTTTAGAAATTAATCACTAGGCCAGCTTTCCCACAAATCCAAATGAGCTTCCTCATTAATATGACAAGAGTGCAGTGCAAACAACTACGCTTTATTGCAAAATGTGCCTGCCCAAAAAGCCATACAGAAACTAAAAGCTGATATGTGTCCATTTCTCTTCTCTCCCTAAGAAGCAAACTGCTTTCTACAGCACAGGAGGAAGCCAGGCAGGACTTATTTCTGGGAACTTTAATCTCTCTTTCAAAACAACGTCTACTGCTAAAGCTACAAAAGCAACCTTCCAAGTGCAAACAAATAAGTCTGCAATGTTGTTCACAGACAAAACAGCTCTGGTGGCCCTTGTTTTGCTCACTGCTTTGCCAAAGAACAGCAGAGTCAAACCAACAATGTAAGCTCCGGAGTTGTTCTTTTTTGAATTCTGCAAGCAGCTGGGGAAAAGCTCAATCCTGCCAAATCCACCCTGCTGTTGCTCGCATCTCTAAGTCAAGCCACATGCAATAACACCATTACTAGAGATTTCTACTCCATACCTACAGGTTACCAGCCACAGTAGTGACCTGGAGTTGAAGATATGAGTTTGGACCTCTTGCTGCAACGAACTGACACGGTCGCTTTGGCAGTTGCTGACTCTTGTTGCAAGATTTTCAAAGGAGATTGGGGGGGGGGGGGATATGAGGGTCCTCCCTGACAGGATTTCTGTGCAGATTTGGACTATAAATGCAAACAAGAGCTATTGAACCCAATGGGACTACACAAGGTTAAGCGACATATGGTCTGTCCCTAAGAAGAAAACCTATTCAGTGAAAGAAAGAAAAACCACCTATTCTTACACACATTACTCAGAAGTAAATTCCACTGATTTCAATGTGAGGTAAGTATACTTAAGAAGACTGCAGCCTTCAACTGCTTAACTGCATACTTGATCTTAATAGTAATCTCTCTAGCATTATTCTTTGACAATTACTGTACTTACCTATACTTTAACTACCGTGCTATGGGAAACAGTTGATTTCCCTTGCTTTTTTAATGCATGTGTTCACATGCATCAACACAAATTAATTCTACAGCTTTTAAAACCAAGAAGTGAGGGGTGGGGGTGATTGTGTGTATATGCCCTACCATTTTGAAGAAGGCTATTATGAAAGAAGGCATGCAAGGAGTCTCCTTTCTCAAATCCCCACACTTACATTATCATGCTCCAGCTGCCTTGTCCGGCCCTGGAAGCGACTACTGTAGGTGGGACAAACTCCCTGGTTTGACTGGAAGACTGGTTGCTTCTTGAGAAATCCCCCAGAAGCAAGAGAGGTTATTAGCCCAGTCCTAGAAGGAATAGGTCAGCTTCAAACCACGATTCAATTCCACTGCCACCCCTTTACTATGCCGGTGAACTGGCAGAGAAGCTTGCAATGGGCACCAAAATCAGTGTTCTCGAAGCAGAACTATTTGGACATTTGTTATAGTGCCAGTGTGGAGGCAGCTCCTTCCCTGTAATGCATAAACACAGCCAACAAGTTTTGAACCAGCAGAAGAGCAGAAGGATCCATCATACTCTGACACAAACAAAGAACGTTTCAGTACAGGGCAGGGAATGGGGCATTTTCAGTGGCATAGGGGAAGAGCTTCAGCGAAAACAAACAAAACATAGTTCTCTCCCTGGCAGAGTCCCAAGCACCTAGAGGTTAAAAAAGAAAAAAGAAAAAAAAGATCCATCACTAGTTAATCTACTGGCGGCACGTCAGCTGCTGCAGAGTTTCCTGAAGCTGACACAAAGGAATAGTCATGTTACATCTTGAAGTCTTTCACCAAGAGCGGGGAGAGCTTTCTATGCTGAAAAAATCTATAGTGTCTGCAAAGAAACAAGCGCATGCATAGCTGAAAGGACAGTTCTTCTTTTCTGAAACAGCTATTCCACAGTTAGGTAAACCAGTCAAGCCATTAGGCTAAGAATGGTGGACTGACCCGTACACGCACATTCACACACAGAGAACAACACAAACTTAGATTAACTCTTTATCTGTCACAAACCAGAAGGAGTCACTACTGAACTATTTCAAATGCTTTTACAGACAGTGCAGTGCGACTTGACCTAGCCATTAGAATAATTCGAGCGCATGGCTGAGGCACATTAATGATTGCAAGGGAAATTAAGCCAGCCTTTTGATTACTCCCAAACCATTCAGAGGATTTTTAGATTTGCTGAGATTTGGTTTTAATGGGGGTTTTCGATTTCCCGAACATAATGCTAGATGGGGCTGCTTAGCTGCATACATCAATCTGAAGTGGGGGGAGGGGAATACCTCCTGTTGGAGACTGACAAGACAGTGTGTTCTGTCACATTTCACCTCAGTGGGTTGTTGTTTGCAGGAGAAAGAGTCAGAACACTGCGGGAGATTGAATATCACTTTTCTGGGGAGGGGAAAATGACAACAGGTTTCGAAATAGAGAATACAGTGGCAATACGAATAGACTTCACCTCTGAGGTTGAACACCCCATTTGAGGTGTTGCTGGCATAAGTTAAAGCAGGTATCAAAGTGTTGGGAATGTGGTAGCTGGCAACAAACTGATTCCTGCTTGTTGTACTGAAAGGCAAACCTGAAAGCCAGCAATCAGAGTTTTATCAGATTATTTGCCCCTTAGCACTAAATAAATGTGTTTCTAAGCATCTGTATCAAAATCAAGTCTTTAGGCAGAATTGGTACAAAAGGTTTTTTATCATATATATATATATATATATTTCCATCCCTTATACATACACTCACATATTATCGCAATACTTGAAAAAGCAAATATTAATGAGCACTTTCATTACCAATCTCATCCCCAATTAATTAACCAATGCAACTCATACAAAAGTTCATTTTTCCTTCTTAGGCAATAATATGAACAAAACTACATGGCTCCAGCTTCACAGCACAAAATTAATCATGACTCCCCTTACGCTATTTTTTTTTTACCAGGTACAAAACCTGAAGCCAAAGCATACTTGTGGGCAAAGACGTTGCTGACAGCCCTGTCTTTCAGAACATGTAATTGCCGTAGATAAGGAGACAGAGTAACTGGAATCTTACAACAACAACAAGGAAACCCAAAACAGACAAACACCAGCAGGAAAAGCCATATTAGGTTACCTCTTTGCAAACAGAAAATGTAGATCATAGTAAGTGGCCATTCTTTGCAAATAACCCATTTCCCTTCAGACCTTTTTTTTTTTTTTTAAAGCCCTTCATATATAGCTCCGCCTGACAGTGAGGAAGGGAGACAGTCCCTAGAGCCAAAAGGCAGATTGGATTTCAGAGCGCAACCAAAGCTGCCTGGAAAACTTCACTTGTAACTTAAATCCTTCCCTCTGGGAAATAGCATGGTCTCCTTCAGAAACATCTTGTCTTAGAAACTGAGAGGTTGTATCTTAAGGCTTTTCTTTGATACACACCAACTTTAAAGACAAAAAATAATTAGACAAGTATAGCGGTGGCCCATTTTCAAGCTTTGTAGGCCCTAGGTGGCAATAGAGAACTTGGTTTTCCGATTTCAATACCCCAACATGCATCACTTAGGTGGACTCTTGATTGGGTGTGTGGCATGGAGATGAAGGACAGAGAGCATTATGTTCAGGAAATCTGGAAAGACCATTAAAATGCCAGCAAATATATTCAGACACACACACAGCCAAGATGACCCCAATCGAACTACTAAACTTTTATCAAAATAGTAGAATTTGCATTCCAGACTAACAGTTGGATCCAAAGCAGCACTGGAGAAAGAGGACAGGAATCCTCCTTCCCTTGCAGTCACCTGTCCACCAGAAAAAGTGCTCTGGAAGGCTGGAAAACCTTCACAGCAGCACACGAGGCAATGCAGAGACTACAACAAGAAGGAGGTGGATTGGCAGAGATTATCTCCCCACCTTCCTCCTCCAGCAGGAAGCCTCGGTGGGAGCCTGGTGCCTTTTGCAGCCTGTCCAAGGATGGAATGGCCAATTTCAATCCATGAGAAATATAAGATTAAGCATCTCCTTCATCTCCTGTTTATTTGCCTTCCGCTTCCCACGAGAATGTGGCCAAAATTGCTTACAACATATCAAATGAACAAGCAATAAATGTAACAGTTAAAAAACAAAACAAAAAACCAACTAGCAATAGGAACAATTACACATAACTATGATGTCAATAAGTAAAGACGCTACACAAAATAAAATACATAATAAAAATATCGATCAATACATACACAACAATAAATATACCAATACAAATAAGAAGACCTAATCCAACATCTTAGAATGAAACAAGAGAGAAAATTAGACTTTACACAGAAATAAAAACACACTACTTGCAAGGTCAAATAGATTTAGACACCACAAAGGCAAAATGGAATTCTCCGCAATCAACCAACCAACAGTGGGCAACCACATCGCTCATTCGTTGCATGCTTCCTTCCATCTCTCACCTAGGTCTCCTCTGTTCCCCAGCTCTACCACTGGGGAAATGAAGACTGCCAGTATTCCTTCAGGTCCCTCATACACTCACAGTTTGGATACTACTCAATCTCTCTCCACCAAGCACCCTTTGTAGCACTCTCTGCAAGGCACCAGGCTTTATCACGCTCCAGAGTGATGGGGCGGGGCAAGACAGGTGAAAATGCTCAGCCCCTTGATGTTAGTCTCTCTCCATTAAGCATCCTTTCCAGCAGGCTTTATCAGACTCTAATGTGGTGGCGTGGAAATGCCCAGCCCCTTACAAAACGTTTGTTAAAGCATGCATATCCATCTCATGTGAACATGACATCAAATGTTGCAGATTAGGAGCTGCCACTGTCTGTGGCCATCGTGGTGTTTGATGGGGTGACACTAAGTGGAGCTGTGCATGCTAGCTTTCTCTGCTTCTCTGCTCTCCTTTAAGCATACACAGCCCCAGTTTGGATTGAGGCCATGGCTATGTCCCAACCCCTGCCCAAATTTACAGTAAAATCCGAGCTGCAAGGAGGTTTAAAAAATAAAAAGTGTCGGGGGGGGGGGGGGGGATTCATGAAAAAATGGGTTGGACGGAAGCTTCAGTCCTCCTCTCCCAGAGCACTATGATCCCAATCAGAATCAGGGGCCCACGTGCTCACAAGAGAGTAAACTAGCATACATACTTCCATTATGTGTGCTTCAATGAATGTTTAGTTTCGCCCTTAGTGTCGCCCCATCAAACACCCTGGTGGCGGCAGGCAGTGGCAGTACCCTGATTTGAAACATTTGATGTCATGTTTACATAAGGTAGAACAGGGACAGGATTATATTCACATGCGAGTATCAGTCAAAAAGGATGCTGTCATCTTCATGTCGGCTCTATAGCATACTGTCAGCGTTGGAGATATATAAAAGAGTACTAGCGAATAAAGAAACTAGGATTAGCAGGGTATATCCCAATACCCTTTTATCAGGTTTGATTACTACTTTTACTGCTCTCTATAGATCAGACAAAGGAAGTGGATAAAATTGGGTCAAGACACTGCCATTCATAATTCTTGTTGCAAGGCCAAGCAATGGTAAAGTAGCCCAGATGCAATCAATTCTTTCTGGATCTGGAGGACATTCCTCCCCTCTTCCCCTTGAACACTGACAAACCACATCCAACAATAGTTTAGTTTTTAGTTTATAAATACTGAGGACAATCCAAAAACACAGTAGTAAATCTAGCTTTACATCATAGGCATAGATGAGATCAGACCCTTATACTTCATGTTAAATTAGTCTGGAATAACTGTTACATCCTGATTCTGTAATCAAATTGCTATCCCCGCATAATCCATATTCAAAACATTGCGCAGAAATAAGTATTTTCACCATGCTCTATCCACCCTAGCTGCAACTATGGTCAAAATGTGCCCAGGTTAATACAAACTGGGAGTTAATCCACATATTCATAAAAAGCACGTGGTAAAGCCTTCTTTGGATTCAACCACTTCAAATGCAGATGTCTGAACAGTACCCATCATCCAAGAATATCTAGTGTGGAAATCTACAGTGTTGGGAAAAAGTCTTTGCTAGGCATTCTCCCTTGGACGCAAGTTTTCCAAATGCAAAGAGTTATTTTGATTTTTACCCGTTCAGCTTTTTCTGAAAGTATACATCAGATCTGAGTATGCTAATCTTAGGTGATAAATAATCACTCTGTGACCTGCTTCCTCTGTAAAAAGGAAAATAAATGACCAAAACAGCTACACAGAGACTGTTATCCCATTAAAAACATTGCAGTGTTCAAGACCACCAGGGAAGGGGGGAGGAAGTCTTATCTCTAGGTCTCTAACTCAACAGTTCCCATTCATTAACACCTTGAATTTTGGATTTCTAACGCAAAACATTTCCATCTGAGTCATACAGAAGGAATGAAGTATCAGGGAAGGGAATAGCACAGTAAGTATGAGACCTGACCAAGGTGACCCAGCGTTACAGTAAGGAAGTCATTTTTATGCACTCAGCTGCTGTGTGCTCTGAAGTGATACATCAATGCTTTAGCGAAGGCTGAAACAGTATGGGATAAATATACATGTACCCTGAATCTAAGCTGAAAGAGAGATCACAAAGCTCATGTCCCACTGGACTGGATCCTGTGTTAATCACTACAACGGAGTTTACTCATAAAGGAGAATCTCCCTGCATGACAAGCAAAGCACTATACAAAACCATTTCAGCATTACAATTTATCCTCTTTGTCCACAGTGGCACAGTGGTCTACCTCAATCACTCACAGGGAAAATAAATGGGATGGGGGGGGGGGGGTGTAGGAGAGAGAAAGAGAAGAAAAGGAAAGGCAACAATTGCCACTGCCAAACATAGTTGCCTGAATAGCGAAGCCTCCTTCATTTTTCACCCGGGTTTATACATTTCTGCACAAAAATGCTTTTCTGACAGGTTAGTTCCACCCCCTTCTTGTTAACACATGATAACATTTAGACACTTTGGGGACTCCCCATTCAATACCCTAGCAAAGTAAACCAAAGGAAGGTGATTTAAAATAAAATATCTAGTTATTCTTGTATTGTCAATATCTTCCCCGCCCTTTATCTACAAGATCTTCAATACTATGAGGGTTTCCTACGCTTTTGTTCCATTCCACTCAATCTCGTAATAATTCACTGACTGATCTTACAAAAATATATTTTGGACTTCCTGTGTGTTAAAGTGGCTTACAGTTTGCCCTGATGATGACTCCTTCTGTTCAGGGGGGGCGGGGGCGGGGGGAGAGCCTGCAAGTCAATTACAACTATTATCAGCTGTAATATCTTAGAGTCATGCTGAGCATGTTAAATATGCTGATCATTTTGGACACCAGAGGCACAATCTGAAGCTGTTTACCATTCCCCTTCATTAAAGACTCTTAGGCTCGTGTGAGAACTGCAAAACAAATAGGTCTCATTTTCAAACCTTATGTAGGCTAGATTTTATGAACATCCAAAAAACAAACAAAAACAAACAAGCAAGAAAATAATGAACAGCTATAAAGTATGCATGTGCAGCAACCACATGACATCCCAAGACAGGCCCTACTGCAATTTAAAAAAGAGAGAAATAAAGACAGAGGATTCACTGGCTTCTCCAATTTCTTGAGGAAAACAAATCTCCCAAACAAAAAGTGAGTATGATTCATTGACAGTGGTTCAAGTCTCACCATTGCCTTGGAATGATTGACTGGGTTCGTACAATTACCATGGTCCACTGTGGCTTAGACCCTAAAACAGCCCATGGGTTATGCAAGTGTTGTTTAACACTCACATGAGCAACACTTGCTGGGTTCACACCACACTATAAGCCTCTGCAACCATGTGCCATGGTTTGAATATTCAAAAAGGCAGCCAGCATGTGCCACAACCTACCATAGTTTCAATAAGCCATGGCAGGCTGCAGCAATTATGTGAACCACTCTCTGATCAGATGGAGGGTGTTCAACCTGTTCTGGATGGAGCTGCACTCCCCCTGAAGGAGCAGGTTCGTAGCTTGGGGGTTGCCCTAGAACCATCTCTGTCACTTGAGGCTCAGGTGGCCTCGGTGGCACGGAGTGCCTCCTGCCAACTTCGGCTGGTGGCCCAGCTACGCCCCTATCTGGACAGGGATAACCTGGCTTCAGTTGTCTATACTCTGGTAACCTCTAAGTTGGATTACTGCAATGTACTCTACGTGGGGCTGCCTTTGAAGACGGTTCGGAAGCTGCAGCTTGTGCAAAATGCAGCGGCCAGATTGGTAAGAGAGACCAGAAGGTTCGAACATGTAAGACCGATTCTGGCCCGCTTGCATTGGCTGCCTGTATGTTTCCGAGCCCGATTCAAGGCGCTGGTTTTAACCTATAAAGCCTTACACGGTTTGGGACCACAATACCGAATGGAACGCCTTTCCTGACATGAACCTACCTGTACACTACGCTCAACATCAAAGGTCCTCCTCCGGGTGCCTTCTCCAAAGGAAGCTCGGAGGATGGCAACAAGGGAGAGGGCCTTCTCTGTGGTGGCCCTCCAATTATGGAATCATCTCTTCGATGAGGCCCGCCTGGCGCCAACACTGTTATCTTTTCGGCACCAGGTCAAAACTTTTCCTTTCTCCCAGGCATTTTAATAGCTTAAGTTGAGGTTTTCACTGACTTTGTGGCCAGGCTTAACAGTTTAAAATGTTTTAAATGTCAGCTGTTTTATGTTTATGGTTTTAAATTTTGTATATTGCTTTTAGTGTTCAATCTTTTAATTTTTGTTAACTGCCCAGAAAGCTTCGGCTATGGGGCGCTATATAAATGTAATTAATAATAATAATAATAATACTTTCACAAAGTCATTTTCTCTCAGCTTCAGTTCTCTATCCATATATAGTGGGAATAAGACATACCTTGCATGGTTGTTGTGATGGTAACTGAATGAAGAATTTTAAAAAGTGCTCTGTAGCAATTAATTTATTCCGATCAGCTGAGGAAATGTTTGTCCCAAATCCTTAAGGATGACAAACAATTGTTTACAGCCGGTCCTGAAGAAGATTTCCAATTGTCTCTTTTTCATAAGGTTGTTCTACACAGTTGGTTGCTAGGTAGGAGTGTGTGTGTGTGTGTGTGTGTGACAGAGAGAGAGAGAGAGAGAGATATTCCTGCGTGCAATGCAAATAATTTGTTTGAAGTAGAAGCAGACAAATATAATGGGACTGTGACCAGACATGCCTATGGCTCTGGAATGGATGTGTCACGTGAATCTTTCTATAGCTCACTATGAGGAATTTAACATACTTGATATGCTTTATGACCTTTCTTTTCTTGGCATAAGAAAGGCAGAGGGGGAAAAATTTCAAAGAAAAAGGAGGTACACACATGCCATTCACAACTGACATCCCGGTGTAAATAACGTCACCAGCCCAGAGGCCCAACATCCCACCTGACAAAATAAAACCATGTCTGGGGATTTGGCATCAAATCAGCTTTGTGGGTTATACATACTTCATTGTTTGCTTAACCATCTTGAATAATTGGGTTAAATAAAGCCTTCACTTCCAGGGACTGCAAGTTGCAACTGTATTGTAAGCAGGCCTAAGGCCAACCACGCTGCAACTGAATCCTCCCTACGCCATACTAAATATGTTGGGCTATTTGGGTCATGCAGGAAACACTAAACATAGTTGCTTTTCTAAAAGGTAAACAAAACTAAAATTGGCAAGGAAATACCATCAATTGGGCAGAAAGAATAACACCATGAATCTGTAAGTGCAACACAACCAAAATCTTTTTTCCTTTCTCTTTTTTGATTCCTTCTGTTTCTACGATAACCTACACAAGGTCTGCATACACATCAGTTAACTAATAATTTCCTCAGTTCTGCCCCATTGCTGATGCTCTCCTACGCCCTTTGACAATGACCAAGAAAGTGTGACAGTTACACAATTCACACAGACTCAGTTTGCATGAACAGTACAGCTTAAGCAAACCATGGTGGTTTGTTTAAGCTATAGCACATGCCAGGCACCACTTGCCTAATTACCTACCTGGCACAGCTTATCATGCCTTCCAAACACAGGTGGCATGGCTTATTTGAGGGGGGGGGAACCCTCAAATAACACAACAACATGCCACTGGTTATTTGAGGTTTATTTCCCCCTAAAACCAGCCATTCCTCTTTGGTTCAGATGACATGACAACCTGCACCCAGCAGGTATATAGGCAAATAGTGCCCGACACATGCTGGCACACACCAAGGCTTAAACATGCCACTGTGATTTGTTTAAGCTGCAGTGATCATGCAAACTTCCCTCTAGGACAAAAATAGTTATTCTGAGTCCTGAAACCATCCATGTTGGCAGTGGGGATGGGGATGGGACAATTGGTGCCATTTCTGATCTGAAGATGACTACTAGTTGGCCCATTTCCTAGTAATTGCAAAAATGAATCATAGGAACATAGAAGGTACCTTATGCAGCTACATCCCCTCCCTTGAATCATTTAGCCTTTGCCAAATTCCTTATAGCTCCTTTAAGACAGAGGCAGCTAATAGGGTCAAAGAAATTGCACCACCTATTTCTTGCAACTCTCTGCCTTCTCCTCAGGTCTTAGGAAAAAGCAACACATTGTTCTGGAGGTTTCAGCTTCGGCCAAGCTGGTCAACTACAAATATGATATTAGATTCAAGCAAGTAAGAGTTGGTCTTACTTGCTTGAATCAAGTTCAAAATAACCCCTATGTGAAGATTTATGTTCTCACCATACTGTGACTCTATACCAGTGCTGTCCCTCATGCCAGTGTGTTAATGCAGGCATGGCAATATTCCACACACAACAAATGAAGAACTAGACACTACAGCTACCCATTAAGGCTGTAATAGAGAAACGTTACTGAATGAAGACTTTTCCAACCATTTCTCAACCAGTTCTAAGTGGGAAAGAGAAATGAACCTGATTCAGGACAGAAATCTTCAATCTTGTAATACAGATGTTATGAAACTTAGGTTGTCTATCTCCACATCAGCCCGCTCATGGAATAAGGACACTATCAGAGGTCTTCTCCAAGTGGCCCTACTGAACGGGGTGTGGTGGGTAATGATTGGGGAGGGAGCCTGCCTACCCAGGGGAGACACCTTAATTGGCCACCTACATAATGTTCAATTTGATACCAAGTGAAGAATTCCCCCCCCCAACCCCAGGCTTTAAAAAAAAATAGTTTGCCCCCTCTGCTTTATGCTGTGTTTCTCTTGTGGAGGGGGGAGGAGTTTAAAGTTTTTTTGGGGTATGTTTATAGTATTATTTTAGTTGAATCTTGATTAAACCACCTTGAGAATCATTATTTGAACAGCAGATTATACATTTCTTAATAAATGTTAAAAAAAAAAAAAAGATACCAGAATCCTTTTACCTGCTATATTAATTGATACGCATGGGATTTCGGGTGGGGAATGGTAGGGCCAATCAAACATGAGATTCCCTGAAGAATGCAACATGACTGCAGTCTGCAGCGGTACAGTCCAAAAACAGTGGAGTGCATATGTAGACAGACTGTCGAGTTTTACTTGGCATTCTTCCCCCTCCCCGACACACACACAAACACACACACACACTTTTTCCTTTCTATTGGCACCCAACCCTTTTTTGGAACAAGTTGTCTGCTTTGCAAAATGCATTAAGAAATGCATTCAAGAGGAGGGGGAGCCAGGAATAACCAACAGTGCTGACAGCAAGGGCAGCATGGGGATGAAGGAGAGAAGAAGGCGCAATGTGGGTTAACTGGAGGCACAGGGTGGGTGACCCCATTTTCAGCAGTTATTTTCAAAGCCCATGTAGATAAGCAAGGCATTTGCATTATCGATAATTAACTCTGCATTCTGATTCATCTACAAGGAGCATAGCTTCTGAGCTAATATTTGTGATATCATGGTCTAATCACTGTGCAGCGAAATATGAAACAAAATCAATGGTAGCTCATAAGATGTAATCTCGCTACTCTATTTGGCTCACTGTGCTGAATTCCTAGCTCATAAATCATTGTTACTAGCCATTCAGTGAATCAATATTCAGATTCCCTCTTGGTCTATACATACAACCACTAAATGAAATAATAATGACCCAAGATCTGTCATATATTAGGTCATCAATACCGCCAACAAAGATTTCTTGGCAACAATGAGGTAATTGGAGATAAAACACATCTGATGAGCATGTAAGCAATTATGGAAAAAAAAAAAAACCTAACTATATAGAGAAAAAAAAGAAACCCAGCACACAAGACCGCACTTGTGCATAACCGCAATCCTGAAACCACTTACCCACTTGACATTTGTGAGACAATTCCTGAACAATGGTGTTACTCATGAGTAAGCTGCTCAAGGCATAACGAGATCGTGAGCTCAGAAGCAATGTTTATCAGGACACTGTAATAATTCACATTTTAAGAAAAGCCAGCTTTCATGACAATGGTGATGCTAAAAATATTTAATTAGGCTGTAAACATACAATCATTAAATGCTATCTTCTGTCTCGTTCTGAATCCCCCGCCTCCCTCCTGTATCCTCTCTTTGTCTTTTAAAAGCACCATTAGTACATCTGTAAAGAGAATTCCTCAACTCCTAACTCTCATTCCGATAGCCCCAAAGCCCCAATGGAGCAAAGATTAGTCCCATTAAAAACCAACAACAAAAAAATAAAATAAACTATTAGAGTGCTTTCCGTGAAGCCTTATTCCCCAAATGCTTTACAGACCATTTAATTATCTCAAGGTAGTGGAACGCCTCTCTGCAGACAAACGTGAAAGCTACTGAGCTCTCTCTCTCTCTCTATCTCTCTCTCCTCTCTCACTCTCCAGTATCCCACATGTGGGCCATGGTGCTATTTTAATCTCTAATGGTAATAATATCTGAAAGAGCTAGCAAGAGAAAAATGTTGGCTGGGACACACTACTTAGCTTAAAAAAAAATCAATAGCATGAGATCTTTAAATTACCACCAAAACAAAGCAAGAGAATCCATAGAGGCAAATCTAGGCTGTGGGAGGAAGCTACACAAAACTATAAGCCAGCCTTTCACCTAGCCCCGCTATGCATATCACCGCCATAAAAAGCAGTGCCTGCTGCCAGTCACTGACATAAAGCGATTTTCCAGACATGCCACTTTACGCAGCAGGGGAGCAGCACATTTAGGAAGCTTTATAATTATTACGGGGGGGGGGGGGGGGAACACCTCTTTCTCGTTCTCCTTGCTTTACATCCAGTTTGCTCCCGTTCCCCTTCTAGACCATTAGAAGATTTCACTTCACAAATAACAGGAACTAAAGCTGCACATTTAAGCAGGCCCCAAATCAGGAAGTGTTGAAATGCCAATACAGTCTTCACCTTGTCTGTTGGCCTTATGGTATTGCCATTGCTTCCAGGGCAGCTGCACTGCTAGGCAGATGGAGGCGGGAGTCCCACAGTAGAAAGTATTATCATGGCAGGGCAGATGGGCTTTTTCGTTGTTTTTAAATTATCTTAAAAGACTTCCTTAATGAGACAAATTGACATTCCTACCCGCTTCCATCAATCCTGTGTCTCCAGCGTGCCCTACAAGATACAAAGAAGACAGGATGCTTGCAGGGGATTCAGCTTGCAGGGGATTCCAGTCATATAACGCTTCCACGATCAGCACTGCCAGAGCTATTATGGGATATGCTTCTGCCTATTTAGGTACCAGTTTATGTCTTTACTATGAAGCTGGAAATCATTTGGCATTCTCTCTCCAAATCATGCAGAATGACAATGCAGAAATGTGAGCTCAAGAGAAATTGCCCTCTTGTAGAATAACCTAGACCCGGTGTAGAGTACAGGCTGAAGGACATTGAGCTACGGATCCCAAGATGCCTAGTTGAAATCTGGAAATGCTGGGTGATGCCAAAGACGGAACCAGAGACCTTTTGCATGCAAAGCATGCACTCTGCCACTGAGCCATGGCTGATCCATGTTAGAAAAAGTAGAAATAACTTGATCTTGAGTCCCACATCACAAGAAAATACAAAAATGACTTTGTGTGGAATTATGGAGTCAGAAATGAGACACTACTGAACAATGGGTTGGATCCAAAGATTCCATTCTCCCTAATAAGCCAATGCTCCCATTTTTAATGTTATATTGGAAATGCAATATATTGACACTTTAATGAAGCATCCAAAATGTGTTGTCTTCATGAGAATGAAGACATTTCATGCGACCATAAGAAACCCACACAGAAATTGTTTGCCTCCCCATCAAGCTACATTTGAGGCAGTTAGTTCAGGCAACAGATTCAAGAAGGGGGAATAACTCTGCTTCCAAACCATATCTTTTCGCTGTTTTTTTTTTTTAAAAAAAAAACCTTTCAATCATGGATGGAATGAGGGCTGTTATTCTGAATTTTCTCTCTGGGTGCAAAAAATGACTAAAGCCTGGCAATCAAGTTCAGATGCCAATAAGAGAGAAGTTAGAAGTGTACCACACAGGAACTTAGAGCTTGCTTCTAAACCATTTTTGATTGCACACCGGTTTCCCAGGATTGGCTCTTTCCCAATGGTAACTTATTAAACTACTGTAAAAAATTCCAGCAGCTTCAGTTTGAGCTGCTTTGGAACTTTTTCACTTATTGGGCGGTTTAGAAATGTAATAAATAAATACCATTTTAAGTTGCATTTTTAAATGTCTATTTTTTATTATTATAAACAGCCCACAGAAACTGCGGTTATGGAGCAACATTTAAAAGTTGTCAGATCGTCTGCTTCATCTAGCTATTCCAGCCTCTCATATCTATTCAAAGCCTATTCCTGTGTCATGCCATTGTTCTACCCAGCTTTGAAATTCTTAAGCCAACATTTCCCCTTAACTATGAAGTGAAACCCTGGTAGCATACTCAACTTAAGCACACTCTGGCTGAAGTCGGACAACACATTAGTCAATGGTGGAGTAATAATCAACTTTACAGTTGTTCCTCTAGGGGGTACTCCCCACACAACATGGTAATAAATAATCAACTGTGGTGTGGATTAGGATCAGCACTGAGTTGACAATGGCAGCGTTCGGACGACATGATAGTCAATACAACTGACGATTGTTTCCCCCACTCCCAGTTGCTTAATGTGTCGTCCGAATTCAGCCACTGTCTGGTTAAATGGTGAACTTATTCAAATCGTCATACATTCAAATCATCATTAATTATTACATTTTGAAGTTTATTTCCTTCGTATCGTGATTTTCACATTCACAGAATACTTCTGAATTTGATGATAAGATTGTCATTCGGTGACTTTGCATTTTGGAGATAACTATTTCACAGCGTGCAAGATTCATTCTGTCTATTCCTAACGCCTGCCCTAGTAATTATGCTCAGAATTTTGGCCTCGCTTGCCGCAACATGCCACTAATACGAATTATATTTTAACTACAATTAACAGCACACTCAATTTGCCTCCTGACAATCAGATAGGAAAAGCGCACTGTAAAAAAATGCACAAATGAAGCTAGAATTTGTCCATCAACCTTATTTATAAGTGAAAAGAGTGAAGAAGATTACAAATTTTTAATAAGAGCATTATATTATGGTAGCAATAATCTAGGTGTTTTACTGGAAGCGAAGTGGATTACTGTAAATGAAATTTTAAAATGTCCTTTCCATTTTACAGATAACACAAAATGACTCCTTTCATGTCTCCTGCGATAAGGATACATTTGCCACACATTTAAATAGTGCCTTCACCCCATCCAACCCAATGTATAAATTAATAATTCAGTGACATTAATACAAGAAGATAAATGATAAAGAGGTTGGAGCACAAGGGCCAACGGTATACACAGACTTCTTTTGGAGGAGCTAATACCTCTCTGCCAATTACAGGCAGAACTTTTTAACAGTTTTCAATGGCATTTTTACAATCTAAATAGCAGCTTATGCACACACAATTTCACATAACTCAAGCTTAATAAATTTCCTGCTGGTATCAAACAATCATTTTAGGGGATTAAAGTGCAACATCTGCTACCATTAATAAGCATTTTATATAGCCGTATGTATAAAAGCAGTCTCTACTGAATTGTTAGTCTCTGAAAAAGCTTCTAGACCCAGGCACCAGTTTAGCATAAATTATAGCTTTAGCATTTGATTGGTGATTTTAGCTTATGACAACAATGAAGGGTATTACTACATAGCAGCTCCAGAATGAAAATATATGCTAGGTAGAACTGTTATTTTCCAGTATGGCAATATTCCAAAAGTTTGAAAGAAAAAGCAAATTGCATAGCTATCTGCAACATGTTTCCAGTCAATCTTTGCAAACACCAACATGTTTTGAACACACTTTTTTCCACAAACGTAGAAGTACATTTCAGATTAATTTTAAAGCGAGAGAATGTCTTTAAAACTTTATTAATGCTCTGTGACCAATTGGTTTCCTGTGAATGCAATCCACCAAAAGCACCGTCCCGTTGCAATCTCCTTTATTTTAAGGCAATCACCACAAAAACAGGACTCAGTGGTGCTATCATACTAGGATAGTAAATGCGGTCAATTCGTTTTTGGAGACACCCCACCAACATCAATGACATTACTCCAAAGAAAGTAATTTGAGGACTCCCGTCTTAGGTTGTATAAGATTTGGTTTTAAAACAATAAAACAATAAATTATTGCCTAAGCATATCAAAGAAAGAATCTCATAACGGATTTGAAAGGTATAGTTTTAGTCAAGGTTGGCAGGTCCTAGAGGTTTAGGAATGATGCCCCTAACACAACCAAGAATCCTCTTTATTGGCATCCACTGTACAAACATCTCTGTCCTGCTCTGCGAAAACAACCCAATTCCTGCTGTTTTCATTCTAAACAATGGAATCATGTCCCATCATAAAATGAGACTGAAAAATGGGATACTCAAAAGCTCTGTTTCGCTATTTTTCCCCCCTTCCAAAAGGGCTAAAATAACAAAATGATTCTGCCATGCTTTCATCGGGACCAAACTGAAGAAACATTCAGAGTTTGATATTATTTATCTACCTTAACTAAGTATGTAGATAGGTCCAAGGCAAATGTACACGAACAGGGCTGCGTCTTCTAAGAAATGTGATATATGTACAGAAATGTTTTGAGCAGCTTTCGTTCGAAACCACCAAAACAATCACAACACAAGGAAATATCACTGTCTGACATAAACTCACAACCAGTGCCAATATGACAGCTGACAAAGAGTGGGAACCTTTTAGCCATACCGGGATTTGTACTATTCACGGCTGAGGCCGAAGCCACTCTTAGCCAAGGGGAAACCAGCTGCTCAAAAAGAAAGAAAGCTTTCTGCATTAAGCCAGGATGTAAGTAGGTTTAGCATCCTTTTCCCCCTCTCCACACGGATGGCAGCTTTGGGCTGGGGGGGAAATGACTCCAATAAGTCCTAAATGCACTTTAAGAGTGGAGGCACCCAAGCCTAGACAGAATGGACAATTCCGGCACACTGATCTTCCAACAACATAATCTGACATGTTAAGCACTGTCTTGTAAATAAAATGTAATGGTGTTTCTGCTTTCCCCACCCTCAACTAAAGTTTTAAAATATTACAAACTGCTCTAACCATGCAGGCCAAATTGGGGTGCAGTATCCAGGGGTTCACAATTTTTGACTAGTGGGAAGCAATGCAAAAATGGCAGTTGTCAGGTTCCTAGCCTCACCCCTCCCTGCCAGGTTGATTGTTGTGTGACCAAGGCTGCTTGAGGGCCAACAGAGACATTACTATACATCTGTGTCTAGCAGCTATGCATATTTATTTATGCATCTAGAGTGGATGCAGGAGGCCCAATGTGTATCTTAAAAAGTCCTCCTACTTGACACAACTGCACACTAAAGTCCTGATCTGAATCAGGCCCCCTGGTCTCATTTTTACTTTACGGTAAAAATGAAAAAAAGAATAGCTACTAAGAGAAGCTTGGGGAGATCTCTATTATGCCTTTTGAAATCAAACAATCCCCCACCCACCCCATACTTTGAAGGCTGACTATGATTCAGCAGTACACTACTATTTGCTGCCAGCTTTCTAATCTAGGTGAAAAGCAAATTACAATATTGAAGTATTTTTCAAACTTTCTACATTGAAAGTTTCCATTGTGACTTATCTTCAAAAGATTTTAAGTCACAGGGCCAATTCACATGTCACGGAGGCAAATTGTGGATTAATTAACCCAGGATTTGTCATGATGCAACCCACCAGTTAACCCAACAACAAACAATGGCCAACCAGAGGTTGTTTACAAAAACCAGAAGCAGCTCACATTTCCATGAATCATGGGTTAACGACCCAAGGTTTGCCACCATGACATGCGAGCTGGGTCACGGTCTAGAATACATCTCCAGTTTACACCACGAGTAAGGAGCCAATGCGCCATGGGGCTTCCCTAACCAGTCTGCAGCTTTCCTCCTCCTCCTCAATGCCCCCCCCCCCATGCAGTAGTTAGGCTTGAAGAAGCCGCCCACCAGAACCATATTTCCAAGTCTAATGGCAGAAACGAGAGGATTTGGGTCACAGCTGGGAGGTAAAGGATGGCCAGGTATCTGTGAGTGGGGGTTGGGGGGTGAGAGAGAGAGAATGGGTATATGGGTGTGTGTGAGAATGGTTGCAGGTGTGTATGAATCTGTGTGAATGGGAGTGTATGAAGAGAAAAGTCTATGTGACTTCGGTACTGATGCATTTGGCTGGCCTCACCAACCACTGGTATGCACCTGGCTCCTGGAAAGCCAGCCACAATGGGAGCCCTCAGAATGAAAGCAGTTTCCCACCCCTGGCTTACATAGCACATTGGCCAGACCCATTGCATCTCACTGTGTGAACTGGGAGTTTACTCCCCTGTGATTGCATCTTACCAGGAAAGAGGGTCAGCTGTGTCGAGCAGCTGTGTAGTGTAGTGGCTAAGAGACTGAGCTATAAATTAGGTAGTTCCTAAAAGTAGGAACTACCTAATTTATAGCTCAGTCTCTTAGCCACTACACTACACAGCTGACTGTAACTAACCTCTATTCACTAAGTGGCTTTACAGAAGCCACTTTCTCTTAGCATCAGCCCTTACACATCCAGTCTGAAATATTGGGATAATAATAGTGACCTACTTTACAGGGGTTTTGTCTGGATTAAAACAAGGTAATGTACGCAAGGTGTTTTGAACACTGTAAAAATGCCTCACAAATGTAAAGTATTCCTAACCTTATTGAAGAACCTCAGATTCCCAGCATTACAGTTTGAGAACCTTTCCCATACAGCATGGTGAAAGAAATGCATACCTTAGATGCTGAGATAGGAGAACTGGAATAGGACAAATAAAACCTGTGGACTGCACCCTACATCCTCTGCAATTTGAAAGATGAGTATCATGGGGGCACCAAATAGAGAGATTGGTTTATTCTGACATAAATCCTATTGATTTCAATACAAAGAATTTGCAAGAGTTAAGAAGTCCCATCATTATTATCCAGTGCTGGACACAACTGACCACAATTGCTTAGGTTAGCATTTTAAATTTAATCAACCTTAATGCAGGGGCAAAAAAAATATATGGGATCAATAAATATGAGCTGCTCATTTTGCACAAAGTTCTTTGAATGCTAAAAAACAAAACAAAAACCCACACAGGCCATTGAACCAGTTTAATAATTAGAGTTACTAAATGGTGTAATATATACATCTGGGCATAAGTTAGAAGGCTAGAATTTGCACATAACACTCCTCAAACTGAACACAAAAGACCTGTTTGGCATTTCATTAAATTGGAGTCCTGGATTCCCACAGCAAGAATGTGCATATGTAGAGTTTATTAATGATTTAAATCAAACTATTATTCAGCTTCGCATAATGAAGTCTACTACAGTCTTACATGGTGATGACAAAGTATTCTTCAGCCTGTGTTTAATTTCTAAATGTAAGCTGCCAGTGCTGAAGCTTGTTTGAAGTCACACCCAATTGAAGCCAACTCCCATTGGCTGGGAATGGCTGTTCTTACTCAATAATGAGGGGAAAGTGTAATATACTCAGGAACACTCTTATTCTTACATTACATATACCGGGAGAGCCAAAACACCATTCAGAATCAGCCCTGATGAACTCAAGTTCACTTAATCAGACTTTTATGTTACCTGCAAATGTGACTTTCAAATGAGGAAATGGCAGGATAGCAAGTTCTGTAGCCAGGCAATTGAACACACACACACACACACACACACAAGCAATTCCAGATGCTTTCAAAGAACTCTGCCAATGCAAACCCCATTCAGATCCATGAGGCCTTACTGTCACCTCATTGTTAGGATAACAAAGCAGTTGACAAAGCAATGAATTAAAATTGTTGATACTGCTCTGCAAGGAATTTTTAATGGGGCTATGCAATAGTGATTACAAATCAAAACTGAAACTAGCTTCTGAATGACCTTTTACTAAAGTAATTGCAGGCCACCCCCACCACATACACAGTTATCTCACATTAATTTTTGTAAACTGCCCAGAGAGCTTCGGCTACGAAGCGGTATATAAATGTAATAAATAATGATGATAATAATAATTGCATGGTTATCTCTGCAAGACACACAGGGCCTGTTCACACAACTGGACAAGCCACCATGGCTTAAATAAACCAAGGTGACATATTTAAATTCACGGTGCATGCTGGCATGTGCTGGGCCCCATAAGCCTAATCACCTAGCCAGACACGGCTTGTTGTGTCATCCAAGCCTAGAAGGCATGGCTTGTTTGAGGAAACAACTCTCAAATAACACAGCAACAGGCCATGGCTTATTTGAGAGTTGTTTCCCCCTTAAACAAACCATGCCCAGGCATACTTAGTATACCCAGTGTACACCACTGACTTAAATAACCAACCATGGTTTGTTTTGATTGTGCAAACCAGGTCACAAAATCTATTCATTTTTTCATTTTTTTAAAAGAAAAATAATAATCAAGGAACAGGCAAGAGATCACTTAATTTCAATGATCTTCTCTAATTAACTACTTTAAACGATTTTCAAAGTGTAAAGTAGTTTCAGACCTTCAAATACAAAATGAAGATGACCCTCTTTTAACCACTGTGCCAAAATTATAATAATTCCATTTAGCAGATACTGAAAAATAAACAAAATTGAAGAGAAGAGTCTATGGAAGAAGCAAGAGGATATGAAAAGAAAACATTGAAAACATTAATCTTACAGTGAACAGATTACTCTAACCCTATTTAGAATTGAAATCAATTAAAGTAGAACAATCACTTTATTTGAAATGAAACAGCAGGATCCATGTTTTAAGTTTGGAAACTTCTGCTGATGCAGAATGCAGACACCCGGATACTGGTTGTGGGTGGGCAGTCTGATTATATGAACATGATACTACATCACTTGCTAAACCCAATTTAAAGAGCTGGTTTTAACCTTTAAAGCGTTAAATGGTTTGGGCCCAACTCACTTAAAGACCACCTTCTAGCATAACAGCCTGCCTGTACTTTGAGGTAGGCTGTCCAGATGGCTCGGGATTTCCCGGTCCTAACCGGGAATCCAGGGGCGAACCGGCCCAACCGGGGGGCGGGGGGGCAAACCGGGGTGGTGGGGGGTCACGCGGCGGTGGCAGCAAGCAAGGAGCGGCGGTAGACCCGGCGGCGGAGGAGCCCGGGAAGGGCCGCCCCAGCAGGTAAGTGCCTTCCCTCGCGCCTCACGCTCCTTACCCGCAGGGGCGTCCGCTTCCCTTCGGTGCTCAAATCTACTGAGAAACAGGCTTCACGGCCTGTCTCTCAGTAGCGCGACGTCATCACCTGGCGTGATACTGAGAGACAGGCCGTGAAGCCTGTTTCTCAGTAGATTCGAGCACCGGAGGGAAGCGGGTAAGGAGCGCGGGGCGCGGGGCACTTACCTGCTGGGGCGGCCAGGTCCGCTGCCGCCGCGCCGCCGGGGCCACCGCCGCGCCGCCGTCGCCCTGCCGCCGGGGCCACCGCCGCCGGGGCCGCCACCGGGGCCGCCACCAGCTCGTAAGGCCAGCGGCCGCGCGGAAGAGGCGGGGGAGGGCCGATTACGTCACTTCCAGATCCGGCCCTCCCCCGCCTCTTCCGCACGGCTGCTGGCCTTACGAGCCGGCGGGGGACCCGGTGGCAGTGGCGGCGGCGCGGCAGCAGAAGAGAACCCGCCCCGGTAGGTCCAGGCTGATGCTTGGGGGGGTGTTTTGGGGGGTGGCTTGGTGGGGGGGGTTGTTGGCGAGGGGGGGGACCGGGATTTTGGGTTCCAAAATCTGGTCACCCTACTTTGAGGTCATCAATAGAGGCCCTTCTCACTTGCCTGCTGTCAAGGCAAGTTAGGCTGGCGAATAAAGGCAGAAGGTTTTTCAGTGGTGACCCCTCAATTCTGGAATCAAATTCCTTTAGGGATTCGTCAGGCCCCTTTGCAGGTCTTCAGAAAAGTTCCGAAGACCCACTAATTTTTGCTGCCCTTCTCATAATCTGTAGGTTACAGGTTTTTATAGTGTTTTATAATGATTTATTCATTTTATTTTTTAATAATAATAAAAAATGTTTTAGAAGAGTACTGAGGGCTGCATTTGGATAGATTGCTAAACCATGGTTTAGTGTTACCAGAATGAGCCCAGGTTTTTCCCCAGCCTCACACACTCCCCTCTTCTGATGTGGCTGCAAAGATACCAGAAGCTTCGGTTTATGTTTTAAATTAACCGTAGTTTCATGTGTCATCCGAAACTTAATCATGGTTAGTGAAAACAAATTTCATAAACTATAGTTTGATGTTAATTTGTTTCCATTAACCATAATTAAGATTAGCTGAAGTTTGTCTGCATTCAAGAATGGATGTAAAGCTTCTGAACTCCTCCTTGCGGATAGGCCGGGGAGTGGGGGACATGAGGGAGGCTGGGCTTGTCCTTGTAACGCTAAACTATGGTCTAGTGGTATGCCCGAGCACGCCTTGTGTTTCACAAAAAACATATAACACATCGGAGTGACCTATGTCACAGCATTATGACATGTAGAGGATTGCATGAAGAGAGACATGCAACTCTACCTGAAACTCCCCAGCAATGACCTGTGTATGTCAGCTGTAAAGGCTCACTTTACAAACTGTAAGGCCTGGTGAAGGATAAAGAGGCTTGCAGTGGAGAAATGAAAGCAAGCTGGCTGAAGCCTTGTGTCCACTTTATTATAACTAAGGAGGAGGATAAAAGACAGGGTTAATCTCTGAGCTAGCAAGGTGGTTGTGTGGTACCCAGAAGATGTGGATCTTCCCTCTGGTCATTAGCATTACAGCACTGCAACCAATACAGCAGCTAAGATGTGCATGGGTAGCAGTGGGAGCACATCTCAGGTGCTTCCTTAATGTCATATTATAACCTTGATCCAGCTGAACATACATGCATGCACTGGAGAGTTTTAACAGCAGCTTCCATACACTGCATTAGAAGCTTCTTCTGAATCTGACGTACGGTGATAGTAAAAAGCCCAGTGTATGTGGATCTTTCTATATCCGTTTGAACTTTCATTTATTTAGTTATTTAAATGTTTATACTCCTCCCCTCTAACTGTTCAAGGTGGTTTACACATTCTGTATCCAATGCAGTGTTGACAGTGTAACATATGATGGTTGATGTTCATAGTGAAAGAACAAAAACCTTGCAAAAGTTCAGATTTCAAGGCCGAAAACTGTAGTCAAAATACCTAGCTTATATTTGGTTTGAGGGAGCTGTTTTTATAGGATGCAGGAGACATTAGAAAGAAAAGCTTTTAAAGATCCCCTGTTCAATAAACCTGAGCTCTAATAAGATACTAAAATAGATCTAACATTTTCATATGTCAGCTCTTATTACGCCACTTTGCACAACTCCACCATGTGTCAATATACTATGTCTCAAAAAGGCTTTCTGATCTATTTTTAAAATATACACGTTTGGTCAAGAGTTCAGTCAATGCTTCTTGACCTAAAATAACTATTTTTCTCTTCAGATTTTCTAAACATGAAAACTACCCAGCATATAATTAATATTCAACATTTACAGCAAGCATTCCTTAGTATGCCAATAGTCAACCAACATACCACAGTGACCTCTGTAGTATACAGTAAAGAGACCAAACTAACATGGTGAAAATGAAATCCTGAATGTTATGCTTAAGCTGTCCCACAGTGTTATCGCTTATTAATTAAAATTAACACATATAGTGTCTGACTGGCTGACAAATCTAAGGCACATGACCTGGAAGCTTCTACCCCCAACCCTTAAAACTTAGTTGGCATGAACACATATAAGCACCCACACGCTGGGCGTTGCACATTATCTTATACATCTCTATTTAGAAGAATCTTTGTTAAATGTGCCTTATTTTTGAAAACTTGTGCATAAGACTGTAGACCATACAGCCATTTTCAAACATTCTTAGACAAGGTAGAATGCAATGCATGACTAGCTGAGCTTTCAATTTTCCAAACTTCAAAATTATACCCAAAAGTGCAAATTGCACATATTCACTCACATGAAATTATCATTTTCCAAAAGTGTGTGCAACTCACACTCTTTGTATTGGAAGAAACAAGTTTCCCCTTCACAGGTTATCTGCAATCATAGAAAGATGAAGCATCATTTGTGCATATGCTTCTTGAGGGTTCTCAGAACATTTACTTATTTACTGACAACACTAACTACCCGCATCTTTCCATATTGTTTGAGGCAGCTTTCAAAAGCTACCACAAGGCATATAAAATCAATCAACAATAAGAATAGCAACATAAATCGAGCTGCTCCTAGCAAACAGCACAATTTCATCCATTTTTATCATACAAAAGAGCAAGGGGGGAAATCAGCTAAGCTTCCAAAAGTAGTTCTCGGTTTCTCAGCTGGTAAATACTTCTGTTACGACTTAGAATAGGGTGGGCAGAAAGTAGACAGTTATCTACTGGTAATGATACCTATCTACAAATAGGTTGATATTCTGGGTGATTTGTGGTAGATCTGTAAAAAAATGTGTAACACCAATTGTTTAACAAAAGCATTAACCGAAAGCTTTTCCTACTCTGTTACATAAAGGTTAGCTTATTGAACAAAGTATTTTGGGGAGGGGAAAACAAAGTGGATTTTTGTGTGAAAACTCAATTTGTACTGAAAACAAATTTATGGGCAATTATTGGCTTAGAGTAGCCCTTGTTCGTTATTACCAAGGCTACAATCTGAAACTCACTTACTGGATGTTGCTTCCTTGCCTTAGAGCTCCCCAGGCAGTCTGGTGAATACAAGATGCTCCTATATTTTTACTTCAAGTGGAAAAGGTGGCATGATGCATGCATTGTTTTGCACATGACAATCTATTCCTTCCATGAAGTGGTTGTACACAATGGAATCCGCTAGATGACGTGAGTGGGTAGCATACAAAGCAAGTTAAGCATGATTAGGCCCATGGATTTCCATGAAATATTAACTTCCTTAACATCATGCTACAGTTAAATCTTGTTTTGAAGTTTACAAGAAAGTACCTTTTAGTGTGACATAAATGAGCCAGGACAGGACACACCAAGCTTTAGGTTTGCTTACTTCTCCTCCCCTCTTCTCCTCCAGCACAACTGTGAGTTCAGAAGCTTTCACTTGTGTTTTTGCTAAGCTGTGATTTGCTGTTTCATCAAAAGCCAGAAACTGTGGTTAATATAAAATACGGTTTGTTTGAAACAAACTAGCTTGAAACTAGGGATGTGCACTGGATCGGACCCGATCCACGATCCGAGTCCGGTCCAGTGGGAAATCGGATAAATTATCCGATTTCCGATCCCGCAGCTGGATCGGCCGATCCAATCCGAACCGGTCCGAAAAGGCTCCGAACCGGTTCGGCGGATCGGCGGGCGCCCACTGGCGCCCACCGCCGCTTCCATTGGCGGGCGCCAGCGGGCGCCCGCCGATGAAAGTGGACAGCGGGGGGGGGGGAGGAGGGGGGCGCTTACCTTCTCGGCCCGTCCGCTCCCGTCCGGCACTAGCAGCTACTACCAGCGGGCTCCGCGGCCTGCTCTAGAGTGGCGCGCCGGGTGATGTCATCACCCGGCGCGCTACTCTAGAGCAGGCCGCGGAGCCTGCTGGTGGTAGCCGCCGGCCCCGGACGGGAGCGGACAGGCCGAGAAGGTAAGCAGGGGGTGCGTGGAGGGGAGGAGGGGGCGCGCGGAGGGGGGAGGGGGGCCCTTACCTTCCCGGCCCGGCGGCTCCCGTCCGGCGCCGGCGCCTACTACTCCCAGCAGGCTCCGCGGCCTGTTCTAGGGTGGCGCGCCGGGTGATGTCATCACCCGGCGTGCTACTCTAGAGCAGGCCGCGGAGCCTGCTGGTAGTAGTAGGCGCCGGCGCCGGACGGGAGCCGCCGGGCCGGGAAGGTAAGGAGGGGGTGCGTGGAGGGGAGGAGGGGGCGCGCGGAGGGGGGAGGGGGGCCCTTACCTTCCCGGCCCGGCGGCTCCCGTCCGGCGCCGGCGCCTACTACTCCCAGCAGGCTCCGCGGCCTGCTCCAGGGTGGCGCGCCGGGTGATGTCATCACCCGGCGCGCTACTCGAGAGTAGGCCGCGGAGCCCGCTGGTAGTAGCCGCCGCCGCCGGCCGGGAGCGGACGGGCCGAGAAGGTAAGCAGTGGCGGGGAAGGGGGCTTACCCCCCCCCGGAGCCGTCCGCTTCTATCCGCTGGCGCCCGCGGGCGCCAGCGGATGGAAGCGGGCGGCCCCAGGGGGGTAGGGAGCGCGGGGGAGGGGGCTTACCTGCCGGGGCCGTCCACAGCGGACGGCCCCGGGGGGGGAGGGAGTTAGGCCCCCCCTCACCCACCCGCCGCCATTTTTTCCTCATAGACTTGCATTGCAATGCAAGTCTATGGGGAAAAAAATGGCGGCCGATCCAAAAATTTACGATTTTTTGGGTCGGGATCGGACTCGATCCAGTCCGGGGGGCCTCCGATTTTGTCCGAACCGGTCCGGGACAAAATTGGAGGTCCCGATCCGGGTCCCGATCCGATCCGGGGGGTCCGTGCACACCCCTACTTGAAACCATCATCCCAGCTTGGTCACACTGTGCTACAGTTTGGTGTGACCTCAAAACATGACCATAATGTTTTACCATACATAAAAACACACTTTCGCCTCTTAATGTGGAGTTTCTGTATTTCTAAATTATACACACACATGTAATTATTATACATCTAATTATCTATGCGTAAATATTTCTGCAACAGCAACTTGCAGTTTGCCTTGTCTCAACTTTGAAACTGTAAACAAGTTAGCATTACTTATCAGATTTTTAAATACTTTCAGTTAAAAAGGTCCTTTCAGCTATGCAAGTACACTGGCAAATGTTCCATTCAACTCTAAAAATGTATTTATCTTGTAACGATCAATAATGTTTTGGCAATGGGTTTCCATTTCTTCCAACATCGAACTAGTGTTATCTTAATTACCTTTGTGCATATAAACCATGGTCCAAGCATTGCCCAAGGGCTTACTACATATTTTGCTGTTTGAGGCCCATTAAATAAGCCACAATTATGAGTGTATCATTTTTCTTTCTTTCTAGCCGTAGTGGGATGTTGCTAATAAAATAGGGTAAAACATGCTATTGTAGGGGAACACAAGTAACACTGTCCTTCTATTGAAGATCAAAGCATCAATTATTCAAGTTTATTTGGAAACACCATTAAACAAAGTGATTAATTTTAAGAACATAAGACAGAAAACAGGAAATGTTGCAGAAAAAAATCAAATTTGACAAGAACCTCAAAAATCTGTATCTTTTAAACAAGAGGATTATACTGTTCCTTGTTTTTTGACTAAAGCATTAGCCCCCAAAGTTCTTCAATACAACCTAAAATTAAAGATACTCCTAGATATTAGATATTCAACAGTTGTGAGACCATAATTATACTGCAGTGCAATTAATTGGAGAACTTTCTTCTGTGTACTAGACAAGGTTCTTTTTCATATTTTGAAGGCGCTCACATACTACCAATGGTAAATAAAACAGCACCTTGTTCCTAGCCAAAGGGGTTTAATTATCAAAAGCTGATAAGCTATCACTAAGATTAAGGACCAAGTCAAACATTACCTCAGCAACATGGCTGCTGTAAAAAATCACTTCCATGTAGTACCTCCACAAACAACTGAATTTGTTTCTACTTTTTCCTAGATCATGTGATAAGAATCTGCATCAATATTACAGATTTCCTTCAGCTGGCAACCTTGGCATGGCTAGATGCTGTAATATCAGACTGACTCACCTGGAAAGAAGTTTCACATGTTACTTCAGACATGCAGTGTCCTGAAAGCAGTAAATTGATTTTGGCAGCAGTTTCACCACTGAATTGAATTGTCTTAAACTCCTATTAGCAAATGAATTCACAACCCATGTGTGTGTACAGTTGCTGCCAGTGGTATTCTGGCTTCTGTTTGAAATTCCCCATTTATATAACCAAAGGGACATAATACCATAGATGATAATGTTTTGCCTTTATGTGATATTTGGGCGTGATTAAAATGAACACATCCAAGAATGCTTTCAGTTCACAAGTATCAAAAACAAGTAGTAACGACATCTCAATAAAAATAGGGATGTACAGTCTTTTCCCAACAGCCCTATCTGTGATTGACAAGGTGATGACCAAGGCAGAATTTATATTGTCATCATTTCCTTCGGAATATCTGTACAGCAAACAACTTTTATAGCATAAGAACGCAAAAAGAGCTGTGCTGGATTAGACAAAGGGCTATCTAGCCCAACATTCTGTTCCCACAGTGGTCAACCAGATACCTACGGTAACCCACAAGCAGGATATGACTGCAAGAGCACATGTGGCCAATAAAGTATACATTAATAGCCCTACTGACATCTTTACAATCACCATTGCTGGGGTCAGATACCATTTGTTGATGTGAAAGGAACACAGGGATTACAGTGTTTCTGTAAGTAGAACCCCACCAGCTTGTCTCAACCAGCCCAACACTGTAGTTAAGAGTTTTAATTTTGGGCTCTCCCACCAGATGAAAATTAGTATTAAAGACTCATAAACAAAATTATTTTTGGAAACAATTTTAGCCCTACAAATATACCATCATTTTGTTAATTCTTATCAAGAGTGTTGGCATGACTAGGACAACAACATTTATTAGCAGTTGGAGCCCAGGAATCATTAACAACATAGGAGAGATTTTCTCTGTAGATAATTTCTCACATACCACTGCTTGCATGGAATTTAGCACTATTGCAAATACCTGGCACCAACTTTGAAAGCAAACCCCCCAATTATTCTGGCACCCTAATAGTAAACATCATGCCATGTGCAGAACAATTTGTTGGGTGCATCGCAGCACACATGCATCTCTGGACTGAATTAATCGTTTATCCCCATGTGATTATCTTCAAGATCAGTGTGTAAGATGTTTTTTCACAACCACCAGTTGAATCTTATTAATCTTACCACATTTGATTGTGCAATGGGGCATTTCAGTGTATGTATGTGCATATGTGTTTGTCTGATTCGGAAGAAAGCAGAAAGGGAGAGGTGGAAGCTCATTCTAAAAAGAGAATACATCTTAAGTATATTCAACAGAAGCAAAATTATATGAATTGACTGGCTTGGTGATAAATGTTAATTCACTCCTGAGGAACACTAGATGGAAGTCCCCTTTTGTCATTCAGATTGTAAAGAATGTAGAGGAGATGGGGATACATATACACTCCAGCCCTACCCCTCCATTCCCCATCTCCCTGTGTTAAAAGGGAAGCATGACCACATTCGGCTAAACAGGTTACTGTCCTTTGCACAATCAGGAGCCATTTGCATAACCATTTCCCAGGTCCCAAAGAGCTATTTTGGACACACCAAGCTCTTGGGCATGCCCAGTGGGACTTTTGACCTGTCCTCCACACCCAACTGGCTATCAAATTCTCCCATTCAATATCATAATCTGGTTTTGAAAGTTAGGTGAATACCCACCCACCCCCGTTCCTTTGTCATGTTTCAATGTTAAATTAAAAAGAAAAAAAAGAAAAGAAAAGACATGCAAGTCCAAATCGTTCCTAGGTGCATACAACTAGCTAGACTATAATTCACAATACATTACAGTGAACATTCATTGCAACAGGGAAGATACCTGATGTGCTTGGTATTCATTTTTTATTTCTGATAATTCTACTTTTTTTTTTGTTACGGTGGATTTAGTTTGCTTGGGACTCTGTAAGGAGTCTTATTTAATGCTACAGTTTTCAACTCATTGTTTTGGGAGTGGTCCTACTGTAGCTGGCATTCCAAGAAAACCCTTTGAATAGGAATCTAAGCTATGCTTCCTCTCTCACTCAAACCCAAATATCTTTAACCATAAAAAGCAAGTACCAATAAACTCAGCCAAATTCAATGACAATGGTGTAAAAAACAATGGGAGGCAAAGAAATAAATGGTCATTTGCAATTCATTTCCAAATGTTAACACTTCTATAAACTATGGGCAGATCAAAAGCTAAAATGTCTTTTTCAACCTCTATTCACTAAAGCAGATATTTTGACTTTTTGATAGTGAAAATACACATGGGACAAACTCTGATTCCCAATATCTTCTTTTGCCTCTCAGAACCTAGTATTAATTCAAATAATAATTTGAATTAATACCCATTTACCTGGGTATTACCCATTTACCTGGGAGTCAGTCTCACTGAACTCAATGGGACTTACTTCTGAATAGACACATATAGGATTGAACTGTTAAAAACATCTAGGAAAAATTCACAATATATTGCTACCTTGAATTATTTTCCTTTAGAAACTCAGAATTGAAATTCAGTTAGTAAGAATATGTTTTTAATAAGGGATTACCTCAAAAGAAGAGATATTCTATTATTTTTTCTGAGGAAGGCAGGAGCAGGAAGACCTTGCAATATATCACTCACTCATAGTGCAATCTTTTTATGTCTTCTCAGAAGTAAGTCACATTTAGTCCAATGGGACTTACTTCCAAGTAAGTGTGTTAGAATTGCTGCCTGAATACAAAATAGGTGTTTAAATAAAAAAATATGCAAACAAATGAAATTCACAAACTTTGGAAACAACGGATGATTTCCCCACATTTTCCAATCCTAGACACATTATCCTAGAGAGCAAGTTCTTGTAGCACAAGGAAACTGAAGACAATATGGCCATTCTAAAAGCACTCTACTATGACTTTCCATAGTTTGTGGACGATTTGTATATATATAAAAATATATATACAGATGTGGTTGAAAATAGAATTAACCTATTCTGTAGAAGATGATATTTAAGATAAGCAAATAATCTATCTAAAAATCCAGACAGTACAGGAATTTTCAATTAAAAGAGCAACTTTAATTAAAAGGAGACAAATGTCTACAGGTCATTGTACTAAAAAACATCAGGTCCAAATGATCAACTGGTATTTAAAAAAAAAAAAAGAATTGCTGTTCATTCATGAATTCTCCATTCTTTAATTATTGTCAAGCTAATTGTGAAAACACTGACAAAATTAATTCATTTGTACTTGAGTTTAATCAGTGGCATACTCAAACCACTTTCTGCTACGTTAAGTGCAAATGGCAATTATTTCTAACTTTTAGTCCGTTGGTGTGTTGAATTTTAACCTCTAGAAATACAGCTGATGTTCCATTCAGAGGCAAAAAATGATATTCATTCTGAATATTGTAAGCAGTGAAGAAAACATTACAAGAATAAGAAATTATATTGAAACTATACACAATCCAAAACACTAAGCAAAGAAGGCAGAACAACACTCACATAAACTGCATATTAGGGGGGAAATGAATAGAGAATACTGCTAAATCAGACAAAAGTATATAATGTTAATGGTCAATTTATTAATCTAGAAATAATGTTTTAGCCCGCTAACAAAGTGCTGTAATGCTAACCTGACTGCAAATTTCACAATCTAGACACAACGTTAGGGGGGGAAATGTTAACAAAATACCTTGCTGTGTAGCAGAGAGATTTGTATTCTGTGCAGGGACAAGTTAAAATGAAAAATTTCCATCCACGGGTATATTTCAAAGGCTCCACTGCTTTGATGTAGCCTCTGCAGCAGGTTTGTCATTCCTCAACCAATAGCTCCTGGTCACTTACATTCTATTTGCCAAATAGTAAAGTTTTTATTAGTCATAACCACGGTGCTCTTCCAAAGGTAGGAGAAGAAACTCCCATACATTTTTTACAGAAAACAAAACAAATTACTCCTCTATACAGAACATTCATAAATGCTTTCCCACTGTGACTCGCTAGTGGGGCATCATAATTTAAAATGAGTAGGGCTAGCAAGAGGGCTACAGCGCCCGCTCACACATAGATTTATGATCTCACCAAACAAGAAAATGCAACCATCCAGCTCAATGCTTGCAAAAGCACACAAACAACACAAAGCCCCAAAAGCAACTGAGATAAATATATTAGGTAATCTAGCTTGTTTGTTTACTGGGAACTACACATACACATCAACGAAAAAGGAGGTAACTGCGTGTAAATTTTAAAACGGACAGCATTCCCCCCACACACACCTTTCCACCTCAATAAAAGTTAGTTAGTTTAAACTAACAACAACAGCAAAATATGTTCTAGGAGGAAGATTCCCTGGTTTCAAAGGAACACGCTTAGGATCACAACAGCAGACATGTAATAAACCTGTATTAATCAGAGGACTATGGATTGGAAAATGTTCTCTTTTTGTAGCATTATATTTATTGGTCTAAAGCTGTATTTTAAAATAAAGATTTCCATATTGCAGAATTTCAATCAGGATCACTCTCATCAATTCTCCTATTTATCTATACATTTCCTTATGGTCCTTACGTTTTTAACAGCATTACTTGTTTTACTAGGTGTATTTACTTAGGATTACGCTCCACTGACTACAGTGGAACTTAATTCTGGATAAATATGCATATCATCAGGCTGCATAAGTTATAGGCTGTATTGTCCTTCAGTAGGCAAACATCTCTATAGAATATCTGTTTACATTACAGAGATGTAGAAATTACAACTAGCTCTCAAACCTAATCATATGTATTTCAACAGGTTTTTTTCTTCAAACGGTGAGTACTCTATTCAAAGTAATTTTTGTGGCATGCAAAGGTTCTGAAATTGTTAAAGTGCTCCAATAAAGTGGTGCATGCATAGGTGCTATCCTAATTACTGACAACTTGTAGAAAAGGTAACAGCTGATAATTTGAATGTTTTGAAAACATAAAGACCATTACCATCACAAACTTCAAATAGGTATGATTATAATTACTAGAAGCCAATGTGTAACATACAACAGCAACGTTTTAAGCAAGCATTCCAAAAGGAAAGACTCTCGGTAGGATATAAATTTAGGCATGCTAGTGCAAGTGGACTTCCCCATGGCAGCCCCTTCAGCCCTCCAAAGATGTGACGTATCTGGAACTTCTGCCCAGTTTTCAAGGATTCACCCCTTTCTCCTCAGTCTCCAGCATCAGAGCTTGCCCCATTTAACAGAGTCCCCAAAGTCCTGTGTAGACTTTCGTGCAGGGAGAGGCTTTGCCATGGGGACAAGGGGGTGGGAAAGTCTGTTTCTACCAACTCCATTGCTCACACTAAATCAAGATCCAACCCTATGTCAATAAAAGGTGTACACCCTTTGAGAAACTCTATTTATACATCCCTTTCTGTCATCCAACTATCCATTTGTTATGACACAACATCCTAAGTTGTCCACAAGAAAGAAATGGTCTGGTCTGGACATAATCCTAAACTACAGTTTAACATTACATGAACAAGTCTGCTTTAACCTCAGGATTGTGAGTTCTCTTCTCCTCTCATGCAGCCATAAGGAGATTGGAAACATCCACTTCCTGTTTTAGACTAAATAAAACTTGTTACATTCAAATGCTTGTACACTTTCCCTTTCCTTTCTTGTGTGTGACCAGCTGGGTGGGTGTGACCAGCTGGGTAGTTTAAACTATGGTTTGTAAACAAGCTGTGATCATAAACCACTGTTTAATCCTTGCTTGTTTCAAAACATAGTTTAAACTAACAGAATTCCTCCCCAGTTTGGACCAAAAAAAAAATATGGGGAAGTTTAAAATGGGATGCTTTGTTCATGAACACAGGCAAGGGAGGGGGAGTGCACTAACCTGAAGCTTGACCCCCCCCACACACACACACATACACACTTCAGCTGCTCTGAAAAGCTGGGGGAACGAGGAAGGAGGGGTTTTGAAGATCCCTTCCCTGCTAATTTCCTCCAGTGGGAAACATCTACTGGATCCTGTTACCTTCCATGAATGGAAGTACTTCTGTTCATGGAATGTCCAAACCGGATCCAACCCATAATAGGAGCAATTGCAAAGATCATCTCCCCATTCCCTTCCTCCAGTGCAAGTGGAATGTTGCTAAATGTTACTCTGTAATCAATCCAACAATTTAAGCACACCCCACCCTAGCTAGAACCAGCAGAATAAAATACACAAGAGGAGGGAAAAAAATTTAAAATTGCTCCACACTTGCCTAGCTCTCACTATTAAAATCCAGCACAAACCGGGAAGTTTTGCAGCAGTTTTATAAAACACTCAGACTCAGATTTTGTGAACCTTTGGGAGGAGAAACTATCCCAAAATTGTGGTAAAGCTCCTGTTGGTTCATATTTTGCACATAGATGGTGTAGTCAGGAGAGCACTGTCAGATGATCACTAAAGTTATAGTAAGACTTGGTTCAATTGGTTTGTCGGGCAGTTTTATTTCATACAAACTGCCTATAAATTATGCCAAATTAAGGAATGACTAAAATGGCACAGAAATGTACAAAAACAATACAAATAAAAAACAGATAAAATAACCTATTGATATGTCTTCCAAAATATTGCAGTTTCAGTGATATCAGCTGGGATCTATTAGAGACTTAGTAAAAGCCACTTCTCCTCATTCAAAGGGAAGAGTTCCTTGGTGTCTGCAAATTCTCTCCTACAAGCTGCAGTTCTGACACATCCCATTCCGTTTTGGCAAGTTCACCAACCATTAAGATCAGGCTGCAGCAGGAAAGCCCCACAAAAAACCTACTATATTTATTGCAGGTATTTTTTTCCCACTTAAGGAAAGAAGCTGCAGCAGAAAATACCTTCCTTTAAACAAAAAATGCCCTCCCTTAAAAAAAAAAAAAAAAAAGCCATGACCTAAAATTATACAATATTCGCATCCTGCTATTTGTTCAATTCAATAAAATATTTCCTGAGTGAACGGTGTTTCCAAGAATTCTTTTAAACTAAAGAAGAGAAATACAAAATGTATGCAAGCCCCTTTGAAATTCAAAGCATTCCTCATAAGACAAAGGAATCCTTTCAACCCAATGAGAAAGTTCTATGAAACTCAGATTATATATTTAGAAACAAGTTGATGCATCAATCAATCAATCAATCAATCAAACAAACAAACAAAAACCAATAATAAAGCGGTTAGCAGTTTTTCCATTTTGTATCTCACCTTCTCCGGAATTAACAAGCCTCTATATCCAACTGAAAGAGAGCAAAGTTTCATGCAAAAGATAGGACCAAATCCAAGTTTATCTGTAATAAGCATGAAGGATGAAAGAAATATCTTACTTGTGCTCTCATCTGCTTAATAACGGAGAAAAGGTGGATCGAACTTCACAAGACCTGCAGCTCCAATCAAAGTCTGTCTAGGAGTATTTTTATATCTCCAATAAGTCTTACTACCATAATCCTACTGGGGTGTAACTGCTGTGGCTAATATTCTTACTCTGTGGTAGCAAGTTGTTACTATAACACATGATCATGCTGTGAAAGGGTAATTCCTATACAATAGCCCTTGCCAATACTATAAATCTCTTTATTAGACAACAACCTATTACAGGAGATCTACCTAACTGTTTCCCTACTTAAAGGGCCATTTGGTGTTACAATAACAAGCTGATTTTTCACATTAGCAAGGATTAGCCAATATAAATAATGAATCGGCACCAAGATGGGCATACTTTTGCAACACTGGTAAACCTTTCGCTAGGTTTTTAGTATGAAAATTTAAAATACAATAAGACCAAGTTCTCTTCCACATATACACATTTTCAAGTTTACAGCATGGCAATAAACCTAAAGAAAAATCAACTCCCGGACCAATTTTCTAGGAGGATTTATTGCAAGTGAGCAAGTTGTTGAGTGCAGTTCCTGTTTTATGGAATGTGCAACTATGCATAATGCTTTATTTCGTATTAGAATCATAGCAAATAGAATGCAAACTACCTGAAATACTTAAATGAAAAAAGCACCACCATTTTCTAGAGCTAAACAGTGCTTATTTCAATACAATTTCCATTATCCTCCTTGCTCAGCAAGCAAGATAATAAGTCATATTTATTTCTCTTATGAATATTTCTCCTATTTCATAAAGATCACATGGCTTCATCATCTGAAAATGCATAATTCAAATTCCAAAACATGTAGGAACAGACTTTTCCATTTCTAATCCTTAAAAAAGCAATATTAGCAAATGCAAGAACTCTGTTTCTCGGAAGAAAGGTTATATTTCTTTATTAATAAGCTTATAATCTGATATTAATAGTTCTGCCGTAGTCTTTCTCAACAGTAAGCAGGGTTTGTTTTACCCCTAACAGGTTTAATGCTGGAATCTAAAGGTTTAACTGAAGGATGCCCTGATTAAGTACCATTATACTAATTTGTCAGTTATATTGCTCACAATTTTTAATTCATTTTGTTTTGTGAACGCATAACAATTAAGAGTTAACCTTGCATCTGTACTGTAAGCAACCTAATTAAAAAGAATACTTAGCAAAAGAAAAAACAATAGCACATCTATTTACTGCTTTCTGCTTAACACAACAAACATTGCATTAACTTAGGGAAATCCTACCATCAGTGGGAGTATTATTATTTTTAAATGAAGGCTATAAATTTATTCTTTTAATAATTTCCTGGCTAGTGTATTATGGTTGCCAAAGATTATGTACAATTATTCTAACACAACTAGATAGATACTACTATCACAGGAAATAAAAACCCAATTTTAAAGCAAAATACTAACGTGGCAGAGTTGCCTTACATCTGATATAAAGGAAATATCATTTTAACATCCAATTATATTTTATACCTATTAAATGTTGCAAGTATCCACCAACTACTATCAGTGACATTCTCTCTATCTCTTTTTCTCTCTCTCAAGCATACTTTACATCTAAAGCACTTTTATTCGGAGCAAGTGTACCAGGGAATGCTGTAACAAACCAAAATGGCATTTTTACTGAAAAAACAATTTCAGTTCTTAAATGCCGTGATTATTCTGATTATCTCATATACAAGCTCCCTCTGCAGGTAATAAGAAGAGTTAGCAAAACTCTGGAAAATGCAAAGTTTAGCACAAGAATCTAAACAAATGGTTGCGATCTGAAAAAAATCCCCAAAGACAGCCTATTCCCCTAAGAGATACCTGATACCTGAAGAAGGCACCCTGACACAGACAGAAAGACAGACAGACAGACAAACAGACACACACACACACACACATATATATATATATATATATATATATATACACACACACACTTCCTGGTGGCTTTACATAGTTACCCTTGTCCTTCAAAACAGTTAAGCAAGTAAGTAGCTTCAGCTCTCTGCATACCAAGATGTAAAAGCTTCTTTTTCAAAGTCACATAAAGGCTTTTATGGGGAAAGGAAAACCAACACCGCACCATCCTGAAGTGGAAGGACCACCCAAAACAAGTCATCACTTCCAGGCTAAATCTTCTCCTTATCCAAAATAAACAAACACGGCACTCTGGCTCTGTTTAATGCCCTCTGCCACCTAAACCAGAACCTATTCTGCCTGGGATTAACTCTCTACCTCAAAGTGTAGTATCCATTACTCTGAATACAAATGTGAGTATCTTAAGAAAAGCATACACATAATCTTAAATAATATGAATAATATTGTTGGAGAAAATCACTGACTAGTTTTCATATCCAATCCGCCTTCCTTCATTCTAAGAAAACTGTTTGCTGTCTTTCACAGAAAAAAAAAACTTTCTCCTTGGCTACATTCTAATAAATGTTACCTCCAAATGATCAATATAAACTCAATGAAATTCAGACAGAATATCTCAAAAGTGCTAGCTAAACCAACCTGAGCTCCAGTTACTAACCAAACCAACTTAACTAATTGTTCAAAGTCTCAAGATGCTGGAGTAGCTCTGGTCAAACTGTACTATCAATTCCCTCATATGGAAGAAAACACACAAAATGTACCTGTAGGTAAGAGTCTATTCTCCAATTTGCTTTAATGATCCGAAAGACCACTCAAAAAAACAAGAAAAGAATTGTGGTCTAATATATGGTGAACTCATATATTGACTTTAAACATTGAAGCGTAATTTCTCTTGTTATCACAAGAATACTCTATAACACTCTTTCAGTCTCCACCTAAAACTCACTTCCTTACCTATAAAATGTCATCCTCAGGGGTGTGGATGAGCTCATAAATTAAAATATGAGGGATCAAAATCCAGCAAGGATGGCAAGGTGGACCATACCCACTGGAAGAAAAAATTGGAGTATACTATACATTGTATAGCAAAACTTTCATTTTAGTTTTTAAAAGCTAACTTGTCTTTTAAAAATGAATAAATTATTGAAAAGAATATTTAATCATAAAATTATTAAAGCATACTATAAAATGATAACTTGGTAAAAAAAAATACATCACAAAGCCTTTAAAACATATAGACACACACATATTCAGCTCTTTTTTGTTAGCCTCTAGTGGCCGAACATCTATTGCCTGTCATTAGCAGGTCCTGTTCAGTGATCTTCAAATGAGGTGGCCTTGAAGACCCAGGGCACAGTGGTGAGATAGGAAACAAAATTTCCACAATTATAAGTGCCTAGATTTAATAACATAAGACACTTGGAAAACATTAGGATTTTGGGAAACACACTAATTTGTCTGTGCAAAAAATAAAATTATATTTTTCTCCTACAAACAAAACAAAACTAGAACTTGACAATCCCTCTGTAGGAACTCTGGCTTTGTTTCCTTCTTTCTTTAATTCTTTCTCTTTCTTTTTATCTATTAATGACATTATGCTTCCAACCTTTCCTTTTTGCAGCACAGCAAGATTAACTTTAATAGTCTAGATAAACTAGAACCCAGTTATTCCTTCCATGTACACTAATGTAGCTACAACGATTTCAAAAGATATTCGTTTGTCCCGATATGCACCTGTACTTAGCAAAAAGGAGTCAGGTCTTGTCAGTCAGTAGGGAATATTTTACCAGCGTTTGTAAAATTGTAGCTGAGCCTTCTGCTCTACTGAAAGTGATACGTAGTGTAACAAAAATTCCTCTTGTGGGAAAATATGTCTTTGAGGACCCATTTTGCTAACCCAGGTCAAAGAGACACTGCATCATTACTCGCATTCTGATTGCAAAATTCTCTCACTTAATCCTGGTGAAAACAAAAAGAAGATTGCATCAAGCTATGACACAGCGAAAATGGCTAAGACGATGGCTCTGTCATGCCAACAATCAAGTTCTAGCAAGAAATTTGACTCAAGAGCTTGCCAAAAATATGCCATCCAACAACATTTTAAAGGGAAAAGAAGTAGCTGAACAAGCTTACTTGGAATTGTTTGCACTGTTTTAATCCTTCACACACATACTCACACAGCTCTTATGGAACCCGCTGCCTGTGGGTGGAAATGGGTGAGAGGAACCCTTGGCATGCCACTGGAAGATATAATTATTTCCTCTATTTCTGACATTCAGGCTGTGAGTGTCGCTGTGTAAGTAGTCAAAACAGCACCACCCAAACCCCAAAGGAAGGGATCAGCAGATTTTGAGGAAATATGAGGTGTGCAGAAATACAAAACAAATCTTTGGGGAGCGGGGAGAAGCCCTAAAATAGTGCATTGAAGACTGAGCGTGCTCATTGGCAATGAAATGCTGCCTGACCGGGGTGGGGCACAGAAAACTGGACGAAGGAGGATGGATTGGAGTAGCTGAACAGCAGCACTCCACACTGCAAGATGTTGCTGCAGGTTGCAATTGTGATTTTAGGTGCTTCCTTATTCTTGCATACTACATACCCAGTGTTTCATTGAAAAATAGAAACAAAAACAAAGAGGGCTTCTAGGACCTTTCTGAAAGTTAGCCCATACCTGGTAGACATATGGCCTATTCCCAGAGATGTGGGGCTAATGAACGACGATTACTTGGTGGTGAAAACTCTGCCCTACTTCATAGGCACTAAACTGGTCAAGAGTTTAGGTCACATAGAGCTCTGTTTCATATGAAACCCTGCTCCCAAGTCAAGCCCAAATTTCATCCCAATCTGAGCATCAGTTTGATTTCCCCATATATCTTAGCAACCAAAGAGAAATCTCGGGATCCAAACATAAGATTAGTCATCCATTCCTCAGCAGCAAAGAACAATTTTGGCAGTAATGCAAGTTTAAGTATTCAGCCAACTTGATGCAGAGTAATAATCATTCTAAGGTGTTGATTGATATGAAAATACCTACAGCAGACACAACAGGCAGTTTAAATAGAGGATAAAAGTGCCCATTTAAACAGGAGGCTGAGTTTTACATCAAGAGAACAAATCAATTGGTTAAAGATTTTAAAACACAATAGATGAAGTTACTCAAAAAATGCATTCAGTATGCTTCACTTTGTTGTTTTTTTAAGTCACAACTAAATCTTATTAAGTAAAAATGTACCTTTTACAGATCAGGCACAATACAGGTAACACCATGTCTATAGTTTTTTTAAAAAATAAAAAGCCACAGAAGTACAAATTCAGAATCAAAAACAGTAGGATGTGATCTCCTTCATTAAGAATGAAAACAGTAATTCTCTGATTAATTTCAGCATTCATGAGCGAATTATTTCCTCAACAGGGCAAATTGTTTTTTTTTGGTTGTTGTTGTTTTTAAAAACCACTAGAGCTTAGAACCAGCATTTTTATTAAAATAATGTTTTAGTATGCCTTGGCCTTCCTATTTTCAGAAAACCAACATTTTCAAAGAAGAAATAAAAGGCAATGTTTACTACCCCTTCTGTTCTACACAAAAGGCTTGCTAGTTGGAGTTAGAAAGCATCAAGTGATGGGGGTAGCTTATGACAGTTTCATAGCATTTAAGCCTTCTAGCGCAAACTCAGCCTAAAGTCATGATTCTTAAAATGGACAGAAATATTAATATATAAATGCATAATTAAAAAGTTAACACAAATCACAAATACTAATCAGACATAATGAGACTTGAATTAGAACATTTTTTAAAGAATCCTTTTTGGGGATTGTTGGCAAAACATGCAAATTGCCATGTGGTCTAGTGGCTAGAGTACTAGGCTGACCATATGAAAAGGAGGACAGGGCTCATGTAACTTTAACAGTTGTAGAGAAAAGGGAATTTCAGCCAGTGTCATTTGTATGCAATTAGTTCCTGGTGAAATTCCCTCTTTATCACAACAGTTACAGTTGCAGGCACTATATTGGAGTGACCATATACAAAAGAAGCCAGGGCCCCTGCAATTTTAACTATTGTGATAAAGAGGGAATTTCACCAGGAACTAATTGCATACAAATGATATCAGCTGAAATTCCCTTTTCTCTACAACTGTTAAAGTTACATGAGCCCTGTCCTCCTTTTCATATGGTCAGCCTATAGAGTACTGGATTTGGGCTCAGATAATTGGTGCCTTCTATCAGCATCTTGTGAAAAGAAATAATACCGATCACAGAAGAATTAAAAAGGCAATTCTCTTCAAAAGTTGCAAATGCTTAAAAAAGCAGGGGGCCTGATCCAGTTCTTGTGACAACTTTCAAGTATTTTTCAGGAAAAATACACCATTTATCCACATGGTACTCATCACAATTGACACAAAATGTTGTGTGTTCTTGGGTGTCTATACTCAACTACAAACATAATGCAAGAAGCAACCCTGAGTGATTTTAGAACCAAGATGTAATGATTTAAATACCTGAGTATACTTTAATGTTTATAATGTCCTCATTCTAGGCTGTCAGCCAACAAGAGGTCCCTCTTTTTCCCTCAACGCACGTTCTGTTGTCAGGCCATGATTAATTTTATGCTCTGTAGAGGGAGACATTACATCCGGGCTAAAACATACCTAATTTTTACCCTGCGGCAGAGGTCTGGTTTAAACATCTCCATTCAAAGTGGCATTTGATTCCCTTTTCAGCCACTTTATTCAGAAATTCTAGTGAGATGACTTTGTGACCTACGAATGGCCCACAGGATTTAAATTGTTATGTCGCCTGCCCCTTGTAGCTGAGACAGTTTTAGAGACTCAGTGAAGTAAGATTTTATGTACTCCAGGAAACTGTACTAAAGCAGGTGTTTCAGTGAAAAAAACTACAAATTCTAGCTCCTTATACAACAGGCAGAGGCAATATTTCCAAACTACTGTAGTACAAAGTATATAATCCATAGATAAAGCTCAGCATTTTAGAAACACCTGAAAAGTATTTTTCCCCATTTTCATCTGTGTATTCTAAAAAACGGTGAACCATAGACACAAAGTTTTCTCAATAAAGAAAAAAACGTGGATGCTATTAGGGCCACTCTGAAAACGAACTTACAGTACAATTCTAAATATGTCTACCCAGAATTAAGTCCTATTGAGTTCAATCAGACATAGTCCCAGATAATTGGGTGCAGGGGTTGCTGCCTTACTTTTTAAAAATCTTCATCCTTGACTTTTGCTTGAAATACCTACTGAGGGTTTTATATTTATCTGTTAGAAAATCAAGCCAGGCAAACACATCAAATGGATGATGTGACCATTTATCTCATGTGATACTTAGTAAAGTGTAGTCTTCTATTTGTTTCATCAAGTTAATGGTGCATCGGCTGACTTATCGGCTAATGCTATTGCACAGAGAAAAAGGAATGCCACTATGCTAGAAAGATGGAGCAAAATCATATGCTTAAATGTATGGATGGACTAGTCTATATTCTTCTTAGTGCATTAAATGTGGCAACTTTTTATAACGCCACACAATTTAGACACTGCTGGCAAGTGGCTATTTAACAAGGTAATCTCATTTCTCTAGTTTTTCAGTGTAAATTGATTTCCCCCCCTTAGCTGCTCTGATAATTGAACAAAATTATACAACCGTGATGGGATTTTACTTACCAGCACATAACACATAAAATCTTCTACAAAGATGAAGTATATTACTTCATAAAACTTCATTTTTGTTGTAATTAAACAAACTGTATTTAAACTTGCTTCATGCCACAAAAGCGATCAATAGCTTTTTGCTGTTACTGTTGCTGCAGACTGCACTTTACTTCCAGGTGCTAGGCTCTGTATCTGTATTTACTTTAGTCAGACTGCAACGTTCTTGATTATTATGCCTTTGTAAATAAAATCTGGGTACAAAAATAAGAGGGTTCTATACAGTTGAAGTATTAACGCCTGACAAATACCACAAGGGAAGAAAAATAATGACACATGCAAATTATAAATTGCTTCTCCAACCCATAAAATGCTTCCTTTCAGATAATGAGCCACAACCTTGCCTGTGCTGTAATTCAAAAATCTGGTCAAGAATGCATTTCCCTAAAAGACTCAACTGATCGTTTTAAATGTATCAGGTTGCGGCTGATGTTTTAGTACTTTACCGGCATTGTGAAGAGTATTTAGAATCATTTTAAAATAGCTTTTTGGTTTTCCACTTGCTTTTATGTGCAGTTATAATAGTGATGTTTGCAATCTTTTAAGTTCAAGAATCATTACAAACATTAAAGCGGCTTATGTTTAACAGTGCACATATGCTCTTGAGAATCTGAATGGCGTATAATTCTGAACTGCCTTTCTCTCCTCCACACATATACCACCAAACCTGAAAAATACTTAGAAAACAGTTCAACATAATGTGTAAAATATAAATAACGTCACTAATGATAATTCCACCACGATTTGCTAAGAAGAATGTTGCTTCATAACTGACTATTTGTCCTTCTATGCATGAATTTAAAATTACAGTTGTATCCCAGACCTAGATAAACTATTGCTTCTTATCCTTCACCTGGAAAAGTCATTACTAGTTTCCTAAGCTTCTTGTTTTAACTAAAATATTATACACATCCAAAGGCTCCAAAATGCCCCAAATCCTGAGATGGCCAATGCTGTTACTATGCAAAACAAAACTTCATTTTTTTAGATGATACTATAAGGGGAAAAACTCAGTTTGATACGCCATTTAATTAAAGACTTTTTAAAACAGAAAATCCACTGTTGAAATGGAGGAAGCTTTTATCTTTTTTTAAAAATGGAATTTATATTTTTGTTCGTTTTTAATCATTTTCTAACCTCTGTACAGCTTCTCTTGTAATATACACACACCTACTTCTCAATGGCAACTTCTTCTAGTCTTAATTAAGCATTTTCCCACAAATGATACTTGTGGAAAACGTATTGCGAACAGGTGCAATATATCCCAAAGAGGATTTTTTTATGAGTTCTGCTTATATGTTTTCATCAATTAAAGACATGATATGTACGACAGATTAAATGGTCCAAACTGGCATGATTCAAAATCAATTTTGAATATGCTGCTTTTTTTAAACTACAAGTTGCACTATGACTCCTACTTGGGTTTTCTTAGCAGATCTTTGGGACCCCCATTTTAGTAACTCTGGTTCCTGACATATGTCACTAAAAACTATATGAGAAAAATGAAACATGGTGGCAGCTTCTGAAGAGTTCAAATTATGGACTAACCGCTAAGCAAACTTTTATGTTTTAATGCTCTCTTCTTGCTCATTTTAAGGAAGCAAAATACCCAGAAGCCGGGTGTTAATGTCTCTGCTGATTGTGAAAATTGCTGCAATAAAACCCCCAACTACTTGCCTTAAATTAAGACTTCCAAGACTCCATGCAAGAACTAAATCTTTGAATTGGTTTTTATAACATTTGGAAGTTTGGCTGCTTGCTTTGATGTTGGTCTGTTAATGAATAGGGGAGCCAAATGTGACACAGAGAGAAACACACACACACGTTTACTGGAATCTCTCAAGTCAAAACCTGAAGTAATTGGTTTGTTCTACCCCACGTTGATTCAATATCCTGATTTCTCCAGCTACTAGCCTCCAGAGCAATCTGAATATCTATGTTCCGTTTCTGTTGCCAACACATAGTAACCCACTGTGATTGAAAATGGCAGCTGAAGCACTACTGTAGCACATTAATTTCTGTCTAAGTGGTCCAATTTTGTCTTATGAAATGCTGAAAGTCTTCCTTCTGTGGCATCTTACAGCATTAGATATTTGTCAAATCTTGAGATTGCCATCATTTAAATTGAAGTGTAACATTTTCAAGACAATTTTTAGATTATGTCTAATGGTTCTAAGGAATAATGCACTTCCTTTACAGCACTCTGCATCCAAAGCAGACTAGTTAAAAACAACTTAAGTGTTATAATGACAACTATATCAATATGTTCCATTTATACCACCAAAAGAAACTGCTGTACGCAACTGAAGGCATTAGGGTAAATAAACTGCTGAAAATTACCTCAATGTAATGACATCCATTTCAGGACTGTTAAAAAGACATCCACCCACAAAATCCTGAAATGTTCTTGACCATTTCAAAATAACAGAAGTCTGACAACACCTTGCATAATTCAGTGCTTTCTTCAAGACTGTTACTTCTAGGCAGTCCAGTTTCCTTGCAAAATTAAACTAATAGGAAATATTGTGAATTACAAAAATCCTCAAGCTATAACAATCTATTTTTCTCATCCAAAACTAACCATCAAATGCTATGTAAGGAAAGTTATGTGTGTATAGAACTGATATATATGATTCATTGAAGGAACAAAACAAAAAAGGTAGCCAAGAAGTCTTAGGGATGGTGAAAAGTTATTTTTGTTCAGCCTGATAAAGAGACCAACTAAACTTCAGTCCCCTAAGAATGGTCTCCAGTTTGGAAAACAGCCCAACTTATTGAAGAAGTTCTGCATTCTGCTTGTCTCCTTGCCTGACAGATGAATATTGATTTTTAAAGCTAACGAAAGAATAGACCCAGCTATATCTCTTTGCAAACATAGAGGAAAAAAGGGCAATAACTAATGAACCAAAAATTATGTAAATATGACAACGACATAATCTAACTTAGAATGTAATGATGACTATTGTACAAGCAGACTGTCATGGTCAGTCCTTGCCACAGCTTTTTTAAGTATATGTATTACACCACATCTACTGCCAACAACAATAACAACAAAAAACATATAGCACATGATTGTCAGTAACAAACACAAAACTCATCAAAGGAGTATTTTTTTAAAAAATTATCCATGAAGGCATTTTCATTACCCTTTTATTAGTTTTGGTAAATTAATTGTATCAACAATGAATAGAAAGTTTCACACTTTAAAATCTATATCACACACTGAAAAAAATGGTTTGTTCTCCAAGTAATATGTATTATGAGAAATGTGTGCTTGCTTCAAAGGCTGGGAACTGAGTGGTTTTTTTATTTCAAAGATTCGTTTGGTGTTTGTTTTTTTTAAGTAATTAGAAGTTCTTTTCAATTGAGACCCCCTAATGCAAAAATGTGTAGGCCATAACCAAGGCATGAGGCCAAAAGAAAAGGCCTTGCAAATCCCACTAACAGAACGGATAGGAGACACCAGAAACTATGCAACAGTGGCTGCCATGAAAAAGGTCACCCTTTTTCTTAGAACAAACCATTAATCAATAGAATATAATTGTTTGGCTGCTTGCAAGGGCCTGCAGTATACAGACTATGTTCTTCACTGGCATAATTACAAAACAGTAAGTTCAGAAACATAACCCAAATCCACCTATCCTTTTTACCCCTTTACAATTCTCCACTGCCCTTTGGGCCTCTGCTTTGGAAGCAAATGGAAGACAAGCTGAAGTTTTCTCAATTGAGCTGAAAGCTAAGAAACCTTTGATATGCTAATGGAGCCCCTTCAAACAGTAAGAATTCACACTTGCATTAATTCAAACAATTTGTGCAGAATGATGTGAAATGGCACCTCTTTTAGTGGCAGGCAACAAAAGGGAGGGAATCAGAGTGTCTGAAGAAACCAAACAACAGAACATTTGTTCTGCAGAATTCTTTCTATCTGACCACAAGAACATTTTCTTAAGGAAAAGAAAAATACACACCTGAACCCGAAGTGAGATATCTTTACTTTCTGCCAAACCAAGTGTGTCCAGAACCCACCACAACTCAAAAGATAAGGGGCTGTTAATTACAAAAACAAAAATCCAGAGTCTTTTACAATGTACTTCCAACACACACACACACACTTTTAAGAAAGAACCCCGCCCCACCTGAAGCCCGGGGGAAGATAGCTTTTCTGGGCTACAAGAACTGCATCCAAACACCCCTTCCACCTAGATTAGCCCAATAGATGCTGTTATGAATTCCCACATTTAAAAAAACAAAAGTTCTTTCAGACTTTTTTTAAAAAAGCATCTTCAACATACCACACACACTTTCTTTGCATTGTCTCCAGATGGCCCTAGTTGTCTACAAGTAAAAAATGGAGCCAGCCTTTTCCTTGGGCCATAACTGGGAAGGATTATGATTCATTTCTATCTGGAAGCCTCTTGCAGAAGGCAAGGTAAGGGCTGGCTAGGATTGCTTCTGCAGCCTTCCACTTTAGTGAAAATAAATGTGCAACAAGTCATTATTTACTCAAGGGAGGCAACTTTTCCCTTCCAGCGAGCAAGTTGAATTCATGAGGAAAAGCAGACTTGGGAGGGCCTGCTAGGCACGCTCAGACATATGAATGAAACCAACAGCCAGGCTTTTACTCTAAAGAAGCCACAGAGCAGGGGGAGCCTGCCTCGCTGTACACACAGCAAAGAATGTTGGAGCGAACCAAAGAAAGAAGAGAAAGGCTTGGTTCCAGTAACAGGATCCAGATGGCTTTTGCTGCGAGTATGAGACTATGCAAGGCTGCTTTGGAGAGCCACCCCCCCCAAGGGGATTCCTAAAGGCACCCCCACCTCAGATACACACACACACACACACACACTTTCCATGGGAGATACAAGACCTGCCGCCCCGAGGCAAACTAGTTAGATGGAGGAGGTATGAGAGAATCTGAACACCCCTGACGCACAAGTATACTTCTGGATCAATCTCATCTCCCAAAAGCCGAGGCACCCCCGCTTGGAAACAAACAGCAGGACACCTCCAAGTAAAATGCCCTTCGTGGTCGGGGTGTTCAGTATCGCTTTAACACAGGCTGGCTATCCTATCTTCCTGGCTTTGTTTTTGAAAGTGAGAACAAAGTTCCATTAAAATCAATAGAAAGTGCTGCTAGATCAAAGGGGTTCGTTAGGGTCGGGCAAAGTTTATCCGGTCGGGCAGATTTCCCTGCCTCTGTCCGTCTCCCTCACCCACCCGTCCGCCCGCCAAAAATCTGGGCTGCCGGCGGTTCCCCCAGGAGCGCACAGCACTGGGACTCATCCAGAGGACCTAGAGGCGGGGAACCCTCAAGAGAAGGTGTCCTATAACAACCCGGTGGGCCCTGACCTCTTGCAAGCACAAGTCCTCCTCCACCACAATCCCTTTAGTCCAAGAGCTCGTTGGCAAAAGTGGGACTCTTTGGCTCTCTCTGATCAGGCCCAGGAGCCCTTTAACAAAAAATGCCTCTGGATCTTCTCCAGTAGGACTCTCGGTCCGTCAAGCTGCCTGGTCCTACGGATTGCCATCTCCGACTACGCCGGTTCACATCTGACTGTGTATTCAGGTCACCTTTTCCCCCTTGTCTGGACGCCCCCCCCCCCCGCCGCGGGTTTCTCAGCATTAGCCCTCATCCGATCAGCCTTTGCCCAAGGAAGAAGACAGGCAGAGATAGGAAATAAAGGGCCATCGCGACCCTCCTTCTTTTCCCCCTCTGCCTGGCTCGGAGTCTGGATGCCCATCCCCAATGCCACCCCTTCCAAAGTGTGTGTATTGTTCTATACACACACTTTGATTTATGCGGCGCGCAGTATTTTTCTTTCTTTCCTGTGATGCGAGACGGGGGGGGGGGGGGGATGCAAACTGAAATCAATGGGGTGGCTTGGAAGAGTTCGAGACATCTTACGGATCTATTGGCAGGGCTCCCTCCCCGCAGGGAAAACAAAGGGATAGGACTGAGTCTCCACAGCGCGTCCACCCGCCCTCCTCCAAAGTAAGCAGACCCCTTGCGTGCAAAGGGCTCGCAAAAGGGGGCGATCGAAGTAAGCAAACAGGTACTGCAAGTAGAAAAGGAGCTTCTCTGCTTCTCTCCACACACACACCCCCACTTACCTTTGGGTTTGCAGCCAAGGCCCGGCCAGGGTTTCTGTTGCATCTGGGGTGCCCCGGAAAGGGGATGGAGGGTAAGCCCCTTTCCGATCACGAGGAGAAAGTGGGGTGGGTTGGTCCGGGAAGCGCCAGCAGCAAGTAGCCAGAATGCAGAGAAGGATCGCCGGACAGGCAAAAGAGCTGGGCTGGATAGAAGTGAAGAGCTGGCTTTTGCAGCTCGTTGAGCTGGGACGAAACGTACACAAGGCGGCTTCTCCTTCTCCAAGCAAGCCCTGCCAACCGAGGGGCTTTGCTAGGGGTTAAGTCAACATTCCCCCCCACACACACACACTCAGTTCCCAACGCACTCTGCTCCTTCCCAAACAAAAACAAAAGGAGGGGAGGAAAAGAGGGATTAAAAAAGAAAGCCACGCAAGCGAAAAAAGAAAAATCGAAATAATTATTTGGGTGGATCTAAACGCACCACAACAAAAGAGCGCTAGGTGCAAACCCCAATGGATGTGACCAGCCCTGGAGTCCTCTCTCTGTCTCTCTCGGCAACTCGGATGGATATAAAGAACGGCGATGCCAACAGGAGCAGCCGGAATCAACTCAATAATTATTTTTCAGGAGAGAGGCGAAGTGAGAGAAGGGGGTGCGATTGCAACGCACAAAAACACAACGCAAAGAAGACGGGGGAAAGACCCCTTTCTCCGTCGTTTTCTTCGACCTTATTTACATCTCCCTGGATGACATTCTGGCCTCTGGCAAGATCCAGTTCCAGCCCTTCTTCAGCTTCGCTTTTCTCTTCGATGCTGATGCTGCCCCGTGAACGGAGATCAGGAGCCAAGCTCGTCGCTCTCAAAGCAATGGGGAGAGGAGGGAAGGGCCGTGAAATCGCCAAAAAAAAATTCCCAGTGAATCGTATTGCCAGCTCCTTTTCGTTCATGCACCTCTCAGTGTGTTACTGGGGATTGCTAAGTCCTGACACAGACTCTCCACTAGCTCTGAACTGGAGCCACCTCCAGCCTCCACCTCCTCCAATCTCCACCCCCTTTCTTTCTCCCTTCTCCCCACCCTTGTGCTCAGCTAATCATATAAACATATTATCATGTATAGAAGCGGCGGCAACGGCAGCCCAACCAATATATATATATATATATATATATATATATATATATATAGTTTTCTCTTCTCTCCCCCCCGCCCCTCGCTCTCCAAACTGGGGGGTTCCTGCCAAATAAAAGCAGATTAGAGACGGCTAAGTACCAAACGTGAAGGAGATAATCTAAAGGCTCGATCTGCCACCACTGGCCATTTTCCACTCCATTTGAGCTGCTTGCGGCTGCACGGCTTTGGGGAGAGGGAAAGAAGAAGGTGGGCTGGAGAGCGAGAGCGGGGAACGGAAAGGGGAGGGGGGGTCTCTTGGCTTGAGCCGATCTGGCAGCGGCGGGGAACGCTGGATCATCTCAGCCAATGGAGGCTGCATGCTTTGGGGCAGACCCGGAGCGAGAGCAGCAAAGTCGATTGCATCTCAGGGACGCTCTCGCTGACTCCCGGGGTACCTTCCCAGCCGAGCGCGGCGCTGCAGACTGGCAGGCGTCTTCGCCTCCTCGGCGGGCGGAGGGCCCTGCTTGTTCCGGGGAAGGCTGGGCGGCTGGTTCCCTGGGCACGCTTACAAGGGGGGCAGCAGCGAGCTTCAGGCCGCTCAAACTTTAGTCGCCGGCTTGCCTTTGCTCACTCGCTCGCTTTCTTCTTTGTGCGTAAAGCTGCCTGCGGCGGCGGCGGCAGCGGTGGCAACAACCGATACGGGATAGCCATGCAAGCGCGGGAGGTGGGGGTGGGCAAGGAAGGAGTAGCAAATGCCAAATGGAGGAAGGTTAAGATGAAGGCAGCTTGCGGAGGCAAGGCGGCGGCGGCGGCAGCAGGGAGTCTTTCAAAGTTCAACTTATAAGGTTCAGATCGCGCGGGCACAAACGTAACAAACGCTTTCCCGCCGCCACCCCCGTCCGCCATTCTTCGCCGTCCTAATGGTCTCGCACGCCTCCTAATAACTCACTCGACTTTGTGGGGCTGTTGAGCTTGTAATCAATTCGCAGCGAAGCAGAGCCAAAAGGAAGAGGGAGATTGAGGGAAAATATAAATAGAAACGACCCTTTAAGGCTCCCCCCGGTGCACCCAGGGCTGTCCCTCCCCCCTTTTCCTTAATTTCTTTCTTTCTAGGTCTGTTTCCTTGCGCTGAAATTGCTTTGCTCTTGACTGAGCACATTTCCTTGCGCTTCTCTCGGTTCCTCAGGTCGTAGGCGGCAGCAGGCCCCAAGAACACGCATGTTAAGGCAAGGAGAGCGACGCTTGGAAACAAGCCCAAGACGAACGGTGTGAATTGAACGTGTTAATATCAGGAGCGGAGGGGAAGCTCTTCTGCGTGCCCTTTCCTCCTCGTTAAAATTCCGTCATATGCAGAAAGGATTTATATATATCTCCCCACCTTATAGACGCACACATATACTACACACGTCGAAGTGGTGTCTTTTTGTTTGAAAACGGAGTGCTTTTAAAGCGCTTACCCCTAGGCTTGCTCACATACTACAATTTGACAAATTCTGGTTTGGCAGGTGTGTGGAAGTTTTACCTTCTGTAGTCTTGTATACTTTATTTATTTATTACAGTATTTGAGAGGAGAATTAACAGGAATTCACAATATGAATATTACTAAAGGGTAGTCTCTTTAGACATAGTGTGGAGTGCCACTCACATTGCTTTCTCATTGCTCAAATTTTAGACATATGGGTTATACTGCCCCTTAGTTTTGAATATTATTAGTATTATTCCATCCTCACTTTAAAGATATGAGTGCATAAATGATCCCCCCACACACACACCTGCCTTTGTGAGGTAGAGGTTTCTGAGGTAGATTTATCTCAGGGCTAGTAATTGCCTCAAGGTCACCCAGTTTGCTTCATGGCTGACCAGGGATTTAAAACCAGGTCATCCTGATTCAACACTACAAACATATTTAACAAAACTAACTGGGAATCCCTTCAGACTGCTTGAATATTTGTTTTGAAGTTATACATAACTAGTATTGGTTTTGCTTATATTAAGACTAAATTTGTTTTGCTTATTCTCGCTTCATCTAGAGAACATAGTTTGGAACATAGCTATCAACCTTTTTAGCATCTCTCTCTTACACGCGTGCGTACACACACAGAGAGCAACCTAATACATTCCTTATTTTATCCCCTTCATATTCTTTTGGTTTTTTTTAATGTGTATTATGCAAAGTCCTGTACAGAAGTTCTAAGTCTGGGGGATCACTTGGGGTTCTGGCCCACCGACACCACCTCTCCACTCAGCTTGACCTCCATGTCCAGACAGCAGGCTCCTACCACTAACAATCAAAAGGCATTCTGCAGCTGTTCTGTCTTTCCCTCTTTCATGGACTGTTTTCTGGTGAGAAAAAAAAGAAGCAGCAGTGGGGAAACATTGTCTGGAACCCCTGTAAAATTCCATGGATGAAGTAAGGCAATAAAAACCTCTTCTAAAAGCACAAGTGCTAAAGAATTTACATCCATACATATATGTGCTCTGAACACACGATCCATTTGCCAGGGTATAGTTGAGCATTCAGAGGGCGTTCATATGCATAGGATATTGGGATGGGGAGAAACTTGACACAAGTGAGGACAGGTCTGCAGGTGCATTCCCAACCCCAGAGAAACAGCCTAAAGGCTTTAGAGAATGGCTAAAGTCTTCCAAAGGATGGTGTTATCTTCATACTGACTTTGTTCTGCATTTATTGATATTTACAGTTGTTCCTGCAGAAAATGTATTTCAGCATCCCCAACCTGGCTCCCTTCAGATGTTTTGGGTCCCGTCACCACCAGCCAGCGTGACCACTGGAAATGAAATTAAATTGCCCATGCTGGTTGAGGATGGTGGGATTTGTAGTCCAAGATATTTGCAGGTTTGGGAAGACTGACATTTCAAAACACGGCAGTTGAACCAATACTCTTTAGGCACCAGTTTACAGTTCCACCTCACTTTTGTTCTCTGGACATTTGGGTACTGCCCTCTGTTCAGAAACCTGGAACTCTTAGGAATAAAATCTAAGCACAGGAGAATTTACTTACTTGCATCCAGCTACAATCAGACTAACATTCTTCCTTCCAGAATCCCCCTTGACTTGCCAGTTCTGGAGTCGACTAGTCTTTGCTTAACCAAAAGCATTCTGAAATCCTGGCCTGTATTAAGGAATGGATCTGATATAAACATTACACAGTCACAGATGTAGGGAGCAGAAATGCACAACTTTAGGTCATAGGGAAGCTGTTGTAAATATTGCAAAAGTGAAGAGGGGGAAATGAAATGTGCAGTTCCTATTTTCAGAAGCATCACTAGATTTAATGTAACATAGTTCTGGCCGCAGTGGACTTACTTCCATATCACAAAATGCAACATAAAAGTTACTATAAAAAATCATACTGATGAGTCTTAAACAAAGACAAAATTCTGGTAGTGTGAACTGTAGATGTGTTGGCTTCAGAGAAGCCTCAGTGGTACAATGTGTTCACATCAAAAGTAGTGTGTGTTAATAGCATGCGTACCAAATAATTGCAGCTTTGAATCGTGGTGATAGAACCATATCCCAACCACTTCCTGATTTTCTGGCTATGTCCTCTTTTTTTCTCCTGCTGTAATGACTACAAAAAGCTAAATTGGTGTTTTAAAGCCTCCTATATTAGCTCTGTTTGCCACCATTAATTGCCCTAGGGTCATTCTTCTGGAGTGAGTTATGTCAGCTTCAGGGCCAGTCCTCTCGTATTAGCTCCATTGTACCACCACAAATTGCCCTAGGGTCACTGTCCTTGAGTGAGTTATGCAGTCCACACCAGAAAAACGGGGTCGTTAGTTCTACACTCAGAGAAGCCTGCAATGAAAGTCCAACAGGAAGCTTTTTAACTTCATGAGCCTTCAAAGCTATAATCGTCCTTTGGCACAACAGAGTTTTTTTTGTATAAAAATGAAGTCGCGGTTTTATAATATTTCTATGCTTAAAAGCATCATCATTCTTGATATTTTCACAGCATAAAAAGTAGTGCTTTTAAATGTAGTTTGAAGCAGTTAAGAGAAATTATGCTCAAAAGTAACATCCACCTTGAAAATTAGGTAAGCAGTGTATTTTTTCAGAGTAACCAAGAGGCCTCAAGGCAAGAATGCTATTCCTTATTGTCGTAAAATATTGCAAGTGCCAGTCATTCTCAGGTGTGTTCGAGCATCCAGATACAGAGATGTGTTGACTGTTCCTGCATGACTAATGGTGACAGGCTCTGTAGAAACTTCTCATAATGAATTTAGAGGGCAATCCTAGGCCCCCTCCACAAGAATGCGCCTTTGCGCCTGGTTCCGCGATTATGCGCATTATCGCGGAGGCGCTTTTGCTCCTAATCCCTCTGCACGGGAGGCGGCGGGAAGCGGCGAAGCGCATTAAAAGATGCCCAAAAAGCGCTTTCCAGGTAGTTAATGCGCATAATCGCTTGTTCACACAGCGAAAATGCGCTTTAACTGCCGGAGCAAAATAAAAGTCGCTATTTAACGCGCGTTCGAAAATGCGCATTATCGGGGAGATAACGCGCCTGTACGCCCGTTTTGCGCTCCGCTCGTGTGTAGGTAAAATTTATAATGAGCCTTCAAGGCTCATTAAACGCCCCGTGTGGAGGAGGCCTCTATACATGTTTAGACAGAAAATAGTCATACAACTCCCAAGAACACTGGATGGGGGATGCTGGGAGCTGTAGGACTTTTTTCTGTCTAAATATGCATAAGGATTGCGCCTTTAGACTAAGGATGGATCATCCCATTTCAGGGGTATTTCTATGACAAATTAATATGGGATCAATATAGCACCTGAAAACCAAAGTTATGTACAAGAGGATGTGTATCTGATATCTGTCAGACATTTTTGGTGACCTCTTCAGTGAACACTTTCATGTTTGCTTTCTGAATTTGAAGTTTCTTTGGTCTAAGTTCAGAATGGTCTGAAGCAAAATGGACTACCAATAAACTCTCTCCTATCTTTCTCCCACAGGAGATACAGATGCTTCCGCATGTTTTGGTGAAGAGAAAGCACCACCTTGCCCAGACCTTGTGACAAAATATAGTCACTCGAGAAAAAAGAACTCCAGCAGGATAGGGCTCAGCCTTCTCCTCCTCTTGTCTCACCCTGTGAAAGAAGACATCACGTAAGATACTGGGCAATATTTGCTCTCAGGCTCTCGTTTGTGTATCTGAAGTACAGCCCATACATGGAATATGAACAACAAATTTGTAGGGAGAGCCATGATGGTGCTTATGGATAGAATGTGTTTCATCTGTTTAAGCTTAGTAACAGAAGACATAGTAGCTAGCTATGCACTGTTAGGGTAGAGCCCAACTAATTCCCTCTGCAGATGGAAGGCTTCCAACAGCTGGATGGGGAGGAGCTTGATTTACAGCAATATCCTACTACTGCTGCAGGTCCCCCCAAACTGGCCAAAATAGTTGGGGGGGGGAGTAACAGGGAGAGGGAATTCCTGAAAATCATGCCCTTCCTTTTTTCGCTGATGGAAGTCTTCTGTCAGTGGAGGGAATTTGTTGGATTCCAACCTTGAACTGGTCAATAGCTATTCCCTTTCCCCAGAGTATCTGAGAACTTTTGTGTGGCTTTTTAAAAAAAATATTATTTGTTTTGAGGGGAAGGCTAAATATAGACCATTTAGTCTTCCTTCTTGTAGGCCATCTAAAACTCAGAAAATCCAAATGGAGCCAAAGAAAATTAAATTTGTCAGAAGAAGTGTGCAAACCAGACATGCAAACAGACTAAGAATACAACCCTATACATATTTAGAAAAAGAAAAAAAAGTATTGCAGCTTCGCTGGGGCATGCTTTTTTCTGTCTAAACATGCATATGACTGCCCTGGGCTTTCCCTAGTTTGTTCCAATAGGAGAATGTGTGATACTTTGTTAAGAATTCCTATTATACTGTGCCCTCCCCCCAATTAATGCAGGTGAGAGGATAAGGAACTAGGTGTGAAGGGGAATGTGGCCACGGACCATGGGAACAAGGAGATCTGCAGAGCACAGTTTTCTGACTACTAAATGGTTCACATAGTTCTAGTTTTGATTATCTATCTATCTCCTCATCCAGCAGGTAATGTCTACACATTTTTAAGCTTTTATTCCAAACCATGAGAACTAGAAAACTGCTCATTCTCTGGCTGAATTCGGACAACTTGATAGTCAATGGTGGGGTAATAATCAACTTTACAGTTGTTCATCTAGGGGGTACTCCCCACACAACATGGTAATAAATAATCAACTGTGTGGATTAGGATCAGCGCTGAGTTGACTATGGTAGCATTCGGACGACACGATAGTCAATACAACTGACAATTGTTTCCCCTCACCTAGTTGCTTATTGTGTCGTCTGAATTCAGCCTCTGTCTTCGCTACAAAACACCTAGTTTCTGTGCTGTATAATGGAATTACAGCATAAGTGAAGGATTCCCCGGCTATAATCAGTTTTGTTTAAATTGTTCACTTGCCTTTCAAAGGGATCCTTTCTGATCTCTCAGGAGGAAGCTACAGGACCTTTCCTTTATATATAAATTGTTCAAAGCACACAGCAGAACATGAAAGTGAAAAGTATTATATACAAAACTGGGTTGTGTAATTAATAGACTGAAAACAATACTGAAGCCAATAGAGATCCTTAAACTAAATTTTTCTTTGGGCTGCAAAAGTACTTACCCCTGTAGAGATTTCTCAATCAAAGAAGGTATATGTGAAATGATTCATCAAATGCATTATGTCGCTTGTTGGGCAACTCATATCATGTCATATTATGCAAAATATATTCCTGATTTCCAAAGGTAGGAGCTAACACAGATGAAAAGGCTTTGGAAAGGGGAGTGTAGTGATATAGCGGCTGCTTCTGACCTTTGCACAGCCAAGGAACGGGAGCAAGACTGGGTCACAAACCTTGCAACAATAAACAAGGATTATTGTGTTTGCTTTTCTTTTGCTAGGAGAAAGAAGAGAAATTCCTTCTTATCTATAAGTTGTCAGGAAAGAAAGAGAAAGAAAGAAAGAAAAATGTATGCAAGGGTGGGGAATACTCGTGTAGGAAGCTCAGTTCATAGCAAACATTTTACTCCTCAATATGGACTGCAGGCATTTGTGTTTTGTAGGCTTTCTCCAGATGAGGAGGAATTTCTATGTCAGAAATCTATTTTTCTTTCCACATAAAGAGTTGTGTAATCTTCTGAAAATTGAAACAGTTGTTTAAAATATAGGGCACAATCCAGCTGTAGTTAAGCACTTTTAAGTCCTATTGATTACGGTAGGAGAGAGAAGCATGTGCAATCAATGTGACCTAAGTGTGTATGACTTGGGTGGGATTTCTGCAAAGTACTTTTAGCTGAAATATACAGATATCTTTTATTGAGTTTCTTAACGTTGATTAAAACTTAATTATGGGGATCAGACCAGAAATAAGAAATGTGTCTTGGAATGCTGGTTTTTGAATGTAAGTCGCTAATTATAGATTTCACTAATTATATATTTCTACAATTCTGGCAATAAGAAAATCATACAAATATTTAGCATAGCTCTAATGTGATTTCGGCTAGGTTTTTGATATAGTATTGTTGGTAAACTTTCCCACCCAATGCTTATCCTAATTATTACAACCTTTTATTTTATTATGTGTATGAGAGAGGGAGAGGAGGGGAAAAGTTAATACCTTCCTTCAGTGTAATCTTACATAAAGCTATACAAACATGATGCATTAGATTCATGGGGGAAATACATGTATCGTTATTTTCTAAAATATTTTTCTTTACTTAGGTGTCCTCTTATAAAATGGAAAGCATATTTATTTTTCATATTTATTGCTCCCCACATTTTCTTCCACAGACTTCACTTAGAAGCAATTTATATTACCTTGGAACTGCTTGCAGTTGTTGTTTTTCACTCATGTTAATTCACAGGACAGATAAGCAACATAGCACATAAGTTGGCACCCCACAGTTTTCAGCTTCAAGAACACCTGTCACCTCTGACACTCTGAAATGTATGCCAACCACAGATATTACTTTAGATCTCCACAAGCTACCAGTTTGCACGTCAGATTATGTGGAAAAAGTAATCAAAGTAACATGTGAACCAGCTTCTACAGCATATCAGTGTTTCACTTTTCACCATAGTGTCCATAGGTGATGCTGGTTTGCACTACACAGGATAGCATGGTTCAGCCACATCTTTGTTTTGTTACAGTTGACACAAGTCACAAAACGGTGTTTGAACAATGCAGTCCTTCTAAGATCAATACTTTGAACTCTGCTTTCATTTGTCCAGAGTCATGGGATTGCTACAGCATAGTTTAGAAGAGACTTCCCCAACCTGGTGACCTCCAGATGGACAGGACTACAATTCCCATTATTCCCAACCACCATAACCAATTAAAAGGATTACTATGTAGTTGGGGGTATCAGATTGGGGAAGGGTGGTTTAGGAAGACTCTGGCATTGACATAAATCCACACCAATTGTCAATTATCCCACAAAGAACAAAAAGATGTGGGATGAATCCACATAAACCGATAAAATAGCCCATTCCGTCCTTGCCAGCAGCATGAAGTTTGCCAATGTGTTTCGTTGTCGGGCTATTTCATTCAAAACCATTGTGATGGGTGTTTTATTTTTTATTTTTACAAAAAGGAACCTAACCCCAACACCACAGCAACCCACTTTTTCTAACACCATTCTATTTAAGGTTAGGTTTTGTAACATTTTCCTTTTGCCTTCATGTCTGCTATACATCAATTCCGGTCAAACCAGTAGGAGCTATTCACATACCTACTGGATAAGGCACTTGAAGACTAATGGCCAATCGTTATGGATTATTGCCATGATTCTTAAGGAATTGTATACAACTTCACTGCATATGGGCTCTAATGAAAGGGTTCCTAACAACACTTTTAGCCAATTGTACTGACAGCTGCATTCTTGGGGAGAACACATTTCCAAAAGGCGATTGAACCTATCTGACAAAATGGGTCAAATTGCGCTCCCAGTTACAGCCACACAACACTGTTCCTTCTGCTAGACAGAGAAATTGCTGATATGTGCAGCTACTTTGGGAGAATATATGTTGGTACATATTATATCTTTTGCCATATGAACAAAATTATTAAAGTGATTTGCCTGGAAGTAGGCATACCCTACGGCTATGCACAGAGTTGCTTTGCAAGCATGGAATTGGATAGTGGGTGCAAAATTTAGTCTGAAGTGAATCTGAGTTTGCATGCTTTAAAAAAAAGAAGAAGCAGCAAATTTCTAGTCCATAAGGGCGCAAATATATACTTGTATACTTGATCTAGATTACAACATGCCACAAATACAGGACAAGTGCACCACAACAAATACAAGCAGCTTCATAAAATTCAAACAAATAAGCCAAGCCACATGCTACAGGGTAAATAAAAGCTAAAAGGGACCACTGTACAATCTGGTTTGAGGGTGCAAGCAGCCTGCAAATACTATTTAGGGTGCAATTTCAGGTGTAGAATACAAAACCAGACTATAGGATCAGGCAGGTGCAACTGGAGACACTCTCCTGAGCCAAATTATAGGACCCCACATATCACATCCAACTCATTTTCTCATCTGCCAGCAATTCCAACAATGGGTTCTGTCAAATAGAAATGTATACACACACATGATCCATAATCCCATCTACTCCATCATGCCAATCTTAACGTCTTCAGTTATAAGTAGAGCATTCTTTCTGGCCTCCTACCTCATTACTCAACTTTACTACATCCATAAACATGTCCACTGCTTTCTTGTGGTAAGTCAGTGATTTTCAAACTTTCTACCTTAGAGAACATTTTCCATATTAACTTGCTGAGAAATTCTTGCGTGTCTCAACCTCTTTCCATTGCTGAGGATTCCAGGGTATACTACAGTGCACACTCAGTTCTCTTGAGTGCCAGCTGGTGGGTCTCATTACGATTAAGCACACCCAACATTCCCCTGCATTTGTGTATTGCAGGGAAAGATCAGCAGAGGTAGCAAGCATAACAAAATGCTTAAATCTGGATATCAGTCAAAAAGTGAGAAAAGTCTGCCACAGGTCTAGCTACTTCATACATCACCTGCCAGTAATATAAGCAGCTATGGCAGAATGAAGTGTTCTCCAATATCTTGGTGGATATTTCACAATTCTAGATGAGTCTTGGTAGAGGTTATCTCCATTGAGCCTTATTTACTTATGTTTTAGACATTGCTTCCTTGAGGATATCATGATAGTATGCTAATTGATCTCCAGTTCAACCCTGGACAAACCTATTTGGACAATCGTTGATATCCCACTTTTCCAGTAAAAATAGTACTTATAGTGGATAACAATATAATACAGATAAAATAACAATGGTACAATTAAACATTAAAACTCAAAAAGAAAGAAATAACAGTACTCACTAGATTAATATCAGATTAAAACAAAAATGCCTTTGCTTGCTTGCAGAAGGTCAAAAGAGATGGTGATAGCCTGGCCTCATTTAGTAGGGAGTTTTCTGGGAAGAAGCCCTGAGAAGGCCCTCTATTGCATTCCTGTAAAATGTACCTCTAATAATTATGGGACACAGATAAGTGCCTCTCCCAACAATATTAAAACCCAGGCAGGCTCACATATGAGAATATAGCCTGGTCCCAAGTCATGCAGGCTTTATAGCTCATTGTGATGTTCTACTGTTTGTGGTTGTAAATATATTGCAAAGTTTATTGTTTGTGATATATCTTTAAAAAGGGTTAAGAACAATTACAGGTAAATAACTAGGCGAAATGTACTTAATGTTTGTGGTTATAGCTCTTGGTAAGTATAGAGTGATTGGCTGGTTGTGGGGGAATGCCTGGATTGGCTGGCTGTGTGCCCGAATGGAAGGTGAGTGTTAATTGGCTGGTTGGTTGGAGTGCTTGGATTAGCTGGCTGTGTAAGAGTGGGAGGAGCTAGAGAGCGAGTGGAGTGTATATATGTGTCTGACAGAGAGAGCTGACAGGATTGATTGGGGGGAGATTTGAGGGGGATTTTTGAGAGAGATGTTGAAAGAGATTTGAGAGAATTGAGAGATTGAGATAAGATTTTAAAGCATAGATCAAATGAAGAACAGTTTATAAATGTATAAGAGTTCTGACTGAAACCAATAAGCATTGAAACCTTGTAACCGATATGCAATTGAACTGAAGTAACCATTAAGCTTGTTGACATGCAATTTCTTATTAATAAATTCTTGTTAATTCAATTTTCTGGTGTGTACCTGAGAAGGTACTGTGGGTGTACCTGAGAAGATACTGGTGGCAGCGGAACAAAGAAGTTATCTGGAGGCTGTGACCGGATCCGGATCCCGAATCCGAGTCAGATAAGGGTGATCCGGAACTCCGGATCCTGGATTCTGATCAAGCCAGAACAGATCCTGGATCCGAATCTGATCTGGATCCAGTCTTAGCACTCCCTCCCGCTCTCCCCACTTACTTGCTCCCTCCTCATCGCTGCCGCTGCTGCTGCTTCCATCACTGCTTCTGTCCCCTGCCGTCATCTCAATGCGTCTGCTGAGAACCAGGTCTCATTCTTGGCAGACACATTGAGATGGCAGCGGGGCACAGAAGCAGCGGCGGAAGCAGTGGTGGCGGCAACGAGGAGCAGCAGGTAAGTGGGGAGAGTGGGGAGAGGGAGGTTTTCTGGGGATAGAGGGAGGGAATGCTGTGGATGGACCCGGATCCGGATCCCAGATCCGAGTCAGATCGAGCCTGATCCGATCCGGATCAGGCCCGATCTGGATCTGACAGATCAGGATCCGGATCGGATTGGGGGTCCATTCACAGCCCTACTAAATAGTAAAGGCGAGACAGGGGCAGCAATAGCAAGTAGTCGAGGATAACATCACACTCATAACCATCATTTTGAATTGTGCCTGGAAACAGACTGGTAGGCAGTGAAGCTATTGTAAAGAAAGGATGCGACATGCTCCCTTTAACATTTAGGACCAGCAGAAGTTTTCATACATGGTTCAAAGGCAGCCCCATGTAGAGCATGTTACAGTAGGGCAAACAGTATGTAACTAAGGCTTGTGTCACCATGGCCGGAGCTGATATTTCCAGGAATGGGTGCAGTTGGCACACTAGCCTTAGCTGTGCAAATGCACTCCTGGTCCACTGCCAAACCCTGGGCATCCAGGTTCAGGGCTGAATCCAGGACTCACGATACATTAATTGATTGAAATAGCTAGCCCATCAGATTCCTGAAATTCCCTCTGCCATTTGATGATCTGTAAAACCTTCCAGCAAACTCCTCACCCTGCTCCAAAGCAAATAGCTGACTTGCTTGATGCATTGCCTACTGCTCAGTAAGGTTGTACAAATGTTGAATCACACTTTCTGCTTTGGCTCTGAACCCAATTTAAGTGTCTTTTTTCTAGTAATAGATCTTCCCAATAGGCTACTATGTCTGGATTCAGTCTGGCCTGACTGAATAATGTTATGCTCTTGTCTTTGGATGAAGGAACAAAGATGTTTCTGAACTTCAGTTGCATCCTTGGATGTATATTCTTCATAACTCATTTTTGAGTATGCTGATTGAAGTGAGTCATTCCAAGAAATAGATGCACATTTAAAAGACACAAAGGGATTTGAATGAGTATTATATTGTTCCTCCGTTGATAATATTGTATGTATTGACATAATGCCAGCTCTATTGTGAAGCTGTTGGGCAAACTGGGGGCCTCCCTGAGTGGGCTCTTTGCTCCTGCCATCGCTGCTCATTCATATCCTCTTCCTCTAGACCCAACTTTGCACACCCATCCAGAGGAAGAAGATTAAGTGAGGACTCCGGCAATGGGGTCAAAGGGTTTCAGGGGGGCCTCAGTAGGTGCCTGACAATGCCAATCCTTGATGCCGTTCCTGCAGGATACTGATTAATAACTGCCATATCTTTTTGTAGGAAATAAAATTTGGCTGATAAGATGAAAGGCAGACATGGACAGACAGACATTACGAAAGAGCCTTAGAAGACTGTTTCGGTCCTAGCACACTAGAGGATAAATCTAGTCTTGGAAGCAAGGAATTTCCATCCTGGTTTAAAAGGTGTTTCAGCATTTTTATAAAGCTAGGATGACCATATGAAAAGGAGGACAGGGCTCCTGTATCTTTAACAGTTGTATTTAAAGGGGAATTTTAGCAGGGGTCATTTATATGCTTGCAGTACCTGGTGAAATTCCTCTTTATCACAACAGTTAAAGCTGCAGGAGCCCTGCCCCCTTTTGTATCTCCTGCAGCTTTAACTGTTCTGATGAAGAAGGAATTTCACCAGGTGCTGCAAGCATGTCAAATTTACGTTTTAGTTTAGATGATTTGCACTTCCCTCTCTTTCACGAGGAAGAAATTCTGAAAAATTCTGGATGCTTCCTGAAAGTTTTGGTAAGACTCTTCATTTCCGTGCACCACAAATTCACGCACATGCATCTAGTGATGCAACTGAAGTGAGACAAAACCTTTATTCTTTTATCCAAAGACAAGACATAAAATTAAGGGATTCCGAATAAGCATCAAGGAAAACCTCAAGGCTTCCCAGATTACAAACCTTGTTGTAAGGTAGCAGCTACCATGTTCTGAGTGCCAGACAATGTTAATGGAGCTCAGAGACCTCAGTTTGGGGGTACACTGGATAAAACTTTCAGGAATGATACTTTGCAAGTGAACTCCCAATTTGAATGATACCCTTTTCTGCAGAGTACTTAGCATAATATTTAATCCAGCCATGACAACAAAACCCCAGAGATCTATGCTTATTCTTCTACTGTACCTCTAGGGCTTCAAAGGCAGCACTGTATTATTATTATTATCATTATCATTATCTCTATCTCTTTCTCGCTCATGGCAGTTTTTCGAGATGGACATGATGGGCTGTGCCAAGTCATGCTGTCTTTTACAGATTGTAAATTTGGAATTTCCTAACAATTGTGCATATTTTAAGTATGGCTGCTTTCTGGGTGTTGGTGTGGATGTATTTTGGTAGGCCCAGTTTCTGAAGGTTTTCTGTATAGTTTTTTGATGTGATGCCGGTGATAAATGTGACTAATGGAATAATTGTGACCTTTTCCTGTTGCCATATTTCTTTGACTTCCATGGCCAGTGGTGCATATTTTCCTCTTCCTTTTCTAAAACATTTTTGTCATTAGGTATTGCTATGTCAGTGAGGTAAGTGTGTTTTTCTTTTTTGTCTATGACTGTTATGTCTGGTCGGTTGCAAGGTATTGTCTTGTCCATATGAATTGTTCTGTCCCAGTATATTTTATTATCTGCATTTTCCAAGATTGTTTCGGGTGAGTATGTATAGTATGGTATAGGTGGTGGTGGTTATTATTATCTCTCTTTTCTCGCTTGTGGCGAGAAGTATAGTATGGTATAGGTTGTTTGATGAAATTGGATTTGTTGGGCAGTTGTTGGTGAATTATTTTGCAGCTGTATTGTGTCTGTCCGTTTAGTCCATTCCTCCAAAATTATATTGTCTATAGCAGAAGCTCTCAGGGTGACATACATAGCAATAATACAATATTTTGTACTGGATGAAGTGTAACGATCCCAGGCCTAATTTACTTAAACAGGTGATGTAGTTGTATAGTCTCGCTTGTGTAAATTCCAGAGTTTTTTCTTGCCAGTGCTTCTGCAAAGGGAGGTTTTTTTTCTCCATAGAATCATAGAATAGTAGAGTTCGAAGGGGTCCATAAGGCTATTGAGTCCAACCCCCTGCACAATGCAGGAATCCGTCTTAAAGCATACCTGATAGATGGCTTTCTATGTGCCTCTTGAATGCCTCTAGTGTAAGAGAGCCCACTACCTCCTAAGGTAATTGATATTCCGTTATCATACTGCTCTAACAGACAGGAAGTTTTTCCTGATGTCCAGCCGCAATTTAGCTTCCTGTAACTTGAGCCCATTATTCTGTGTCCTCACTCTGGGATGATCAAGAAGAGATCCTGGCCCTCCTCAGTGTGACAACCTTTCAAGTATTTGATGAGTGCTATCATGTCTTCCCTCAGTCTTCTCTTCTCAAGGCTAAACATGCCCAGTTCTTTCAGTCTCTCCTCATAGGGCTTTGTTTCCAGACCCCTGATCATCTTCATTGCCCTCTTCAGAACCCCTCCAGCTTGTCTGCATCCTTCTTGAAGTGTGGTGCCCAGAACTGGACGCAATACTCAAGGTGAGGCCTAACCAATGCCAAGTAGAGGGGAACCAGTACCTTGCACGATTTGGAATCTATACTTCTATTAAAGCAGCCCAAAATAGCATTTGCTTTTTTTGCAGCCACATCATACTGTTGGCACATATTCAGCTTGTGATCTACAACAACTCCAAGATCCTTCTCGCTTGTAGTATTGCTGAACTAAGTATCCCCCATCTTGCAACGGTGCATTTGGTTTCCTTTTCCTAGATATAGAACTTGGCATTTATCTCTATTAAATTTCATTCTGTTGTTTTCAGCCCAGCTCTCCAGCCTATCAAGATCACTTTGAAGTTTGTTTCTGTCTTCCAGGGTATTAGCTTTCCCACCCAATTTTGTGTCATCTGCAAATTTGATAAGCATTCCCTGCACCTCCTCATCCAAGTCATTAATGAAAATGTTGAAGAGCACTGGGCCCAGGGCTGAGCTCCATGGTACCCCGCTTGTTACCTTCACCCAGTTTGAGAAGCTACCATTGATAAGAACTCATTAAGTCCAATTCTGAAGGCTATTGTGGATCCACCAAATAGTTGTTCCATCTAGCCCACTTTTAGCTAGCTTGCTGATCAAAATATCATGGGGTACTTCATCGAAGGCTTTGTTGAAGTCAGGATAGATTATGTCCACAGCATCCCCACAGTCCACAAGGGAGGTTACCCAATAAAAGAATGAGATCAGACAAAGATCAGAGATTCTTGACAAATTGATGCTGGCTTCTAGTAATCACTGTGTTGCTTTCAAGGTGCTTACAGATTTACTTCTTTATAATCTGCTCTAAAAAAAATCCAGGGATTGATGTCAGACTAACTGGTCTGTAATTTCCAGGTTCCTCCTTTTTGCCCTTTTTGAAGATAGGGACATTAGCCCTCCTCCAGTCATCCAGCACTTCACCCTTCCTTCATGATTTCGCAAAGATAATAGTGGTTCTGAGATAATAGACAGTGGTTCACTGCCAGCTCCTTTATTACTCTAGGATGCAGTTCATCAGGCCCTGAACTCATTCAAAGAAATTAGGTGTTCCTTGACCATTTGTTTGTCAATCTCAAACTGTAATCCTTCCCCTTCAGTCTTGCTTTTGGGAGAAGACTAAACCAAAGTAGGAATTGAGCACTTTGGCCTTTTCTTTGTCATCTGTTATCAATTTGCCATCCTCATTAAGCAGTTGAACCACCATTTTTTACCTCTGTCTTTTACTATGCACATACCTGAAGAAAGCTTTTTTGTGGCCTTTAGCATTACTCACTAGCGTCAGCTCATTGTGCCTTTAAAATTTCCTTTTTAAAAAAACCTCCCACCCATCTTGCACTCCTTTTCTCTTTAGGGCCACTTGCCATGGGACCTTACTTATCATCGTTCTGAGTTTATTGAAATCAGCTTTCCTAAAATCCAGACTACGTGCATAGCTACACTCAGTGTTTGCTTCCTTTAAAATCAAGAACTCAAGTAGGATGTGGTCACTTTCTCCCAGAGTTCCCATAACTGCCACTTTATCCACTAAGTCCTCCTTGGTCAGTATCAAGTCAAAGATAGTCCTTCCACAAGTTCCTTCCTCCACTTTCTGTAGGATAAAGTTATCAGCCAGACATGTCAGAAATGTCTTGGAAGGACTACTTTTGGCAAAATTTGACTCCCAACAGATATCGGGGTAATTGAAATCCCCCATTGCTACAACATCAGATTTCCTTGAAACACTGGCAATTTGCTTTTCAAAAGTTTCATCTCGACTTCTCCTTGATTGGGTGGTCAGTAGTAGACTCTGACTATCATGTTCCTTTTATTCCTTGCCCCATTTATTTTAATCCAAATGTTCTTGATTGGGCTACCAGGCTCATCCTCGTGTATTTCTGTGCAGGCGACTCCGCCTCCCTTTCTATATCTTCTGTTCTTTTTTAACAAATTATATACTTCAGTTGCTGTATTCTACTCACAGGAGTCATCCCACCAAGTTTCAGTTATATCTATCAAGTCATATTTGCCTTCATGTATTAAGAATTCAAGTTCGTTCTGTTTGTTTCCCATACTCTAGGCATTAGTATATTGACATTGAAATCCATGTGCTTTATAGTCTGGCTTCTTTCCTACATTGTTCTGAACACTATTTTTGGGCGCTATTGGAGCTGTTCTCTCTGTTATGGTGCATAAGCCTTCATCCATTGTTGCCTCGAAGTTTACATCTCCCGCCCCCTTAGGATTCAGTTTAAAGCCCTCCTGATGACGTTTTTCATGCTGAGGCCAAACACATTCTTCCCAACTCTTGCAGTGCAACCTGTCCCTTGCCAGCAGTCCTTCTTCCAAGTAGTGTAACCTGTGGTCCCAGAATCCAAATCTCTCAAGTCAGCACCACCTTCGTAGCCAGTTGTTCACCTGGAGTATTTTTCTTTCCCCTTCTAATCCTCTTCCAAGAACTGGGAGGATGGATGAGAAAACTATCTGGACCCCAAAGTTCTTGAGTTTCCTTCCCAGAGCTTCAAGGTCTGACATGATTTCTTCATAGCTCCGCTTGGCAGTATCATTTGTTCCCCTCATGGATGAGAAGAAAAGGATATGTTCAGTGGGCTTAATGAGCTTTGGCAACCCTTCAGTCACATCTTTAATCTGTCCTCCAGGGAGACAGCATACCTGGCGTGTCCATGGGTCTTTGTGACATACTTGAGTTTCAATGCCACGCCGCAGGGAGTAACCCACAACGACTATTCTTCTCTTCTTGTTGTTGTAGGCCTTGGTATTGTTGCCCCTGTTTGACTGGCCTTCTGACTCTTGCTCACTGTTGCACGGTGTCCCCTGTAATTCTTCCTCTGCAGATTGTCTTCTAGTCTCATCTTCCAGTACCTGAAAGTGGTTACATAGCTCTAGTGGTTCCACTGGTGCAGAGTGTCTTCTAGTTCTTCTGCTCCTAACTGTCACCCTTTTCTTGGGAGTTTCCTCTTCATTGGTTTTCCTCACCTCAGCATTCCCCACTTCTGCTTAAACTTGCTGTTGCTCTTCCACCTCCTGTGCTCCTCTCTGCTGTTGAAATCCCACTGTTCTGTCTAAGAACTCTTCATCTCTTATTCCTTGGTGGGTGGACACTCGTCACTCAAGTACACTCACCTTTTCTTCCAGTAGTGCAACCAGCTTGCACTTGTTGCACATGTACACCATGTTGATTTCAGACAGGAACACAAACATTGCACACACCTTGAAGGTCACCACCACAAGAGAATCCTTTTCATCCATAGTCTCTTTTTGTTTCTGCCTTTCTGACTGTACTGGAATGGCCTGTGCTTTGTCCTGTCCTACCGGAGGGTTAACAACAGAGTCCTGTACTATATGGGTGTGTGTTACAGAGCAACTCCCCCTGACAATCTCTGGTTTGCTCTCCCTGTTCACTTGCTCTGATCACTTGCTTTATGGGAGCTCTCTTCATTATGTACCTTCTAGTCCAGCTGGGGCAGCTTCCACTTCTCTGCTCTGCTCAGCTAGGAGTTAGGAAACAGAATGAGATTCGCTGCCCATTCAGCTGCTGAGAGCAATCAGGCCATATCTCTTCAGGCCCAGCAGCAGCTCTCAAAACAGGCTCCTTGAATCAGCACTCAGGAGCACATGGCGAGCATATGGCAGCTTTGAATAGGCAACCTCCTGGATTTTCTGGAGGCCTCTCTCTTTGTCTTGGTCTCCTCTTCCATTACACTCCCCCTAACAAACTCCTGTTTGCTCTCTCTGTTCGCTTGCTCTCTGGGAGCTGGCTTCCTTATGTGCCTTCTAGTCCAGCTGGGGCAGCTTCCACTTCTCTGTTCTGCTCATGCTCTTGTCATGCTCTTGCTTACGATCCGGACCCGATCCGGGCGAAATCGGATGAAACTATCCAATCCCGATCATCTGGACCATCCGATCTGATCCGATCCAAAAGGACCCAATCTGGATCGAAAAAAATCAGAGGATTGGACCTCCCCCCCCTCCCCCCACTTGTGCTCCTTACCTGGTGCCTCCTCGCTGCCATCCGCTGCCGCCCACTGCTTCTGTACTACTTGCGGCCTGTTCCACAATAGAGCGCCAGCACGCCGGGTGACGTCATCACTTGGCGCGCCCTCGCTCCACTGTGGAACAGGCCGCAAGGCCTGTTTCTCAGTAGTACTGAAGCAGTGGATGGCAGTGAGGAGGCAGCAGGTAAGGAGCACGAGTGGGGGGAGGGGGGAGGGAGGTGGAGGTCCCCCGTTATCTGCCGGTGTCCCACTCTGCTGTCTGCTGCTTCCATACTACTGATAAACAGGTCGCAAGTCCTGCTTATCAGTAGTACAGAAGCAGCAGATGGCAGCGCGGGATGCCGGCAGATAAGGAGCGCAAGAGGGGGAGGGAGGTCCTCACTTACCTGCCGGGGCAGTCCACTACCACTGTCTGCCACCCGCTGGTCCCTTCTACTGAGAAACAGGCTTCGCGGCCTGCCTCTCAGTAGAGCGCCGGGTGACATCATTACCCGGTGCTCTACTGAGAGGCAGGCCGCGAAGCCTGTTTCTCAGTAGAAGGGACCAGCAGGCAGCAGCAGACGGAAGCGGACGGCCCAGGCAGGTAAAGAGCGCAAGTGGGGGGGGAGGGACAGGGAGGGGGGAGTTAGGTCCCTACTTACCTACCCCCATGTTTTCCGCATAGGCTTGCATTGGGGGAAAGCTTTCTTTCCCCCAATGCAAGCCTATGGCAAAAACACCAAAAATGGCATCTGATCCGAAAATCGGACATCTGATTTTCGTATAGGAATCGGATCCAATCCGAGGGACCTCTGATTTTGTCCAATCCGATCCAGGGCAAAACCTGAGGTCCCAATTCCGATACGATTTTTCCTCCCATGCACACCCGTTGCTTACCATTCCACATCCACTCCAGCTCTAATACATGCTTCATCTCCACTACCGACAGCTGCCCTTTTCCATTCAAGCTTTAACCCATCAGCTATTTTACTACCAGTTTTTGTAGGGGCTGACTTTTTCCAGGTTTCAGACCCCTTGACTGGCCTTAGCCCCATGAATCTGTCCTGCTGCTGTATTCTGTCTGCATCTGCTTGTGCTCTTGAATCCCAAGTCCTAATCTTGAAACCATGTCCAAATCACAATTTTATGTCTACACAGTTATCATTACCCTGGAGAATGCTCATGCTCCATTCTCTCTCTCTCTCTTTCTCTCTCTCTCTCTCTCTCTCTCACACACACACACACCCAAATGCACACAGACATGATAATGTATATATGTATTCCAAATGCACACAGACATGATAATATGTGTGTATTCCTCCCTTTGGCTGGACTATAAACTTATTGTATATATATTACAGAACAGTTTTTCTATAACGTAGCATCCCCCTTATTGCAATGTGTAAAGAGGCTCTTGTTTGCAAACACTGCAGGGAATACCTAATTAAAACAAAATTATTTTCATTGTTAGTGAGTTTTAAAAATTCTCTAGTGTAACTCTTTTAATTTAGGCTGGCTCAAATGCTACATTTGGCTGCTTCCTCCCCCTTTCCCCCGCCCGTCCCTCCAATCTCAGGTGTCAGAATAATGTGACAATGCAACATGGGAACTGGGATCTCTGCCAGGGCAAACTTTCATGTACTCCAGAGCATTGGGAAATGACAAAAATTGCCACAGGATCCACGAATTCCCAGCTCATACAAAACATTGCTTACTCGAATGTAGTTGCCGGCAGGATTCCTACTCATAGAAAAATTGGTGCAAGTTAATGTCCAAAGCAGCTTTTAGGTTAGAACCCAGACTTCTTCTTCGTGGTCTCTGTGCATCACACATATGGGCTCGCGCCGACGCCGAGCCTGCTTTCGGGAAACTTAGCTAGCTTAGACTTTTGGCGGGAACCCCTCCCCCCACCATCCTACCGCGCATGCTCAGGGCTCCCGCCTCTCCTTCTCCTCAGTTCTTCTTCGACCGCTTCGCAGTAGCCTCGCGGGAGACTTCTCTGGTACGTTGTACCTGTTTTTGAGAGAAAGAAGAGATATATAGTTAGCTTAGGCTGTTTTCTTACTAAGATTAGTTGTTAGTTAGTATAGCATTAGTGTTTAAAAAAAAAAAAAAAAAAAAAATTAAAAAATTATTTTTATTGTTAAATAAACGTTATTGAGCTTAAGTTTTTAAGGCTCATTAGGCGGTTTGCCATCTTATGGCACAAACCGCATTATTTCGGCGTTGCTCGCGGTGCAGGGCTAAGATCGCCCTCACCGACGGGCATTCGCTCTGCCTTATCTGCCTTGGTGAGGCACACGTCGTTGATTCCTGCAGCCATTGTATGCGGTTTTCAAAGCAGACTCGAAGAAATAGGGCAGACCGTCTCCGTAGTCTGTTGTGGACAAAGGCGTTGTCGGCCGTCGATCAACCGCGCCCAGCCATGTCGAAGAAAACGACTTCTGGGGAGAGTAGAGACCTCTCAAGCCCAGCATCTCCGGGCTCCCCTTTATTGCGGGCAGCAGCTCCGGCATCGATAACGGGGTTTTCAATTGAAACCTCTTCCCCGCCACCGGCGAAAAAGGCAAAGAAGCCCAAACAAAAGAAATCCTCGACGTCGACGAAGTCGGCCATACAGCCGCCGCCGTCAAAAAAATCAAGACCTTCTTCGATGCCATCGTCGACATCGATGAAGGTGGTTGCAATGGTGCATAAGTCCTCTTCGGTGCCGATACAGCCTTCGGCATCGACGCATCGCTCGGGATCGATTGCTTCGACATCGCAGGCTTCGCAGCAACAGGAGGTCTCACCGACCCCTTCGAGGCAACGGGCACCTTCTGTCTCTTCTCTGTTGCGTACGCCTTCCACTCCGAGAGCGCACCCACAGCAACAACATCTGTCGCCTCACTCGCTGCCGTCTCCACAACCAATGCCGATCCTGATTCCATCGGACACCGAACTCACGGTAGCGGCGAGACATTCGACGTCGAGCCGTCAGCAAGGCCGTCAGCGTCGAACTCGTTCCTCGCAGTCGAGGACTCGATCTCGATCGAGGTCACCTTCAAGGGACTGGGAGGTTGACTCAGACCGCGTCCACCGCTCCGAGCGTGCTCGGTATCGATTCGACCCGTACACTGGCCGTCGACTCCATGGAGAGAACACGCCGCCACCGGTTCCTCCACGTAGGACCTCCTCTTTGAGTCACACCACCACTCGACATCGAGGACCTTCGCCATCGACAGCTGTTCGTCCTATACACCGGACACCACCCAGGTCTACGCGACACCGAGGGCCTTCACGATCATCTGATGACTACCGGTCGGACACATCATCTGTTCCGTCACCCCGTCCATCGGAGCCATCACCTTTGGATACTGTAGGGTCCGAGGATCGGGCATCACCAACTATGGAAATGGGAAGTTTCACTGAGCAAATGCAGAGGCTGGCCCAATCTTTAAACATAGAGTGCCAGCAGGCGGCTGAAGACTCCGATGACGGCATTTATGATGTTATGCATGCTGAGCCGACCCAACAGTTGACATTACCAATGGTCAAAGCTCTTTTGAAGACCCTCAAGCAGTCTTGGGAGCATCCAGCTACATTGGGTCCCACTTCCAAGCGCCTTGATGCGATCTATAAGGTCAGAGAAGCACAGGCGCCTTTTCTTTTTCAGCACCCAAAGCCGAATTCGGTGGTGGTGGAGGCCGCACAGGGCAGATCTGGGAAAGTACATTCTGCACCCACGGATAAAGAGGGACGAAAACTCGATTCCTACGGTCGTAGAATTTATGCTTCGACATCGTTAGGCGTAAAGGTGACAAACTATATGGCGCTGATGGCGCGTTATCAGCTTTTTCTTTGGGAAAAGATCTCGTCTCTCACCGATTACCTCCCCGACGATCAAAGGGAACTCGCCAGAGTCTTCCAGGCGGAAGCCATACGTTTGTCCAAGCAGGAGTTGACCACGGCACGACACCTCACTGACTGTGTTTCTAAGGCCATGGTAGGGGCAGTCGCTTTACGTCGCCATGCGTGGTTAAGATCTGCATCTCTACCACAGGAAACTAAAAACAGAATAGAGGACCTTCCCTTTGATGGGGAGGGCCTTTTTCATACTAATACGGACACGACAATGGACACGTTGCACAAAGCCCGTATGACGGCTAAAAAAATGGGATTTCAGCAGCCTCAGCAGTCCTACCGGCCTAGAAAATGGTATAGGCCAGTCCCATACCAATCGCGATCGCAGCAGGATAAAACGCAACGGTTCCAACCTGCCTCAACGCAGCCCTATCAACCCAGAAAGTCGACGCAAAGATACCAGCAACGTAGTAAGCAACCACCACAGGGCAAGCGTCGTCTTTGACTTGGCGTTGCCTCTCAGCACTCACATCGCCAACAAATTACAACCTTTCCTGCAAACCTGGGCGTCAATAACATCGGATGCTTGGGTATTGGACATCGTAGCAGAAGGTTACAAAATAGAATTCGAAGTCTCTCCTCCACTGGGCACCATAAGAATTACGCCTCCCTCGCTGACTTTAACGCAGGAGACTACCAACCTTCTGCAAAAGGCAGCAATCACAAGAGTTCAGCGATGTCACCTACACGCGGGATTTTACTCCCGTTATTTTACGGTGCCAAAGAGGGACGGGGGACTTCGTCCTATTATGGATCTCAGGCAGCTAAACAAATTCATACTACCCAAGAAGTTTCGCATGGTTTCCGTAACATCGGTTCTACCAATGCTGAAGGAAGGAGACTGGTTCACACTAATAGACTTAAAGGACGCCTATTTTCACATAGCCATTCATCCAACCCATCGACGCTATCTTCGCTTTGTCATTGGGCGTCAGGCGTACCAGTTTTCCGTTCTCCCCTTCGGGCTAAAGTCAGCGCCAAGAGTATTCACAAAGTGCATGTCGGCAGTGTGCGCGCATCTACGGTCGCACAACATCGACTTATATCCCTACCTGGACGACTGGCTGATCGTTTCGGCGTCCAGAAGCCAGGCGCTTGCCGACGTCAAAGAGGTAATCTATCTTCTGTCGTCGCTTGGGCTGCAGATAAATTACGAAAAATCCATCACTCAACCATCACAAAGACTGCAGTTTATAGGAGTCACCCTCGACTCTACCAAGGGAAGGGCTTTCCTTCCCGCAGACAGGATAGCCGACTTGCGGAAACGGGCATTGCATTTGCACACTCATCCTCGAGCTTCGGCATTTGCGATTCTACGGTTGCTAGGCTTAATGGCGGCAACAGTGTTCGTCGTACGTTGGGCGCGCCTTCGAATGCGCCCCCTCCAGCAGTTCCTACTCAGCCATTACTCAACTCTACAAAACCCACACCAACTCATACTTACCGTTCCATCGCGGGTCAGACAATCCCTCCTATGGTGGTCGGTTTCGAGCAACCTCTTCCAGGGGATGCCGTTTCTACCACGGGGGCCATCTCGTACGGTGACAACGGACGCATCTCTGGACGGATGGGGCGCACACCTCGACGACCTGCTAACGCAAGGAAGGTGGTCTCATTCAGAGACTCGCCTGCACATCAATATGTTGGAACTTCTGGCGGTAAAGAAGGCATTATCCGCATTCCTACCTCGCCTACAAGGACATCATGTCCGTATTCTAACGGACAATACCACCGTAGTGTGGTATTTGAACAAGGAAGGAGGCACCCGGTCACGCCGCTTATTGCGGCTGGTGATGGACATTCTAGAGTGGGCCATCTCCCACGAAATACTTCTGTCAGCGTTGCACATTGCAGGAAAGCAGAACACCAAGGCGGATGTTCTAAGTCGCTCTTTTGCAGACACGCACGAGTGGGAACTCGCCTCTCCCATTCGGAATCAGCTTTTTGTTCGTTGGGGCACACCCACAATAGATCTTTTCGCAACGTCTGCCAATGCGGTTTGCCCAGCGTATTGCTCCAGAGCAGGCATAGGACGCGCCTCGAAGGGGGACGCGTTTCAATGGGACTGGTCGAAAGGCCTTCTCTACCTTTTCCCACCATTCCCACTACTAGCCAAGGCAGTGGCTACTCTACGACGCAACAATTCAGACGCTATACTGATAGCCCCGTCGTGGCCAAGACAACCTTGGTACACGTCGCTACTCAGACTGGCGAAACAGGAGATATGGCACCTACCTTGCCTTCACGACCTTCTGTCTCGACAGAATGGCAGGATTCTTCATCCAGATGTCCAATCACTGCATCTGACGGCTTGGAGAATCCGTCGTCGTGGAGAGTTCTCGATCTTCCAGAGCGACTAAAGTCTATTTTGGAGGCATCACGTAGGCCATCAACTAGACTGTCCTATCACACCAAATGGACACGGTTTCAACGGTATGCCACTCTTAACGGTTTTAATTCTAACACAGCTGATATGCCTCACATTCTTTCATTTCTATATTCTCTGCATGACCAGGGCCTGAAACCGGCGTCCATCAAAGTATATTTGGCAGCAATTTCAGCAAACCACGATTTGATTAATGGCGTCTCTGTTTTTACTCACCCAATGGCAAGAGCCTTCCTAAAGGGCTTGCGAAACTTGTTTCCTTCGGCTCGTCCTGTAATACCACAATGGAGTCTTTCTGTTGTGCTCACAGCCCTTACTGCCAAGCCCTTTGAACCATTGGCAACAATTGATATTCGTTTATTGACTTTTAAGACAATATTTTTAGTTGCCATCACGTCTGCTCGACGTGTTTCGGAGTTAGCAGCACTGCTGATAGATCCGCCCTACTTACAGTTTTTTAAAGAAAAAGTTGTACTTCGTTTGGACCCCATGTTCATCCCTAAAGTTTCCTCCTCATTCCATGTGAGTCAAGACATTGTTTTACCCACGTTCTTTAGTTCGTCGTCAGACGCTTTGTCTACTAGATTGCACGCATTGGACGTTAGAAGAGCTTTGGCTTTCTATAAGTCGAGAACTGAATCTTTTCGAAAGTCTCGAAGGTTGTTCATCTGTTATGGAGGTGCGACAAAGGGGTTGGCGGTATCCCCGCAACGCATCTCCAAATGGATTGTGGAGACCATTGTCCTGGCTTACAGGATGGTTGATAAAGACCCCCCTTTTAAAACAACGGCGCATTCTACTAGGGCACAGGCAACTTCGTCGGCGCTGCTCCATGGCGCTACGATCGCTGACCTTTGCAAAGCAGCCACGTGGACTAATGCTTCTACTTTTGTAAAGCATTATCGCCTCGATGTTAGAGCCAGACAGGACTCCTCGTTTGGGAGAGCGGTCCTTTCCTCGATTTGCCAGTAACCAGTCAGCATGCCTACCCACCTCCGGTAAGTCTCTGCTTGTTATTCGCCCATATGTGTGATGCACAGAGACCACGAAGAAGAAATGCAGGTTGCTTACCTGTAACTGTAGTTCTTCGAGTGGTCATCTGTGCATTCACACAACCCACCCACCGTCCCCTCTTGGCATCGCTGTTGTGAATGTCAATTGGTTCGCCATGCTCATTGTTTAATGACATAATTGTGCCTTAGTTAAGAGGCCAAGCGGTCTCAGAGAACTGAGGAGAAGGAGAGGCGGGAGCCCTGAGCATGCGCGGTAGGATGGTGGGGGGAGGGGTTCCCGCCAAAAGTCTAAGCTAGCTAAGTTTCCCGAAAGCAGGCTCGGCGTCGGCGCGAGCCCATATGTGTGAATGCACAGATGACCACTCGAAGAACTACAGTTACAGGTAAGCAACCTGCATTTCCAAAAAAAATCTTGAAATCTTGTTTTTAAAGAGGTGCAAGTAACAGGTAACATACACATAAAATTTCCCAACATTAGCATTTTGCATTCTGTATAATGTGGTTACCTGTACAAATCAATTTTAATAATTCCTAGTCTAAAGTATTTAATAAATGGCAAAATCATTGACTTGCTCATAATACTTGGTAATTGTTTTCTTCTCTTCCCACCCCCCAAATAAATTCTACACATGACTAAGGAAACACCCATTTCCATTTGTTTTACGTTAAATCAACATCTAACCACTCTGGTGATTTCATTCAAAGAAAACAGAAGGAACACATTAGCTTTGTGGTTAGAGAGATTGATGGGCTTCAAACACTTTAACCATGGAATAGGACTTCTTTTTTTTCAACTGTAAAAGCTGATGTTTTTAATTTAAATAGATTCAGGAAAATGAAGATAATTTTGTTCATCATAGCTGTATTTTGTTCCTTAGGCAGAAATTAAGTTTAATATTTTAATTAATTAATATTCAAGAGGAACCTTTGTTTAAAGAGATGAAGGATAAACAATAAAAGCATGTCTGAGGGAAAACCAGACATGAGAGGACCATAAAGGGGGCAGGGCTGTCTCACTTCAACAGTAAGAGGAACACTGAATTTCCCCCTGACACACAGGCACACACTCCTTATCTCTCCTACTTTATGTTAACTAGTGTGATGCTCATGGGTCACCAACATGGCACCTGTGGAGACCTTTAATGGTGCCCACAAAACTCACCACTCTTTGCTCCCTTCAACATTTTATTTTTAATAAAATGTTAGGAAATCTTGAAAAATGTTAGGGTACCAATTTCTCCTTCCTGTTCTTCAACTGGCTGCAGTTCAAGTGTTCGGCGAGCAGGAAGAGAAGGAAAGAGATGCTTCTTGGCCCACCCAAACTTATTTTTCCTACAAAGATCTTTCCCCTTCGATCTCTCTCTCTCTCTCTCTCTCCACTCCCAGCCGCTAGCCTCACTATTTCTTTCTCTTCCTAGCCTCTAGGCTAGCCTTATTCCTTCTCTGTAGCAGCATCCACCCTCTGGAGAACCCTCCCTCATTCAGTTCGGGAGGCGGGAAACGTAACAAGCCTCCTGAAAACACACCTTTTCACACAGGCTTTCCCTGGATTTTAACTTAGCTGGTTTTGTATTATCTTTTAAAAAAAACTTTTTACGTTTTAAAATTATCTAACATTTGTTGTATTTTATGGTTTAATGGTTATAAGTGTGCAAGGCCTAGAGAACCTCGGCTAATGGGCAGTATAAAAATGCAATAAATAAATAAATACATTTTCTCCCCTCTACCTTTTTGCCTTGCTATTTTCCCTCCCTCACAGCTTCTAGCCTTGCTATTTCTCTCCCTCACACTATGCTATTTCTCCCACCTCTAAACTTGCTGGGACTGTTCAGATATAACGCTAAGCCACCATGGTTCATGCAAGAACATGATCCACAGTGGCTTAGCATGTCATATAGTGGGAGTTTCTCCTCATGGTGGTCCAATTACCCATGCCTAATATGTGGATTGGCTTTGAAATTCAGACCCTTCCTCTGCTTGTGCTCTGTCTCTTGATTGAATTAGTTGCCTTTGGACTAGCCAGGCCCCCATGGCAGGCATTATTGACTAGCCACATCCTCCATGGGAGCTATTTTGTGCCAGTGACAACAGCCATTTCTCAGATTCCCAAATGTGCCCCTTGATCCAAAAAGGTTGTGGACTCCAGTTAGCCAATCCCTCTTTTTGTTCTTTACTGTAGTGCAAGTGTGTGTTGTCCCAAATTGGAATGGGACTATAGGATGACAGAAGAAGAGGATTAATCCCCTCGCTATTTTCTTGCCACTATTCCACCCCTTGGCAAATAAGCAAAAAGCCTCCATTGAGCAAAAAATAAACAAAAAAACTCCACTGACACAAAATACGATTGTTCTATCCATGTTTGTCCCTTTGCTTCTCATTCTGGTATAGGAGCAGAAATTGCAAGTAAACAATTGATGGGAAATGGGATGGGAAGGTAGACAGATTTAGCACTCTTTCACACGAGGAGCCCTATTCAAGGATTCTTTGGAATGCATGAGGGCTCAAAGTGGGGATGGAGCCGCATATGCTGGAGTGGGAAGATCTGAAAAGGCCTAAACACATGGAGCAGTGAAGGTGGGGAATGGAGTAGTGGGGCCTAGCATGCAGGCAATGTTGGGGCTATGCAAGCATACATGGCCCCATCACCGAACCACTTTGAGTTCTTGCACATTCTGAAGAGCACATGAATTGAGCCTTGGTCTAATGCTGAGCAATATCCTTCACCCCCACTTCATATGTGAATGGGCCAAACACATAAATGTTGCCTCTATTGTGTCTGGTTTCAGACTTAAAGAGTCTGGGTATTCTGCAACAATAGCTTCTGTTATTCTTGCAGAGGCAGCCTAACTGTGAGGCAAAGTGAGGCAACCAGTTTTGGCTACTATTAAGAATAATGGAATAAGAGAGAGGTAGATCTGTTCCACAGGCCACAATCCATCACGATGAGATGCTTCTTTTGAATAAGTAGGAGCTGTGCACGCCACATATCTACCTTGGGATTTGAATGTACTAGCATTTGCCATCGTAAGAACAACGAACGTAAATTACCTTCATCCTATTTTGAGCTGAAAAAAAACTATAAGAAGTTAATAAGAAAGAAAAAACAAAGGGCAGATATGGAAAAGTGGCAACTTCTGGCTGGTGCTACTAAGTCAAATAATACCAGAACTTTCTGGAAAGTGGTGTCAGGATTGACCATTAGAAGTACAAGGGAACCCGAATGTTTTGTATCAGCCACAAGATGGGTTGAGCATTTTACTGAAATACCTTCCAAATTTAACGAACCTAAAAGAATTCTTACCATAGACCCAGAAGTGCTGGAGTGGCCTGATGTCGACCCAAAAGAAATTGAGGAGTTAATAACAAATTTAAAAGAGGGCAAAGCGCCAGGTCCCGATGGTATTCCAGTAGAACTGTTAAAAAGCAAAATTGGGTGGTGGGCTCCACTTCTCGCATCCTTATTTTCAGTAATAAATATATCAGGAATTATCCCAGAGACTTGGAGGAAGTCCTTAATAATCCCTATTCATAAAAAGGGCCCAAAAAACGACCCCCAAAATTATCGCCCTATCAGTCTCCTGTCAATAATTGGAAAGATTTATGCTGGCTTCCTGAATGGTAAGATAAACGCTTGGATTATCCAAAATAAGATTTTAGGTAGTGAGCAGATAGGGTTTACTGCTGGGAGATCCACAAATGATCATTGCTTGACCCTGATGCATCTGGCTTTTAAATATACAGCCCACAGAGGAGGGAAGCTATTTTGTGCATTTGTAGACTTAAAAGCTGCATTCGACTCCATTTCGCGCAAACTATTATGGAGAAACTATCAATTGAACAAAGATTGCTGTTTTTAAAACGCTCTTTTTACTCAAATACAACAGCCCAGGTTAGGTGCAGCCAAGCGGGGCAGGTCACAAACGAAATTGTTTTAACTCGTGGTGTTAGACAGGGCTGTGTTTTAGCGCCATCCTTGTTTAATCTGTATCTAGCTGATCTCCCAGCGGCATTGAGCATATTACAATCACATCCGCCTAAAATAGGGCAGACAAAAGTAAATTTATTATTGTATGCGGATGACGCTGTACTTATGTCTCAGACCCGTTTGGGTTTGAAACGTCTTTTGAAGGGTTTCGATGCCTATTGCCAAAAAAATTGTCTGTCTGTGAACACCCAGAAATCTAAAGTTTTAGTGTTTGCTAAAAAGAAGGCAAAGTATGTATGGTCCATGGGGGGGGAAATCAAATAACCCAAGTGGACTCTTATAAATATCTTGGAATTCACTTCCAAGCTAACCTCAAATGGACCATACACAGCAATTATATAAAACAAAAGGCAGAACAAACTATGGGAGCGCTTAGCCGATTTTACTGTCAAAAAGGAGGTAAATCCTTACCCGCAGCAATTCGTGTTTATAAAGCAAAACTTGTTCCCCAAATTCTTTTTGGGGCTCCAATCTGGTTACCCCTGCTTAGAGGTTCACTGGAAGGTCTCCAGTCTTATTTTTAAGGCAGATTTTCAGTCTCCCAAAGTGCGTAGCAGGACCGGCACTTAATTTGGAAGCCGGTCTAAACTCCTTAAACTGTGTTGGTTGGATACATTCCCTGAATTTTTGGTTCCGACTTTACCATAGTATTACTCCAGATGCCCTGGTCTCTCAGGTTTTATTGGATTCGTACGAATCCCCTTGGACCAAGGCATTAGCACACAAAATAAACTCCTTGGGACTATCAACTCCCAGTCTACTCTATATGGAACTAGAAGGTGCTAAATATATTCTGAAACAGAGACTAACGGATATAGACTGCCAGATGATGAACGCTTCTGCCCGTGGCCCATGCTCTCCTTTATCCTTAGGGCTACCGGATCATATGACTGCAGATGGTATGGCATACCTGTCTTGGATCTCTGTTCCTAAATATAGGAGAGTGCTAACTCTGGGAAGATTTAATGTCCTCCCCTCCAAACTTTTGAAGGGGAGATACAAGAAAGTTCCAGTTGAGGAAAGATATTGCCTGTGCAATAATATGGAGGTAGAAACAGTTGCACATGTTTTGTTTAATTGCGGATTCTATAATGATGTTAGAAGATTGCTTATATGGCCAATTACACAGAAATTTCCTGGCAGAATGCAGGACAAACTGGTAATTGTCCTTCTTCAAGGGAACAATAAGCAAATTTCTATTCAGGTTGCAAAGTTTCTTAATCTTGCTATCAGTTGTAGAGCCCAAATGAATGTATAATTCACTAGAAAGCGAACAAAAGATAAAATACATCATTAACAGAATAAATGGGCCCCTTATCTCCACTGGACTGGCACACGAATTACAGTTCAAATTCCAAACTTTTAGATCACTGTAACTGATGTTTCTGTAGCATTGTAATATATGCTGTATATGGATAATGGTCTATGGACTTAAATAAAGATTGTTGTTGTTGTTGTTGTTGTACTAGCATTTGCCTTTAAAGCTCTACATGGCCTGGGACCCCCCTATCTGGGGGAATGTTTTACTTCACATCACCTGCTTGGACACTAGGATTTTCTTTTGGAGGCCCTCCTTCAGATGCCCCTGCCATCTAAGGTGAGGCCAGTGGCAACTAAAAACAGCATTTTCAATTGTGGCA